>OX276354.1:1064630-2443386 GCA_946251885.1 Cosmia pyralina
GGCTCGCAGGGCGGGGCCGGGGCCGAAGGGGGGACCACAGTCGTACTGCAGGGGGCAGGGGCCGCGGGGGCCCGCCGGGACGTTAGGTCGATGACCTCGCCTTCCTCTTCGCGGAGTTGGGCTGCGGCCGCGTCGTGGGCGCGGGTTAACACCTGGTGGTGGTAGAAGGTGTTCAGTTGATATTTTAAATGAAGATGAATTGTCTTCACATATTAACGGAGCCTCTGTCTGCTGGTCTGTAACGTCAAGCTTCAATGTTACAAACATGTAAAATATCAGTGGGGGCAATTCTCATTAGGTTTAAAGAATTTATTCTCATAAGAACTTAAATAACAGTTCGCTTAAAATGAGATACAAAGTGCTTACATCTACGTAAAATAAATTATCATATCTCATTAAGTCAAGAATACCCTCAAA
This sequence comes from Cosmia pyralina, assembly GCA_946251885.1. Lineage (NCBI taxonomy): Eukaryota > Metazoa > Arthropoda > Insecta > Lepidoptera > Noctuidae > Cosmia > Cosmia pyralina. The sequence continues at coordinate 1,065,048 of OX276354.1, forward strand.
TTTTACATTTAGACAAGTTTTTGACCTTGATAGTCGCTGAGGTGAGATAGCGCCTAGATGTTGAACGGTTTTAATTACGGGAATGGCCTTCAGCTTATTATTAATGACATTCTCTGAAATTCACAATCTCGACATCTGCGTGATCTGTTCACAACAGGGATGATGACATTTTTTTTATGTCGGTCATGTAGATTATTAAAAATTATTGGATACTTATTTTTACACGACTCCCCAAAGGAGTGTAATGTTTTTCTTTGTTTACGTAAGTAATCAAAAGATAACGGCGATACATTGAGTTAAAATGTGGCGTGACGTCACTCCTTGCTAGATTTTATACGTAGTTTGTTATAGTTGTGACGTAGCGAGCCCCCACTCCCCAACTTTAATGCGTTTTATATAAGTAGTGTTTTATTAATATGATAAAGCAAAAAATACGTGTCTAATATTTTTTTTATTATCTGACTGACGGACTAAAATATAGGGTGACTGGTAACTAGCGAACGATACTTAAACACATGACTACACCCATGATAACAAGCAACTTTTACTATTATCTGACTGACGGACTAAAATATAGGGTGACTGGTAACTAGCGAACGATACTTAAACACATGACTACACCCATGATAACAAGCAACTTTTACTATTATCTGACTGACGGACTAAAATATAGGGTGACTGGTAACTAGCGAACGATACTTAAACACATGACTACACCCATGATAACAAGCAACTTTTACTATTATCTGACTGACGGACTAAAATATAGGGTGACTGGTAACTAGCGAACGATACTTAAACACATGACTACACCCATGATAACAAGCAACTTTTACTATTATCTGACTGACGGACTAAAATATAGGGTGACTGGTAACTAGCGAACGATACTTAAACACATGACTACACCCATGATAACAAGCAACTTTTACTATTATCTGACTGACGGACTAAAATATAGGGTGACTGGTAACTAGCGAACGATACTTAAACACATGACTACACCCATGATAACAAGCAACTTTTACTATTATCTGACTGACGGACTAAAATATAGGGTGACTGGTAACTAGCGAACGATACTTAAACACATGACTACACCCATGATAACAAGCAACTTTTACTATTATCTGACTGACGGACTAAAATATAGGGTGACTGGTAACTAGCGAACGATACTTAAACACATGACTACACCCATGATAACAAGCAACTTTTACTATTATCTGACTGACGGACTAAAATATAGGGTGACTGGTAACTAGCGAACGATACTTAAACACATGACTACACCCATGATAACAAGCAACTTTTACTATTATCTGACTGACGGACTAAAATATAGGGTGACTGGTAACTAGCGAACGATACTTAAACACATGACTACACCCATGATAACAAGCAACTTTTACTATTATCTGACTGACGGACTAAAATATAGGGTGACTGGTAACTAGCGAACGATACTTAAACACATGACTACACCCATGATAACAAGCAACTTTTACTATTATCTGACTGACGGACTAAAATATAGGGTGACTGGTAACTAGCGAACGATACTTAAACACATGACTACACCCATGATAACAAGCAACTTTTACTATTATCTGACTGACGGACTAAAATATAGGGTGACTGGTAACTAGCGAACGATACTTAAACACATGACTACACCCATGATAACAAGCAACTTTTACTATTATCTGACTGACGGACTAAAATATAGGGTGACTGGTAACTAGCGAACGATACTTAAACACATGACTACACCCATGATAACAAGCAACTTTTACTATTATCTGACTGACGGACTAAAATATAGGGTGACTGGTAACTAGCGAACGATACTTAAACACATGACTACACCCATGATAACAAGCAACTTTTACTATTATCTGACTGACGGACTAAAATATAGGGTGACTGGTAACTAGCGAACGATACTTAAACACATGACTACACCCATGATAACAAGCAACTTTTACTATTATCTGACTGACGGACTAAAATATAGGGTGACTGGTAACTAGCGAACGATACTTAAACACATGACTACACCCATGATAACAAGCAACTTTTACTATTATCTGACTGACGGACTAAAATATAGGGTGACTGGTAACTAGCGAACGATACTTAAACACATGACTACACCCATGATAACAAGCAACTTTTACTATTATCTGACTGACGGACTAAAATATAGGGTGACTGGTAACTAGCGAACGATACTTAAACACATGACTACACCCATGATAACAAGCAACTTTTACTATTATCTGACTGACGGACTAAAATATAGGGTGACTGGTAACTAGCGAACGATACTTAAACACATGACTACACCCATGATAACAAGCAACTTTTACTATTATCTGACTGACGGACTAAAATATAGGGTGACTGGTAACTAGCGAACGATACTTAAACACATGACTACACCCATGATAACAAGCAACTTTTACTATTATCTGACTGACGGACTAAAATATAGGGTGACTGGTAACTAGCGAACGATACTTAAACACATGACTACACCCATGATAACAAGCAACTTTTACTATTATCTGACTGACGGACTAAAATATAGGGTGACTGGTAACTAGCGAACGATACTTAAACACATGACTACACCCATGATAACAAGCAACTTTTACTATTATCTGACTGACGGACTAAAATATAGGGTGACTGGTAACTAGCGAACGATACTTAAACACATGACTACACCCATGATAACAAGCAACTTTTACTATTATCTGACTGACGGACTAAAATATAGGGTGACTGGTAACTAGCGAACGATACTTAAACACATGACTACACCCATGATAACAAGCAACTTTTACTATTATCTGACTGACGGACTAAAATATAGGGTGACTGGTAACTAGCGAACGATACTTAAACACATGACTACACCCATGATAACAAGCAACTTTTACTATTATCTGACTGACGGACTAAAATATAGGGTGACTGGTAACTAGCGAACGATACTTAAACACATGACTACACCCATGATAACAAGCAACTTTTACTATTATCTGACTGACGGACTAAAATATAGGGTGACTGGTAACTAGCGAACGATACTTAAACACATGACTACACCCATGATAACAAGCAACTTTTACTATTATCTGACTGACGGACTAAAATATAGGGTGACTGGTAACTAGCGAACGATACTTAAACACATGACTACACCCATGATAACAAGCAACTTTTACTATTATCTGACTGACGGACTAAAATATAGGGTGACTGGTAACTAGCGAACGATACTTAAACACATGACTACACCCATGATAACAAGCAACTTTTACTATTATCTGACTGACGGACTAAAATATAGGGTGACTGGTAACTAGCGAACGATACTTAAACACATGACTACACCCATGATAACAAGCAACTTTTACTATTATCTGACTGACGGACTAAAATATAGGGTGACTGGTAACTAGCGAACGATACTTAAACACATGACTACACCCATGATAACAAGCAACTTTTACTATTATCTGACTGACGGACTAAAATATAGGGTGACTGGTAACTAGCGAACGATACTTAAACACATGACTACACCCATGATAACAAGCAACTTTTACTATTATCTGACTGACGGACTAAAATATAGGGTGACTGGTAACTAGCGAACGATACTTAAACACATGACTACACCCATGATAACAAGCAACTTTTACTATTATCTGACTGACGGACTAAAATATAGGGTGACTGGTAACTAGCGAACGATACTTAAACACATGACTACACCCATGATAACAAGCAACTTTTACTATTATCTGACTGACGGACTAAAATATAGGGTGACTGGTAACTAGCGAACGATACTTAAACACATGACTACACCCATGATAACAAGCAACTTTTACTATTATCTGACTGACGGACTAAAATATAGGGTGACTGGTAACTAGCGAACGATACTTAAACACATGACTACACCCATGATAACAAGCAACTTTTACTATTATCTGACTGACGGACTAAAATATAGGGTGACTGGTAACTAGCGAACGATACTTAAACACATGACTACACCCATGATAACAAGCAACTTTTACTATTATCTGACTGACGGACTAAAATATAGGGTGACTGGTAACTAGCGAACGATACTTAAACACATGACTACACCCATGATAACAAGCAACTTTTACTATTATCTGACTGACGGACTAAAATATAGGGTGACTGGTAACTAGCGAACGATACTTAAACACATGACTACACCCATGATAACAAGCAACTTTTACTATTATCTGACTGACGGACTAAAATATAGGGTGACTGGTAACTAGCGAACGATACTTAAACACATGACTACACCCATGATAACAAGCAACTTTTACTATTATCTGACTGACGGACTAAAATATAGGGTGACTGGTAACTAGCGAACGATACTTAAACACATGACTACACCCATGATAACAAGCAACTTTTACTATTATCTGACTGACGGACTAAAATATAGGGTGACTGGTAACTAGCGAACGATACTTAAACACATGACTACACCCATGATAACAAGCAACTTTTACTATTATCTGACTGACGGACTAAAATATAGGGTGACTGGTAACTAGCGAACGATACTTAAACACATGACTACACCCATGATAACAAGCAACTTTTACTATTATCTGACTGACGGACTAAAATATAGGGTGACTGGTAACTAGCGAACGATACTTAAACACATGACTACACCCATGATAACAAGCAACTTTTACTATTATCTGACTGACGGACTAAAATATAGGGTGACTGGTAACTAGCGAACGATACTTAAACACATGACTACACCCATGATAACAAGCAACTTTTACTATTATCTGACTGACGGACTAAAATATAGGGTGACTGGTAACTAGCGAACGATACTTAAACACATGACTACACCCATGATAACAAGCAACTTTTACTATTATCTGACTGACGGACTAAAATATAGGGTGACTGGTAACTAGCGAACGATACTTAAACACATGACTACACCCATGATAACAAGCAACTTTTACTATTATCTGACTGACGGACTAAAATATAGGGTGACTGGTAACTAGCGAACGATACTTAAACACATGACTACACCCATGATAACAAGCAACTTTTACTATTATCTGACTGACGGACTAAAATATAGGGTGACTGGTAACTAGCGAACGATACTTAAACACATGACTACACCCATGATAACAAGCAACTTTTACTATTATCTGACTGACGGACTAAAATATAGGGTGACTGGTAACTAGCGAACGATACTTAAACACATGACTACACCCATGATAACAAGCAACTTTTACTATTATCTGACTGACGGACTAAAATATAGGGTGACTGGTAACTAGCGAACGATACTTAAACACATGACTACACCCATGATAACAAGCAACTTTTACTATTATCTGACTGACGGACTAAAATATAGGGTGACTGGTAACTAGCGAACGATACTTAAACACATGACTACACCCATGATAACAAGCAACTTTTACTATTATCTGACTGACGGACTAAAATATAGGGTGACTGGTAACTAGCGAACGATACTTAAACACATGACTACACCCATGATAACAAGCAACTTTTACTATTATCTGACTGACGGACTAAAATATAGGGTGACTGGTAACTAGCGAACGATACTTAAACACATGACTACACCCATGATAACAAGCAACTTTTACTATTATCTGACTGACGGACTAAAATATAGGGTGACTGGTAACTAGCGAACGATACTTAAACACATGACTACACCCATGATAACAAGCAACTTTTACTATTATCTGACTGACGGACTAAAATATAGGGTGACTGGTAACTAGCGAACGATACTTAAACACATGACTACACCCATGATAACAAGCAACTTTTACTATTATCTGACTGACGGACTAAAATATAGGGTGACTGGTAACTAGCGAACGATACTTAAACACATGACTACACCCATGATAACAAGCAACTTTTACTATTATCTGACTGACGGACTAAAATATAGGGTGACTGGTAACTAGCGAACGATACTTAAACACATGACTACACCCATGATAACAAGCAACTTTTACTATTATCTGACTGACGGACTAAAATATAGGGTGACTGGTAACTAGCGAACGATACTTAAACACATGACTACACCCATGATAACAAGCAACTTTTACTATTATCTGACTGACGGACTAAAATATAGGGTGACTGGTAACTAGCGAACGATACTTAAACACATGACTACACCCATGATAACAAGCAACTTTTACTATTATCTGACTGACGGACTAAAATATAGGGTGACTGGTAACTAGCGAACGATACTTAAACACATGACTACACCCATGATAACAAGCAACTTTTACTATTATCTGACTGACGGACTAAAATATAGGGTGACTGGTAACTAGCGAACGATACTTAAACACATGACTACACCCATGATAACAAGCAACTTTTACTATTATCTGACTGACGGACTAAAATATAGGGTGACTGGTAACTAGCGAACGATACTTAAACACATGACTACACCCATGATAACAAGCAACTTTTACTATTATCTGACTGACGGACTAAAATATAGGGTGACTGGTAACTAGCGAACGATACTTAAACACATGACTACACCCATGATAACAAGCAACTTTTACTATTATCTGACTGACGGACTAAAATATAGGGTGACTGGTAACTAGCGAACGATACTTAAACACATGACTACACCCATGATAACAAGCAACTTTTACTATTATCTGACTGACGGACTAAAATATAGGGTGACTGGTAACTAGCGAACGATACTTAAACACATGACTACACCCATGATAACAAGCAACTTTTACTATTATCTGACTGACGGACTAAAATATAGGGTGACTGGTAACTAGCGAACGATACTTAAACACATGACTACACCCATGATAACAAGCAACTTTTACTATTATCTGACTGACGGACTAAAATATAGGGTGACTGGTAACTAGCGAACGATACTTAAACACATGACTACACCCATGATAACAAGCAACTTTTACTATTATCTGACTGACGGACTAAAATATAGGGTGACTGGTAACTAGCGAACGATACTTAAACACATGACTACACCCATGATAACAAGCAACTTTTACTATTATCTGACTGACGGACTAAAATATAGGGTGACTGGTAACTAGCGAACGATACTTAAACACATGACTACACCCATGATAACAAGCAACTTTTACTATTATCTGACTGACGGACTAAAATATAGGGTGACTGGTAACTAGCGAACGATACTTAAACACATGACTACACCCATGATAACAAGCAACTTTTACTATTATCTGACTGACGGACTAAAATATAGGGTGACTGGTAACTAGCGAACGATACTTAAACACATGACTACACCCATGATAACAAGCAACTTTTACTATTATCTGACTGACGGACTAAAATATAGGGTGACTGGTAACTAGCGAACGATACTTAAACACATGACTACACCCATGATAACAAGCAACTTTTACTATTATCTGACTGACGGACTAAAATATAGGGTGACTGGTAACTAGCGAACGATACTTAAACACATGACTACACCCATGATAACAAGCAACTTTTACTATTATCTGACTGACGGACTAAAATATAGGGTGACTGGTAACTAGCGAACGATACTTAAACACATGACTACACCCATGATAACAAGCAACTTTTACTATGGGACCAAAACTGAAATCGCGAAAAAAAAATCTGCTGTTCCATACATTCATGTTCGCATAACTCGTCAAAATGTAGGGAGCAGCTGATTTTTTCTTCGCGATTTCAGGTTCGGTCTCATAGTAAAAGTTGTTTGTTATAATGAGCACAATCATAATAAATAATCAATCAATAATCATGGTATCGGTCATTAATTACCAGTCACCCAATATATATTGTTTTACCCAGGCATCATCCTATTATGTTGAAGTTCGATATGTTTCGTCATGCGTATATTGCCATGAACAGCACTACTCACAGTCTTCCGTATCTGGTCCCTGAGATAGTGGTGCGCGGTGGGCGGCGTGAGCGCCGGGTCCCCCAGCGGCAGCGGCGCCGAGTGCGTGCGGCCCAGGGGCCGCTTGCTGAGCCGCGTGCCCGTCAGCGGCCAGCCCGGGGCCTCGGACACCGGCGGGAGGGACGACACCACCTGCACCACGGAATGAGGTTAGTAAGTGGCTTGAACAGCATTCCTAGAAAACTGGCTTAGGCTTCAAGTTCACAGTATAAATATGCCAAGAGACGCGCTTCGGGAATCATCGTCTATCTTCGGAAATACGAACGCGCGAAGATGCGATCTAATATAGGGCTGTTACGACCGTGGAAATACTTCCATTGCGTATTATCATGATTTAAAAATTATTTATTGTAAGCCTATGCAATGGGGAAGGCAATTGTCCAAATGGCGCTGTCGTAGCTAGTTCCCAACACAAGCTAATAATACAAGGCGTGAGATGGTTTTATTATATTTTTGCGAAAATAACGCGTTGTTGTGTTCCTACCATATCGCGAGAGACCCTAAAATTAGATTTTGTGGATTAAAGTTATTCGTAAAGATGTAAAAAAATCAAACAGAGTTCGAAACATTTTGAAGAAAGTTATTACGACGAAATATTTAAGGTTTTAAATTCTGACACTTTCCATGTCAAATACTTGATTAAAAATAGTGAAATACCCGAAAATAACGAAATAGTAAAATAAAACCAAGCTCATGAATGAACGAAATCTCAAATTTATTATAGGGCTTAGGGACCTAGCTAGGATCACGCCATCTACAATTAGCTTTGCCCGACCTTCCCCATTCCAAAAACTTATAAAGAAGAAAGAAAATACGTTTATTTGCGATAAACAAGACGCAAAGGACAAAATAAAATAACAATTTATAAAACAAGTTTTGGGGAAAATATGCGTCACATCTACGCAAAACGGCTACCGCTCAGCATAATGCCGCGACCCCATGCGAAACGGAGCCCCAGCGCTGGTTTTCAGCGATAGCCGAAATAGATCGAAACGTTCGAGTGACAAATGACGATCTACGACCAGAGTTAATAACCTGACAGAGAAAACTTCATACAAACGCACAACAAATGCACTAATACAGAGCGCGGCAGAACGCAGGTGTTCACCTCCCAAGGATTCTTGCCTTACATTTCAACCTCTGTGTCAGTCATTCTTATCTGCCGGTTGATCTAGTGAAAACAGTTGTGGTGCCCGTTCCTAAGAATAAGACAGGTGATATGTCGGATGTAAGTAATTACAGACCGATTTCCTTAGCAACAGTTATAGCTAAAATTTTGGATAGTTTACTTAACAGTTATCTAGGTAAACAATTAAATATAAATGACAGACAGTTTGGTTTTAGGAATGGGTTATCTACCGAGTCTGCGATTATGACGCTAAAGAGCACAGTGCAATATTACACTGGGAGGAGGACACCTGTGTATGCATGCTTCCTGGATTTATCCAGAGCTTTTGACCTTGTCTCTTATGACATCCTTTGGAAAAAATTGTCGAATGAAGTTTCATTCGACAATTTTTTCCCACCTGCCGCCAGAAATAATTAATATGTTCAAGTTCTGGTACGGTCACCAATATAACACTGTGAGATGGGCAGGCGCATACTCAGATGTGTACAGGTTAGAGTGCGGGGTGAGGCAAGGGGGTCTGACCTCACCCAGGTTGTTTAACATTTATGTGAATGAGCTGATTGAGGAACTCAGCAGCACTGGCATCGGATGCACGATAGATGGTGTGTCTTTTAACAACATCAGTTATGCTGACAATATGGTTCTGCTGAGTCCGTCGATCAGTGCCATCAGGAAGCTGTTAAATATATGTGAGTGCTATGCTGGAGCCCATGGACTAAGGTATAATTCCAAGAAAAGCGAGCTTTTAGTTTTTATGGCGCAAAACAAGACGTATGAAGTAGTACCACCAGTCTCGCTATGTGGTGCTACTCTAAACAGAGTAAAGCAGTTTAAATACCTTGGTCACTGGGTTACAGAGGATGGCACTGATAACTGTGATATGGAGAGAGAGCGCAGGGCATTGGCCGTACGATGCAACATGCTGGCCCGCAGATTTGCAAAGTGCGACCATAACGTAAAGTTAACACTGTTTAGGGCATATTGCCAGGCTTTTTACACCTGCAGTCTGTGACCAGACACGCAAAAAACGTTTAATGCCCTGCGGGTGCAATACAACAATTCTTTTAGGATACTGCTGTCGCTGCCACGTTTCTGTAACGCGTCTGTGATGTTCGCAGCAGCGCATACAGATGACTTCTTTGCGATCATGCGTAAAAGATCCGCGTCACTGCTGCGTAGGATGCGAGACAGCGACAGCGGTCTCCTGAGCATTGTTGCCAGTAAGACTGAAGGTCATCTGATGGGGCACCTGTGCGCAGTGCATGTATTGTTGCCAGGTGTCTCCAGCAGATGGCAGAACAGGTACAGATATTTGACATAAGTTGTGTTATTTTATTATTATTGTTTCTTTTTTGTTTATGTTTGTGTCCTAAATTGATTATACTAACATAGTTTAAGTAATACTAATAAATGATGTGTAATTTGCCTGAATTAAAGTTGAAATAAATAAATAAATAGTACAAAACTTAGAAGCTGTGCCTCTGTGGGGGTCACTCTGTGGCGCATTCCAAGATAACGAAGAGCATAGCTTTTCGGATTTACCTGTATGTAGTTTTATATGTACATTTAAACCTTAACCTTAAAATATCACTTCAGCGTTCGTTTTGTTTAATGTTAAAAAAAATTATAGGTTAGAAGAGGTATAAAATCAAGAAAATAATTTATATTTCTTCAATTTGGCTCGGTTAAAGAGGAGCCGACACGGGGTCCGACATACCGGAGGGTGCGGGTGCGGGTGCGGCACGGGCGGCATGGGCGGCTGCTGGTGCGGCTGGTGCGGCCGGCCCAGGCTGATGTTGGGCATGGAGGGCGACGAGAACAGCAGCTCGGCGGCGCGCCCCATGCCCTCCTCCTCCTCGCGGATGGGCGCCGTAGCGCCTGCGCACGCGCCGCCGGGCGGGGAGCCGCGCGGGGAGCTGCCGTCGCAGTCTACAGGCAACACAACAATCTTCAAATATGTCCAAATACGACTGTAGTGATGAAGTTCTGTGACGACATATCAATTGTTGTTCTTTGCGTTGACAATTTCAGTATTGTAGTAGTCAATACTTCAATGATTTCAATTTCCTCTAATGAATCTTAAGTATTTGTAAAATAAAGTTGTTTCAATTTTGTCCTGTTATATGAAATGAAATGATTTATTCAATTAATATAATTATTTTGGGATTCACTGAAATTACCTTTGAGAAGATATGCCGATAAACTTATGGGAAGAATGAACTATTTTATATTTGGTTTTTTTTTACACATATCTTAATCGTCCAATAAAGAATTTCTTTAGTAAAACATCATCATTCAAACGCAAAAACATCTAAAATAACACAGCATTCCATCTGAGACATAAAGGCATCAACTCACTGCGGTGCTTGACGCGCGTCTTAAAGGGCGGTCGCGCGAGCGGCGAGGCGCGTCGCTCGATGACGCGCGCCTTCAGCCGCACCTTCAGCATGTTGGGCTCGGACGCTGTGGGTTAGTGCACACGCATGCTCACGTTAACGGGTTAAGACAAACTCACGTCACAACAGTTATATTAACTTATTCTAGGATCATGTCTTTCAAGTCTGGTAAAAATTCATCATTGTTCCAGTGCAAAAGAAAGATGGAGCTATACAAGGCAAATTAGCACCATCTCTTTTTCACAATGTACTTGACTAGAATGTATTAAAGCCATAGGCTCAGCACTTGAGTAATCGTTGACTTTTGATCGCGCGTTTTCACGCGTTTTGTCGATCTAATGTACAACATTGTTTACACAGTATTTTTGTTGTAAATTCTTATTGTTATTCTCAATCTCGCGTCACAGCTCAACCTTAGGCTACGTGCACACAACACGGATGCATCACACTGTACTATCGGGTACGCACCGGTCTTGCGCAGCGGGTAGTCGGGGGACGGCTGCGGGGGCGCGGCGTTGAGCGCCAGCGGGAGCGGCGCGGCCAGGCGGTAGGGGTGCGTCGCCGTCGCGCCCGTCGACGTGATGGACTCGCCTGATGAGGACTTTACTATACCCCTGCGGAGAGTGCGGGGTGTTAACATTGTTGACGAATTCGATAAATGAAACTATTGCACAAGTTTGAGGGATGATAAACTTACCAATTTCTATATGACGAACCAGGTACTGTTCCATTTGCACTCGCTTGTTTCTTTTTTAGGAATTGCTGGAAAGAAGAGAGAATTCTGCTGTAATCATGTCTAAAAATTAACTTTTGCATGACACTAAAATTATGTCTTTAAACTTGTGACAGCGAAGTACCTGAATCGAAAGGTAATGTACAACTATAAACTTTTAATTCTTTCATTCGATCATGATGATATTACTATTACAGAAATATACCTAAGTATACATTTCTCTCATCACAAAGGACACTTGAAACTACTTATGTATTTGGGCGGAGAACTGTCTTTATTAGTAGTGATCCATACCTGCAGCTTCTGCTTGACTTCCGTAGACGCATTGGCGCTGTGCTCGTGCTTGTCCTTCTTGCGCATGAGCTCGACGCGGTCGCGCTCGTGCCGCTCGCGCGCCTCGCGAGCCTCCAGCGCCTCGCGAGCCTCGCGCCGCGCGGCTTCCTCCATGGCCTTCTGCTGTTCCCACAACTGGAACGTTAGTCATGCCGTTATTGTTGCTAACAGACCCCTCTTAGGGAGGGTCAACAATAACATATCAGGCGGTTTGTCAGTCAATTCAGATTGAAATCCAAGATAGTTGGGCAATATTCCTAGAGATTCTGTTTGACTGTCTAATATTCTACATTATAGCCACATCTGGATTAATATCTGAATTGGTTCTCTTGCCTTTGAAATTCATTTGTATATTTTAAAGTCCAGTATCCAGAGTTATATTTTTTCGTGTGATTTCTCTTTACATTAAACAGTAGTTCGACAAAACAAAATGATTAGATCTTAATGTAAGTTTTGCGAATCTTCAAGGGTGTTTACAAAGTACGTATATTTATCTACAATCAGGTTTGAAATAAGTAGCTGATTATTAAGATTGCTGAATCACTGTGACACTTCAGTTTTTATTGCGATTTTATTGTTATAAACGATATTAAGCTATTAGTACAGATTCCGTATCAACACACGTCTGTTCTGATTAAAACCTATATTGGGCTAAAGCAAACAGGCGTCGCGGAACGCTGCGGTGCAATGGGTATTAGCTAAGTAACAACTAGTTCGCTGACATCACTATCGTAATCTGTTCTATTCCGTCTAAACAAGTTTAAAAGATAGCATCAATGAACTGTCGGGAGGGTGGCCAATGGCCATTACACTGTACTTTTCCTTAAGCATTGACCGGAAACTACAAACAGAAAATAATTTCCCCAGCCCAGATTTCAGTAAACTTGGTACCTACACTAGAAAGAAGGAAAGAATGTCTCGTCTGTGGAGTGAGATGGTAACTGTAGTGCAGACTAACACATCGAGCCGTGATAACACAAGCTAAAATAATCAAAACAGCAACTTCAGAAGAATGCATATTATTTACTTCACTCCATAACCCGGGCACTTTCGCAATGAGTCACGGGACCTCGTTCTGTCAAACTAGTTAATGATCTAGCACAAACATTCAGCGAATGATTCGGTAGTGAGTAAGAGGTGCGTCACGGATGCCATTCCCGTTAAACATGGAATCATCAGATCATTGGGCGCTCGCGCATGCCGGTCGAAATAACACTGTTTACATCGTTTGCCAATGTCATCATACTTATTTACTGTAATTTTTATTGCGAAAGTATTTTTGATGTTGTTTTTGTTGAAGCAATTCTCTTTATAACGAAATTATTTTAACAAAAACGCTGTTTGAAGTAACTTCATCTGAAAAGTAGAATCAGGTTGAACCAAGTTTTAGTGTTCATGTTTAGGCTCACCAAGATACAGGCTGTGCCTAGTGTTAGATCTGTCAAAAGTCTTCTGTTGGGTAGGTTTTTATTTTGTTACTTGTTTGGCTTGTAAGGCGAAAGCGCCAGAGTAGCGAAATTCAAAATTTCTTACGAGTTTTGCAATTTGCAAGTAAGTATGTTGTATGTTACTCTAAATATGATTCGCGGCCGAATCAAATATTTATTTAAAGAATTATAATCACAAAAATCATCAATACAACTCTCTAAGTTCATATTACCCTATTGAATGACTATTTCATGAAATCATGTGATTTGAGACCAATTCTAACTTATGGAGTTGTATTGCTGATTCTAATAATCGTAATTCTGTAAAGCCATATTAGTCACGGCCGCGTCTCATATTTTAATCAACATACAACCTGACACTGACCTGCAAAATTGCAAAAAACTTAAGAAAATTTGAATTTCGCGGTGTAAGTTACATAAATGAGTTTGAAATGTTAAACGTACCGAGTTAAAGTTAAAAGTGTATAGTCATTAGAATGGCTACATTCTATTTATAATATTTGACAGTCATTTCAATAGTGCATATTAATCGATTTGATAAATGATATCTTATCAATTCGCTGTCGCACTTTCACGATCTGATAGCTTATCGAAGCTATATTTTTGTATCTATGATTTAATCCAATCGTGTTTAGCGCTGCAATTATCTTTAAATTGTGGAATAATACTTTGCTAATGTTTTTAATAGTTGTGTGAATATCTGGCATTGATGGTGATAAAGTAATGTGTGTAGTATTTATTATGGAGTGAATAGATTGGTTGTTAGTACTCTATAGATAAACTCATTAGTATAAACATTGATGAATTTCTATACCGAAACAATAAAAATAAAGTTTCTATTAAAAATATTACCATCACAAACAGCAACAATATCCACTCATTCTAATAGTATTCCACAACCCTACAAAACTAGTATGAACTATAAACAGTAGCATAATCGCACTACTCTACACGACATACCTACATATAATAACAACAAAAGCCCAACAATGCTGAAGAACTACAGACCGCCTGCAACGTCCCATGCTCAGGGGAGTGGCGGAACTAAGGCGGAGGTTAACACAATTACACGGAGTACTAGTAAGTATGAATGATGTAATTACTGGCAGTTGTGCATGTGCAGTCCATTCATGACTATTAATACGGCGATTTCGAGCCGGCTTTGTGCCACATTCCAGCCAGGAGTAATGTTCAACTGTATGTTTTTATAGATTTATGGGGAATCTTGAGGAATGGTACTGGGAATTGAGGTTATTACAATAGTAAGTGCATTTGCCAAACGTTTCTCCAAAGTGTATGCCTATGCAGAATCGTCGTATACCATATAGGTAATCGATATAACAACCAAGTAATCAATGAAGAAAGAGCATTGATGTACCTGTTGGCCTTGGCTGCTGTGGCAGGAAAAATTCTTTTTTCTTTAATCGAATAGACCTATCTCAATCTATTCAATCAGTTCAAGATCACGCGCACCCGGTAAGTAACCCCAATCGCGTGATCCTCGCATCAATCACGGTCGTTCATCGACTGGCGAAATAAAGTAATTGCTCTCGCTCACGATTCGGTGCCGACCGGTCCAACTCGTCACATGACACTGGTGCGACAGGTTGTCAAGGTGAGCTTGAAAAAACTTTTACTATTTAAAAACATGATGTTTGGTAGTTTAATTGAAGGTAGATAAAAACTACCCAAAAAACGTGTGTTGGGTTCTCATCTAACTACAGTGTATCAGCTACATAAAACTAGTCTGTATCATCTTGAAGTACTGCTCAAGAAAGAAAAATCTCACAAAACAAAGAAAACTCTGTGGTTGAGGATTCCGGGTGAAGCTCGCTTCCACCTTCGGTTTGATCATCACTTACCATCAGGTGAGATGAAGGCCAAGAGGTTCTCAGTGGTGGTAAAAAAAAAAAAAACAAAAGGTGAAACTAAGATTAACTATGATCTAATAAATAAAGAGTTCGACTTGTATTTACCTGCAGCATATTTACCTTCAAATGATGCATCAGCTGCTGCTCATGCTCTTGCGCGAGCTGCTGCCGCTGCTGCTGGAAGTGCTGCAGCAGAATCTCTTGCTGCAGCTGCTGCTGTTTCTTCAACTGCAACAGTTGACCGACCAATTAGGCAAGGCGTTCCTCAGGGATCTATCTTTGGTTAGTACCGATTGAGGCGTTTGACACACTCGATGATTATTGACAATTGGCGATTTTGTGGGTGGAGATTTGACGATTACTAATTATTTTTTTATGGAATTTTGTTTTTTTATTTATTCCATCATCTGTATTAATCGTCCAGAGATATTATTTATTGGCAATAAAATACTAAATTAGAAATCTAATCTCCTCTCACAACAGAGGCCGCTTTCTTTATTAAAAAAAAAAAAGTATTTTGGTATTATCTAAATTGGAGATGGGAAAACCAATGTTTTTATTACTCGTGCAGTCGTGTTAGAATATAAGTAAGCTATTTTACAGTCATTTACAAAGTACAAGTTAATGTTATAAGTTCATTGATTGTCGGAGTATTTACACCGATTGTATTCATTTGATCACCCTTTATACCAGTACCGGTTAATGTTGTTTTTGAATCAGACAAAACCTCTGTGCCACATTCAACTACTTCATCATTATTAGTAATGTTTGATTCACTATTCACAAGAATAATAATAGATATTGCACCATGTTGATCATCATGTCCAAATGTTTGCCTTAATTATAATATTATTTTTGAAATGTGAAATATGTTTGTGAAATTGTTTTGCATGTTAGGAGATGACAGGCGTATGGTTTCGCTGAATTAATTAATCTCTGCAGAAAGGCCCCGGAAAATGGCATCTTATGATTTAATGGTACAATGAGACAGAGTCAGGGTGAGTGATCCAGAATTTATGGCGTGAAAGTTTGGCGTCTTCTCAAATATGCTTTGGACATCATTTGGACATGTTCATTGAATGCGACACATTGAACACTGTTGACTGTACACATTATTATTGTAATTTGAACTCACTTGCAGCAGGAAACTACTCTCTAATGTCTGTTTCGCCCGCTCAGCAATATGGTTCTTTCTTGGGTTCTGATTCTGACAACGAGAGATGAAATACATGTAGGATACCAGTCGACCACGACCGTGGGGAGGGAGCTACTAGTTCTAGGGGAGGACCAAACAAGGAGCACCAATACGTAGAGTTCACGCACCATACACAGCATTTTATTGTCGTCATTTATTTGATAGTTGAAGAAAAGAGAATTTAATAAAAAATAAATAAATATATCAAAACTACAACGCTCTTTTCTCAAGGAAATCGTGAAAACATTGAATTCAAACAGTTTGAAAAAGTATTAACAAAATTAACAAAGTTTAATGTCGACACAGAACAATAAGGCGTATCAGTGCTCCTTGGCCGGCGAATGTTTTCTCTGAACTTCTATGTAACATTTACATCTGAATATAGATAAGTAACAATCCTTTTACAGCCAAAGCATATGTACGAGTATATCTATTGACCACACGATACAACCTTGCACCACAGGTCGGAAGCGTTCGATTTACAAAAAACTACATCAAAAGGCACACCGAGGTGCGCGTGCGCGTATTTCTGGCGACGCGCACATTATTTTTGTTCGATGGGGAAAAATGGCGGGTGGTCGGAATGCTCCGCGAATAGATCGCGCGAACGGATGTTTTGCGCGGGCGCGTGGGCGGGGTCGAATATTGTCTTGGTTCAGGGGAGCCCGGGGCTTCGCCGCAGACCACGTAACTTCCACATTCATGTGCGAGAACGTGGTCAGGAAGTTATGACGATCCCGTAGTTTGAATGACGTATGATTGCGTATGATCTGAGGTCGATTACAACCGACGACTGATGAATGACTGCAGACTTCTTCTATTCCAGATGAATGGGATTGTCTAATTATTGATCCTAATTGAACCACAAAAGTTTATAGAGTTCTCTAACCCGTCTTTGCAAAGGAAATCTTATTGAATAATTTGCAACAAGCTGAAACACCGCAGTCTAGACACTTTGTAGGGTACCTGTTTAATAGTTTGACGTCAATCTACTTAGTTAACTTGTTTTATCATAAGAGCTAATAAAAAAAGACCATTTCTGCATAATAATAGGTGCAAATACATTATCATCTAATGGTTGCAACGCAATTCATATTATCTTTTTAAAATAAGAAACACACCAATTACTATTCAATTAAATAGCAACAGAACTACAAGCAATACTCAGAAAGCACGCAGAAAGGGGCCGCGAATAATTTCATATCTAAATTTAATCCGTATAATACGCATATAATCATAACATATGCAGACGCTAAACACATACATACACACGAACGTATTGCGATATTAATAGTGCGCGCGCGCCGGTGTCGGTATAAATATCGCGTAAAAATAATATGTATGCGGCGAGCGTTCGCTATATTTCGGGAAAGGTCACGGTAATCTGCGGGCTTCGCTCCTTCACCTGCATTTGTTATCTTTGTGGAGATTTTGTACGTTTCTTATTTAAATGATGACGAGTAAGATTCAGGTTTTGGTTTAAATGGACTGAATATTCGAAGGAGTTCTAAAGCTGGGGGTGAAGATTTGAAGAGTAAAATAGATGTGGATACATGTGAACTAAAAGGAGAACAAAGGAATGATAGAAGTTGAGTTTTAACGAATACCGGGAAGATTATATTAAAGTAGGTAACCAGTATTCCTCCATTTTATCAGACATTTACGTATCATTTAGTCAAATAGTCTGTTGGAAATAGATAAAGGAAAGTGTTACATATAATCAAAACTCTTGGCTATCATCACTTTCTATCTTTATCTTTCGCGGAATGAGTATTGTTATATCTAGTTGTATCGGCAGAAGATAGGGCGCTCCAACAAATAAACACCTATATATACAGGGTGTCCCGTAAATAAAGGATAACCTTTTAAGGGGTTATTGTACTCATCATTATAAACAACTTTTACTTTAGGACAAACCTGAAATCACGAAAAAAAATTCAGCAGTTCCCTACATTTTGACGAGTTATGCGAAAATAAATGTAGGGAACAACTGATTTTTTTTTCGTGATTTCAGGTTTGGTCCCATAGTAAAAGTTGTTCATAATGATGAGTACAATGACTCTTTAAGAGGTTATCCATTATTTACGGGACACCCTGTATATAGAACTGACATGAAACTCATCAACTACAAATCTGTCAGCTAAATATAAAACCCCGCCGCTGTTTCGAATTATATTTTAAATATATTCATGAATATTGTTTGGCTTGTCTGTGATACACAATGTAAGGTTGTACCTACTACTTCATTACCTCTTTACCGGATACGTATATCAACACACGTTGCAATTATATCATCAAAAGATATGATTTTAAAGAAAAATACTATTTTAAACAATCGTTAAATCGGCTAACTATTTATAGTCATCGTAATCAAAGAGATATAAATCGTTATATAAACCAGGCATTTTACCTAGATAGTAATGAATACCAATAATTGTACATATATTGAGCTATTTTTATTGACAAAGTAGTAAAGACTTGTAGTACGTATGAGATGTAATCGGGCCTTCCGCCCACTCCCATCAGTGCTGTGTTTACAAACACTACATTATCTAATAAAAGAATGAGCTATGTAATAGCTGGGCAACCTTGTTTGTACAATCTGTGAGTCATGTCATGATATTGTGACTGAAACTTTATGCTAAGGTTTGAGATGACGAACGGCGAAATTATAAAACATAGATCGTTTTGATAAAAGTGAAAATTCCAAATAATAGATTGAGGGCAGCTTTTTAATAGCTAACAAGTAAAAAGTACAGGATTCATCAGAAAAAGGAAAAGGAAAAGCTGAGAAAGACAAAAGACCAAACTACAGAAATAGACGAACCTAAATAAACAAACGTACCAGGGCAAATAAACAAGAAATTTAAAAAAGATTAAAATAACATAGAAGTCTTAAGAGAACAAAAAGACAAAGATAAATCAAGATTAAAACATAGAGAGAATTTAAGTTTTTAAAAGAGAGTAACTTTACAACAAGTATTGATGCTAACCTGCATGATCTGCTGATGGAAGCTGCTGTCAGCGAGGGGCAGTCGCGGCGCGTGCGGGGGGGAGGGGGTGTGCTGCGGGGACCCGTCTGCGCCCCCGCCACTCTCGTGCGCCATATCTGCTGCAAAGAAAGAAATAACTATTAGTATAGAAGATACAGAGAACGAAGATGGAGATGATAATGATTATTGTGGAGGTACAGAAACTAAAAATAAAGTTCAACTACGTGTTGACTACTAATTTCTTCGAAAGAATGTAATGAACAACTACGTGCTGCATATCTTATAAACTTGTTCAAAGACTGTCTTGTGAATAATGGACACCAAATTGTGATTTACAGCAATCATTTGTGTCCAAAGAGTGTTGTTTCATTCAAGTTACTTTACATCAGATACCAAACTCGTTTACGTCTGCTTAGAGACAACACATTTCTCAAACTAAAGGCACTCAGTCTTTTTCCAAACCGGAACTTTACTCCCACATAGTCGGAGAAGGCTGGCTGATGATTATAAACCATAAAATCAGTAATAATGCTGCACCCAAAATACCGCATAAATAAACAATAAATCATATCTATTATGATTTAAATAAAAACTCCTAAAGCATAGAGCACGGACAGGCCGCGCCTGCGCCGCCGCCGGCAGTCTTGAGGCAGAAGGAATAATAACATTCTTGGCGCCGAAAGTGAGTTGAGCGCACTACTTTCATCACGGACCGCCTTCAAAGCCTCTATACGTACTGTACGGGTAAGGTACAGAATGACTCCCTATGCGACTACTGATGGTTATGCTAACTCAAATACAATGTATATTTAATTATTTCGCTGCGCGTCGATGTCAGCACAAAACTGATACGTACTAAAGTTTCTATACGCAGAACATAGACGTAACATCACGCCTGAATTCCACACATTTCGCCATTTTGTATGATACTCGTAGGGCGAGTAAACGGTGACACGCTTGGTTTGTACGGAAAGTGTTGGCAATGCCGCATCTAGCAGCGGCCACCAGGGCGTCTCCGTGCTCTATGTGCTAAAGCAACCAGTTTTATAGATGCTTATTTGATTTGAGAATAATCCGACTGTTATGCAAAAAAGCGCGGGGCGGTGAAGCAGTCATATCCGTAAACATTCCCGACCGGCACGCTGTTGCTGCTATTGGAAGTCGAAGTGTCTCTCAGGATAAGCATTGTTCTGTTATACGTTCTCGAAATCTTGATTATTAACATTTAGGTTGAATATCCGCTCAGCCTTTGGACATACTTATTGAACATACTTCGTGTGTCCTGCGAATCACTCAAGGATGGCATTTTATTTTGCTGTAGCGTCTACTGTTGTAATTCCTTAATTACCTTTCAAGCTTGAAGATATACACTAACATGAACTGCACATTTAACTTCACTCGCACGATAAATCACAGGTTCTACGAATAAAAATTGTCACCATCAAAAATAACAAAACTCTATCGATTACGATCATAGATTAGGATAATGACACACGAACCAAGTCCGGTACGACATTGCAGGCGCCACACGTCTGTACGCCGCCGTGTGAACGCGACCTTATGCCTGTGACCTAAATAACCTAGCTCGTGTGGAGGGGGCACCTGATGTACCCAGTTACTGCTTGACAAATAGTTGCTTTTATTGAAGTGTAAAGCTCTTTGCTTGTTCAATTGTTTGAGAGTATGAGTGGTGTCCTCCGAAAACGCGAGTGTTTACATTTGTGTAGGCTGTCTTAGGGGGTGGTGTAGGGAGGGGGGACCTTAAAGGTTCTCGTAACCTTTATTATTTTCTTCTTCGTGTTTGCTGCTACTGATGTTCTGAAGTGTTATCGAAAGGCGCGTTTATGCTGATGCTATTTTTGGGTATTTACGTTTTATTTCCTTATCGGTGTTCGGTTAGTCATTTGCCTTAGACATTTATAATGTAAGAAATGACGTCTTTTAGATTGAAGAAACATATTCTTTCTACCTAGTTACAAAGGCAAATAAGAAGTACAACCTCCGTTCTCAAACATCTGCAAAAAATCCGCCCTCACGCTAATCATATTGACCTGCACTTTCAGGACTGCATAGTGCATAAGCGATGTTTTGAGTCCCGATGCGACCTGCTTCACCCGTTTTAATGTAGGTCGTCGGGGGATTGCGGCGAACCCTGCGGGCGGGGCGGCCCCAAAGTGGTCGGGGCTGGGGTGGGGGGTGGGGGGGGGGGTAGCAAGGGGGGAGCGACAGTTATTTTTGGCTCTGGATATATTTAGAAGAGCTGGCCGCCCGGGACCGAGGACTTGGGGTCCGAACTGGAGGTCACTGAGGCCTTATTAATATATCAGTGAAGATGGGCGTGAAAGGTTCATTCTTATTTTAGCCTGACTTGAGAACAACGCTGTGATTTGGGGATTACGTTTTTCGGAGTTTGTTTAGCGAACAAAATATCAGGCATTTTAGTTGATTACGCTTATGTTTTTTTTTTTGTGGGTCTGGTCTGAAGGACAATAATTCTCGTAACTAAAAGCGTTCAAATTCAAATCGTAATCTCATGACAGCGACAATCAAATGTCAAAAAAATGTGGGAAAACGCAGGTAAACGCTGTACAATTTTTGACAGATTGAGATTGAGATGAGATTGCGAACGTTGTTACAAATACGGGAATGCCCCTCGGTTGTTTCCGGGAAGGTAATGTCGCATATAACGACATATTTTGATACTCACAAAGCAAATAAATCAAATCCTATAGGATAGGGTACTTCCCGTTGACCTAGAATCATGTTTGGTATAAGCAAGGTCTCACAGCACATGTGAAGGAAAAAGTCCATAATCAGCCTATAATGTTGCCACTGCTGGGACACAGGCCTCCTCTCGGTGAGAGGGACTAGGCAGTAATCCACCACGCGGGCCCATTGCAGCTTGGTAGATATTTGGTTCTAGGACATGCCGGTTTCTTCACGATGTTTTCCTTCACCGTTTTGAGAGCAGTGGTGATGAAATAATTTACACAAAGTAAATCGTCTGTCGGGGTTCGAATCTACGACCTATAACTGGTAAGTCGCGGCCGTAAGGAAAAAGTCCGAAAATCGTTAATGTATAAATTTATCACATAAAAAAAAAAAAAGTTGAGAGGTGTCAAAGGACACCCGGATAGAGCGAAGTTCCTTTCGACTAATTAGTGAAGGAATTGTAATTTTTTTTTTTTTTTTTTTTTGTTATATCTGGCTTGCTTTCTATAAGAGAGAGAGAGACAGACAGACAGAGAAACATGCGCACATCGCACAGCTTACAATAGCTTACTATAGCAAAAAGTGTCGTTACAACTTTTCGTGACAATTTATTCCGTCTAGCCCCCTTTCACAACGCGCGATAAGGAACTTCGTTCCAAAAATGACGATTACAAACTTGCTTTTGGAGTTTTAACCGTGACGTATGGGAGAACATTTTTTAAGTTTGTTCTTGGGACAAAATTCATCCCAATAGCGGAACCCTCATTATGCGTGGTCCGACACCCACTTGGCCGGTTTTTTTTTTTGGGAGTTACCGGATCATGCAACAAATCGGATTGCGCATCTTACAGACATTTAGAATCGTAATAAAAAAAAAACGAAGCATACGAAGCGTAAACAGACGTGACATGTGATATGTAGACAGAGTCAAGGATGTGTTACAAGGCATGACCTTAGTCAAATTACTTTAAATTATTAGCTTTTTATGATACGTAATGGATACGTTTACTTCTTACATAAGTTATTATATTTTCTCTCATTAGCTCTAGTTAAACTCATATTTTACCATTCGTCTACCCACCCTTTGTTGGCTTTTTCACCACTACTCAATCTGCCTTTTCCCAACATGTTGGGGTCGGCATCCACTTTTTCACCACTACTCAATCTGCCTTTTCCCAACATGTTGGGGTCGGCATCCACTTTTTTTTTCACTAATATGAATTCAAAAATATTATACTCATTGCTATGTTTTTTAATCCAAGATATATTTATCAAATT
Organism: Cosmia pyralina; assembly: GCA_946251885.1. Lineage (NCBI taxonomy): Eukaryota > Metazoa > Arthropoda > Insecta > Lepidoptera > Noctuidae > Cosmia > Cosmia pyralina. Next base: position 1,089,222 of record OX276354.1, read on the forward strand.
GTTCCAATAAAACCGAAATACCTGGATCAAGATATCCCAAAATATTCTTATCCCACCTGTCACCCTAGTTCTAATTAAGAGACCTAATTTATAGAGAGTCACCTAATAAAGCCTCTTAATTATTCAGCTCCGCCCCACTTTCAGGCGAGATCCGAAGACCACAACAACGTCACTGGGTTAAGTAGACCAAATTGGATAACGGTGATTGATCTATTTCGGTTGGAGACTGATTTTAAATGGATTTCGAAATAGTCCCTTGGGAAAGTTTAGTGGAACGGTTGCTGAATAAATAATACTTGAATGAGAATATCTTTAACTGTTTTAGCAGCTTTTGTATGCATAAATAATATAATATGTTTTTTTATACATACACGTACTATTAATTTGATTCCATAATGTCTTTAAAACGAAAATGCAACAGCCCAAAGAAATTCGTAGCGCGCTACGAATAGGTCTACGGGAGATGGTAGCGGGCTACGAGAGCGGCACGCGCTACGACGTAGCACTTTCTACGCTACGTCCGGCTACGCGCCTACCTAGCGTAGCGTAAAGCGTTACACTTTTTAACCCCCAAGATAGAGGGTGTTTTGTTTGTTACTTGTTAGAATATTGTTTTATTTTAAGTGTGTATTTCTTACGTACCTTCACTGAACAAATAAAGCGTCCCTATTATTTTCTTGCAAATTAAAGCAATATAAATAGGTAGCAAATGCTTTCTATAAATATATCTGTTTGAAACTCAGATCAATTCTTATCCACAAGTATCAATACTAAAGTAGCAACAGTAGCTTTATTTATAGGCAGTCAACCGTAAGGATTCTTTACTACATGTAATTGAATTACGTACTCTTTTCTCCCCGATTAGTATAATTTAAATACATGTATGTAGGTACTCAATGTAGGTACTGGGGTACTCAATTGATGTAGCCCACTGTACAGAAAAGGAAGTTTCTCAAGGATTATTTACAACGAAGAAATTCTTGAAATTCATAATTATAGTATTTATTACATGGAAATATGTTTCACTCGTCACCGAAAAATAAAATAATGCGTGTCCTCCAGAAATATACTTACTTTGAGGTTGTTCAACTGAACGCGTGCTTTTGAATCTAAATACATTTAGTGATGCAGTATTTTTTGTACATTTTTTGCATAACTTAAGTAAATAAATTTGAAAAATGCTTTATTCGTTTAATTTGTTGTCATTAGATGATACGACTGTACAAGTATTTTGAAAAGGATCCGGTTTGCGGGTAGATCGCGACTTTGTCCGGACCTTGGCCAAGCCTCAATAAGTTATTAAAGTAAAAACAGAGATTATAATGGCAGAAGTACAACAAAGCTAGATCAACAAAGCCGGTGGCCGCCGCCCGCGCACCGCACCCCCCGCGTTTTATATTTAGAACAGCCGGCAACGCGGCGCGCGACAAGTGAAGGACGCGCCCCGCCCGCGCCTCTCTCTCTCTCCCTCCCTCTCGCACACACTTAGTACAATGCTTGAGGAAACGAGAAGAAGCACAATATTGAGCAAAATTATTGAGTTTTAAAAATAGAACATACACGCGAGCTACGAAACGTGACACAGTCGAATTATTTGATAAATTCGCGGAAATCGGCTTGTGTAGTACTGCGACACGCGACTACGTCTGCAATGCATCACAACACCTAACTTTGTTGTGTTGTTGCTGCGTCGGCCTGATTTAACTACTGTTTTTAAACACTGAATAAAGATAATTGATTTTTTCTAACTTGGCCTAATTTATTTACTACTGTTATCATTTTACTTTTTGCAGACTTTAGTAGTAAAGGCCGCAGGAATCCGCGAAGATTTTTTTAAACACGCTAAGCAAATTAACAGCCACTTTCCTACCTAAGATCACATTCAATTCAGCGACCCTTGCCTAATAAGCAAGCAGCAATAATTTAGCATGCTATCTCAAGACTTATTACCGAATCAGTCCATTAAAAATATCACAAAAGTATAATCAAACGATATTTTCGAAAACGTCGTCTTCCTCTTGGCTACCCTGAAGCCAAAAACCTGTGCAGACTCGGGAGTATTTTTACGAAAAACAATAAATTTTGCAATAAGACTCTTCTGGTATATTGGACGCTTCTTTTAAAGATCTCTTTCGGAAATTTGACCCAGTGCAGCTATACATAATTAGTTTTAATTTATAAACGGATTACGCACGCGATCGGATCGTTGAACGTGCGAATTAATAACTTGATTTACGATGTAGGCTGATCGGGTTAACTTATTACATAAGTTGGTCTCTTTCATACTAGGTGCTACTAATGTAATATTCGGCAAGGACAAAGTTACTACAGACTATCAAAACTCGATTTACACGTGTAAGTAGAATAAAATACTACATAATAACCGTACCTACGCATTGAATAGGCAAAATAGTACGCGCGTGGTTTCCATCATTAGTAGACAATTTTGTGTCTCTAGTGCTATTTTTTACACATTTATCTTTTTAATAAATTTTTAGGGTTCAAAAGGAAAAACCGGAAACCTTATAAGATCACTTCGTTGTCCGTCTGTCTTTCTGCCAATACCCTTTTCCTCAGGAACGCGTTGAGGTATCAAGTTGAAATGAATATCAAATACGTAGGTGTATGGTCCCTTGCAGCTCTAAAAAATCGAGCTACTAAGGGTGAATTCGACGAAACTTTTATAGCCAGTATAGTCTTAATTTTCGAATAAATTTTGAATTTTTGACAGTAACTCGATACAAAAACTCAGAAATCAATTTTATTCCAAGTATAAAAGATATCCGACTTTGGTCAAATTAGCCCTAAGTCAACGCAATAAATCAATATGGCTATTTATGCGACATATTTTTATACTCGCAAGTAAATTTATTTGTAGTTTTTTTAATTATAAAAATAGTTTTTGATTACAAAAAATTTACCGTGACGTATCAATTTCAATTAACAATTTCTATATATATTTATCAACAAGTTATGAACATGTTTTTCAACTTTAATGTTAAGTTTGTTTTTGTAATGCCTTTATTCAGAGTTAAAATAATATTTACATAAATAACATAATAACTTATAGGTACCTCAATTAATTAATCAAAATAACAAAATTATAAAACTAAAATATGGCGTCGCGAAATTCTTCCGGATCGCTGTCGAGTGGTAATGTACCAAAGAGACTGGCGGCATTGCTAAGTTGTAAGGCAATGCTTAGCCTCTGGCCAAGGTAAAAAATTGTTTTTGGGATAAATTATTTTCAACTATACGGAACTCTTGATTGTGCGAGGTCCGACACGCACTCGGCCGGTTTTTAATTAGATTATCCTAAAAGACCACTCTGGAAAACATTTTCAAATTAACCCATTACATGTTAAAACTCGAATGTCTTTGTACCTCACAAAAATATCTGCCAAATTGGGGGAGGCACCATACCAACACGCAATCCATCGCCAACTATGCAGTACGAACAATACCACATCCCATCTCCCCACAATTCCTAGCTCCTAAACAGACGGGTCCACCAAAAATAGCTGTCCATAAAAGCCAAGTGTTCACCCGTTCCACATCCAGAAGCGAACTGCTGCTATTTCGGTCAGTGTAAACAGTTTGTTACAGTATTCGTATGCGCGGGCGCTCCGTCCGTTGCTATTTTCAACCGGCTAAATGCAGCAGCCACCGGAAAGATTAGAAATGGATTTTGGTATGGTGTCGTTATTGATGTTCAGTTTGAGTTTTATAGTTAAATTGTGCCAAGAATTGGGTACTACGGCGTCGTTCAAACCGGGAATTGTTGGCTTTGTACTGGATGAAGTTTGGAAAATGGATAGCCTTGTGGACAATAATTGTCATGTGAAGATTTCTTAAGGATTTGACTTAAACATAGTTTCTGAAAGCCAGAATTCTACTTGAAATGATATCAAATCTAATGTCAGTTACTATTTTGTTTGACCACCACGAGGGCTAATTTTGACAGCAGGTGAACCAATCTGAGACTTGCGAATACTTAAGAGGCAATCGCCGTATTTTTAAGAACGTTCGCCTTCTAATCTGAGCCTATATCTGTCTTGTAGCTTCCCTACATCTGTGACAGATTGTTGACATTGATTGTCGCTGAGATGAGTCCCTATTGTATGTAAACGTAGAACTTACGAGAGTTGGCCTTCAGATGAAATGAAGTTGGTGGGAAAAGTTTACAGCTTACATCCAGCACGGGATGTGTTATGGCTTTAATTTAGTTTGTTAGCGTACGATGTGTATTTACCTACCACCCATTGCTATAATGTATGCACTACTAAAACACTCGCGGGTAGTATTACAATGATTTAGTGTGCCTTAAATTAAACAATGTGCACATTAGTTTGTAATATTTGTACTAAACCTTACAATGTGCAATATGTGGGTAGCTTGGAGACTGGCTACACTATGAGCTGGTTTTGAAAATAAACGTAATAGTATCTACTATTCTATATATTATATATATCTATTCTATTATGCCTACTATTAAAACATTAGAAGTTTATTCTCAGATAATATTTTTATCTAAAATAAACCTCCTAATTATAGACTGCTTGTCTATCGACATATACGAGTACATACGAAGATACAAAATTTATTTCAAGTAAGTTTTTTTATAATAATTTGCATAAAATATGCCTAAACCACTTCCAAAGAGGTGGTTTTTACATTCATATATTTTTAGGCTGTGTTTTGGGTTGCGCCCAAAACAGCCTAAAAATATATGAATGTAAAAATAACTTCACACACCACATCGTGGATACTCACGGGAATGTATGGCGTGCGCGCGCGTCGCGTTTCATTGATCTTGGAGAGAGCCGGAGGTTATGGAGTAGGTAATGTGTTTTGTTATGTGCTACAATGTTCTTGTATTGTTGCCGATTCTCTCGTAAGTCTAATAATGTGCCCGTAGGCGGAGGGCAAATTGGTAAAATTCATGCAAAAGGAATTGTTTTTATAAGAGTCTCTGAATTAAATAAAGGAAAATTATAACATGACATCACGCCCATATTCCCGGCAGAGTTAGGTAGACTTTTTACCAGCTATGTTTAGTCCCATGTAATAGGGGGGCGAGAGCCTATGCCATCCACCGGGCACAAATCCAAACTCAGATAACTATAATATCTTGAGAGAAAACCTTTATCACGGCACACCCAGACCACATTCTGCAGAAATAAAACAGTCACAGCGCATAGTCATTGATATCTACTCGACAATTAGTTCGCAACGAATACCTTATAGAGCAGCCAGAGCCAGACAAAGCCAACTAAGTAACAATTAAGTATGAAATATGCAAGTGTAACTGCGCGACCTGAGGACTCGCGTGTACCGCTGAGCGCTGAACTAAACCTTGGAATAAAAATAGAAAAGTACCGTCCATCGTTTCATTGGAAACTTGAATTATAGAGTTTCTCAGAAGTCTTAGGCAATTTAACTTGATTATATCCTTCAGTGCTTCGTTGCGTTATTTTATTTATATCAGTGGCTCGCAACCTCACTTTGTACATTTCAAAAAGGGTAGTTTTTCCTTGAGCGTACAGAGTTTCTAATCTATGAACGTTTCGGGAAAATTTTAATCTTTAAACATAGCGTCAAGCCGATTCTACATCCTCAAAACAGGAAACAGGTTTGTAATATTAAATAAACACTACGACAATGCTAGATTTTCGTGAATAGTATCGTAGGAGTAACGCAAAAACAATATAAATAAACAATTACAACAGGAAAACTCCCATAGCAATATTTGGGAGCAAGACGAAGGTTATCAATCATAAGATCAAGTTATTATTATAGTTTTTATTCCTACTAGCTAGACTACAACAACAACATCGTAATCGCGAAAAAATTATCTTTGTTTTTGTGATTACGATGTTCGTCTCATGGAGAAAGTTGTTTAATTTGATGGTCTGTACCACACCCTTATATGACCACACCTTTCTCACACGCTGTATAAGCTAAAGAGGATGACGTCCACCATATTCGTCATCTTTAAAAGCTCTCACAGAAAAACAAGCTTTAATATAGTAGATAAACAATATTAAAGTTTTGATTGAATTCCGGTAAATTTTCTCACCAGCTACCCTCAGAATATGTTCTCGTGTATTCCTATGCTGTATTTACTCTCGTTTCTGTGGACCGACGCGCACTGAACGGAGCGGAGCGAAGCGCCGGCCCTACTTTTATAATACCACTTCGATGTACGAATATATTAAATACATAAACAGAATATATGGTTATTATATAAATTATGTTCAGCACGCAGCGCGCGCATGTAGTGATTTAAAGACTCCAAAATAACTCGAAAAAAAAAATATATACAGTTTTTTTTAACTTTGTTTGGCCCAAAATTCAGCAACGCGAATACCTTTCGCTGACACAGCCATTAATCCTCACGTGTGCATGGTGGTGGGGTTTATGAAAGGAGCCTCCCTGAGTGACGTATCCTCTAAACTTTAGTTACATCCGCCGCATCCTGGACAATCGACTTCTATCGATTGGCTAATCCTTTTGCCACGACGGCAAATATAATTTCCAATCGGCCCTTCCCAGGGCCCAGCATTCCACTAACAAAACCAGCCTTTGGTGTAATCTCAAACAACATCGAAGGGTTCTCTGGATACTTCGGGGAACTACGGGGAACTTCTTTCTGAATTATCCTGCAAGGCACATTGCGACATCTTATGTGTCCAAGAGACCCATCGAGATTCCACCCAAAGCAAGCCTCACATTCCTGGACTGTCACTTGTCGCCGAGATCGGTCACCGAAAGCACGGTAACGCAGTGTTGCTGCTCCCGGGGTCAGTATCCTCTCTACAAAATGCTCCAGGGAAAACAATATGTATGTTTTGTATTCATTTCACTTGAGGAGTAAATAAATATTCATATGATTTTGAATATTTCAAAGAAGAAGAAAATTATATTATTTGTTTCTAATTTTCTATCTCTTTTATTTTGTTGAACATGACATTGCAGAGAATTCGGCCTACACAGAATATCATTACCAAAAGTACTCCAGAACGCCTAACATACGTTTCTAACATACGCTCATCTGCTCATGTGACGTAGGCGCCATCACTTATAGAATAAGACGAAACGAATCGGCGTGTTTACGTCTCGCTTCAGATGGTATACAACGAGCTTCGAGTATTGATGCAAATGAAAAAACTTTGAAAGAAACTTTGCTGTTCATTCTTGAACATGAAATAAGCTATTTCGCTTAATATTCCGCAATAGACATAAACTGGTTTGAATCTTACATCACAGAAACAACAATTTTTTTTTAAGCTAGGCTTAGTTAACTTTACCTACATTAAGAAAGTATCACGCTATAATGGGTGATGAGCTAAATAAATAATGTTTAAAACTAGTTTGGCAATGAAAACAAACGATGATCGGCTCATAATGGGGTTTTTAACAAGCTTTCTTGACCAATCGTAATCGTTCGTGTTGGTGTAGCGAATAAATAAGTTTAACCTAATATTCAAATTAACTTCTGTAGATGTTAATAATCTTAAAAACCGTGAAAAACGTAGTTAATAATCTAGAGATTATTAAATTAATGAGCGGGTAAGCGTTGATGATAAGCACTTAAATAATGAATTAAGACACGTTTTTGAAACCAACACACAATTAAACAAAGCTACTAAATCTTCAGCATCATGTCCACAATCCACAATTCCTATTTACAAATGATAACGTGTCAACACCACGTTTTCCTAAACACGAACAGAACCGATCTAATTACGAACAAAACAGACCACAACTCATTTGACACGTGTAAAAAAATAGGCCATGTAGGCACATGCATGCAATAATTCACGCCTATTAACGCAGACAGAGTGGGCAGAAGTGAATCACGGCTATATTTAGCCGGCGTATAATTAGTACGCCATACAAAGGCTAGTCATATTAAGGATCTGATTGAGTCATGTGTGAATACTCTTTGTTTGGGATCAACGTTTGGTACTTTTAAGATGTTACGAAACTCGTCGGAGAAGCGGAATTTTAAGGTGAAGCAATAACTCCTTTTAAGAGAGGCCGTGAACGCAGACCACTGCTGTGATATGTATGTCGGTGATGGTGAATTGAACGGGTTTCGTTATGCAATCAAAGCCAGAATAAGGCGAGAAGTGAGAGGACCCCATCTTAATAATAGGATCTGATAAAACTATATTTTCATGTGTCTTAGGAGATCTATGTTAAAATGTTAAATATATAAAAATTCACCGTTAATCTGCATGCTGCACCTTCAGGTTCAAACTCGTGTGGAGCAGGTCCCCCTCACGAACCGTGACAGTTACTTGCTTCAACCCTCTCATTCACTTGTCACTGAACAAGTTCAATTTTTTGTCAACCTGTCGGGACCTGTCCCCCATGCTAACATAAATAGACTAGTAAATCTCCCCCGCTTGCTCTATAAACAGATGGGCGCATTCCGTCCAGGGTTATTTTTAGTTGTACTAATTCGGGAATCGCCGACTCTTGGTGTTTTTTTAACATCAAGTTTTTATAGATGAGCAGTTATGATTGAGTTCAATTTAGGTTGAAGGAAAATAGTTTTCTGTTAGTGTTGGTTTAATTTTGTTTGGATTCAGCGCTCGAATTGGCAATGAATGCTCTAAATAAAGAATATGTATACTACGTAGTTCGTATACGCAGATGGGAAGGACCGATGAACCTTGGGTTATATACAAATTCTAATCATTCTTTAACCGAATCGAGACGTAAATACAGCATGATTACCATATTTATCTCAATTAATAACATTGTCTGCAAATATTTTTTCATTTTCACCCAGTACACACTATAGCCAACTCTGCAAAGCTTAACATAACACATAAAAGCTAATTTTAGCTCATGAATCATTCCCAAGTAACATTAAGTTACGCCGGATCACTAATGCAGACAATCAAATGCCGTACTAAAGTCGGTACATCGAAACCGGAATGCTACCCAAAATAAGTCCAGAGTACTCTCCAGCCATGGCGGGCAGAGGGGGGTTTGCATGGTTATTTTAAACCAACAAAGAGTGGAACAAGTTGGCTCGCAGGCACTAATAATAACCCGGTCGATACTTTCCCACTATGTTTATTCCCAAGCTTGGTTATACAAGGAGCTATTTTGGGACCCGTATTATTCGAGTTAAATGAAGCAATAAATTCCAAGTTTTTGTGTTTCTTTGCTTCAGACGATTGTGATGTTAATTTCGGAATAATTTGGTTATGTATTGAAATGTCCAGTCATAACCTTGGTTATTGTGTTCATTAACATTTTTGTAAATTGTTTAGGTGTTCTTTTAAAGTCACGTTTTAACTAACTAGTCATAAATAAGTGACACGAGCATATTAATAAACTCCATGAATTTTTTATATTTGGAAAAACTTGCAAGACAGCAGCAATTTGAAGTCATGTGTCAATGATATTACAATAAATAAAGCCAATTCATTCGTCTTCTGACAAGGTTTATTATTAGTTAATTAGTCTCCGACCGGAAGTAACTTATTAAACCCAAGTTAAAACATATGCTGCTGATTATAAAAACACCATAACGTAAGCAGGTCATGTGCTAGTGCTGACAGACCAATAGCTTCTACACCATGGCAACCCATTTCCCATTAACATTTAACCGTGGGAAGTAGGTTATGGTCTCCTCGATATTTGCTCTAAGTATAGTTGGCAAATCATCATGTTTTTTATCATACACAGCCGTCAGGCATACAAACACATTCTTGATGTGCTTAATGTCCCTTTGTATCTGCAAATCCTTCTTGGGACCAAATACACCATAGTCGCGACGATAATATTAAATTCATGGCACTTTGTTATTCGTATTTAATACAAGTAACAGGTGACCTTAACCTAAACACAAATACAACTAAAAAACCTGATCAAACAACGCAGACCACTTTATTTCTACACACACGCACACTTAATATTTGCACAACGATCTACATCTCGCATATATTCATCAAGATATATATAAATACCAGGCGCAGTTTTATTTTTACCTGTATGCGCTTTTGAAATATACGTAAATAATGGGTTCGTTAACTATAACCCACAATTAACTGTTTTGTCTTAATGCACGCTCGTCATACAATTTGAACTTTTGTCTTAACGCACGCTCGTCATACAATTTGAACTTTTGTCTTAATGCACGCTCGTCATACAATTTGAACTTTTGTCTTAATGCACGCTCGTCATACAATTTGAACTTTTGTCTTAATGCACGCTCGTCATACAATTTGAACTTTTGTCTTAATGCACGCTCGTCATAATATTTGAACTTTTGTCTTAATGCACGCTCGTCATACAATTTGAACTTTTCGAGTTAACTTAATGTTGGGCAATCGAGTTAAATTGGGCATGATCACGTAACTGTTTAGTCAAAGTTAGTCGTAAATTAAGTTGGTTCAAGATAAATGTTTCTGGGAAATTGAATTTATGAGTGAGAGATATTTCATAGAACTTTATATTAAAAATAGAGCTTTCAGTATAGGACCAATTAGTATTCCATAGTCGAGTGACCATACGATCTAATAGGTACTCTGGCTCTAGAAATCTAGATCTATAGACGAAATACATTTCGCCACGACACAATCATTGTATATCATCATCAATTCACACTTCAACTTCAACACAATGCTTGCCAGATAGTTTGGTGATGTTGCATACAAGATAATGGTACTTGTCACTCCTAGTTGTTCTCTTTCACTTGGAGCTCTGCCTATCCCGTTCCCAATAGTAACCGCTGAGGTTATTGCGATTGAAATATCAAATAAAACAAAAAGTAGCCCACCTATATACCGGCTATACATACCTATATGAAGTTGCACGAGTTCGGCGCGTGATTGAAGCCGGCGGTTATAAATAGCCGGCGAGTTATAGCCGACGTATCGACGAGTGCGAGGGCGAGCCAAACAAACAATCAAATGCTTTTGATTGAAAAAACGATGCTTTGTAACAAGACTACGATTACGAAGGGTTGAGAGGGAATGAAGCTTTGCTTTATCGTCACTTGTTCATCTCCAACTTCTGAATCATTCTATAAATTATGCTACCACTGAGATTATAACGTTATAGAGTAGATTCTTATGGAAAATAACCCCCTCTCACTCACTCTTCTCATCTTGTTGATAAGTCTAATACTAAGTATTTTCAGTTATGTACATTCATGTACATTCAACAAAAGACATGCAGGCAGGGTATACTAACACATTTGAATGTGAATTGCTTCATGTTCAGTTTCAAAAAACATTGTAACACACCAACACAAAATTGTATATTGTCACGAAATTGAACATGAAGCAATTCACATACAAATATGTTAGGTATACCCTGCCTAGATATCTCTTTTGTTGACTGTACCTAAATTGTTTGTGACAAAGACTACAATATTCTCTTATGTGACAACCCCATTAGCTAGTTTTTTTTACAACCATGTCATGCATAGGTAAAAAGGATTATTGTGATCCGATGCTAATCAATGACTCTATAACGGTTATTTCCGTAAAATGCCTACACATACAATTGTGCGGATGCATAAGAATTTAATAAAAAAGAGCTTCATTGAAATAAATAATAGGAAAATAACCGTTTAATAATAGGATGACAATGGATGTTAACATGCATGTTGAAAGCGAATTGCGTTTTTATGCGCACGCGACTTACTTCAACATGATGGTTGTTGTTGAAGTGCAAACCATTAGTCATCTAATAGTAGGCTGGCTGGAATATTTTCTACTAGAGCGAATGTTCAAGGAGGTGCAGGGAATATTAAGGAAACGCACGTTTTCTTTTGCAAAGGGGAATATCTAAGCAGGGCTTGCTATGATTGCATTGGCACTGGTGCAACTAAGGAATTGATTTTCTGTACCTACTGTATTGAATGCAGTCTATCTGACACATGATAATGCAAAAAGACACATGGAAGAAGATGCAGAAAGACATCGTGAAGCTGAATTTAAGAGCAAACTGCAGTTGCACGATCATCTGAAGGTTAATGTAAAACAGAGCGTTTTATCTTTCAACTGCTTGTCATTTCCCACAAGTTAAGACTGTGAGGAAATTGGTTTATTATGGCACTAGCAGACGATGCACTATTTATGAACAATTGTAAAGATTTTAGTGCGCCACGTGCATTTTATGGCGTCGGCCATTGACTGAGGCGATCACTAAATAGCTGTTTGACTCACTTCAAGCGGGAAAGCAAAAAACATGGCATACTTATCACTATTATTGATGGATTTTTATTTTCATGATTTTCAAAGTCAGTATTTACTATATTTGAAGCAGTCTCCTACTTTTCCCATTGAGTGTGTAAGCAAGAAGCGTACATTTGTCACGGTTAACGGTGCTAGTCAAGTTTTTATCCTAAAAGTGCGTGTCAACGGATTACTAAAGTTGAAACGACGAGGATGAAATTATTTTTATTAAATAATATATTATGTCGTAATGTAAGATAGTGTAATATTTTATGTTAGTTATAATAGTTATTTTATGTATTTATGCTAAAGTGCGCATCAAATATGACTATCTAATTACTACAACATGCGAATTTATATTTAAATAAGCTAACTGGTTCGGTAGAAATAAATCAGCGGCCAGTTTGCATATTCAGTCATTTTTATTTCTGTTTATTTTCGTAACAATATTATGCTGAAGAAGGAAGTAGGTACCTAACATAGAAAACGTGCTCAATCATTGCTACGTCGCAGGAACAAGAATCGCGTTACAAAAATAAACATTATTTGCCGCAATCAATAAAATTGTGCCGTATCAGTGATCGGGAAACATGTCGTACCTACTGGCTATTTATAACCGGTGTTGCTGAACAAACCGGAACACGCTGATATTATCAACAATAACATGAACTTTTGAAGGTAGACCTTTGTACAAACATTTTTACTTCCTTCTTATCACCTATAGTATTTATGTTGGTATCATTAATGTATTTTAATTTCGAGTTTCTGTAGTTTCTCATATATTTTTAATTAACTGGTTCCTTGTGTATTTATGTTAATAGATGCAGTCTGCATTTTTGCATATATTATATAATGTTCCGATAACTGTGTCCTACTCCAAATCATAAACACCCAGAACTGAAGATTTTTTAAAATAAAAGCAGCAACAAATATCCCTCTTAGTAGAACCTATAGACACAAGCAATAATTAGAATATAAATCAATACGAGTAACATACCTATTTGACGTCCTACGATTTTATTTCCCAGTACGTATGAGAGCACCGGCTACGTACATACACACGTTATATATGGCGCGTTATGTATCAGCTCAACAAAGCGATTGTCGCCAACTAGCACATAAAGCTGGCCACCAAACTTATTTATATCGCGAACATAATCCAAACAATGGCGGCTATTTTTACACAATATTACCGACACTTTTCCTGTCAATGTGTTATATTTATAGCGGCCGCACTGTTGCTATTTCTGTTTTTATCGCCGAACAACAACTCTGTTATACGAAAGTTGGGAATTTACTTTTTTAGATGGGATTCAACTGACTTCAGTTAAAATTGTAAATTTTTCAATGGAAAATGGTGACAGCGTCAGGTACTGTATTGGTCATAGCTAATGTGTCATTTCACGCTCTCCGAATTACCATAACATTTTTTTTATGGTTGGATTTACAGCTAAACCTGTAAAAGGATTTTGAAGTTAGATTACAGTAGGTACAGTTTAGTAGAAAAGCATTACACAGCCCATACATTTTGTCATTCAGTAAACTGGACATAGGATTGTTAACAAAGGAAAACATAAGTGTTGATTAGTCCATTATACGTGAGAGAGTTAGATTATGGTTCTTCTACGAAATACAGTAATGTTGGAAATACTTTGGTGAACCTAGTTTCCGAAACATAAACAGAAGCGCACCGTAATCATATCCGTGTACAGAAATAACTCAGTAAAACCGTGTTGTAATTGTAATCAGTCAGCGTGATAAGGGTGTCCACATCTATTTATACACGGTCAAACAGCGGCCCAGCGTGACACTGTTTACACGCCAAACGAGGAAAAATTCACAACTGTGAAGTACTAATTATAGGGCAAAGCGACGAATAAAACAACTAGTAAATTAACTGGTTCTCTTGCATGTTTTCCAAGAATGAGCGAACTTCAGGGCACAACGTGCATAATTTCATTCAAACATTCGTTATAGCACGCGATCTCGTCCGCGTGTAATTTCTTATTCCCCGTCCCACCCCGTCGCATCGCATCGCCTGCCCGCGCTATTACTTTCGTTTTTGCCTGGCGTTCTTTCTGACTTTAGGAGCTTAGCTTGATGTGGAATGCCTTCCTCAAGAATTTGGCTATCAAATGCAAAAATATTTTTTCAAATCCGACTGCAGGTAGTTCCTGGCGCGTCCAAACATACAAACAAACAAACTCTTCAGCTTTATTATTAGTATAGATTAAGGCCGCGTTTTAATATGGATATAGGTAGGCTTGAATTCGCGTTTAAAGTTTGCGTTTTTTCGGGTTGAATAGTATCCAAGTTCTTTAAACAGAGCAGTAGGTAAAAACATTCTCATTTACGGTGAGCATAGTAAATCAACTGCCTTGTTTTCTAAGCCCTGCCTTAGAACAAGTATTTCCTTAAACCTACATTACGTATAGAGCTCGCGTAGTGCAGTACAAATTGCTCGTTATTGTGCAACCAATTACAGCACAATTATTAAAACTATTTATTTTCCTAGACTTGCTGGTGCTCCCTATTAAATTGGACTTAGACGTAACTGGCGAAATGTGAGTGTGCTATACGTATACTTCTGCCTGACCCTCCGCGTATACAGGCATGATGTTATGTGTGTATTTTCCTCCATTCACTTTTCCAAGTTGGCATTACAAGCAGCTGATCTTCACATTGTTTGTGTAGTTATGTTTGCGCCGCAAGGAATGTTATAACGTGCTCTCGAACATTCCTCTGTAACCATTCCTACTTTACCTATTTATACATATTCTTAGCTTGTGCATAGTGTGGCTCTAATTTGTAGTAACAAATATGTAAGTAATTCCATTTAGAACAAGGAGCTAGTAAACTTATTTATCTATACTATTTTATGGTACAGGTTTTTTTCAAGGACAGTGTTTATCCACCTCTACCTAACAGTTTACCTATATAAAGTAAGCTTTATCTACACCTCATATAACTGAGTAAGTACATAAATAAAGCAGCTTGCATTCGCTCGAGTAGGGGGCGCTCGCGACAATAATAGACAATTATACTATAATAACATATGTGCATATTTAATTATCTTATGAATATGTACGTAAACATGTTGTTATGTGCAGTAAGTTGGAATTACGAATCTGTTTGTAAGCATTTCTTTGTATCAGACTGAATTTATACTTCTGCTGTATTGATAACAAATAGGTACTCAGAAATTGCTAATTAGTATTGAACATGTATCAGACCGAGTGCCGAGTCTAACACAAATCAGTCAGAATTACCAAAGACAAGATGGCATGATTATGAGTTTTGTGCCATTCTTAGCAACGCTACTTACGTAATTAACAATAAGAGTTGAGTCTGGCGGTCATTTAAACTCATTGTTATACTAAGGAGCCTTAACAACCAGTCTAATTATATGCTCTATAGTCTAAGCATAAGCAAAACATGTTAATGTATGCAGACAAACAGACCATAGACTAAAAATAGTACAGACACAGGCTTGTCTCGAGTCACGTGGCCATGTTCTCCTATTAGGACAAAAAAGTTGGTTAGTGAATAATCAAAGTTCTATTAATAGGAAATCATTAATATTATCTTGTAGAAGTCAGAGGTCGGCTCAAAGTTATTGGTGGATTTTGTGTCGATAGGTACTAACTGCGTCATTATGTAGATGTCGTGCCGAGTTGCTAGCTTGTTTTGTTGCGCAAAAGTTTAGGCATTTGCATCGAATTGATTAAGTTGGACCTAATTATAACGTTGTTATATTTCGACAATTAAAATGCTAAAGAAAGAATTAGGTATATGAGGTGTTTAGACTGTGTGGGTATATACTTTAATCTTGTACAGTACAGGTGTTTTCAAAGTAGATAAGGAAGTTTAAAAATAAAGAGTTTCCTTGTATTTCCCCCGACACCAGTACGGTACCTAGGTAGTGTACCTAACCATATTTTCCTCAAGCTATAAGGTCCAATCATTGTTTTTAATTGGCCCTCACTTACAATTTCAATGTAATTCAAACTACAAGTTAGAATGTTTACTTTTTATTTGATTGACGTGTTTACGTACCAAAGTTGACTCTAATTTATTCAAGTTTATTACTTACCCAATTATAAACGAAAAAACATATTGTTATTCTTTCACGCTCGTACCGTCTGTATTTTATTTATATAGGTACCTTTATAACTAAATACTTAATAGAAACTGAAGTCATATTTCCAAAAAAAAAGCCACTATCTCCATAACTTTCAATCAAATATTAACCATAGACTCAAGACTATTTACAAAACATGAACTCTGCTACTTATCCTTCCGACATAATTTGTACATCATCTAAAAAAACAAAAACTTTTTTACAAAAAAATACAACCAACTTCCAAAAACAACACTACAAAGTGAAAAATAACTTTAATTTCGGAAGTCGGTGTCTAGTTAAATGTATTTTCGTTTTTTGCCACCGACTTCCGAAATTAAAGTTATTTTTCACTTTGTAGTGTTGTTTTTGGAAGTCTGTTGTATTTTTTTGTAAAAAAGTTTTTATTTTTCACTTTTTAGCTGTGTACCTACCCCACACAAATTCTAATACCACTATCTGCAAAACAAACTAGAACATCCTCCATATAAAAGTGGGGAAAAAATACGTATTATTGAAGCTAACTCAAAAACTACCCAAGCAAAGTTAATCAATTTTATATGGGATGAACTGTGATGTATACCCTCTCGAATAAAACAAAAAAAAAAACAAATCGGTCCAGCCATCTTCCAGTAATCGGGGAACATACATAAAAAAAAAAAAGGTTCCGACGAATTGAGAACCTCCTCCTTTTTGAAGTCGGTTAAAAATAGCGCGTACAGCACCGTACACGTGATAGAAGTGAAACTTATTAAAAAATAAACAATACGTGAGATTTAGTGTGGGAGACAGAGACAGAAAGAGTATTAACTCTGTTCTCTCTATGTAACTAAGGGCCGGTTTCTTGATCTGTAGTTAACTCAAGCAATGGTTAATTATCGTAAATAATGGTTGAATTTTGGCTAAATGTGTTTGCCAAACTGCCATTAGTTACTCATTCACTTTTATCCTTCACATTTAGCCAAAATTCAACCATTAGTTACTATGTTTAACCATTGGTTGAGTTAACTACAGATCAAGAAACTGGCCCTTAATGTGCCTAAACGTGACGCGTCCTTAAAATTTCACTCTCAATTCTCGTCCAATTATTTTATCGAATCACCTCCTAAGAAGTTTCACTTCAAACATATTTTTAACATAAATAAAGAAAAGAAAGAAAGAAAGAAAAACGTTTATTTGGACACACTTCGTGAAACACAAAAACAAAAGAAAAAAAAAAATTAAAATAATGTTTTAAAACAAAAGTGTGTGCCTCACGGCTGCGCCAAAAAGGTTCATTTCAGCATTAATGCCAGACAGGTGCTGCCTGACACACTAATACTCGTATTTTATAGGCGAAAGTTTGTGTGTGTGTGTGTGTGTATGTATGTATGTGTGTGTGTGTGTGTGTGTGTGTGTGTTTGTATGTTTGTTACTTCTTCACGTTCAAACGGCTGGACCGATTTCGATGAAATTTGGTATGTAGATAGCTTATACCCTGGATTAACACATAGGCTACCTTTTATCCAGGTCTACGCGGGGGGTGAAACCGCAGGGCGCAGCTAGTAACATCTAAATTAAACTCTCATGACCTCCACAATAAGACCACGGAACGATTCCATAACCGAACCCAATCGGGTCACTATACCGCCATTTTGTTACGTCATCACGTTTTAAATATAGAACACTAAAACAATATAGGTACTTGTAATCAGCATAACACGTCCGCCATGTTGAGCGCTGCATATACCGCGAATGGTAAATGTTCTATAAATAGCACATTTAATATGGTCATGTGTCGAAATCATGAGCTGTCACGCAGATTTATGAGAACTGGGCTCGTTTCGTGTGGGTTTTATGTGTTGTAGGGGAATATAAATGGGTATTGTGATGGAATAGCTGGTTCTAATATGTACAAGTGTGTATCTTATTGGACACGTGATGGCATTTTTGAGGTCATAAAGCTTATTTTTAACCGACTTCAAAAAGGAGGAGGTTTTCAATTCGTCGGAACCTTTTTTTTTTAATTTTTTTTTTTATGTATGTTCCCCGATTACTCGAAGATGGCTGGACCGATTTGTTTTTTTTTTGTTTTGTTCGAGAGTTGGTCTCATATAAAATTGATTAACTTTGCTTCGGTAGTTTTTGAGTTAGATTCAATAATACGTATTTTTTCCCCACTTTTAAATGGATGATGTTCTAGTTTGTTTTGCAGATAGTGGTATTAGAATTTGTGTGGGGTAGGTACCACAACTAAAAAGTGAAAAATAAAAACTTTTTTACAAAAAAATATAACCGACTTCCAAAAACAACACTGCAAAGTGAAAAATAACTTTAATTTCGGAAGTCGGTGGCAAAAAACGAAAATACATTTAACTAGACACTGTTGTTTTTGGAAGTCGGTTATATTTTTTTTAAAAAAGTTTTCCAATTTCCCGTTCATTTTACAGTGTTGCTACGGCGAGAATAAGAAACTCTGTCTGTTTGGTAGGTAACTAGGTACATTTTAAGGGTAAGCTCTAAAATCTTTTGACTATTGGACAAGTACACTCCAATATAAAATCAAAATACCCCTCCAATCAAAAATTCCCGACGACAAAAAATTATATAAAGTCGTAAAACCTGTATACCAAGTTTCGTCCAGATCGGATGTAAAATACGACCTGTGGAGGAGTACCAATAAACTGACAGACGAAAGCAAATTTTGCCAGACATGAAATTGTAACAGACGCTTCGCTCGCTCGGTCAGTGAAAATTGATTAACAACATATAATTGCCAATCTAAAATTATATGTTGGAAACAATTCAAACAGGTTTCCATAACCTAGCTAGGAGAGCAGTGCTCACCCACACGTTTTGAGATATCTAATAGTGCTTATTTTGTAAAAATGTATTTTTAACGTGTACCTATTTCAATACTTTGTTTTCAGTAATAAATAAATAAATAAATAAAATAAATAAATAAAATAAATAAATAAATTTAACCTTGAAATCAACACGTAGGAACTGAAAAAGGCAAATATTTCCACAGCGGCCATATTATTAGCTCCAAATGTTATGGTTCCTACTACTTAAGCGGGATGTCTAAAATAGCCACGTTACACACGGACTAATGAGCGGATAGCCGCACTTATGACAATGCCATAACTGCAGTCATTGGGAATCATTGTAGAGCTTGCGGAGCGATCTGCCGCAACATCCTAACTAATCCTACTAATATTATAAATGTGAAAGTTTGTACTCAATCACGCAAAAACGGCTAAACGGATTTGGATGAAATTTGGCACATAGATAGTTTATAACCTGCATGAACACATAGGATACTTTTATCCCGGTAGTAGGTTCCCGTGGGAAAATTTCCTACATCCACGCGGACGAAGCCGCGGGCAACGGCTAGTATTATAAATGTGAAAGTAAGTTTGTTTGTTTGTTACCTTTCCATGCCTAAACCACTGAACCGATCATCCTGAAATTTTGCTTATACGTTATCAGATGTACAGAAACGGACATAAGCTACCTTGCATCCCGAAAAAAAGTACTGTTCCCGAGGAAAACAACAATAACGTTCTTCTGATAATATATTAGATGGCGCCACGTGTCTTTCGAATGATGAATGAATTATACATATTATTACAAGCAGAGTACAACCCGAATTGATTGTCCAATTCTAAATTAGAAGCGAGCGCGAGTGAAGCCGCGGGCAAAAGCTAGTTAGTTATATAAATGTGAACTAATGTTCTGGAGATGACATTTGTTTTATCTGACTACAGAAATGGATATATCCGATGGATTTGTTTTATCTTATTTTCTATAAATTATGCACATAAATGATTCTACATGAGCTTTTCGTTTAGGTAATCACTACAGACACCCCTAATAATGTTGGTACAGGATGTAATATATTACATTGATTTCAACACTGCCAAGACAAGCAGTCTATTGCTTCAGTGTCCCCCACACTTCTGCTACATGAACACGATAAAGATGCCCCTCGTTGACCCCTGACAGCTTCAAACATACCTACCCTCACTTAATCGTGTAAGTAAATAATATGAATCACGTTATATATGCAAGCTTATCTGCTTCTAAATATAGATGGAAATGTGTGGTTATATACCTATTGACTGATCGGGCGGCGATTACTTCAGTTTCCTCGACGTGACTCAGTCTTACCTGGAAAAGAAAGATTAGATAGGCTTAGAAAAGTGTTAGCGATACCAAATTCATAAAATATCATGTAACAATACAAAGGTTGAGATATGAAATGGATGCTAAAAGGTTGCACGACTAACATTTGCATTCGTCTATACCTACTTACTGACCCTCTCTCTCTCTCTTTCTTTCATCTATTTTTATGACGTATCTAACAAAAAGTATTCAGTAGATTTTTATAATTATCTTAGTATTCGTATAGACGTAGTTATTGTACATATGTTTATGGAAATGGTAAAGCACAGGCATGCAATTTCTAATGTGAAATCAACGTCCAAGAACCAAATTAGGAATCTCCGCTAGACAATTTGTCGTTCAGTTCAAGCTTGCCTGCTGAATATAGCCGCCGGCGGTAAACATAAAATGTCTATTTAGGAAGAGTATTCCGATAGAGCAAGTGTCAACCGGCCGACCGCGTCGTGCTAAAATCGTTCGCGTTCCGCGCGGCCGTTCGCGTTGTCGCAAACTTCTATTTTCGTGTCTATACAAATAGGATTTCCGCGAGCGAGTTTTTACAATATTCTATTTGTAACTGCCGGTGTTGCCTCACACCTACGTTGTCGCTAGGGCTGATTGTACACATTTTACGATCTCTATCGCTTCTAAAATTATCTGATAAAGTGTCTGCTACAATATTGCAGCAGAGCTACGATTTTTTCACTCTATTTTTATCGAACCAATATTCCGCTTTATATTCGTTTATTTTGATCTCTCAACGAATTTATTATGCATTCAAATCGCTGAAATGTGAGTTCATTTCCAGGGTCATGCTGATTGCGAAAATTATAAAACTGAAATACAGCGTCTAGACGCCAAACGTTTCAAACACTAACGTTATTTTCTTGGCAAGTAAACACGTTGTAATCAATCATTGTATTTGTGAATGATGTCTGCAGCACACATCACAACACGGAACAGATTTGTAAGAAGTCAATTAAAAAAATATACATTGATTGACACGCCTCTCGTTATAGAACATGAAACGAAGCGGTATCACCAAAAACATGTCACTTTTTCAATGTGTGTCAACCCTAAAGTTCCTCAAAAATAAACGTTACAATATTTTGTGATGCGTGTGAGTGCGTCGTGTCGTGGTCGTGTCGTCGCCGCGCGGGGGGGGCGGGGGCGGCGCGGCCCTGAACTTGGGCCACAGTAAATATATAACTGTGCTTGGGCTATCACCCACCTGCCATGGCACACTGTGGCCGATCGATCCCATTCAACGCGAGCCAGCTATATCATAGTTCGAAGGTAGAGGCCGGCACGAGACAGCGATTTGAATGGAATATGAGCTGTAAAGTGGACTTGAATTGATATTTAAATATTAAAAAGGGTTTATCGGAAAGACGGATTGGTTATTATGATAAACTTACGAGTATGAGTGCTGATGCGAAACATCTATCTATCTATGTAAATAAAAAGAGAAGTCCTGACTGACTGACTGACTCATCAACGCCCAGCCCAAACCCTTGGACCTAGAAAGCTGAAATTTTGCACAGAGGTTCCCTTTATAATGTAAACAAGGAATAAGGAAGGTATTCCCGGTAGTACGTTCCTGTAGGATGTTTTCCGACATCCACGCGGGCGAAGCCGCGGGCAAAAGCTAGTCGTATTATAAAGGATGCATCAATTTGCAATGAAATCGAATGCTAAATTGATAACGATGATTTATTTAGTTAAGTAGGCAACTATATGTACTTAAACTTTCATTAGTTTAGACTTTAGACTAAGTAAATGCTGCTGAGTTTTTCGCAAATGAATAAAATTCCGTAGGTACGAGTAGGTCCCAACTTAATAAAGTTTTATCATTAGAATTTAGGACAATTAGTATGTTAGAAAAAAAAATTGTTTCTAATGTAAATTATTCAGTAATTAATGTAAATCAATTGAACGGTGCACTGAAATACCTACCTTACCTACTTAACCCCAACTTAAAATAAAACAAC
The DNA here is from genome assembly GCA_946251885.1 of Cosmia pyralina. Lineage (NCBI taxonomy): Eukaryota > Metazoa > Arthropoda > Insecta > Lepidoptera > Noctuidae > Cosmia > Cosmia pyralina. The sequence continues at coordinate 1,111,688 of OX276354.1, forward strand.
TCAAAGTTACCTAATGCCTGCACGTTGCTGTCAAAGTAGATAAACATGTACTTACATAAAAAGTATAAAAACCCACTCTCTGACTCCTGTATAATATGAACCAGCGCGTGCGCAGAGAGCCGCGCACGCAACCACATTCGGAGAACAGTTACAACCATACTAAGGTAGGTATCGATCTGCTGAACCTGAACATGTCGATGTGTCATTGTTTACTGAATAGGTACTAGACTGACACCAGACTGATACTATTAAAACTATACTTAAAGCCGCCATTTTGAATTTCCTGTGGCATCACATTATACCTAACCTAGAATACTTTTTAGATCAAGGAATACCACTATGAATTGAGTTCCTGTATTGACTATAGGAACTCAGTTCAGTCGTTTAAGATACATGAAGTAACTACCTCACATTACTAAATACATACCTGGTAAAAGCTACACGTTAAAATTGACCGTAGGCATTCATATGGAGTCTTAGATTAAGACATGTCCCACACCCACACAGATATGATATCTTTGTAACTGTATCTGTCAGGTCGTATACTACACATATAGGACATAAACATCCTCGTCGTGGGACACAGCTAGTCCTTGATAAGTGGTGGTACCGAGAAGTGGGTGTGGGATGAGTAGCGTGGTGTATCCAGCTGATAAGGCTTCCGGCGGGGTCGTCGCCCTTCCGCCGATAGCGGTCAGCTGGCGGCTCCCACTGACATTGCGGGAACACTCTCACTTACTAATTACACTAGTACAGAAATTACTTAATTGTCATTTGGAAAGAGTTTGATTTGAAAGTCGAGTTACAATCGTGGAGATGCCTGTCCAGTCTGAAGCGAATTGTTTGTGTAAGAATCACAGAAAAGATAAAGAGGTCTCTTTATCTGTTCTGTGGTAAGAATCGATGTAAGTACTAACCCTATCAAACATGACGACTTCATCGTCATATATATGCTTGTATAAAGCCCTAGTTCGCTCACAATTAGAGTATGCAATGTCAGTATGGAACGCCTTCTACAAAAAAATAGGCTGAAATGGTAGAAAATGTATGTGCATGCACTATAGATGCCATAAATCTTACCTACGTTACTCTCAGTTACTTTTAAACTTTTGTGTCTACTTGTAGACAGCGTTGTGGGTTATACAACGTGTCGTTTGGCATCCTCGTCAAATTTCAGGGTGTGATAAAGAACATCAAACCGAACAACTTTCTCCATGGGACCAACATCGTAATCGCGAAACAATTTTCAAGTGTTCCATAAAAAACTTCAATAGGTACCTACTCGACGCTAAGGTATGGGACGGCTGATTATTTTTTCGCGATTACGATGTTGGTGCCATGGAAAAAGTTGTTCGGTTTGATGGTCTATACCACACCCTTAAATTTGTCGAGGATGCAAAACGACATGTTGTATTATTACTAAAATTGTTTGTTAAATTAGTTGTAAGTTCTTATAATGTAACTCTTCGCTGTTCCTTTCAATATAAAAATAAAAAATAAAGTGATGATGATACAGACTATCTCATCTGCTGCAGTGTCCCAAAATATGTCTGTTCACCCGCACCCTTGACGGTCTGAACTACGCCTTTGACGCCACAATAAACGTGCCACCTCTGGGCCCAGACAGTATAATATAGATGTCTTGTACCCGTTTGATACAAAAACAAGAAGAATATCTAACTTGTGTATATTTCCATATATACCTTCAATTATGAGTAAGTATCTAATAGATTGAATTGCAGGATCTATTACTTTAAGGATTTCAATATAAATTACGGGACGTAATACGAGGTATTCATTAGATAGAACTTCCATCTTTAATGTCATTTAACCCTATTGAGATACTGAAAGAAGCAAATCAATCTGAGATTCTAGATTGCATTCAGCGAATTCATGAGCTATTCAATAACTTTCTTATCTTTTCCTCATTAGGAGAGGCACTTACTTGATGGAAAATTGAAGATATGCATTTTATAACAAATTATATTATTAATCATAGGACGCCATATAAATCACGTTCGAAAGAAGCGTTTTTATCGAGACTAATATCATTAACTAGTATTTTTCCTTTATCAATTTATCCAAGCCTAAAATAAAATAATTCCTACCAGCAAAAGGTAAATCCTGCTTATATCCAGTCAGAGGCCAAAATCACTCACGTCATTAGTCCTCCAATCTAATTCAAACTACCCGCTAACAATGGAAACTTCACCGGCTGCTCGTCTGCGCGCGCGCCGGTGATTTTCCTACAATTAATGCACTCACCGATACGATAGCACGGGAGTTTCCTTTGACACACTTGTGTTGAGCAACAGCGGCGTCTCGGCCTCGAGGATACATTCCATGCAACGATAGCAAGCAGGTGTGATGCTATCATTTTATAGGGTAAGTAGAACTGTATGTGTATGTGACTACCTATTATTTGTTTAATCTAATCTCTTGTTGTTTATTGTCTGCAGTGAAAGATACATATTGGAAGTAGTTTGGTGTCCACCAGAATCTGCTTAAATCGAGGCGAAAGAACGTCGTCAAGATCACCACGCTTGGGAAGCACATTACTGATCACAATAGGTACCACACAGTAATCAGCCCACAGAAAGATACTGCCGTCTAATTTTAATATACTGTTATATTTTCCTTATTTCGTCACAAGTAATTTATAGCTGTTTACTTTCGCAGTGGTCTAGTGCTCGTAACACTGCGACATTTGACCTGTGACATCATAGCCACTAATACCTCCGTTATCAATGTGTTTATGTTTATCTTGCTCCAAACACTCGCTGTATGTCTCACTGTTTTGCCTATTTGTATAATAGAAAGTTTTGTTTATGTTTCATCGTAATTATTAAACTACCACATTCGTTGATGTTCTATTGTAGATCGTCTACATAAATAACTTGTTCAATTAAGATATCGATTTAGTTATTAATTAATTAATTCATATCGTTTGTCTTGTAAATGTATAAAGTAAATGTGATGAGTACGTGAGTGTGAGTCTAAAGTTCACACAAAACGAATAAGTATGTCACTTCTAATTAGATCATCGCACTAACACGATGTTGGTACTGTATTTCCCACATGACTACCCTTTGCTCCTACTAAATTATATTGTAGGTATTCTTAATTAATTTTCCATTCACACTATTTTCTATGTCATTCGCCTTAGCTTGGTTGAGACTAACTTAACAACTTTGCAATGTATTCATCATTCTCTTGCCCTTATCTTAATTTAAGACAGCGCAGCATGTCTTTTTCTTCCATACTTCTCTAATACTCGTCATTCATCTCAGTAGTCATGTCCTTTCTAGCCATATCACCTTTCACACAGTCCATCCAGTAGGAATAATAACAACCAATAGTTCCAAACAAAACAAACATCTGTTCCACTGTCACTTGGAAGAGTGTGAAATTCTCATACATGTTCTTTGACCCGTCCCAAATTCTGTGGCAAACTGGCAACGTCGGTCCCGCTTCCCTATTAGTTGCCAGGCCAGTTGGCGCCCGCAACACCACATCCATCACGCGGCGTGATTGGCAAGCGTGCCACTTATCACACCAACACCGCCATGATGTGATAAGACTGTTGATGGGATTGGCAAATAGTTTGCGGAAAACGGAAGGCGGAGTATGTGTAAAAATGCAATTATCGTATTTTTTGGCTTGGAGTCAGTTTCTTTACGTGTTCTGAATATGACTTTGAGATTAGCAGTGAGCAAGTGTAGATAACTAGCGCACTTGGAATATCAAACAAATTGCAGATTCCGAAATGTCACCGCAAAAACACAGTATTCATGAAACGCAGGCATTAGACGAACTAGAAGCACATGTCCAAGAATGTTTAGCTGGGTTTTGCTAAATAACTTACGGGAGTCACAGACAGGTCAATAAGGAACATTACAGTTCGATGACGAGCAATAACGACCAATTATTATCTAAGTTCCCGTATTTACAATCAGCTCTAACTTTCATTCCATATTTTTTATGAGCAGTACTTTCAGTATCACTCCTGTCCAAAATACACCTATCAGTCAGCTGAGCATGGAGCGTCTTCCACAAAACCTCGGTACATCAATAGTACTCGAAGTGGGTCACAGCGGGCACGGTGACTAGTGACCAGCTGTTAATTCGGTGGAACCTTGGCCCGGGGCGGGGTGCGTTGCACAACGAACTATTCTGATGCATCACCTTGCCCGTGTTACAACACTGCAGGGAGACGGATAGGGATCGCTTTATCGGCTCCATACAAATATAAAAAACTTTCTTATATGTATGATCGGCTTTGGAACCGATGGCGTTATGACTTTATGACTGAAGAATGTTGAGCGATTTTTTCTTTTTAACCTGAAATTTTTTCCGGAATTTTTACAGTATTTTGTGCAATTTGGTAATATAACAATCAGTACAGGTAACAAATCAATTATAATTTGCTTAAAAACCGGTTTTAAATGACAAAAAAATAAGATAGTTCATAACAATGAATTAAGAACTTAACACGTAGTTCTGTGACACAAATAATTATCGAGAAACAGGTAAATAACACCAGGATACTGAATCTATTTATGCTGGAAATTAATGCCAATAACCGCAATATAAGAGCAACCACAAATAGAACTATGAGACCATATCAAACTTTAATTATAGCGCTCTAAATAAGGACTAAATTATCGCCGTGACAAAAACACACCCGTAGAGGAAAATATATCAGGATAAAGTATCAATAATACCAATTTTAGTTACAAAGTTAGCAGTAGTATTTGCTCTAACTGCCTACAGTTTATCGTCCAATCATTTTCCACAGTAATTGCTACGTAGTTAGTACTGTACTAATCTGGAAGCGATAAGTTCGCTAAGCGGTGCGCGTGCGCAGGCCGCAGCGCATGCGTGTGGCGACCCACAGTCTGCCGCATCGCGGTCAAGGCGATTGCACTCCACATAGTGCATTCATTACACATTGGACCTGTCGTGTTAACACAGAACCACTGGGAAGTGGGAAGATAGACGTCACAGGAAGTGGCACGTTGAACCTGATGAGACTCATCCTCATCATGCTTGATAGGATTAGATAGCGGTATCGTTTGAGAAAGATCTCCGAAGGATCCCAGTCATATCTTTTCGCATATTTAATTTGGCAGCCTGTTGGTATTTTACATAGAATCAGCTCCACTAGCAAATCCGAGATGTGAAAGTTCTTGTCAACAAATTACTGCCAAAATCAAATATCTCTAAACAAAAAATCTTTAACAAGAACGCTTCATACTCCCAACTGCGCCCACGCATATCATACGACATAAATCATAAAGGTTAGTCGCAGTTAACGGCGGATTAACATGCCCACCGCGCGTACCTACTTAATTATAATTATTTTTAATTTACTCACAGCGTCACGCCTAGCAACCTAATTATAGATCTAGGTGTTAACTACGTGTTACCGCTACTACCGACCGCTGAGCCTAAAGTAAATGTTTAAAACAAACTTGTGAAATATTTCTTTGTATATTTTAGCTCGGTTTAACATCTCACTTTTCAAATGTTTGAAGAAGAATGTGACTGATATCGTGTGTTTTTAAAAGCATTTCTGGTGGGATTTTGTGAATACTGAAATAACTCTTTGAGATGCTTTCAGCAATTTTTTCTATTCTTATTGATAGCTGACAAACCCATCGATTAGATTTAAGATGCCTAAGAATCCAAAGATACCATTTTGTATTAGTCCCGAAATGTCAACGATAGTTTTTCGCATATATACATTATCTGTAAACGTACGAGGCTCAGCTGTCATGTCGCACATCCAACAAGAGCTCAGCGGTGATACATTGAGTGCCAAACATTCATCAATGATGATGATGACACTAGGTTTTGTCCACGTGAGTTATGTGGGAACAGAAGTTATCGTCCCTTCGAAATTATGTAAAACATTCTATTGTGACGAGGTTCCGAGAATAGGATGTCCAATTACTTCAGAATTAAGAGATATAATGTAGTGCCAGCAGTCAGCACCTCATCTACTCCACACCTTTGGAGAGGATAAATCACGGGCGCACGCCGCTGCCAAACGTAAGGAGTGGCACGGCCGCTCCACAATATGATATAATTGTTTTAGATTGGACAATGATTCAGTAATGTTTTGAGCCAATTCACGTTAGAAACTGTTTGTCATGTGTTAGTCATGTGTTTAGGTCACGATTTTTTGACTCGTGATTGGGTTCAAAAACCGATCTTGATCATTCTAAATTAGATGAAATGAAAAGAGTTACTTAGAAGCCGTCTACTACGCTAATGCATTAGATTAAAACGTCTCGTACCACATTTATCTGTTGTGTTGTAACGAACTCATATCAAAACAAAGCTACATCACACATGACGAAAGGCTTCGTAACCCAGTTTGCGTGTAACATGCAGTTTCCACGACCCGGCAACCGGGATCCGCTGTGATGCCTGTAATCCGCTGGCATCCGGAGCGGCGACCTCGCGGCATGCCTACAGACGCCAACTAAAACAAAATCCGATGACACGACACGCCTCCCCACATAAATATAACATGTAGTAGTAGTAACATGTAGTAGGGCATGCATTATGTGGCAAGTTGGTGAAGGTTTCGTAGTGACCTGGATTGGCATGAGATATGTTGGGAAAAGCTAAGATTGAGATAAAACTAATTTTCATGAAGTAGCTATTGAAGGATTGACTTTGGATGATAAGAAAAACGACACTGCATTCATCAGTGCTGACAAGACAAAATCACAGAACATGGTGAAAGCTAAGAGATGGCTTTGCAGAGCGAATGAAAGGATGGTTAGATAATCTTTAATAAACTTTCAATTACAAAATACTCAGACAAAACAGATTAGTCGATGTCATCAAAACATAGCTTAGCTTTATCCACTTTCTTTTCCGCACCTTATGATCAATAAATCAAAACGCTTAAGAAACCAACACCCGAAATGTACATTTGATTATTTTTATTATCTCAAAACAGCAACTGAACAAAATACTACTAGAAATTGAATAAGCATTAAATCGGATTAACTGGCAGACGGAAGGAGGGAAAATTCCCGTGATGCCAACACCAGACTGATGTTTATTTAGACAGGACAAGAAATTCCAAAATTATCGAGGTAGACAGAACTGTCTTGTATCAAACAGAAGTGCACTTATGCAGGCTATACGATTCCTATTCTCCCTCACGGAAGAAATCAATCAGTGAGCCAATATAATCTCTGGCATAAACGCACAAAAGAATGCAATGCAAAGCAGCTCCGCTAGCCACTCAAACTTGACCATTACCATTATAGTCATAGTTGACACTCGAGTCCTGAGCGAGCATAACGAGGTCTATATCTGGCCACCATCCAATCAGGTGCGAAGCGTTATGCTCGGGAGTCGCGCGGCCAATGCTAATAATACCCGGTCGAAGCGGCGCCATTTATAGCCTAACCAGAATAGCCGGCCAAACATATAGACGCAGCAATAGATATGTCCGATCTCGAGACAGATTTAGACGCCGATGGGAACGCCATTTACGGAATACTTATAATAGAAACGGCTTTCAGTCGAAGTAAATCGTTGTTTGAATAAGGATCAAAGGCCGAAGTGAAAGGCGTGTGCATTAGTGTTGCAAGAGCGGATGACTCGGGAGTTCCAGCGGAATTGATGAGGTGGTCTAGTTTGCAATCGTATTCCATATTTGTAAAGAAATATCGAAAATTGTTTATCTATTAATTGTTTAGCTATTGCCAAACGTTATACACGTGCAACCTGTGGAGTAATTACATTAAAAAGCCTGTAAATGCTCTGCGCGTCCAGTATAACAACGCGTTCAGGGGTTTGTTGGGGCTCCCATAGCGGTGCAGTGCATGTTCACCGTCCACAGCACGGACGGCTTCCAGGCGGTGCTTCGCAAAAGAACGGCATCCCAGTGGGGTCAGGTAAAGGGTAGCACCAGCACGCTTCTGAGCGTGGTGTCGGACAGAGTGCACATCCAAATCCTGAAGTGTTGGTCGCTCATGCAAGTCCAAAATAATAATTATTTAAAATTGTACTAACATAGCTATAAGTATCTACCTACTAGTGTGAAATAAATATTTTCAATTTATCAATTACTAACGCGGAATTTAAAATGATCGCTAACTTATGTTGCTAAATTTTTCGTCTCATTATTATTTGTGATGCTCACATGCATGCATGCATGCATCACAAATAATAATGAGACGAAAGTGGCGCAATACTGTTCAAAAAGCATTCTTCGAATGATATCTTAAAGTGTTCCAGCAAAATTGCTCCACGATTTCGCATGAAATACGGTTTCTGGCACATCTGAAACTATAAAGTTTTCAGTGGGAGCGCCATTCAGGCGAGTATGTACGAGAGCGCTAACGAGCCAAAAACACTGGCAGCCAACTCTGGCAACGCTGCCCGAGCGTCATTTCCGGTGGTGCATTATTTAGAGTCCGAACCCTTTTAGATTTCCGGTAGGCCCGCCTTCTTGTGTAGAGATGATACTAAAATTAGATATAGGTTCCAAAACTATTTTATCGAAGAAAATTGTAAAGCTTACATGAAATATTTATGTAGGTAAGTATATAATTTGTTGTCTTCAACAGATCTCTTCTCAAGTCTGCTTTGTCTAGTCCGGCTTTACAATTATTGCAAACGTGATCTAGTCAGCGGAACAGTTCACATCATCAATCATCCGACATGTGCGCGAGACAGTGGAGTGGTGATCATGAACATATATTTAGACGTTACCGCATAAGCCCAAGTTTCTGCTCACCACTAATTGATATCGCCTGGCTCGCCAATATACATTGTTCAACTCGGGCCGATGTCACTGCCATTTTAAAACTAAACATATTTTGGTTTAAAAACCAGAACAGTTTTTGAACAAAACTGTACAAGAAATAATTTAAAAAGATATATGAGTACACGACGTACTTCCTGGTTCAATAATCGTAATACAGTACAAACCTTTAGCCTTTAGGTATAATTTCTCACAGAAACAAAGAAATACAAAATGATTCGGAACTCATCCTTGACCGGCCGAACCAACTCGTGTACTCGAGTGTCATTTGTTATGTCACTGTATACATCATATTTTCACTATCTTATGTAAACAATTTGGCAAACATTTTGACGCAGACCCTGGATTAACATACATATATAAATACATAAATAATAAATAAACTCACGCCTTCTTCCCATGGCGAGGCAGAAACTACAGAACGCCACCTGCTACTATCCTTACATACACCTTTTGCCTCGTTTCAGTTCATACGAGTACATCTGGTCATACGTAAGCCGGTTGCGAGTACTACCCTGACTTAAGTCATTCGCTATCAACATTTTTTTTATTAGTGTAAATCCAGATTCATTAACCTACATTTCTTATCGATATATTTTCGGTTGGAAATAAATCCTGTTTTTAATGTCACTGATTGATTGGCAGCTAACCCATCGGAAAATCACGAGATCATCAACATTTCAGACATTAGCATTCAGATATCGTTAGTGACGTGACACGTGGTGCTGCTAGAGAAGACATAGTAACAAACAAACGTATAGTTGATGATTTCAATCGAACTCTACTTAATGGCAAATTTTAATTTATAAGAATTGAATCAAACGATGAAGATAAAGTAGCATCACCACATTCACCACCTGTTGTTGTGTTTACAGCCGTAGCCGGGACCTAGACCTTGCGCGCGCGTCCCGGTGTCGCGTGCGGTAGGTCGCGGTGACCCAACGGAAGCTGACAGCTTACTAAGTACCCAAGCTTGGTGATTGGCGTTATCGTAGTAGTGATCCGTGTTAGGAATATTTCACTATTACAAATGTCCAAAGACTCCTGACTTGAATATTAACAAATCATTGAACATTATATATGCAATGTGTGGATTTTCCCAAAAGAAGGACCAAAACTTTGCGACCACTATTTTTTAGTAATCCGATTGAGTTTCCCAATAATACGTTACACAATATTTCCACTATTGATCAAAATCAAACAACCGACGAGGAGTATAAAATCAAAGAACACAAACATCTATTTTCACCAGCAATCTCGTCTAATCTTGAACTGTAAAGATAAATGGATATCGACAATTTGGCAGGAGGCAGGAGTGCAGGCGGAAACTTCCTACATTTAGTGCATTTGATGCGCAAACTATACTTACATACTGCAGCTATTTCACAAGAGTCCGATGTGTTTGTGAATCAAAGCACGTACACCGGAGTATTTGTTGGATGGATCTGATGTCCACGACATGTTTAGTGGTCGTTACGTGAATAATGGCAGAGGAATGTATTGATTTGTGAATGAAGCTTTTTTTTGGTAAGATACTTCAACAAAAAATCTATTCATATGGAGTAAACTCCAAAAAATAGGAATCAATAATAGATAATTTGGGAATTGAAATAGGCGTCAGTCATGTAACGGAAACCTACTTACTCATTATAAATAGCATAATTAAAAAAAAAAAACGATGTGGGCAAAAATGAAACAAAAAATGCTATCAAACTAAACATTACAGTGTTAGAGCTTGCTTGTGAATTTGTAGAACAAGAAGTTCATTGAACTGTGCTTGGTGTAAAGTATCAAGATTTCTCAACTGAATGCCAATGAGGTCATCTCGGACGAGTATTTGGACCACAAGCATGAAGGAGACTAGAAGGTAACTTGAACAATATAATAAATATAACTCTAGCATAGTTCAAATAGTTAGAATAATAACATAACATCACGCCTGTGAACCCCGAAGTGTTAGGCAGAGGTGTACACCCACATTGCGCCAGTTAAGTTTCAATCTCATGAAACAGGAGGCGAGCTTATTGCCATTAACCGGGCACTGATCCAGACTCCGGGCTACTACTGAGAAATTCCTGATGGAAAAGCCAACAACACTTTGCGCAACCTGGGAATGGAACCCAGAACCTGGTGCTCAGCAGTAGCGCTTGCGACCACTAGACCAACGAGGCAGAAACAAAACGAGGGAAATTAGAATAATTCAAGCGCATACCTTTACACTCTCGCTTCAAACAATCTTCGAATTAATACAATAGCCCAATATGAATGAAAACTCACACAAAGTCATGGCGACAATTTATTCAATGACCCGACCTCCATGCCACGTGTATTACGCGAACATTATCCAATGAAGGTTACTAGTCGCCGCTAGTACTCTCTGGTACATAACACACGCAGGTCCGGAGGCCATACGATACGACACCAATACGCCAACGTGATGACTTAACGAGTATATATTTGAGCCAACGTTGGCGCTAACCGGCAGGTGGTGGTATACTCCAGTCATTTCGGAGTTTGATCCGCTGACACTGGGTTATTGTCGCTTCCTGCCCACGACTGAAATGAGGCCAATTGTCTTGAACCTTTGTGTCTATAAATGTAACTAGTTAATTCCTTGTGCTCTAGAATGCAAATATCATTCAAGATATTATGGTTATGTAACAAGATAATAAATTTACACAGCACATAACACTAATAAAAACATCGTTTTTACAACCTACTCATAACAATTAATAGCTAATGAATAAATATAGAATACATGATCAAGGAAAATCTAGCAAGACACAAACCGCTAAACCAAAGATGCTACAAGAAAGGTTTTTTTTTTTTGTTTAGTCTATACAGGGGCAGGCCCACTGGTGGGCAAGTGTTGCAAAAAACTTTTAAGTAACCTAAAACTAATTGTATATAACCAACGATTGAAGTTTTACGACGAAAGAAAACAAAGACCCGGTGAGTTTAGACACAAAGATTTAAAATGAATAGTTAAATTGGGCAACAGGAGGAGTGCGTATTACAGTTTATGACGTCTAGCCAGCCTTCATTGTATTGTTTCACATGCGCTTGCAACGATCGACAAAACTATCTTAGTAACTAACGAAAATGGTAGCAAGGAAAATTATGTTTAATGTACACATGATTGCCAATATCCTCTAACTAATTATTAATTTAAGTTGATATTTCGCCATAATTTCGTATATAGGTATTATTATGAATGTTTCTCAGAGTGAATCATGCGCTTATTTCGTTCGTAAGAGTTAATTGAAAGAAACGGTCGCATAGTGTTCGTTCGAAATACTGGTGTTTTGATCTTATATTCGTGTGAAAATATTAGAAGAAGACTTGGAACTTGAAATGTCATTAACCGCAACTATGAGGTTTGGATGAGCATGCGCAAAGAACTTACCAGTGTTTGCAATAAAATTTAAGTATCTAAAATAATCAAAGCGTTGATGAAAATGATGAAACGATATATTCAATCAAAAATTAATACCGTTTCTAAGTTTAAAAATAACAATTAGCTACGCATTTAAAATATTGCAAAATACAATTTTGAAGGCAGACACGCCTAACAATTTTTGAACGTTGCGTCACTTTTTCAAAAGAGATCTTTATACTTTCACTTTGTAGCATGAGGAAACAAAAAATGGTTACGTATCTTTTTATATTTTCAAAATTGAAAGGTATTTGCTACTACAAAGTTTAATACCTATGATAATAAGTTCTTTTATAATAGGTTGGGGAAAAAGTTTCTTCGCATTTTTTAAGAAAATTCAAAACGTTTTTTAATATACATTATTTACATTTATCTAAAGTATGTAGGTACCATTTTGTTCGATAACTTTTTGCCATCTTGTAGGTCATTGCTATAGAAATTTTGTGACTTCTGATCAAAATACCGCGACAAGTGGTTTTGGCAGTCCTCTCGTGATGTTAACCTGACACTGCCTAAAGAATTCTGAAGAGACCGAAACAGGTGGAAATCTGAAGGTGCAAGGTCAGGACTATACGGCGGATGCATTAACACCTCCCAACCAAACTCTCTTAACTTTTGCTGAGTGGCTAAAGATGTGTGAGGTCTAGCGTTATCATGATGAAAAACCACACCCCTTCTGTTGATTAATTCCGGCCGCTTTCTCTCAACTTCTTGCTTTTATCTCATCAGTTGTTCGCAGTACAGTTCAGAATCGATGGTCCTGCCTGATGGTAACAGCTCATAATGAATAATGCCCTTCCAATCCCACCACACACACAGCATCACCTTGTTGCGAGTTAACCCGGGTTTCGCCACAGTCTGTGAAACCTGACCGGCCTTTGACCACGACCTTTTTCGCACGTTCTTGTCGTACGTGATCCACTTTTTATCACCAGTTATCAGCTTCTTCAAAAATGGTTCGGTTTCACTATGTCGTAATAAAGAATTACAAATGAGTACACGGTTCATTAGGTTTCTTTCAGTGAGCTCGTGAGGTACCCAAATATCGAGCTTTTTTGTGTACCCAGTTTTTTTCAAATGCGCCAAAACTATTTTGTGGTCAATTCCCAGTTCTTCAGCTACGTCGTAACTACTGATATGCCGATCTTGCTCCACTTTTTCAAAAATGGCATCCATTTTATCCGTAATAGGGCGACCAGAGCGACGTGCATTTTTGACATCAAAATTTCCGGATTGAAAACGCTTAAACCAAATTTGTGCTACTCTCACAGACACTGCACTGGGTCCATAAACATCGCAAATTTTTTTCGCGACTTTCGTTGCATTTTTACCTTTTTTGTAGTAATATTTTAAAATGTATCGAATTTCTTCATTAAATTCACTCATCTTAACAGTACGAAAAATAAATGAAAATCACACATTTTCCTAATTTGAATTTGGAATTATGTTCTTTAAAATTTAAACTTTCAATGATACCAAAACCAGCCAGATACAAATAGTATAGCCAAAGAGATTTTATTTTAAGTTCATACATACTATAATGCGAAAAGACTTTTTCCCCAACCTAATATATAAAAAAAGAGTTATCAGGATGCTTTGCTTTGCCACGTTTATGCCACGCGACTGATATTTCTCGAACTTATCAATAACATTCCCAATAGTTATTATTATTATTACTTTTCTGTTTATAAAACTCTTAGATTCTTTATATAAAATATTATATGTTCCATTTAGCACGTCTTCTACAGTAAGCTGAATGCAGCGCATACACGTATTGTCCATTAAATTAAAATTTGTGTCATAATTGTTTTATCAGTATTACACAGACTTTGGTGGGAATGTGCCAAGGCTGGCAGGTGTGTAGAGCAGTAGTGGTAGCTACTTGAGTATGAATGGGGTGTAATTATGCCGTAAAAACGAATTATTGATAGTATATTATATCATAACATAACATATTGATGACTCAAGTTGTTCTTCCTAAAGCTAGTAGATCTTAAACGAAAGAAATAGAAACAGAGGCATAGGCTGAAAGGCATATAGCTGAACATTAATGAAAAGCCAAGTGAGACAAATAGTAACAGAAATGTTATCAAACAGTCGAAATAATTAAAACAGCAGACAACTCGAGACAGACCAGTTAATGAAGGCAATGAAAATAAATACAAACGTTAATTTGTTAAAAATTCACACTGTCCACATTTAGGTCACCCATAAAGATAACGTTTCATGATATGTTATGTGATCAACTTAATGAACAGACAATAAGACGACACAAGAGAAAAGAAATCACTTTTGAACACTAGAAATAACCAAAGTTCATGGTGCGCAAGTGAATATAACCTGTAAAATTCAAGTTGAAGCAATGTAGTATTATCTAGAATTCTAGACTCTAGATATATTAAACGTATTGCGTTTCGCATATCTAAAAATAACATGCCTACACACGATTATGATGTCATGTTCTTTTTAAACCTCTCGGAGGTAGGTGACATAAACTTTATACCTAATTGCAATACGGCCAACGAGCAGATTTATCTTAATTGCAGCCACGTCAAACGTTTCATCGACGTCAACACACGTTTTTCAACAATTTATTTCGTTAATAATTTAGTAGAATACATGTTATTATGCTATAATATTATCGTATTATATGCGCGGCGCGGCGCGGCGGTCACAAGATTTGTCAGAATCGTCAGAAAATATTTAAATAATAAATCTGAAACAAGTAAATAATTCGATTTTGTTCTTTTGATAACGTTTGACGTAAACATCAGAGAACTTTGAAGCGAAGTTGTTTCATGAATGAAACCGACCGCTGATGCTGCTAAAGTTTATTCATCACAACAGAACTAAAGTCCCATAAGTACAAAAGCTAATCGAGCGGTAAAGCTATATATTGCCAAGTTTTTCACTCACTCATAAATAAACAGACTCGTTTTCCCATAAACGATACAATTTTCTTGGTACATTTTTCGTAGCAGTGTGTTATTAGGTAAACAAGCCGCCCACGCCACTACGCCAAAGGTCAAGGAGTAATGTCAGCACCTACACACAGTTCCGAATCAAATGAACGATATTCTCTTTGGATTACATTATCTTAGATCCCACTTACGAGTGTTGGTATTTGAAAATATTACTAAATACGTTTTGTGAAACAATTGCTAACAAATTAACACAAGATTTCAGCACTCAGTTTGTTGACCTTGTTATTTAATTATCAAAGGAATTTAAACACGAGCAGTATAAATATTGTGAAGTGAAGCCTTGCAATTCTCCGAAAATAAATACCGCTATCCCCGAGGAGTTAATGCCTAACCAGTTAATCGATTATTTTTTTACTACCCCGGCTCAAATCACAATCATGGTCAAAACTTACTAAATATAATATAAATCAATGTCCAACTTCCTACTCTGATGGTTTTATTGCGGAAGCCTATATTTGATGGAGAAAAAACTATTGATTCGATTTTACAGTTGGCTGGATCGAAATTGACTACCATTTAATCCCAGTCGACTTCCTTGGAAGAGTTCTTGGCAAACAATCAGTTTCTACCTAATAATGTTCTGTCTTGTCCCATGATTCGACAAGAACAATATAATCTAAACATTAATCTTATTTACATATTTGACGCCTGTTTTACTTTAGGTATTTATTCCATACTAGCTTTTGCTCGCGGCTTCGCCCACGTGGATGTCGGAAATTATCCCACTGGAACCTACTACCGGGATAAAAAAGTATCCTATGTGTTAATCCAGGTTATAAACTATCTGTGTGCCAAATTTCATCTAAACCCGTTCAGCCGTTTTTGCTTGATTGAGTAGAAAACATCCAAACATACAAAACTTTCACATTTATAATATTAGTAGGATAACTGCTGGAAAGCTTCTGGTTTTCAACAATGAAATATAATGTGGGCGATGCAAAAGCATTGGGAAATAAGAGAGAGCATGTTGCAACGTCTAATTGAACATGATCAAATTCAAATACTAGAGTTGAAGACGTCATCAGCAATAACAAATTCTTCGGTTCCAGGAATACTCTGACGTCAGTTGTTTACCCTTAGGTAAAATATATTAAGCTAAAGTACTCTGCAATAGTTTACCGAAAGAATGCTCGTATTTCCAAAGTCATACAAACTTTATTTTTATTGTAACTGTTCGTAACTGTATACATGCGGAAAACGAAAACACGGAAACCTGAAGTCTTACAAGTAACTAAACTAACACAAAAGTTTTCAAGGCTCGATGTTTTTGTACACAGTGTCACGGTCCATCGACGTGATGGAAGCAAGAACCACGCAAATAGACGCAGCCATGCATTGACGAACGCACTATAAGTGCTAACACCAATACACAACGATTAACAGTAAATAAATAAGGAAATCTATATATGTCCAACAATAGACGAAAAACTAAGTGGTTTGAACAGTAAATAGTTTACTCATGACGAGGTAATAAAAACTTTCCTAAAAAATGAGACGAGTTCATGGAGCAAAAGAAGAAAAGGGTAAACACAATGTGTGTGTGTGTGTGTTTCACAAAAATCGAACTGTTTTCTTAGAAAACTTTTATAACATTTAAAGGTAATTTTGCGATACACGATACAATATAATAATTATTATATTTTGGGCATGAAGCCTGTAATATTTTCAGTTATTGATTTAATTAATTAAATACTAGCGACTAACAGTTTGTATTTCCAATAAATATTCCTTTTGCCTGTGAGTGAGTCATCGAGATAAACAAACGTTACATCGTTGTACGCCAGTATTTTCCTGTTACCCGACCACACTGATGATACAGACCATTCAGTAGCCCTGAATGAACTCTTTGAACCACAACAATAGTAATTGGGCCAGTGAAGTTGGGTTACAAGCAGTTTGATCTGTCCACATGAACTTGGCAATACCCGGTAATTAAATCAAATATTTACAAAACCGGAAATTCTTATTAAACTAAGTTAGAGTAGACTAAGTATTTATCATATTAATTTTTGTTTATCTACAAGTTGTTGACGTCAATGTGGTAGGAAAGCTTAGCTTTCATTACACAATCTTTAGGCTTGAGAATATTATGGAACAATGTATTCGTGTAATATTCTATTCATTCTATTCGGCCCTACAAACTTTGTCAAGTGTAAGTCTTTTCAACTCTGACTTTATTTTACTTTACTTGCTGCTCTTCACACCTGAAAATGGTTTCAACATTGTGTATTATGCTTACATAAACATTATTTATAACGACGGGCACTAGTAATATTGAGTTTTTATTCACTAGCAGTGGCGTTTATGACTCGATTGACGATCGGTGACAATTAACCACAGACTACACATAACAGGATAATAAATGAATAAAAAGGAAAGCTAACGAATGGGAATTACTGCTATGAATCAGGAAATACTGCAATTTGTTGCGCAAAAAAGTCTGTATAGCTTTTTATGTTATAAAGGGAGTAATTTAACTATTAGTGACATAAAAAAGTTTCCTTGATTGTATTCAAAAGATGTCTATTGCATTGAAATTGAAAATTGACTATGATGAATATTTGAAAAATAAAAGTATGATTTTCAGTGTGCTTCATCGGACGCAGTTCGTCTAGACAGGAGTTCCGTAATTATTTCTGTCGCGAATCCAAGACGCGTGCGTCATTCGCTTTGACGCAATAAACCGAAAAAAAAACGCATCGATTGTCGCCACACGAAATGCACAACACAATAACCATTATTTATTATCCTACATATCAAACGAACAATTAAATTTAATCAGTCACTTAGCGAAAACCCATTGTCAGTAAGAGAAATCTTATATACAAACAATGATAATAAAATAAATACTACTCCTCATATAGAATTAGATAATTAAAAACCTAATCAAAATTACAACTAAAACGTAAGCAAATAATTCTTAGAACTGGAAAACTTATCTTTGAGTATCAAGACATGTCAACGTTTTGCACACATAAATAAGATACGAGGAGTGTGAAAAAGTGGACAGATTAATTTAAATCTACCTACGTTTATAGATTCATCATTTAATTCTTACCAGATGACGCTAATTCAAAGATAGCCCCTGTTATCAGTGCCGGCAATTAAAATTATTTATAGAATTGATAAGGTTTTTACGCGAGCCTAGTGGTACTCCAAACGACGAGTTGTCACTCTTTATGGAGGTCGATATGAAAATTAACAATAGTAAGTACTACTTGATGTTATATTGCGTCAAAACATTTGTAGCAGTAATCCAAGAGTACTTCTTAAATCGTATTCTAGAAATAACTGCAGTTTTAAGATAAATTAAGGTAGCTCTTTGCAGAAGATTTTTTACATAAGCAATATGTGGTAGTATCCGGCTGAGGGTCAATGACCTGCGCGCGCGCCTGTGCGTCTGCGCCGGCCCTTAGACAGGTTCCGCGTAACGGGAGCCGGGACCGTGTCAATCACGACAATTATTTAGCCCTCACCATCGAGAGATCTCGAATACTTCATGTATGCGGCGAGTTTTTGCTATGTTGGCATTTTAATAGCGTGTGCCTATTAGTATCGTAGTGTCTTTGTGATTGCACTTGTCTGAACTGAACGTCTTCGTCGTCATCTGTTGTGTTTTGTTGCAGTAAAATCCATATTGAACTTGCGTTACTACAACTACTAACTCCTATTTCATTAATGGTACTAAATTATTTTTGATTATTTATCAATTCGTGCCAAATCAATAAAATTTAATTTGCATTGATTTATTATCGCTATTTCTAAATGACATTTACTAATGATCGAACGTTTCGAATTTATATTTAACATACAATAAGACACAATAGACAATTTTATTTAATGCAAATTACTGCCAAATAGTAAATACCTAGGACAATAAGTCAATTTTAATGAATAAGCTAAATATGCAAATGGTAATAAAGGAGAAGTATCAAATAATGTAGACCAAGAACTACTTGAGACTGACTTCAAACATAATCTTAACAGAACAGAGAAAAGTTTTTGACTAATTAACCTATCGTTCTTTTATGAGAGCACTGTACCAATTTCGCTCGCAGGAACCAACAGGATCCAAACCACTCGTGCCCCAGTTTAACGTGTAGCTTTCTACTCAAACACCAACAACAGCTGATAACCGAGCAATTAACGCACTTATGTTTATTATATAGAAGATAATATCGACACTGCCGACAACCGTGAAATCGGTGGGGGCCGACAACATGATTGTTTTATTGTGCAATTATTTTACATACTAAAAGACGCAGTGCTTTCTCTGAACACAAGAACACACAACAAACAGAAGTTGACACTACCGTTTATTTTTTGAAACGACAACGACGCTTATACAGGCAGTGGAGAGAAAATACATAATTGACTAGCAGAATATTGCAAAATTCATCAAAATCATACCATATTCACCTTCAATGGACCTAATATTTGTTCAATATGATAAACTTTTAGTTTATCCGTAGATGAGATATGGTATTAATGGTTTTATTACAAGCTGATAAACCGAATGGACCGTTAGACAGAGAATCACATGGACATTGAAAATTGGGGAAAGATAGGCATATGATTAGATGACCGATTTAGATAGCTTTTTGGAGTCAAGGAGAAGAAATATCACCAGTAGACTCGACCAGAATCTGACTACGAAAGTGGATAAGCTAAATGTAGTATTCTAGTTGGCTACATCGATCAATAAATGAATTTGTATCAAATTTGTGTACAAAATTGCTTGCGATGACTTTTGATGTTATGACGTCAAGCAACTTAAAATGCAAAATGATGTCTTTAACAAAGGTCCAGTGGCTGATTTATACTGACATTGTTGACCATATAAAAGAAAACGAATTTCATAGACTAATCTATCAGCGTATCTTTTCGTGTCATCCGATAAAGATTGACTCACTCTGTGGGAGACAAACGGGCAGCGTCACGTTCCACCACTAGTGTGCCATTATGCAATGCCTTGTACTCTGATCTGATAGCTGGAGTAAGATTAGATTGAGTGTTATAAACAAACTCGTTGGTTTCATCGTCAGCTTTGTTCTAGCCCCTCACTAGTCTTAAGGAACTGAAATAGTTTAATTTTTTTTTCGTTACCCTCTTAGTTAGTGTCAGTGGCATTCAGATCTATCCTGCTTTGCAAGTCGTCTGCATATTGTTTGCCATCTTCCGTAATTTATTCTGTTAGGCACGTTTCGAACTCAAAAAAAAATAAATAGTACATCATTATCATTATGATTATAGTATTACTTATATACGACGAGGTCTTATGCAAAAATTTAATTATAAACAGTATTCCTACGACTTCTAGGTATGTAGAGCGTCCAAAATTAATGTTAAGTTAAACATTACATTAACATTTGTATAGTGGTTGATAGGCCACTTTATTTTGTTGAGTTAACTAACTTGTTGTTCATTTTAACTAACTATAGCTAGGGCAAATTTTTTATCAAGAACCTAGGTTAAGGTAGGCATTTTATCATAACTAGTTGAGTAATAGAGTTAGAATTTGCTTCGTTTTGAAGTATCATTAACATATTAATTAATTGATTTTGCTCCCACTCTCTGCATGCGATACTAAAAACATGTTTATAATCTTCCAATAAACAGAAATTAATACTGGAAACTTCATTATTAATCAACTTATTTGCATGACAACAGTTCTATCAAAATACAGTCACGAATACAATTTCATCACGAAAAACAACTTTGATGCTAGAGTAGCAAGTAGCAAGAGTGCAAGTATCGATAAAAGAAGAAAAATACAGCCTGTATTGTTTCGATAGACAAATAGTTATCGTACTATAGGTAAATAGAAGCAACTAAGGTATTGTTTAGCATTGACTTTGTACGTTGCTACTTGCTAGGGTGCACCCGCAGCTGTAGAGGAAAATCCACATACGGCAGCTAAAGTGTACAAACCTGACTGACAATTATGTGACAATTATGCATGTTAAGGATATTTACTTGTTTTCGCTACATTTTACCTGTTTTTATGTTTTCATTCGGTAGACAACACATTTGTGCATATAAACCTGCGTCATTTTGATTTGAAATGTACTATTTTAGTTAGGCTTAAATTAAAATCGTAAACGAAGACATCACGTAATTTGCAACAATATCAAGCGAGGAGAATGATAACAGGCCGAACGCGGATACGACGTCCATACGCGTACTCTCACAGCACCGACACAAACACGCGCGCACACACGCGCACAGTACGAAAATAGCATCGCCGATAGCGCAAACACACCAACACACGCCCACACGTTGTACGTGAACTGTAATAAAAACATACATAGACACGCACAGTCCGCTATGAATAAGACACAAATTGAAATGGAATGGAATCGTACGAGCGAGCTGATTGTGAACAACTACAGCAAACACGACCTCCTGCAGGACGCGGCCGCACCACACCCGCCAGCAAGCGGGGAGCGAAAAACACGATCAGAGTGAAAGCCGATTTCGAGAACCGACCTCGAATTTATTTGCATACCGCGATAAAAACTAGGCTCAAACCACCACAAGACCGGGACCTCTTCACCACCAACTACCGGTCTAGTCTAGTTCCAATTATAGGAGCGAACCGCAATTCTATGTCATGCAACATATCGAGGAATGTGGATCTGCGACGTCGCCGTATGTCGAAGCGGACTCACCTAAATTTATGACATACATGGCCTGGGAGCGCTCGAGCCTCCGCGCATGCTCCACGGCCTGATACAGTCCGCCGGAATCCACTTTGAGGCACTAAAAAACTTTAACACAAACAGAAATCACTGCGACAAGCGCAAGCATCTTATGGTGGCACTAGCACTGGCCGTCGAACGGCACGGAACGGATTAGCGCGACACTCGATGGAGCGACAGGTGAGCTCGGATCGCGGTCGAACACTGACTGAGCGGCTGGCAGCGCGGGACGGCGGCGGCGGCGCGCTGACGCAGCGGCGCGCGCGCAGCCGCTCTCAGCGCCCGCAGCGCTCCACGCCAGCGCCCTGCAGCGCTACAACCTCTGATAACTGACGCATCAACGTTTTCGCTAAAACGACTTAAATCTTGGCAATAGTTTCGATACAAAAAACACGGTAGACTGTAGGATGCAGTTTCTAAGAATCAATTCTCACCAGATTACTGAAACTTTTCCAGAGAAACGTACAACGCTGACATGATGGATGGTAATGTTATTATTTACATATTTCCAAGTCTCAAATTAAGTAATTAGTAATTTGCGCAAGTCATCGATGGACAGCATGTATGATACTTGGCACGCTATTAAACCACTGGTTGGCTATTAACGAGATCATCTACGAAGTTTTCTGACAAGGATACTGGAGCACAAAAACTGCCCAAATGACCGACACGCGAGTTCAAAGTTTTAAACGGGCAATGACGCAATATATTGTGTGCGAACTTATATTTACAAAGGTTACAAACGAATTTACAACACGCGAAAAGTGAATAAACAAGTCGCTAAACACACTTAATAAAAAGAATAATTCTGTGTAATTATGTATAAACTTAGAAGAAACAAAACAAAATACAATAATGGACGAAACTGATTTTGAGAAGGACAAAGACAAACACCTCGCAAAAGATCAAGGGTGAAAGATGTAGGTAAATACAAGTATTTTCTGGAAGCAAGCAAACTTTCACCTATTGAAAAACAAAACAATGTTTGAAGACAATCTGGCAAATCGGTTGACGTGACCACTGTAGCGGTGAGCCGTGTTGTGTAACAGCAAATATTATGCGAACAATACAGGAAAATGTTGATCAAAGCATGCAAACCCGATGAAGCGGCTTTGGAAATCTATTTGTTTTTTTTTTTACGTACCTGTACGTAGAACCAATAAAATAAAGAAACGGAAAACTTGAATAGAATATGTCAAAGCAATTTTGCAAGCAAGGCAATTCAAGGAAGGCAAGGAATTCGATTCTGTGAGACGTGAACATAAAAGCATTGAATGTGACTTCCGAGCAAATAAATTGCATTTGCTTACATGATGAATTATAGTACTGTCCGATGTCCTCGATTTCTTCAGCCGAGAAATGAAAAATTGTAGTTTTCATTTTTTATACAATGCGGAATAAAATTGTTTCTTGATTGCCAAGATTCTCAAGACAAAATTTGACTAACCCTATATTCTGGCAAATGACTGTCTTTGAAGTTTTGACAACGCTTTGCAGAGCTCTATGATGGAAAATATTAAACGTACGGTGCCAGAAATCAGAAAGCAATATCTTCTGATTCAACGTTCACCTAAATGGATGCTGATGATCCACAGCTCCAAGATGGCGGATATAACAACGCAATGATCAATAGATAGACGGTCGGGCGGGCTGTCAGCGGAGCGGTTCACACCGGCTATAGGTCAACCGCTGAATATTTAGGGCGCTCCGTGACGTAGCGGTGACGTCGACTGATTGCAGAGCTGATTAGCCGCGCGTCCTCGCAGCTAGTTTATGAGAATATCGCCTGCACGCACTATCTGACGACACTGGTAGGAATATAACTTAATAGTGTAGAGTTTTTTCATAAACATACAATTTTGACAGCATAAAGCCGAAAGGACCAAAAGATGTGATGTTTTGCCCATGCAGCGGTAGATTCAACATTTGTATACTGACCGATGTACGAGTATAGTGAATATGTCAGGGCCTTGAAAGCTCTACGTAAAAGGAAAGAATATAATATCCTTTCTTTTACGTAGAGCTATTCTTCATAAATTTTCTGATATTATTAGAAAACTAGCTGACCCGACAGACGTTGTCCTGTCTTAGCTATGAATATTCTAATGTAAACGCGCGAAGTTCCCAAAGGCGCAAGCTGAGAACATTTTGAATTGTGTAGGAAAACTTAATTTATATTTTAAGAATTGAACTACGATTTTTTGCTTAAAAGTAATATACCGGAATAAATTTAATGTAAAAAAGTCAAAAATATGAAAAAGATTAATTATGAATGTCGATGGCTCTAAGAGTAGGGGAAGACCAAAGAAACGATGGATGGACTGTGTGAAAGATGATATGGCTAGAAAGGGAGGACTAATAGAGAAGATGGAAGAAAGGGACATGTTGCGCTGACCCCAAATAAATTGGGATAATGGGTTGTTACTTGTATCAAATCTCTAAATATTTAGTACAGTAGTGTTAGTAAATTGACTCTGTAACAATAAACTGTGTGGAAGTTTCTTTCATGCAAACCTAGTCCTGACAATTACAAATACAATAAAAAAGAATTAGCCAAATAGGTGCATCCGTTCTGAAGTGATGCGCGTACATACATTCGGCAATTGATTTTTATTTAGAGTACTACATAGCTGATCCGCCAGAAATCCTGTCATTTCAATACATCGAACGGCAGGAAAACAAATGAACAACTGATTATAAAAATTTATTTGAATTTGGAATTCTAAATAGAATGAAAGATTCCCGACAGACATTGCCCTGCCCCTGCCCCATGTATGAGAAAATGACTTTTCTTAATATTTTTTTTTCGTCAATTTTCCAATGTTTTAATAGTTATTCTGCTATTCGGGATGGAGACAAATACAACAAATCAAAAACCATGAAAATCGGTCCAGCCGATCTCGAGTTATAAGTGTTCGAACAAACCCGACTTTGTTTTACATATTAAGATTAAAGTGTATAAAGAAATATACATTTTTAAAAGGAAAAGTAAGTCGGAAATTAGTTTGTCCTTTCCACGTCATCACTTACTTTCATAAGTAGTGAAGTAGGGGCGTAGTCAAGATCACCCCACGGAAAAAGGATGACGTGGAAAGGACGAACTAATTTCCGTCTTACTTTTCCTTTTAAGGTTTCCTTAGACGAATCTCACGATTTATGTAGTTCATTTGCACATTATTTCCTTGATTATAATTAATTAGAAATTCCGTGTAATTCCACTGCTTTGTCTATACGTGTCCGGATAAAGTAAAGAGAAGTTCGTAGTTGTGTGAATAAACTGAAATGAAATTCGTGGGTCCATGTTTGGCGAGACCCCAGATTCAGGTATAAACGACAAGAATAATAAATAACCCAGTTTTGTCAACTCAAAGCAGCTATGTAGTAAAGAAGAAGTCTACAGGGGTCTTAAGTTGTTTCTGTATTTGACTAGACTATCTAAAAAAAATATTAAAGGGTTCCCACGAAACTTCGTATCCCCCCCCCCCCCTCCTTAATAACTCACCCCCTATTACATGGGACTTAAACATAACTGCACCCCTGCCTAACCCTTCGGGGATTGCAGGCGTGATGTTATGTTAAATAATATATGGAATAAATAAATAAATAAGATCTATGGGTTTATCAGTCTATTCTATATAGAATTGTAGAGTTTAAAACTGCACTATGATAATTACGATTAAAATACGACCGTGTATTATGGTAGCTTTTTCAAAATGTCTGGCAAGGTTAAACAAAAACATCAGATAGTAAGAAGTTATTCTTTATAAACGTATGTGCATAACAAGTGACTTTGAACTGTAGACAGTAACAGCAGTTAGAGGTGCTGCACACGTTCGGCTCCGGCACATTCGATCGGCGGTAAGTTTATGTTGAACAACAAGGCCGACCCGAAGCTATTACTTCACATATTCGGCTTTCATTCGGCTCGTGTCACGGATATCTATGGCTGATGATAATAAACGATGGTCGGGTAGGCTCGACTCAATTCGAGCTACAACGAGCGACTTTTTCCGAACATCATTTTATCTATGTGCATATGTATATTCGAATTATGCAGGTTCGTTTAAGGTAACCGACATAGCCCGCAGAATTGCCAAACTTAAGTGGCAGTGAGCAGGACACATTGCTCACAGAACAGATGGCCGATGGGGCCGAAAGGTTCTGGAGTGGCGACCGAGTACCGTAAGAAGACGTAACGTTGGAAGGCCTCCCACAAGGTGGACCGACGACCTCATAAAGACCGCAAGAATCAGCTGTATGCGGGAAGCACCGAACCAATCGAAGTGGCAGTGCTTGAGGGAGGCCTATGTCCAACAGTGGACGTCTTTCGGCTGAAATGATAATGATGGTGATATAATCGATTTTGCCGTCCGGCTATGCTGAACCAAGCAAAGCCGAACATTAGTGTGTGGCTCCCCTTAGATTGCACGATTCGAACAATGGTGAGGAAACATTATGAGAATATGCAGACATTTTTAACTAGACAAGAAATTTCTTCTTGCACTTGCAAAAGCTTTACAAAAAGCTTGCGTAATGTTTGCAAGGAAATAATATTTGTGACTGTTAAATTGCCTTCCATTTTACATCATATTGGTATCTCTTCTCGTTGTCGTATCGATGATTCCATTCATGTATGTTTGAAATAAGCTTCGAGCAGAATTCGGTCACTTCGACAGCGTATTCGTTGGCCTCGCATTGGTCTTCTATAGTACAAGTATCTGTTGGTATCGAACGAAATAGATATCTATTAGGTAACACTGTTATTATTGGAAATTACTAAATTATCCGATACACGCTAAATTAGTGTAATCGAACTAGACAATTTATTAATTTAGGTCATGATCAATTAAAATCATGAAAATAAGTAATGACTTGCAATATTTTAATTAGGGTTTTAAATTGTGATAACAATGTGTAACAATAAGTATGGCACACATGGAGTAATAATTTTATTCTGAAGTTATTTATGGCTACAGCTGAAATAAACTTATAAACCAAAGTTAACCTCACGTTTAAAACGAAATCCAAAACTGGTATAAAAATAAAAAATAAAAATTATGAATTCGAATAAAATTAATGATTAACATCACAGTATTCAGAGTGTCTGACCGCGCATTCGTACGATAAGTTCGCGTGCACTGACGATGCTAACAAAATCGCATCGTATTATGACAAGATTCTTAGCTCGTCCTGTAGTTACTAATTAACTACAAATAGGATGAAAACAAGCCGTGAACTTTATGAAATTAAAACTTCGTCTGTTCCATAAATACACGATACATAATTATAGGCAGATGATCATCATTGTGAGAGGCAGCGTCATTGATCATTATTATGCATCAGACATAACCTTGCGCGGGCGCAGCCCGTGAACTTTGCCGGTAACTATCAAAATATTATAATTTTATTCTAACACAGCGATTTACGTTTCGTAGTCAACATAATCTACCAGTCATCGTCTGACTAAGAATGTATTTTTGGTTAGGAAGTAATGTGTAAATGAAATAAGAGATCAAATAAAATAACTAAGTGTTATGTCTAAAATAACTTATCGTTTTACTTACATCATGACGATTTGCATTGATGAACTGCAATGCGGAGAGTGTCACATCAAACATGGTTTAAGCACACTAGAAATCGGATAGGTATTTATACATATAATAACAAGAGGACGGATGCTACAGAACACAGAGATTTTAAAAGAATTGATCAACATTTACCAAACTGCCATGAAATCAATGGTATACAATAAACACAGAGTTATCACATCGTACACAAGTTCACCCAAGGCTAACGTTACGAAAAGCCGAACCGACAACTCTGACACATTTCCCGATTCGTAACATAGTAACCCTGACATTGACACCCCCAACTTAACTGACACATCAGACGCCACTAAAAATACAATAAACATTATATCACCACTCCACAGTATCAAATAACACTACAGAGACAGACCAGTTTGAATCACTAACTTCTTGATTTAACTCTGCGCCCGCGTCACTCGGTGACACACACAACCTTGTGTCCTCACTTGCCAAAATTCAGTTAATTCTGTAACTCACTTTGTCTACGTTTTCATGATTAAGATGGCATGTTTTGTCTGCTGAAAGAATATTAAATGAAATCTCTACTAAAGTTCAAAGAGATGTTGATGATATGATAAAGTAAATTGCAGAATAAACACGTAACCTCTGCAGCGTCGGACGATACACCATTGGATCTTATGAAAAAGCTTACGAAGTCCACAGATATAAAATATATTTTAATATACAAGGTTGATATGAGCGAGAGGCATTAAATTAAACTACATATACTATAGATGCATAGTGTTAACTCGGAACTATTAAAAAAAAGTTTAGGAGAAAATTAAGAAAAAACTTTTTTCAAACAAATAAAATAGCTTAGTAATCGAATTAAAATGTAAACATCCTTTGTAGAGATTTCCACTGACGTGCGTAACAAAACGGCAACGTCTCGCGTCAAAAATTCTGTCGTTTTAAGGTTTATGAGTAGAAGTAGAATAGTTTAGTCAGCTGTTACGGCAGATACATCGTGTTTAAACAAAGAAAAAACTAAAAAATAATCCTGTGACTAAACTATTGCTTCTATTAGGTCTTTACCTATGAAATTGCCGTTCTGCAGTACTAGCCATTTCAAATCAAAATAATTTTTGTTTGGCTAAGAATTCTAATTTCAAATTAATTTTATTTTAAAAACATGGATTTTTTTTTCCAAAAGTAGTCATTTGTTTATTGATTAGTGTTACATTTTCATCACATTTCAATCTTTTTCGTCATCATGGATACGTTAAAAATTCGAGTAATTATGGAATATGAGTACCGTCGTGGCAGCAACGCGGCACAAGCGGCACGCAACATCAACGACGTTTACGGAGCTAACACTACAAACCAACGCACCACTTGTTATTGGTTTGCTCGCTTCCGTTCTGGAAATTTCGACCTGAAAAATGAACCTCGCGGTCGTCCGAAGACTTTGGTCGACAATGACGAATTAAAGGCGATTGTGGAAGCTGATGATACACAATCTACGGCTGAATTAGCAGCAGCTTTCGACGTTAGCGTCAAAACAATATTGGTCCATTTGCGTCAAATTGGCAAGGTAAAAAAGCTTGACAAATGGGTGCCCCACGAACTCAATGATCGCCAGCGCGAAGTACGCGTCGAGACGTGCCTTGCACTGCTCAACAGACACACAAATGAAGGAATTTTGAACCGCATTGTTACCTGCGATGAAAAATGGATTGTTTGATAACCGGAAGCGCTCAGCAAGTTGGTTGGATCCTAGTTCAGCACCTAAACAATGCCCTAAACGAAAACTTACCCCTAGAAAAGTGATGGTCACTGTTTGGTGGTCTAGCGCCGGTGTGATGAATCACACCGGCGCTAGACCACCAAACAGCTGTGATGAATCACAGCTTCTTACCAAACGGGGTGAGCATTACTTCAGATGTGTACTGTGAAGAACTGAACACAATGATGGAGAAGCTGGCACATCTCTAACCAGCATTGGTCAATCGCTCGTCTCCGCTGCTCCTGCACGACAACGCGCGACCTCATACTGCACAGCAGACGGTCTCCAAGTTGCAAGAACTGGGGTTGGAAGCTCTCCGTCATCCGCCCTACTCACCAGACCTTGCGCCTACAGACTACTACTTTTTCCAGAATTTGGATAACTTCTTGGCGGGAAAAAAATTCAATACCCGAGAGGCAGTACAAAATGCCTTTGAAGAATTTGTTGCTTCCCGTCCAGCTGATTTCTTTAAGAAGGGCATCAATAAACTGCCACTGCGTTGGCAAAGATGCATTGATTGCATGGGTGATTACTTCGATTAATACAAATAAAAAATGCATGAAAAAAATTCGTTTAAATTTTTTCATACAAAACGGCAATTTCATAGGTAAAGACCTATTATTTATCAGATTTTTAATATAGTGGCTGAAAATGATTCAAAGTATATGTGGTTTAATTTAATGCCTCTCGCTCATATCAACCTTGTATATGTAAACGTAAAATACCATATCCAATGGTGACCGCGGGCTTGCAGTTGTAATGAACTTATGGGATTCAGTTGCCATTCGAGCATATGTAAAAAAAACAACTGATCTTGTGAAATAACATGGCACTTATCACAAATGAAATTACGCTCAGTTCTTTTGTGATATCGGAAGATGCAATAATTAGAACAGGTAGGTTAAAGCAGCTTTCACAAACAATCCGCTTCCGATGAAAAGTATGAAAACTGTATCATAAGATAAATCGTAATAACGATATAATTATGGGAATAAGCCCAATCGTGAAGCTTACAAAGCCTACAGCAGCATATTCAGCATTATATTTTTTAATTGAAAACCATGGTGTTGCGTTTCAAGTTGGCAAAAAGTCACGCACGTCATTTTGGAATCTATTGTTCTCATAGTAATCTGAAGGATTACAAACGCCAGGAGATAGTCCACTATTAATAAGTTATAATTTCAGCGAACCAATAAAGTACAACGGTTGGGTGCGCAGGCGCCGGGCGCGACGTGGGTGATCAACCTTGTCTAGACCGAACTTGACTAACCCGTATTTACGTAACTACTTCATTATTAGTCATCGTTTACAGGCACATTACACGTTTTGAAGAAAGAACAGGGAAAAAGATGGAGACATCACTCGCACCCCTTCGCGGTTTAACCACAGAATAAATAATAGTAGACTTTAACGTAGAAAGAAAGATGTAGACGGGAGACGAGATACATAGTTTAGTTGCTGATGATGTAGCAAAAGGAGTTATAATCAACTGCAGCATACGTGTAGCTGCAGCTCGTGAATATGTACAAATTACAACACTTGGTTTAATCGGAACAGACTTAATCCTAACTTCTAACTAGTAATATAAATGCGAAAGTGAGTTTGTTTGTTTGTTACGCTTTCATGCTATAACGGCTGAACGGATTTGGATGAAATTTGGCACATAGATAGACCTGCACCCTAATTGCGTAACACATTATCAATCGGAGTTGGTTTCATTTTGACAGTTCAACAACATTCATTGCGTTATTTACGTTGTCGAGCAGACAAATTTTTCGAACATAGGAAGCAATGGATTAGCAATTTGTTTCAAAATGAAACCAACTCCGATTGATAATGTGTTACGTAATTAGGGTGCTGGACCTGGAGAATGACATAGGCTACTTTCCATCCTGGATCGCAGACGAAGTCGCGGGCAACAGCTAATATGTCATAAGAAGAAGCATATTCTAACGTGGACTAGACCGTAGTCTGGATTTCAGAAAAATCACAAGAAAATAGAGAAAATCATTATTTTCGTACAATCACATGCATACAGTTAAGGTCAGGTTGTTCGGGCCTGTAGGCCTTTGAAACGCTACCTCCGCCTACCCCAAATGCAGCGCGACGTGTTTATTTACGACGCGCCGCCGGCGATTTCGCAGAAAATCCATGCCACAGTGTAAAATATTTGTAGTTGATCATTTTAATTAGATTTTCTTAGGTCGATTTTTTTCCTTATGTATACATTTTATGGTGTCTACGGTGGAGTGAACTAAGATGATTACACAAAATGTGTTAAATTTGTTTTCACATTATCAGATAACGATACCAACACGATTCGATAGCGATACAATTATTACCGGCCCCATGTTATTGGTGAATATCGATGACCATCGCGACTCGACAAACAAGCACACTACTAAGTATCGACGTCTCGAAGCCGGCAGTGCGAAAAAGTTTGCTCAAGTGAAAGAATGCCCGCTACTCTTACCCCGCACTGTCTTCGCCGGTAGATATCTTGCCGATATCGGTGTCGGTGTGTGTGGAAATCGGTTACAATGGTATGGGCATGTGATGCGGAGAATGAAGAAAATATCTGGAATCTTTTGATTATGAATCTGGATGACTATACGAGTAAGGGAAGACCAAAGAAACGATGGATGATCTATGTGAAAGATGATATGGCTAGAAAGGGAGTGACTACCGTGATAACAACTAAGTAATAGAGAAGTATGGAAGATAAAAACAAGTTGTATCGACCCGAAAAAAAATGGGATAAGGGCAGGAGAATGTAGATCGGTGTCTGTCGTTGTCTACGACGATATAGGTGAAGGCTTACCGGATGGAAGGATGTCAATCGTGACATAATAATAACTATTAACTATTTTAGTCAACTTTCATCCAAGCAAATAGCTTAGTGGTTCGACGACTGCTTTGCAAACCTGTGGTTAAAAGTTCGACTCTCAACTGTTGATATTTTTTTCGATTCTTTTTTTACATTTTGTTATACTGTTATTTGATAGTTCGTAGAACGTACACAGAATCCATGAAGTGTATTCCTTTTATATCATCTACGGTTGTAATAAAAATAAATATCAATGATTAGCTGACAGTATTAATGAGAAATCCCGTGTGTACAAGCTACTGTTACATTTTTTAGCGATAGCCGGGTTCGTCAGGAATAATCTGTAAGAATCACCCAGTGTATCAGTGTTGTGTCATTAGGTATTATATGCAGGAACGGCACTAACAGGCGTTTACGAGTATTTATTCACTAAAAACGAAAAACTTCGCAAGCAATGGGAAATTGCTACTGAAGGCTGCGGGTTTCGACCTCAGGACGAGCTGCTTCTCAAACGGACGACTCTGTATATTTTGGCTGCTGAGACCACAACTACAAACGCACTGTACAGGAAAGTTTTATAAAATATTATGGCTGTTGTTTTAGTATATTGTGAATGAGGTCGCGGGCGGAAGTTAGTTAGAGATAAACATGATTTTGAGGTAGTAATGTGAAAGATTGAAATTGCAATGGTTCTACTGGGTATCAAAAAGTCACGCAAAAGTTAGTTAATAGAAATTTAATTTCATTCGTTACAAAAAGAACTCTTTTGCAAAATTTCATGCTTCTAGCCCAGCGATTTAGGCTGTGAATTGTCTGTCAGTGAATATAAGAATTTTATCAAGTAGACAAGCCGTGTGCCCTATGGTATTTCCCATCGACATAAATGGTGAATTTTCATCCCCTATTTAATCCCTCTAGTGACTGAATAAAAAAACAGTAAGATTTTTATTAAGTATGGGCTAAAAATGGTCGTACCTACTGTTTTGCTTATGCTGTAAACATATTCTTTTGTTTTTGATGTTGACCACTGCTCATGAAGATAAGTAAATACTACATATGAAGGAAAAATCGCCGTACTTTATTGTCAAAGGGACGTACCTCCGTACTACGGCTATAATTTATCGAATCTACTATTCTAAGACATCAAAATTAATTTAGTGTATTTTTTAACCGGCCCGCTCATGTCGGGTTGCCATCCCTTAGGACTATTAGCCTAAAAAAAATTGCAAGTATCAATATGTTAAAAGTTACAAACCAACAAACATACAATAGGTACGTCATCGACTAACTTGCTTTGGAACATGGGCACCGAGAGAAAGAACATGGGCGAACAGAACAGGTACGGTTGCCGCCTAACCAGGCTATGTTTACACGGCACTAATTTTCAAGTGTATAGAATACGATATTTTATCGTATAGAGTGACTTTTTGTACTCAGAAATGAAAATTTGTTCACACACCCAAAACGATACAAGATATCTATCTATCTAAAATAATCTTTTCGATCGACGATTTTTATCGTGTTCATGCATTAAGTCATTTTAGTATAGCACTTTTGTTTGAAACAGCTATTAGAACGAAATTCTCTGGTAGAAAATCGTCACGTAACGAAAAAGCGTTTGAATGCCCCCTCCATGCGACTTTCTCTCTTTGTCTCTTTCTATTATATCTTGAAAGAGACAAAGAGAGAGAGGACGAAAACGACGACAGACGAGGACGGAGAAGGGGAAATTTTTGGAATTTTACATCATGGGTGTCGTTTTCATGGTTTTCGAGGGAGCCAAAGCCGGTAGTGAAGTCAAAATGAAAATTCAAGATGGCGGCTGTGAAAATTTTGTGTTTGTGTTTTAAATCATACGTTAGAAGGAACTTCATTCCTGATGGTGGTCCCCGACCGCACATTTTTATTTTTTTCTAATTTTCATTGTTGTTGCCAGAGTGAAAGTTGATTATATTAGTATCCAACCGACAACCGGATACATTGTATTTATACATATTATGTGTAATTAATGTAGGATATGGTAATAGCGAAGACAGTTCAATGGAGAGTGAAATAGTAATATGGATGAATCTGATGAAAAAATCTTAGAAAAATGTGTTTTAAAACTTCTTCATAAAGACCACGATAAAAAAATATAGAATAGAATAGAATACTCTTTATTATGCACACCATTTAAATTACTGGTTACAATTTTACAATGTTGAAATTTTACATACGAGTGACACAATGGGCGGTCTTATCGCTAAAAGCGATCTAGCGATTATAAACTACTCGTGCTTGACTATAGTTTTATCGATAATCATTTGCAATGTGTCTTAACACTATCGTAAGATGACAATTAAACGTCATCATACCACATATAAATAATCACATTTTCGAAAACGATATTATGAATTAAAACTATAATATAATTACGAGATATTTTTTCTGAGCTATCGCAATTTCATATCTAATGTGTTCTTGTTTTATTTGATTTTTTAGAACAACTGCAGGGAGAGCGAATTTTTTAAAATTTTGACACATGTCCAATATCCATGACGTCCCGCAGGACTCTGAGCGCGAGCGGACTTAGCCCAATTTACTAATTTTGAGTTTATTTAAAAAAAAAAACTATTAAACTCAAAAATCCAACCGTTAAATTCCCTCTGAAATACGATTACCTCATGGAATTTTCATATAATTTTATGCTGTAATTAGGAAATGAAACGGAAAATGGTTTTGAAATCGACCGTGTTTCGGATTTTTTTTTATCGAGGAAATTACAATTTATCGTGTTTTGAACCGTTAATTTCCCTAAAGCAAGGATGTATCTATGGCATATATTTTTTTCAGAACCCTAATACATTAATTTGACCATTTAAAATTGGTTCTGAAAAAAAGGAAAATTCGGATAACCCCGGTTAACAATACAGCACGCATCAATCGGTTTGATAAAGACTATCTAGTTTGCCGACAGGTATTATTAAAACTATGTGTTGGGAAGAGGTGCCATTTTTAATGGCCTGCTTAGCCATGGGCCATGACGAGTTACGGTTGTGGCCTTAATACCACCATTACAACATTGCCTAATAATTAATTTTGACTTTCTTAAACCACACGCAGTAGATTATGACAAAAATATTTCTCGTTATTTTATTTTATTTCTTCAAAAGTGTATTGAAAAACGTCGTTTGATACACGTGGACATTTGTTATTGCAGTTCTCGGCTCAAAAACAACCTCGCTTTAGGCTCGGGTGTTAATTCCGCCTCGAATGCAATAACAAAAATTCTCCACTTGTATCAAAATGTACTATTTGAAATATATATATATTGAAATTCTGTAGGTATTAATGAAGTAGATTATAACAAATGTGGTGTCATCGTGTGACGTTTTAGATATTTTTTATTTATGTCATCCGTGTCTTCCAACCTTGAATCGTGGCCCATTTCCTTCGCACGTCTGGAACACGCTTCCTGGTTCAGACTCTTGACATCTAAATTAAAAATGAGTTGAGTTTACTATATAAATAAGTATATGATATGTATTTAACAAAGCTATCGGATGTGATGAAGTGTTTTTGGTTTGGTTTATGGAAGTGGAGAGGTCGTGATCGATAACATCATTTTACTTGATTTTCATTTTTCTTGAGTTTGCGATGCCTGGAATAGGCCGCTAAGTTGTAAGTACCTACTTTTGTAAAAGACCTCAAAATGTACACTTAGTATGCAAATAAATCTTTGACTTTGACTTTCTATCTCAATATAGATTACTAGATACTAGCTTTTGCCCGCGGCTTCGCCCGCGTGGATATCAAAAAATATCCCTCGGGAACGTACTAACGGGAAATCCTTCCTTATTCCTTGTCTACATTATAAAGGGAACCTGTGTGCAAAATTTCAACTTTCTAGGTTCAAGGGTTTGGGCTGGGCGTTGATGAGTCAGTCAATCAGGAATTTTCTTTTTATGTATATAGATTTCTAAATTTGAGTCATATACACTATCACTACATTGTTCCATCTGGTTCCAAAGACCTGCTGGAAAAAGGAAGAATTTATTTATTTTATTAATCATTTCTGGGAAAAGACTTACAAAAC
Organism: Cosmia pyralina; assembly: GCA_946251885.1. Classification (NCBI taxonomy): domain Eukaryota; kingdom Metazoa; phylum Arthropoda; class Insecta; order Lepidoptera; family Noctuidae; genus Cosmia; species Cosmia pyralina. The sequence goes on from OX276354.1 coordinate 1,147,822, forward strand.
TAACAAATCTAATAAAATGTCACATCATAGTAACACCTGTCAACAATAACTCCAAAACTACAGAATCTAGCCAAATCGTAATCAGCTCTCAAACTAGGCATTACTCAACAAAGCGCATCATCTCCAAGACTAAGCATCAGCAACTCATCAGTTTATATTTAACGCGCGATCGTCGCGTCGCCGTGTCGCCGCCGTGCCGTCCGCCGTCCGCCGGCCGCCGGACCGTCACCGGCGACGGCGACTCACGGTTACTAACATAAACGGTTATAGCAGGCGCCATGTCAAAATATACCGTCACGGTGATATAAGTGTTGTAGTATTTATGTCATACTCGATCTAATAGCTGAGTTACGCATTCACTACGCGACGGATTATGAACAGAGGCTTGCGCAACGTGCGAGTGGAAATCTGTGATCCAATTGTTGATGAGGATGAGAGCGACGTTTTCTGCGCTGAGCATCCCGATGTTTATTTCCCGTACGGATTTACGCATCAAACATTTGTTTAAGCTACATGTATTTGTATTGAATCAAGTTGTTTATAGATGTGGAAATTGTATCTGCGACTCCAATCCGCCAAGAAATTGGAGCACCGTATCGCAAAATTTCCGGAGCATTTTGCGATGCATCGCCTATCAACATTTAGCGATGCAGCAGGAGTTGCAGGCGATCTGTGTTCCACGATCTGTCGTCTATTGAACACACGGCTTTAGGTGAATCATCGCCCCTTTCTTCCAGGAACTCGCGAAACGTAGATACAAGGTTGAACTATTTTTGGGAACCCTCTTGAAACCAAATCGTTTTCGGTTAGCGGGAACACTAGTATGAGAAAATCGTATTGTTGCTCTTTTCAACAAGAAGCAGACTGATCGAAAACGGTTAATTGAATGTTACATCATGATCGATCCCAATAGATTCTTCTCTCATATTATTATGGGGACGAACTATATGAGAACAGTTTAAGCTTTGGAAAAATATTAGCCACACTGCAAGGTGATACTGGAGATGTAGAGAATATGTAGAGCCATTTATTAGAGAACAAATACTACTCACATATTCTGAACTAGTTGACATAATGGCACAGCTCGCCCGCCCATTGCTTGTTTACTAGCACGGCGGCAATCAGTCCACGTGAATTGTTACAAGTTGACAAGTTATGGAGCTCCTAGTCGGTGGTTTATTTATTTAGTTTTTATGTACCTATTTAGTGTAATAGACGATAGTTTATAACGAAAACGAGCGCATAAAATCTCATGAACAGTGTACAAATGATTCTAGGAAGTTGGGTGTGTACCTAGCAATGTATGCCTGCATCTACCTAACTACATATTAATACAGTCCACACATTCGTAGGAGTTGATTTTTTTTTAAGTGTCAATATACAGAGCATAAGAGAAAGACGTTGTTTCTGTTAACTAGCAATCCTTCAAACGAAAAACAACCTAAACTGCCTAAACAAACAGACCTTTGGGCGTTTAGATGTTATGAAAAAACTTCTGGGTGTATTTATTTAAAGTAAAGTTATTTGAATTCTTCAATAATTTATCTATCCCTTTTCGATAACAATTTTGCCATTTTCATACTCTGGGAGCTATTTATTTACGCACAAAGATGCGTTAAAATTAGCGTTGTAATACTCGTATGAAAGTTTCGATGCTCCTAACTTCCAAGCCAATATTTTTTCTCCGATTTTGCTCCCAAACAGGGCTAGATAATGACAAGAGAAATAGTTGTGTATGTACACCGTCAAACAGGCGAGTAAACACCAAACTACGTTTGAATGGAAGAATGAGCGACTAGCGTGCCCTTAAGATCCATTTTATATGACAAGCAGAATTATAATGACTCCGTATGCAACGTAAACATGGCACAACCTAACGTGCTGAAGAGGTAGGATTAAACTTTTATGACGCCCAATCAATGTTGTAAATACCTTCAAGCAGTTTATGATGAAGTAGGTAAATAAATAAATTAAAACCCACACAAGAGTTGAAGATATTGTTAAGTTATTCCATAAGACTTCATGCAAAAACAGCATATCAACAACATAATGAACTTTATAAATAGCGACAGAACTTGTTCTCCTTCAAACGACACTGATTATATTAGTATGCGCGTGGGCAAGTGCAGGTAGCACTATTTTAGTCAAACTTAACAAAATAATACCGGATTAACTGGTACGAATCAGTGTTTGTTGTGTATCTAGCCGGAATTAAGGCCAGAAATAATGAAAGGATCGTGGCTCCTCACCGGACATGTGCACAGCTGCACAAGTGTGCACTGGCTGAACAATTACACGTTGCAGCTGAATTTGCAGGATAAGCTTCACTACATGTTATAAACCTTAGTCCCCCGCGCCGCGCCTGTCTGTCTGAACGTGATAAACTCAAAAACTACCAAACGGATTTTTATAGTTTTTACCAATGTACGGAGTGATTCATGACGACAGTTCAGGTGTTAAGTTCATTAAAGTTTTGTGTAAATTGGCTGAAATATGACGATGATTGTTGAAGATGTCGGAAAAAATCATGCCGACTGGGAGCTTTACTGGCGTGAAATTCACGATAGTATTTCAATCATTCGTATAATATGCTACTAATAGGATTTCTATGGGCACACACAATAATACATAGAATACTTTTTATCCTAGTAGTAGTAGTAGTAGTTTCCCTGGGATCATTCCCGGCCACCACGAGGGCGAAACCGCGGGCAAAAGCTAGTTTAGTATAAGAACTTCGGTAAGTTTAATTGACCGTTGAAGGATTGGCGATGAAGGAAGGCAGTGTGGCATCATTCACTACCCGTTTAAGGAATGTCGTTAATTTAGTCCCATTTGGAATGAATGAATTGACTCGGTGGAAATTATCTCATACTAGCTTTTGTCAGCGGCTTCGTCCGCGCGGGTGTCGGAAATTAGGAAATTATCCCACGGGAACATACTACCAGGATAAAAAGGAGCATATGTGCTATTCCAGACTATAATCTATCTCTGTGCCAAACATACAGATCCGTTCAGCCGTTCTGGCGTGATTGACTATCAAACATCGATCCAAACTATCGCATTTGTAATACTCGTATTACCTAGTAGGATTAGTAGTTTCGTTATCACGAAATGAGTCGTACAATAAAACGGATAATTATGTTTTCGCGATACTAATTGAAAGATTAAATTGTATTGCAATTGGATCACTGCCAAAGAAAACAGTATATTTTTCTATGTAAAGTACGTCGTCGACGGCGACACATAACAATTACAACATAATTGGTGTCGGCAATATTTATGACATTGGGAAAATATAGTTTGGATCAATGGTGGGCGTTGTGGAGACCATCTTTTATAATTTTTTAAGTACAAAAAGTGCAGTTTCTCAGCATAATTGAATACATACATTTCGGTATAAACAAAACATCCATTTACAGTAATTACCAATCAAATTACGTTATTTATTCATAACAAAATGACGCACAATACATATAAATCTGCAATAGACGCCAAGTTCTCACAATTCGAGCCAAACTTCCAGACGGATGTTGTGTCTTCAATGAATAAACTTCCAAAACGGATCGGAACAGCTGATCTGTACACACATACACATGTAACAACATGGCTGACATGCGTGTGCGCCGCATTACGATACTATTTCGGCAGGTGACATTAGTTGTGATTCATTCCTTTGGGAAATCCCGACACTTAATAGGGGTGACAGTATTCTTACGATCAAACTGTAAAAAAGAATATTGTTTTGTAATTTTACATTTTAAAACTTTAATGTGTTTCTGGTAATTCGATGTTTCTTAGTCCGAAAGTGAAACTAACCAAACGCTAAACCACTTTGTTCGAAATGAACCAGTTCATATTATCAAACAGCGCCGGTGCCAGTTTTGAGCCAGACTAACAATTAATATAAACACAAGCCAACGAAGCATCTCAAATCTAGGGTACCTAGATGTCGTATCGAAGTTACTATTTCGGCAGCTGACATTACCGCTGTGAGTCACTCCTCTGGGAAATCCCGGTAGTAAACAGGGCTGCCGGCTGCCGGTTATGTCACCTACATTTACAGGCCAATAGCTTTTACATCGACGCAAGGCTGTTCGCGTCTAGCGAAGGAAATGGGAGAAATATTAGATTTATTATAAATCGACATTGAAAGTTTGGTAACTGAATTTGTGAACGTTGCGAGTAGCAGCGCATCTGAAAGACTTGAAAAATCTTAGACACCGGATTTTCGAGCAGGTGCAACCTTCGTTTAACGCTGGATAAGTTAACGATCCACGAGTAGGTAGGTAGGTACAAACGGGAAAAAGTAACCCTATTCTCGGTTTTAAACACGTAAAAAGTACTCGCTATAGCAAACTTACTGAAAATAACATTTTGAAATGAATGCTCGTTTCGCTACAGCGGCAGCGTGACAAGTAAATAGTAAATGTGTCAGCCCTGGTCGGCAGACGGTAATTGCGCGCATTGTGCGTCAATGCCCTGAATAAACCAAAATATCGCGGTTAACAAGCGTCGCTTTTCCGTATTGAAGAACCATCAGCTTCTGACAACTCCTTACTTCACAACTAATCTCTGAAATCTTTCTGTAGCTCGGGATTTTACAGGCAGATTTTAAACTTGCAAACCATGTTTCTTTCTAGATATCATCCATCACTGATTGAAAACGTTGAGTAAAATTAAAATTATTAGAAAAAAAATAAAGTTTAAAACTAACACCCAACTACGACCAAAACGCCAACTAATAAAAACTTTTTCACAAAAAAATACAACCGTCTTCCAAAAACAACACTACAAAGTGAAAAATAATTTTAATTTCGGAAGTCGGTGTCTGGTTAAATGTATTTACGTTTTTTGCCACCGACTTCCGAAATTAAAGTTATTTTTCACTTTGTAGTGTTGTTTTTGGAAGACGGTTGTATTTTTTTCGCAAAATAGTTTTTATTTTTCACTTTTTAGTTGTGGTACTTACCCCACACACATTCTAATACCACTGCAAAAGAAACTAGAAAATCATCCATATAAAAAGTGGAGAAAAAATACGTATTATTGAAGCTAACTCAAAAACTACCGAAGCAAAATTAATAAATTTTATAGGGTACCTCAAAGTTGGTCCCATAAATTTTATATGGGACCAACTTTGAGGTACCCTTTCGAACAAAACAAAAATTTTTCAAATCGGACGACTGTAAAAAGTTATGCGTGGTCATACATAAAAAAAATATATACGTGTCGAATTGAGAACCTCTTCCTTTTTTTGGTCGGTTAAAAAGGTATAAACAAGACATCGTAACAAAATAATATCAGTTTTCGTATATCCGGAGTCACCCGTATCTGTAGGAGCTATGCTATATAAATATAGTATTAAATCACAGTGAAAAATAATTGTTTTATTCTCATTTGGGGTTTATAAAATAAATAAAAATAAAATTCATTTAATTCAGGCAAAAACCCATAAGTGTTACATGATAAAATAAAATTTCACAATACTGCCCCATAATACAAAGGAATAAATTAAGGAAAAATAATTAAGGAAAATTAATTAAGGAATACAAATTGAAAAGTATTTAATTTATGTATGTATATTATTATAGATATCCAATATGTTTTCACAAAGTACAAAGACCTAAAATTAGATACTAAACATAATAAATTAATTTAAAAAATCAACACTACATCCGCTATAAGCCTGTTGGATTTATATGACGTCATATAGCCTATAACCTGGGGAACAACATAACGCTTCCAATGACACCTCGTTTGTCAAAATACGACGAGAAGTTTAGGAATAATGAGCGAACAGATGAACACACATACACAGCCGGTTAAAATTAACCCTTCTTTGGTTTTTCCGTAGTCGAGTAAAACTGGTTTAGTAAGTTTAAGGGCACATCAGGACTGTCGTTGTGGTGTGCAATGCTTGAAGGAAAGCTATGTCCAGCATTAGATGTATTTCGGCTGAATAATGATGACGATGAAGACGGAGAGAACCCAAAAAAAACCTACACATCATTTTCACTGTTTACAACTTCATAATATTACGACGTTGGCATCCCTGGGGGCATCAGACAGACATCACTTCGTGCGTCAGTGTCCTAAATACACGGTCAGTTGGCGGTTAACTAGGAGACGCTCTTCCGTGTGTTATGAACAAGCTTTCTTATTAATCAACTATTCCATTGCAATAAGTGGACTGCAGTGAATTAGCTTTCAGAACTGTTGCTCACTGTGGAGCTAGCGGGTCATTGTGCCAAACCGCAAATACTTGGAGCTTCCCGGCTCTAAAAATGGAAAATTGGGTTTTTACTACTCAATTATTGTTTCTACTAATTCTTTGGCTTTAGCTATTATACATTGTTTCTGATAAATTATTGTTCAGGTGGAACCACATTGCGGTTGATTGCACGAAGGCCAGATATATATGCATTTTCGAGTACCTGTTTCCTTGAACTTGACAATTTGTACCAACTTTTCATTCAATGAGAATCTCAATCTAAGAACAGTTCTGTTCTGCGCAAACAACGAATTTGAAAATAAACAACCAAATCTAAAGACACTGAATTGCCAGGATTCTATACCTAAATCTATACCAACACATAGCAACTGATTAGACTTCGATTTCCAAATCTTCTGTTATCGTGACGTTCTCCTCGTCACAACATGACTTGCCGCGTTATCTTCACAACAAATAAATCCACATTTTTCCACCGATGACGTATGATCCGTTCATTGAGTATCGTTCCAGAAACAATATGGCGGCATGATTCTCTATGGTCTGAGCACGCGAGGCTGGTCACGCACTGTACACGTCATTGACGTCAGAGTCACCACTATGGCCAGTGACCATTATTGCTATAGTATACATAGCAATAATTAATGACTCCGGTCTTCGAAAAGTGTACTTTGAACTTAGGACGGTATTTCGCTCAATTAATAGTGGTTTCTGGGGTGTTCAAATGGTTCTTTCTGCCTCAAAGGAAGTAAAACTGATAAAGAAGTTAAGTCATTCTTATGATAGTGGTCTCGCTGCGTTCACTTTCTCAATGTCTGTCCGAAATCTTACTTTTGAATTCGGATAGAGACACGTCTGAAGAATCTTTTATATACGATTTTTTGTTGTTGTTTACCAGGATTTCAAGCCATATGCGTTGATCATACCAGGCGAATTGACCTCCTACCACAATGATTTACAATTTAACACATTTTAACTAAAATGTATCATGTAGCATAACATTTAACTTTTTCCGGTTTCTATGCTATGATTCAAGCTTAGCACAATAACATCCAACATTTAGGTCAGTAAGCACGAACTATATTAATGAGAGTGACGTATCGGCCCCGTCACTGTAGCTGACGTCAGCCATCAAAGCACGTGTAGCCCTGTACGAAAAATGTCGTCAATAATATTTCAGTCACGCTCGTTTTTGTATTTTCCAGTTTGGAGGTGATCCTGACATTTGAAACAAAGCTAGTAATTATTCACAGGTATTCACAGGTATTATCGTAAGCAAAGAGCTATCATTTGATGCCCGAATCTGTCAAATTTTCCCAATTGAATATGAACCTTATTCCTTTGTGGTAAAGATGAAAATCTATCAAAGAAATATGACAGATTGGGGTAGCTGGATGTGCTGGCCTCTGTACCTTTTAGCATCAAGTTTCAGCAATCACTGTTATAAGGAAATAACATTAACAGTATTCTATTTTGATAGCCGCTGTTAGTGCAGCTATAGGTAGGAACGAATACAGCAAGATTATACCAGTAAGTTTCATTACCCTACGCAGAGAACATTTCTTTTATTGGTCCTTCGAGCCGAATGAAACAATTTGTTTTTTAATAGAAACCGAAGATCTCTTGTTTATTTTAAAGACTTCAAACTATGGACTTTAGAATTTTCTAAGAGCAATATTTTCTATTGTTTTCAAAGAGCGACGTTTCAATATTTTATATTGCTTGAAAGATCTCGTACAGGAAGCCAGATCAAAAATTCTGCAAGAATTGAGTAATAATTGTAATTTTAAAATGCGGTGCCAAACGATTCACGTTATAGACCACTCGCCACTCCTTTTTAAAGCGTTTTAGGTTTTTCCAGAATAAATATGTACACCTACTACAAGTCTCAAATATCTCACCCTACAGTGTAGCACTCTAATCATAATTTAGAACAGTATATTTTCAGACTTTACTAACATACTGAACTGGAACATGTATACTAAATTCTGAATTGCTAAGGGCTTGCCCTCTTTCTAAATTAAGAGTTAGAAGACCGCTAGATTGTTACACTCGGTTTGCTAACAAAAACCACTTTATTGAATTCCAGGCTATCAACAGCATCAATCTTAGTGGACTAGTAACGTACTAACTAACAATTCACTAATCAGTGGTGCCGACTCTCTTGTACATCGAACTAAACTAACTAAAGTATCACTAAAATTTCTTCCTTTGGGCTAAGAGAATCATAAAGCTATTCTGCATTTTTGCAGAATAGCTTTCTTTCGACACAACTAAAATCGAGTTTGACAATCGCGACTCAACGTGGTACTTGTTTACCCTACCCCGAGAATGTTTTTAGAGCCGGAGGCGCGCAGCGAGGCCAGCCTCAACGTGTTTTGTATGGAATTTTCACTTTTTGTATGGAAAATATGAATTTTTTTATTATTATTATTTATTTTTACCTATATGTTGAGTTTTAGGGGTTTATGAGTTTTAATAACAGAGGTAAAAATTTTCACTATTTTTTACGGTAGGACACACCGTTTTCGAGATATAAGCAAAAGAAAAGAAAAAAAGATACAGTTCTGTTTTTGCACCTGAAGTCAAGATGTTGGTGTGAATTTTAGTTCATGACAACTAATTTTCTTCCACAACTTTTTAATCGCGATTAAAAAATGTCTGATTTCGTTTAACAACCAAAATTTTAGGTGAAAAACGTCAAATTCAGAATAGCAAAATTGCCATTTTCACTAAATTAATAACTCAGTGCCATCTTAGTGCTGTCAAACTAAAATATAGTGAAGTTGTGTCTCTTAAGTCAATTTCAGAATGGGAAATCATCGTTTGACAGGAATAAACAAAATTTAGGTGATTTTTAGTCTAGTCTAGAGGCATTTGTGACAAGAGAATCGACACCATTATCTCTCGATATCAACAGTGCTGTTACCTAATCAGTTAAATAACAGCAAAATCATTGAAACGTTCTGAATCAGTCATCACTTCATCAGAGATAAAGCGATATAAAGTTGTAAATAATAATAAAGAGGTGCTACCTAGGAAATTATAATTTTATAATCGTAAGTTACAAGAAAACAAAATAATACGAATTGAATAAAGATGAAAGGAAGGACGGAATTAATCTCTTTTCAATTATAGGTAAAAGATTCAGACAGAATCAGAACTTCCGTGCAATATTACATAACAAGGCATATTTTTTCATAGTTCCTGTTTAATGTAATAGTCTATTATGAAATCCATCATAACTAGGAATGTTGAAGAGCTGATGATAAGCATGACCATCCACCGAAGATGCAAACAGTTTTCGTCTGGTCGAAAATTTAAAAAGACAAAAAAAAATAACTTTGCTGAAAAAAAAAAACTAAAAGATCGGTTGATTTGTTTTAATTTTATAAAAATATAAGTTTGTTTGGATTAGTCGATCTGTGATCAGACTGAGACCCTGGCTACGACGTAATTGTTGGTAGAAACCATGACAGTAGGAATGACACCTTTGAAGATAACGCACTAGGCAACAATACCATTCCGTCCTTACAGCTTATCTCAAGAACCGCTAATAACTAGAATGATCTAGATTTTTTTACAGCTTAAGCTTCCGATAGGAAGATAACTGATTAGTTACTATGTGGATCGTTCTGCATGCCAATGCTAATCGTCAATAAGGTATGATAATAGTGAAGCCAATTTTCGCCGATTGCAGTGAGTCGTGGAAAGTTTCTCATATATAATATGGGTAAGGAGTCGAACCATCGCTCGAGCCCAGTCTCCTGTCCCTCGCACTCACACTGCGCTCAACGCAACGCTCTCTTGGACGCTAAGTTTGACTATGATATGTTCGCGGATGAATGGAAAAAAATCTTGTCAGTATGTCTGGAGTATTGTGAGAAGAGCGTATGACTGTCGCGTAGTTGTATACTTTTGTTATTGTACTTAAATAATGTGTTTGTGTCTTAACTAATGTAACTGGCCTTGGCCGTTTTATGTTAAAATAAATAAAAAATAAAAAAATAGCCTGTCTGTATCTCTTTTGAAAGTTCATACGAGAAAGAGACAGATATTATACAGATTAACAAAGTGCGGTTAACTCGGCAACAGGTTGCAGTTTGAAAGTGAATGTCATCGTAAATGTGTCATGATTATGAGTAACGAATAAACACTATGAAAGCAAACGTAAAAACACTTGTGTCTTGAACAATCTTCTTACGTACCTATACTTAGTTTCGCTAAGGTTAAGTTCGGAGGGATATGCCCCCAAGGTTTTACCAAATGATGGTCATATCATACAATATTCCTTTTAAGTGTTGCTCCTTAGAAACAGACCGGAATGAAGACAAGGTGAATGAACAGGCATGCTTAATAAAGTTTCAACAAGTCATCTAAGCACACAACGTTTTAACGAAAATGATTTTATTAGTTTATTTTCAAGGACTACATGGACGACATCATCATTTATTATTACAGCAGACCGTCGCATCGCAGCGAAATGGGTTGTCAGTTTAAGATCTGTACTTTGATACTACATACTGTAAATAGGTAAGGCCCCATTTCAACACTGTTTTTCATACGATATACATCGTATTGTAAATCTTAACTTAACTACCATGCTAAATTATATTAAACCTAAAATCAGTGACAAATAGCGTCATCTATTCGCTAAGCCCAACTCGCTCGCTTCTTACAAATAAATAAATTCTGATTCTGATTCACTTACGCACGTAGTTCTGATAACCAGAAAGAACATACAGCTATAGAAACCACTTCAAAAACCTAAAACGAATAAAATAACTTTTATAAAAACTTAACAGCTTCTGAATTCGGTGCCAAGCTAAGGTACATTGAAGAATTGAAGACACCGACTTCAGAAGCTGTTAAGTTTTTTATGAAAGTTATTTTATTCGTTTTAGGTTCTTGAAGTCGGTTTTTACTTTTTAACAGTACATTTATTTTTCCATTTTTAGTTGAATATACAAAACGAACCCAAAACGAACGAAAGAATAGTCATCAAAATCGGCTTTGAAATGCCGGAAATACAGTACATTTATGCATTTTCCGTAGATAAATATAATTAATTACCTAATATATTATATACTAAAACCTTCCTGAAAGCATGTAGATCACGTTAGTGAAAGAATCGTCAAAATTAGTTCATAAGTTTTTGAGAATATCGCGGACATACAAACATACAAACGGGTCAAACACAGAATCTTTTTTTTTGAAGTCGGTTAAAAAGAGAAAGCTTCAGGTCTAAAGCACGAACATGAAGAAAGACAAACAGTAAAAGAAGCAGCCCTATTTAAACAGGAGCAATGATTTCGTTTGTGGCAGAAGAAGCGTGTCAACCTTGTTGTACCGAAAACATTCGTAACTGCACGTAGGTCGTACATTGTAGCTGCATTAGAAAATGCAGCTACAATGTACGACCTACGTGCAGTTACGAATGTTCAGAAGAATATCATGTGCAATGTGTTGCAGTTCGAAACTCATAGTGGAGAAACTGATGGTAAGCAAACAAAATGGTGAAGGACAGCATCATTATTGCCCAAATATTATTAAGGAGAGCATTCGAGAAGCTGCTTGAGGTTAATGTGTTGTAGTTGATCCATATTGAACATGAGGAGAGGCTGGCATTATACTATTATGCTTATTATATGGTTCAGAAACAAACGAAATTATTGATGACAAGTGATGAAAAGGCGCTTCCATGGGCAATCGTTATTAACCACGTCTGGTAAGAACCTCAGCAAATATAACTATTCTGGATGTAGTACGTTGTTATTATGCAAGCCGTATTTTTAGATTTGCATTTCAGCATAAGCTATTTTGATGCTAAAGGTTTTAGTAACCGAACCACAAGTATAAATTTAAAATGTATTCTGCATTACTTAATTAAAAATATACCATTTATTTGCAGTCAAAATTAACATACAAGCACACCCATTATTTTGTAACTATAGACGTTTCAAGTTTTATTTAAACACGTTTCTGTGTAATTTAACAGAAATAAACTTTAAACATAAACATCATCTCAGTGGTTAAGGCCTCGCCCTCATGCACGAGGTTGTGACTTTGTGAGTTCATATTCGGGCAAATACCTATGTGACTTTTGCAATTCATATATTATATATTAGGTCTTTACCTATGAAATTGCCGTTCTGCAGTACTGGCCATTTCAAATCAAAATAATTTTTGTTTGGCTAAGAATTCTAATTTCAAATTAATTTTATTTTAAAAACATGGATTTTTTTTCCAAAGGTAGTCATTTGTTTATTGATTAGTGTTACATTTTCATCGCATTTCAATCTTTTTCGTCATCATGAATACGTTAAAAATTTTAGTAATTATGGAATATGAGTACCGTCGTGGCAGCAACGCGGCACAAGCGGCACGCAACATCAACGACGTTTACGGAGCTAACACTATAAACCAACGCACCACTTGTTATTGGTTTGCTCGCTTCCGTTCTGGAAATTTCGACCTGAAAAATGAACCTCGCGGTCGTCCGAAGACTTTGGTCGACAATGACAAATTAAAGGCGATTGTGGAAGCTGATGATACACAATCTACGGCTGAATTAGCAGCAGCTTTCGACATTAGCGTCAAAACAATATTGGTCCATTTGCGTCAAATTGGCAAGGTAAAAAAGCTTGACAAATGGGTGCCCCACGAACTCAATGATCGCCAGCGCGAAGTACGCGTCGAGACGTGCCTTGCACTGCTCAACAGACACACAAATGAAGGAATTTTGAACCGCATTGTTACCTGCGATGAAAAATGGATTCTGTTTGATAACCGCAAGCGCTCAGCAAGTTGGTTGCATCCTGGTTCAGCACCTAAACAATGCCCTAAACGAAAACTTACCCCTAGAAAAGTGATGGTCACTGTTTGGTGGTCTAGCGCCGGTGTGATTCATCACAGCTTCTTACCAAACGGGGTGAGCATTACTTCAGATGTGTACTGTGAAGAACTGAACACAATGATGGAGAAGCTGGCACATCTCCAACCAGCATTGGTCAATCGCTCGTCTCCGCTGCTCCTGCACGACAACGCGCGACCTCATACCTGCACAGCAGACGGTCTCCAAGTTGCAAGAACTGGGGTTGGAAGCTCTCCGTCATCCGCTCTACTCACCAGACCTTGCGCCTACAGACTACTACTTTTTCCAGAATTTGGATAACTTCTTGGCGGGAAAAAAATTCAATACCCGAGAGGCAGTACAAAATGCCTTTGAAGAATTTGTTGCCTTCCGTCCAGCTGATTTCTTTAAGAAGGGCATCAATAAACTGCCACTGCGTTGGCAAAGATGCATTGATTGCATGGGTGATTACTTCGACTAATACAAATAAAAAATGCATGAAAAAAATTCGTTTAAATATTTTCATACAAAACGGCAATTTCATAGGTAAAGACCTATTACTTTCTGAGTTTATCGTGGACATTACTGACATCGGTAAACGAAAACATCGTGAGGAAACCTGGACTTATAGTTAATACAAGTCTGAAATCACCAACCCGTCTTGAGCAAGCACAGTGATCAAAGCTCGTGCTTTCTCCGTATGAGAAAAGTCTTTTGCCCTGCAGTGGGACAATAATAGCTTGGTATTATAAATTTTAAGAACAATAATTATCAAGAATATTTAAGTTAAAAAGTAAACATGGGTCTAAATTTGCCGTATATTTCTGATGACACACACAACATGATAAATAACTGCCCTAAAATAAAAGATGTCTGCACAGTTGTCAAACAGAGTAACAATATGGAAATATCGTGTATCTACTCCAAAAACATATATTCGGAAGCTTATGAACCGTAGCTGCCTCAATTTAGTAAAACAGACACGTCAATGTAAACAGGCATATACACAAACAGTATTGATCAATACACAAACAGTATTGATCAATACGATTGTAAATAACGATAACGGACGCTTTGAACTTTGAAGCGACCCGCCCTTCGGTGGTCAACCCAAGTTCTAGGTCAAGCCCGCAGGAAGTGAACCGACAGACGAACTAAAAGTAATCCACGAAAAAGAAAACAATGTAGAGGCCAATAATGCAAATGGCAGTGTTGTATTGACAAAAACAAAACTTCTTGGTAATGGATCATATACGGGGTCACACCCATTAATACAGGTGTCTGATCTAAAAAGGGCCAACCGTATTAATTGGGTACCCATCACGTATTAAAATGCCTCAAAAAGAGGTCACCAATTAATGTAGCTAACTCACACAGTCCCTACGGTCGGCGGCCCTAGCAAAATTCAATATTCATGCATTATCTACAACGTCACAATATTAACAGGCTTGACAATATTTAGCACTCAAACATTTTAGATGAAACAAGGCGATTTCGTTTTGAAACAAAATGCAGTAAATAATACTTGATTACATTAACATAATATACACTTCCATTTCCATTTCCACAGCCGAGAAAACTGTCCTTTTCGTCTGTTATTTAAAAAGTTCAAGAGCAAGCGGGATTATCTCCACAAGTCGTGTGATCAACATTTGAAGTAATTGCTATCACATTACAATCAGGCTGTCTCGTGTGAAAATGGAAAACATTAAAACGACTAGTATTCTTATCTTGTAAAACTTTACCTTTAGCAACGGCAGTAGGATTGTCCGACATTTTTAATAGTTGTCCTTCTAAAACACTTAATTGTTCAACTACAACTACACTATTATTTAACACGTTAATTTCACTTCTATTAATTATTTCCTACATGGCTATTACCGATATCAGCACATTAATTAACTGTTAGTAATAAAGCAAAAAATTATTTACATGAGATAAAGTTTCATAGTTCGTGGTAATCGGGCGCCACTGCAAAATGCGGGACACTAATTGTTTTTAAATGATCGCATCATCAGTAGATATTACCGGTATATAAGCCCGATGTCATGCATGGATTATTTAATTATGAAGCAAAAATGTTCGTAATACATTCCAGGTGAGTTGAGGAGCGTCAGGCCACGGACGTGCGCTCGCCGCGGGCAGCCGACTTCGACTGGAGGTGGAGGTCGGTCTCACGCAGGGTGGGGAGGCGCGCGGGGTGGGGATGCGCCCAGGAAGCACAGCCTCCGACCAATAATAATTATGTAAGTAAGGGTTGTTGCTATTTTTAGAACCAAGGGGCACACGTAACCAGTTTGTATGGCAAAGCATATTATGCTATCGACTTAATATGAATAACTGGTGTACACTGTACAGTGCAGTAGGCGTTATGTTCGCAACGTTTCTATTTGTGGAACTCTTAATGCTGTTTCTCTAGTTTCGCAAGTAGCAAGTTTAATGTGCCCGTTTTGTACGTAGTTGTGGCAGGCTGTTTGAACTAGATCGCAGTTTGGTAGCACTTGGCGGTGTTCTTGTATCCATCCAAGTAATTAAAGTTCAGAAAGCTTTTAGCGAGCGTTGGCGAAAGGTATTTGTTTTCAGGTTGAATACTGGTTTCTTGTGACGAAGATAGATGGTTCCCAATTTCTCGGCTGACTTGTTATCAAACACTGTCGGTGTTGTTCAGGTTTAACTTTGCTTAGAGGAATATTATGGCTTGCAACATACTGTACTGCCATTAGAAACTTTATTAGTGAGAGCTCCTAACTAAGTTATAAGATAGTGAGCCACGTTTAATTAATTTAATAACATGGCTGCAGCGTCCCTGCGTCTCCTCCTCCCCCCTTAGCAATGCCCCTGCACTGCACCGCCCTGCAGCCGCATCCGCGCGGCACACGACTGGGTGCCCCACCCCGTACTTAACACTGACACACTTCCGGGCCCACTATGTTATTTATGTTGCTTACTACCGCCAAATCAACACATTTAGTATTGACACAACACAGTTACAGACCTGTACTTATTAATTCAAACTTATCACTACGGAGCAAAGTCTATCACAACAGATTAATGCCCCTAATGACGATGTACAAACATGAATCTTGATACTGATATAATTATTTCATACTAGGTAAGTTTATATCGATATTTTAATCGCAATTCATGACTACCTTATAGATCTTTCCTTGCCTTAATACTATCATGGATCAGGTGCAAATATACTGCCAGCGCCAGCGTCTGCAAAACCTCAAGTACTTACAGCATACTTCATCATGATAAGCTTATAATGTGTAAAGGAGCAGTGGTGGCGCACTCCCTCTCACCGAGAGGAGGCCTGTGTCCCAGCAGTGGAAACTTTATAGGCTGATTTTGCATGATGTTATGCTATTAAGTTCCCACTGTTGGGAAAGAGGCCTCCTCTCTATGAGAGTTAGTGGGACATGTGGACTACGTCGGGCCGGAGAACTCACAGGCATAGCAGCCCATGGTTATTCCAATCCCAAAGTTAATGGTTTTGGTATTGAAAGTTTCCCTGATCAACTGTTACTGGGCGGTAACTAAGTGTACCCCCCCTCCCCAACCCCTCGTCTCCCAGGGGTGCTCAAGCGGAAGGATTATATCAACTGTATGGACAGCGACGTCCAACCGATCGCCGATAACGTCGCATTGCGAAATCCGTGTGCTAACCTGTCTCTCAGGGGTTACGAAAATGAATGTAGACTTGCTCCACTTCAAGTGCTTTGTGAAAATGAAAATAAGCTTGGTAGAACAAAACTGGGTAAAGTTGTAAAGTTGAGTGGTTTAGATTTATCTTATATATAAAAAATCAATTGCTGTTCATTAGTCTCGCTAAAACTCAAAAACGGCTTGACAAGAAAATATTCTCATCTGAAATTTGAAAAAGATAGAGTACCTAATTAAAAATCTGGAGTCACACGTCATGTTATAAATCGAACAGATTACGTGTCCCCGGATTTTTTCTCAAATACGAACATTTCCTTGTTTCATACTTTTTAGAGTGTGATTGTTCAGTAGTTGTTTTAGTTTTTGAACTTACTTTTTTTATTATAAAGTCATCATTTCAGCCGAAAGACGTCCACTGCTGGACATAGGCCTCCCCCGAGCACCGCCACTTCAACTGGTTCTGTGCTTCCCGCATCCAGCGGATTCCTGCAGCCTTTACAAGGTCATCGGTCCACCTGGTGGGAGGCCTTCCAACGTTACGTCTTCCGGTACGCGGTCGCTACTCCAGAACCTTTCGGCGCCATCGGCCATCAGTTCTGCAAGCAATGTGCCCTGCCTACTTCCACTTAAGTTTGGCAATTCTACGGGCTATGTCGGTTACCCTGGTTCTCCTACGGATCTCTTCATCTCTAATTCGATCACGTAGGGAAACTCCAAGCATAGCCCTCTCCACTGCCCTTTGGGTGACTTTTAGCTTTCAAATAACGCCCATTGTGAGCGACCACGTTTCAGTACCGTAGGTCACCACTGGCAACACACACTGCAGGTCAAAGACTTTCGTCTTGAAACGCAAGTCATAGTCAAGTCAAATCATTTATTTCAATTGCCTAATTGAATGGCCTCATTACGAGGCACTTTTAAATGACAAAAATAGAACCCAAACAATTTCATCACAATCTGACTGACAGTTTTGAGGAAAATGCTAAAGTGGCCAGCGTTTACGATAACCAACATACAGGTTCCTATCAACTGGCATTGAATGAAAAACGTTCAACGAAAAACTACGTGGGTATACACGTTAAAATGCATTACCTGCAGGATAATACAAGTCGACTTACTTAACTGATACCATTAATTAGCATAAACAATACTATAATAATATATACCTATAGCCTACGTGCATCAAAGCACATGAGTCTTGTTGAACTAGGAAAAAAGATTACTAGGATTTACTTTTTTGGTAATTTATTATATGTGGTAACTTTGAGCACTAGATACTAATGGAAATAAACCGCAAAACGTGGTCAGCTGACTAAATACGTGAATTTCACAAGTATTACCAAAACAAAATGTGGTATTTAAACAAATCACGTCTTGAAATTGTAATTACATTTAGTTTAGCGTGCTAAGCAGATAACCTTGAGTCAATCATACCGACATCAGCTCGTACTGAACTTCCTCTCAGAGAATGTTATAAAAGTAAGGGCTGCTAGTGCTGCTACAGAGACTGCTACTGTACTGCAAGTCCAACACCTCACTCTCGGCAGTAGTGCTTGCATGACTGACATGACATGGGCATGACTGTATAACGTGGCCGCCATGTCAATATCATTTACTAATGTGCCCCGGACACTTCGATACGGATCGCTGATACACGTTATTATCTGCGTATTTTCCCGTATTATATGTAAATTACTGATATACTAATCATTTATCTGTAGTTATCTCTATGTGACGATTTATGTCATGTTTGTGTCGTCATTTTCGTACATACGATTAAGGTTGTTAAGTGTGACGCAGACTGAGTAACTAAACAAAACACCTATTGTATCATTTTTACTTGATTACCAACAGAGCATAGACAAGTAAGTAAGCTTTTATTTGCACTGTGCACAACTGCACAAGGATCATATAGTAATATAAAATTCAAAGACATGAAACATGATGACATCTACCAACTCGCACTGGGCCCGCGTGATGTATTACAACCCGCTCCATCTCACTGAGAGGAGGCCTGTGTCCCAGCAGTGGGAACGATACACGCCGATTATGGTCATATGGATCAGTCGTTAGGTAGATGCAATCAAGGTTTAGCTATAGCCATACTTTTTACCGATACTGTAAAGTGTTATCATTATCTTGTTACTCTCTATCAATTTATCATCGTAAATCAAATGGTATCAACAAATTAGGATTATTTGTCGGTTTAGCTATAGCCATACTTTTTACCGATACTGTAAAGTGTTATCATTATCTTGTTACTCTCTATCAATTTATCATCGTAAATCAAATGGTATCAACAAATTAGGATTATTTGTCGATACCATTAATCATCCCATCACCACGACCGATGGCCACATCTAATATCAAGCATTAGTATAATTCCGTTTATACTGACTTTCTGCTATTTATATTCGCAGTTTGACTTCGAAACTCTTCCTACTCTCTTTCCTTTCCTCATAATTTCATAAGCTAAGACACAACTACTTAATCAAAGGTTCACAACAACTTTGGGAACAAAGACAAACAGATCAACCTGGCTATATTTAGCTCCACAAAGGACAGGCACTCGTACCCTTTCGGTAACAATCGGGTGCCAATCAAGTTACGTGTTCACGCCAAACTTTCTGTTTACTCCTATTTCAGTATAAATGCCATTTTATTATAACTGAAAACAGTTAATATTATACAGTTCAGTCCGGTATTGTTGTTTATTTTTAAAGTTCGGTTATAGCTCTGAAATTTTTTATAAATTTTATGTGGATCGTCCTACGCAGGTTGTATTTGTAATCCGTAACTAATTGGAATGAATTTATTTCAATAAAGATTTTTTTTAAATCAATTTTGTAGTTATGATTGAGGTCAACCGGTACCCTAATTGCGTAACACACTCAATCGGAATAGGTTTCATTTTGACAGTTCAAGAACATTCATTGCGTTATTTATGTTGTTGAGCAGTTGCTTCAAAATTATTCAAATTCCTATTGATCCTGAGTTACTGAATTAGGGTGCTGATCATGTTTGCGAGTTTGTGACCTACCTGAGGAAGCTGTAGTGGACCGGATGCGTCATGAAAGGATGGTTTTGAGGAGCTACTTTGGACTCGGAAAGGCTTCAATCGAATGGCTTTACAGAAAGCTACTAGGAGTTGGTGACTAATGAGATTCTTAACACTCTTGTGGCCTTTAGCTATGGCCTTTACATAGCTATACCAACAGGACGATGTAAACAAATGTACAGTAAGTAGTACAATAAGCGGCCTTATCGCAAGCAATTTCTTACAGACAAGACAACCATTGGATGGAATCTAATTGTGAAGACTACGATTACATCAAGATTAGTTTCCCGAGACAGATGAATCAGGAATAATAGACAATGAATAGTTATAAACCTCCGTCTACTATTCTACTCGATACAAAAGCAGCCGAAATCAAAATAAGCTCAAAGCAAGGAGTTTGTTCAAAGCCGAGTTCCTAGAGAGTATGAAGAACCAATAGGTATCAAAGAAACTTGTTTACCGATCCATCTCGCTGAGAAACGATCTGGCGTAGCCTTGGTGCGGTATTTGAACATAGATCTTGCAAAATTGACTATGGTTTGTTTATATCTAGACTCCAGTCAAACTGGGTGTGGCTATGTAAGCAAACTGAGTTTGGTCTGTTACTTCTAGAAGCATCCAAGTACATAACTACATAGTATCAAAATGTGTAATGAAGTCGCATACGGTGAAAATCGCTATAATCACACTAATATTATAAAGGCGAAACTTTGTGTGTGTGTTCGTATGTTTGTTAATTCTTCACTCAAACGGCTACGACAGATTTGGATAAAATTTGGTATGTAGGTATATGTTGGTATTATATATACCTAGGCAACTTTTTATGCGGAAAAAATGTAGTATCCGTGGGATGAGCAAGGAATTCAAATATATTTGCAATTGAAACGGCTCGACCGATTTTGATGAAATTTTGTGTGGAAGTAGCTGATACCCTGGATTAACACATAGGCTACTTTATATCCCGAAAAAATTTAGTGTTCCCGTGGGATTAGCAAGTTTTTCGCCTCTAAAACTGTGAAAATTTTTCTTACCGATTAAACAATACCTACACGTTTTAGTGTGTCTCATGAACCTCGGGTAACACCGCGTGGCGCAGCTAAATAGTAAAATATAATATTCATTTAAAAAAAGTCTAAGGGTACTCTAACAGTTGGCTTCGGCCCTCCTTAGTCCTTCCAAAGTTCCGGGACCCAAAGGGTCCGCCCCCGCCCGAGATATGACACAGACATTTTAAAAATAATAATAAAACTTTTGTATCAGACAGATTCTATAGGGTTAGTATTAGAAACAATTTTTAGTAGGAAACAGACAAAGATTACCCGCAACCCGCTTTTAGTAGGGAACAGACAAAGATTACCCGCAACCCGCTTTTAGTAGGGAACAGACAAAGATTACCCGCAACCCGCTTTTAGTAGGGAACAGACAAAGATTACCCGCAACCCGCTTTTAGTAGGGAACAGACAAAGATTACCCGCATCCCGCTTTTAGTAGGGAACAGACAAAGATTACCCGCAACCCGCTTTTAGTAGGGAACAGACAAAGATTACCCGCAACCCGCTTTTAGTAGGGAACAGACAAAGATTACCCGCAACCCGCTTTTAATGTTTACTCTTAAAGTGTGTATATAATTCTACGTGTGTAACAAAACCTCAGATATACTTAAAGCAAGAGACACCAAGCTTAACAGAACTTTAGAATAAATCCGATCCAAAAAACAAAAATACATTTTGTACCTATGTTGCTCTGAAGGCGTAGCTGCTATGTTACGCAGTTGTTATCAAAGACGTATTTAGGGAATAACTTTTTCGAATACAGCTACCTATTACAAATCAGTGGCCGCTAATTAAAGTTTAGGTGCGTCACAGAGTTCCGTGAAATCATTCAGGAAAAGAGGAAATAACGTCAAATAACTCCACAAGAATGATGTAATAATATTTTATTATTAAGTAAGCGTCAGAGCCTGTACTTTCACAAATTTACTTTGTCCATATATTATAATTATCCATCCGTATTATAAATGTGAAAGTACCTCAGTCTGTTTGTTTGTACCATTTCACGCCTTAGCGGCTGAACGGATTTGGATGAAATTTGGCGCACGGATAGACCATGGCCTGGTTCAGGACATAAGATACTTTTTTTCCTGGTAGTACGATACTGTGGGATAGTTCCTAACCTACACGCGGGCGAAGCCGCAGGCAAACACTAATTGGTAAATAAAAACCTTTTCACATACCCTTAAGTGACCTCCCAACCCGAAGTAACCCTTCTACGTAACCTCTACATTACGTTTAGATTATAATTCTCAGAATTTAGGGAGCATTATGAATGATCTACAATTCTCCATTGTGTCGCTATTTCGGTCTAATTGAAGTACCTAAATTAATTAAATATGGGCGCGGTATTATCACAGAAACCACAAGAGAGGGCGGGAATAGTTGAAATAATTGAAACCATGATTATTCATCTGCAAATGTATGAAGGAGATGAAAACTTTAAAGTCTACGTTGGCAAACTTCGATTATTCTACTGTAAAGTATGAAAAGACGAACACCAGGTATTTTGACCATTTCCAACCCAAATTCTATCAAACAAAACAAGCATCATCCCTGACGCTGCACAGTATCCAACGTACACGTCACATCATTTAAATAACAGCTCACATTACACGACACGGGCACGACGATATAGCAGCGATCCATCATCCACTAAAACACTTCGCTTTCCAGGAACGTATTAGCAAAATTTCCCCTCAAGTTCCGAGAAGAGGGGGCTTTTGTCCCCCCAACAGCCCTCCGCTGAACTTCACTCCCGGGAATCCCCCCGGCCGGAGCCACGCTGCGTAGGCGTGTGTTGACAAACGTTGCTGTGTCTATTTCTGGCCCAAGCTCAGCCACGCCCATCCCACCCCCGCGCCCCGCGCCCCTCCCGGCCCCTGCCCAAATGCGCCCTTGACCTTGGTAACCAAACAACCGCAGTCACAACAAGGGATGGATGATAATTTGTTTTTCTGATACAGATTTGTTTTAAATTCAGGGGATGGCTCGTGATTGTAGGCCGCTCTCCCTAGCGGCAGGCAGCTAGCAAGTTTAGCGGTTTCGGTTACGCTCAGATAATTATAATGTAACTGACGTCCGCGAGAGCAGAGGATTTTGAAAAAAGCTAATTTGAAAAAGGTTTTGCGTACTGTAAGATTTTTTTTTGCAATACGTTAAGGATGGCAACAAGGCAGTACATACATAGGAAACTTTTATCAAGTTCCAAGTAGGTACCTACACGTGGCCGGCAGATGGCAGCACTGGTTGCCTTTCCTGTGATTAATCAAAGAACGTTAGGGTACTTGGCCAGACATAATTACTATGTTTGAGTTGAACTATGAAGTTCTTTCGCCTAAAAAGTGAAAAATAAAAACTTTTTTACAAAAAAATACAACCGACTCCAAAAAACAAACTAAAAAGTGAAAATTACTATAATTTCGGAAGTCGGTGTCTGGTTAAATGTATTTTACGTTTTTTGCCACCAACTTCCGAAATTAAAGTTATTTTTCACATTTTAGTGGTGTTTTTGGATGTCGGTTGTATTTTTTTGTAAAAAGTTTTTATTTTTCACTTTTTAGTTATGGTACCTACCCAACACAAATTCTAATCCTTACCACTTCCTGCAAAAGAAACTAGAACATCGTCCACATAAAAGTGGGAACGTATTATTGAAGCTAACTCAAAAACTACTCAACCAAAGTTAATGAATTCTATATGGGATCAACTTTGAGGTATCTCTCTAAAAATTTTTCAAATCGAACGACATTGTAAAAAGATATGCGTGGTATTAAATTACAAAAAAAAAAAAAAATTATATACATGTCGAATTGAGAACTTCCTCCTTTATCGTCGCGTCGGTTAAAAGACTGTATAATTAGCTGGTAAGGCAACAAATATTATATCTCACTCGATTCTTGAAACTTCAGTAGGTATCCCCCTGCACGTAACTGATTGAGTTAAATTAATTACATTTACAGTAAGGCGGTAACTAACCTGCAGGGTAAAAGACGGGTGTCTGAACGTATTACAGGTGACAGAATTTTCCGACATAGGTAAGTACCGCGAGTTCAGTATATCCGGAAAGGGAACTTAAATATTAGAGAATCTTACGAAATTATTTTCTTAATTTATGGGGTTTAAAGATAAATGGCATAGAATGTTGGGCACAGTATGCACCTCTGATGGTGTGGCACAGATTTATGTTGGTTTCAGCTTGTAGTCATCGCACCGTGTTGATAATATACGGGACAGTGCGCATTTCGTAGGCGTAGGCTACGGGCTACGTGCTACGACTCGTAGCGGCCTACGAAAGTTTATTCGCGTCATCTTCAGGGCTTTGATGTGACCTTTTTTGTTATATTTTGGTTTTAGAGATTAAGGGCTTAAAACTGGATAAAGATGGGTCTACTAAGATAAAATTATGATTCACACGACTAGGTTTTGAAAGGGAAAGTGACCTTGTTTGCTATCTTTGCACAGCTGAAGTTAAAAAAAAAACCCTCAAAAATATTATACAATACAAAGATTTTCGCTGTTTTTAACCGACTTCAAAAGAAGGAAGTTATCAATTCGACACGTATGTATGTAATATTATTGGAACTGCAATATTCACATAATATGATAATCTATTAGGGCTTCCAAGCAAGAATACAAAATTTCATAGGTGTATGTATGTTTGTCCACGCATTTCTCCGAAACTATTAATTGGATTGCGACTATTTTTTTTTATTGGCTTACACTTCTACTTATGGAACATTGCAAGTTTTATCAAAATCGGTTTAGCAGTTTTCAAGATATGGACCAATACGTGTGTGACGGCCTGGCTTATTGATACGAGCTACGGATGTGGTGTCAAAGGGAAAACTTCTTATAACCTTGATCAAATTCTAGTGCAATATGGACAACAAAACTAATAACTACTTATTACAAACAAATATTCCAGTTTTTACTTAAAACTAAAAATTACGAAATAAAAAAATTTCAAAAAAAAAAACCGACTTCAAAAAGAAATGAACTCAAAATTATGAAATAACTTTAATTTCAGAAGTCGATGGTAAAAAAAACTAAAATAAAGATCCCAAGACACCGACTTCCGAAACTAAAGTTATTTAATAATTTCGAGTTCATTTCTTTTTGAAGTAGGTTTTTTTTTTGTTTTTATTTTTTTTATTTTGTAATAATTGTCAAAGTTTTTTATTACTATCTGCGGGCATTATAATTAAAATCTGTTACACGAAACACGCCAAAATTTCGTGATATATTGATTAAAGATTTGTGCTAATGCTAATTATGATTTATGATATAAATGATATTCCGACTGATATAAAGATATTCCACTAGTGCACTAGGAAGTACCGGCGCATGTTCCTACTGACGTAATTGTAATGATTGATTACGAGTTTTGCATGACTGGAATTTTTAGCACCAAAACCACATTTAAATTTGTCTTTATTTCCTCAATACTCAATATCTTTATTGCTTTACCATAATGTGTACTTAGGTGGTAATTATAATATAATTGAGATCATTATGGACCCTGTAGGGCACAGCAAACGGGTAGGAGAGAGGAAGCCCTGTTTTAGGAGAGTATGAATAATTATTATTGCTATATTATTTAATCTAATATTATTGCTATTTTATTTAATTATTATTTTTGTTATATTATTTATTAATAATTACCATATTCAATATATATTTTAAATATACCTATAAATTGCGTGATTATCATTTACTTTGTTATCAAGTATTATTCTTATATTATTATTTTTTTATTATATTAGTAATTTCCTGAACATGAACATTTCTTCTATTATTTATGTTTATCATTTAAATATTCATCTAAGGAATAATAGCATTTGTTTATTAGTAGGTAATGTTTTAAGGTTTTTTTATAAATTTATTGAACTTTTCTTGTTTCTTTATGATGTCTGGTAGTCTTCCTTCGTTGCTGTTGCATAAATGTATTTTATTTTTTGACTAATTTATTACGAAACAAACAAAGTGCGAGTAGGCAAACAATTCGGGGATTTACTGCAAGAAAATCAATGTCCGCTGAACTTGTTATGAAGGTTATGTCAACAGCAGCAGCGCCTTGCCTTGTCTACATCATAATATTATAATATAACTAGAACTAGTAGAGGAGCTCGTGGCTAAGTAATAACAACCGCACGGATCGATCCATCGGTTAAGCTACGCTTGCCGCGGTTGGTCCGTGGATGGGTGACCATTTTTACATACCGAGACTCCTCCGTGCCTCGGAAAGCACGTTAAGCTGTTGGTCCCGGTTGTCATTCGTGGATCTTTGACACGTCACGGGTCGTCAGAAGCCCGAAAGTCTGACAACCAGTTTTACCAAGGGGTATCGTATTACCCAGAGTTATTGGATTGTGGAGGTCAGATAGTCAGTCGCTCCATGTAAAATACTGGTATTCAGCTGCATCCGGTTAGACCGGAAGCCGACTCCAATATAGTTGGGAAAAGGCTAGGCAGATTGAACTAGCAGTCCACCCACAATTTCGTGCGCGCAGATTTCGTACTTTACCCTACAAACTTCAACACTCCCTCCACTCCCTTTAAAGGATAATTTTGGAAAATCAATCATCGCGATCTTTATTATTTACCTAAAGAAGTATTTAGAAAGCTGGTGACTCTCGAGATGACGGCTAATAGAGGATGTATATGGAAGAAGGATACTGCGCCTACCACAAATACATTGGGAATTGGGAGAATGAACAATATGAGTCATTAAGAATGATAAGCATTTCAGCAGAAGTTTTCACGTGCTGTTTACAACACTTTGTTGTCCACATTCACCAAAACAATAATAATATAAGCAGGTCACACGATTTAGTGACGTAAGCAGCCTACGTGGCGATAACGTCAACATATCCGAGGGTTTGTCAATGCGTGATCGATCTACCTATAATCGGCGTGCGCGCAGACGATGTCGGCCCTACAAGTTAATGAGATCATGCTTTGATTACGTTTATAAGAAGTTATTGTGAGGTACGTATTTAATTTTTCGTACCATGATTTTTAATGATCGCGTGAATATAATTGGGTAATATTAGACAAAGAGAGACAAGAGGTATATCATTATTTATTTTGAAGAACCACTCAACATTAAACGCCAACTTTGTTCTCTAAAGCCTCCGACTTTATACGAGTACCATAAGCTACGTTTCCAAGAACTATCAGGATATCATTACTACATACCTGCTAAAGTCATTATACTGTTAAATTCTACATTATATGTAAATGCTAATCCAATATTGACACATTCTGGCTCGGCGCCAAGTAATGCGGTCAAGTAACCTACATACTGCTTTCAATTGAATGCAACATACGCTAGAGATTAAGCAGGTGATGCTCCTTCGTACCAAACGTTTTAGAACTGATAAATAATGCAGAATACCAGAGGTGCCCATCCCAGAAACAAGCTAGAAACTAGGAACGCATCGATATGCCTTTTTGCCGATACGATACCGATACTGATAATATAAAAATATCGGCGATACCAATACCGATGCTGATTCGCTTATTTAATTTAAATGAAGATAAAATAAAACAAAAGACAAAGGTGGATTATTTTTTTAGGATTAATATAAAAAATTACAGACTTAGAACGAGATTATTAATTATTAAAATTAATAATGAATGTGAGTAGTATTAATAATTAACATTAATTAGATTTTTGTTTAAAAAAACAAAGTATCCTCAAGTTTTCAAGCGGAGATAGGCATTTTGGCAAGTCTGTTTGAATGAGACCTGCTGCGGTGGAAAATATTCTCTCTGAAAATCATTTGGAAACTACTTAAAGTATTTTTACGCCATTTTTTTTTTCAACTTTGGGTATCAGGCGTCATAGTTCGTGCCTCGTTTGCTAAGAAATAGACGAAACAGCACGCGCGTTTACAATACTTTTTTGAAGCGCGAAAGAAAAGTATCGTCGTACCGGCACTAAAAATATCGCCGATGCCGATATATAGGCAAACACGAAGAATCGCCGATTTATCGGCATCGGTATCGGTATCGGATGCACCCCTTTGAAACGTCTCATGTGCCTGTAATTATACACCCTTCAAATCGGAACACGCTACGCGGCGAGCAACGCTGTTTGGTGGCGGAAATGGCCATGTTGGTACTTGGTGCCAAACTTCCCCGGACGAGCCCTTTCACAAAAATTGCTAATACACTGCTGACAAAAACTCAGCAGTGATCTGCGATATGCTACATTGATTGATTAATTTTATTATGATAATACGAGTAGGTGCCTACTTTTGCTATCGGATTTAAGAAAATAAATCACGTAAACAATATATACAACGTTGTAATAGTTGTGAGCTACGAACTTATTTACTTTCAGTTATAAGCCACCCACGGAAAAGTTCAAAAACTAAGTGCTACGCGCCCACCAGCGGCGGCGGGCGGTGGCGCAAGTAGTGGGTGGAGTAGCCCTGTAGCGAGTCTAGTGATGGTATATTCCAGAAAATTAAGTTCTGGAGAATATTTTTTTGGAAGACAATTTACAAGAGTTTAATGATTTTATGCCTAATAAAAATTGCCAAATTACATCAAAATAAAAGTGGTATGCCTAGGGAGAGATTTCACCTCTGAACCTCTGATACGTGGCATCTCAAGGTCAATAAATGGGTTTTCTCAAAACTCCGATGACTAAGTCCCACCCCGAACCTAGATAACTTACTTATCGGTTGAATAGAATTGAAAATATTTAATAGAGATTACTAATATTTATCTTTTCGATAGCCACTTGCGCGACCGCGGGAACTTTGTTCCCCAACAGTAAGTTGTCCGTGGGAACAAAGTTCCCAAGACAATCTTTCTTTACTTTTAACCTTGTTCCACCACTATTAAGTAGGAATATCCAATTCCATGCATTTACTGTGATAGATTATCTGTGCCCGACCCTTTTGAGATACGACAACACTCACTGAACTAGTCTATCACATTAAATGATTTTGACTTAGATATTTTTAGTGGTAAATAATATTATGTAATATTTTTTTTGTTTTTTTGTTAATTTATTTTGATAATTAAATATCATGCATGATCTTGAGCTAGATGCACAACATATGTGTACGCCTCATGGCATAACAAAGCGTTATTTTTACTAATATAAGATCCCTATTTCTTTACCTGTGTTAACAAATAAAAGTGATTTGATTTGATTTGATTTAAAAAATATTATTTTCGCTGTCATAAAATCTAAAGTAAACAATAACAAGTTTTTGTCTCAACTTCGGAAGCTTGTAAATAATGAATATTGTACTGTGGTAAGTCGTTTTATTTATGTTTCACGTTAAGAATTAACACAGCATGCATTTTAAACCGTAAAAAATATAGGTCATCGCTTGTTTTATCTTTGTAGAAAATCTAGAAATCTAGAATCTAGAAAACTGAAACTAACTGTGTTTGCTCTTTACATATTTTTGTGAATCTTATACGATCATACATTCAAACGAAACATACACTACGATAGAGTCCAGTTCTCTGACATCCATAAAAACATTCGAACGTTACAAGATTCCAAGAATCTTCGTCGCTTCGGCATTGTTTATAAACACGTGTGAAGTGCCGGCTGACGTCACGGTACGCGTACGCATGACTGTATGATGGACTGTTTTTTTTGTGTAGAGCCGCTTTCGTTCTAGTGGATAGGATACTTATCTATTTAATAAAATTCATTCATTCACCATAATCACATAAATTTATTTCATCACCGCTGCTCTCAAAACGGTGAAGGAAACCATGGTGAGGAAACCGGCATGTCCTTGTCCTACAACCAAAATTTCAAAGACATGATGTGACATCTACCAACCCGCACTGGGCCCGCGTGGTGGATTACGACCCACTCCCTCTCACCGAGAGGAGGCCTGTGTCCCAGCAGTGCGACCATTATAGGTTGATTATGGGTTATACGGTGCATTCATTCACTGACAGACGACAACACACAACCTAAACCGTTAGGTTAGACATGGGGCTTTAAATGCTTGAAATTTTGCGCAAGAGTTCCTGATATATAACGAAAGTGAGCGGGAAGGATTTATGAAATTTCATCAACGTTCACGTAAGGGGATTAAATACTTACAGAACGAAAGTTTGTTTGGAACTTTCGTCATTTTTGTCGACTGTAGCATAACATCGGGTAAAAGACTTGTAAATTCTGCACTGCTAGGAAAGGCAATTGGCAGCGTGCTCCTGTCTGTCTAGCTCTACTGATTATCACAACAAATTGCACAAAACCATAATTAGTGTAATTTCCATGTGAATCGCTTAAGGAGAGCCCATTTCCAGCAGTAGACAGCTACGAGCTGATATTATGAGTCAGCTGACCCCGGCAACCCAAATAATAGAATATGTCGGAGCTACGGTCAAATTGGATCGACATGGGACGCCACCGGGCGCCGCCCACTGCATTCTGTCTCAGTCGCTTGATGGCTTGCTCATATCGGTTTATTAGCATTCTGGGTTTTTACCAAGTTAGGTTAGAAAGTGTCGATTGTTTTGATAAAATACTAAGGAATTACCCAAACGAAACATTAGGCGTCATCACATAACCACAGATGAATATCTGTGACATAACTGTAAATGAATTATGGGCGTTTCTAATGAATACCATTTATTTTTTAAAGATAAGTACACGAATTTATGGTGCTGAAGCTATGAAGTGCACTCTCAGCATGACTGTTAACAGAACTTGTTGTTATCGAAAAACTCATACATAAAGATTACGAGAGTACGTAATTCTCGGCGGTCGTCGTCGATGTTTTTCTAATCATGTATTTATAATGATACCGTCATTTTACGTGACTAAGACCTTACGCTAATTTATTTAATAGGACAAGGTTGAAGTCGCCATGTGAAAAAAAAAATATCATAGGTCGTAAATGCCTAAGTGTATTCGGAAAAAGGCTAGGCATGTATGACACCACAGAACAGATAAAAGTATGATACGGTGCAGCAGCGGTGGTTCAATTCGACGGAGATCGTCAAGTACAGGGGTGCGGACATTTTTTCATTAGTCTTCCTGGACCTGAACCTTCTCAAACTCAAAGCATTTATTTCAATTAAACCAATTACAGACCGTTTTAAATTGTCAAAGAGCCGGTCAGTCTGTAAGTTGAAGCTATACTTAGTTACCTATTCCAAAGCGTACCTAGTAGGTTCCTATTGAGAATAACGGGTATGGAACTCCTTGGACACTCTTTTAAATCAAGACAATGTTAGTACAAAATATTGTTACATCAGTCAATTTAATATTATACACGTACCTACTGCAACCCGCTCCTTCTTCACACAGTTTTTACGGCTTGATCATATCACATCGAAATTGTTTTTATTCAATCTGCCTATTAGCCTTTCCCAACTATGTTGGGGTCGGCTTCCAGTCTAACCGGATGCAGCTGAATACCAGTACTTTATATGGAGCGACTGCCTATCTGACCTCCACAACCCAGTTATCGGGTAATACGATACCCCTTGGTAAGACTGGTTGTCAGACTTTCGGGCTTCTGACGACCCGTAACGACTGTCAAAGATCCACGAATGACAGCCGGGACCAACGGCTTAATGTGCTTTCTGAGGCACGGAGGAGTCTCGGTATATAAAGCTGGTCACCCATCCACGGACCAACTCCGGCAAGCACAACTTAACCTGATGGATCGACCCGTGCGGCTGTTATTATTTAGCCACGAGTTCCTCCTCGATCGAAATTGTTTTTACTACTTATATAAGAAAGAAAGAAAGAAAAACGTTTATTTGGACACATATAAGTTTAATATTAAAGTTTACTATAAACTTTCCGGCATTAAAAAATGGCGAAAACCGCATCAAAATCCGTCGGTTACACAAATAGGACATGAAAACCGACTTTAACACTTAGCGGTACACTAAACGCCCATCTAGGCGTTATAAACCATAAAACTACTATTGTATCTCGTTCAGTGTCCCTGAATGGACATTTGAGATACAATGAGTGGTAGTGAATATGCAGAGAACATGGCCGGCAACGGACACGGACAAAACACTACGCCTGGCAGACGTACTGGTAATTGCTGTAATGGCCACACAGGAGTACGCTGCTGCCCAACTTCTTGACCGAATCTCTGTAAATCATTCAAGTATTACACAAGCCTCTAATGGGGCTGCTCCAATTTTCTAAGCCTCAAACGATACCTTCTTTTATTTTCTACTGATGCACATTACAACAGCGGGGGTGATGTTTCAATATTACAAGCGACGTGCTCGTCTGGAAGGCTCTGGAAGCGTTTCCTAGCAACCTAACCTATCCAATACTCTCTACACAGTAGGTAATGATTCACTTTTCCAAGAATTTGAAAGAGCAATAGAGCTTCGATGGATCATATAGTAGATAATAGATTTCATTGTATTCATAAAGTTCTGAAAAAGATAGACTAATATTAGTTCATACAATAATATCTATAGAGGTCTTCAAGAAAGAAGAGGACGCCTTAGCATCGTGACTGATTTTCAATAAATTACGACAATAACGTACTCGTACTTACATTTTTTTTATATATAAGAACGACAAGTGTCTGTACATAGGACGATGGAATTAAAGAGACACTTAGTATCGTATATAAGAAAGAGCAAAACAATATTTTCTCACAGAAATCACCAAATATATTTTTGAACTACCCTCAAACGCACTTAAAACAAAGGAAACAAAACACGTGGACCGCAAGGACGGGCATCGAACCTGCTGCTCCCGGTTCCCGGGCGGGTGAGCGAGCATACAGGGCGGGGGTTGCGAGGGGCAGCTTCTATTTATATACAATCGATAGGCCGCCCGTGGCCTTGGCGGCATCGATCCAGGCGCGACAGATGGGTGAGCGTGACGAGCCCCCGAGCCCGGTTGTACTACGCAGCGTGGAAAATTTTCCGCCAAAGAAATGTGCCCAACAAATGCTTTAATTTCGCAATAAAAAGGGGCTTAAATGTTTCATTTGGGTATGAAGAACTAGGAGGATGTTAATAAATGGTGTGAAGTATAAAAATTCAATAAAATATTTACAGAAAAAATGCTCCTCCTCCATCACATTAAATTATTTTATTAATACTTAACGCACGTAAATGCTTGTGTTTAACAAAATGCAGAGACCAAAAGGCGGACCCTAGCAACAACTGAGATTTATCAAATGATAACTCACACCATGGCATTATATCTGTGGAGCCCGGTACACCCTCTGGTTCCCTTCCACCACCCACTTTCCCCCGCGCTGTGATTGGCTGAGGCGGCCGAATGAGACCCCTACAGATTTTTCTGCGTGGAAGATGCATCATGCCAGCGTTCACGGAAAAGTGTGCTTTCGCGCGGGAAATACGAATTGAACTGTCGACAACGATGCTGTGTTGTCAATAATAGGCTAGAGATACGATACGATACTAACTACGATACTAATACGATACTATTATCACATAACAGACAGACGTGTTGCTAGGGAGTTTGTTCCGCGTTTTTTTTTTAAGCTAAAACACAGAGAAATGGTATTGTACGATAAAACATTACATTCGAATGCAGATCAGCCCACTTTCGAATAATATTTTTCGATTAAATTGACAGTTTTCATTTCGAATGCTTATTTTAATATTTATATCCTATATTAACTATTCCAATGCCAAAATATCTGTTTATATCTCATATTACGTCATTAGACCCAAGGT
Organism: Cosmia pyralina; assembly: GCA_946251885.1. Lineage (NCBI taxonomy): Eukaryota > Metazoa > Arthropoda > Insecta > Lepidoptera > Noctuidae > Cosmia > Cosmia pyralina. Next base: position 1,181,367 of record OX276354.1, read on the forward strand.
GATTATTTAAATTAACTAAAGAAATACTGAAAATACGCAGACAGCTGCATTTATTAATAAATTAGTTATTGATGAGAGATATTATTATTACCCAACTATAGCAGGGCTCGGAATTATTTAGATCGAAAACAGTAATTTATTAAAATTCGTCTACTGTTGAATTTTAATAACTAGTCGAACATTTTATTTGCTACTTACAAAGATAGTAACTTGGGAAAAAATCTATAATTTTCAATAAATTGTTTTTATTTGTTTTATATGATTTTTTGCCTACTGTCTTTGTAATATGTATAAAGTACGTCTAGCCTACCTAGACTAATGTTGAGGTAGTCAAGGTAAGGTTAACAGGTAGCGTATGTGTTGAAACATACATATTTTAATATTATGACTGAGAGCAAAAATATGCATGAATACGCAATTGTGCTGATGTTGTAAAAAAAACCGGCCAAGTGCGCGTCGCACGTAGTTGAAAAAAATTTTTCCCAAAAACAAACTTAATATTACAATCCCAAAAGAATATTTTATAAGTGATAAAATTACAAATTACTTAATCATTTTTGGACTTTTTCCTTTACTTGTGCTGTGAGACCTTGTTACTTGCCAAATTTCAAGATTCTAGGTCAACGGGAAGTACCCTATAGGTTTTGATTTACTTGCGGGTACCTATCAAAATAATAATAATAATAATAAATGGCCGTATTTTTTGTTGCGTTGACTTAGAAGCTTGATTTTTTTAGAACTATAAGGGATCATAAACTTACATAAGATTTGATAATATTTCAACTTGATACCTCGACGCGTTCCTGAGAAAAAGGGTCTTGACTCTTGACAGACTGACAGACAGACAGAAAGACAGACGGACAATGAAAGTGATCCTATAAGGGTTCCGTTTTTCTTTTGAGGTACGGAACCCTAAAAATCACTGCCCGTGAGGCAAACACATTAGGTAAACCATTAGGTACATTATTATAATTATGATCACAGGACAGGCAAAGGCTTAAGAGTCCTGAAGCCTATAAATGAAATTGCTGGGGAGTTTGCTGCGCAAAGCACTAGGAAATGGTGAAGGGCGGGCGTGCCGGGCTGACTGTCCGTCTTATGTAATTTTGACATTCAAAAAGTGCCAGATCTCATCCTAATTTTAATAAATGACTTTGATTTGATAAGATCAAACATACAAAGGAATCTAAAAACCGGAAAATAAGATTTTATAAGTAAACTATAAATCTGAATAAAATAATTACAAAGAACTTGTATTAAAAACTACAGCACATACCTGAGTTGTTGGAAGAGCGGCTGGGTTCATCAGCCATTTCTCCAGATTCCTGCAAGCAAACACAAAAATTAGATAACAAGTATAAATAAATACCTATCAACTGTAATAGTGCTGTCAGACTATTTAATTATATTCCATAATTTTATAATTAGGATAAGTATTATTATTATTGTTTTTTATACTTTTATTTAGCTTGGCTTTGTGCCTGCTTTATGGGGTAGTATGGCCGAAGCCAAGCCCTAGAAATCGGTTAGATTGATTGAAGATGATGGTGTGTTTGGAATTTGTGATGGTGAGTGTGCCTGACCATAAGACTGTGTCCGTGCGGTGGTTGCTGCACTCATGTGTGAGGTGACGATTGATATTTCATTGTCATTTTGCAGAACTTTTCTGACAATCCTGCAGATATTCAAGATTGCAGCTTTCTGATTATTATTATTATTTGGTTATTTGGTTCTTGAAGCAATTAATTTGTTACACAAGATTTACATATTGGAGCTATACTTTTGTCCCATTTTTTGTCTGCGCAAAAGATAGAAAGCAATGGAAATCGTTAGAGGAGGCCTTTGCCAAGAGGCACCCTGAACTCCGAGATATATTATAACTCAGGAAAGAAAATAAAAACAATTAAAAGAGCATAAGAAAGGAGTTTCAGGATAAAAAGTGCTATTGTATTGTACTAGGCAGTTAGAAATAACAGATAAATAGGACCACGGTCTGGGAGAAAGAGGAAGTACTATGCAGATTTAAAAATGTTGAAGCTAATCAAAAGCAGTATGTAAGGATATAGCATAACAGGAGGCATTCTGTAGTATATAGCTACCCTCATGGGAAGAATGTGTGAGTGTATGTATGTGTTTTACTGTTTATTAAAATGTAGATGTATCATTGAAACAAGACCATTCTTGTGTCTTTCAGATTTGTATAAACAAATCTGCTTAACGGTAACAGTTTGGTAGACAGTATGTTTCTATTATATATTATACTAGCTTCTGTCTGCAGCTTCGCCTGTGTGGATATTGCAAAATATCCCACGGGAACATACTACTAGGAAATCCGTCATTATTCTTTGTCTACATTATAAAAGGAACCTATGTGCAAAAATTCAGCTTTCTATGTTCAAGGGTTTGGGCTGGGCATTGATGAGTCAGTCAGTCAGTCAGTTAGTCAGTCAGGACTTCTCTTTTTATTTATGTAGATTAGGTAATTTTACTTATTACATATCTATTAATAAGCTTTATTTTATTTAGGTCTACTTTAAAATATATTTTACTAACTTTACGAAATGTTTGTAATCCATTATTTATAAGTTAATAATATCATTGTTCAACATAATATTTTTTCACCAGACAAAACATTTTCTGTACTATATCTACAAAAAACCAACAGCCTTGTGAAACTTTAATCAAAATAAATATAAATGAATGTATAAATAATGAATATAAGGTACCTGTACAAGACCATTTCATTGATTTAATGGACATCATCATTTATTAGTATTACTATCACAGATTCTAGTTTGAAAGCACAACAAGCACAGTGACAACAACTCGTACATAATGTAATCACTATAATATTGTATTCTAATTACAATTTATACGAGTATAAGACATAGTTTAGTTGTGTTATGTGGAACATACAATAACAACAAGGTGATGCTTTCAATAACAAACACTACATCATATATGGAAAAAATGACGTCCAAGGTATAGAAATAACTTAATACGGTACATAAATACATGAAACAAGCACACTTCAAGAACTATTAGTACCTTGCTTAAACCAGCTGGAGTTCCAAACACCCGATCTTATAAATGTTCTTATAACTCACAATCTTACAATTTTACATACTAATTTGTATCCTTTTAACGTCACAATGGACACAAATAACAACATTTTAATGACGAATTCATCGTAAAGTATTAAAGTTCACATAATATCGCTTCAAAACAAGCCAAAAATCTATGTTTTGACCAGATTTTGACGTAATACTTACGTCGAATGATCAGTTCGTTCGCATTTTCTTGATGTCAATTTTTTAGTTTTCTATTGGCCAAGAGGATTCTTATTGGAAAACATGTTAAATTGCCACCAATGAGAAACGCTATCTGGTGACAGAATAAGTGTCCGGTTTCTATAATCGATTTGTAGCGCTTGCCTTGATTTAACGAAAAATCGACTAAATTGTATCCAAAGAATCCCCAGTTGATGGTTTTTGAAAAATGTTTCACATCGTTGTCGACGTTCGCACGGACGTAAAAATATAGCGGCGATTTTATGTCGCGCATTGGATGTTCAACGATCTGCTTAGCGCCGGAAGTTGAAAATCCAGTGCACGATAAAATCCAGTCCGCGATATTTTTATATTATTATCTTTGGCTTATCTCGGCACCCTGGGGTCCCAGACCTTTGGAAGGCGTACGAGGGGCCGAAGCCAACTCGTGGAGGTCCCTTAGACAATTTTAAAAGACGATGAGGCACCAGCCGATGATTATCCCTGTAAGCACTATGCAAGTGCACCCAAGGACAACCTCCGGTTGGTGCGGAACTATTGCAGAACATGGATATTGGGTCTATGGGTTTGGGTGGCTATAGTGGATTGGGTACCTTGAACTATAGAAGAACTATGTCCCCTGTCTGACCAATGTTATATAATATACACAGATAAATTGGCAGGGGGTGACATGCACACTCAATAATGGGCCCCCGGAAACGGTCGCTAGCACATAGTGACGTAGCGACAATTGGCCAGATGTCCTGAGGTGCTTGAGGAGTGGAGAGGTATTCCACGGCTCTCAGAACAATCTCAGACCCCGGAAGATGATCAAAATCCCTACAAGCACTTACTGGAATACTTTCTTCCTCCGAGCACGTTTGCTCTTGCGAATCTCCACTCAAGCCGGCCAATAAAGGCAAGAATGAGGTGGGAGCTCTGTTCCCGTCAGTGTTCACTCCAGCCGACCAATAAAGGCAAGCCAGAGGTGAAGAACAAGACTTCTCCCGGGAAATAGGGTCCGTGGGGTCGCTACTGCCCACCAGCTCACCACATGCTGCCCTGCGGGTTAACGTATCTCTCTAGGTCAGGCTGCTCACCCTAGACCTGTTTCGGCAAAGTAAACGCCACCGGCACAGACCCAGAGCTCGGAGCGCGCAAGCCCCACCACGACGTTAACGTTAAGATACGGCGGTGGGGATATTATTACTATTATTTACGTCCGTGCGAACGTCGGCTTATTGTGAGTGAAAAAAAATGTATATACATGTCCCACGCATGCTGCAAGGGAGTCTCGACAAAATAACCACATGGCTACAAACACAGAACACTATTACTCCTAGCGAAGGCTACAAAGGTCTTCTTAGCATGTCGATGGCAAAAATAACTACAAAAAAATATACAACGTGTCGTTTTGCATCCTAGTCAAAAAGGATGTGGTATAGACAATCAAACCGAACAACTTTTTCCATGGCCCCAACATCGTAATCGCGAAAAATTAATCAGCCGTCCCATTGGTCCCATACATTTGCGTCGAGTAGGTATTAAAGTTTTCTATGGGACAGTTGAAATTTTTTTCGCGATTACGATGTTGGTCGTGTGGAGAAAGTTGTTCCGTTTGATGTTCTGCATCACACCCTGAATTTTGACGAGGATGCAAAATGACACGTTGTATAAAGGTCCAGTTTTTTAAAATTTAGCCTAAAATTCAGCAACGCGTATACTTACCATATTTCGCAGCTGTCCTTACGTGTGGAGGTGACTGCATGCGGTGCAAGATGAGAGGTGAGCCTTTGTCTGTGGAGAGACGCCGCATAAACACCGGAGATCCCTATGACGTGAAAAAAGATCATGGATCCAGCATGGTTCCAGTGTAAGAGAGAGAGAGAGAGAGAGACAGAGCTATGTACGACCTACAGCACCTTCTTTTTTTCTCAACGGAACCATGATGGATCCATGATCCTTTTTCACGACATAGTACAGCCCCAGAGCCGTCCATGAACCCTTGTAGAGGTTGTTCTTGCCGCGGCCAATTTGGGTATGAAGTCTATTATAGGCTTTCCCAATATGTCACGGTAACTTGTGCTCGGATAGGAGGCTCTCTGTTGGTTCAATAATGAAATCAGGAGGTTTAAGCAGTTGTTGCCAAAGATCACATCTTTCTGTGGAGGTGTTGCCATCGGTTCATGCACCCAAGAAAATGTTTGCGGCTAGAAAGGTGGCAAATAAAGACGAGCGCAAGCAAATCGGTCCACACGCCACAAACTCATCTGACCCAGTGGCTGAAATTGGACCCAGAACCCTTAGACCATTTTAATCTATAAATGGTCTAAATCAGAACCTAACGGGCGGCGCCTCTACACAATCGGCGATCATAAACTTCCATCCCCTTTAGGATTATTATTGAGACAAAGAGCCTATGTTCCCCAGGATGCCATCCATCCCCATGCAATTTTTTTTGGAAATCCGTTTAGTGGTTTAACTTAGTTTTTTATGAATCGTCTATGATCGCCGATTGTGAAGAGCAGGCATAAAATTACAGAGCTCGGGCTAGAGTAAAATACTAGATCAATGTCAATGTAAATCAGTGTTAAAACAATGAAAAAAAAAATACTGGGCGTGGGGGATGCGCTAAGGTAGCCCACAAAATTCAAATTTTCTTACGTTTTTTGCAATTTGCAGGTCAGTGTCAGATTATAATATCATTGATATTGATTAAAATATGATTGGCGTCGTAACTAATATGGCTTTACAGAATTATAATCATTAGAATCAGCAATACAACTCCATACGTTCTAATTGACCTCAAATGTGTCGATTTCATGAAATCATGAGATTTTTTAATCAATATACAACCTGACGACCTGCAAATTGCAAAAAACGTAAGAAAATTTGAATTTCGTGGGCTACCTTAGCGCATCCCCCTTATAGTATGTGCATGTCATTGTCAAATGTCATGTCACTGTCAAAAAAATAGTTGGGTGACAAGTTTGACTCATTCTGATATTTTCGATTAATTATTTCTCACAAATAAACACAAAATCTTCAAGTATATCTCTCTGTGACGCAGTGCTAGTTCTATAAAAATGTTTTCATCAATATTTGGTAAGCGAAGATCTTCGCCAGTGGAGGTAGAGGTGGAGGGCGAGATTCCTCCGATTCCTGGAGCGCGGGCGGACGATGGGTTCGTTGTGGTGGATCCTAACTCACCCAGGAATAGTCTCTATCCAAACGTGAGTGGTGGTGGTATCGCGGCCCCCTTCGCGCAGAGGCCAGCGCCGCCCGTACCAAGAGCTGCGCTTATAGATCACACTTTCCACTACCTACAAGGAGTCCCATTCGCCATGTCGAAAACACTGCAAATGGCTTCAAACAAAGATACGTTCGCTACGGAATTAGCAGATCTTCTTGCATTCCTCACCAACAAAGTAAATGTGAGCAGTTATGATTACGACTTCTCTGTAGAACGGAGTGTTCTGAAGGAATGTTGATGTTATTTTCTTAATACGGAAATCAACAGCAATGAATATAAAACAAGTTGTATATTCTTTTATTTTGCAGGATTACTATTATTATGTGTTTGTGTTGTAAAATTTTTAAAAACTGTATGGAATATTTTTTTATCAGAGTTTTCCAGAGTTATGTATGTGAAGCGAGCTTTTTATTATTTTAGCACATTTCGTAATATAAAATTTTGTTATGGTAAAGAAATAGAGAAAACAAGATAATCAAATGCTAGTAAATATATTTAATACTATGTAAGTTGGTATATTTCACATACATTCAATATACTCTAAACATTAATGATATGATAATATAAATAGGGTCATTTGTTTTTTTTTAGGGTTTTTTTCTACCATAAAGTTAAAAATATATAGTTTAGTTTAGAATCGGCAATCAGAAAGTGTTGTATCTGGTTTCTATGTATAGTTTATAACTAAAGCAACCCATTCTTGACTACTTTACCAATTTGGAAACACCCAAAATTTGCCAAAAGACAATTTGCACCCAGGCAAAATAACCCTCATTTATTAACATCCCAAATTGGTTTGCCATAGCTAAGATGCTGGTCACAAGATGCACCATAACTCCAGCCAGCTCATGCTTTTGGGGTTTGGTACTACATTAAGTTAGGAGATAAAGAAAAGAAAGAAAGAAAAATGTGTGTGTAGATCAACTAAGTATGTGATCTCTCTTTTTTACCAGACATGAAATTTGTTTTAAAATGTTAAAGAAATTGTTATTATTATTATTTCAGTTTGATCAAATTGTTAGGTACGTCCAAGACAAAGAACTACCTAATGTGATTTATGTATGACATCTAACAGGAAACTTAAAAACTGCATGTATTTTATATCTTCGGCATTGACAAGAATAATAGTGTTCTACTTGAAAATGTATATTTTTCATTTTTGGTAATAGAAAGATTCCTTACAAGATCTTATAATAATAATCAAATTATATCAGTAAAAATATACAGGATCAAATTAAATTAGCTAGCGAAACTCTTCAGCCATGATGGGTATCAATATCTAAACACAATAAAATAAAAACCAAAAAGATTTGTTATTATTTTTGGGGGTAAACAACCACTTGTATTGTTGTTACTTGATGTATGTATGAGTTGCGAAAATGTGTTTTATTTTGTTTAATCTTGTAATACTCATCACATCTGTGAAATTAACAAAAAAAAAAAAATTACACTAACTGCGGTGTTTGACCCGACAAAAAAACAATCTTATTTCTTTTTTGTTTTATTATGTTTAGAAGTCGATTCCCATTATGTCTGCCGAGTTTCGCTAGCTAATTTAATTGGACCTTGTTTAATGGTATGTATAAAAATAAATACTTAAGAAGTTAATAATTTATATGTATAAATATGTAAATAAAATTTTTAAAGTCTAAAAAAAATATTTTATTATATTACTACACTCGAACATTGATTTCAAAAGAAGGCAGTATTTCCTCTTGCTACACTTCAGGGAAATATTTAGTTCAATATATCAAAACAAAAAGAGCAAAATAATTTAGATACATGGCAAAAACAAAATAAAATACTAAAATCTCTTGACTAATGTACCACAGGTGCTTCGTAACATAATTATCAATATGAACTAGACACATTGCAACATTTAGCATACAATCAGAATATTAAAAACAATATAATGATTATTGAGAATGTACCATAACAGTCATGTAGCTTACACAAACTACCACATTACACTATAAATAATAACTAGTAAATCTGGGTATACATTGTGGGACCATACTCTTTCCTGCACATCACATTAGTCTACTATCCCTAACTTCTACCATCCAACAACCAGCACCATCATTTCCTCCATATAGTCTCACTCAGGAGTCCACTCCACACCAGAAAACATGTATTCTTTACTTATCCATAATTCATATAGCAGAATTATTATAGCATTTGTAGCATTATTTATATCATAGCTGCCAAGCCAACTATAAATGCTACTATTATCAGGAATGGTATCCAAGTCTTCAAAAATGCTCCAAAACTGGAAAATAAATTGGCAGTGTAAATTATGATTCAAGTTTAATGAATTAATAAAGCAAATTAATTTACAAAAAATAAATCATTTTCTACACTATACTGCTGCACACTCAAATGATCATCAATTAGATTACCTGACATATTTGGAGTATGGTATCATGTAGAACGCTAGTTTCACCATGTTCCAATTCCTGGATCCACCATAGCTCATGATATTGAGAGCAGTAGCCACATGAGAGTGGCAGTTGTCATAAAACAAAATGTGCTGCAAATTACAAAAACATTAATAGATTACATACATTATTATAATCTGGGTTTGACTGTTTTCTATTTTTGGATTCATTGCCATTCAATCTCCCTAGCCTATTCCCAACTATGTTGGCATTGGTTTCCAGTCTAACCGGATGCAGCTGAAATACTAGTATTTTACATGGAGCAACTTATTCTTTGCCATTATCTCGTATATATAAAAATGAATCGCTATTTTCCTTGGACACACCATGACTTGAGAACGACTTTAGCAATTTCATTGATATATTTTTTTAAGTTTTCTAATACTTTGTCGAAGATTCTTACGGAAAGAAAAATTGAAAACTGCGGAGAAAATTGGAAAATTTCTGAAAACTTAAAAACTATTTTAACATTGCGCATTTACATTAGAATATTCATAGCTAAGAGAATGTCAGCTAGTATATTACAAAATGTAATAATAGCAGCCTGTTATTGTCCCCCTGCAGGGCAAAGGCCTCTTCTCATACAGAGAAGGCACATGCAGTGCCATTAAATTAAATGAAAATACTTTGAATTCCAAGTACCATTCTCTTTTTATAAATCTCTGAGGCCTCGGAAACAGCAGCATCCCACCCTGCTTGCCCATTCTCAGCCTGATGCGGAGACAACTGCCAGTACTTAGTGGGATTCCCAAATGCCATCAAATCTTCAGACACAAAGTAAGGGCCAGCAAAGTCCCTGATTATTCCTGATGACATACAGATGCCCATGTGACCGAGGAATGGAAATATCCATCTGAAAATATAGGTATATATTTTTCCTTATTATTAGAATAATAAGGAAAAATATAAATATTATGCAGTTAAGTTCAGAAACTTAACTGCATAATATTTATTATAAAAGTTGTTATTGTGTTACACCTATAAATAAAAGGAAAAGTGGTTTTAAAATTGATAAGCTAGGTCTATATAATAATTTGAACTTTTAAATTGCTATGATTCTATTTGTTAGTGAATAACTTCCCATAACATGATAATAATCATCACAACATCATTAACATTTTTAGAACTTTAACAATAAAATGTTTTTATAGATGGATATATTAGTATAGACAAAGACATATTTATTGTATAACTGTGTACATTAAGTTCATAGATCATCTAATCTAAAATTGCATGCCCTTCACTAAATAGATTAGATTAATTAAAGTGGAATTAACAAGCAGTGACAGAGGCGTGCAATCTTAAATTATACCCCCCAATTTATTAGAGTAACATTACTTTGGAAATTGAATTGCAGGCCTATGTATCATTGATCAATGCGGAAAGGAGTGGTAAAACATTATTTCATTTGTTGATTAAAGATAATGCAAAACATGATAATTATTTTTAAAATGATAAGAAAAATGAATAAAAGAAATATGTTCATATCATCATTAGTAGAAACCAGTTGGTTGTGCTAATATTTTACGGTTGGTTTAGCGGACTCAAAGTTAATAGGGAAACGTAATATGGTAATCATTAAGTAGTCATTATTAATGAATTTGTGAATACTCACGTTAGCACAGGAATAGGCGTCCAAACAATACAGTAAGGGTAGCGACAGCGATCGTGGTCTATAGGATCCATTAGCACAACTTCTTCAGTACTGCCGGGGCTCCGGTCACTGTGCTGGTCACCTGCCATGGTTTTAGCAGTCTTCAATTTCAAACAATACATTCACCCATAATCAATAGAAATATAATTCAAAATACTTACAATGAAGGAAGGAAGTCAAACAAAAGTCAATAAATAAACCAGCCCTGTCTGACGTTTCACGTTTTGACGTTCGTTTCCACAGACTAAATAGTAGCAAGCTATTCGTTTCACGATACAAGAGGGGCTTGTGGCTAAGTAATAAAAACCTTACGGTTCGATAGATCAGGTTAAGTTAAGCTTGCCGCGGTCGGTCTGTAGATGGGTCCATGTTTACATACCGAGACCCTTCCGTGCCTCTGAAAGCACGTTAAGCTGTTGGTCCCGGCTGTCATTCTTGGATCTTTAACAGTCGTTACGGATCGTCAGAAGCCCGAAAGTCTGACAACCAGTCTTACCAAGGGGTATCGTGTCACCCAGGTACCTGGGTTGTGCGATAAAACGATGGAGCCACTACTATAAATTGGAATTGGAAAGCATTTTAAGGGTTCTGTAGCCAAATGGAAAAAATGGCACCCGTCCGTCCAGACAACAGTCAGACAAGCTCGTGCTACAGAATGCCTGCTACGATCCTTACATACCCCTTTTTGCTTCGGAGACTATTGATACTATAATGATTAAAATTGGAAAGAAGATGTATTCTGTGCCTGCTCGTCTGTTTGGCGTTTTCTGCCATCCCCCGAATGACGCGACGATGACGCGACGCTTGGATCAAAATATTACCTACATCTAATATTAAAAAATATATATAGGTACATACGTGTCGAATTGAGAACCTTCTCTTTTTTTCGTCGGTTAAAATTATAAGAAAATTATTACGTTTTAAAGGATTTTGCTTGAGTCAGGGATTTTTAACTTTTACACAGCAGTCACTCCGTGTAAAAGTTAAATTAAAAATGTTTGCCTATTATGACCTCCAATTCCCATTTATTGGGTAACACGATACCTCTGATTGGTTGTCACTGTTGTTAGTATTTTGGGCTTCCAATTCTGACTATCCGTAACGACTATCTAAAATCTACGAATGACAGCCAGGACCATGGCTTAGATAACCTATGATTGATCCTAAGTTATTTAAGCTTCAAGATCTCGAGCCCCTCAAAATCGATACCGTTCATGCGTAAATATTCATCCCAACTACGGAACCCTCACTGTGCATGGTCCGACTTGCATTTAGTCGGTTTTTAACTTCGAGTAGTCTTGAACAATAAAGCTGACTAGTGACAAATGTGTAACAAAATTCCATGGAATTATTACTATAATAATTCCCTCAAATTCCATTTCAAGTTTGTATATTTAGTTTCATGCAAAATTCATTCACACAGTTGTAGTTGATCCTAAGAGTTGATCAGACACACACTTAATCGACTAAGAGTGAATTCGACCAAACATTTATACCCAGCATAAGTCTTATTCTTCGATTAAATTTTGAATTTTTGACAGTTTCTCCAAACAAAAACTGTCAGTCGTCAATTTTATTCCACGAATAAAAGATATCCGACTTTGGTCAAATTAGCCCTAAATGTGTCTGCCGTTTTTTGTACCCCAGAATGTAGACCCTTTTTTTGATGGCTGACACTGTTTACTGTTTGACACATGTAAAGTTACATGCTCTGTGGACACAATATTTGACAATATCTGTGGACAATATGTTTGACAGCAAACATTGTTGATGTGACGGTGGTTGGCGCTATTATTTTATTCATGTGATTTATTTCTAGTATTTTCGAATGGTGATACAAAATTATTTATCAGGAGCCAAAATGCCGGCGTTTCTCAAGTATATTGATATGGAAAACTTCAAGTCCTATCGCGGACACCACCGCATAGGGCCTATGGAATCGTTCACTGCGGTGGTAGGCCCCAATGGATCAGGTAACAATGAAAAATGTTTTATAAAACGTCTGTTACATTTTTATAATAAAAAAAATAAAATATACCTACACTTTGGGTCTGAAACAAGTGTGCCTGTCTGCATAAATTGTACTTATCTTTTTTCAGAATGTAACTTATTGAGGCAGTTAATGCCTCTAAAACAATTGAGACCTGTGTAACTGTAACCTTATAACAATTTGACTTACCTAGCCATACTTATTTCTCCACAGGCAAGTCTAACTTCATGGACGCAGTGAGTTTCGTGATGGGTGAGAAGACATCGCTGCTCCGTGTGAAACGTCTCAGTGATCTAATACACGGGGCTTCCATCAACAAACCTGTCTCTCGAAGGTAATACTGCTTGGGATTAGTTCTATTATGTCTTCAATAAAACACCAAATATTGTTAATAGGTCTTTACCTATGAAATTGCCGTTTTGTATGAAAAAATTTAAACAAATTTTTTTCATGCATTTTTTATTTGTATTAATCGAAGTAATCACCCATGCAATCAATGCATCTTTGCCAACGCAGTGGCAGTTTATTGATGCCCTTCTTAAAGAAATCAGCTGGACGGGAGGCAACAAATTCTTCAAAGGCATTTTGTACTGCCTCTCGGGTATTGAATTTTTTTCCCGCCAAGAAGTTATCCAAATTCTGGAAAAAGTAGTAGTCTGTAGGCGCAAGGTCTGGTGAGTAGGGCGGATGACGGAGAGCTTCCAACCCCAGTTCTTGCAACTTGGAGACCGTCTGCTGTGCAGTATGAGGTCGCGCGTTGTCGTGCAGGAGCAGCGGAGACGAGCGATTGACCAATGCTGGTTGGAGATGTGCCAGCTTCTCCATCATTGTGTTCAGTTCTTCACAGTACACATCTGAAGTAATGCTCACCCCGTTTGGTAAGAAGCTGTGATGAATCACACCGGCGCTAGACCACCAAACAGTGACCATCACTTTTCTAGGGGTAAGTTTTCGTTTAGGGCATTGTTTAGGTGCTGAACCAGGATCCAACCAACTTGCTGTGCGCTTGCGGTTATCAAACAGAATCCATTTTTCATCGCAGGTAACAATGCGGTTCAAAATTCCTACATTTGTGTGTCTGTTGAGCAGCGCAAGGCACGTCTCGACGCGTACTTCGCGCTGGCGATCATTGAGTTCGTGGGGCACCCATTTGTCAAGCTTTTTTACCTTGCCAATTTGACGCAAATGGACCAATATTGTTTTGACGCTAACGTCGAAAGCTGCTGCTAATTCAGCCGTAGATTGTGTATCATCAGCTTCCACAATCGCCTTTAATTCGTCATTGTCGACCAAAGTCTTCGGACGACCGCGAGGTTCATTTTTCAGGTCGAAATTTCCAGAACGGAAGCGAGCAAACCAATAACAAGTGGTGCGTTGGTTTGTAGTGTTAGCTCCGTAAACGTCGTTGATGTTGCGTGCCGCTTGTGCCGCGTTGCTGCCACGACGGTACTCATATTCCATAATTACTCGAATTTTAACGTATCCATGATGACGAAAAAGATTGAAATGCGATGAAAATGTAACACTAATCAATAAACAAATGACTACTTTTGGAAACAAAAATCCATGTTTTTAAAATAAAATTAATTTGAAATTAGAATTCTTAGCCAAACAAAAATTATTTTGATTTGAAATGGCCAGTACTGCAGAACGGCAATTTCATAGGTAAAGACCTAATATTTATGTATTGTGCTAAGTAGCCTAGACATACAAGTGAGTAAATCATAAGGGTAGGGTAGTAACAATAATTATGATTGAGGGTAGACTTAAAACCTAATAAACCCAAACTTATACACTACAAATTATGTAGGTACTTATATACAACAAGTTCCATCTTATGTTTTCCTTTTTCCTTTTGTGTTTCGATAATACTGACTTAAAAAATGCAAAAAAACAAATATGCATTGTACTTTTTTAGAGACACCAACTGAAAACCGATTATAGTTATCAAGTAACTGTAATGTTTGCTACACAATAAGTTGTCTGTAAAAGTCCCTTTTAACATTTATTCTAACTGTTGCATTAAACAGTCCCTTCATGCTGTTATGCAAATAAATGAATTATATTAATAAATTAATTTGAATTATAATGTCAACAAAATCTTGATTTCCAATACTACTGCTTTGCTACTTTGTAATTTATTTAACTTTTAATCTTTAAACATTATTTTTTTATATATAGTCAAAATCAAATAATTTATTAATTTACTACAGTAGAACCTCTTTAAGCCGAACCTTGCTAAGTCGAAAACCTACAAAACTCGAAAAAAAGCTCCATTACTCGAAATCTCAACCCTCTATATGTTGAAATAATCAGTGAGTCCCTACAAGGGATTTCAGTACATGTACCCTCTATAACTCGAAAAAATAAATTGGATCTCTGTATCTCAAACAACAATGTTTGATTTTACAACCTTTACAACTCAATCATTTGAAACTAATTAACTCTATAGCTCGAAAAAAGTACCAACTTTAAGAATTTGCCGACAATGGTACGTCATTGTCTTTTAGAAAACAATGTAAGAGTATACAATAAAAATAGGATTACCAATTCTATGAAATGCTAAAGGAATTTATGGCGTACCTTAATATAATAATAATATAATAATTGTTTATTAACCAAATAATGTTCTTACATTTCCTTAAAAGTAATACAAAAATAAAGTACTCCTTAAAATAAAGTTAAGAATTAAGGAAACATAATTTTAATATATTAACTTGTGGACTCCACACTAGGTCAAGCCTGTCTCGTGGAGTCCTAGAGAGTTTGAAGCAATTAGAAGTTTTAGGGTCGATACTGTATTACATTTTAAATATATTTATTAGGTACCTACCTATTGTTTTCAAAATTTAATGTAAGACAAAATTAAAAATAAAAGACTTGAAAAAATTAAATAAAATCGTAACAACAACTATGTTTGAAATAGGATGCATCTTAAATGTAGGTAAGTACTTATTATTCACAATTTAGCAAGGGTGCGTCCAAGAGAATGTTACAGTACTTGTATGTAAGGGTTTGGGAGGCAGTGTGACAGGTGCTTGTTTACATGGTGCCAGGTGTTACATTTTGGGTAGTTATTATTGTTATTGATTTCATTTGAACTTTTGTTGTTGATTGAAAAATTATCATATGTAGTTTGGTTCTACCGCAATCGCAATACACATAATTTTTTACAACAGTATACAAATAAAATTTAAAAAAAAATAGTGAGGTGAAAGGTAAACTGAATGTGAAAAGCAAAAAATAACTGACTTTAATACATATTTTTTATTTTAAGAATGTTTTGAAAAAAAATTGATTTATTACGTACCTACTTAATTTTTAACTTGGGAATAAATATGTTATTACCTCTATAACTTGAATTTTTATTCATTTCACCTCAACTCAATATTAGCTAGAATGAATTTTTACCCCTACAAGTTGAATATTTCCTTACAAAATTTGCCTAATTCTAAATCCTTCATTCTACTGTATTAGACCATTTGTCAATCAGTTTTGGAAGGTCACATAGTCACCTAATATTATTGTTTCACATAAACATCAAGTTTATGTATGAAATGCCCAAATTTTGCAGAATAAAATTATGTTTTTCTGTTACAGTGCATCAGTGACAGCAACATTTGTGCTGGAAGATCTCACAGAGAAGCAGTTTCAGAGATCAGTCATAGGACAGTCATCTGAACACAAGATTGATGGGCAGGTTAGTTATGTTCTACATTTAATTACATTTTCTTCATTTATTTTTGCATTCTGTACCTCAAAAGGAAAATACGGAACCCTTATCGGATCACTCGTCTGTCTGTCTGTTCGTCTGTCACA
This sequence comes from Cosmia pyralina, assembly GCA_946251885.1. Lineage (NCBI taxonomy): Eukaryota > Metazoa > Arthropoda > Insecta > Lepidoptera > Noctuidae > Cosmia > Cosmia pyralina. The sequence goes on from OX276354.1 coordinate 1,197,790, forward strand.
GCCAATTTGCTCCGAATCTAATGGACCCATTACCTGTTTGGTACCTACTATATGAATTTTTAACAATACTAAGTTCATCGAGAAGTATTTGTTATGACAGGTATCTGTTTCTTTAGGCTATGTTTTTGTTTTGAAATGTTCTTCTCTTGTATTTGTACAAACTAAATAGAAAAAAATAAAAAAGTATAGTAAAATAGGAAACAGATAAGTTTCTTGCTTCATTGTACTCTGGGTGATCATGCCAGCCTCATAGGATCAAACATACCACAGCGCAATAATAGAAGTGGCAGCCAGCATGCTACTAATTGCACCATACTAACACCCACTCACATTTATTTTATCTTACTAATAAAAGGCAAAAAAAAAACGGTTGTAAAGTTATTTACAAGGCTGATGTGAGTGGAAACGCCGGGAGGGAACGCCCTAGGAAGGCATATAGTACCCGCACCCGGCGTGCGTGTATGACCAGATGTATGAACGTGAACGAGGCAAAAGGAGTAAGGATCGTATCAGGTGGCATTCTGTACTTTCTGCCTACCCCCATGGGAAGAAGGCGTGAGTTTATGTTTATTTATGTATCTTACTAATATTATCCTTCCCTCTCTCAGAGAGTCATTTCTTGCTTGCAAACATAGGTTCAGAAAATTAACTCTTGCTTCGGAAGTTTCACTTCTAGTTCACTTCCTCTGTACATTATGTAGGTGCTGCATGTCTCTAGAGAAGTTGCTCTTGGGTGGCGTACGGTTCCTCCTGTCCTTCTTAGACTTGTCTTGTATTTAACTCTTAAAATGTCGATTGCACACCATGTGTACAGAGAACAATAGAATTTCAATTGTGTCTGCTAATTAGCGCGCGACGGGTTAATAAATAAGTTTCTTGCTTCGTTTCAGACTTGTATACATATAAACTAATGCTTGTCTGTATAATCTAACATAAAAACATTTTGTCAACAGTCAGTAAACACATCCCTGTACCTGAGTGAGCTGGAGAAGCTGGGCATCAACGTGAAAGCCAAGAACTTCTTGGTGTTCCAGGGAGCCGTTGAGAGCATTGCCATGAAGAACCCCAAGGAGAGGACTGCATTGTTTGAGGAGATCAGTGGGTAAGTGGAACCATGAAACTGCTGCCTACAGTTGAAGAGATATTTTTTACGAACAGTATATTTAATATTGTCTTCTGTTAAATTGAAGAATCTGAGGTGAAAGTTGCGGTTCCACAAAAAGTAAAAAATGGCGCCCTTTTAAAATATGGGCACCTAAATATGTACCCTAGCCCCTTAAAAAGTTATAAAATAATATTAGATGATGTGATAATGGAATTCTAGTTTTTGTATGCCCTGGTAGAATCACATCCACATGTGCCAATCTAACAAACATCTCATCCAATTTTAATATGCTATGCTAGGCTATTGGCAGGACAATGATGAGTAAATATTCTGTCCGCCTATCTGCCGAAATTATGCAATGGAAAGTCCGTGCTTACGTCTGCAAATGCATACCAGACCGAAATTACGTCGCGTAATTTTCATGGAAAACAGGCAAATTTTCGTCGCATAATTTTCTACATTACTTAACGTGACGATTTGTCTTCATCAGATCTGGAGTCCTCAAGGAACAGTACGAACACTGCCGTGCGGAGGTAAACCGAGCGGATGAGGAGGCGCAATTCTCTTATCAGAAGAAGAAGGGAGTGGCCGCTGAGAGGAAGGAGGCCAAGTTCGAGAAAGAGGAGGCTGAGAAGTACACACGGCTCAAGGAGGAACTGGTGAGTTCATAATAGGAATGTATCTAGGAGATTGAATAGGAAAAGGCTAGCGAGGCTCGCAGCTTCCAGCTCCGTGAAGGTTCTTACACATTGGTACCTGTGTTAGATGCACTTACCTATGTTTAGTACTTAGATAACTAATTAAGTGCGTACTTCTTATTTAACTTTAGTTGTGTATTGCTGTTTAAGTAATACATACTTATATAGGTTCATAATGTCAATAATGATTTCGTTTCATGTATAGTCAACAAAAGAGATATCTAGGCAGGGTATAGCTACATTGTAACACACCAACACAAAATTGTATATTTTCACGAAATTGAACATGAAGCAATTCACATACCTACAAATATGTTGGTATACCCTGCCTAGATATCCCTTTTGTTGACTGTACATATTTGATATTATGTTAATAAAAGTTGACAGTCACATTATCGCATGAGGTCTAAGATCTGTTACGCTCACGGATGACCGCCGAGCAGGACGATGAGGTCCTGCTCGGCGGTCATCCGTGAGCAAGTTTTACCGCCGACATGCATGAGCATGTCGGCGGTAAAACTTGCGAAAATGACAATCTTGGCGGCAAACTCAGGCAGTACCTAGTGTGTACGAGTTTTTACATTTCATACAACCAGCAGTTCGCATTCTAAAGATTGATAGAACGATGACAACAGAGAAACTCGACCTTGCCTTATATACTACACCTGAGAATCATAATATCAGCAATACAAAGAAAACTAATGTTTAATTCAAAAGTTGATTTATTCGCATTACTAGTTGACTGTCCTTTGTGTAAATAATGTTATGGTGAACCTATTCTCCTGTCTAGCTAGGTAATTAATTTTCTATTAAATCCCACTAATTTGATATCCCTTACAGCAAGAACAAAAAATCGAGCTGCAACTGTACCACTTATACCACAACGAGAAAGAGATCAAGTCTATGGAAGAAGACCTTCAGCACAAGCAGACAGAACTGACCAAGGTGGAGAAGAAGCGGCAGAAACTGGAGGAAGCACTCAAGGAGAAGAAGAAGGAAGCTGGTACTGTGCAGAGAGAGACCGCCAAGATTGAGCAGGAGATCCGGGAAGTGGTGAGTGGGACTTGTTGATCCTTGTAGCAGTGTATTTATAATTTGAAAGCCAGAAAGCATACTACATCGATGCTCTAGTGGTCGCAAGCGCTACTCCTGGAGTCTGGATTTGTGCCCAGTTGACGGCAAAAGGCTCGCTTCCTATTATATGAAACTTATTAGGTTAACTTATTAGGTGAATTTTATCAGGTTATCTTTATTATCATACTATCATACAAAAGAACCATTCACGACATTTATTTTTTAAAGATTATTTCTTTCAAATGTTGGCGGTAACTGCGGTTCTGAAGTTCTAACGTCCGAGCAGTTACTTGGCGAATATTGCAAGTAATGTGGGCTTCCAATTCTTCAATCGTACCCCAGTTATCCGTGTAGACTTTGGAATTTACATAGCTCCAAATTATGGAAAAAGTCTAGAGGTGAGATATCACACGATCTAGGCTGCCAATTCACGGTCCGAAGCAAGAAATTAACTGTGTACCGCATTGTTCTCGCAATTGTTGGAACTTCAGATTCCACCATGTTAACCGCAGTTACCGCTAAATGGTTCTTTTGTATGATAATAAAGATAACCCAATAAAATTGGTGTTTTCACTTTTATTTACTTTTAAAAAAGTACCTCTGAATGAATGACCCATTACATAACTGGCGACATGTGGGTGTACATCTCAGCCTAACCCCTCGGGGCTTAGATGCGTGATATTATGAAAGCGCACTGCACTCCAGACTTATTTAACGGGAGGTTATCCGAATTTTACCTGTTTTAGAATCAATTTTAAATGGTCAAATTATTGTATTAAGGTTCTGAAAAAAATATATGCCATAGATACATCCTTGCTTGAGGGAAATTAACGGTTCAAAACACGATAAGTTGTAATTTCCTCGATGAAAAAAAAATCCAAAACATGGTCGATTTCAAAACCATTTTCCGTTTCATTTCCTAATTACAGCATAAAATTATATGAAAATTGCATGTACCATTAGGTAATCGTATTTCAGAGGGAATTTAACGGTTGGATTTTTGAGTTTAATAGATTTTTTTTAAATAAACTCAAAATTAGTCAATTTGGCTTAATCCGCTCGCGGTCAGAGTCCTGCGGGACGTCATCGAGGTTGGACCTGTGTCAAAATTTTTAAAAATTCGCTCTCCCTGCTGTTGTTCAAAAAAATTCAAACAAAAGACGAACACATTATATATGAAATTGCGACAGCTCAGAAAAAATATCTCGTAATTATATTATAGTTTTAATTCATAATATTGTTTTCGAAAATGTGATTATTTATATGTGGTATGATGACGTTTAATTGTCATCTTACGATAGTGCTAAGACACATTGCAAATTATTATCGATAAAATTATAGTCAAGCGCGAGTAGTTTATAATTTTTTATCGTGGTCCTTTATGAAGAAGTTTTAAAACACATTTTTCTAAGATTTTTCATCAGATTCATCCACATTGGTATTTTCACTCTCCATCGAACTGTCTTCACTACTAGTCTACTACCATATCCTACATAAATTACACATAATATAAATACAATGTGTCCGGTTGTCGGTTGGATACTAATAATAATCAACTTTCACTCTGGCAACAACAGTGAAAATTAGAAAAAAATAAAAATGTGCGGTCGGGGACCACCGTCAGGAATGAAGTTCCTTATAACGTATGATTTAAAACACAAACACAAAATTTTCACATCCACCATCTTGAATTTTCATTTTGACTTCACTACCGGCTTTGGCTCCCTCGAAAACCATAAAAACGACACCCCATGATCAGTTTTGAGTACAAAAAGTCACAGTATACGATAAAATATCGTGTTCTATACATTCGAAAAATAGCGCTTTGTGAACGTAGCCATGGCTAGGCGGTAACCGTATCACTCAGTGCCCATGTTCGAAAGCAAGTTCGTCGATGACGTATCCTATTGTCGGTTTGAAACTTTTAACATATTGACACTTGCACTTTTGTTTAGGTAAATAGTCCTATGGGACGCCAATCCCACATGAGCGGGGCCGGTTAGACAATATACTAAATTAATTTTGATGTCGTAGAATAGTAGATTCGATAAATTATAGCTGTAGCAGTAGGTACATCCCTTGATAATAAAGTACGGCAATTGTTCCTTCATATGTAGTTGTCAATAATTACTGATCTTCATGAGCAGTGGTCAACATCAAAAACAAAAGAATATGTTTGCAGCATAAGCAAAACAGTACGACCATTTTTAGCCCATTCTAAAAAAAAAAAATTTTTTATTCAGTCACTAAAGGGGTTATAGGGGATGCAAGTTAGACACACAATATACTAAAACAACAGCCACATTTTATAAAACTTTCCTTTACAGTACGTTTGTAGTTGTGGTCTCTCTCAGTAGCCAAAATACACAGAGAGTTAGGACTGGTGACGCGGGAGCAAGCGATCGACGACGAAGCAGCTTGTCCTGAGGTCGAAACGCGCAGCCTTCAGTAGCAATTTCCCACTGCTTGCGAAGTTTTTCGTTTTTAGTGGATAAATAAACAAACGCTTGTTCGTGTCGTTCCTGCATAGGAACGACACGAACAGGAGTAATACCTAATGGCATAACACGAATACACTGAGTGATTCTTACAAATTATTTCTGACGAACCCGGCTATCGCTAAAAAATATAACAGTAGATTGTACACACGGGATTTCTCATTAACTGTCAGCTAACCATTAATAATAGGTCTTTACCTATGAAATTGCCGTTTTGTATGAAAAAATTTAAACGAATTTTTTTCATGCATTTTTTATTTGTATTAATCGAAGTAATCACCCATGCAATCAATGCATCTTTGCCAACGCAGTGGCAGTTTATTGATGCCCTTCTTAAAGAAATCAGCTGGACGGGAGGCAACAAATTCTTCAAAGGAATTTTGTACTGCCTTTCGGGTATTGAATTTTTTTCCCGCCAAGAAGTTATCCAAATTCTGGAAAAAGTAGTAGTCTGTAGGCGCAAGGTCTGGTGATTAGGGCGGATGACGGAGAGCTTCCAACCCCAGTTCTTGCAACTTGGAGACCGTCTGCTGTGCAGTATGAGGTCGCGTGTTGTCGTGCAGGAGCAGCGGAGACGAGCGATTGACCAATGCTGGTTGGAGATGTGCCAGCTTCTCCATCATTGTGTTCAGTTCTTCACAGTACACATCTGAAGTAATGCTCACCCCGTTTGGTAAGAAGCTGTGATGAATCACACCGGCGCTAGACCACCAAACAGTGACCATCACTTTTCTAGGGGTAAGTTTTCGTTTAGGGCATTGTTTAGGTGCTGAACCAGGATCCAACCAACTTGCTGATTGCAGTTATCAAACAGAATCCATTTTTTATCGCAGGTAACGATGCGGTTCAAAATTCCTTCATTTGTGTGTCTGTTGAGCAGTGCAAGGCACGTCTCGACGCGTACTTCGCGCTGGCGATCATTGAGTTCGTGGGGCACCCATTTGTCAAGCTTTTTTACCTTGCCAATTTGACGCAAATGGACCAATATTGTTTTGACGCTAATGTCGAAAGCTGCTGCTAATTCAGCCGTAGATTGTGTATCATCAGCTTCCACAATCGCCTTTAATTCGTCATTGTCGACCAAAGTCTTCGGACGACCGCGAGGTTCATTTTTCAGGTCGAAATTCCCAGAACGGAAGCGAGCAAACCAATAACAAGTGGTGCGTTGGTTTGTAGTGTTAGCTCCGTAAACGTCGTTGATGTTGCGTGCCGCTTGTGCCGCGTTGCTGCCACGACGGTACTCATATTCCATAATTACTCGATTTTTTAACGTATCCATGATGACGAAAAAGATTGAAATGCGATGAAAATGTAACACTAATCAATAAACAAATGACTACTTTTGGAAAAAAAAAAACATGTTTTTAAAATAAAATTAATTTGAAATTAGAATTCTTAGCCAAACAAAAATTATTTTGATTTGAAATGGCCAGTACTGCAGAACGGCAATTTCATAGGTAAAGACCTAATATTTATTTTTATTATAGATATAGATGGTATAAGAGGCCTAAACTTTATGTTTTCTGTGAACGTTATGCGAACAATCAAATAACAGTAGGTATATAACAAAATATAAAAAAATAAACGAAAAAAATATAACAGTTGAGAATCAAACTTTTAACAACGGGTTTGCAAAGCAGTCGTCGAACCGTTAAGCTATTTGGTTTGTCACTTATATCGTCGTAGACAACGACCGATACCGATTATCAGCATTCTCCTGCCCTTATCCCAATTTTTTTTGGGGTCGATGCAACTTGTTTTTATCTTCCATACTTCTCTATTAGTCGTCATCTCGATAGTCATTCCCTTTCTAGCCACATCATCTTTCACACAGATCATCCATCGTTTCTTTGGTATTCCCTTACTCGTATAGTCATCCAGATTCATAATCAAAACATTCCAGACGACATTTTCTGCATTTCTCCGCATCACATGCCCATACCATGATAACCGATTTCCACACACGCCGATACCGATATCGGCACGATATCTACCGGCGAAGACAGTGCGGGGTGAGAGTAGCGGGCATTCTTTCAATTGAACAAACTTATTCAAACTGCCGCCGACTTAGTAGTGTGGTTGTTTGTCGTGTCGCGATGGTTATCGATATTCACCAATATCATGGGGCTGATAATAATTGTACCTATTGTTATCGAATCGTGTTGGTGTAGTTATCTGATAATGTGAAAACAAAACGACATTTTATGTAATAATCTTAGTTCACTCCACCGTAGACACCATAAAATGTAAACCTAAGGAAAAAAAATCGACCTAAGAAAAACTAATTAAGTTGATCAACTGCAAATATTTTACACTGTAGCATAGATTTTCCGCGAAATCGTCGGCAGCGCGTCGTAAATAAACACGTCGCGCTACATTTGGGGGAGGCGGAGGTAGCGTTTCAAAGGCCGACAGGCCCGAACAACCTGCCGTTAAGCTACACACATTATGCACAATTTCTGAGCAGTAACCTAACAAAAAGTACTAGACTTGCATGAATACAAAATAGTTTTATTCTAGTATCGTCCCATTAATAGGATTTGGATGACACAGATAGTTTATTACCTTTATTTAAGGACGCTGTTACAAATGGATAGTTAAATCATTACTTTTTTACACAAAAGTATGTTTATTAAATAAAATGCTTTGCATTCTTTAAATGATTTTTGCCCGAATTGTTGATAGATGTGCATGGTACGATTCTGAACTATAAATATAATTTTAGATAAGTACAGTTTCTCAATAAATGTACCGAAGTAAAAATTTTCAGTTCAGTACATTTATTAAGAAACTAAGCGGGCAAAGCTGCTGGCAAAAGCTAGTACTCGTAGTAGTTCATATATTTATTTCTTTTACGTCATGTCATTCAAAAATGATTTAATTTACAAAATGACGTGCGTCTCAACGTACATTATCTATACATAGTAAGTTCTATTTCCCTTTTACCCGACTACAGCGTAGTGAAGGGAAGATACCGAGTTTTATCATTTTCTCTGCACAATATTTATAAAACAAACCATTTTCTCTTACAGGAAGCCGAAATCTCAAAGAAGCGTCCGACCTTCATAAAAGCTAAAGAGCGCGTGACCCACACCCAGAAAAAGCTAGAAAGTGCTCTAAAGACCCTGGAGCAGGCTCGCAAGGCCCACGAGGCTCACCAGGCAGATATCAAGAAGTTGGAGGATGAGCTGCGCCAGATTGAGGAGCAGAAGGCACAGTGGGAGCAAACCTCGTTAGGAACTACCCATACGGGAAGGGCTGATGTGCATCTTGAGGAGGCACAGGTAACTGCAGGGCTTTCTTTAATATCCACAGTTTCTATGTCCACTACAGACTATTCTGGATCATGCTTGACATGGTCTTCTATAAAGTCCATGTGATTTATGTTTCTAGTTGAAATAAATGAGTGTTAAACCTAGTCAAGGTAAATTATCGTACAAGTGGAAAAGTAGTTTGCGAGGTAAAATTTTCAGTACAGTTACCACATTCTGCAAACTTCAATCAATCAGCCTCGCCTATCCCTACTATGTTGGGGTCGTCTTCCAGTCTAACCGGATGCAGCTGAATACCAGTATTTTACACGGAGCGACTGCCTATCTGACCTCTTCTGACATCCTTCAAACTTGACAATTGGCAAAAGGGCGATTGAAAATTTGTCTTTCGTTGGCCAAAACTCTTAAATACTACTGAGGATTTCCCAACAGAAAAACTAAGGCTGACTTGGGAGTCAACTCATTCCTTCTATTGTTGCCTGGACTATTTAAATAATTTTTAAACTCTTGTTTATCCAGATTCGCGAATACGAGGAGTTGAAGATGGAAGCGTCCCGGCAGGCGGCGCGGTACTTACAGGAGTTGGACTCGGTCAACAGGGAGCAGAAGGCTGACCAGGACAGGCTCGACAACGAGAACCGGAGGAAGGGGGACATCGAGAATAAACATCGACAGAAGGTAATGTAATGACTGACCGACTGTACAAGTGGCAAAATCGTCATTGTTCGTTTGCGAAAAAGGGATAGCGCTACTGGTCCTGTATAGCCCCATCTCTGTCTTGCTCCGAAAGCATGACGGATTTCACATCGAGTACAGCCACTGATAGTAAATCTGTTGCCGAATCTAATGTTAGCTCGATTTAATGATGAAAAGCTAAAGCAATACTTTTTTTGTTGCGTTTGAGAATTCGGCAATAAAACTGATGTTAAGAATACAAATAAATTATTTAGTAAGCATTGATAGATCACTTGGATTAGTCTGTTAGCTTCGCCGCTCGCATATGTTTAACGTTGTTTTCTACTCATTATACCATTTAATAATAATAAGGTTTATCCCCCAGGGTCACGAACGGAACGAAGCTATGAAGCGCGTGGACAAGCTGAACGAGCACATCAAGAGTTCTGAGCAAGCGCTAGAGGAGCAGAGGCGCCTGCGCGCTGAACTGCAGGTCAGGACTATTAGCATTGTTTTACACTGTAACACTGTACTGGGTCAAAATCATATATATTTTTTTATCGTGTTTCGTTATCGATACTCAACAGATCTCTGGAGTTTTGCTAGCTAATTTAATTTGATCCTGTAGTCTATAGCTTCCCATAGCTTACACCTCTATGTAATACACCATCACCGAGTGTCTGACACTTGACACACCATCAATCAATCTACCTAGCCTTTTCCCAGCTATGTTGGGGTCGGCTTCCAGTCTAACCGGATGCAGCTGAATACCAGTATTTTATGTGAAGCGACTGCCTATCTGACCTCCACAACCCAATTACTGGGTACATACCCGTTGGTAAGACTGGTTGTCAGACTTTCGGGCTTCTGACGACCCGTAACGGCTGTCAGAGATCCACAATGACAGCCGGGACCAACGGCTTAACGTGCTTTTTGAGGCACGGAGGAGTCTCGGTATGTAAAGATGGTCACCCATCCACGGACCAACCCTGGCAAGCGTAGCTGAACCTGATGGATCAACCCGTACGGCTATTATTACTTAGCCACGAGCTCCTCAAGACGCCATCATAAGAAGGATAATTTAAAGCTCAAACAATTTTGATTGCTTACCAGGCTGACGTAGGCGAATGCCGCGGCCGCGCAGCAGAACTGCAGTCGCAGCTGGAGGAAGTGGCCGCGGCACTGGGGGACGCGAGAGTAGACAAACATGAGGAGGCGCGGCGCAGGAAGAAGCAGGAGATCGTCGAGAGCTTCAAGAGGGACATACCCGGCGTGGTGAGTCATGGTGGAGTCTGTGCTCGCTAGCCGCACACTGAGAGGGCGCTAGCCATGGGCTGCTCGCTGGGAACTACCAGCTAACTGCTAGTTACGAGTAAAGCCTGCACTACACTACTCGCGAAGTTAAGCGAATAAGAGAGTTTAGAAGGGCATTTCGTTTCGCTTCGTGCAACCTCGGCTCTCCTCGGGCGACTTCCGATCGTTGTATGTTTTTGTGCCCGAGTCAAAGGACTCGAATCATCATTTATTAAGGCCTAAACATGGCATTAGGTTCGGAGCGATTCTATTTCTACAGCCGCTACAGCTTCAAAGTGACATGGACACGACCACGTGACATTTCGATGGTTTAAACAACTCCATACATTTTTTGGCTTTTTTCTGGCTTTTTTTTGGAGTACTAGCGTCATCGCTAATCGAATGTTACTTTGTCTGGGCCCTCTGTAGTTCTTTGCATGAGTGTTATAGTCACGAACTTCCAACTACGAGCAGTACTTCGTCGAAGCAACTTGGCGAGTAGTGTAGTGCAGGTTTAAAGGCAAGCATAAGGCCGCACAAACAAGCAGAATGCGGCCCGTCTGTAGTGCGCCACGGTTTATAATTCATTTTTTTTTCCATTTTTTTTTTTTTTATGTAGCAGTGAGGAAGATTTTTGCAATACTTTGCGTTGTGTTTTGGTGTTAAGTGCAGCCAACAACATACTATTCAACTTTAAAACTTCATGAAAACATTAAGCATAGAGTAAATCTATGCTTAATGTTTGCATGAAGTTGTTGGTATAAATAAGTATGTCGCATCCGGTTCCTGATCAATCTGGGTGTTCAGTAGCTTACATGGCTGGCTTGGTTGGCTGTCCTATTCGGGTCGGATAACTAAATATATCACTACCGGCAACTTGAACCTCTAATTACTGCAAACGCCACAGCAGCAGCCCAGCAGGTCAAGTTACTACAAACTGCCAAATTTTCTCATTTGATTTTGAACTTAACTCTCAACATTTTAAGGTTTAAAATCATTTGGAGAAATTTGACATTTTGGTATAACCTGACGTGCTGTGCTGTACATTTACAAGCAATACGTCTTCCTACACAGTACGACCGCATGATCAACATGTGCCAGCCGACGCACAAGCGGTACAACGTGGCCATCACCAAAGTGCTCGGCAAGTACATGGAGGCCATCGTCGTGGACACGGAGAAGACGGCCCGGAGGTGCATTCAGGTACCAATATAACTAGCAATACGTCTTCCTGCACAGTACGACCGCATGATCAATATGCTCGTAACTTTTGATTCACTCCTTATTACAAAACATGATTAACCCTTAGCGCAGTCTTGTGTTCCTATAATTTTTGCGCTCTAGCATGGTGCGGGTGACACATGTCAGTATAATAAAGTAATAATAATAATAATTTATTTTCAGAAAAAACACATTTACGATTCACAAAAACAATTTTCCAAGTATGGCATGACTAGGTCAGTGACAATATCCACAATCCAATATTATCGATACCGATTTTTACAGCAAAAATCTCGTTCTCCTAATAATTTTAAAAATGTCTGATATATTATTAGGAAAATTTTAAAATATGTATTTAATACAAAACATTAAAAAATCACTTTTAATATTAATAAAAATGTAATTAATATTGAATTAATTAAATTCTACCGATATTTATTAAAAAAAAAAAAAAAAAAAATTCATGGTATTATTTTTCGGCTAATTTAACTCTATAGATAACAAAAAACAACAAAAAATTAAAAATACAATACATCACTAAACATGTCTATGGCGTTATGTTATACGCCTATCACTTTGCTTCATTTTTCTTTAAATTTGATTTTATTTGTAGATAATAACATTTTGGCAGGATAATTTATATAATTTACTACAGTTATTATTGAATCCGTATTTTACGATTATGATATTCAGGGTGCAGCCAAAATATTAAATCATGATTGTAAATTGCGATAACGTTCAAGAGTGAAAAGGAACAGTTCGTCAAATGTCACCCGCACCATGCTAGAGCGCAAAAACTATAGCAGCGTAAACACGCTGCTATAGTTTTTGCGCTAAACAGCTAAACAGCTAAACAAACAAACAAGCGTTCAAAGCTAAACAGCTTTGAACGCTTTTCTTTTTTATTTCTCGGTGATTGAATACTTTTGTTCTTTTTTTTTTTTTTTTTCAAATGCGCGAAACAAAATCGCCACGATTTTTTATTTTTTTTTTATTTATTTTAACTTCGGCTAAAACATTCGACGCGCGCAGTCGCGTATATAATATTGAATGCGCCTCAGAGTCGCCAGTTTGAACGATAATCTTGGTTGATCGATCACCCAATAGAAGGTGAGAGCGTTCCAGAAGTTTGATGCCTGTCCGCAGCGCCTGTACTAACTCATAAAAACGTGCAGATTATTCATTTGTTTCTTCTTTTAGGTACTCAAAGAGAGGATGTTGGAGCCAGAAACGTTTCTGCCGCTAGATTACATCCAGGCCAAGCCACTGCGGGAGAGATTGAGGTGGGTGTTACTTTCAATCACTAGCAGTTTTAGAGTTACATACAATATTATATTAACATATTTTTTAATAATATTTTGATATTAGGTATTACGTTTTTCGAGGGCATCAGTTAAGATACAAAAAAAGTTCTTATGTATATTTTAAACATTCATCAGCAAAGCCAAGAGCTATTTCCTCACCCGATATTATCAAATTTACGCAGGGTATACACGGCGCCAACGCAGCGTATACACGGCGCCAACGCCTACACTGAACTTTAAATTACATACAATATTATATTAACATATTTTTTAATAATATTTTGATATTAGGTATTACGTTTTTCGAGGGCATCAGTTAAGATACAAAAAAAGTTCTTATGTATATTTTAAACATTCATCAGCAAAGCCAAGAGCTATTTCCTCACCCGATATTATCAAATTTACGCAGGGTATACACGGCGCCAACGCAGCGTATACACGGCGCCAACGCCTACACTGAACTTTAAAATCTCACACAGTCATGGCTGTTTTCTGCGAAGGGTTGCCAGACGATGTAAAACCTCACCACTTATCGATTCGCAGGGACATAAAAGAGCCCAAGAACGTGAAGCTGCTATTCGATGTGCTCCGCTACGAGCCCCCCGCCATCCACCGTGCGGTACTTTTCGTCACCAACAACGCGCTGGTCTGCGAGACACCAGAGGACGCCTCGCGCGTCGCCTACGACCTGGACAGGTCCAAGAACAGCAGATATGATGTGAGTATCAAGAAAAGTAGTGATTTTTTCCATAGGAGTAACTTGCTAAATGCCCTTAAACTCGCTAAGAATGGGTTATATGACATTTTTCCTTTCCTTTCCAAATATTTGAATAGATTATTCTAGACAGGCGGTAAAATAATAAATCAGTCGCAACAAAGCGGCAATCATTGCAACGAACCAGTGTCACGACATTGTTACATCTTTTGGTAGAAAAATGTTGATGCAAGATAATAGTGTTTTATGGTCCTTGACAATTCAAAAGTGCCTGTAATTGGTTTAATTGAAATAAATGCTTTGAGTTTGAGTTTGAGGTGTAAATAATATTCAAAAAAAAGTGAAATCAGGTGCTTATAATGTTACGAATTGATGTATTGTGTGAATATACAGGGTTATTGGTAAAACACTTACAACCTCTTAAGGGGTCATTGCACTCATCATTATGAACAACTTTTACTATGCGACCAAACCTGAAATCGTGAAAAAAAAATCTGCAGCTCCCTACATTTTGACGAGTTTGATGTAGATAAATGTACTGAACAGCAGATTTTTTTCCGGGTTTTCGGGTTTGGTCCCATAGTAAAAGTTGGTCATAACGATGAGTACAAAGACCCCTTGAGAGGTTGTTGGTGTTTTACCAATAACCCTGTATAACAGTTAGAGAGCGAAATAAATTTATTCATTATTAATTAGAATTACACAAGGGAACAGCATTTGTTGCATGAAATTTCACACATACACACACACACACACACACACTTTTCTTGTGATGCTGCAACAGTAGTCCGCCGTCCGAGTGTGGGCATTCCAGTGACCCTGGTACCGCTCCTCCATAGTCCCAATAACTTGATGGAACCGTTCCCCTTGTTCTTCACTCAGATCACCAAGATCTTCAGGGAAACGGTCCAAATGGCTGTGGAGGAAGTGTACCTTGATGCTGCTATATATAAATTAGATTTGAAATCAGCGACCTCGAATTAGTAAACAACAGCCATAAAATTCCATGCAACAAAAAATAGTCTAATTTTGTTCCCTTGTGTTTTAAATGGCAATTCATGTGGTTTGCTTTTTGATTACGTGTACATATTTACGTTCAAACACAGTTATCGCATCATGCCATCGTCATGTGATTGTCATTTGACCGTCATCATGAAAATTAAACCCCCTCCCTCACAGAAGGGAGGCCTGTGTCCCAGCAGTGGGAACATCATAGACTGATTATGCTTATGCTTATGAAAATCAGAAACGTGAAGAATAAGCTAAGTATTCAATTACTTGGAGAGTAAACGCCTTGATGACCGTCCTCAGTAAGAGGGTTTTGCAAAGGTTCCCTAATGCAACTTATTTGAGGTTTCCCATTGGTTTAGGCCCTGGCATTAGATGGCACGTTCTACCAGAAGTCTGGCATCATCTCCGGAGGGTCGCTGGACTTGGCGCGCAAAGCCAAGCGGTGGGACGAGAAACACCTGTCACAACTCAAGTCTAAAAAGGTATGTGTAAAACTACTTTGTAAAACAAAACATTACTTAAGAGAAGACAGTCTACGACTTTACGACTCGGAGACGACGCTGCAGGTCAACAGCAGAAACATGCCGATTCCGCAAAGACGACGAGACAATGAAGCGGTCCTCTCGTGAATTTGTTACGCGCCCTCGACCAGAATCAGGTCTCCGCCTGTGTTCCCCTGTCTCTAGATAACTTGATAGACTACTTGCTACGTTTCTCTGATTAAGGACGCTGTTACAAATGGGTAGTCAAATCATTACTTTTTTACACATAACTATGTTTATTAAATAAAATGTTTTACATTATCAACAATTTGGCCAAAAAACATTTGCATTAGCATCTGTGCAAGGTACGATTCTGAACTATAAATATAACTTTTTTATGAAACAATTCCTCAATAAATGTTCCGAAGTGAAAATTTTTACTTCGGTACATTTATTGAGAAAATGTACCTATCTAAAATTATATTTACAGTTCAGAATCGTACCATGCACATCTATCAACAATGCGGCCAAAAAACATTTTAAAAATGTAAAGCATTTTATTTAATAAACATAGTTATGTGTAAAAAAGTAATGATTTGATTACCCATTTGTAACAGCGTCCTTAAGGCTACAACTTGCGCAGCTTCTGATTCAGTCGTGTCCATGATTGTGCGTAAAATTTAATGGAAATGGTCATTACAACAATCAATTGACCGCAACAACAATAATTCGAAAAAGAGACGTGTTGGGGTAAAGTTCGAACGCGAACTAAGCGTCAACAGAAACTGCATAAAACATGGATAACTTAGTTTATCGAAAAAAAAAAAATACACATTTAAGCACTTGCCAGCACCCTTAGTCTTTTCTGCAATCTTGTTAGCACTTTTAAGTGTTAATCACTTTCTTAGTTATAAAAACCAAACACCAGTTTTAACTTATAGCATTGCATATTTATTATTAAGCTCTCAAAACGGCGAAGGAAAACATGGTGAGAAAACCGGCATGTCCTAGAACCAACAATTCTAAAACAACATGTGACATCTACCAACTTGCACTGGGCCCGCTGGTAGATTACGGCCCACTCACTCACCGAGAGGAGGCCTGTGTCCCAGCAGTGGGAACATTATAGGCTGATTATGCATAGGCATATTTAAGATAACAACTTTGTAAACGCAAATGATAAGGTCGCTCGATTTTTTTGACGGCCAGTGTATTTCACCATTTTTTCCAACAATAATTGTTTGAATTGCATTTTTAAATTGTGATGAAAAAACCATCGAAGAAAATTGAGGTTATAAAATGAACCTCAATTGTCGAATGAAAAACATCATAAAGGTGATTTAAAATTAGAATTTCGAGTTTATGTATTCCAATAATCAAATCAATTAAAATCAAAGCACTCAATTTGTAAGTGACGCTACAAATTGGAACCCACAAGAACGTTTTCAGAACCATTTGTTTACATTTTCATCAATCATCAAATATTTTTGGAACAGACTATAGTTTACATAATTTGGATGTGAGCATAAACAAATTGGTCGTTCAGTATTAGGTTAGCCGATATCTATGTTTTTGAGTGTTGTTAAAACAAAATAAAAAACTTACAGGAAAAACTAACTGAAGAGCTGCGAGAGTCGATGAAAAAGTCCCGCAAAGAGTCGGAGTTGACGACTGTCGACTCCCAGATCCGAGGCCTCGAGTCTCGACTGAAGTACGCCATCACTGACAGGGACACCACGGTATGTAACTACATAATTATACTATAATAACTGACAGAAGAGCTTCGTGGGTCCATGAAGTCCCGCAAGGAGTCTGAGCTGACGACCGTGGACTCGCAGATACGAGGCCTCGAGTCCCGGCTCAAGTACGCCATCACTGACAGGGACACCACGGTATGTAACTACATAATTATATTATAATAACTGACAGAAGAGCTTCGTGGGTCCATGAAGTCCCGCAAGGAGTCTGAGCTGACGACCGTGGACTCGCAGATACGAGGCCTCGAGTCCCGGCTCAAGTACGCCATCACTGACAGGGACACCACGGTATGTAACTACATAATTATATTATAATAACTGACAGAAGAGCTTCGTGGGTCCATGAAGTCCCGCAAGGAGTCGGAGCTGACGACTGTGGACTCACATATACGTCACCACGGTATAGTAAAATTATGAATGTATAACTTATCCCTTCTCAACGTGTCGATGGCAATCTAAATGGTGTCAGTCCGGAATGAGTTTGGCGCCTGCAGCAGCGTCCATCAGGTCCACTAACGTGCAGATCACAACACATACTTTTCTCTTGAGTGAAATTTCTTTGATTCTAAGAAAACTGTTATTCAATTATTTGTACACCCAAAAATATGCAGATAATGTTCTATTTTATTCGCAGTTGAAACAAATCAAAGCTTTGGACGCAGAACTCGCAGAGTTCGAGAGGAAAATTGAAATGTTTGGTGTAAGTATATCTTATTTTTTCAGTACCTGTAACTTTGAAACCAAAGAAAATAAAATGTTACGTGAGCTAAATGAGTCACATATCTTGCAGCCCCAAGTCGAGGACATAGAGCGTACGATCCACGCACGCGACCTGAAGATACAGGAGATCAAGGAAAACATGAACAATGTAGAAGATGTCGTGTTCCGCGGCTTCTGTCGCGACATCGGCGTCGCCAACATACGGTAACACATATTTATATCCACGTCGCGACCTGTAGATACAGGAGATCAAACGTAATATCAACAACGTGAAAGATGACGTATACAGTAAGCGGCCGTAAATATGGCACGGCAAGTTTAAAATCCACTTTCACACGCCTTTTACCCCTGGTATAGAAAATGTCTATGGAGCCATAAGTCCACCTCAGGGCATTTTTGTGTTTGAAGTATTAAATAAATTAATTGATATTCATTCTCATCTAGTCAATAAACATGTGGTTTGTGCTTGCAGACAATACGAGGAGCGTGAGCTGCGCGCGCAGCAGGAGCGCGCTAAGCGTCGCATGGAGTTCGACGCGCACATCGACCGCATCACCTCCAACCTAGAGTTTGAGCGCTCTAGAGATACGCAGAGTACGTATGATAAGTATTATTCATTATAATTATTACAGCAATTACATTTAACCCGACTTCGGCAGAAAGAGTTAACCTAAAAACTTAACTTAGAAAGAAAGAAAGAAAAATCGTTTATTTTGCACAAATAAAACGCACATTAAAAACTAAAAATAACAAAGTACACACGTTATGCAAAGTAAGCAAAAGCCTCGTATCCAAGTTGTCTACGATCTCAGACCAAAGACAATAATTTAAAACAGTAAAATAACTATGAACTCTATATTGCCTCTACTCTGTGTTGTGACACTAGGAAATGTCATGCAACAAACAATAACAGCAGCAAACAAACAATAACAGATCCGAATTGCATAGTGTAAAAATAATACTTTTATAACAAAAATAACTAAAACACATTAATCCGTGCGTCGTATCTGTGCAAGAAAGGTCGTTGCTCAGCAAAATGCCGTGACGTCGGACGAGCCTATCATCAGCGGCGCTGATTTTCAGCAACTACCTATCGAATGACGTAATGACGTCCCCCTGTGTAACATAATATCTCGGGTAAGTAACTTTATTCACAGAGATACGTGTGAGTTTAGCTGAACATAATTTACCAATAAATAAAGATAAACATACAGAACTTCTGAACCAATGACCATTGGGGTAGACGGCAAACGCAAGAGACGCCGCACGCCTTCAGGCTTGGCAGATCGACGATCTTCGCGGGGTAGCTTCGCACCCTGTAGCCCTATTACCCGATCAGTTACTCTTAGCTGAGAATCAAGTTAATTGACTGAATAGGCCTAATGTCCAGTAGTGGACACTTACAGGCTGATGATATCATTTTCCATACTAGATTAACTGGGAATTGTTTTTGATTTCTAATCTGAAACCACTTACACAGAAAACGTAACCCGCTGGGAGCGTGCAGTGCAAGACGCGGAAGACGAGCTGGAAGGAGGCCGGCAGGCCGAGGCCAAGCAGCGGCAGGAGATCGACGCAGACCTGCGCCGCGCCGACGCGCTCAAGGCAGAGCGCGCCGCCGCGCGCAGCCGCCAGGAGAACGCAGACGAAGCGGTCAACAAGGTACGCCACAAGATCCAATATTATCCCAATTTGACTCATAAAAATCTACATTATTTGAGTCTTCACCAAATCACCAATGCCATCTCGACGGCAAATTATTTTGAAGCCCGATTCTCTCTGCAGAATCTAATAATAATACATTTATTTTAAAGTAAGATGGACTCAAGCGTCAGTAATAATGTGCTTACTAACTATGTTAGTAGTACAATGTCTTTTTTAAAAAAAACATAATATAAACGCAAATAACACGCAACGACGCAAATTAATGGAATGGATCGGCAATAGCTGCGGATTTTCGATGGGTCGTTAATAGCTGCATTTACCTTAAATGTTTTTGGCCAGCTGGTTTATCCAGTGTGTCATAAAGCTTATCGTGGGCGTTTGCGCTCGCTATGGCCACAGCTTTCTTCTTTAGAGCATCAGACTCACTCTTTTTTTCTGCTTTCAAACTAACAAGATTGCCATTCTTTGAACTTTCTGTTCTTATCCTGCAACTCATTCTGTATCTCTGTCGACCACAACCATGTGTCCCTATCTATCGTGACCTTACCTTTCGTCTCTCCCAAAATATATTTCGCTATGCTCTTATTACACCCCGCCATTTCACTCCAACATTCATTTACACTTCGATCATTCATGTCCCCCATATCTGTTTAATCCGCCACTCGCTCTTTAAATTTCATAGTACAATCATTCTTCTCATATTATTATCATCATCCATCATCTTGTATAATGTCCACGGTAGCTATTTCAGGTCTAAATCAGAAAAACAACCCTTTCATAGTGATAAATGTTTATTTCAAAACAAATATAATATGTTTGTACAAATGTGGTGTTGTGGTGATTTATACAAAAAAAAAAAAAAAAAAAATGAAATATGGTTTATTATTTTTACAAGTAATATCTTAACAACTAGTGATTGGAGCCAACAAAACAAAAACAAAACTACTGCAAACTTTGTTGTAAGTTAGGTAGAATAAAACATTTTTGTTTTTATAAAATAATGGAAAAGTCTTCAAACATAAGCGTTTTAACAAAACTGGATATTATAAAGCTTTTTAAACATAAACATATCGAAATTGAATGTATATAAATAAAAATTAAATGCTGTTTGTTGGTAAGCGCATCACTTGAGAACGGCTGGACCTATTTGGCTATTTTTTGTTTTAAAATGTTCCTAATAGTCCGGACGTCCCGTTTGTTATGGAATTTTTGTACTGACGTTGACCTGTACCAAATTTCAATACTTCAGTATTGAAATTTGGTACAGGTCAACGTCAGTCGGGTCAGCTAGTTACAAACAAAAATAATCGCATTTTTCTACACAAGTTATAACCAATTATGTTGTAGACTGTACATATTATTAAGTAGTGTGTGCCAGTAGCTTTATTGTTAATTAATGTGCATTCTACAACACAGGTTACGCTCGACGGCTATTAATCTTATATATAAAATTCTCGTGTCACAATGTTCGTTCCCGTACTCCTCCGAAACGGCTTGACCGATTCTCATGAAATTTTGTGAGCATATTGAGTAGGTCTGAGAATCGACTAACATCTATTTTTCATACCGCTACTTTTTATCCCGGTCTACGCGGGTGAAACCGTGGGGCGCAGCTAGTAATTAATAATATTCTATATAATAGTTATTAAGGTGCACTTTTTATTAATCATATTACGCTTTAATGCCATGGGTTTTTGATTTTATTTATTTGTGGCTTTTTAAAATTAATTTTTAATAGTAAATGCAGTATTTATTTAAATATTAAACTGCCTATTAAAATATAAAACTAATTTAACATTAGTAGAAAAAAATAACCGTTTTGGAGCAACATTGATGTATACTGTAGCGCCCCCTGGCGGTTTGTAACATTATAAATAATAACAAACATCGGTAGATTTCAATCGTAACAATTTTCGTTATGAACATGTTTAGGAATACGACTTAAGCAAAAACCATGATTATAAATAATAACAAACATCGGTAGATTTCAATCGTAACAATTTTCGTTATGAACATGTTTAGGAATACGACTTAAGCAAAAACCATGTCAAAATTGGCCTAGCCGTTTCCGAGAAAAATGGTAACAGACATACACACACACAAACACCTCTTACCCTGAACATGCAACGTCAAGCATGTAATGTCCCCGTGGCCATCGCGGGTAAAAAGACCGAAGTTAGACTAATAAAAAATATCTGAGGCATTAATCCCTAGAAAAGGGAAAACCATGTTTTTATCTTAAACTCTCGCTTGTCATTAGTCGTACCCAACTTACGTAACACTTTTAGTTGCACTTGAAAGTAGAACCATTCCAAATAATACGAATGAGCGAGGCGAAAATGGATCAGTACACAATAATAATATTTTCACCATTTGGTACTAACTGATTCACACTTCATCAGGCACGCAAAGACTTGACGAGCATCCAGAAAGAGATCCAGACGATCCAAAAACAGATCGCGAGCATCGAGGCGCGCATCGAGAGCAAGCGCAGCGACCGACACAACATACTGCGACAGTGCAAGGTGTGTACCGCGTCGCGTGGGGCTGGCGAACACCTGGCCAAGCGCTGGCCAGAGCGGTTGTCACGGCCAAACAAATATCAACCTTGCCTCACTCAAATAAAGTTGAAAATAGATAAACTTCCACTAGTTTGCGCGTCAAATCGGACAGAGAGGCGCGTCTCAGGCTACTATTTTATGGAACGCAATTTTGATATTTGTTTGGCTGTAAGAACCGGCTCTTATAATATTACTGTATTTTATATTTTTGCTGTGTTCCGTTTTGAAGGATATAGAAGATGGTGTAGTTACAGCCTCATGATGAGACAATATAGCTTTCTGGGATAGCAGCGCACCCACGAATACGATGCCACTGGTACTGCAAGTTCAGGTGGTGGGTGACCATCATGTACTAAACTTTCAGCCACTTGTAGGAAGACGACGTTTGGAGCCTCGTTTTGATCAAATTGTTTCCACTAATTGGGTCGAAACGAGGTAGAAACAGCCTCTCTCTCTATTGGTGATACGTAACTTGAAACGTAACAAAAATGAACCGTCCTAATGTGTGCAATGTAACACAACAACTAGGCGAATTAGTTTCAACGTGTGTTACATTTCACGCTACGTTTCACTTTCACCAAACTGTACCATATCGTCGCGGTCGCATCCTTTAAACACAAAATTGCAACTCGCCAGAAAATAATACTTTAAACCTTAAAATCTGCAACATAAAGTGTACGAGTGTTTTATATTGTTATAGAATGGTCTCTTCCTAACAGATCGATGACATAACAATCCCTCTGCTGGAGGGTAACCTAGAAGATACAGCGGAGGGCGAGTCAGAGCCCTCGTCCATGTCCAGCACGCAGCAGTACCGGAAGGATTCCAGGTAACCCTAGTGTTATTGTGGCGTGTTCCATTTCTCTATACTGTAGCTCGATCTGTTCGGGTATAGATTCTATAGATTCTTAGGAGCCGAGCAAAAAGGAAAAGTCAGAAAGAACGCTGAGTGAAAACGAAGTAAAAGGAAACGCGGGCGGGCGATGCGATGTGACGCGGTGGGTCGGGTGAACTAGGAATTTAACGCGGATGAAGTTGCGGGCAATTGCAAAAAAAAGCTATTCGTAAAATTTTGTAAATTATTATCATTATAAAACGTGTAACTTATTGAACTATTTAAGCTGCCGAACAAGACCTCCACTAGTTGTTAAAGATGTTGTACACAGAGTGCGCAGGCGCCTGCGCCGTGGGGACGCTACCAGTGCGCGCGGTGGTGCGTGCTCTGTGCTTATGTGTCGGTTTTCATTATTTCGTTGACATTGAAATTATTATATCGTCAGAGTCCGCAGCCTGTTAACTGTTACAGATGAACGATGGTTTGAACGTTGCCGAAATCACCGCATGTATAACGGATTGGTGATAGTAAACTGTCCTAGCCAGCCGTATCTAAACCTTTGGTCATTTCCTTGTTTAAGTAAGAATGTTTGTTTTCCCATTCGTCAGGATCCGCGTGGACTACCGGTCTTTGTCAGAAAACTTGAAGGATTTGGAGGAACATGACGAGGTGAAGCGCAAGGGCGACAAGCTGCAGAAGGCGATCAACTCGCTGCAGAACACTGTGGACAAAATACAGGCTCCTAACATGAGGGTAAGTTGATACAACCCTTAACCCCGTTTGGGGCGCTTTTTTAACGCAGCGTTAGAAAAGTGTGCAATGGATTTGCAAATCTCGGCGTCGAGCCGAACGTTGAAAATCTAACAGACCGCATTGCTAGAGCGTTTAAAACGGCACCGTTTATTTTCATCTCTCGGCGCTAATCCCAGCCTTGAAAATCGCTTGCGCGGTAAAAAAAAAACGCGCTTTTTTGCGTAATAAGTTGGAGAACACTCTCTCTTACTCAGTTTTTAGAAACTGCCGCTTGACTACCACAACCAAGTCTGTCATTTGTCGAACAAAATAACATAAATTATCCATAAGCCAAGTTGTATGTAAAAAAATTCGATTTGGAATTTGTTTTCAGTAACTGCTTAGTCTGGATTTACTGACTACCGGCCGCACCCAATAACCTACTGTCAGTAAAAGACAGATCGCTACTGATGAGAGACAATTCTATCTGTCCTTACGTTCCTTTCGTTCGTTCGTGATCTTTTGTTTTATCTGTCTTAGATTATTGGGACGTTAAAACCATAGATAGATAGGTTTTCCTATCTCCAGTATGCCAAAACTGGTGACAGATAGGTTGTTAGGTTCGGCCGTAAACCCTTACCGAAAATATTGGTAACAAGTCGTGCACTCGATGCATTTCTCATCGGTAAAAACGTCGAACTTCCATTCAAACTTTTATCCCCTTTAGGGGATGAATTTACAAAAGTCCTTGTATAGTGCTCACCTTCGTTGTGCAAAAGGAACTCTTGTGCAACGTTTCATGTTTCTAGAGCCAGCGGTGTAGGCTGTGCCTTGTCAGTCAGTGAATTTAAGATTGTTATTAAGAAGATTTGATGAAGTAGAATTCACTTTGTGGACTTGTATGTTACAGGCGATGCAGAAACTAAACGAGGTGCGAGAGAAGGTGAACGCTACGAACGAAGCGTTCGTCACAGCCAGGAAGCGAGCGCACAAAGCTAAACTAGCCTTCGAAAAGGTAAACAATCATGGAACACTGGTGCAAAAAAGAGATGGCGTCTTGTATAGCTCCATCTCTGTTTCACACTTACACTTTTTTATACAGCAGTTGTACTGTAATATGGCCGTTTGACAGCTGTGAATTTATTTTAGGTTATAAGATTGATCATCTTTTTTTTTTAATTTTTCAGGTGAAAAAGGAACGTCACGACAAGTTCATAGAATGCTTCGAGCATGTGGCTAATGAGATTGATGCTATCTACAAGGTAAATAATTTGTCTCACTTCTTATTAACACCTACAGACACCGACGTGTTGGTCTTGCCTTCGCATATGCCGTTAGTCTACGTCACGTAAATGCTGCGCTGGTGTCGCTAAGTCATCATTTCATCGAAGCTAACGTTGCATTCGGGCAGCGCATACCTCGCGCGCCTATTGAGCTACCAAGATATTCGGGACATTCGATAAATGCAACTAAAATGATTATGTTCCAGGCTCTAGCTATGAACCAGTCAGCTCAAGCGTTCCTGGGCCCCGAGAATCCCGAGGAGCCGTACCTGGACGGCATCAACTACAACTGCGTGGCGCCGGGCAAGCGGTTCCAGCCTATGTCCAACCTGTCCGGCGGGGAGAAGACTGTGGCCGCGCTGGCGCTGCTCTTCGCGATACATAGGTACTAGCTGGGGGTTTTATACGCTCGAAGTTGTAGGCTTAAGCTCCATTTACCCTAAGCAAGTTTCTTGCTTGCGGCATACAATAAAATTGAAGCAAAAAATGACTTGCACGTCTAAACACTGTTTGAAGGTGCAATTTTTGTTGTTGCTTCAACTTATGGTATGCCACAGGCGAACTGAGCGCACCGTGTAAGAGCGATACCACATTGCTCCGTTGCGTTGCGTTTCGCATTTCAATGACGGTTGCTCGGTTCTGAATGAATCCTCATGTCTTTTAGAACCGAGCCTGGATCTTTGAAATGCGACGACGCAACGGAGCAGTATAGTATCGCTCTAAGTCAGACGTAATAGTTTTATTTAAACGCGATAGGAGCATGTGAGATGTCCAGCCAGTCAGGATTACTTCCAGCACAATTCTGACAGCTCGAATGTACGTTTTGCACATGTGTAGCTTTGAGTTTTTGAGGAAAACTCTTTAACTTTATCATTAGTTCCCAGGACTGGACTTTTTAGGGTCAGCGCACACTTACGGAGTGGCGGTGAAGCGACTAATGTCGTATGTATGCTATAGTAAATAAAATGGACTTTCATTTGTTTTACAATTAGTCGTGTTCCCGCCTCTCCGTACGTCTGCGCCTAGCCTTAAACATCTCTGAAAGAGACGATCCACGTATTGTTATTGTTTACTAGCCTTTGCTCGCGTCGTCGCTCGCGTTAATTTAGAATTTGAAAATCAATTCGGATTGTACTTCTTGTAATAATATAATTCAAACAAGATTCAAAAGACACGTGGCGCCATCTATTATCATAAGAACGTTATTGTTGTTTCCCTACAACCTTATATTACAACTTAACTGCTACACATGTGTAAGCACTAGTCGCCTACCAACACTTTCCTGGGCGAGTCTGAATGAGTACCTCTTGCTGCAGCTACCAGCCCGCCCCGTTCTTCCTACTGGACGAGATCGACGCGGCGCTGGACAACACAAACATCGGCAAGGTGGCCTCCTACATCCGCTCCAAGAAGGGCAACCTGCAAACCATCGTCATCTCCCTCAAGGAGGAGTTCTACGGCTGCGCGGACGCGCTGGTCGGGATCTGTTCAGAGGTATGATATATCTTACTCAAAAGAGGAAGTCCTCGTATCAGCCTAGACAAGCGGGTTAAACTAGTATTTTCGCATTGATGACGCTGTTACTCAGTTGTCAGGACTCGCAGTAAATCATTCTTATCGTGGCCCCATCGGGCCGAAGCGTAGATTAGTACAAGGGCGGGCTCGCGCCGGTAGTGTGCGATGGTTCATACAAAATGTACGAAAATGATGCAGGAGGACTTGCAATGCGGCGCGACCCGCCCTAAGGGCCTGCGCACACGACGCGTTGGAGCGCCACCCCGCAAATATTTCGCACAGACTCCGCCATTAGCGATACGTGACCTCCAATGTTCGGCGAATTCTTTGCGGTGCAAAGCCGCAACGCGTCGTGTGCATAGGCCCTTATGTGCGCTGCGATTTTTTGACAATTGCGAGCGTACGAGATACTACACCACTAGACAACTGTCAGTCCTAAAATACTGAGTTAAGGCATCTTTCATCAGTAGCAAACATATAGAAGTTCAGGAGATTACCTTCTTGTACTACTCAAACCTAGAAAACTTTTTTTTTTAGGGTTTTTTAATTGCACATACTTTAAATAATTAGGTTTTTTGAGTGATTCACCATTTGTACAGCATTCTAAACATCATCTCCTTGTTCCAGCCCGCAGACTGCCTGGTGAGCGACGTGATGACCCTCAGCCTGGAGTCGTACCCCGACTAACTACAAACATTACATTTTTATAAGCGTCATATTTTTCTATTGATGTTTTACTTCATTCCTCATTGTCACACTGTCGATTAGTGTTTTAATTATTAAATTAATATTAAGTACTTTAATAATTTCGTGTTTTATTGAATATACTTTTAGGGAGGAGCTCGTGACTAAGTAATAACAGCTGCACGGGTCGATCTATCAGGTTAAGCTACGCTTGCCCGGGTTGGTCCGTGGATGGGTTACCATCTTTACATACGGAGACTCCTCCGTGCCTCGGAAAGCACGTTAGCCGTTGGTCGCGGCTGTCACTCGTGGATCTTTGACAGTCGTTACGGGTCGTCAGAAGCAACCAGCCAACCAACCAGTCCCACCAGTCACTACCATCACCACCACCCACCCCCAGGACCCAGTCTTACCCAGTCACTGGGTTGTGGAGGTCAGATAGGCAGTCGCTCCATGTAAAATACTGGTATTCAGCTGCATCCGGTTAGACTGGAAGCCGACCCAAACATATTTGGGAAAGGTCAGGCAGATTGATTGAATATTAAGGTAGGTTTAGGTTGCGCGCAGTACTAGAACGCCAAATTCAAATTTTCTTCCGTTTTTTGCAATTTGCAGGTAAGTATCAGGGTGTATATTGATAAACATATGATACGCGGCTATAACAAATATGTATTTACGAGGGGGCATCAAAAAGTAGTGAGAATGAGATAGATTTTAATGACTATTGATAACTTAACTCTTAAAATGTCGATTGCACACCATGTGTACAGATAACAATAGAATTTCAATTGTGTCTGCTAATTAGCGCGCGACGGGTTAATAATTTATTTTTCTACATAGTCTCCGAGTCTCTCTACACACCGAGTCCAGCGCTTTTCCAAGACTTCAATCCCATTCAAAAAAAAAAAAAGTTTTGTCTTGGTCCTGCAAAAAGCTCTCCACGGCATCCATCACCTCGTTATCGTCTTCGTACCTGTTTCCCCTTAAGTATTCTTTCAGTTTGGGGAACAGATAAAAATCGCTAGGCGCTAGATCTGGTGAATAAGGGGGGTGGTCAACCAATTCGAAGCCAGCAGCTTGCTGAATGGCAGCCATCGCAACTGCCAACCTGTGCGCGGGTGCGTTGTCGTGATGAAACAGCACGCCCCTTCGAAGTTTCCCTCTCCTTTTCTCTGATGGCATTCCTCAACTTAGGAATTAAAGCTGCATAATATTGGCCTGTAATAGTGGTTCCACGCTCCAGGTAATCAATCAACAATATCCCTTCTGAGTCCCAAAATATTGAGGCCATAACCTAGCCAGCCGATGCCACGGCACGAAACTTCTTCGGGGTCGGTAATGATGGCCGTTTCCATTGCGAAGATTGCTGTTTTGTCACGGGATCAAAATGATGGACCCATGTTTCGTCCATTGTTACGAAACGAGACAAAAAGTTTTCAGAATCTTCTTGAAACTTGTCCAACAATATCTTCGAAATGTCAAGTCGAATTTGTTTCTGACTGTCGGTTAACATTCTCGGCATCCATCTAGCGGAGACTTTTCTCCTAATCAAAGATTGTTTCAATATAGATTGAATACTTCCATATGAAATGCCCGTTTCTTGAATTAAGTATCGGATGGTAATTCTTCGATCGCTCAATAAAATTTTCTCGACTTTCGCAACATTTTCTTGGGTGACTGACGTCGATGGACGGCCGCAACGATGTTCGTCTTCCGTGCTCCTTCTCCCTACTCGAAATTGAGAAGCCCACCTTGCGACAGTGGAATAAGGCGGAGCAGACTCTCCTAATGTTGCCTCCAAATAGCAATGAATCTCTTGCGTCGTTAACTTTTTTAAACAGAGGTATTTAATAACGGCTCGCACTTCGTTTTTCTCCATTTTCGAGAACACGTTCCGACACGAAGCAAACAAATGACTACATTCAGAAAAAAACAAAAGAGAATCGAAGATTTTTTTCTTTATTAATATTACAAATATGTATCTGAGCTATGCCTGCCAGTATTTATTTTTTTTCTTACCAAGGAGTATGTCGTTCTCACTACTTTTTGATTCCCCCTCGTACATAATTTTTACCACAAGAATCATCAATACATCTAAGTTAGCTTTGTTCCAAAATGTTATGACCTGTAAATTGCAAAAAAAACTAATTTCGCGGCTACTACTGCGGATCCCCCTTAAATCTCGATTCCCAGTGTGGGGCGACGACAATCTGGTTAAACTCAATGTTTGGAAAACAGGCGTGTCTTTTCACTGCCTAAGGCTGCCTGTCCACCAGAGCGGAGCGAGGCTGCGGAGAGGAGAAACGGAGAAATATTAACCAATAGAATCTAAATTCTGGAGTGGAGATAAGATACTATTGGTTAATATTCTCCGTTTCTCCGCTCCGCAGCCTCGCTCCGCTCCGGTGGACAGGCAGCCTTAAGGAGCAAGTTTCGGTTATCTCCTATTTTCCGAGGTGCATATGTACTAGTTACCGACCGCCTAGAGCTGTTGAAATGGAGCTGACGTCTGATCTCAACTTCGAAGCGTCGAGATTCAGAACCATCGAGTCAAAAGCACAGACTATAGCCAAGAAGCTGGGCATCTTAAACAATCTGGACAGCTTTTCAGTCTGTACAAAGCACAGGTCCGTTCCTGTATGGAGTATTGCAGCCAGTATGGGTTGGCTCGGCAGAATACCAGCTTGCAAGGAACACAGATCAAAAAGGCTTATAGGTGACAGGCGTTGGTGGCTAGGCTTCACAGCCTGGCTCATCGGCGTAAAGTTGCTTGCAAGTTTGTTTCCTACAGACTACTTCGGAGAGTATGCGCAGGAGTTCCACGACTTGATCCTACCATTGCCCTTCAACTACCGGACTATCCGACGTACTGCAGGGTAACGCACTTGGTTGATATCCCGACCAGTCGTACTCAGCGCTTCTCCACATTTATTTTGCGCACAGTATGGAACTGCCAGCGTCCGTGTTCCCTTACACATATAACCCTGCTTTCAAAGCAAGAGTGAACAGGCATGTTCTGGGCGCGCTTGTTCCATAATATACCTCATCCATCGCTTTCCATCAGGCGTGATCGAGGTCAACAGCAGGTTTAGTCAGCAATAAAAATATATACGATCCTTTTCCTTGCGTAAACTCCTTCCTTTCCAATTATTATAAAGCACGTCGACCTGTCGATGTTGATACAGTTAAAACATAATTGATGGTCAGGAATGCCACGATAATCACTAAAGCGCGTGTGGCTGACACTGGCATGGCCACCATTGGTCACCATCTGGGATTTTAATTTTGATAATACAAAAAATTTTTATCGCTAATTAGTCGAAATTTGCCACCAAATATCAAAATTTGTCGGTCGCTTGTTCAAAAGTTATAAGGGTTCATAGGTGGCCGATCTGGAGAGCGTCTCCCCAGCTTGGCCACATTATATCTCAAAAACTAGCACCTAGCGAAGATCTGTTTTCTCTCAGATTTAGTCGCAAGTTTTCGCCAAGCCACATAATTAGTCGAGTCTTAGTTTAGAAGATATAATGAGTTCAATTTTTAAGTAAGGTCCAAGAGCTGATCAAATTATTAGATACTTAAACATTAGCGACCAATTTTTCATGTTATCAAAATTAAAATCCCTGATGGTGGCCGTGCCAGTGTCAGCCACACCTAAAGCCCTTATTTATTTATTTATTTATTAAATCTTTATGCACAAGTAAAAAAAATACCGTACAAAGGCGGACTTAATGCCTGAGGCATTTTCTACCAGCCAACCTTAGGGTGGTGCAGAGAGAAGACATGGCAGGTGCAACATAAAGGATAGATAACAAGAAAATAACTATAAAATATAAGAATAAATACATAGATATTATATAATTACACAAATACATACATACATATATATATATATAAACGGAATAAACTTTGTAAGGAGAAATAACGATCGGTAGAGGAGAAACAACGATCAGTAGAGGAGAAAATGAAGCCAGCAAATCAGCGCTGGGATGCTTCTGCCAACTTATTACGTATATACTCACGTGTCATCACTTTAAAAGACAACTGATTGGTTGCCATCCTGATGTTCAGAGGGAGCGCGTTCCAAAGAAAGACCGCCTGGACAAAGAAAGATGAGTGAATGAATCCAGAGCGGTGAGAAGGACATCGTAGAAGACGATTATTGGAGGACCTAAGGTTTTTACTATGGGCAGAGCATAAGTATTGAATATGGGAAGTCAGATAAGAAGGAGAAGTGGGATTGTCGAGAATAGAAAACAACATAGACAGAGCCCAGTAAGGGCCAGCAAAGTCCCTGATTATTATATATACAAAGTAAGGGCCAGCAAAGTCCCTGATTATTCCTGATGACATACAGATGCCCATGTGACCGAGGAATGGAAATATCCATCTGAAAATATAGGTATATATTTTTCCTTATTATCAGAATAATAAGGAAAAATATAAATATTATGCAGTTAAGTTCAGAAACTTAACTGCATAATATTTATTATAAAAGTTGTTATTGTGTTACACCTATAAATAAAAGGAAAAGTGGTTTTAAAATTGATAAGCTAGGTCTATATAATAATTTGAACTTTTAAATTGCTATGATTCTATTTGTTAGTGAATAACTTCCCATAACATGATAATAATCATCACAACATCATTAACATTTTTAGAACTTTAACAATAAAATGTTTTTATAGATGGATATATTAGTAAAGACAAAGACATTTATTGTATAACTGTGTACATTAAGTTCATAGATCATCTAATCTAAAATTGCATGCCCTTCACTAATTAGATTAGATTAATTAAAGTGGAATTAACAAGCAGTGACAGAGGCGTGCAATCTTAAATTATACCCCCCAATTTATTACAGTAACATTACTTTGGAAATTGAATTGCAGGCCTATGTATCACTGATCAATGCGGAAAGGAGTGGTAAAACATTATTTCATTTGTTGATTAAAGATAATGCAAAACATGATAATTATTTTTAAAATGATAAGAAAAATGAATAAAAGAAATATGTTCATATCATCATTAGTAGAAACCAGTTGGTTGTGCTAATATTTTACGGTTGGTTTAGCGGACACAAAGTTAATAGGGAATCGTAATATGGTAATCATTAAGTAGTCATTATTAATGAATTTGTGAATACTCACGTTAGCACAGGAATAGGCGTCCAAACAATACAGTAAGGGTAGCGACAGCGATCGTGGTCTATAGGATCCATTAGCACAACTTCTTCAGTACTGCCGGGGCTCCGGTCACTGTGCTGGTCACCTGCCATGGTTTTAGCAGTCTTCAATTTCAAACAGTACGTTCACCCATAATCAATAGAAATATAATTCAAAATACTTACAATGAAGGAAGGAAGTCAAACAAAAGTCAATAAATAAACCAGCCCTGTCTGACGTTTCACGTTTTGACGTTCGTTTCCACAGACTAAATAGTAGCAAGCTATTCGTTTCACGATACAAGAGGGGCTTGTGGCTAAGTAATAAAAACCTTACGGTTCGATAGATCAGTCGTGCTATTCTGTAAACATCTCACCGTGATAACTCAGGTGAAGTGAGCGTGAAGTGAGCCGTCATTCCACCTAATGCTAGGGGTTGACACTATTGACAGCTCACTTTAAGATCACTTCACTCATGTTTTCACGGTGAGATATTTACAGAATAGCACTACTGGTTAAGTTAAGCTTGCCGCGGTCAGTCTGTAGATGGGTCCATGTTTACATACCGAGACCCTTCCGTGCCTCGGAAAGCACGTTAAGCCGTTGGTCTCGGCTGTTGTAGTGGTATGTTTACCCACACATGCACGCCACTTGCGAGCTTATAAGTATCTAAGACGTTCACCGTCATCTTAAGTTCGAAGTCACGCGTTGTCACGACAACACATATTACACAGTCGTTTACTAACGGCTACTCGCGTCAAATCATCATATATCATTTCATACTAATCATCATAAGTAATTGTACCGTGTTTATTTGTAGTAAATACATTATTAAATTCATAGTGTAAATCTTAATGGACATTTAATTTCTCACTATAGAACCTACATCACGTCCCAACAAAAGTTCTATATTGGTGACCCCGACGTGAATGAAATAATACGGTTTCATACTTTGATCCGCGAGTGCAATTGCGTTCAATACAGACGTAGATTTTGTTTGTATTGTTACTGTGAACTATTTTACAAACCTTCAAAATGGTCAACCCTAACACTGCTGCTGCCGCTGACTATAAAGTTACCATCGATCCTGAGCACACAGCCGCCACGGCTGCCGCCACACCTGGTAGTGTCAACGCACCTCAGCAAGCTGGTCCGTGTTATACCATAGACCAGCACCAGCCGCCAGAGACGGGGGCGATCACCATCAACTCCCGCATCGCCGACTTCTGGGCAGCGCGTCCACGACTGTGGTTCCATCAGTTTGAGGCCATAATCGGTGCACAAAAAGCAGGTGACTTACATAAATACCAATTAGTTATAGCTAAGTTAGGTCGAGACGAATTGGGTCAAATTAGTGACATTCTCGAGAGCCCACCCGCAAATGGTAAATATCAAGCACTAAAGGATAGGTTAATTTCGGCATATGAAGAATCCGAATCCAAGCAATTACACACATTGCTTACGAAAGTCGAGCTAGGGGATCAACGACCCACTCAACTCCTTCGTAAAATGCGAGAACTCGGAAGAAACAAAATTCCCGAGGACACGATCAAAATTTTGTGGTTAGATCACCTGCCTCAAACAGTCCGCGCAGTAGTCACGGTCTGCGATGTTACGTTGGACAACGTCGCAGCAATTGCTGATAAGATTATGGAAACTTCACGGCCATCTGAAGTCTGCTCTCTAAATCCGGTCGCTATCCCTAAACAATCAACAGATCAACAATTTAATAATTTAATTAAAGAAATTGCCGCGTTAAATACAAAAATTAGCGATCTACAAAACACGCGCCAGAGGAGTCTCAGAGTGTCAGAGGAGGAAAATAGGAGTCGTGGCATTTATCAGTCGCGATCACGGTCACGATCACGCTCTCGGTATCTTGACAATCAAAATAGATACAGGCGTCAAACAGCGCAACCGGGAGACAAAGATTACAAGTGCTTCTATCACTATATTTATGGGGATAACGCCAAGAAATGCGGCGACGATCAATGCATCAGAAATCCGTTAAACTAAAGCCGACACCTGCCTTGGCGAGTGTAGGTGTCGAAGGAACATATCGCTTGAGCGTCACCGACTGGAAAAGTGGTACACATTTTCTTATTGATACCGGCGCTGATATTTCTGTTATTACATATAAAAACGTGAATCGTCAACCCGCCGATTTTACGTTATTTGCTGCTAATGGGACCACAATCAAAACATATGGGACTCAGAAAATGACTTTGGACCTTGGCTTACGCCGAGCTTTTACCTGGGAATTTGTCCTGGCTGATGTACAGCGGTGCATTATTGGGGCAGATTTCCTAGCCAAACATCAATTGCTTGTTGATCTTCACGCAAAAAAGTTAATTGACAAAGTCACTCTACTCTCTAGGAACACTAACGTAGAAGATGCCTCAAATATACCTACAATAAAGGTCATCGACTCGGATAATAAATATCACTGTATTTTAACAGAGTTCCCAGACCTCACTAAGAGCGAGTGTTTCAAGGACCCACCCAAACACAACGTAACGCATCATATATGTACTCATGGCCCACCTGTTTACGAAAAAGCACGTCCACTTAACGCTGCAAAATACAAAGCGGCAAAGGACGAATTCCAGCGAATGGTAGATTTAGGAATATGCAGGCCGTCATCCAGCCCATGGGCAAATGCTTTACACGTCGTTCAAAAGAAAAACGATGAATTACGCCCGTGCGGTGATTACCGTCATTTAAACGCAATCACCGAGCCCGACCGCTACCCGATTCCTCGTTTAACGGATTTTACATACATCCTCAAAAATAAAAAAGTTTTATCTAAAATTGATATTCGACGTGCTTACCATAATATAAGCGTCGCACCCGCGGACATACCGAAAACCGCAATAATAACTCCATTTGGTCTGTTCGAGTTTACGAAAATGAGCTTCGGTCTGAGAAATGCTGCACAGACGTTTCAAAGATTTATCAATGAAGTTTTGAAAAATACTCACAATACGTTTTGTTACCTGGATGATATACTTATTGCTTCAGAATCAGAAGAATGTCACATTCATGATCTCAAAGAGGTGTTTAAGCGACTTAGTGAATTTGGCGTCACAATCAACACGTCTAAATGCGAATTTGGGAAATCCGAACTTACATTTCTCGGTTATCGCGTTAGCTGTGATGGCATACGGCCGGACGAAGAAAAGGTCAAAGCTATCAATAACTATCCGCAACCCGAAACCATCGAAGAACTGAGGCGCTTCCTCGGTCTTATAAATTTTTACCGAATGAGCATTCCTAAAGCCGCCGACACTCAAACTATTTTAGACAATTACTTACACAACGCTAAGAAAAAAGACAAGACTAAAATCGCTTGGACCGAAGAAGCAGTCAACGCATTTAATCAATGCAAACATCACATAAGTGAAGCTGTCACTCTCACGCATCCAGACTCATCATCCAAACTTATTTTAATGACCGACGCAGCGAATACCTGCGTTGGCGCAGCACTTCATCAACTAGTCAACAAACGGTTAGAGCCACTAGGATTTTATTCGAAAAAACTAAGTAGCGCCCAGACAAAATACAGTACCTACGACAGGGAATTATTAGCTATGTACATGGCAATAAAACACTTTCGGTATATGATTGAAGGGCGTGATCTCACAGTGTTAACCGATCACAAGCCGTTAACATTTGCTTTATCGAAAAAAGAATCTAAATCCGATCCACCAAGACGTCTTCGTCAATTAGATTTTATTTCGCAGTTTTGCAGCAAAATTGAGTACGTTAAAGGCGAGCTCAATAACGCCGCCGACGCTCTTTCAAGAATAGAAGAGATTCATTTACATGATATTTTCGATTATGAACAATTATACAAAAGCCAAGTCGAAGATACAGAATTATCATTACTAAAGCAAAAACCTAACTTGGAATTTAAATTGTTCCGCATGCCATATGCAAACCATGAGCTTACGTTCGAAACATCAACGTCATCAGCGCGACTTTATTTACCGTCGGAGTTGCGAGAAAAAGCGATTTCAAGTGTCCACGCACTTAACCACCCTGGAGTAGCCGCTACGCGTCGCCTTATCGCCCAGCGCTATTTTTGGCCTAACATGAACTCTGACGTTGCAAACTTTGTAAAAACTTGCATACAATGCCAGAAATGTAAAGTACAAAGACATACAATCACACCTCTAGGAGAGTTCGAAAAATCAGACCGTTTCGAGCACGTTCATATAGATTTAATTGGACCATTACCACCTTCCGATGGATACACATACTGTGTCACAATGATTGATCGTCATACAAAATGGCCCGAAGTCGTTCCTGTAAAGGACATAAGCGCTGAAACCGTCGCGAAAGCTCTACTCGAGCATTGGATAGCACGTTTTGGTTGCCCTGCAAAAATAACTTCGGATCAAGGTCGTCAATTCGAATCCAATCTTTTCAAACAGCTGACCAAACTACTTGGAATAGAAAAGATTAGGACAACAGCATACAACCCAAAGGCAAATGGACATGTCGAAAGGATGCACCGAACGCTAAAAGCTTCCATCATGACACGTTGCGATAACACCAATCAATGGTCACAACAATTACCTATCGTGTTATTAGGAATGCGCAATACCGTTAAAGAAGACTCAGGATACAGCCCTGCTCAGATGACCTACGGTAAATCTATGCGTCTACCCGGAGATTTTTTTGTTCCCACCGAAGCAGACATCAACAACACAGATTATACCTGCAAACTCATGGAAACATTAGCGAGCATTCAACCAATCACAAGAATACAAACTGATAACAGAAACATTTTTGTGCACAAAGATTTGACTAAATCTGACTACGTGTTCATTAAAAACGAAGTCAAACGTTCGTTAACACCGCCGTACGAAGGTCCGTATAAAATCCTAAAACGAAGCAAAAAACATTACGACGTACAAGTAGGTTCTCGAAAAGTCACTATTTCTCTCGATCGTCTCAAACCTGCTTATGTTATAATTAATAGCCCTGCAATTCAGTCGCCACATGAAGTTTTTGTTTCGCCCAAAACAACAGCGTTAGCACCGGTTGGAACCAAATCAACCTCACTTGAGAAAACTGAACCATCTGTCACTACAAGATCGGGTCGCGTCGTGAAAAAGACCGTGAGATTTGCCATCTAAAACATTTTTTGTCGCCAGTCCCAAAGTCATAAACATATCAAGTGAGAAGTGCGGTGAAGTGTTGTGTTTTAAAATAGACCAACAAAACAAACAATTCTGTGGCGTTCTCATACTAATTATATCAACTTGTAACATATTTATTTTTGTGTTATCGTTACCACTTAGTTAAATCTTAAGTTTAAAACCTTTTTTGTTTAAGAACCTTTTGTATCAAGTAGTTACATTATGACCAATGTATTTTAATTTTTTTTACAAAATGACTTAAGTTTAAGTATCCATTTGTCTAATGTTGTTTTTATGCCTCATGTTAGCGTAGAGTCTTATTGTTTATTAATTAAGAGTTAGGTATAAGTTATACACTTTTACACCAAACCATTTTATTAGGTATTTGCAATGTTATTATGTTTACACTTTGCTCATTGTTTTTTGATAATTATTTGTTTACCCTTTTATTAAATTATCTTTATCAAAGGGGGGAGGACATGTAGTGGTATGTTTACCCACACATGCACGCCACTTGCGAGCTTATAAGTATCTAAGACGTTCACCGTCATCTTAAGTTCGAAGTCACGCGTTGTCACGACAACACATATTACACAGTCGTTTACTAACGGCTACTCGCGTCAAATCATCATATATCATTTCATACTAATCATCATAAGTAATTGTACCGTGTTTATTTGTAGTAAATACATTATTAAATTCATAGTGTAAATCTTAATGGACATTTAATTTCTCACTATAGAACCTACATCACGTCCCAACAAAAGTTCTATACTGTCATTCTTGGATCTTTAACAGTCGTTACGGATCGTCAGAAGCCCGAAAGTCTGACAACCAGTCTTACCAAGGGGTATCGTGTCACCCAGGTACCTGGGTTGTGCGATAAACCAATGGAGCCACTACTATAAATTGGAATTGGAAAGCATTTTAAGGGTTCTGTAGCCAAATGGAAAAAATGGCACCCGTCCGTCCAGACAACAGTCAGACAAGCTCGTGCTACAAAATGCCTGCTACGATCCTTACATACCCCTTTTTGCTTCGGAGACTATTGATACTATGATGATTAAAATTTGAAACAAGATGTATTCTGTGCCTGCTCGTCTGTTTGGCGTTTTCTGCCATCCCCCGAATGACGCGACGACGACGCGACGCTTGGATCAAAATATTACCTACATCCAATATTAAAAAATATATATACATAGGTACGTGTCGAATTGAGAACCACCTCTTTTTTTCGTCGGTTAAAATTATAAGAAAATTATTACGTTTTAAAGGATTTTGCTTGAGTCAGGGATTTTTAACTTTTACACAGCAGTCACTCCGTGTAAAAGTTAAATTAAAAATGTTTGCCTATTATGACCTCCAATTCCCATTTATTGGGTAACATGATACCTCTGATTGGTTGTCACTGTTGTTAGTATTTTGGGCTTCCAATTCTGACTATCCGTAACGACTGTCTAAAATCTACGAATGACAGCCAGGACCATGGCTTAGATAACCTATGATTGATCCTAAGTTATTTAAGCTTCAAGATCTCGAGCCCCTCAAAATCGATACCGTTCATGCGTAAATATTCATCCCAACTACGGAACCCT
This sequence comes from Cosmia pyralina, assembly GCA_946251885.1. NCBI lineage: Eukaryota > Metazoa > Arthropoda > Insecta > Lepidoptera > Noctuidae > Cosmia > Cosmia pyralina. Next base: position 1,236,796 of record OX276354.1, read on the forward strand.
CACTGTGCATGGTCCGACTTGCATTTTGTCGGTTTTTTACTTCGAGAAGTCTTGAACAATAAAGCTGACTAGTGACAAATGTGTAACAAAATTCCATGGAATTATTACTATAATAATTCCCTCAAATTCCAAGTTTGTATATTTAGTTTCATGCAAAATTCATTCACACAGTTGTAGTTGATCCTAAGAGTTGATCAGACACACACTTAATCGACTAAATGTGTCTGCCGTTTTTTGTACCCCAGAATGTAGACCCTGTTTTTGATGGCTGACACTGTTTACTGTTTGACACATGTAAAGTTACATGCTCTGTGGACACAATATTTGACAATATCTGTGGACAATATGTTTGACAGCAAACTATACTATAGTAATCTTTGACAGCAAACATTGTTGATGTGACGGTGGTTGGCGCTATTATTTTATTCATGTGATTTATTTCTAGTATTTTCGAATGGTGATACAAAATTATTTATCAGGAGCCAAAATGCCGGCGTTTCTCAAGTATATTGATATGGAAAACTTCAAGTCCTATCGCGGACACCACCGCATAGGGCCTATGGAATCGTTCACTGCGGTGGTAGGCCCCAATGGATCAGGTAACAATGAAAAATGTTTTATAAAACGTCTGTTACATTTTTGTAATAAAAAAAATAAAATATACCTACACTTTGGGTCTGAAACAAGTGTGCATGTCTGCATAAATTGTACTTATCTTTTTCAGTATGTAACTTATTGAGGCAGTTAATGCCTCTAAAACAATTGAGACCTGTGTAACTGTAGCCTTATAACAATTTGACTTACCTAGCCATACTTATTTCTCCACAGGCAAGTCTAACTTCATGGACGCAGTGAGTTTCGTGATGGGTGAGAAGACATCGCTGCTCCGTGTGAAACGTCTCAGTGATCTAATACATGGGGCTTCCATCAACAAACCTGTCTCTCGAAGGTAATACTGCTTGGGATTAGTTCTATTATGTCTTCAATAAAACACCAAATATTGTTATTTATGTATTGAGCTAAGTAGTCTAGATATACAAGTGAGTAAATCATAAGGGTAGGGTAGGAACAATAATTATGGTTGAGGGTAGACTTAAAACCTAATAAACCCAAACTTATACACTACGAATTATGTAGGTACTTTAAAAAATGCAAAAAAACAAATTGCATTGTACTTTTTTAGAGACACCAACTGAAAACTGATTATAGTTATCAAGTAACTGTAATGTTTGCTACACAATAAGTTGTCTGTAAAAGTCCCTTTTAACATTTATTCTAACTGTTGCATTAAACAGTCCCTTCATGCTGTTATGCAAATAAATGAATTATATTAATAAATTAATTTGAATTATAATGTCAACAAAATCTTGATTTCCAATACTACTGCTTTGCTACTTTGTAATTTATTTAACTTTTAATCTTTAAACATTATTTTTTTATATATAGTCAAAATCAAATAATTTATTTAATTTACTACAGTAGAACCTCTTTAAGCCGAACCTGGCTAAGTCGAAAACCTACAAAACTCGAAAAAAAGCTCCATTACTCGAAATCTCAACCCTCTATATGTCGAAATAATCAGTGAGTCCCTACAAGCGATTTCAGTACATATGTACCCTCTATAACTCGAAAAAATAAATTCGATCTCTGTATCTCAAACAACAATGTTTGATTTTACAACCTTTACAATTCAATCATTTGAAACTAATTAACTGTATAGCTCAAAAAAAAGTACCAACTTTAAGAATTTGCCGACAATGGTACGTCATTGTCTTTTAGAAAACAATGTAAGAGTATACAATCAAAATAGGATTACCAATTCTATGAAATGCTAAAGGAATTATAATAATAATATAATAATCGTTTATTAACCAAATAATGTTCTTACATTTCCTTAAATGTAATACAAAAATAAAGTACTCCTTAAAATAAAGTTAAGAATTAAGGAAACACAATTTTAATATATTAGGTCTTTACCTATGAAATTGCCGTTCTGCAGTACTGGCCATTTCAAATCAAAATAATTTTTGTTTGGCTAAGAATTCTAATTTCAAATTAATTTTATTTTAAAAACGTGGATTTTTTTTTCCAAAAGTAGTCATTTGTTTATTGATTAGTGTTACATTTTCATCGCATTTCAATCTTTTTCGTCATCATGGATATGTTAAAAATTCGAGTAATTATGGAATATGAGTACCGTCGTGGCAGCAACGCGGCACAAGCGGCACGCAACATCAACGACGTTTACGGAGCTAACACTACAAACCAACGCACCACTTGTAATTGGTTTGCTCGCTTCCGTTCTGGAAATTTCGACCTGAAAAATGAACCTCGCGGTCGTCCGAAGACTGGTCGACAATGACGAATTAAAGGCGATTGTGGAAGCTGATGATACACAATCTACGGCTGAATTAGCAGCAGCTTTCGACGTTAGCGTCAAAACAATATTGGTCCATTTGCGTCAAATTGGCAAGGTAAAAAAGCTTGACAAATGGGTGCCCCACGAACTCAATGATCGCCAGCGCGAAGTACGCGTCGAGACGTGCCTTGCACTGCTCAACAGACACACAAATGAAGGAATTTTGAACCGCATTGTTACCTGCGATGAAAAATGGATTCTGTTTGATAACCGCAAGCGCTCAGCAAGTTGGTTAGATCCTGGTTCAGCACCTAAACAATGCCCTAAACGAAAACTTACCCCTAGAAAAGTGATGGTCACTGTTTGGTGGTCTAGCGCCGGTGTGATTCATCACAGCTTCTTACCAAACGGGGTGAGCATTACTTCAGATGTGTACTGTGAAGAACTGAACACAATGATGGAGAAGCTGGCACATCTCCAACCAGCATTGGTCAATCGCTCGTCTCCGCTGCTCCTGCACGACAACGCGCGACCTCATACTGCGCAGCAGACGGTCTCCAAGTTGCAAGAACTGGGGTTGGAAGCTCTCCGTCATCCGCCTTACTCACCAGACCTTGCGCCTACAGACTACTACTTTTTCCAGAATTTGGATAACTTCTTGGCGGGAAAAAAATTCAATACCCGAGAGGCAGTACAAAATGCCTTTGAAGAATTTGTTGCCTCCCGTCCAGCTGATTTCTTTAAGAAGGGCATCAATAAACTGCCACTGCGTTGGCAAAGATGCATTGATTGCATGGGTGATTACTTCGATTAATACAAATAAAAAATGCATGAAAAAAATTTGTTTAAATTTTTTCATACAAAACGGCAATTTCATAGGTAAATACCTATTATTAACTTGTGGACTCCACACTAGGTCAAGCCTGTCTCGTGGAGTCCTAGAGAGTTTTAAACAATTAGAAGTTTTAGGGTTGATCGATACTGTATTACATTTTAAATTTATTTATTAGGTACCTACATATTGTTTTCAAAATTTAATGTAAGACAAAATTAAAAATAAAAGACTTGAAAAAATTAAATAAAATCGTAACAACAACTATGTTTGAAATAGGATGCATCTTAAATGTAGGTAAGTACTTATTATTCACAATTTAGCAAGGGTGCGTCCAAGAGAATGTTACAGTACTTGTATGTAAGGGTTTGGGAGGCAGTGTGACAGGTGCTTGTTTACATGGTGCCAGGTGTTACATTTTGGGTAGTTATTATTGTTATTGATTTCATTTGAACTTTTGTTGTTGATTGAAAAATTATCATATGTAGTTTGGTTCTACCGCAATCGCAATACACATAATTTTTTACAACAGTATACAAATAAAATTAAAAAAAAAATAGTGAGGTGAAAGGTAAACTGAATGTGAAAAGCAAAAAATAACTGACTTTAATACATATTTTTTATATTAAGGATGTTTTGAAAAAATTTTGATTTATTACGTACCTACTTAATTTTTAACTTGGGAATAAATATGTATATTACCTCTATAACTTGAATTTTTATTAATTTCACCTCTAACTCAATATTAGCTAGAATGAATCTTTACCCCTACAAGTTGAATATTTCCTTACAAAATTTGCCTAATTCTAAATCCTTCATTCTACTGTATTAGAACATTTGTCAATCAGTTCTGAAGGTCACATAGTCACCTAATATTATTGTTTCACATAAACTTCAAGTTTATGTATGAAATGCCCAAATTTTGCAGAATAAAATTATGTTTTTCTGTTGCAGTGCATCAGTAACAGCAACATTTGTGCTGGAAGATCTCACAGAGAAGCAGTTTCAGAGATCAGTCATAGGACAGTCATCTGAACACAAGATTGATGGGCAGGTTAGTTATGTTCTACATTTAATTGCATTTTCTTCATTTATTTTTGCATTCTGTACCTCAAAAGGAAAATACGGAACCCTTATCGGATCACTCGTCTGTCTGTCTGTCCGTCTATCACAGCCAATTTGCTCCGAATCTAATGGACCCATTACCTGTTTGGTACCTACTATATGAATTTTTAACAATACTAAGTTCATCGAGAAGTATTTGTTATGACAGGTATCTGTTTCTTTAGACTATGTTTTTGTTTTGAAATGTTCTTACAAACTAAATAGCATTATGTGAAATAGGAAACAAATAAGTTTCTTGCTTCATTGTACTCTGGGTGATCATGCCAGCCTCATAGGATCAAACATACCACAGCGCAATAATAGCAGTGGCAGCCAGCATGCTACTAATTGCACCATACTAACACCCACTCACATTTATTTTATCTTACTAATAAAAGGCAAAAAAAAAGGTTGTAAAGGTATTTACAAGGCTGATGTGAGTGGTAACGCCGGGAGGGAACGCCCTAGGAAGGCATATAGTACCCGCACCCGGCGTGCGTGTATGACCAGATGTATGAACGTGAACGAGGCAAAAGGAGTAAGGATCGTATCAGGTGGCTTTCTGTAGTTTCTGTCTACCCCCATGGGAAGAAGGCGTGAGTTTGTGTTTATGTATGTATCTTACTAATATTATCCTTCCCTCTCTCAGAGAGTCATTTCTTGCTTGCATATATAGTTTCAGAAAATTAACTCTTGCTTCGGAAGTTTCACTTCTAATTCACATCCTCTGTACATTCTGTGGGCGCTGTATGTCTCTAGAGAAGTTGCTCTTGGGTGGCGTACGGATCCTCCTGTCCTTCTTAGACTTGTCTTGTATTTAACAAATAAGTTTCTTGCTTCGTTTCAGACTTGAATACATATAAACTGATGCTTGTCTGTATAATCTAACATAAAAACATTTTGTCAACAGTCAGTAAACACATCCCTGTACCTGAGTGAGCTGGAGAAGCTGGGCATCAACGTGAAAGCCAAGAACTTCTTGGTGTTCCAGGGAGCCGTTGAGAGCATCGCCATGAAGAACCCCAAGGAGAGGACTGCATTGTTTGAGGAGATCAGTGGGTAAGTGGAACCGTGAAACTGCTGCCTACACTTGAAGAGATATTTTTTACGAACAGTATATTTAATATTGTCTTCTGTTAAATTGAAGAATCTGAGGTGAAAGTTGCGGTTCCACAAAAAGTAAAAAATGGCGCCCTTTTAAAATATGGGCACCTAAATATGTACCCTAGCCCCTTAAAAAGTTATAAAATAATATTAGATGATGTGATAATGGAATTCTAGTTTTTGTATGCCCTGGTAGAATCACATCCACATGTGCCAATCTAACAAACATCTCATCCAATTTTAATATGCTATGCTAGGCTATTGGCAGGACAATGATGAGTAAATATTCTGTCCGCCTATCTGCCGAAATTATGCAATGGAAAGTCCGTGCTTACGTCTGCAAATGCATACCAGACCGAAATTACGTCGCGTAATTTTCATGGAAAACAGGCAAATTTTCGTCGCATAATTTTCTACATTACTTAACGTGACGATTTGTCTTCATCAGATCTGGAGTCCTCAAGGAACAGTACGAACACTGCCGTGCGGAGGTAAACCGAGCGGATGAGGAGGCGCAATTCTCTTATCAGAAGAAGAAGGGAGTGGCCGCTGAGAGGAAGGAGGCCAAGTTCGAGAAAGAGGAGGCTGAGAAGTACACACGGCTCAAGGAGGAACTGGTGAGTTCATAATAGGAATGTATCTAGGAGATTGAATAGGAAAAGGCTAGCGAGGCTCGCAGCTTCCAGCTCCGTGAAGGTTCTTACACATTGGTACCTGTGTTAGATGCACTTACCTATGTTTAGTACTTAGATAGCTAATTAAGTGCGTACTTTTTATTTAACTTTAGTTGTGTATTGCTGTTTAAGTAATACATACTTATATAGGTTCATAATGTCAATAATGATTTCGTTTCATGTATAGTCAACAAAAGAGATATCTAGGCAGGGTATAGCTACATTGTAACACACCAACACAAAATTGTATATTTTCACGAAATTGAACATGAAGCAATTCACATACCTACAAATATGTTAGTATACCCTGCCTAGATATCCCTTTTGTTGACTGTACATATTTGATATTATGTTAATAAAAGTTGATAGTCACATTATCGCATGAGGTCTAAGATCTGTTACGCTCACGGATGACCGCCGAGCAGGACGATGAGGTCCTGCTCGGCGGTCATCCGTGAGCAAGTTTTACCGCCGACATGCAAGAGCATGTCGGCGGTAAAACTTGCGAAAATGACAATCTTGGCGGCAAACTCAGGCAGTACCTAGTGTGTACGAGTTTTTACATTTCATACAACCAGCAGTTCGCATTCTAAAGATTGATAGAACGATGACAACAGAGAAACTCGACCTTGCCTTATACAGGGTTACTGGTAACTCGACGTATTCCTTGCAGGACGTCATAGTAGGGTTAAAATGCAGCAAATTAGGCCACCAAATGTTCTACCGAAATTCAGTAGTTTTTGAGTTAATTCGATTTTTAGCTTTTCTATGAAAAATCCCAGATTAAATCATTTGGAGCCAATTTAAAAATGATTTACGGCGCGACTGTACTGAAATTTAAGTTAACATCATAGCTGACGCCGTAGCAGATCCTTGTTAATAATTCAAAGTTCAAAAATGCCAAAAACTTTGGCAAATATCACTAAAGAAACATTTAGTTTTTTTGTGAATTTTGCTATTACTTCATACAAAATGTTGTCTAGTGAAAAAAAAAATTACTACGTCTGATGTACAAATTACTAGGAAAATATCCTTGTCTTATCAGCTATTCAGAAAGGTATGAAAGTTAATACAAAGTTAAGGACTACATTATGTGCGTCTCACAAAAAGGTGATTATTCGGAAAATCAATAAAACTATTTCGTGAATATTAGCATTATTTTTAATAATAAAATATCAGTTTAAAAACTTTTACTACACTTTCACACGTCTTGTTCGATGTGCTGCCCTCGGTTTCTAATACACGTTCTTATTCGCTTCCTCACTTCAGTTTTTGTGATTCTTGATGTGATTGTTGCCCTCATCTGGTCCGCTGCATCTCTTATTCTCTCCCTTAGTTCTTCAATTGAATTTACTGGGGTCACATAAACTAGGTCTTTCATATGACCCCAGACGTAAAAGTCTAGTGGCGTAAGATCAGGGCTACGTGCAGGCCACGGAATTGGCCCACCGCGCCCTATCCATCGGTTTGGGTAGGTTTCATCCAGCAATTGTCGAATTGTGATTCGGAAGTGGGCTGGACATCCGTCATGTTGATACATCATGTTTGCTCTTCTGTCTTCCGGTACATCCGTGAGCAGTGGTGTTAAATGATTTCTTAGGAAATCTTCATAAAGTTCCCCATTTAATGTTTGGGGTAAAAAATGTGGGCCAATTAATTTGTCGTCGATAATACCCATCCAAACATTAAGCGAGAATCTACGCTGGGATGCGGTTGGTTTCAGTTTCTTAGGATTTGCTTCTGCCTTCGGTGCCCAGTAATGTAAGTTGTGGTAATTTGTGATACCATCACGGTCAAAACATGACTCATCGGTCCACAGAATGTTTTTTAAAAAGTTTTCGCTTTTGGCGTCGGCATTTAGCATAAAACGACAAAATTCAAGCCGTCTTGGCGGATCTCCCTCTTCTAATGACTGGACAGGTTGATAGTGGTATGGATGTCGGCCTGATAAGTGAACTACAGACCAGACTTTCCACTGTGACATAGCAAGCTCACGCGCTACGATGTTTGTCGATATGTTGGGGTCGTCAATAAAACGTTGAAGAATCAGCTCTTCGTCCTCAGCCGTGTATCTCCGAGAACGACCAGTGTCAATTTGCCTGCTTCTTTGGACGCTGCCAGTTTCAGATAATCGCCGATAAGTCGATCCAAAAACACTAACGTGTGGGAGTCGGCGGTTGGGAAAACGAAGTTGATATTCTCTCCGCGCCTGAGCAGCGTTACCGTCACTAAGTCCGTAACAGTACATTATGTCAGCGTATTCAAGGTTAGAATATGCAGCCATAGTTTGCACTTATGAAGGCACAGCACAGCACAAGAGCAAGATACGCAGTATCAGTTAAGGAAATAGCCATATAACAAAACACGAGCTTGCGCGACGTAGAGTTGAAACTAACTGACTCTGACGACCAGATTTTGTAAAGTCGCACCCCGTGTCATGCCGGGAGAACAATAGTGACCAATCACAAAGCTTGCCGAGTGTTTGGGGTTCAAGCGCAGGTAAAAACTACGAATAATACGAATATGAAACAATAGGTTGACCGTCTCGCAATTTTACCTGCTCCTCATAAAACTCATTCTTTCCCTGTCACACATGCAAAAGTATTGACAATCATACCTTTCTGAATAGCTGATAAGACAAGGATATTTTCCTAGTAATTTGTACATCAGGCGTAGTAATTTTTATTTTCACTAGACAACATTTTGTATGAAGTAATAGCAAAATTCACAAAAAACTAAATGTTTCTTTAGTGATATTTGCCAAAATTTTTGGCATTTTTGAACTTTGAATTATTAACAAGGATCTGCTACGGCGTCAGCTATGATGCTAACTTAAATTTCAGTACAGTCGCGCCGTAAATCATTTTTAAATTGGCTCCAAATGATTTAATCTGGGATTTTTCATAAAAAAGCTAAAAATCGAATTAACTCAAAAACTACTGAATTTCGGTAGAACATTTGGTGGCCTAATTTGCTGCATTTTAACCCTACTATGACGTCCTGCAAGGAATACGTCGAGTTACCAGTAACCCTGTATACTACACCTGAGAATCATAATATCAGCAATACAAAGAAAACTAATGTTTAATTCAAAAGTTGATTTATTCGCATTACTAGTTGACTGTCCTTTGTGTAAATAATGTTATTGTGAACCTATTCTCCTGTCTAGCTAGGTAATTAATTTTCTATTAAATCCCACTAATTTGATATCCCTTACAGCAAGAGCAAAAAATCGAGCTGCAACTGTACCACTTATACCACAACGAGAAAGAGATCAAGTCTATGGAAGAAGACCTTCAGCACAAGCAGACAGAACTGTCCAAGGTGGAGAAGAAGCGGCAGAAACTGGAGGAAGCACTCAAGGAGAAGAAGAAGGAAGCTGGTACTGTGCAGAGAGAGACCGCCAAGATTGAGCAGGAGATCCGGGAAGTGGTGAGTGGGACTTGTTGATCCTTGTAGCAGTGTATTTATAATTTGAAAGCCAGAAAGCATACTACCTCGATGCTCTAGTGGTCGCAAGCGCTACTCCTGGAGTCTGGATTTGTGCCCAGTTGACGGCAAAAGGCTCGCTTCCTATTATATGAAACTTATTAGGTTAACTTATTAGGTGAATTTTATCAGGTTATCTTTATTATAATACTATCATACAAAAGAACCATTCACGACATTTATTTTTTAAAGATTATTTCTTTCAAATGTTGGCGGTAACTGCGGTTCTGAAGTTCTAACGTCCGAGCAGTTACTTGGCGAATATTGCAAGTAATGTGGGCTTCCAATTCTTCAATCGTACCCCAGTTATCCGTGTAGACTTTGGAATTTACATAGCTCCAAATTATGGAAAAAGTCTAGAGGTGAGATATCACACGATCTAGGCTGCCAATTCACGGTCCGAAGCAAGAAATTAACTGTGTACCGCATTGTTCTCGCAATTGTTGGAACTTCAGATTCCACCACGTTAACCGCAGTTTCCGCTAAATAGTTCTTTTGTATGATAATAAAGATAACCCAATAAAATTGGTGTTTTCACCTTTTTTTACTTTTAAAAAAGTACCTCTGAATGAATGACCCATTACATAACTGGCGACATGTGGGTGTACATCTCAGCCTAACCCCTCGGGGCTTAGATGCGTGATATTATGAAAGCGCACTGCACTCCAGACTTATTTAAGCTACACACATTGTGCACAATTTCTGAGCAGTAACCTAACAAAAAGTACTAGACTTGCATGAATACAAAATAGTTTTATTTTAGTATCGTCCCATTAATAGGATTTGGATGACACAGATAGTTTATAACCTTTATTTAAGGACGCTGTTACAAATGGATAGTTAAATCATTACTTTTTTACACAAAAGTATGTTTATTAAATAAAATGCTTTGCATTCTTTAAATGATTTTTGCCCGAATTGTTGATAGATGTGCATGGTACGATTCTGAACTATAAATATAATTTTAGATAAGTACAGTTTCTCAATAAATGTACCGAAGTAAAAATTTTCAGTTCAGTACATTTATTAAGAAACTAAGCGGGCAAAGCTGCTGGCAAAAGCTAGTACTCGTAGTAGTTCATATATTTATTTCTTTTACGTCATGTCATTCAAAAATGATTTAATTTACAAAATGACGTGCGTCTCAACGTACATTATCTATACATAGTAAGTTCTATTTCCCTTTTACCCGACTACAGCGTAGTGAAGGGAAGATACCGAGTTTTATCATTTTCTCTGCACAATATTTATAAAACAAACCATTTTCTCTTACAGGAAGCCGAAATCTCAAAGAAGCGTCCGACCTTCATAAAAGCTAAAGAGCGCGTGACCCACACCCAGAAAAAGCTAGAAAGTGCTCTAAAGACCCTGGAGCAGGCTCGCAAGGCCCACGAGGCTCACCAGGCAGATATCAAGAAGTTGGAGGATGAGCTGCGCCAGATTGAGGAGCAGAAGGCACAGTGGGAGCAAACCTCGTTAGGAACTACCCATACGGGAAGGGCTGATGTGCATCTTGAGGAGGCACAGGTAACTGCAGGGCTTTCTTTAATATCCACAGTTTCTATGTCCACTACAGACTATTCTGGATCATGCTTGACATGGTCTTCTATAAAGTCCACGTGATTTATGTTTCTAGTTGAAATAAATGAGTGTTAAACCTAGTCAAGGTAAATTATCGTACAAGTGGAAAAGTAGTTTGCGAGGTAAAATTTTCAGTACAGTTACCACATTCTGCAAACTTCAATCAATCAGCCTCGCCTGTCCCTACTATGTTGGGGTCGCCTTTCAGTCTAACCGGATGCAGCTGAATACCAGTATTTTACACGGAGCGACTGCCTATCTGACCTCTTCTGACATCCTTCAATCTTGACAATTTTTAATATAAATATAAATATAATAAATATGTTTGGACATATCACACAACGCCATCTAGCCCCAAGCTAAGCAACCTAATGCTTGTGTTATGGTAACGAGATGGCTGATAAACTACTTATATACATTTTTTTTTTTTTTTTTTTGTAAATACATACATATTATAGATAGAAAAACACCCAGACTCGGAACAAATACTTGTAGGTCGTACAAATATTTGTTCCGTGCGGGAATCGAACCCGCGACATGCTGCGCAACAGTCAATCGCTCAACCACTGCGCCAACCGTGTCGTCAAACTGGGCAAAAGGGCGATTGAAAATTTGTCTTTCATTGGCCAAAACTCTTAAATACTACTGAGAATTTCCCAACAGAAAAACTAAGGCTGACTTGGGAGTCAACTCATTCCTTCTATTGTTGCCTGGACTATTTAAATAATTTTTAAACTCTTGTTTATCCAGATTCGCGAATACGAGGAGTTGAAGATGGAAGCGTCCCGGCAGGCGGCGCGGTACTTACAAGAGTTGGACTCGGTCAACAGGGAGCAGAAGGCCGACCAGGATAGGCTCGACAACGAGAACCGGAGGAAAGGGGACATCGAGAATAAACATCGACAGAAGGTAATGTAATGACTGACCGACTGTGCAAGTGGCAAAGTCGTCATTGTTCGGTTGCGAAAAAGGGATAGCGCTACTGGTCCTGTATGCTCCATCTCTGTCTTGCTCCGGAAGCATGACGGATTTCACATCGAGTACCCACTGATAGTAAATCTGTTGCCGAATCTAATGTTAGCTCGATTTAATGATGAAAAGCTAAAGCAATACTTTTTTTGTTGCGTTTGAGAATTCGGCAATAAAACTGATGTTAAGAATACAAATAAATTATTTAGCAAGCATTGATAGATCACTTGGATTAGTCTGTTAGCTTCATCGCTCGCATATGTTTAACTTTGTTTTCTACTCATTATACCATTTAATAATAATAAGGTTTATCCCCCAGGGTCACGAACGGAACGAAGCTATGAAGCGCGTGGACAAGCTGAACGAGCACATCAAGAGTTCTGAGCAAGCGCTAGAGGAGCAGAGGCGCCTGCGCGCTGAACTGCAGGTCAGGACTATTAGCATTGTTTTACACTGTAACACTGTACTGGGTCAAAATCATATATATTTTTTTATCGTGTTTCGTTATCGATACTCAACAGATCTCTGGAGTTTTGCTAGCTAATTTAATTTGACCCTGTAGTCTATAGCGTCCCACAGCTTACATCTCTATGTAATACACCATCACCGAGTGTCTGACACTCTTGACACACCATCAATCAATCTGCCTAGCCTTTTCCCAACTATGTTGGGGTCGGCTTCCAGTCTAACCGGATGCAGCTGAGTACCAGTATTTTATATGGAGCGACTGCCTATCTGACCTCCACAACCCAATTACTGGGTACATACCCGTTGGTAAGACTGGCTGTCAGACTTTCGGGCTTCTGACGACCCGTAACGGCTGTCAGAGATCCACAATGACAGCCGGGACCAACGGCTTAATGTGCTTTTTGAGGCACGGAGGAGTCTCGGTATGTAAAGATGGTCACCCATCCACAGACCAACCCCGGCAAGCGTAGCTGAACCTGCTGGATCAACCCGTACGGCTATTATTACTTAGCCACGTGCTCCTCAAGACGCCATCATAAGAAGGATAATTTAAAGCTCAAACAATTTTGATTGCTTACCAGGCTGACGTAGGCGAATGCCGCGGCCGCGCAGCGGAACTGCAGTCGCAGCTGGAGGAAGTGGCCGCGGCACTGGGGGACGCGAGAGTAGACAAACATGAGGAGGCGCGGCGCAGGAAGAAGCAGGAGATCGTCGAGAGCTTCAAGAGGGACATACCCGGCGTGGTGAGTCATGGTGGAGTCTGTGCTCGCTAGCCTCACACTGAGAGGGCGCTAGCCATGGGCTGCTCGCTGGGAACTACCAGCTAACTGCTAGTTACGAGTAAAGCCTGCACTACACTACTCGCGAAGTTAAGTGAATAAGAGAGTTTAGAAGGGCATTTCGTTTCGCTTCGTGCAACCTCGGCTCGCCTCGGGCGACTTCCGATCGTTGTCTGTTTTTGCGCCCGAGTCAAAGGACTCGAATCGTCATTTATTAAGGCCTAAACATGGCATTAGGTTCGGAGCGATTCTATTTCTACAGCCGCTACAGCTTCAAAGTGACATGGACACGACCACGTGACATTTCGATAGTTTAAACAACTCCATACATTTTTTGGTTTTTTTCTGGCTTTTCTAGGAGTACTAGCGTCATCGCTAATTGAATGTTACTTTGTCTGGGCCCTCTGCAGTTCTTTGCATGAGTGTTATAGTCACGAACTTCCAACTACGAGCAGTACTTCGTACTTCTACAACTTGGCGAGTAGTGTAGTGCAGGTTTAAAGGCAAGCATAAGGCCGCACAAACAAGCAGAATGCGGCCCGTCTGTAGTGCGCCACGGTTTATAATTCTTTTTTTTTTTTTTTTTTATGTAGCAGTGAGGAAGATTTTTGCAATACTTTGCGTTGTGTTTTGGTGTTAAGTGCAGCCAACAACATAATATTCAACTTTAAAACTTCATGCTAATCTATGCTTAATGTTTGCATGAAGTTTGGTTGAAGTTGCATGAAGTTGTTGGTATAAATAAGTATGTCGCATCCGGTTCCTGATCAATCTGGGTGTTCAGCAGCTTACATGGCTGGCTTGGTTGGCTGTCCTATTCGGGTCGTATAACTAAATATATCACTACCGGCAACTTGAACCTCTAATTACTGCAAACGCCACAGCAGCAGCCCAGCAGGTCAAGTTACTACAAACTGCCAAATTTTCTCATTTGATTTTGAACTTAACTTTCAACATTTTAAGGTTTAAAATCATTTGGAGAAATTTGACATTTTGGTATAACCTGACGTGCTGTGCTGTACATTTACAAGCAATACGTCTTCCTACACAGTACGACCGCATGATCAACATGTGCCAGCCGACGCACAAGCGGTACAACGTGGCCATCACCAAGGTGCTCGGCAAGTACATGGAGGCCATCGTCGTGGACACGGAGAAGACGGCCCGGAGGTGCATTCAGGTAACAATATAACTAGCAATACGTCTTCCTGCACAGTACGACCGCATGATCAATATGCTCGTAACTTTTGATTCACTCCTTATTACAAAACATGATTAACCCTTAGCGCAGTCTTGTGTTCCTATAATTTTTGCGCTCTAGCATGGTGCGGGTGACACATGTCAGTATAATAAAGTAATAATAATTTATTTTCAGAAAAAACACATTTACGATTTAAAAAACAATTTTCCAAGTATGGCATGACTAGCTCAGTGACAATATGCACAATTCAATATTATCGATACCGATTCTTACAGCAAAAATCTCGTTCTCCTAATAATTTTAAAAATGTTTGATATATTTTAAAATATGTATTTAATACATATTTTAAAATAAATTTCCTAATAATATATCAGACATATATTCAATATTAATTACATTTTTATTAATATTGAAAGTGATTTTTTAAATGTCTGATATATTATTAGGAAATTTAAAAATATGTATTTTTTTTAATTTAAATTTTAAATTTTATTTAAAATTAATTTAATTCTACCGATATTTATTAAAAAAAAAAAATTTTCATGGTAAGTATAATTTTTCGGCTAATTTAACTCTATAGATGTCTAACAACAAAAAATTAAAAATACAATACATCTCATCACTAAACATGTCTATGGCGTTACGTTACACGCCTATCACTTTGCTTCATTTTTCTTTAAATTTGATTTTATTTGTAGATAATAACATTTTGGCAGGATAATTTATTTAATTTACTACAGTTATTATTGAATCCGTATTTTACGATTATGATATTTAGGGTGCAGCCAAAATATTAAATCATGGTTGTAAATTGCGATAACGTTCAAGAGTGAAAAGGAACAGTTCGTCAAATGTCACCCGCACCATGCTAGAGCGCAAAGATTATAGCAGCGTGTTTAGCTTTGAACGCTTTTCTTTTTTTTTTTCTCGGTGATTGAATACTTTTATTCCGACTTACACAACACAACACAGTCAGTTATTCACTCAACAATGCTTTATATTATTTATCTGCACCATTTTGTTGCCGTATCTATTATTCACTCATTGTTTTATTTGTATCAATACTTTTAATTTCTTTCTACATTAATGGCATCGCTTGTCAGAGACTATAATTATATAGACAATAGTCTAACCGTCTAATAGTCTAGTAGTGTGCTCCTTCTTAACTGTGTTTCCTGTGCGTGTCCCAAATAAAATATTTTACTTTTTTTCTTTCTTCTTCTTTCTTTATTTCAAACCACTAACCCTTAGAGAATAAGGCGTTATGTTATGTTTAATGTTCTTTTCAAACTGAAGCGGATCCCTCGCGGGATGCGGGACGACATGCGCTCGCGCCGATTGTGTCAGGAAAGTTGCTTGGAGGTGTTCAAACTGTTGCGTATAGTCGCGTGAATCAGTAAGCCGACGTTCGCACGGACGTAAACATATCGCGGCGGGATTTTATCGCGTACTGGATATTCAACTCTTGGTGTTGAGCTTACAACAACAGAGTGCATCCCAGCGCGTCAAAACAACACACTTGTTGGATTTTCAACTCTGCTTAGCAGAGCGTTGAAAATCAAATGCGCGAAACAAAATCGCCGCGATTTTTTTTTTTTTTTTTTTTTTTAACTTCGGCTAAAACATTCGACGCGCGCAGTCGCGTATATAATATTGAATGCGCCTCAGAGTCGCCAGTTTGAACGATAATCTTGGTTGATCGATCACCCAATAGAAGGTGAGAGCGTTCCAGAAGTTTGATGCCTATCCGCAGCGCCTGTACTAACTCATAAAAACGTGCAGATTATTCATTTGTTTCTTCTTTTAGGTACTCAAAGAGAGGATGTTGGAGCCAGAAACGTTTCTGCCGCTAGACTACATCCAGGCCAAGCCACTGCGGGAGAGATTGAGGTGGGTGTTACTTTCAATCACTAGCAGTTTTAGAGTTATATACAATATTATATTAACATATTTTTTAATAATATTTTGATATTAGGTATTACGTTTTTCGAGGGATGCCCTCGAAAAACGTAATACCTAATAGTTAAGATACAAAAAAAGTTCTTATGTATATTTTAAACATTCATCAGCAAAGCCAAGAGCTATTTCCTCACCCGATAATATCAAATTTACGCAGTGTATACACGGCGCCAACGCAGCGTATACACGGCGCCAACGCAGCGTATACACGGCGCCAACGCAGCGTATACATGGCGCCAACGCCTACACTGAACTTTAAAATCTCACAAAGTCATTGCTGTTTTCTGCGAAGGGTTGCCAGACGATGTAAAACCTCAGCACTTATCCATTCGCAGGGACATAAAAGAGCCCAAGAACGTGAAGCTGCTATTCGATGTACTCCGCTACGAGCCCCCCGCCATCCACCGCGCGGTACTTTTCGTCACCAACAACGCGCTGGTCTGCGAGACACCAGAGGACGCCTCGCGCGTCGCCTACGACCTGGACAGGTCCAAGAACAGCAGATATGATGTGAGTATCAAGAAAAGTAGTGATTTTTTCCATAGGAGTAACTTGCTAAATGCCCTTAAACTCGCTTAGAATGGGTTATATGACATTTTTCCTTTCCTTTCCAAATATTTGAATAGATTATTCTAGACAGGCGGTAAAATAATAAATCAGTCGCAACAAAGCGGCAATCATGGCAACGAACCAGTGTCACGACATTGTTACATCTTTTGGTAGAAAAATGTTGATGCAAGATAATAGTGTTTTATGGTGTAAATAAAATTCAAAAAAAAGTGAAATCAGGTGCTTATAATGTTACTAATTGATGTATTGTGTGAATATACAGGGTTATTGGTAAAACACTTACAACCTCTTAAGGGGTCATTGCACTCATCATTATGAACAACTTTTACTATGGGACCAAACCTGAAATCGTGAAAAAAAAATCTGCTGGTCCCTACATTTTGACGAGTTTGATATAGATAAATGTACTGAACAGCAGATTTTTTTTTCAGGATTTTCGGGTTTGGTCCCATAGTAAAAGTTGGTCATAAGGATGAGTACAAAGACCCCTTGAGAGGTTGTTGGTGTTTTACCAATAACCCTGTATAACAGTTAGAGAGCGAAATAAATTTATTCATTATTAATTAGAATTACACAAGGGAACAGCATTTGTTGCATGAAATTACACACACACACACACACACACACACACACACACACACACACACACACACACAAACACACACACACACACACACACACACACACTTGTATCAGCTTTCTTGTGATGCTGCAACAGTAGTCCGCTGTCCGAGTGTGGGCATTCCAGTGACCCTGGTACCGCTCCTCCATAGTCCCAATAACTTGATGGAACCGTTCCCCTTGTTCTTCACTCAGATCACCAAGATCTTCAGGGAAACGGTCCAAATGGCTGTGGAGGAAGTGTACCTTGATGCTGCTATATATAAATTAGATTTGAAATCAGCGACCTCGAATTAGTAAACAACAGCCATAAAATTCCATGCAACAAAAAATAGTCTAATTTTGTTCCCTTGTGTTTTAAATGGCAATTCATGTGGTTTGCTTTTTGATTTCGTGTACATATTTACGTTCAAACACAGTTATCGCGTCATGCCATCGTCATGTGATTGTCATTTGACCGTCATCATGAAAATTAGACCCCTCCCTCACAGAAGGGAGGCCTGTGTCCCAGCAGTGGGAACATCATAGACTGATTATGCTTATGCTTATAAAAATCAGAAACGTGAAGAATAAGCTAAGTATTCAATTACTTTAAGAGTAAACGCCTTGATGACCGTCCTCAGTAAGAGGGTTTTGCAAAGGTTCCCTAATGCAACTTATTTGAGGTTTTTGGTTTAGGCCCTGGCATTAGATGGCACGTTCTACCAGAAGTCTGGCATCATCTCCGGAGGGTCGCTGGACTTGGCGCGCAAGGCCAAGCGGTGGGACGAGAAACACCTGTCACAACTCAAGTCTAAGAAGGTATGTGTAAAACTACTTTGTAAAACAAAACATTACTGAAGAGAAGACAGTCTACGACTTTACGACTCGGAGACGACGCTGCAGGTCAACAGCAGAAACATGCCGATTCCGCAAAGACGACGAGACAATGAAGCGGTCCTCTCGTGAATTTGTTACGCGCCCTCGACCAGAATCAGGTCTCCGCCTGTGTTCCCCTGTCTCTAGATAACTTGATAGACTACTTGCTACGTTTCTCTGATTAAGGACGCTGTTACAAATGCGTAGTCAAATCATTACTTTTTTACACATAACTATGTTTATTAAATAAAATGTTTTACATTATCAACAATTTGGCCAAAAAACATTTGCATTTGCATCTGTGCAAGGTACGATTCTGAACTATAAATATAATTTTTTTATGAAACAATTCCTCAATAAATGTTCCGAAGTGAAAATTTTTACTTCGGTACATTTATTGAGAAAATGTACCTATCTAAAATTATATTTACAGTTCAGAATCGTACCATGCACATCTATCAACAATGCGGCCAAAAAACATTTTAAAAATGTAAAGCATTTTATTTAATAAACATAGTTATGTGTAAAAAAGTAATGATTTGATTACCCATTTGTAACAGCGTCCTTAAGGCTACAACTTGCGCAGCTTCTGATTCAGTCGTGTCCATGATTGTGCGTAAAATTTAATGGAAATGGTCATTACAACAATCAATTGACCGCAACAACAATAATTCGAAAAAGAGACGTGTTGGGGTAAAGTTCGAACGCGAACTAAGCGTCAACAGAAACTGCATAAAACATGGATAACTTAGTTTATCGAAAAAAAAAAAATACACATTTAAGCACTTGCCAGCACCCTTAGTCTTTTCTGCAATCTTGTTAGCACTTTTAAGTGTTAATCACTTTCTTAGTTATAAAAACCAAACACCAGTTTTAACTATTACATATTTATTATTGCATTGCATATTTATTATTAAGCTCTCAAAACGGCGAAGGAAAACATGGTGAGAAAACCGGCATGTCCTAGAACCAACAATTCTAAAACAACATGTGACATCTACCAACTTGCACTGGGCCCGCTGGTAGATTACGGCCCACTCACTCACCGAGAGGAGGCCTGTGTCCCAGCAGTGGGAACATTATAGGCTGATTATGCATAGGCATATTTAAGATAACAACTTTGTAAACGCAAATGATAAGGTCGCTCGATTTTTTTGACGGCCAGTGTATTTCACCACTTTTTCCAACAATAATTGTTTGAATTGCATTTTTAAAATGTGATGAAAAAACCATCGAAGAAAATTGAGGTTACAAAATAAACCTCAATTGTCGAATGAAAAACATCATAAAGGTGATTTAAAATTAGAATTTCGAGTTTATGTATTCCAATAATCAAATCAATTAAAATCAAAGCACTCAATTCGTAAGTGACGCTACAAATTGGAACCCACAAGAACGTTTTCAGAACCATTTGTTTACATTTTCATCAATCATCAAATATTTTTGGAACAGACTATAGTTTACATAATTTGGATGTGAGCGTAAACAAATTGGTCGTTCAGAATTAGGTTAGCCGATATGTATGTTTTTGAGTGTTGTTAAAACAAAAAAAAACTTAC
The DNA here is from genome assembly GCA_946251885.1 of Cosmia pyralina. Classification (NCBI taxonomy): domain Eukaryota; kingdom Metazoa; phylum Arthropoda; class Insecta; order Lepidoptera; family Noctuidae; genus Cosmia; species Cosmia pyralina. The sequence continues at coordinate 1,256,923 of OX276354.1, forward strand.
AGGAAAAACTAACTGAAGAGCTGCGAGAGTCGATGAAAAAGTCCCGCAAAGAGTCGGAGTTGACGACTGTCGACTCCCAGATCCGAGGCCTCGAGTCTCGACTGAAGTACGCCATCACTGACAGGGACACCACGGTATGTAACTACATAATTATACTATAATAACTGACAGAAGAGCTTCGTGGGTCCATGAAGTCCCGCAAGGAGTCGGAGCTGACGACTGTGGACTCGCAGATACGAGGCCTCGAGTCCCGGCTCAAGTACGCCATCACTGACAGGGACACCACGGTATGTAACTACATAATTATATTATAATAACTGACAGAAGAGCTTCGTGGGTCCATGAAGTCCCGCAAGGAGTCGGAGCTGACGACTGTGGACTCACATATACGTCACCACGGTATAGTAAAATTATGAATGTATAACTTATCCCTTCTCAACGTGTCGATGGCAATCTAAATGGAGTCAGTCCGGAATGAGTTTGGCGCCTGCAGCAGCGTCCATCAGGTCCACTAACGTGCAGATCACAACACATACTTTTCTCTTGAGTGAAATTTCTTTGATTCTAAGAAAACTGTTATTCAATTATTTGTACACCCAAAAATATGCAGATAATGTTCTATTTTATTCGCAGTTGAAACAAATCAAAGCTTTGGACGCAGAACTCGCAGAGTTCGAGAGGAAAATTGAAATGTTTGGTGTAAGTATATCTTATTTTTTCAGTACCTGTAACTTTGAAACCAAAGAAAATAAAATGTTACGTGAGCCAAATGAGTCACATATCTTGCAGCCCCAAGTCGAGGACATAGAGCGTACGATCCACGCACGCGACCTGAAGATACAGGAGATCAAGGAAAACATGAACAATGTAGAAGATGTCGTGTTCCGCGGCTTCTGTCGCGACATCGGCGTCGCCAACATACGGTAACACATATTTATATCCACGTCGCGACCTGTAGATACAGGAGATCAAACGTAATATCAACAACGTGAAAGATGACGTATACAGTAAGCGGCCGTAAATATGGCACGGCAAGTTTAAAATCCACTTTCACACGCCTTTTACCCCTGGTATAGAAAATGTCTATGGAGCCATAAGTCCACCTCAGGGCATTTTTGTGTTTGAAGTATTAAATAAATTAATTGATATTCATTCTCATCTAGTCAATAAACATGTGGTTTGTGCTTGCAGACAATACGAGGAGCGTGAGCTGCGCGCGCAGCAGGAGCGCGCTAAGCGCCGCATGGAGTTCGACGCGCACATCGACCGCATCACCTCCAACCTAGAGTTCGAGCGCTCTAGAGATACGCAGAGTACGTATGATAAGTATTATTCATTATAATTATTACAGCAATTACATTTAACCCGACTTCGGCAGAAAGAGTTAACCTGAAAACTTAACTTCTGAACCAATGACCATTGGGGTAGACGGCAAACGTAGGAGACGCCGCACGCCTTCAGGCTTGGCAGATCGACGGTCTTCGCGGGGTAGCTTCGCACCCTGTAGCCCTATTACCCGATCAGTTACTCTTAGCTGAGAATCAAGTTAATTGACTGAATAGGCCTAATGTCCAGTAGTGGACACTTACAGGCTGATGATATCATTCTCCATACTAGATTAACTGGGAATTGTTTTTGATTTCTAATCTGAAACCACTTACACAGAGAACGTAACCCGCTGGGAGCGTGCAGTGCAAGACGCGGAAGACGAGCTGGAAGGAGGCCGGCAGGCCGAGGCCAAGCAGCGGCAGGAGATCGACGCAGACCTGCGCCGCGCCGACGCGCTCAAGGCAGAGCGCGCCGCCGCGCGCAGCCGCCAGGAGAACGCAGACGAAGCGGTCAACAAGGTACGCCACAAGATCCAATATTATCCCAATTTGACTCATAAAAATCTACATTATTTGAGTCTTCACCAAATCACCAATGCTATCTCGACGTCAAATTATTTTGAAGCCCAATTCTCTCTGCAGAATCTAATAATAATACATTTATTTTAAAGTAAGATGGACTCAAGCGTCAGTAATAATGTGCTTACTAACTATGTTAGTAGTACAATGTCTTTTTTAATAAAACATAATATAAACGCAAATAACACGCAACGACGCAAATTAATGGAATGGATCGGCAATAGCTGCGGATTTTCGATGGGTCGTTAATATCGGCGTTTTACCTGAAATAAAACGCTTATTAAACTACTTACCTTATTCGAAGCATAATTAAACTATTGAGATAGGCTGAACCATGTTTCCTGTGCCTTTTTTTCCTTACGTTTCTAGCGATATAGCTCTGTCTCGCTCTCATGACGTCACCAGGTCAGAGAGGGGAGCGCATTTTTGGGCTCGCGCGCTCGGTCTTGTTCATTGGATGATTGACTATGTCACCTGGCAGAAATTAATATTATGCTTCGAATAAGGTAAGTAGTTTAATAAGCGTTTTATTTCAGGTAAAACGCCGATATTAAACACTTGACCGTTATTCGAAGCATAATTAAACTATTGAGATATTGTCTGTTATCGCCTGGTGACGCTCATGACGAACGCCAATGTGTAGGGAAAGATCAAGAAAAAAGAAAAGATGTGTTTGAAAATATTCAACAAAATATCAATAAATCAACATAATTCACTATGAGACAGGTTTAAATAGAGCAGTAATGCTGTCACTCCTAGAAGAGCCCGAAACCTGTCGTTTATAAAATCGATTAAAAGTGTTTGAGGACCTCCAATTTCCCCGAGCCATAATATCTTCCATGGGGAAGTTGTCCAACCAATTCTTGGAAGCAACAGCGGAAGGGACACTCAGGACTAGCAACAATACCTGCCTGACGCATCAGAGCTTTAATCCAGCCTGCAATAATAGTTCGTGAGGCCGCACGAGCCGTGGTGACAAACAAGTTAGGACATTTAGCTTCCTGACGTCTAGTGGAAAGCAGTGATACAGTTTGTTCAACCCAGTATACGGGGTCCAAATTATCGTTATCGGTCATTAGGAGTGTCAAGTCATGAATACGCCTACCAGAACAGAGTACTAAGAGGGCAGCGGCTTGACTCGAAACATCAAAAATGTAGTCATGATTTATTGTTCTAACGCCAAGAAAACATACAAAATCATCAATATTCCACACGGGTAACTTAGAAACAATTGGTTTTTGATTGAAATCGATTTCAAAATATGTTACACCAAAGCATGATTACTTAGAACACCTGAATCATTTACATTATTACAAAGGGTGGAGACCATAGACTTGTGTAACAATATTGTATTATAAGACAGTTTATGTTTTATATGCAGATCAGCCAGAAAACGAGCTAGGTCAGATCCTGAGGGATTCTTAGGGCTAATATGACTCTACACCACGAAACCCAGCGGTTCCATGCAGGTTTGCAAGTTCTTAGGGTAGAATCGCGCCAAGAACTTTTCAAAAGATCTATCTGAGAATTATTCCACTTACCTAAATGATGTGTCCACCCCCACATTTCCAAACTTCCAACACTAGATCCTGGACGCGAGGAGGTGGCAGTCCCGTTGTCACATCGATCAATACTTTGTTCAGGTTCTGTATTGTGAACGGTGGGGCCAGAGCCCAGGCTTTGAGACCTCCGCGCCAAAAGACTTTCTCCCATCGCGGTGCTACCATCAAGTAAATTCCTGATGCCCGATTGAGGTAGCTCAAAAACCCTGGGAATCAGGAACAGGGGTGCGAACACCCATGCCAGATCGAATTTCCAAGCAATCGAGAATGCATCGTGGGCTACAGCTTGTTTGTCGTTCTGATCTTTCGACACGTAATGAGGGACTACGTGACCGTTGCTGGAAGCAAACAGGTCCACTTGGGGAATTCCCCATTTTAAAAATATTATCTTGGTAATCTCGGGTATCAGATGCCATTCGGGGACCTGGCGAAACCGCGATAGGTTATCGGCATGGTTGTTGTACCTCCCCGGAATGTAGTACACATTGATATGAATTTGGTACTGATCTATCAAACAAAACAGGTCGTATGTTATGTCCATCAATCGCGAGGATTTGGTTACCCCTGCGTGACGGAGATACGCTACTACCGTGCGATTGTCGCATTGTATGGTGACCGTATATCAACTCAGATACACTGGATGACTTTGAAAAACCCTCAATATTGCCAACATTTCTTTTACGTTGCAGTGACAATTCTTCTCGTTCTGGGACCACGTTCCCCATAGAGACTGGTTGTCCATCTGGGCCCCCCAGCCTAAATCGGAGGCGTCCGTTTTAGTCGCTGGTGCGTGGTGTAGAATTGACGGATGTTGCAAATTGTGGCTCCACCATTGTAGGTCGCCTATTGCATCTGCAGGTACAGTGTATACCTTGACAGAATTGTCCAATTGTAGTGTGTTTAGGAATTTCAATAGAGCTCGATAGTGCAATCTCCCTCTTTGGACAACAAAACTCGCAAAGTTTAGTGCTCCTATTACTCTTTGCAACTTCTTTAGGTTTGTCATCCGCAAATCTACGATTTCGCGAATCTTCGCTAGTAATGAGGTTACTTTTTCCCTTGGCAGACGTTCGAGGTTTAGCCAAGGATCCCACAGTACTCCTAGGTAAACCAGGGATTTCTTTGGTGTTAGGATAGATTTTTCGAAATTTATTTGCCAACCCAGATATTTTAATGTTTTTACGAGAAGACTTACATGGCCTGCGAGAACTGCTGGGTCTTGGTGAGCCAAAAGAAAATCGTCGAGAAATACTAATATTCTCACACCTTGGCTTCTCATAATTTGGGCAATCCAATTTGTCAAACTGGCAAAAGTTTTTGGTGAAAATCTGGTGCTTGCATTTCCTTCCAATGATCGACGAAATTCGATAACTGACCGGCTTGAAATATTTTCATGTCAATATTTACTTCTCTTGGCATTTAAGCCTGAAGGTGATGACCTTCGCTTATTTCCGCCACGTTTATGAGCGTCGTATCTTTGGGTTTGTTTTGCCCCGCGGGAGCGAAAGGAACCTCTATCCATTACGCCACTACCCTGTTGAGGATAGTTGCAATACGCATGTGCTGGTCCTTGCGAAGGACACTATATTATTCTGCAAAAAGCCACCCTGCGAGGGGACGTTACAGTTCTGACAGCCTTGTGAAGTCATGCTTGAGTTATATAGTTCTTACCCTGCGTGGGTGGAACTGAATATTGCCCCTGCAAGGGACGTATATACGCATGTGCTGGTCCTTGCGAAGGATACTGTATATTATGCTGCAAAAAGCCACCCTGCGAGGGGACGTTACAGTTCTGACAGCCTTGTGAAGGCATGCTTGAGTTATATTTCTATACCCTGCGAGGGTGGAACTGAATATTGCCCCTGCGAGGGACGTATATGCATGTGCTGGTCCTTGCGAAGGACAACGTATATTATGCTGCAAAAAGCCACCCTGCGAGGGGACGTTACAGTTCTGACAGCCTTGTGAAGGCATGCTTGAGTTATAGTTCTATACCCTGCGAGGGTGGAACTGAATATTGCCCCTGCGAGGGACGTATATACGCATGTGCTGGTCCTTGCGAAGGACACTGTATATTATGCTGCAAAAAGCCACCCTGCGAGGGGACGTTACAGTTCTTACAGCCTTGTGAAGGCATGCTTGAGTTATAGTTCTTACCCTGTGAGGGTGGAACTGAATATTGCCCATGCGAGGGACGTTTGAGCCATTTTCCAACTTGCGAAGTTGAGGTATTACCATAAGCCGATTTTGTAGATGTACCAGCCGATCTAGAAGCAGGCCAGAAGGCTTTTTTGATACCGCCAGCTTTTTCTAATGCAACAACTAACTGCTAAGAATTGAATAAGCTAACCTCAGATGGAGGTATTTTCTTTATTGCCGCTTTTATTAAGGGATCGCGAACTGCATTAGTTATGCTGTCTCTGCGCATCTGTATAGATTCAGCACTATGGCCGCAAATCATTTGCAATAGGTCTGCCGAAACCTTCTGAACTCACCAGAAGTGAAAATGTCATTCAACTTTTTTATAGCCTCGAAGTTAATTCTCTCTGGCCTCGGATCCATGTCAAAAATGCACAAAGTTCCTTCTCCTTTTGTTTTAAAATACCGTGGTCTGATCTCGTTTGCCTCGAGTTCGACGAAACCCGGGCTATGGTTATACAATTTAAAACTGAATTTCTCTTAAAATGTTCAAGTAACGCTCGTCTGTCTTTGGAACAGCCGGTTCCTTAAGCTTAGTTTCAACATCTAAATTATTTATAAGACTACTACCCTCCAGTTCTAAATCATCCTCCGTGAAAAGGGAAAGGGCGTCGTCGGGCAGCGGTATACTATTATTTATATTATGTTTCACTTTACGCTCCGAGCGGCGATGCTTGTGCTTGCCCCCCCTTACGGTGACGGCGACGCGCATGTTTAGACTTATGGTCAGAAGAACTAGATGAACTGGAACTAGAATCGCTACTATCAGAGCTACTACTACTGCTGCTGTTCGGATGTGAACGCATCTGTTTGGCACTAGATTCTCTATTATTAGCGGTATTCGAAGGACCTGCGACCGGTTTATCTTGCGAAATCAACGTTATTTCTTTATCCATTACATATTCGGTATTATACTGAAAACAATTGAATTACACACACTGGAAAAGAAAAAGAATAAACAACACGCGAACGGAAAACCGTTAAATTCTGAAAATATCAACGTTGATTCACTGTATTATCAAATCATTCACTAGAAACAGTTTTAATAAAAATTGTAAATTGGTAAGTATGCCAACTTTCGTCGAAAGGAAAAATATAGACGGTTGTGAAAAAGAAATATAGATAACTCACCTGCTAAGCAGCAACCGTCTCCGGCAAGGAAAAGAACGCCAATGAACAAGACCGAGCGCGCGAGCTCAAAAATGCGCTCCCCTCTCTGACCTGGTGACGTCATGAGAGCGAGACAGAGCTATATCGCTAGAAACGTAAGGAAAAAAAGGCACAGGAAACATGGTTCAGCCTATCTCAATAGTTTAATTATGCTTCGAATAACGGTCAAGTGTTTAATAGCTGCATTTACCTTAAATGTTTTTGGCCAGCTGGTTTATCCAGTGTGTCATAAAGCTTATCGTGGGCGTTTGCGCTCGCTATGGCCACAGCTTTCTTCTTTAGAGCATCAGACTCACTCTTTTTTTCTGCTTTCAAACTAACAAGATTGCCATTCCTTGAACTTTCTGTTCTTATCCTGCAACTCATTCTGTATCTCTGTCGACCACAACCATGTGTCCCTCTCTATCGTGACCTTACCTTTCGTCTCTCCCAAAATATATTTCGCTATGCTCTTATTACACCCCGCCATTTCACTCCAACATTCATTTACACTTCGATCATTCATGTCCCCCATATCTGTTTAATCCGCCACTCGCTCTTTAAATTTCATAGTACAATCATTCTTCTCATATTATTATCATCATCCATCATCTTGTATAATGTCCACGGTAGCTATTTCAGGTCTAAATCAGAAAAACAACCCTTTCATAGTGATAAATGTTTATTTCAAAACAAATATAATATGTTTGTACAAATGTGGTGTTGTGGTGATTTATACAAAAAAAAAAAAAAAAAAAATGAAATATGGTTTATTATTTTTACAAGTAATATCTTAACAACTAGTGATTGGAGCCAACAAAACAAAAACAAAACTACTGCAAACTTTGTTGTAAGTTAGGTAGAATAAAACATTTTTGTTTTTATAAAATAATGGAAAAGTCTTCAAACATAAGCGTTTTAACAAAACTGGATATTATAAAGCTTTTTAAACATAAACATATCGAAATTGAATGTATATAAATAAAAATTAAATGCTGTTTGTTGGTAAGCGCATCACTTGAGAACGGCTGGACCTATTTGGCTATTTTTTGTTTTAAAATGTTCCTAATAGTCCGGACGTCCCGTTTGTTATGGAATTTTTGTACTGACGTTGACCTGTACCAAATTTCAATACTTCAGTATTGAAATTTGGTACAGGTCAACGTCAGTCGGGTCAGCTAGTTACAAACAAAAATAATCGCATTTTTCTACACAAGTTATAACCAATTATGTTGTAGACTGTACATATTATTAAGTAGTGTGTGCCAGTAGCTTTATTGTTAATTAATGTGCATTCTACAACACAGGTTACGCTCGACGGCTATTAATCTTATATATAAAATTCTCGTGTCACAATGTTCGTTCCCGTACTCCTCCGAAACGGCTTGACCGATTCTCATGAAATTTTGTGAGCATATTGAGTAGGTCTGAGAATCGGCTAACATCTATTTTTCATACCGCTACTTTTTATCCCGGTCTACGCGGGTGAAACCGTGGGGCGCAGCTAGTAATTAATAATATTCTATATAATAGTTATTAAGGTGCACTTTTTATTAATCATATTACGCTTTAATGCCATGGGTTTTTGATTTTATTTATTTGTGGCTTTTTAAAATTAATTTTTAATAGTAAATGCAGTATTTATTTAAATATTAAACTGCCTATTAAAATATAAAACTAATTTAACATTAGTAGAAAAAAATAACCGTTTTGGAGCAACATTGATGTATACTGTAGCGCCCCCTGGCGGTTTGTAACATTATAAATAATAACAAACATCGGTAGATTTCAATCGTAACAATTTTCGTTATGAACATGTTTAGGAATACGACTTAAGCAAAAACCATGTCAAAATTGGCCTAGCCGTTTCCGAGAAAAATGGTAACAGACATACACACACACAAACACCTCTTACCCCGAACATGCAACGTCAAGCATGTAATGTCCCCGTGGCCATCGCGGGTAAAAAGACCGAAGTTAGACTAATAAAAAATATCTGAGGCATTAATCCCTAGAAAAGGGAAAACCATGTTTTTATCTTAAACTCTCGCTTGTCATTAGTCGTACCTAACTTACGTAACAATTTTAGTTGCACTTGAAAGTGTGGCGGAACATAATATAGACCACCACTAAACTCCATCATGAAAAACGCAGCCGCTTTTGATTATGTACCATACATACAAATCAGGTGATGTCTTTGTTTGTCATCAAGTGCGAATGCACTGGTACATGTGGAGCGAGAACGCAGCGGGCACGTGATAATTGTATTGAGGCGGCCGGCAGCGACCTTGAGCGGCCGGGCGATAGCGTGATCAAGATGCTACTTGCGCGTGCGTCGGGCTGCGGACATCAGTGGTCTCCTGACTAGCTAGCTTAACGGTCGCGCCGCGTTTATAACATTGTATATTATTAATTAAGTTAGATCATATTACTACTGCTTACACGCATAATATACTACATCATCTTTCTGTTAAATAATACTGTTCATTTCTACGCTTTTCACCTTCATTCTTCCCGCTACGTTTCGCACGCTATTATAGCTCTTAATAGCCTTACTATACGGATTAAATCCCTGTGGAGTGTTAGTATAGATATCGCATATAGCTATACTACATTGGTGACCCCGACGTGATCCACCATCTACATTAGTGATTGATACCACGATACTCAAGCCTGCAGGACATCGTCGACTAAAGAAAGTGCCGTTTGTTTACATCGATTGCTAACGAAGGAACCGGTCGTGGTTGGTATAATACATTAGCGGTGAGCGATTTTAATTTAATTTTGCCATGGCTGAGTCGGACACTTACGGTGACTGTAAGGACTCCCCTGTTGTCACAGGTGAGGTAGCGGCAGCTGGAATGCCATTGCGCTGTCCACCATTTTACCCGGAGGAACCGGAGCTATGGTTTGCGCAGCTTGAAGGCCAATTTATTTTGTCACGAATAAGCAGCGACACGACAAAATTTTATTTCGCGTCGACTCAACTCGATGCTAAATACGCTATACAAGTCAGGGACGTAATCACCAACCCACCCGAGGTGAACAAGTACGAAAAATTGAAAGCCGAGCTCATAAGTCGGTTAACAGCGTCGCAAGAAAAGCGAATACAACAGCTTTTACTACATGAGGAGTTAGGTGATCGCAAACCGTCGCAATTCCTGAGACACTTGCAAAATCTGGCAGGGCCATCAGGTGCTGCAGAGTTTGTCAAAAGCATATGGACTAACCGGTTGCCCCAAAATATTCAAACAGTAATCGCCTCACAAATTGCAGATTTACAGGTTGAAAAATTAGCGGTGATAGCGGACAGAGTCCATGAAATCGCCCCGATGACACCACAGATAGCGAGCACTTCTGCTTCTACAACCGCTGATACATCGGACCTGGCTAGGCAGGTGAGCGAGCTTACAAAGCAAGTAGCGTCACTCACTTCACGCTTAAACCACAGAGGGAGACAACGCTCACGCTCAAGACCTCGTGACAACCATCGAAGGTATGTACGCTCTAAATCCAGACCACAGCAGCCACCTGAGAATCACCCACACTGTTTTTACCATTATACATATGGAGACAAGGCACGAAAATGTAGACAACCATGCTCATTCAAGTCGGAAAACACGGGGGGTTGTCGCAAGTAGCGGCTAACGACTGCCCTTCTTCATCAGGCCGTTTATTTATCACCGACCGAACATCGAAAATGCAGTTTTTAGTAGACACTGGCTCAGATCTATGTGTTTTTCCCCGGTCTGCTGTCAAAATGCCCTGCAAACAGTCTAAATACGACCTAGTTGCTGCAAATAACACAGTAATCAACACTTACGGCCCTCTACAATTGCAATTAAACTTGGGACTCAGAAGGAACTACAGCTGGAACTTTACCATCGCGGATGTTTCGAAAGCTATTATTGGGGTAGACTTTCTCAGTTTTTACAATCTGTTGGTAGATTGCAGGAACCAACGCCTGATTGACAACTTGACGTCCTTATCAGTTCCTGCAGCACACTGTAATTCAGTGGACATCGCTTCCGTGAAGGCAGTGGTAGGAGACACAGACTACCATCGGATTCTGCGGGAGTATCCTGAGATAACGCGACCTCCAGGTAAACAATTACCAGGCAAACACAACACACTGCACTACATCAGGACGACACCAGGCCAACCTGTAGCATGTAAGCCTAGACGCCTGGACCCTTCTCGACTGCAAGCTGCTAAGAAGGAGTTCGAAGAAATGCTTGCAAGTGGTGTAGCACGGCGCTCGGAGAGCCCTTGGTCCGCGCCACTGCATCTGGTGAAGAAAAAAGACGACGGATGGAGGCCATGTGGTGACTACAGGGCACTTAACTCGAGAACAATACCTGACAGATACCCCATACGTCATATACAAGATTTCTCACACCAACTAGCAGGCTGCACCGTTTTCTCAACCATCGATCTCGTAAAGGCCTATAACCAACTGGCGATAAATCCAGAGGACATACCTAAAACCGCGATAACCACACCATTCGGACTATACGAGTTTCCGTTCATGACTTTTGGTTTGAGGAACGCTGCACAAACCTTTCAAAGGTTTATAGACGAAGTCCTACTGAGCCTCGACTTCTGCTATGGATATGTAGATGACATTTTAGTATTTTCAGCAACTGCTGAAGAACACAAGGCACATCTACGCCAGTTGTTCGAACGATTGAAGCAGTATGGTGTCGTCATCAACACAGCCAAGTGCAATATTGGACAACAAGAGGTGACTTTTCTAGGGTACAGTGTGTCAGCCGAAGGCATAAAACCACCTCAATCCAAGGTGCAGGCGATCCAGAAATTTCCAATACCCAAAACTGTGAAGGAGCTGCGAAGATTCTTGGGCATGATAAATTTCTATCGCCGATTTGTCCCAAACGCAGCTCAAATTCAAGCACCTTTAAATTCAGTCCTTGCTGGTCCAAAGGTAAAAGGTTCGCATCCCGTGCAAATGACTCCAGAGCTACTGAGGGCATTCGACGAAAGTAAGTCCTCGCTGTCTACAGCAACACTCTTGGCTCATCCAGACGCTTCCGCAGAATTAACAATCGTAACTGATGCATCGAATGCAGCTATAGGCGCAGTTCTTCAGCAACGCAAAGGTGAGAACTGGCAGCCACTAGCCTTTTACTCACACAAGTTAAGCGATGCTCAAAAGAAGTACAGCCCGTACGACCGAGAGTTACTAGCAGTGTACGAAGCCATTAAATACTTCCGACATATGGTTGAGGCTAGAACTTTTGTGATTTTCACAGATCACAAACCACTTATCTTCGCCTTTAAGGCAAACAAGGAGAGTCTGCCACCAAGGCAGTTCCGCTACCTGGACTATATTGGACAATTTACAACAGACATAAGGTATCTACCAGGCAGTGAGAACATCGTCGCTGATGCTTTGTCACGAGTGGAAGAAGTATCAGCTGCTATCAACTTCGAGGACCTTGCAAAACTTCAGGACGATGATCCAGAGCTGCAAGACCTCCTGCTTCATGGCTCAACACTGAAATTGAAAAAGATAGCATCAACTAACAGTGGAAACTTACCTGTTTACTGCGATACTACCACTCAGGTACCCCGTCCTTATATTACGCAAACACTGCGAAGAAAAGTTTTCAACTCACTGCAAAACTTGCATCATCCAGGGAAGTCTGCTACAGTGCGACTGGTCTCACAACACTTTGTGTGGCCAGGAATCCGCAGAGATTGTAGAGAGTGGGCAAGGCAATGTGTACAATGCCAGACGTGTAAGATCACGCGACACACTAAATCCCCACTTTCCTCTTACCTGACCCCATCCTCTCGTTTCTCCCACATTCACCTCGACATCATAGGGCCATTAACCCTTTCATCTGATTTCAGGTATTGCCTTACTGTCATCGATAGATACACTCGATGGCCTGAGGTGTACCCCTTGAAAGACATCACGGCGGAGACCTGCGCATCCGCACTAGTGTCTGGTTGGGTGGCCAGGTTCGGCTGTCCTGCCCGGGTTACCACCGACCGTGGTCGCCAATTCGAGAGTCACCTGTTCAAGGCTCTCACTGCCTTGTTGGGGGCAGACCACTTCCGCACCACTGCCTACCACCCGGCAGCGAACGGCATCGTGGAACGGCTGCACCGGCAGCTGAAGGCCGCCATCATGTGCCACACCTCCTCACAGTGGACTGAAGTTCTTCCACTGGTACTTCTCGGCATGCGTAACTCGTGGAAAGAAGACATCCAAGCTACGCCGGCCGAACTCGTCTACGGAGAAGCACTTCAGCTTCCTGGCCAGTTCCTGTCATCAAGAGAAGACTTCACTACAGCTGACGTCACCGAGTATGCAAACCGTCTACGATGTCACATGGCCAAGCTGACTCCAAAACCTACTGCATGGCATACCACATCACCCTTCTACGTGCCACGAGATCTACACTCTTCCTCTCACGTGTACCTCCGAAGGGACTACGTACGACGTTCATTGGTACCACCATATGCTGGACCCTATAAGGTTTTACAGAGGCATGAGAAACACTTCACCATCGAGATACAAGGCAAGCCAAATAATGTATCAATTGATAGACTCAAACCAGCCTACTTACTACGTGAAGAAGTTAGCGAAAAACCAATCACATCTGCTGACACTACAACTCCATCAACAAAGGAAGAAAAAAGGACGAGAAGCGGGCGGCGAGTGAGATTCCCCGATTTTTATCGACCGTAGTTACGGTCTGGCCAGGGGGAATATGTGGCGGAACATAATATAGACCACCACTAAACTCCATCATGAAAAACGCAGCCGCTTTTGATTATGTACCATACATACAAATCAGGTGATGTCTTTGTTTGTCATCAAGTGCGAATGCACTGGTACATGTGGAGCGAGAACGCAGCGGGCACGTGATAATTGTATTGAGGCGGCCGGCAGCGACCTTGAGCGGCCGGGCGATAGCGTGATCAAGATGCTACTTGCGCGTGCGTCGGGCTGCGGACATCAGTGGTCTCCTGACTAGCTAGCTTAACGGTCGCGCCGCGTTTATAACATTGTATATTATTAATTAAGTTAGATCATATTACTACTGCTTACACGCATAATATACTACATCATCTTTCTGTTAAATAATACTGTTCATTTCTACGCTTTTCACCTTCATTCTTCCCGCTACGTTTCGCACGCTATTATAGCTCTTAATAGCCTTACTATACGGATTAAATCCCTGTGGAGTGTTAGTATAGATATCGCATATAGCTATACTACAAAAGTAGAACCATTCCAAATAATACGAATGAGCGAGGCGAAAATGGATCAGTACACAATAATAATATTTTCACCATTTGGTACTAACTGATTCACACTTCATCAGGCACGCAAAGACTTGACGAGCTTCCAGAAAGAGATCCAGACGATCCAAAAACAGATCGCGAGCATCGAGGCGCGCATCGAGAGCAAGCGCAGCGACCGACACAACATACTGCGACAGTGCAAGGTGTGTACCGCGTCGCGTGGGCCTGGCGAACAACTGGCCAAGCGCTGGCCAGAGCGGTTGTCACGGCCAAACAAATATCAACCTTGCCTCACTCAAATAAAGTTGAAAATAGATAAACTTCCACTAGTTTGCGCGTCAAATCGGACAGAGAGGTGCGTCTCAGGCTACTATTTTATGGAACGCAATTTTGGTATTTGTTTGGCTGTTAGAACCGGCTCTTATAATATTACTGTATTTTATATTTTTGCTGTGTTCCGTTTTGAAGGTTATAGAAGATGGTGTAGTTACAGCCTCATGATGAGACAATATAGCTTTCTGGGATAGCAGCGCACCCACGAATACGATGCCACTGGTACTGCAAGTTCAGGTGGTGGCTGACCATCATGTACTAAACTTTCAGCCACTTGTAGGAAGACGACGTTTGGAGCCTCGTTTTGATCAAATTGTTTCCACTAATTGGGTCGAAACGAGGTAGAAACAGCCTCTCTCTCTATTGGTGATACGTAACTTGAAACGTAACAAAAATGAACCGTCCTAATGTGTGCAATGTAACACAACAACTAGGCGAATTAGTTTCAACGTGTGTTACATTTCACGCTACGTTTCACTTTCACCAAACTGTACCATATCGTCGCGGTCGCATCCTTTAAACACAAAATTGCAACTCGCCAGAAAATAATACTTTAAACCTTAAAATCTGCAACATAAAGTGTACGAGTGTTTTATATTGTTATAGAATGGTCTCTTCCTAACAGATCGATGACATAACAATCCCTCTGCTGGAGGGTAACCTAGAAGATACAGCGGAGGGCGAGTCAGAGCCCTCGTCCATGTCCAGCACGCAGCAGTACCGGAAGGATTCCAGGTAACCCTAGTGTTATTGTGGCGTGTTCCATTTCTCTATACTGTAGCTCGATGTGTTCGGGTATAGATTCTATACATTCTTGGGAGCCGAGCAAAAAGGAAAAAGTCAGAAAGAACGCTGAGCGAAAACGAAGTAAAAGGAAACGCGGGCGGGCGATGCGATGTGACGCGGTGGGTCGGGTGAACTAGGAATTTAACGCGGATTGCGGGCAAAAGCAAAAAAAAGCTATTCGTAAAATTCTGTAAATTATTATCATTATAAAACGTGTAACTTATTGAACTATTTAAGCTGCCGAACAAGACCTCCACTAGTTGTTAAAGATGCTGTACACCGAGTGCGCAGGCGCCTGCGCCGTGGGGACGCTACCAGCGCGCGCGGTGGGGCGTGCTCTGTGCTTATGTGTCGGTTTGCATTATTTCGTTGACATTGAAATTATTATATCGTCAGAGTCCGCAGCCTGTTAACTGTTACAGATGAACGATGGTTTGAACGTTGCCGAAATCACCGCATGTATAACGGATTGGTGATAGTAAACTGTCCTAGCCAGCCGTATCTAAACCTTTGGTCATTTCCTTGTTTAAGCAAGAATGTTTGTTTTTCCATTCATCAGGATCCGCGTGGACTACCGGTCTTTGTCAGAAAACTTGAAGGATTTGGAGGAACATGACGAGGTGAAGCGCAAGGGCGACAAGCTGCAGAAGGCGATCAACTCGCTGCAGAACACTGTGGACAAAATACAGGCTCCTAACATGAGGGTAAGTTGATACAATCCTTAACCCCGTTCGGGGCGCTTTATTAACGCAGCGTTAGAAAAGTGTGCAGTGGATTTGCAAATCTCGGCGTCGAGCCGAACGTTGAGAATCTAACAGACCGCATTGCTAGAGCGTTGAAAACCGCACCGTTTATTTTCATCTCTCGGCGCTAACCCCAGCCTTGAAAATCGCTTGCGCGGTAAAAAAAACGCGCTTTTTTGCGTATTAGGTTGGAGAACACTCTCTCTTACTCAGTTTTTAGAAACTGCCACTTGACTACCACAACCAAGTCTGTCATTTGTCGAAAAAAATAACATAAATTAGCCATAAGCCAAGTTGTATGTAAAAAAATTCGATTTGGAATTTGTTTTCAGTAACTGCTTAGTCTGGATTTACTGACTACCGGCCGCACCCAATAACCTACTGTCAGTAAAAGACAGATCGCTACTGATGATAGATAATATCTATCTGTCCTTACGTTCCTTTCGTTCGTTCGTGATCTTTTGTTTTATCTGTCTAAGATTATTGGGACGTTAAAACCATAGATAGATAGGTTTTTCTATCTCCAATATGCCAAAACTGGTGACAGATAGGTTATTGGGTTCGGCCGTAAACCCTTACCGAAAATATTGGTAACAAGTCGTGCACTCGATGCATTTCTCATCGGCAAAAACGTCGAACTTCCATACAAACTTTTATCCCCCTTAGGGGATGAATTTTCAAAAGTTCTTGTATAGTGCTCACCTTCGTTGTGCAAAAGGAACTCTTGTGCAACGGTTCATGTTTCTAGAGCCAGCGGTGTAGGCTGTGCCTTGTCAGTCAGTGAATTTAAGATTGTTATTAAGAAGATTTGATGAAGTAGAATTCACTTTGTGGACTTGTTTGTTGCAGGCGATGCAGAAACTAAACGAGGTGCGAGAGAAGGTGAACGCTACGAACGAAGCGTTCGTCACAGCCAGGAAGCGAGCGCACAAAGCTAAACTAGCCTTCGAAAAGGTAAACAATCATGGAACACTGGTGCAAAAAAGAGATGGCGTCTTGTATAGCTCCATCTCTGTTTCACACTTACACTTTTTTATACAGCAGTTGTACTGTAATATGGCCGTTTGATAGCTGTGAATTTATTTTAGGTTATAAGATTAATCATCTTTTTTTTTAATTTTTCAGGTGAAAAAGGAACGTCACGACAAGTTCATAGAATGCTTCGAGCATGTGGCTAATGAGATTGATGCTATCTACAAGGTAAATATAATTTGTCTCACTTCTTATTAACACCTACAGACACCGACGTGTTGATCTTGCCTTCGCATATGCCGTTAGTCTACGTCACGTAAATGCTGCGCTAGTGTCGCTAAGTCATCATTTCATCGAAGCTAACGTTGCATTCGGGCAGCGCATACCTCGCGCGCCTATTGAGCTACCAAGATATTCGGGACATTCGATAAATGCAACTAAAATGATTATGTTCCAGGCTCTAGCTATGAACCAGTCAGCTCAAGCGTTCCTGGGCCCCGAGAACCCCGAGGAGCCGTACCTGGACGGCATCAACTACAACTGCGTGGCGCCGGGCAAGCGGTTCCAGCCTATGTCCAACCTGTCCGGCGGGGAGAAGACTGTGGCCGCGCTGGCGCTGCTCTTCGCGATACATAGGTACTAACTGGGGGTTTTATACGCTCGAAGTTGTAGGCTTAAGCTCCATTTACCCTAAGCAAGTTTCTTGCTTGCGGCATACAATAAAATTGAAGCAAAATATGACTTGCACGTCTAAACACTGTTTGAAGGTGCAATTTTTGTTGTTGCTTCAACTTATGGTATGCCACAGGCGAATTGAGCGCACCGTGTAAGAGCGATACCACATTGCTCCGTTGCGTTGCGTTTCGCATTTCAATGACGGTTGCTCGGTTCTGAATGAATCCTCATGTCTTTTAGAACCGAGCCAGGATCTTTGAAATGCGACGACGCAACGGAGCAGTATAGTATCGCTCTAAGTCAGACGTAATAGTTTTATTTGAACGCGATAGGAGCATGAGAGATGTCCAGCCAGTCAGGAATACTTCCAGCACAATTCTGACAGCTCGAATGTACGTTTTGCACAGTTTTTGAGGAAAACTCTTTAACTTTATCATTAGTTCCCAGGACTGGACTTTTTAGGGTCAGCGCACACTTACGGAGTGGCGGCGAAGCGACTAATGTTGTATGTATGCTATAGTAAATAAAATGGACTTTCATTTGTTTTACAATTAGTCGTGTTCCCGCCTCTCCGTACGTCTGCGCTTAGCCTTAAACATCTCTGAAAGAGACGATCCACGTATTGTTATTGTTTACTAGCCTTTGCTCGCGTCGTCGCTCGCGTTAATTTAGAATTTGAAAATCAATTCGGATTGTACTTCTTGTAATAATATAATTCAAACAAGATTCAAAAGACACGTGGCGCCATCTATTATCATAAGAACGTTATTGTTGTTTCCCTACAACCTTATATTACAACTTAACTGCTACACATGTGTAAGCACTAGTCGCCTACCAACACTTTCCTGGGCGAGTCTGAATGAGTACCTCTTGCTGCAGCTACCAGCCCGCCCCGTTCTTCCTACTGGACGAGATCGACGCGGCGCTGGACAACACAAACATCGGCAAGGTGGCCTCCTACATCCGCTCCAAGAAGGGCAACCTGCAAACCATCGTCATCTCCCTCAAGGAGGAGTTCTACGGCTGCGCGGACGCGCTGGTCGGGATCTGTTCAGAGGTATGATATATCTTACTCAAAAGAGGAAGTCCTCGTATCAGCCTAGACAAGCGGGTTAAACTAGTATTTTCGCATTGATGACGCTGTTACTCAGTTGTCAGGACTCGCAGTAAATCATTCTTATCGTGGCCCCATCGGGCCGAAGCGTAGATTAGTACAAGGGCGGGCTCGCGCCGGTAGTGTGCGATGGTTCATACAAAATGTACGAAAATGATGCAGGAGGACTTGCAATGCGGCGCGACCCGCCCTAAGGGCCTGCGCACACGACGCGTTGGAGCGCCACCCCGCAAATATTTCGCACAGACTCCGCCATTAGCGATACGTGACCTCCAATGTTCGGCGAATTCTTTGCGGTGCAAAGCCGCAACGCGTCGTGTGCATAGGCCCTTATGTGCGCTGCGATTTTTTGACAATTGCGAGCGTACGAGATACTACACCACTAGACAACTGTCAGTCCTAAAATACTGAGTTAAGGCATCTTTCATCAGTAGCAAACATATAGAAGTTCAGGAGATTACCTTCTTGTACTACTCAAACCTAGAAAACTTTTTTTTTTAGGGTTTTTTAATTGCACATACTTTAAATAATTAGGTTTTTTGAGTGATTCACCATTTGTACAGCATTCTAAACATCATCTCCTTGTTCCAGCCCGCAGACTGCCTGGTGAGCGACGTGATGACCCTCAGCCTGGAGTCGTACCCCGACTAACTACAAACATTACATTTTTATAAGCGTCATATTTTTCTATTGATGTTTTACTTCATTCCTCATTGTCACACTGTCGATTAGTGTTTTAATTATTAAATTAATATTAAGTACTTTAATAATTTCGTGTTTTATTGAATATACTTTTAGGGAGGAGCTCGTGACTAAGTAATAACAGCTGCACGGGTCGATCTATCAGGTTAAGCTACGCTTGCCCGGGTTGGTCCGTGGATGGGTTACCATCTTTACATACGGAGACTCCTCCGTGCCTCGGAAAGCACGTTAGCCGTTGGTCGCGGCTGTCACTCGTGGATCTTTGACAGTCGTTACGGGTCGTCAGAAGCAACCAGCCAACCAACCAGTCCCACCAGTCACTACCATCACCACCACCCACCCCCAGGACCCAGTCTTACCCAGTCACTGGGTTGTGGAGGTCAGATAGGCAGTCGCTCCATGTAAAATACTGGTATTCAGCTGCATCCGGTTAGACTGGAAGCCGACCCAAACATATTTGGGAAAGGTCAGGCAGATTGATTGAATATTAAGGTAGGTTTAGGTTGCGCGCAGTACTAGAACGCCAAATTCAAATTTTCTTCCGTTTTTTGCAATTTGCAGGTAAGTATCAGGGTGTATATTGATAAACATATGATACGCGGCTATAACAAATATGTATTTACGAGGGGGCATCAAAAAGTAGTGAGAATGAGATAGATTTTAATGACTATTGATAACTTAACTCTTAAAATGTCGATTGCACACCATGTGTACAGATAACAATAGAATTTCAATTGTGTCTGCTAATTAGCGCGGGACGGGTTAATAATTTATTTTTCTACATAGTCTCCGAGTCTCTCTACACACCGAGTCCAGCGCTTTTCCAAGACTTCAATCCCTTTCAAAAAAAAAAAAAGTTTTGTCTTGGTCCTGCAAAAAGCTCTCCACGGCATCCATCACCTCGTTATCGTCTTCGTACCTGTTTCCCCTTAAGTATTCTTTCAGTTTGGGGAACAGATAAAAATCGCTAGGCGCTAGATCTGGTGAATAAGGGGGGTGGTCAACCAATTCGAAGCCAGCAGCTTGCTGAATGGCAGCCATCGCAACTGCCAACCTGTGCGCGGGTGCGTTGTCGTGATGAAACAGCACGCCCCTTCGAAGTTTCCCTCTCCTTTTCTCTGATGGCATTCCTCAACTTAGGAATTAAAGCTGCATAATATTGGCCTGTAATAGTGGTTCCACGCTCCAGGTAATCAATCAACAATATCCCTTCTGAGTCCCAAAATATTGAGGCCATAACCTAGCCAGCCGATGCCACGGCACGAAACTTCTTCGGGGTCGGTAATGATGGCCGTTTCCATTGCGAAGATTGCTGTTTTGTCACGGGATCAAAATGATGGACCCATGTTTCGTCCATTGTTACGAAACGAGACAAAAAGTTTTCAGAATCTTCTTGAAACTTGTCCAACAATATCTTCGAAATGTCAAGTCGATTTTGTTTCTGACTGTCGGTTAACATTCTCGGCATCCATCTAGCGGAGACTTTTCTCCTAATCAAAGATTGTTTCAATATAGATTGAATACTTCCATATGAAATGCCCGTTTCTTGAATTAAGTATCGGATGGTAATTCTTCGATCGCTCAATAAAATTTTCTCGACTTTCGCAACATTTTCTTGGGTGACTGACGTCGATGGACGGCCGCAACGATGTTCGTCTTCCGTGCTCCTTCTCCCTACTCGAAATTGAGAAGCCCACCTTGCGACAGTGGAATAAGGCGGAGCAGACTCTCCTAATGTTGCCTCCAAATAGCAATGAATCTCTTGCGTCGTTAACTTTTTTAAACAGAGGTATTTAATAACGGCTCGCACTTCGTTTTTCTCCATTTTCGAGAACACGTTCCGACACGAAGCAAACAAATGACTACATTCAGAAAAAAACAAAAGAGAATCGAAGATTTTTTTCTTTATTAATATTACAAATATGTATCTGAGCTATGCCTGCCAGTATTTATTTTTTTTCTTACCAAGGAGTATGTCGTTCTCACTACTTTTTGATTCCCCCTCGTACATAATTTTTACCACAAGAATCATCAATACATCTAAGTTAGCTTTGTTCCAAAATGTTATGACCTGTAAATTGCAAAAAAAACTAATTTCGCGGCTACTACTGCGGATCCCCCTTAAATCTTGATTCCCAGTGTGGGGCGACGACAATCTGGTTAAACTCAATGTTTGGAAAACAGGCGTGTCTTTTCACTGCCTAAGGCTGCCTGTCCACCGGAGCGGAGCGAGGCTGCGGAGAGGAGAAACGGAGAAATATTAACCAATAGAATCTAAATTCTGGAGTGGAGATAAGATACTATTGGTTAATATTCTCCGTTTCTCCGCTCCGCAGCCTCGCTCCGCTCCGGTGGACAGGCAGCCTTAAGGAGCAAGTTTCGGTTATCTCCTATTTTCCGAGGTGCATATGTACTAGTTACCGACCGCCTAGAGCTGTTGAAATGGAGCTGACGTCTGATCTCAACTTCGAAGCGTCGAGATTCAGAACCATCGAGTCAAAAGCACAGACTATAGCCAAGAAGCTGGGCATCTTAAACAATCTGGACAGCTTTTAAGTCTGTACAAAGCACAGGTCCGTTCCTGTATGGAGTATTGCAGCCAGTATGGGTTGGCTCGGCAGAATACCAGCTTGCAAGGAACACAGATCAAAAAGGCTTATAGGTGACAGGCGTTGGTGGCTAGGCTTCACAGCCTGGCTCATCGGCGTAAAGTTGCTTGCAAGTTTGTTTCCTACAGACTACTTCGGAGAGTATGCGCAGGAGTTCCACGACTTGATCCTACCATTGCCCTTCAACTACCGGACTATCCGACGTACTGCAGGGTAACGCACTTGGTTGATATCCCGACCAGTCGTACTCAGCGCTTCTCCACATTTATTTTGCGCACAGTATGGAACTGCCAGCGTCCGTGTTCCCTTACACATATAACCCTGCTTTCAAAGCAAGAGTGAACAGGCATGTTCTGGGCGCGCTTGTTCCATAATATACCTCATCCATCGCTTTCCATCAGGCGTGATCGAGGTCAACAGCAGGTTTAGTCAGCAATAAAAATATATACGATCCTTTTCCTTGCGTAAACTCCTTCCTTTCCAATTATTATAAAGCACGTCGACCTGTCGATGTTGATACAGTTAAAACATAATTGATGGTCAGGAATGCCATGATAATCACTAAAGCGCGTGTGGCTGACACTGGCATGGCCACCATTGGTCACCATCTGGGATTTTAATTTTGATAATACAAAAAATTTTTATCGCTAATTAGTCGAAATTTGCCACCAAATATCAAAATTTGTCGGTCGCTTGTTCAAAAGTTATAAGGGTTCATAGGTGGCCGATCGTGAGCGTCTCCCCAGCTTGGCCACATTATATCTCAAAAACTAGCACCTAGCGAAGATCTGTTTTCTCTCAGATTTAGTCGCAAGTTTTCGCCAAGCCACATAATTAGTCGAGTCTTAGTTTAGAAGATATAATGAGTTCAATTTTTAAGTAAGGTCCAAGAGCTGATCAAATTATTAGATACTTAAACATTAGCGACCAATTTTTCATGTTATCAAAATTAAAATCCCTGATGGTGGCCGTGCCAGTGTCAGCCACACCTAAAGCCCTTATTTATTTATTTATTTATTAAATCTTTATGCACAAGTAAAAAAAATACCGTACAAAGGCGGACTTAATGCCTGAGGCATTTTCTACCAGCCAACCTTAGGGTGGTGCAGAGAGAAGACATGGCAGGTGCAACATAAAGGATAGATAACAAGAAAATAACTATAAAATATAAGAATAAATACATAGATATTATATAATTACACAAATACATACATACATATATATATATATATAAACGGAATAAACTTTGTAAGGAGAAATAACGATCGGTAGAGGAGAAACAACGATCAGTAGAGGAGAAAATGAAGCCAGCAAATCAGCGCTGGGATGCTTCTGCCAACTTATTACGTATATACTCACGTGTCATCACTTTAAAAGACAACCGATTGGTTGCCATCCTGATGTTCAGAGGGAGCGCGTTCCAAAGAAAGACCGCCTGGACAAAGAAAGATGAGTGAATGAATCCAGAGCGGTGAGAAGGACATCGTAGAAGACGATTATTGGAGGACCTAAGGTTTTTACTATGGGCAGAGCATAAGTATTGAATATGGGAAGTCAGATAAGAAGGAGAAGTGGGATTGTCGAGAATAGAAAACAACATAGACAGAGCCCTGAGCTCTCTGCGTTGACGAATGGGTAACCATTTTAACAGCAATCGGTGCGCAGATACATGGTCATACTTACGAAGATTGAAGACGAATCGAATGCAATTATTGAGAAGGCGGTCAAGTTTATTGAGGAGATCTGCATTCAGGTCATAGTAACACACATCACCATAGTCAATTATAGGAAAGATTATTATTATTATTCCTTATTCCTCTTGGCTTAATATTGTCGTGTATGGTTCCACGTTGTCCATTTTAAGACGCAACTTATGATTACACGTCTGAATTCATAGACGATAAAATTCAGCCCAGTGGAATCACACTAATATAAAAAAAAAGCAAAAGGCAAAATAAAAAGGAAAAAAGAAGGGGGAAGGGGGGAGAAGAGGGGGGGGGGAGGTAAAGGCGAAAGTTTGTGAATGTGTGTATGTTTGTTACTTCTTCACGCTCAAACACCTGGACCGATTTGGATGAAATTTGGTATGTAGATAGCTTATACCCTGGATTAACACAGGGTACTGTTTATTCCAGTCTACGCGGGTAAAACCGCGGGGCGCAGCTAGTAACAGATAAAAAATGATGATTTGATGTGTCTAAAGGCTCCTACACACAGTGCCGGCGGCACGGACCGCCGGCTTTGCCTGTGCCCTTGCTTGGCTTTGGCCTTTGTGCGGCAAAGCCGGCTTTGTAAGCTGTCGGGCGCACCGTGGCTAGGCCGGCGGCCCTGTGTATAGGAGCCTCAACAATCATGTAACCTGACACTTAGAAATGTTCTTGTAGTCTTATTTTCGGACTATAATCAATAAAAAAAGTAAAGGTCTAGTAAGGCAGATTTAAACAAAACATTTCAATATGGAGCTCTTTTATTTACAATAAAATATCTTTATATTACAACTCTTACGCTACGCTATCGCTAGATGTCATAATTTACTTATCAAGTGCCAGCACGGGCTATCACTGCACCTGCCGCATGCCGGTCGCACTCACTATCCTCACAGTCAACAGCCCTCAACTGGCCGAGCGACTTCAATGACAACTGACAATAATGACGTTATCCGCAAATATTGTGGGTAAGGATACGATACTCGGGCCAAGATCTATAAACGTTACTTAGCACGTACAGTCAACGACTTTTGTCCCTCAACCCCATAAGGGCGCTTTTTGTATGCACGGGCCAGTGGCTAGCCCCGCCTGCATTACCTGCATTGTTTTCGTCCACCAATGGCGCTTCGGCGCACATTATGAAAAAAAACACTGGAAAAAAATGGACATTGTTCATTTTAGGATCATCCTTCTTAGGCGACATCCTTCATTCATTGGTCAAACAAAAAAAGGGCGTTGCAAACTACGTTTTCAACGTGCAACCGAAAAAGTTTTGAAAAGGGTGAGGCACAACGACTTTCAACTGTACTAAGCTTTATTTCTGTCATTATCGCACATCTGCAAACTGCAAGTCAGAGACATGTCAGAGCACGAGCTCAGTAACGTTTACAGATTTGGCTTAGAGATCGCGGGACCTGAGACAGTGAGCGAGCCTCACTCCACCTAGTTGTCTAAATGGGGTCTACTTTTATAAGGGCCAGCAGTTGGCGCCACTAGCACGGAAGGTATCTGTCAAAACAAGTTTGTAGGTTAGATTATATAGAAGTTCGATGTTTTTGTTTTGCAATCTTTAAGCCTGTAATTCAAAAACTAATTTATAAGCTTCCTTAAAACTGGTTTTAATTTTTTTTTTTTTTTTTGGTTTTTGAGATACCTTACCGTTGGACAAGTTTTTCTTTTGTTTTACTGGTTAAAACCAGTAAAACAAAAGAAAAACTTGCCCCTCTTTTTTTAAGTTCTAACATTGCACAGTACCTTGCATAGTCCATAATAAAGCTAAAACAATGACTTTATTTCGACAAAAACACAAATAACTAACAAAAAGCCATAGGTTCGCGGTCATTTGACAATTCTCTATACCTGTCCTGTCAGTGGCGCCACCTGACGTCGATTTTTATTGTAGTAGCCCTCATTCCTTGTTCGGCTTATACGTCCTGAGATTCCTGATCCGTATTCCGGAAGCACGGGTTAATTATTGCACGGCGAACTTCCAGAATAATTCCGGATGTGTTAGAGGTAATCGTTTCAGGCTCAGAGCTCTATCGAGAACTTGTTTGTGTCATAAATTAAGCCCACAAGTTACATATTTGTATGCAACACAGTCATTTATTAATGATTGTGTTGCATACAAATATGTAACTAAATCGTTTTCATGGTTATTGGTTATGGGCTAAGCACACAGCGTTTTTTTTTTTTGACAACTTATTGGCGCGCCGTGTACGCGCTGCAAACGCAACGAGTCAAGTATAGCAACGCAGAAAACGCGCCGTGGACGCGCTTTGCACAAAACCGCCGTGTGCATAGACCCTTCACATAATCCAGAACCATTTTAGTCATCGATCACCCTCCCTCGGCTGTTGATTAACTACCAATTCAAACCCGTCAACCAGACAATTTAACACAAACCTATCATCTAGCTACACTCGTTCTACTTATAACTCACGTCGTTACTCTATGAGGTGAAATAAATTCCTTGTTTAATATTTAAGGTACGAGATTTGCACGTAATATTTGGAGGGGTCTTAAAGTCACTTTTTGTTGCAACTAGAACCTTTTGTAAGGACTTACCGAAATGGTGACAAGTGAATAAGCATGGATGGATGGAGTCCGTTTATCTATCCTTTAGTAGTATACCCGATACCAGATGAATCTTGTTGTGAGATCAACGAAATGATGGAGCAGTATAAACAACATCAGGTTATAGCGGAGGAAAACATTCCGACAGCAAAGATGTTCTAGCTCTTTTCTTGTAGGGTAATATTAGTTGATAAAGATCTTGGGAAAATTATTAGCACAAGTAGTTGTGGTAAATATGGAACATAGTTTTACGAAAAATATTGGCTTTGTCTCGCATCGTCTCTGTCACCTGTGCGACATTCTTTGTCTAAAGCTCGACGTGTCAATTTACATCTGGGTACGTCGTGTATTAGACGATTAGTTATAAAAATAAGAAAAATAAGCGTGTCGAATATCTACACTGAATCCATACCTCGCGCCATCGTCGCGCGGATACACGATCGTTCCAACTTTTGGTTTGGTGAACCGGAACGCGTGTTCGCCGACAGAAGGTGATTTCCGGTTTTCCGAACAAAAAGTGACATTATGCACGCACCGAACGCGTATTCGCGCGACGTTCGCTATTAAATATAGGACGCGGCCATGGTGGGCCGAGTTTTCAATCGTCAGATAACTTGTAATGGCGGTTTGAACCCAATGTTCTCGGCGATCAGCTCAGCCGTCAAACTACAATTTGCTTTTATTCTTCAGATACAAGTTATTTGAAGATTAAACGGCTCTTAGTATAATTTGTAGATCTTTGACGGTCGTTATGGGTAGTCTAAAGCAAGAAAGTCTGTAAATGGGTTGTGGAGGTCAGATAGGCAGTCGCTCCATGTAAAATACTGGTATCCATCGTCAGACTGTAAGCCGACCCCAACATAGTTGGGAAAAGACTAGACAGATGATGTTTATGTACTAAATCTTGTTTATGTTAGTGGCATTGCATGAGGGCGTGTTCAGCGCAGGTGGCGCAGGCCTTGGAGTGTTGGGTAGCAGTGTGGACGTGTTCCCAGCTGTGGCAGTGATGCGCCTGGTGCGGCGCTAGTCGGGCGAGCGCGGCGGGTCCGTGCTGAAGTAAGGCGCGGCTTGCGGCTGCAGCAGCGTGCGGCACACCGCGCACACGCGCGCCGGTACGCCGCGCGGGCCCGCCGGCACGCTGTGCGGCAGGCAGGAGGAGCAGAAGATGCGCCCGCAGTGCCGGCAGTGGACCTGTGAGATATCAAGGTGCTTTAGTACTGTCAAAGACGGGTATCAATCACTACTAAATGCAGATTGCTCATACGCTTCCAAATGTATAAAAGAGGGTGCTGCTCACCTTTTTCTTATTGTTAGGCAGATGCGCGTGGCAGGCGGGGCAGTCGTGCACGTCGTCCTCGTGCTGCCACCGCACCTCCGTGTCCGCCTCGCGGATGCGCTGCAACTGCACCTGCCACACACAAACATCTATACTTGTAATTTAAACCTTATATCTATGAAAATAAGACTCAAATGACAAGCGCCAATGATTTTAATTTGTTTTGTTTGAGTTTCCACTATGAAAATGAAATGATATGAAAGAGAAGGGATTCACTTCCTTCTCTTTCATATCATTTAGATAGCGTGACGGTTGACAGGCGAGAATGGAAGAAGAAACCGTGTTGCGCCGACCCCACGTACAAGGGCAGGAATATTCCTGCCCTTGTACGGTACGGTAAAAATTATCTTGACAGATTGGAAACTCATCATCATATGATGATGAGTTTCCAATCTGTCAAAATATTTTTTTGATCGTTGGACGTCTGTAGTTTCTAGCTGTTCTTACTGAGACGTGGAAATAAGAAGAGAATAACATTTTACACAGTAATAATGATTCTGCAGCCATTTTTTGTAAAGTGTGAAGTCATACCTGCAGCGACTGCGACAGTCTGACAAAGTCCTGCTGCACCTTCTCGCTGTTGTCCAGCTCCTGCTGCAGCACGGACACGCGCGAGCGCACCTCGTGCAGCGAGTTCTGCAGCCGCTTCTTGTCTTCGAGAAGGTTCTCGATCATGTCGTTAGAGTGACGTAGCTTGTCACCCAGATCTTTCATCTGTTCGTGTTCTGTTTGTAGTCGGTCTACTTCGTCTCTGAAACATTGAAATTAAATATTGTAGCATGACTCTCTTTTTTAACCCCCGACGGAAACAGAGGGGTGTTATAAGTTTAACGTGTATATCTGTCTGTGGCATCGTAGCTTCCAAACAACTGAACCGATTTTTTTTTGTTTCGTGTGAATGGTGACTTAATCAAGACTGTTCTTAGCTATGATTCAAGAAAATCTATTCAGCTGAAGATTATCAGAAGGTCAATTCTCGTACCTAAAAACGTTAAATTTTTGATAGATTGAGACTGAGATGAGATTGCGAACGTTGTTAGAAATACGAGAATTGCCCCTCAGCTCTTATCTATGATGAATAGATCACATCCATTCATCATAGATAAGAGCCCGCGAAATTCAAAACTTCTTACGTTTTTTGCAATTTGCAAGTCACTATTAGGTTGTATGTTGATCTGAATATGATTCGCGGGCGGGAAAAAAGTAATGATTTGACTACCCACTTGTAACAGCGTCCTTAATGTTGCGTCGATGATAATCATTTTTGGAAGAAGTGATGAGATGTGATGAGATATAAGTTGAAACCATCTAAATACAGATGAATGTGTTACTTTATTCTTTTGAGTGAGAGATTGTCCTGAACAGGGTGTGTTTACACTTTTGGAACAGACCGTGGGGATTTCCGTCCATAAAGGCAGTCAAGTTACCTGGCCTGCTTGAGCTGCGCGCGCAGGTTGTTGAGCTCGGCCTCTTGGCTGTGAAACAGGCTGCCTTGCTCCAGCAGTTGGGCTCGCAGTTCTCTCTCTGCGTCTGCAGCTTCTTCTCTGCCTATCTGACAGAAGATTAGCTGTTCGCGGAGTCGGAGAGTGTGCTCTTGGAGTTCCTGGGAACAGCAACAAACATGGGTGTAAAGTATCTAAAAGGGAGCTATATTTTGGCTTTTCGAAATTTGATACTATGCTATAGAGAAACTGATACTCTCATTCAAAACTGGAATTCAAGGGTTTGAGAAACCCCGGTATTCAACTCGACATCCCAATAATCAAATTATCTCAAAGCGTTTATTACAATTAAACCATTTACAGACACTTTTGAGTTGTCAAGGAGACGGGTCTGTCAGAAATATGAAGCAAGCTAGTTGCCCATTCCAAAACGTACCTACGGAGAATATCCACTGTACTAATCCACTCTTTTAAAACAAAATATTATTACCAAGTATTGGTTACATCATTCACGTTGAAATTATATGTGTAAAAACGACACCGTAGAAAGACGTACACGTTAAAAGCGTCCTTAGTAAACAATTAAAAAAACACGATCATTAAAATAAGCCGTGGCAGCCAATTAAAATAATTCTTGTTAAAATCTCATACAGGTTTAGTGATCAGCACTTGAATGAGGTATTCACAAGCTGCCGACTGTTTCTGTTACGTACTTGTAATTATAGCTTCTGATCATAATTCGAATCAAATTGTTTTTTTTTATTACAAAAATAAAATTCGTTTATTGCAGACCCTTAAATGCCCATAGTTTTGTTATTAAAACATTATCTTAACACTACGTTTTAGTAAAGAAGAATAGGAGGAGAGAGAGGATGGGTGAGGGAGGGGGGGAGGAGGGATAGGCAATGCACGTGTTTTTGTGACAGTAAAAAACATTTTTTTATTTCTTTTTGTGTATGTAAGTACGCACTCATGTAACAGGCTTGAAATATTAAAATGATTATGCAATTAATGTGTACTGACCTCTACGTTGTCCGGTAAGTCTATGATTTCGTTCTGCATATCTGCTGCTCTCTTTGTGTACTGGCCTATCAACATCGCGTTGTCTCTTTCTAAACTGTAAGCAAAAGTAAACATAGTTCAACTTATATCAATTTGTCTGCCTTTTCCCAACCATGTTGGGGTCGGCTTCCAGACTAACCGGAGGCATCTGAACAACAGTATTTTACATGGAGCGTTTGCCAATCTGACCTCAATTCAGTTATGGGGTAATACGATACCACTTGGTAAGACAGGTTGTCAGACTTTCGAGCTTCTGACAATCCGTAACGACTGTCAAAGATCTACAAATGACAGCCGGGACCAACGGCTTAACGTTCTTTCCAAGCTTTCTGAGGCACGGAAGAGTCTCGATATGTTATGGATCCCCGTTCAAAAGCCGACCGCGGCAAGCGTACCTTAAAGCTGGGCACTCACGGTCAGTGCATTGCACCAAATGGCGTGATAAGTACATCCAAAATTTGATCGTGTCGATTCTTCAATCCATATTTTGGCGCGCCTCAATCCACACCGGAATCCATAGCCTTAATTTGGCGTCGCGCTATTTGTCCGTGAGTGTGAAAACCGTGGGCCGTGGCATACGATTACGCACCTTATTTACAAGGCAACACGAATCAATTTACTATGCAAGTATTTTGGTATTTTGGCGGTGCCCATCCATTTGATTTAATCCAAATGGACTGACCGTGAGTGGCCAGCTTAACCTTCGCTCGACCCGTGCGGCTGGTAGCATGTAGCCACGTTCTACTTATAAAGAACGAAATGAATAAATTGTAGTTACGAGTCGAGAACTCGCGATGTTAGCAATCAAACTCAAACTAGAAATATTTATTTCAATTAATCCAATTTCAGGCACTTTTGAATTGTCAAGGGGTCGGTCAGTCAGAAAGATGAAGCTAGGCGCCCATTCCTAAGCGTAGTAATTGTGCGATACACTCGCGCTACTATTTGCATTTAATTCCCATTGGTCGTAATTCTGGTAACGAAAGTAGGTGTATCGTACGCCCAAAGACTAAACCGTGGTTTCGAACGCGTTCCGAGCAGGATATCGCTTCTAAACGAAGTATTATGGTGGGTGCACACTGCACATATAATCATGAGACAGGTAACATGAAATGTAAATACGTTGAAACAAATGCGCCGTCTATGTGTTAAATTTTACGTTGCGTTGCATATACACAGTATACAGCAGTATGCAGTATACTGGATGAATTTTTTACTGTCTTGAAAAAACTAGGCCTATGGCATAGGCCTAGTTTTTTTTTCCAAACACTTAAAAAAATAGTCGAAATTCAAATCATATGCAGAGTAGTGCATACGATTTTAATTTCGATATTTTTTAACGTTTTTTTTTTCATAAATTCCATTTTTATTGTTCTAGTATGAAAGTTTACTTCGAATTTGTAGTACTTATCGATACTTAGATCAATTTCTGTCTAAGCTATTAAATAAAAAAAAAACTAGGTATGCCACAGGCTTCTACTCCGTTCACCTATTATAGGTAGGTACCCTATTTTTTCAAGACGGTAAAAAAGACATCCGGTATTTGGACTGCATGATCGTTTCATGTAATGTTTAACACCAAGTTTCTTTTGCAACGTCTCTCTATCCACAGTCAACTCAGTGACATTCTGCAGGGCTCTCTGCGAGGCGGCCTCGGCCTCCGCCACCTGCAGCTCCAGGGCTTCGCGCGCAGCCTTCACGGCGGCGTGCAGTTCTTCTAACTGTTGGGCGGAAGACTGGCGTTCTGAGTGCCAGGATCGCACTGTCTCGTCGTGGAGGGAACGGACGCCTTCTAGCTCGTCTGTGGCCTGATAGAAAGAAGAGAATTTTAATATTTGATTACTATCAAAAATATACATGAATTAATACTTAGTTTGACCGATACCGCTGTACCGCGGCTTAGGTATGTGCGCGGTGGGACGAAGGGGGGGGGGGGGGCAGTGCTGGTCGCTCATTCGTCAACGCTCACGGTGTCCCGCCCCGGCGGTACAGCGATATCGGTCAAACTATAGCTTGCATTCTACAAGTATTTCTTACACACACTTTTAGCATCGCGTTCATATGAAATAAAATAAATAAATAGTTTTTTAAATAGGTGCATTACGTCACCTCAACTTCTGTATGCTGGCAACCCAGAGACCATAGGATAAGAAACAAGGTCTGTTTTCAGTACAGAGTAGTTCCACATACATACTTACATTCACTACATTTTCCTGAAAGGATAAGTGAATTAGGTAGGCTAATCATTGCAGCTTTGGGGCTGTTAGTTAGTGGCGGTTCGGTAATTATATTTCAGATCGCCGTTCATAAAATTAGAATCAAGACTTCAGGTAAGCTCCTTTGATTCCCAATTTTATTTCACGGCGATCTGAAATATAATTAATTAAACAGAGTAGATGTTTATGGTTGTCTGCAATAATTCAGTTAGTCGACCCCAACATACATAATTCGGAGGCAGATTTTTAATACTTATTTTAAATATGTTAATAAAAAAAGATACGTGAAAAAATAAATAAAATCGGTGGAAAAATAGAGAGGTTGCATGCTTTTGAAATTATTCTTCTATCCTTGTCAACAAGCAAACCGATCATTGTACTGAATGGCGCCAAGTTACTGGCGTTCCTGAGTTGTAAAGTCAGATGCTAGCAGTGCTGTTTCTGTCTCGGATAGACTAAACACATTCCGCTTCGCCATTTTTTGAGATATTTAAACAATATTCTTTTTAATGTGGCTTAATTTTTTTTAGGTTCGTAAAATACCCACGTGGCCCCCGACGCATGGTACTAGAAGGAACGGTGGGGTTTTAGTCGGTAGGAGTCCGGCATAACAGGCAGGGGGGATTGAGCTCGCCCTTGCTTTTTAACCTGTGCGTAAATGCAGTGATCGAGGAACTCAGTCAAATACCGGTAGGGTGCTACGTGGATGGTGTCAGTGTAAACAACCTTAGCTATGCCGATGATATGGTGCTGCTGGCTCCCTCGATTTGTGCGTTGCGGAAGTTGCTTGTCGTATGTGAAAAGTATGCGGCGTCACACGGTCTGAGATATAACGTTAAAAAATCAGAGTACGTGGTCTTCAAGGCGGGTACGAAGTGCCCAACTGTGGTTCCACCAGTGTTAATGGTATCTCTCTTAATCGAGTATACCAATTCAAGTATCTTGGGCATGTGGTTACCGAAAATCTTGTAGATGTAAACATGGAGAGGGAGCGCAGGGCATTGTCAGTCCGTGCGAACATGCTGGCCCGCAGGATCGCTCGATGTACAGACGCGGTGAAAGTAATCTTATTCAAAGCGTATTGCACATCTCTGTACTCAGCGAGCCTGTGGTTCAGATATACCCAAAGGGCTTACAATTCTCTGCGCATCCAGCTTAACAATGCCTACAGGGCGCTGTTACGTCTGCCGCGCTTCCGCAGTGCGTCAACAATGTTCGCTGAGTCGCGCACAGACGGCTTTGATGCCACCTGGCGCAAAAAGAGAGCCTCACTGCTAAACAGATTGCGTGGGAGCAGTAACAGCATCCTGAATGTAATAGGCAATAAGCTAGACAGCCCACTTGTGTGGAGCCTCACCCGGAGGACTAAATCTTTCTTAGTTATTAGGTACTACTAACATAGTTTAAGTTCATACTAACATCATAAATGTAAATGTAATGGATCAATTAGTTATCTGAATAAATTATATTATTATTATTATAACCCTCCGTTATTCCCAGACGGAGGGTATCCATGACGATTTCCCCACGTAAAAAAAAAGGTTTAGAAAAATCGAATAAAAAAATCCAGTCAAATACCCTATTGCTCAAGTTAAAGCAAGCTCAAGTTACATGGAGATCGACGTCAAATGATGCAGGATGTGGTGTGAGTTGCCTATGCATCTAGCAAAATAATATGTTGGAACGAACTGCCCGCCGAAAAAAATGGCCGCTTTAACATGAAACTTTTGACTGTGAAGGAGTAATAAATGTGAAATATGGCGAAAATTAAGGAGATTAAAAACTAATCAAATGGCAATATTAACAGCAGTAAAACTAAGCAAATTTCAGAATGAAACTCTATTTAAAAATTAGTCAACAGAATTTTGGTGCAATGAAAACTGAACTTTATTCAATGGCATCAAAGTTCTCTTTACCAAACCACGCGGTAGTTGCAACTTGTAACCCACCTGTTTGAGCGCCAGTTCCTTCATACTAGCGCGGTCTCTGGACTGCTCGGCCTTCGCCTGTTCGAGCACCAACTGCTTCTCATAGTTCGCGCACATGTCGCATTGTCTGTTCGTCTCTACAAATATATAATGTTAACAATTTATCATTTATATTATTTTTGTATCATTAGTTACTAAACTTGAATTCAGAATGTTAGATAATTTTGTACGCAAAATACGCGCTTGGATGTGACGAGTCGCGGAACCTAGCCCGTTATACAATACAATAGATAATTACTGCTTGCTTTTTCGCACAGCTGTGTATTACTTAAAATCGTATGATTTATGTTCACGCGCATACTTTTTTCTAAAGCTTACCCTCCTTGCATGTTTACATTATTATTTTTCCGTAATAGGTACACATTACTGTATAAGGAATGTTGTTATTGTAATACTCGTACATTACACCGATTTATATTCAATTATTGACTACACTTTCAATGGATAATAACAGTAATAACTTAAACATATATTATCAGAATGTTCTAGGTCTTAGAACTAAAACTCATTCTTTCTATCGTCAAATATTATTGAATTCGTATGATATCATAGTGCTTACTGAGACTTGGTTATTGGATGGCGTTTTGAATTCTGAGCTTTTTGATGATTGGTACATTGTTTGGCGCCGCGACCGAGACAATGTTTTAACCGGACAATTGCGTGGTGGAGGGGTACTCATAGCTACTCGTAGAGAATTATCAGTTATTTGCCAACCTAATTTTCATTCTACCGCAGAGGACCTATGGCTATCCATACATCTAAAAGATCGTATCACAAGGAAGACCTTGCATATTTGTGATATTTACTTTTGCCAACAAAACTTGGAGCTTTCTTTCTCTTCACAACTCTCTAATTTTCTTAATAAATTAAACCAAATAGTTATTAATGATATTTCTGATACCTTTCTCGTATTAGGCGACTTTAATATGAGCGGCATTAACTGGGTTCCATCTGACAACCTTTCGCTTGTCCCATTGAATCCTAATAGTAACGACGAAGTTTTGCTTTGTGATGAATTATGCACTTTTGATTTTGGACAGTATAACACGGTAACTAATAGGTTTGGTAAAATTCTAGACCTCGTACTTTCCAATGAAAAAGTGAATGTGACCGACTGTTCTAGCCCACTGATGCCTATAGATACCTATCATCCAGCGTTATTAATTAATTTGGACCTACGAGTATCTGTCGCACCTCTGCTAGAATGTGCGCTTCGTACTCAATTCTTGTTTGATAAAGGTGACTATGAGTCTATCAGCAGACACATTTGTGCTACTGACTGGGAAACTGAGTTCTCCGCGCGGTCAATGGATGACGCAGTTAACTTCTTTAATAAGATAATTTTTGCTCTATATATAAAATATATTCCACAAAAACTGTTTTGGAATAAAAAGTATCCAACACGGTATAGTTCGTCACTTATTAAAACAATTAAAGAGAAATATAAATACTTAAAAAAATTCAAAACCTATGGTAATTTATCTGACGAATTAACATTCAAGCTTCTTCGTGAACGGGTGAAAACTATGGAATCTCAATGCTATCGTAACTATTTGGATCTAACAGAAGACTCAATTAAAAATAACCCAAAATATTTTTGGACTTTTTAACCGACGAAAAAAAAGGAGGAGGTTCTCAATTCGACACGTATGTTTTTATGTAAAAAAACGTCATAACTCCAACGCAATCCCAAGTACCTTGAACTATAGCAGTGATGCCTTGCGGACGGCGGAATCTATTTGTCAGGCTTTTTCCGAATACTTCCATTCTATTTTTCTCTCTAATTCCACTGTTAGTCATGCAGTCTCTTCTCCTTTTCTTTTTAACGATTCGTCGAACCTAACATCTGATATCTGCAGTATCTTTGTTAATAGTGATGAAATAACTAATTTGCTTCGTAATTTGGATACATGCAAGTCGGCAGGTCCTGATAACATCCCATCCAAACTTCTTGTTCGGTGTGCACCTTCGATAGCGCAACCTATTTCAATTTTATTTAGAAAGTCCTTGAACACCTGTGTTGTGCCGCAAATATGGAAATCTGCGTTTATAACGCCTATACATGAAAAAGGTGTGAAAACTGACATAGCGAATTACAGGCCGATATCTAAACTGTGTATTATAGCAAAGGTCTTTGAAAGAATAATATATAATCAGGTTTATAGTGCTTTGAAAAATTCATTTAGCTCGTTCCATCACGGTTTCTTAAAAGGGAGGTCTAATGTTACGAACCTCATTCTCCTTAATGATTTTATAACTGATGCCATGTGCAACGGTAAGCAGGTTGACGTCGTTTATACAGACTACAGCAAAGCCTTTGATCGGATTGATCATAACATTCTGATATCCAAGTTAAATGGCATGGGAATTCGTGGTGACCTACTCAGATGGTTTGCCTCTTACCTTGTCAACAGGCCCCAAGCAGTAGTATTAAATAATTATATATCTAGCTGGGTCCCTGTTCCTAGTGGAGTCCCGCAAGGTTCATTGCTCGGTCCATTGCTTTTTATAATCTACATTAACGACATCCACTCCTGCTTGACTTCATCAAAACTTTTGTGTTTTGCGGATGACATGAAAATTTATGCCACATTATCATCGCAGATGGACGTAACGGCACTCCAGAATGATCTGCGTCGCCTAGAGGTCTACTGCCAAAGAAACAAGCTGGATCTTAATCCCGCTAAATGCTCGGTTATTACGTATTCTCGGAAGCGCTCAATCATTGCTACATCGTATACCCTAGGTGATCAAGTTCTACCTAGATCAAACTCCATCCGTGATCTGGGGGTTCATCACGATTCCAAGCTCAGTTTTGAAATTCACGTTGATGCAATAGTCGCTAAGGCCTCAAAGTCACTGGGTTTCAAAATGCGGTTATCCAAGTGCTTCACTAAAGCCAAAACTCTAAAAATTCTATACTGTACTTTTGTTAGAAGCCACTTGGAATACGCATCTGAGATATAGAACCCATGTTACCACAAATATATTGACCGCATTGAGAGCATCCAAAAAGGTTCAAAAGGTATCTATGCTATCATCAAAAAGTACCGTATCATTCGGAAAACTATCATAATCTATGTAAAAAATTTCATTTATTACCTTTAATCAACCGACGCGAGATCTCTGATTGTATGTTTGTTGAAAATCTTCAGCAATACTATAGACTGTCCCGATATTTTGGCAAGATTCTATTTCAACACTTCCATGATGTCTAAGCGGTACAATCCACCTTTGCGAGTGCCGTTTGCTTCAACCAATTATAGGCAGAATTCGTGCGTTGTGCGAGCAAGCAAAAATTTTAATAAGCTTTGTAAACAGTATGATATAGATCCGTTCCTAACTAGCGTGTCGTCAGCCAGAAAGTGATTAAGCCGTAACTTTTTTAACTAAAAAATGTTATGATGGTTGTTATGCAGTGCGAGCAGCAAAGCAATTATGCTGTATACTTAGTAACTGGGTGTGAATGTCCTTAGAATTTAGGTTCTTTTTTTTTCTGTTTTTTAAAAGTGGAGACCTGTAATTGGCTTTCTGATTAATGTACTGTCCTTGATCTGTTTGTTTTAGCTGTAAGTCTCCCATATTATTTAAATAAATAAATAAATTATGAAGTTTTGGAACCACCAAATGCACCCAAAATTTTGTCATATCGTTTTTAAAAGGGTTCCATACCCCAAGGGTGTACCCTATTACTCCGAGCTCCGCTGTCGGTCCGTGTCTTTCTGCGGGCTGTATCTCATGAATCGAATAGGTATACAGTTAAAATTTTCACAAATTGTGTATTTCTGTTGCCGCTATGACAACAAATAATAAAAATAAAATAAAGTTAAAAATAAAAGGGGGACCGACCCCCTTTCATTTTATACATAAAACCTGTTTATTTAAAAGAAGTATCTGAATTTTTTTTAATATGTGGTGCTAAATGCGCTCATTACGACGGTAGTCGGCGGCGTACCGATTGCACGAGTACACGGCGTTGCTAATTATATTATTATTTCTTTAAAACGGCCGCTGGCAGTGTTTCTCAATCTTTCTATCAAAGTCAGTCGAAATGTTTACCTGTAATCGTTGTGACATTGAATCGAGGGATGGTGCTACGTGTGTTGCCTGTAAGGCAAAATTTGACTTTCCCTGTGCTGGGATAACAGAGGCTGGATGGAGAAAACTTGGCGATCGTAAATTGACATGGAAATGTCAAAGCTGCAAGGCTACCCCGGTGGCCAGTCCTCAAACTGGTTGTATGAAGGCATCACCAGCGAACTCGGAAACCATCATGATTGAGCTTCAACGTCTGTCAGCTAAAATGGAAGCATTGCCTGCGTTGATTGAGAGTGTGAAGGCTATCCAAAGTGAGTTGGCGGAATTAAAAACCATACGGCAAGAAGTCTCTGATATGAAATCGTCCTTTGAGTCCTACGGTCAGGAAATAAAAACTTTGGCAAGTAAAGTGTCAGTTCTGGAAGATGAAATAGAGACAATGAGGAAAACCAAAGAAGTGATAGTCAATTTGCAGGATCGAATTACCCAGCTTGAGAGTAGGCAGTCTGAGAATGAACAGAGGTCTCGCATGAACAATATTGAGATCAAAGGAGTGCCAATATCCAATGATGAAGACTTGTTCGAAATAATGGCCAAAATTGGTAAAGCAATTGATTTTCCTGTACAGAAGGAACAGATTAACTACATAGCGAGGGTGCCAACACGTAATGACAAGCTAAATAAAAACATTATCTGCTCTGTACACAACAGCTACCTTAAGAACGATTTTATAGCGGCGGCAAGGAAGTATAAAAAACTGAATGCGGGTGATCTGGGCTTGCAGGGTAATAACAGGGTATTTATCAACGACCACCTAACATTGGAAAATAAACTCTTACTTAATAGAACCAAAGCTCAAGCCAAAGAGCGCGGCTTTGATCATGTGTGGGTTAGAGGATGCAAGATACTTGTAAGAAAAAACGCCACGTCTCCAAAACACTTCATCAAAACGGAGCAAGATTTAAAAAAGTTTGTTTGTTAATTAAAAAATCTCATCTTACTTGCAAGTTGTTTGCTCTCTTTGAAAGAGTTTGTTTATTTTATTTTGTGGACACATTATTGTTAATAGTGAACTCGTTTGACTTTAGTTTGAAAAACACAGGTATGTATTTTTTGCACGCATTCCATTCTCGCCTGCCTTTTGTTCTCTTATCGCTTGGTGTCACCTATTCATTAGACTCATTAGGCTTTGTTTATTGCCATTTTATACTCTATGTGTGTGCGGTTAGAGGTGAGATCTGCTTGCACTTGAAATTTCTTACTCATACCCTATACAAGTTTAAAACTAAATGTTTCAACACTGTGAACACGATTTCTTGCGCTTATTCTATTGAATCTGATTTAGCTTTATTTTGCCACCACCTGCTGTCTATGCCGACTTTTATTACCTATAGCTTTTACTTGACACTAAGTCTGAGTGTACCTTATATCTTTTCAATCATTTTTCTGGTGTTACTTTTCAATTATTATGGCACCTATTAGTATTTTCTATCAAAATGTTCGAGGGCTGCGGACTAAAGCATCTGTTTTTTACAGAAATGTTAGTATGAATACTTTTGATGTCATTTGTCTGACGGAGACATGGCTTATTGATGGTATATCTGATAGTGAATTGTTCGATGATAGATATTTTGTATGGAGGCGTGACCGAAGTTATTCGCAAACTAATCAAACGATGGGTGGGGGGGTTTTAATAGCTTTACGTCGAGAGCTAGTTGCTGATGCCCGCAATGAATGGTGCTCGTCTGCCGAGGATCTGTGGGTTACATTAACTTTACAACAAAAAAAACCCAAAGTAACCTATAAAATACATTTATGTGTTGTGTATATATGTAACCAGCAGTCTGGCAACTCTTTAATGATACAACTCAATAATTTTTCTAGTAATTTATCTGATATTATTCTTAAACATCCTGCAGATAAGTTTTTAGTGCTAGGTGATTTTAACCAACCAAATATTGACTGGCACGCTGCGGCGGACGGTGATCATCTGTGTCCTGGTAATTTGCAAGGTCCCATTCAAATCAGCTTTTGTGATACTCTCACCGCTTGCAATTTGCTACAGTACAACTCACATCGCAATGTGAACAATAGGATTCTTGATCTCGTTTTGTCTAACAGTGAAGTAGCTGTCACTTGCAGCCTGGATCCCCTAGTGCACGAGGACGCACATCATAAGGCACTCTGCATCTCTGCTGATTTCGTTCAACTTCATCAGCTGCATTCTCGGCCTCGAGTCAAGTTCTTGTATGCTCAGGGGAATTATGACGCCATAATTGAAGAAATGATGGCAGTTGATTGGCCATTAGAACTAAATTGTAGGCCTCTTGATGAAGCTGTTAAATTATTTTATGACACTATCAACCTGCTTCATAATAAACATATTCCATCTAAAACTATCGCTCCAAGGGGCAAGTTTCCTCCCTGGTACAAAAGCCCTCTTATTAAAATAATTAAAGAAAAGTCAAAATTTCACTCAAAATTTAAAACCTACGGGAATCTCTCGGACTATCAATCTTTTGTTATCTTACGTCAACGGGCTAAAGATCTGGAGAAGGAAATGTTTGATGGTTATATAGCAAACATTGAATTAGCCATTTCTAAAAATCCTAGGGCTTTTTGGCAATATGTTAAATCTAAACAACAAACCAACTGTTACCCCTCTGTATTAAGGTTTGGTGGAGTATCGTCTGGTCAAGGGGAGGAAATCTGCAATATGTTTGGCGACTATTTCTTTTCGAACTTCCAAGAGAGACGCGAGGCAAATGAATTCTTAGCCTCTGCAAGAATGTATCAGTCTACGGGTCTCGTATCAGACATCTGCTCTGTTGATGTGCGGGAGGAGGAAGTGTTTCGTTTGCTAAAGCAAGTGGATATTAACAAATCAGCTGGTCCGGATAATATTTCACCAATTTTTATTACTAAATGTGCCAGATGTCTATCCGTTCCATTGACATTATTATTCAAACGGTCATTTGACATGGGAGTGGTGCCTTCAATCTGGAAGTCAGCGTATATAACGCCGATTCATAAAAAAGGACCTAAGGATTGCGTTGAAAACTATAGACCGATCTCCAAACTCTGCGTGTTCGCTAAAATTATGGATAAAATCGTACACGTTCAACTTTCTTCTTCACTGAAATTAAGTTTCTCCGAACACCAACATGGATTTTTAAAAGGTCGCTCCACCACATCCAATCTCGTGGTCTGTAGTGACTATCTTTCAGAGCATATGTCCAGGAGGTCTCAGGTCGACGTTATATACACTGACTACAGCAAATGTTTTGATCGAATAGATCATGCGCTTCTTATGCGCAAATTGCTAGGGATTGGTGTGAGGGGTAGCTTGTACAGATGGTTTGTATCATATGTTGAAAATAGATGCCAGACTGTAGTCCTCAACGGTTACACCTCGAGAGTGATGTACATTCCTTCGGGGGTTCCCCAAGGATCCTTATTGGGACCTCTTTTATTCAATATTTTTGTTAATGACATCGCCTCTTGTTTCTTACATTCTAAAATTTTATTATACGCGGATGACATGAAAATTCTGAGTCAAGTGTCAACCGTGGAGGATGCACACCTATTACAGGAGGATCTGGACCGTTTCCATGATTACTGCGATCGTAATAGGTTGGATTTAAATATTTCAAAGTGTTATGTGTGTACATTTACTCGTAAGCCAAACCCTATTATCTATGATTACAAATTATCGAATACCTCAATTGCCAGAGTCAACGTCATCAAGGATCTTGGGGTAATTTTTGACTCAAAGCTTCTGTTTGATGCGCACATTGACAATATAGTCAACAAGGCTTCTAAAGCATTGGGTTTTATTTTTAGGGTCTCCTCTGAGTTTAAGAATGTCAAAACCATGAAAATTCTATACTGTGCTTTTGTCCGTAGCCATCTCGAATATGCTTCTCAAATTTGGAATCCAAATTACAATGTTTATATTAATCGACTTGAAAGTATTCAAAGGCGATTTTTAAGGTACACTCAATATCGTGCAAATACTTATCTTCCTAACTATACTAGTCGGTGTAAGAAGTTTCATTTTCTTCCCTTACATGAGCGAAGGAAAATTGCGGATCTTGCTTTCCTCTTTAGTATAATGAACGGGTCTACTGATGTCCCTGAGCTGGTGGCTAAGATTGGACTTCGTGTACCGTCTGTGTTTCGTCGTAGACCTCATCTCCTTCATGTACCTATCGCGAAAACGATTTATAGGCAAAATACATATATTTTAAGAGCATGTCGAATGTTCAATATGGTGTGCCGGGATGTTGAGCTTGATTTATTCGCAAATAGTGTCCAGAAATTAAAAAAAAAATTAGGTAACTTTTTCTTTGAAGTGTAATTTTGTTGTGTAATGTATTTTGTTTTTGTTTGTTATTTTCTGTTGTTTCTATGTTTAATCTTCACGCTGTTTGTACCGTTTCGTAAATTTTATACATAACTTTATATAAGTGGAAGCTTGTAATTGGCCTTCTTCTACATATCTCTTCTTGAATGTATTGAATGTATTAGCTGTAAGTTTTCTTAAAATTAATAAAATAAAATAAATAAAATAAATAAATATTCTACGATGGTACGGAAACATTCGCGTGCGAGTCCGACTCGCACTTGGCCGGTTTTTCTATTTGGTCACTAAAAATCAACTTGGTCACTCAACAACGACTACAAAACTTTAAAATAGATAGTTGTGTAAAGGAATCAATCTAAGAAGGAAAGAATCTAAGATTCTGAATTCAAGTGAAGGACTTACATAAACACAAACTCACTCCTTCCTCCCGTGGGGGTGGCAGGCAGAAACTACAGAACGCCACCTGCTACGATCCTTACATACTGCTTTTGCGTCGACTTTATTACTAACTATAAAGTTTGAAGATAAATACGGACCTGTTTCTGGTTTAGCATCTCCACTTGAGGCAGCAACAGCTGATGCTTTCGCTTTCTGCAACAGAAACAAAACATTAAGCTTACCCACAATAGTTTCGTTTGCAAGAAAACCAAAACGAATATGGATGATGACTGGTAATTTTTTTTTTTGACCATCACTTAGATTATTGAAAAATATTGGCCCGGTTTTTTTTTTTTTTTTTTACTTAATCAAAAGATTACAACGATACATTGAGTTAAAATGTGGCATGACGTCACACCTTGCTAGTTTTTATACGTAGCTTGTTATAGTTGTGACGTAGCGGGCCCCCTCTCCCCAACTTTTATGCGTTTTATCTAAACCCAGAAATCAAATTCGAGATCAAAAATGTAAACAAAGAAATGTCATTATCAAAGTGACAGCTCAGGGGTAGCCAACATTTCCCTAGTCATTCTAATTATTTGATTTTGAAGTTGGATAACAGTACTATTACTTTTCTCTATGCCGACCAGGTTGGGACGCTCAACTTGAATCGATTATTAGGATAACGCAATATTATTTACGATTTTTTTAACGATTCACTTATTTAGAAGGAAAAACATTTTATAAATAGAAAATAATTGATGGAAGTCCAAATGTTTAGAGCTTCTGCCTTATTGCCAGTATTATGAAAATAATTGCACGATTTTATTTCAAACAGTTATATTTTATTCTTGGATCGTAGTTTACGTCACTTTAAAGCTGAAAACTGTGTGCAATATTATATTTTACCTGTTTAAGATATGCCTACAATTTTAGAACTATGTTATAGTACTTTTCGGCAAACTGCACAATTGAGGTTATTATTTAAAATTGGCAACGCCTTTGTTTTCATTTTTGACCTCGAATTCGATTTCTGAGATTAAGTATATTTTTTATTAATATATTACAAAAAATACGTGTCTAATATTTGTTTATTATCTGACTGATGACGGACTAAATAGAATTTGTTTTTTACCCAGGAATCATCCCTATTGCTAGGTGAAGCCTGCAAGATAAATATCTAAAGCTAAGCGTCTATTAGTACCTACACTTGGCGCTGGTCCCCGTCTGCTCTGTACTGAAGCTGGTCAGCGCGATGGCCATCACAGGAAGATAAAATAGTCGGGAGGTGTCGTGGGACACCCGCTTGGAAACTAGTTCCTTTCGCTGCATATTATGTATTAATACAGAGCCATCTACAGTCTAATTATTAATTCACTGGAGTAATCTGAATCTGACGTTTACGGTGTTACCATTTTCTGATGAAAAGAAAATAGTGTTGTGACAAGAGGATTGACATCAATCACTCGCTCATTCATTGTCGTTACGTACTAAATCAAATCACATTATTTTATTTATTTTTATAAGAAATCTCCCAGACGAATTTTGTTTATAATCTTTGCGCTCTAGCATGGTGCGGGTGACACATGTCAGTACGACA
Source organism: Cosmia pyralina (assembly GCA_946251885.1). Taxonomy (NCBI): domain Eukaryota; kingdom Metazoa; phylum Arthropoda; class Insecta; order Lepidoptera; family Noctuidae; genus Cosmia; species Cosmia pyralina. The sequence goes on from OX276354.1 coordinate 1,301,664, forward strand.
TGACTAGGTCAGTGACAATATGCACAATTCAATTTTATCGATAACGATTCTTACAGCAAAAATCTCGTTAACCTAATAATTTTAAAAATGTCTTTGATATATCATATTATTATTAAATTTATTTTAAAATATGTATTTAATACAAAACATTAAAAAATCACATTCAAAGCACTACCGATATCAATTTTCAAAAAAAAATTTTTCATGGTATCATTTTTTCGGCTAATTTAACTCTATAAATGTCTAACAACAAAAATCTAAAAATACATACAGTAAACTTCTTGTTCTATAAAAAATATTGACTATTGATAAAAACCCATAATAGCAACACATCTCATCACTAAACATGTCAATGGCGTTACGTTACACGCCTATCACTGCTTCATTTTTCTTTAAATTTGATTTTATTTGTAGATAATAACATTTTGGCAGGATAATTTATTTAATTTACTACAGTTATTATTGAATCAGTATTTTACGATTATGATATTTTGGGTGCAGCCAAAATATTAAATCATGATTGTAAATCGCGATAACGATCAGAGTGAAAAGGAATAGTTCGTCAAATGTCACCCGCACCATGCTAGAGCGCAAAGATTATAATCGATATAAAAATATTAGTAGTAATTAATACCTTTATCGGCCGATTGATGATCATTTTCAAAAAGCGAATTATATAAAATGAAATAAAAATGCAATGGATATATTTATATTCGTCGTCGTCAGACATAATATCAGCACTATCGCTGTCAGTAACAAATATTATAAAACGGTCCGTAACATTGTCTGTCATACGGTCGAGGTTGCACATTTTATTTTCTGCTTTTATTACATGACCCACACAGCTGCTCCATCTTTCGGCAGTCACGTTTTTAAGTCCTTCCCAATAATTTGTGTACATCGCCTCTGATAGAATTTATTTATATTATAATTAACTAGCTGCGCCCCGCGGTTTATCCCGCGTAGACCGGGCTAAAAAGTAGCCTATGTGTTAATCCAGGGTATAAACTATCTACATACCAAATTTCATCCAAATCGGTCCAGCCGTTTGAGCGTGAAGAAGTAACAAACATACACACACACAAACTTTCGCCTTTATAATATTAGTGTGATGTGATAGTGTGATTACATCGTGTCTGATAGAATTTATGTATATATATTATAATTAATTACTTTTTATAATAAATGTTCCTATTGCCTTCGTGTGAATGAGCTGAATCACAACGAACGGAACGCATCTAGTGATGCTAATGTCACTTTGTAAAATAATGTTGTCATATTTATTGTAATAGTTTACAATAAATATGACAACATTATTTTACAAAGTGACATTAGCATCTGTCAGTTTACTCCAGTGAATTGATAATTACACTTTACTATGCTCTTAAGTTCAAGACGCAATATACATTTTATTGCTATGAGTTCGGGGAATTACAAGAATGACGCCATTATATTTTACTACCTTCCGTCTTGCGGACTGTTTTTTGAAATTCGAAATACAAAGTCTCAATGATTCGTGATAAACCGTGTTTGGCAAGCTTTTATCGAGATTCCATTGAAGTAGGACTGCTTTGTCGTTAGTGACGATTTCTACCTATCAACTACTACCGCAGGCCGCGTAAAGAACTTCGTTGCAATAAACCAAAGAATTCATTGCTTACCGCCATAGCATCTTGCAGCTGTGCGTCAGTCTCTCTCAGCTTGCCTTTGAGTGCCATGATCTCCATCTCTAGGGGCTGTATGATGGACCGCAGAAGCTCTTCTTCCTACATAAAGAGAAATACGTAAGTTATGATAGCTTTGCATATCTCTAGAACAATCTAGAAGATGCGCTTCATACTGATTGGTCAATGTTTTATGTTACGCAGTCGAAATATTTGGTGTTTTTCCGAGTTCTCTAATATCAAATTGGCTACTGTTGTCTTGTCTTACCAATAAAATGTAGCTCAGCTGAATATAAAGATAAACTCGTTACACTCGGCAGTTAGTGAATATAGGCTTAATACAGCGTAATCAGCCTATAATGTTCCCACTGCTGGGACACAGGCCTCCTCTCGCTGAGAGGGAGTGGGCCGTAATTCACCACGCGGGCCCAGCGTGGGTTGGTTAGATGTCACATGTCTTGGAATTTTTGGTACTAGGACATGCCGGTTTCCTCACGACATTTTCCTTCACCGTCTTGAGAGCAGTGGTGATGAAATTATTTACACAAAGTAAAGCGACTGTCTGGGTTCGAAACTATGACCTAAAACTCGTAAGTCGCGGCGGTTACTACTGGGCCCCCACTGCTCGTAATATAATATAAGTTATTTTTATTTATTTAGCTGGTAGGTATAGCTAAATAGCTCCTCAGCTATGAAACAGGCCCTGAATATAATAATTGTTGTAATACTTCAATGCAATAATACATACTTTCCTAGGCTGCTGCTCCTCGGCCTCGGCGCTCAGCTTCCGCGCCAGCGAGCGCACGATGTTGGCGGGCGCCAGCGACACCTCCTGCCACACAGCGCGAGCGTTCAGCAAGTAGCTTGCATCCATTATACCCACTAGCTTACGTAGGACGGGTAGTTAGGATTAAGGTGAGTTTTATCCGTTGCGGAAGCGTGACGATATATTATGTGCAGTTTTACGGTTTTTTTCGGTGAATTTCATTAAATTTAACAAGCACATTTAAAATCCCCAGGAGTAATCATAAGCGAGTCTTTTCGGGGAGAGAGAGAGATATTGTGCGGGAGACAAAATGATAATAAGGATATACTAAGAGACACTTTTTCTATTTAAACCATTTTCCGTTCAAAAACACTACAACCAATATTATTTACGCAACACAGCTATACAAACACTGACGACTTCTAAGCTACATTTAAGTATTTCCCAAGTAAGTATGATAATTCTACACTTGTTTCACTGCACGGATCCGCCGATATGTTAATTTCTCGATAAACGCACGACAGACATAAATTACGACATTGTTCTGTAAGTAATACTGGAATAAGTTACATCTAAGTTACTTTACTTATCCGAACCGGTTCGCTCGAGTTTATGTACTATTGTGATACGATATCGTGTATAGTTTGATTTCAGTGTGCGCGCCAAACGGTTTTCTAAACATATGTTTAGTAATTTAAGATTATACAAGGTGTTACTGGTTTTTCCTTGTTACTCATTTTTTTCTTTATTTTCCTTAAGTTACGTGTGAGTGTTGAAACTCATATTTGCGCAGTCGGGCGAAACAAATTGCGTTTAACTTTCAAAAAATCTGTAACGATATACCTCGAGTCTTTTGACCACAGCTAACATGTGAATTTTCAGTATGATCTTCTAAATACAAATCTTTCATTCATTCACTGACAAACAACGCATTGCTCACACCGCACACTCCGCGTTTTAGGTACCTATGAAGCTACAAGTACGCGGCGGGCTCGACTTGTCGACATAATTCAGTGTGGGCTGCCGCGCACCGGCCGGCTCGCACGTTAGTTTGATACTCACTCACGCGCCGCATCGTAAAAGAAGACAACTCCAACGAGTCGGAAGGTATAATAGCTACGCATAGAAAGAGAGGCAACTTCTAGGTAAATATAACTGTAGGTAATTAACGCTGTGCGACCTGCACCCTAATTGCGTAACACATTATCAATCGGAGTTGGTTTCATTTTGACAGTTCAACAACATTCATTGCGTTATTTACGTTGTCGAGCAGACAAATTTTTCGAACCTATGAAGCAATGGATTATCAATAGGTTTCAAAATGAAACCAACTCCGATCGATAATGTATTACGCAAGCTGATTTGCACTTTATTGTGTCGTAGCAAGAGTCGCTATTTATTTAAATGATTTTGCGGCTAAAATCTTCTGTACTTGTACTATGATGTATTTTGTGCCACTAGGTCTAGAACCATGACATTTTGCGCAAGAGTTCTTTTTGTAATGAAAGTGAGCACTAGGAGGGATTTTTGAAAATTCATTCCCTAAAGGGGTTAAAAAGGGGATGAGAGTTTGTTTGAAACATTTTTACCGATGATGGGAAAACGCACGGCTTGTGTTAGTTATAAAACTACCTATGTGTTTAGTTACAGCTTGCTGTAGTAAAAACAACCTGTATTCAAATATGTACACAGTGTGTTCGCCCGCACATTAAGTAAACACGGACTACCTTCAAATGATAAAGAACAACAGTGTAGTTGTCAGCTGAGGTCAACGGATAGAACTCACCATGTTGTAGTCACATTGTGAAACTTGCATCCGTACGTATTATCGTAATATATTTTAAGTACTTAAACAGAGTGGCAGGGACATTGACGCAGTACATGATGTTGGGCCCCCCGGCGTTGTAATTTTTCGTCAGTTAATAAAAACAAAATTTAACATAACCAGTCAAATAATTCGATTATCAAGCAATTTTAAATATTTCAACCATTTGCAAATTCGAACTTTGCCAGCATTATTGACTGCTTCATGGGCACCTAAATCATTGTTTTAATTTTACCTACCTAGCACCTCGTTAGATAGCAGATTAATTGAAAATGTCTTCCCTGCAATTTGTACGCTTAATGCCATAGTAAAATTTTGAGATAACTGGTGTCAAAGTTCATACACGTAAATAGATGATATCTAAATTTGGTAACATCGAAAGTTTATTAAAGTATTATGTATTATAAATTTAATGGCCTTGATTACTGTTCCATGGGGTACAATGGAATAGTAATCAAGGCCATTAAATTTGAGAGTTTAGAGAAAAGTGATATTTAGTGACAAATTCTGGGAAATTTTCGAAAATGCATAAAAATTGGGTTTTCTCGAATACCATGAATTTTCGCCTAGGCTTTATGGGGTGCTTAATTATTGCAAATAAGTCACACTATCACGTCCTGGAAGGAATACGTCAAATTACAAGTCAGCCTGTAGTACGGTCCGTAACGAAAGTCAATTACTATGTACCACTAAGTATTACGTTCACATCTGCTTTACAACATTTCAATATGTAAGCAATAGAGTTTGTGTTATTTCAATTATATGTCTGTTCCTACTTATTAAAATAATAGCTTGTGCCCGCGACTTCGTCCGCGTGAAATTTCTTGTTCCCCCGACCCACCCCGTAGCATCGCATCTCCTGCCCGCGCTATAACTTCGTTTTCGCTTTGCGTTCTTTTTGACTTTTTTCTTTTTGCTCGGCTTCTAAAGCTCTAGGCTTAGAAAGCTATAGCCTTCCTCAAGAATTGGGCTATCAAATGCATTTTTCAAATCCGACTTGTAGTTCCAGAGATTAGCGCGTTCAAACATACAAACAAAAGCTTTTCAGATTTATTATTAGTAGGTATACTTAGATATAGACTGTGTTATATTTGTAATTTAGAAACTGAAGTGTTAATCGACTTTAATTACCAACTATACCCGTGCCTAAGCTGTTCGCCAGTATGGGTCGTAATTCCTAATTGTTCCGATAAGATGCGCAAGCGTCGTAGCGTTAATATTCAACAGATACCGATACCAGTTACATGGCTTCAATAATACACATGTTTCTGTTGACTTTATTTTAGTGCGTGTTAAATTAAACATTTAAATATGGTTTAAAAGGTAAACACCATGTTACGTCTGGCACACCCAGGGTAGCAAGCTCTTCTAACATTTGACGATTTGCCTGATATGCTTTCTTATGTTCGAGACGATAGAAAAGAAGATCCCGCTCTTTTTGTGTTTTTATTCTCTCAAGCGCTACTGAATTGGATTTAATAAAACAAGCTCTGGAGTTAAATATACCTTTTGGTACTATTGTTACCTTTTTTGTATAAAGAAGTTATATATTATAGTTATACCTAGGAAAATATAGGTTTGTTTTAGCTAACCTGCTGCTGTGCGACCTGTCTCATTTGGCTCAGGTGTTGTTCTAGCTCCATGTTCCTGGCTCGCAACCTTCTTACTTCTTCTGTACCTGAAGAGGAGACTTCGACTGTTTCTGGTGGCAATATTAAACATTCAATAATTAGTTGGTTGTCCCTGTGGCTGTAGAGTCACCATTTTTGATAGTTAGGAAGGTTTTACTGGTAAGTTTATAAACTAGCAGCTACTATAAGTTGGTAAACTAGCAGCGCCCCGCGGTTTCACCCGCGTCTTCTCAAACCTGTAGGAATATTGGGATAAAAGTATTATATGTGTTAATCCAGGTTTAAACTATCTGTGTGCCAAATTTCATCAAAATCCGTTAAGTAGCTTTTGCGTGAAAGAGTAACAAACATCCATCCATGAATCCTCACAAAATTTCGCGTTTATAATATTATATAGTAGAATTTATTTCTGTCTCTATCTACTTCAACTTATTTTCACAAGGTCACAGGTAAAACTTTTCGTCTTCTTGGTTCTTAGTTTTACGAAGTACGGGAAACGGCTGTAAGTAAAATTAATTTGTTTGGACTGTAGGTACATAAAATAAGACGTAACAATAAAATGGGTGATCCTTGTACAATCTAACTACCTTATGTGAGGCACGCTTCATTAAAAGTGTATATTGAGTGAATATAAAATGAGATAATCTGGTAGGTACGTATGAAGTTAAAGTAACAGTTGGCAAGATACATTTGTAGTTTTTGAGCTGCTTATTGAGAAGCTGTACGTTTGAAACACTTAAATCACAAAAAAAAAAAACTTGTTTTCACATTGGTATATTGTTTTAATTACCTCTGGTGCCCCATCCTAAACAGAAAGACTGAAACATTGTTCACTTTTTACTTTCATCACACAACTAAATAAGGAAAATGGTTTATCATTGGATTTTTTTTTAATTACTGTATGTTAGATTTCTAACTATAAATAGCCAATAGAGTTAGTTGGTTTGTTCGTAAAGACTTGACTTTATTATGTACTGCTGCCTATGAAAACAGCCGAGTTGTTCAACCAATAAATCCTTTTAGAGATTCTGGCACTATGCACCCTAGCAAAATGGGTATTCAATCTTTATTTATATTGCATTTGTTTTATGAGTAAAGCAGAACAACTGTAATAGTATCAACTTGACTGATTAAAATAATTTGATAACAGAAAAAGTTCTACATGACCCATTCAGTTAATTAAATGAACTACATTATACATTTTGTATTTAAAATCAGTGTTATCCTTATCATACTCACAGTAGGAACAATATCCTGTTGACTTGAAAAAATGCACTAAACTTTCATCACAGCTTTAGGAACTGAAAAACTTTATTTTACAAAGCTTTTTATTGAAAAAAAAAAAACATTACAACTGGATTTGCTCATAATAATGGGTAATATACTGTTGCTGATAAGGATATAATCCTATACAAGGTAGGAACACTAACATCATTTCAATCGAAAGACGTCCACTGCTGGACAAACACCTCCCCCAAGCACCGCCACTTCAACCAGTTCTTTGCTTCCCACATCCAGCGGAACATTTATCAAAATAACCTACCATAGTCCACAAATGAATTGTATGTAGAATTAAAGAACCTTTTGTTTTGATGTTCCCTTTTGAACAGATTCTTAACTTACAGTGAAACTACAGAAGTCAGTGTGGAAGCTGTTATTAACCATTTTCTTAAAATTCAAGCCAAATTACAACAATAAAAGCAGGTTTACATACCACTAACAAGCATCTGCAAGCTCTGTATCTCCGACTTCTGGTTCTCGCTGAGGGTCTGCAGCTGTTCCAACTCAGCCCGGAGCTCCAGAACCTCTGACTCCAGCTGCTCCTTGTCCTGGATCATCTTCCTCATGTCCTCTGCAACGAGGGAAGGTAACACACTTCAATTATGGGTAAAATGGAGGTTCTGTTAGGAGCGGTGTTGTGTTGGTGTGAGCGTGGGCGTGAATGTAATCAGCTCAGTGATGCAAGGGATCAATAGTAATTTGTTTCAGTCATGTACAAACAATACAAATGGAAATATAGAGGTGGAATGTTATTCATGAAACCATGCATTCGGATGGGACAAAATAAATCCCTAGTCTGTATGCCAGTGAAGTGTAAAAATGTAACAACTACACTAATTACAATTCATAATCTAATCTAATCTTTACCTTAACTTACCAGCAGGCGTTAGATGTTATTATTATACACTACACTATTATCCAACCACCAATATAATTTACTTAACTGTAGTAACTACTTAATAATCAGAACAATAATAGATGGTAGAACGACACTGAATGTACTTAATAGTTTTTATACAGAATGGTTTAGTATTTTTAGTTGTTCAGGTCATAGTAGATCAGGGGGGATAGGTAGCCTAACGATACACCTATTTCTAGTTTGTTGTCTAGTTATTAAGTCTCTTAAACTTTTCTATGCTGACGCCACACTGCATACATAAAGCTCAACTCTGCAGCAGATTATGGTACGACAATAACGCGTAGATATACGCTCCGGCAGCCTACTGTAACTTATTTTGGAGGATTGATCTAATTCAACAGGTTAATCAGTAAAACTACTGTCAAATTTGATATCAGGTGATTGGTTATATTACCCAAAATAACAACAACCAAATGTAAATATTGATGAGACATGATAACAGCTTCAAAGTTTCAGAAAGTGTTAACAAAAGATTTACTAAGACTTTTTTAGTCTTTCATCCAAAATATTAAAATGTGACCAACTTAACATAAATTATTGTGTATTGAAGTTTTTAATCACACAATAAACCATCACCTACAAACGAACTTCAGTGCTGTATCCCCATTTCATGCACATAACAATAGATATTTTACGGCACTGACCTTCTATACCACAACCTTGTATAGTTTTTACTGTGTTTTTATGCATGAATTAGATGTAATTGTAAATATAGGGCTGCCATCTGTCTGGATTTCTCCGGATACGTCTTAGTTTGGAGGGCGTCTGGGGAGCGTCCGGGCGGGGTTTTTATAAAGTGGACACTTTTTATGTCAGGGGAAATCCGATTAACTTGATAGAATGGAATGATTTGCAATATATTACAGCATATCATAGTTAAAAATTTGGTGCGGCAAATATGCCCATTTAAGTTGATGTTGGTTTCGTGGCTAAGTAACAAAAGCCGCACGGGTCGATCGATCAGGTTAAGCTACGCTTGCCGCGGTCGGTCCTTAGATGGGTGACCAGCTTTACATACCGAGACCTCTCCTTGCCCCAGAAAGCATGTTAAGCCGTTGGTCCCAGCTGTCATTCTTGGATCTTTGACAGTCATTATGGGTCATCAGAAGCCTGAAAGTCTGACAACCAGTCTTACCAAGGGGTATTGTGTTACCCAGTAAGTGTAACAGTAACTAAAATACTGGTATTGTATCCATCTTAGCTGCATCTGGTTAGACTGGAAGCCAACCCCAACATAGTTGGGAAAAGGCAGGCAGATTGAAGTTTAAGTTCAATTCAATCTGCCTAGCCTTTTGCCAACTATGTTGGGGTCGGCTTCCAGTCTAACTGGATGCAGCTGAATACCAGTATTTTACATGGAGCGACTGCCTATCTGACCTCTACAACCCAGTAACTAGGTATTAAGATACTGTCAAATTTCTCCAAATGATTTTAAACCTTAAAATGTTCAAAGTTAAGTTCAAAATCGTAAGTATGAGAAAATTTGACAGTTTGTTGTAACTTGACCTGCTGCTGTGTGTAGATACACACATACATTCAGTGGCCATAAAAATACTATGTAGTGGAAACCGCCGCCCCAAGCCCCCTATCTGCAATACCAGAGGCAACCCTAGAGAAAAATTTTAAAATGCGAACTTGCTTATAGAGGTAGAAGTAATAGTTTTGGTGGAGGAACCAAGAACTTATACTGATTCTATAGTAGTTATAAGAAATTGCAATGAGCATGTCTATCAAAATTAAGTAACTTTGGGGTTATTGGATTATCTGGTTGGTAGAATTAATCCAACAGAGTTTATACTACTTATATGCATGGAAGTGATAGCTTATGTCAACCTAGTCAAGTTGATACCGTCCTAGAACTGCCAACCACAACTACCTGCGTCTTTGTAAGATTGACCATAAGTCCATACATACCTCTTGCTCCAGTCGCATGTACGGGCCAGATCGCGATTAATCACCAAGATAGGTTTGGTCAGGACCTCGCTAGTTTTGTAAATCATTTGCGTAAAGATAGTAGGATGAAATTAGTTCGTCGGAGATTGAGTTAATACACACTGCGAAAAGTAAAGGAGAAAGAACGCCACCCTGTGGTACACTGGCAGAAATATCACTCCAGAAAGACTAGGTCTCTCCGATGCAAATACGTTGCCGGTGACCGAACAGATAACTACTAAACCAATCAATTACCGATAGAGATAATTATATTAAGAGAGCATAGAATGCCAAGAAAAACATCGAAATCAACAGTATTAAATCTAGCAATGCTAAGACCGTTAGATTACCGTTTGCCATGGCTGACCTTATATCATCCGTAATATGCAGAAGTGCTGTGGTGGTGCTATGACCAAGGACGAAAGCCAGACTGGAAAGGGTTGAGGAGATTTAGAATCAAAATCAAAAGTCATTCATTCAAATTAGGCTGAAAATCAGCACTTTCTGAACGTCAAAATTACATAAGACAGTCCCCACAAAACGCCCGCCCTTCACCACTTCCTAGTTCTTTAGCTGGGAAGAAGAAGAAGTGGTGCAACAAACTCCCCAGCAGCACAGCTGTCTGTTCAGCTAACTTGATTCTATACAATAGTATGCAAAATAATTTACGCAACACAAAACAGTAAATTTTATTAATTGTCAAATAAAATAAACAAGAACCTTATGAAGCCGGTGAAATGAAGCACGTAATTTGTCTTTATTGCTGGTGTTTGTATTGTGAATATTACTGTTTTTTTACTGTGTAAATGTATATTTTGCCTAATGTATAAGATGTTGGTGAAGATGAACTGTGATGCCACCATGAGAATACAAATATCTTTAAAAAAATCTCTTTATAGGAAACTCTGGCACCTAGCTGGTAAAATGCTCGAACAGCTCGTTTTTGAAGAACAAAAATATTTTGAATGTTAGCCGCTTTGCCCCACAGCAGAGTACCGTAGGACACTATTGAAATAACGCTATTGAAATAACTAAAATAGACTAACCAAGCTGTATTATCAACGTCAGTGTATTGTCTTACTTTCCTGACGGAGTAGGCGGCTGTACTGAGCCTTCCGCTAGGCTTGATATAAATGTGGGCCCCACTGAAGTTTAGCATCTACTGTTATGCCCAGAAAACTGCCGATTCTACAGTCTTCAGCAACTCTTTATCTAAGACGATGTTGGGTCCTAGATTCCTAACATTCGGAAAGACAAACTTTATACATTTTGTTTTCTTGGCATTGAGAACTAAGTTATTTTACCAATCCAAAACCATTGAGAGTGCACTGTTTACGTCGTCAAAATCATGTCTGTTTCTGTCTACTTTAAAAATAAGAGTGGTGTCATCTGCAAACAGTACAACGTTACAGATACCCTTTAAATAGAATGGTAAGTCATTGATATACACTAAGAATAAGAATGGACCCAGTATTGAGCCTTGAGGTACACCGAACTGAACTGATAGCCCGGAATATTTCAACCATTAACATCTACACATTGGAACATAATAAGTAAATAAGAATTTATTACTTTGAGAGCTTCGTTTTGGACACCGTAAGACGTAGTTTACGCAAAAGCGTGTCATGATGCACGCAATCAAAGGCTTTGGAGAGATCGCACAAAATTCCAATAGCATTTTTATTTTTGGAGAGATTGCATTCCAATAGATTATTTTTGGAGAGGAAAGTGCTTATTTGATCGTGGATTAACCGTTCAAGGACTTTGGATAGGAAGGTAAGACGGATATTGGACGATATTCAGAAAAGGATGAGGGATTACACTGTTTAGGACACTTTAGGTAATGGAATTATTTGGGCATCTTGCTATGAATATGGAAAGACACTACTTGATGCAACAAAATTGAGGATATGATAAATGACGGGAAGGATTACATCCAGCCGTAACATCTTAGTCCCTTACTAACATATTACGGCTGATACAGTCACTTCCTACTGCATTGGAAGTAACCGATAGTACGAGCAGTATGCTCTTCATAATATCACATGCGGAAAATTGACCAAAAACAAATCGAGATTATCGGGGAATCGGAAGAGATGAAAGATAATTCAGGGTATTCAATTTTATTGTCCTAACAAAACCGGACGCAGCAGTAAAATGATTATTCATTGCATCAATGTCAATCTTTTGGGATTGTCTCTTGTCGGGTGTTACTGAACCGACCCCCAGTGACCTAAAAAACCAAACTTTGGATGCGTCCCCACTAGAGACCGACTTAGGAATGTGATGGCGATTAGCATTCCTATTTTCTACACACCTTGTTGCAGTGAGTACGAATTGAGAATTATTATCTTTACTTAAGTTTAGACTAAGATCCTGCCTGTAGGAACTCCTACGACTTTCTTATTTATTGATTATCAGAGGAAAATAAAACAATGCAAACACGATTTAAAATAAATAATTTTATTTGGTATGAACTAATTCACATTTATTTCTCTACATTATTAAAAATATCTTTGTCATAGTAAACCAAAATTAAACTATTGTTACCATTTATAACAATAGAGAATCTGCATCTTTGTCGTGAATTATTGTAACAAATAAATAAATATCAAATTATCTATTTATAACAATGTTTTTTATTTTTATAGCGCCATCATATCTAACAAAAATACTCTCTAGTACATATATAAAGGCACAGACGTATCACAGCTTGATGTCTAATGTTTTTTAAGAACATTATTAAAATTTAATAATTATTTACAATCTCAATCAGAGAATAACACGAAGATTAGTAAAATGCAAAATTTACAGCATCAAAAAAATCTGTGCATGCATGACACACTATCGTGACTACTAGATGGCGCTGATGAGTTTAATTCCACTATTCTCCGTTAGATGGAGTTAAAAGCCGAGCCTTGCATTACGAAACCGTCGCGCGTCTTCGACGTCCTCGAGACAGGGAACTTGGACAATGTTGAAGTAGATGTGTCCCATGAGGTGTGAGGCTGAGGAGTTGGTGGTCTTCAGGCATTCGAAGAGCATGTCGTCGCAGGTGCAGTGCGACTTGCTGTAGAGTGAGTTGTTGGTGAGGTTGTATCGGCTGGAGAAGGCGCGGACCTTGGTGGGGCAGAGGTCATGCGTGCGGCAGCAGCGGTCCAGACGCCTGTCAGCGCCCAGGTCGTGGTAGTCGGCTGCTATGTCACCCGTGCCGCACCACTTTGTGCCTGGAGTGAAATTATTTACATCATATTCAGTTTGTATTCATTTGTATGTGTAACGTTAGACTAAAGGAGAGACTTTTTGTTTTACATGGGCCGAATGATAACAGTTATGTACATATACCATAAATCTTACAGATTTATTACGTTGAGTGGCATAATGGGCGATCTTATCGCTAAAAGCGAGCGAATATTCCTTCCTATACCTATACATAGATGAGTAACAATGTGATGCTCATAAAAAAAAAACTGGCCAAGTTCGTGTACGGGCCACGCACAATGAAGGGTTCCGCAGTTGGGATGAATTTATCCCAAGAACAAACTTAACATTGTAGTTGAAAAACATGTTCTCCCATACATTCCAACTGTAAATGGAAGTTTGTACTCACAATATTGAGAGATTTACCATGTTATTTTATGACCACAGACTTCCTAATCTTCCTATATGTTTTTTCTGTAATCTACAGGTAAAGAACTATTTTCTGTATTTATTTCAAAATTTTAGGCTTTTTTTTTGTGGATGGTAAATCATCAAATGACTTCTCCCGCTCCGGGCAGAGCGGGAGGGCGTGTCAGACTTTTACTGACTAAAACCCACCCGTGTTCCTTCAGTTGCCCGTGCCAGGGCCACGGTATCTCTTTCGAACTACCCGCGACCCCGGCGGCTTCGGCCCTATTGGACCCCGTCACTGCTGACATCTCTTTGAGGCGCGCGTGGAACACAACGCGCCGTCGACCCGGGCCTGGTCCTTACCGGACGGCGAGCTGCCCATTACTCGTCGTCCGCAAGCCCGCGCCTACGGTGGCCGGGAATCGGCGATAGATTCCCGCCGCCCAGGGCGTCTCCTGCGGCGGCTAGGGGCGCGAGGGCGCGGCTGTTGCCTCTCCCTCACGCGTTCCGCCTCCTCCTTTGCGAGCATTACTGCTTCGCAGAAGGAGGTGACGGCCTCCCATGCACTCTCGCTCCGCACCATGGCCTGGACCAAGTTTGGACGCGAGAGATCGCCGCCGCCGATCGCCTCCGTGAGAACACGGCGCGGCGGTGCTCCGCCCAAGCCGGGCAGACCTCTACTGTATGCTCCAGCTCAGTAGTTTCGGAGGTGATGATGGGAGTGGTAAATTTTCATCTATTCTCTTAAATAACTTTAAAACAATTTATTATAAAATTATTTAAAAAAAATAATATTTGAGACCCTCGCAAGATGCTCTTCCATTCGATATGTCACACGGTATAGTTTGCAAAACTTTTTTTTTATTTTCTTATTTGCCCCCCAAAAGTGAACCCCATATTCAAAATTCATTTATTTAATTTACTAGTCAGTGTTTGGGTCACAGAAGTTCATATACCGGATGACTTTTTTTACCGTCTCGAAAAAAATAGGGTGTATTAGGTGAACGGAGTAGAAGCGTATGGCATAACTAGTTTTTTTTTTTTTTTTTTAATAACTTAGTCAGAAAAAAATATCTAAGTATCAATAAATACTACAAATTCGATGTAAACTTTTCATTTAACAATAAAAACATACATTTTGAAAAAAAATAATAAATCCTTTAAAAATATCGAAATTCAAATCATATGCAACCTGCATTATGATTTGAATTTTGATTTTATGAAATTAATAAATAAAAAAAAAAAAAAAAAAAAAAAACTATATAAGTATGCCATAGGCTTCCACTCCGTTCACCGAATACACCCTATATATATTTTTATATATATTTTCCCCCCATATTTTTTTTTGGTGTTTTTTGTAGCGTCATTTAACGGATAGAAGATGTATTAGAATAGAAAAGGATATGACTGCCTCGTTGGTCGAGTGGTCGCAAGCGCTAATACTGAGCAGACATCTTGGGTGCGATGCTCTGGTCTGGCAAAGTGTTATTGGGTTTTCCATCTGGAATTTGTCAGCAGCTGCTCGGAGGCTGCATTCGTGCCCGGTTGATGACAATAGGTGGGTGTACTATAGGTACACCTCTGCCTAACCCTTCGGAGAATACAGCAGGCAGGTGAGCTGTTCTATCCAGTAAAGCGCAAACTTATCGGCTTCTTATTTTCTTTCTTTCTATGATTACCTGGTATGATCCCCTGGAACAGCGTGAGTGGACTGCCCCCCAGTAGTCCTGCATGCGCCCCGCCAGCATCCAGCCTGGCCCGCGCTGCACCGGTCTCCTGCCAGCCGCCGCCACTGCTGCCAGTTGTGGGTGTGTCTCTGCCCTCGTCGAAAGCTTCTACACCTGCCACCTGAAACAGATTGTTTATTGTTTGAGAATCAATAAGTATGTTAAGAACCTACTTCTGAAAATCCTCGTTTACTGTCCACCGTATCCACTACACCAAATTGCAGACGAACCCTTAAGCACGGGCCTTCCTCTATATAGAGGAAGGCCCGTGGAAGGCCGAAGGAAGGGGGTATAGTGGATTTATCCTGATAATTTTGATTGTGATATTAAGTAGCTCTGTAGGTAATTATTAATATAATTTGTCGCCTGGCATGTTAGCTACTCACCGCTAGATGGCGTAACCAGTATGCAGAATATTCATAGAATAGATAGGAAATAATGTGCTTTAACTTTTCTGATTTTAAATAATAATAACCAACATAGGACTGAGGAAATTGCTATTAATTGTTCACTTAAACAACACCCTCGCTTGCATCACATTCGTGATACATCACCATTTCGATCAGATCACACGTACCTAGATCTAACAGATAGCACATATAAGTATTCCAATGGTGTTCAGTTTCGACACGACATAATATTACCGTGGTCGGAGTGACGGACATAATTAGAGGTAATAGAGATAAAAATTAAATGTTTTATTCAATATTGATGGTTTGACAACACAATAATTCGGGTTAAGGATAAATGTGAGGCCAAAGTGTAAGAAAAAACGTGGTTTAATTTTATTACACTCAATGAGAATATCATTAAACTGTTCAAAGGTTTTAGCGTATGTCGCGTTACGGGTCGAAAATGCAGAAATTGTAATTAATTTTAGTCTTTCAGGACAACCGTAGGTGGTATGCGGTGCTGCAACTATAGAAAGCGTACGTTTGGTGAAATGCCCTAGAAAACACTAGTCAGTCATTACACGTAAGATATTACAGATCGAAAACACCATAATGACAGGGGTTGTTGTATTTGCACTGAGAGGCACTAACTACTCAGTACCTCTCACGACTTTTGGAGAAAGCAATGACCCGAAGGACGTCACCTACGAAGTCGGAGGTATATATGAGTATAACTTAATTGAAATTGCAATAAGTAGACAGAGGTTACCGTTATCAAAAGGGCCGCCATCAGACTCACCTACGAATAAAACAAAAAGTAGACCGAATTACGATCTGTCCAGGAAGACAGCAAAGCTATCATAAGAATTGAGAAACTACCTATTTCTACCTATTTTGACCTATAATTTGATTCCTAATACCTACCTATTACTTATCTGTATGAATATCACTATGATTGGAGTATACGATCTAATTCGCAATAACTGTGGTCGGTGGACGGTGATAGACAGAGAAAATAGCTGTTGATAATAATAACAGCCCGATAGAAAAAGGTGGAAAAGAATGGCGTGTTATTTACTGAGAACCGTGCAAGTTATGATCTTGTATGGTCTTTTCTTTTATTATAGTTCACGATGTGTTACGGTTTAGGAATAACATAACATAGCATCACGCTCGTCGTCACATTTCGCCAGTTATGTGTAAGTTCCATGTAATAGGGGGCGAGCCCAATGGCATCAACCGGGCATGTATCCAGACTCCGGGCTGCTACTGACAAATTCCTGATAGAATAACCCAATAACACTTTGCTCGACCTGGGAATCGAACCCAGGACCTCGTGCTCAGCAGTAGCGCTTGCGACCACTAGACTAACGAGGCAGACACTAATTAGTAATTAATCTAGTATAGATCTGAAAGTGACAACCGTGGAACACATGGATTGTGTTTCTTCCCAGCAATTATCAGTTTGGGCAAAAATTTAGTAAAAACGTACAGGTACTTTACTATATCTACCTACATCATCAATAGACCATAGAAGGATGTGAAATTATTGGATGCTTTTTCAAAAAGCTAGGAAGCACCTGTAGGTACCTACTTTTTCAATTCGTCTATTTAAAGTTCCGCATCATGTTTAACATGAATGTCACAATAGTAGCAATATAATAATTTTGTACCTAAGTAGGTACATTCTCGCCACAAATTGAGTGTTGTCAAGATACATCATCATTATTATGTTTGACAGTGGCAACGCATATTGTTGGACAGATTGTGAATTTATTAACCGCAGTCTTACGGTTTAGGTCATTTTTGATCAGTAGTAGGTAAACCTCCCCAATGACAAAGAATAGAAATCATAATGTATTCCAAGCCACTCGGGAAGCCCCGCGGGTTTTCCTGGGTATTTTTGCCTACATTTCGGTCCTTAGCCAGTTGCACACTATTTCCTTACCTCTAGCATTATATATTATCAACAGACTAGCGATCCGCCCCTGCTGCGCACCGTTTTTACGATTTGACAAAACATCGTCATTACTTTATTATATGGGCAAACTTAATATTAATATAATAGACAGGTGTGAGTAAAAACGCCGGGAGGGGACGCCCTAGGAAGACTTATAGTGACCTTATTGGTTATGTTCTTCAGAAAGGTCAGGGCATAGTACTCACAACCGGCGTGCGTGTATGACCCGATGTATGAACGTAAACGAGGTAAAAGGAGTAGGTATGTAAGGATCGTAGCAGCTAGGTGCGTTCTGTAGTTTCCGGAATAAATTCTCTAAATGATGGTAAAAACCGCAAAAAATAACAAAGATAACACCGAACCAGTGCGGATTTACCAGCGATGTGAGCACCACAGACGCAATTCACTCAGTGAAATACTTAAGAAAAAGTACAAGTCTCGCAAACAAGACCTCCACATGGTTTTCATCGACCTCGAAAAGACGTTTGACCGAGTTCCGCGAGAGCTTATCTGGCAAGCACTGAGAGCACAACTAGTGCTGGAGTATTACATTGAGCTCCATAAAGATCTTTACCACAATGTGTTTGTTTAAAACAAGAGTGGTCAGTCCAGCAGGAACAAGTAAAGAATTTGAGGTTAGAGAAGATGTTCTTCAGGGCTCGACCCTGAACCCTCTACTATTCAACCTGGTAATGGACTATATCACTTCAAACATAACAAAAACGATCAAATAAGCACTTTCCTCTCTAAAAATAATCTCCTCAACCCCTTCCAGTCTGGCTTCCGTCCTGGTCATAGCACCACCACTGCGCTTCTGAACATTACGGATGATATAAGGTCAGCCATGGAAAAAGGTAATCTTACGGTCCTAGCTTTGCTAGATTTCAGTAATGCCTTTAATACTGTTGATTTTGATGTTTTGCTTGGCATTTTAAGCTCTCTTAACATATCTCCATCGGTAATTGACTGGTTTCGTACTTACCTGTTCGGTCGCCGGCAACGTATTTGCATTGGAGAGATCTTGTCTTCCTGGTGTAATATTTCTGCCGGTGTACCTCAGGGTGGCGTTCTATCCCCTTTACTTTTCGCAGTTTTCATTAACTCAATTTCCGACGAACTTATTTCTTCCTACCATCTTTATGCAGATGATTTACAAATTTACTCGCGAGCCCCTCTTGGAAATCTGTCTGAGGCTATCTTAATGATTAATAGTGATCTGGCCCGTATATGCGAGTGGAGCAAGAGGTATGGACTTATGGTCAACCCCATAAAGACGCAGGTTGTGGTGGTAGGCAGTTCTAGGACGGTCTCAAGGATCGACTAGATGACTCTTCCCCAGGTTTCTTTTGACAATTCAGTTATTCCGTTCAGTGAGAAAGTTAAAAACTTGGGGATATTCATAGATAAGAATTTCTCTTGGACTGCGCAGCTGCGGGAAGTTAGCCGCAGGCTATTTGCATCTGCTGCATCTTTGAAGAGATTACGTAATTTTCTACCGACTGCCACCAAGATTGCGCTTGCACAATCGCTTCTTCTACCCATCCTTGACTATGCTGATGCCAGCTATCTTGACCTTACCCAAGACCAACTCGATAAACTTGAGCGGCTTCAAAATGTTTGTATAAGGTTTATATTCGGTTTGCGCAAATATGACCATGTTTCTGAATTTCGTGTGAAGCTCAAGTGGTTACCAATTCGCCATCGCCGGAATGCTCATATCCTTTCCCTTTTGTATAATGTGCTCTTTTCCCCTACCACCCCTCTCTATCTCAAGAAACGTTTCCAGTTTCTTTGCGACTCCCACACGAAATTTTTAAGGTCATCTGATAATTTAAAGCTCAAAATGCCTATGCATTCCACAACTTTCCTCGATAAATCCTTTACTGTCCAGGCTGCTCGTTTGTGGAATGCATTGCCAGTTCAAATAAAACGCGCGCAGTCGTTACCTATGTTTAAAAGGCTCGTAAAGGAACATTATTTGTCGTTGTGATCGTGTTCACGTAACTGTAAATATCTTTAGTCTTCATTTGTTTTCGTTGCTTATATTTAGTATGTATGTATTTATGTATCTATTATTTAGGTTATGTATGTATCTATTTTAGTATAATATTGTAAGTAGGCACTTATTATTTGCACCAAAGACAGCCCCATTTCATATCCAGGCAAATCACTGTCCATTCTATGGTTGCCTGGAAGAGATTGCAGAAAGCGATAAGGCCGCCCATTGTATATTTTGTAGTTTGTGTCTTTTTTTTTGTTATGTATTTTTGTGGTGTACAATAAAGTATATATAAATAAAATAAATAAATAAAAACCAGCACCGCGGTCACTACTATATGCCGATGATGTAGTTCTTATATCCGAATCGTTGGCAGAAGTGCAATCAGACCTGACTGCATGGCAGGAGTCCTTGGAGAGGAGAGGGCTGAGAGTCAGTAGACAGAAGACCGAATATATGTATTGTGAATTTTCCGAAGCTAATGTGGGTGTCATACCATGCCCATCCTTCGAACACACACACTTAACAGAGCTGAAGAGTTCAAGTATCTCGGATCCGTTGTAGCACCAAAAGCCGGTGTAGAGAGAGACATACACAATAGAATCCATGCAGCCCGGCTGAAATAGAGATCGTTGTCTGGCATCATTTATAAGCGATTCCCGTATGCCGATTAAAGTCAAGGGCAACGTATACAAAAAGGCAGTAAGACTAGACATGTGATAAGGCGAGATGATGACCATAGACTAAAAGAGTCATGAATATAGAAGAAGGAAAAAGAGTCCGTGGATGACCACCAATGATTTGGCTACAAACAATAAAAAATTACATGATAGAGAGTAACACAACTGTAGAGACAACTCACAACCGTACGGTGTGGCGCAGAAGTACTAGGAGCGCTGACCCCAAATAAATCGGGATAGTAGCCAGGAGAAAGGAGGAGAAGATGGTGAAAACTGCATCAAAATTTAGAACAACGCGGCGGGCGCGGCGGTTGCACAGACAGACACGAAAAGCGACTTTATATATGTTGGTATAGATGTGGGTTTACCTGCTGGCACTGGGACATGAGCCTGACCATCTGCGGGAAGGAGACGCCGAGCGGCCTATTGATCCTGCTGAGCTGCCGCAGCAGGCGACCCGTGTCGTCCTCGTCACTGGAAGAGAAAATGATAATGAGTACGATAGGCTTTTAAACAAACAGAGGAATATGCTTTGTTTTCACACCAAAATTTAACTAAGCTCATTTACAAAACCAAAAAAGGACAACAAGAAACAAAAAGAGATACCTATAAAAAGGGACAGTCATAGAGTTTTTGTTAACAAGCAAGACTCATCATATACAAACTGCCGTGAAATTACACACATGTACACATATACACAACACCAGAATATCAATTTCCAGTTTCAACTTCCTTAATTAAAACGAATTAATTATCGCTTCCGTAATTAAACGAAGGATATCCTCACACCGGGACGTACAACTTGGGACTGATGGGTCGCGCGGAGAAAGTAGTCAGACCACCAACTACAGGTGGTCAGTGTGACAGTGTCACTGACCGAACATTACGTAAGGCGTATTGCCTATTACTGGGATGTTGACCTAGTCCATGTATGACGTTAGTCAAGGTCCTTGGAGGGCGGCCCTTGGCCCTGTTACACGCGAATCTCTAGTACATAAGCCTACATAGTTGTCTGAGCGGGAACAAGTCAACGAGCTCGAGTGTAGAACTGCGTTGCCAACAAAGGAAAGGTTGTAAACTCTCACGCGCATGTAATTTCACCGGCCTCTTAATCCAGAAAAGCAATGCTACTTGGCGGAAGAAATACAGCGGAAATATCTACTTTCCGACGAACTCTCACAGAGATCTAACCTTTTTGTAATAAAACCTCTTAGTTAATTCTAAGTAGATCATAGTGTTAATTAGTGTTATAATAAGATTAATAAGTTAACGTGCTGCGCTTTATCAGGGTCATGTACTCATTATTTAAGCCACAGTATATACTATGGTTAAGCCTAGTCTTGTTCTGTAACTTGGTGAACATAAATTATGAAATAAATAAACAAAAAACGACCATCTATCTTGTGCCTAGATTTTCTATGCTGTACTTAAGTCGTGCTAGCACCACGAAGGTAATACCACACAGCTACGTGATCACGCCACCCTCCATTCTCGACCTATCGCCATCAGTCCGAGGCATACCTACAGGCCACTTGGCCAGGCAAGGGAAATAGCCGTGCGAGCGTCATGCATACCAGGACATATCAATAAGCGGCCCATTGTCCAGCATTGTGGCCGCACCGAGCGCCCATTGTGTTTGCACGGCTAGGTGGAGACGGAGTCACGTGGCTGTAGATATGCCTGGGTTTAGTCGGGAGAAGTTCTAGAAAGTTTCGGAAATTTGGCGTTACGGGGCTCGGGGATATCAGGATTTTCTTAAAGTTTTCGAGGTGTCACAAAATGAGAGAATCCTAATAGGTTTTGTCTTCGGATTGTTGCTAAGTACGGAGCTGCTCTACCTTATTTCGAAGAACATAGCATGCGGGCACATTATTTTAAACAAAGCAATCGCAAAATTATAGTAAATAGGTATGTAAACTTGCAATTATAATGCAATCACCTGTAGCAGCAGAATCGCTTTAGAATTAATTAACTGTTAAAGGACAAACAAGTACTATAAGTAATGTTTATTGTAAGAAAGAATAAATGTTTTTAGAGTACCTATCTGAAGAATTAAATCGAAGCAGTAATCATTATAGTACCTATTGATCAAGGTAAAGAGCACAAGTGAATTTAAGAGTTAGATATAGGAAGAATCATTCGTTGTCCGAACAATACCGCTTGGTAAACAATACCGCGCGAATGATGAAAATATGTAAATAAAACAATAAACTAGTTCAGCACTGAAAAGGCTTCGCCGGTCGCCCAGTGAGCTGTGAGCTGGATCGCCGGCAAATTGAATTACATATCATAATTTTAGCAGCGCTCGGTTGCGTAACGTTTCGGTCACGTTTAGGTGAAGGGCTGGTAATGCTGGGTGGTATTGAACGTGTTTGCCGGAAACGTGAGTGTTGAATATGAAGTGTTATTGCTAGTTTTATACACCGGGTAGTAGGTGTTTGTGATTACACGGCCTGCAATTTTTTAAATTTAGATCTTCTTTATTTTATGCCGAGGAAGATATATCAGCCGGTTAGCAAATAACAAGGAGGTGAGTGGCTGATTGACTTTCCTGACAGATGTACCTACATAACAATTGAAATAATAAGAAACCAATTACGACTGACTTGGCAAATATAAGGCACGAGGCATCCGATGATCCGAGAGCTTGATGCCTTGATTATTCATAGACTTCTGACCACTATATGACATGACGTTCACAAACTATGTTGTCAATGCTAAGATAGTCAACAAACAGTTGCAAGACCGATTGTGGTGCCTTACCTTTCGGGAAGCGTGCTCGTGATCCTAAGCCTAAAGCATGAATTAATGCAACCAATAACTACTGCCTCCAGGCATGAACACGGAATATACTACGATAATCGATGCATTTGGGTGCGCACGCGCAACCACACAATCAAGTACCTACTTCCGATATGTTTTTTGTACTAAAACTAATCGATTTCGATTCCGCAAGTTTAGTTACAGATTTGAGGAAACTGTGTTAACACGCATGGCATGAAACCATACCACAATGTTACGAGTATCATCACTGATAACCGACAGGTTGGTACAGGTAGACAATGTGCGAGTGCAACATCAGAGTATTGCATGCACCATCAATGTACTGCATCCTTAAAATTATCAAATCAGTTATATCAGTCTATTATTTACGGGAAAGTTAATTCTACAACCTAATCATTTTAATTAATAGCTCTATGTCAAAGGCTAGCTTAAGGGTCGAGTGTTACATTGTGAGCTCTCACGATGCTCCCGCGCAAGTGGAAACTACGCGCGCGCGCCGCTTTCTATACGCCTTGTTAGTTTTCACCTCAATGGTGTCGCTTGGAAATTCTACCATGAGACTTGATGGAGTAGAAGGCCAGCACGACGTTACCATGAATGTTAAGACTCCAAGAAAACATTTTACAATTTAAGATTAGAGTTTTTAGGGTTCCGTTCCCGAAGAGTCCAAAGAGTCCAAACGGAGCCCTATTGCTGTCACTCACGTCTCCGTCTGCCACACAGATTTTACAGCCAAACAGTTGGAGCTACAGTCTTAAAATTTTCACATCTTGTTGACCCAAAGCCATACAAATTGTCAAAAAATATTTTTAAATATTTTTAAGGGGGGCTCCCGTACAGATAAAGAGGGGAGCGAAAAAAAAATTTTGACCTACCCCATCGAATGGGGTAATCGAAAGTCAGCTTTTTTGTTACAAAATTTTGTTCCGAAGAATTTTTAAAATACCCATTGACCTATGAACTCGTAATTTGGTGATAATGTTTATTATTACGTATATTTTACTAAAAAATACCAATCACATAAAACAGAAACATCGCAGTGTTTTTATGCGGCGAACTTCATGGATGTAGCGAACGGCAGTTTTTGGGATATTGTACCTATCAAATTATCTAGACGTCTAAAAAAGCACTCCATGAATAGGTACGTCTACCATAAACTCGTAAATGAAAAAAAATTGACTTGGACTTAATGAAAATGATCTGTCAATTGTAGCTGCAGTCTAGTTAGAGAACCAATCCGTTTCATATAGAAAATGCAACGTTACACGCATCGTGGAACTTCTGCCTCGTCTGTTGTTCACCTCCATTATTGTGACTACCGTGGCGGTGTAGATAAACACTACGATTTGTTACGGGCTCGTGAAACTGAGCACTTGACATTGTCGCTACTAAGGAGAAAGATACAATAATAACACTGTTTTAGTTAGCAAGTAGCAACTCTTAGACGTTTCAGTGGTTAACGACCCTAGAGATGAAGAACGGAACGGACGTAGAAGGGCGCTGAACGGTGGGCGTGAACGGGCGCTGTCAGTGGAGGCTGCTCATATCTTAACTGCCACGGCATATTTTTAACCGACTTCAAAAAGGAGGAGGTTCTCAATTCGTCGGAACCTTTTTTTTTTTTTTATTAAATTTTTTTTTATGTATGTTCCCCGATTACTCGAAGATGGCTGGACCGATTTGGATTTTTTTTGTTTTATTCGAGAGGGTATACATCACAGTTGGTCCCATATAAAATTGATTAACTTTGCTTCGGTAGTTTTTGAGTTAGCTTCAATAATACGTATTTTTTACACACTTTTATATGGATGATGTTCTAGTTTGTTTTGCAGATAGTGGTATTAGAATTTGTGTGGGGTAGGTACACAACTAAAAAGTGAAAAATAAAAACTTTTTTACAAAAAACTACAACCGACTTCCAAAAACAACACTACAAAGTGAAAAATAACTTTAATTTCGGAAGTCAGTGGCAAAAAACGAAAATACATTTAACTAGACACCGACTTCCGAAATTAAAGTTATTTTTCACTTTGTAGTGTTGTTTTTGGAAGTCGGTTGTATTTTTTTGTAAAAAAGTTTTTTAATTTAATTTTTTAATGGAAATACTTTATTTATTTATATAAGTAGGTACATTAAAATGCTTAAATACAATATTTATAACACAACTAAGTAACTATTTACACCACAGGTACTAAATTAAATGACTAACAAACTAAATAGGTACACATAAAAACAAAAGGACATTTAGGCGTCGAAGTGATAGATATAAGAAATATTTCTATGGTTGAAGTACTCGTCCGCATCGCGGTCATCCGGAAGGCTGGCAGCATTGCCATGTTCAATGGCAATGTAGAGAACGAGCCATTTTCGAATTGTTTTTTATATTTTTATTACGGACGCTTTTAACATGTATAATTTCAACATGAACGATGTAACCAATATTTTTGTAAACATAATTTTGATATAAAAGAGTATCCGTGGAGTTTCTTGCCCTTTCTTCTCCATAGATAAGACCTACTACGCTATGGAAGGGACAACTATCTTCATCTTTCTGACTGCCCGACCCCTTGACAGTTCACAGTGCCTTTAATTGGTATAATTGATATAAATGCTTTGTTTGAGTTTGAAGGCTATATACTGTACGGCTGATTTATCTTGGCAGGTCCGAACTTCGCGCAGAAGGCTGCAGTAAGATTTTTTGGAAACAAATGGTGACATGAGGCGAGTGTGATTGAGAGAAGATGCGCGAAACTTCTTAGTGCTTATGTTCTGACCTGCCGAGATAAATCAGCCATAGTGTACACTGTAGTAAACTGAAATTGATTTGAAAGTATACCTATAAATATTCTCTAGAAACAACCAGGAACCGAAACAAAGAATTAGATGTCAAGAAAACAATCCTACATAAAAGTACCTATAGGCAAAGCCAAGCAAATCAAAGTAAAAACGGTAACACTTAACAACCGATGTTACCTACTGCAAACTCAAAACCTAGTCAATGTCATAAACTCATTATAAGTCGATAGGCAAATAACTAATGACAAGAGTTGCGCATGCGCATCGCCGCTATCCGAGTGGCTTCAGCCACCGGATATTTTGTTACAACACTATTTTTGATGCGTTGCAACGGCTGCGGTTGCCACTGCTTCATTATCTCCACCATCAACCTTTTAACATTGACCCAATTTATTGGGATTGAGTTTGAGACTGTTCATTGCAATACCAACAGCTTGCTCCTGATTCACTTCTAAGATCAAGCGTCATTGGATTCTGCGCTCAAACAACCATTCATTGGTATAAATCATCATCATCATCATCTACCTAGCCTTTCCCAACATGTTGCGGTCGGCTTCCAGTCTAACCGGATGCACCTACCAGTATTTTACATGGAATGATTGCCTATCTGACCTCCACAACCCAGTTACTAGGTAATACCATAGATACCTCTTGGTAAGACTGGTTGTCAGATTTTCGGACTTCTGACGACCCGTAACGACTGACGAATTTCAACGAATTTCGTTTCATTATCCTACTATATCCTAATATTATAAATGTGAAAGTTTGTATGTTTGGATGTTTGTTACTCAATCACGCAAAAACGGCTGAGCAGATTTGGATGAAATTTGGTATACAGTAGTTTATAACCTGGATTAAGATATAGGGTCTTTTCATCCCGGTAGAAGGTTCCCGTGGGATAATTTCCGACATTCACGCGGGCGAAGCCGCGGGCAACAGCCAGTGTATTATAATAGGTCTTTACCTATGAAATTGCCGTTTTGTTTGAAAAAAATTAAACGAATTTTTTTCATGCATTTTTTATTTGTATTAATCGAAGTAATCACCCATGTAATCAATGCATCTTTGCCAACGCAGTGGCAGTTTATTGATGCCCTTCTTAAAGAAATCAGCTGGAAGGCATTTTGTACTGCCTCTCGGGTATTGAATTTTTTTCCCGCCAAGAAGTTATCCAAATTCTGGAAAAAATAGTAGTCTGTAGGCGCAAGGTCTGGTGAGTAGGGCGGATGACGAAGAGCTTCCAATCCCAGTTCTTGCAACTTGGAGACCGTCTGCTGTGCAGTATGAGGTCGCGCGTTGTCGTGCAGGAGCAGCGGAGACGAGCGATTGACCAATGCTGGTTGAAGATGTGCCAGCTTTTCCATAATTGTGTTCAGTTCTTCACAGTACACATCTGAAGTAATGCTCACCCCGTTTGGTAAGAAGCTGTGATGAATCACACCGGCGCTAGACCACCAAACAGTGACCATCACTTTTCTAGGGGTAAGTTTTCGTTTAGGGCATTGTTTAGGTGCTGAACCAGGATCCAACCAACTTGCTGAGCGCTTGCGGTTATCAAACAGAATCCATTTATCATCGCAGGTAACAATGCGGTTCAAAATTCCTTCATTTGTGTGTCTGTTGAGCAGTGCAAGGCACGTCTCGACGCGTACTTCGCGCTGGCGATCATTGAGTTCGTGGGGTACCCATTTGTCAAGCTTTTTTACCTTGCCAATTTGACGCAAATGGACCAATATTGTTTTGACGCTAACGTCGAAAGCTGCTGCTAATTCAGCCGTAGATTGTGTATCATCAGCTTCCACAATCGCCTTTAATTCGTCATTGTCGACCAAAGTCTTCGGACGACCGCGAGGTTCATTTTTCAGGTCGAAATTTCCAGAACGGAAGCGAGCAAACCAATAACAAGTGGTGCGTTGGTTTGTAGTGTTAGCTCCGTAAACGTCGTTGATGTTGCGTGCCGCTTGTGCCGCGTTGCTGCCACGACGGTACTCATATTCCATAATTACTCGAATTTTTAACGTATCCATGATGACGAAAAAGATTGAAATGCGATGAAAATGTAACACTAATCAATAAACAAATGACTACTTTTGGAAAAAAAAATCCATGTTTTTAAAATAAAATTAATTTGAAATTAAAATTCTTAGCCAAACAAAAATTATTTTGATTTGAAATGGCCAGTACTGCAGAACGGCAATTTCATAGGTAAAGACCTAATATGTTCATTGATCGTTTTCAAATACAAACAACCATTATGTTTCCTGCTTGACCTTGCATTCACGCCATATTGACACCACTAACCAAGCTAGGTATCCAATCATGCGCAATTAGTAAGCGAGTGTGCACGATGCAACAATTCATAAGCAATGCTCGGTCAACATGCAGCCTATTGATCGTACGTCATTATTCAGTCATGTAATGATGTCTGTTCTAAAAGTATGTATAAACAAACATTCTTACGCAATCACTCACACGGAAATTAAAACACATTCATCTGTAGGCTGTAGGTATCTATTTAGAAGGTTCCAAATTATTATTATTAAATTGTTTGAATAAAACTAAAAAGAGGGGCTTATGGCTAAGTAATAACAGCCGCACGGGTCGATCGATCAGGTTAAGCTGCGCTTGCCGCGGCTGGTCCGTGGATGGGTGACCATCTTTACATACTATGATCCATCCGTGCCTGGGAAAGCACGTTAAGCCGTTGGTCACGACTGTCATTCTTGGATCTATGACAGTCGTTACGGGTCGTCCGAAGCCCGAAAGTCTTACCAAGGGGTATCGTATTACCCAGTACTGGGTTATGGAGGTCAGATAGGCAGCCGCTCCATGTAAAATACTGGTATTCAGCTGTATCCGGTTAGACTGGAAGCCGACCCCAACGAAGTTGGGAAAAGACTGGGCAAATGATGGAAGTTTGAATAAAATTCGTCAGATAGGCAGTCGCTCCATGTAAAATACTGGCATTCAATTGCATCCGGTTAGACTGTAAGCTGACTACAAAATATTTGGACAAAGGCTGGGCAGATCGATTGTTTGAATAAAATGATTAATTTGCATTGTAATTGAACACATATTGACATAAGTCGAGGTTATAAAATCTACCTCAAATTGTCAAATGAAAAACATATCTAGAGTCAATGTAATAAGGTGATTTAAAATTAAGTATTCAAATAATCAAATCAAAGCTCAATTTGTAAATGGACATGTGGATGCCAATTTGTGGTGCACAAATTGGCATCCACATGTCCGTTTTCTGATCCAATTCAGAAACTTTTGGAACAAACAACATGAGCGACTTCGCACCTACAGTGCTATTCTGTACAAATATCACCGTGAAAACTTAGGTGAAGTGAGCGTGGAGTGAGCTGTCAATAGTGTCAATCCCTAACATCAAGTAGAATGACAACTCACTTCACCTAGGTTTTCACGGTGTGAGATTTGTACAGAATAGCACTGCTGGTCGCTAAGACCTCATTAGCACATGATCGGAATAAGTGCATAATAACCCAATTATTTATTAGGCAATTAATCAATCTGCGTAGACTTTTTCAACTATATGTTGTGGTCGGTTTTGAGTCTAACCGGATTCAGCTGAATGCCAGTATTTTACATTGAGTGACTGCCTATATGACCTCCTCAAACCAGTTACTGGGTAACACGATACGCCTTGGCCCTTGGTAAGACTGGTTGACACACTTTTGGGCTTCTGTCTACCTGTATTACCTACTGTCCAAGATCTACGAATGACAGGTTGGACCAATTGCATAACGTGTTTTCCGAGATATGGCGAATTATATCGTCGTTAGCGTCCTGAACCTCATAATCCTGGTGCGATACTAAGCTGTATCCTGAAATTCAGCAATCTATGGTTCTAAATCCCAATAATTTCTTGATTGACCTTGTGGGTGGCGACTAGACCAGATAGTCACAATTATTTAACAACCGTCCATGCAACAGCCCAATTACACACGTCATTATTGTACGCGCAGTGACTGCTTCAGTTGACCTGGTAGGCTACTATGCGCAGGCGCATCCTTGTGCTACATAATGTTACACAACTCAACTAGGTGAGATGAAGTGGCTGTAGTTAATGTAATAAGTGGTACTTCTGGTTTGTTGCACATAATAATAAACTAAATAAATATGTGGTTACTTACGCTAACTAGCTATGTATTTAGCATCTTTTTAAAATTGTAGTGTTGTGTTGTTATTTAGTTGTTTATCAAAGCCAGGGAAATTTTGCTTATCACATAAATCATCATTAGCGTAGCCTTTTCCTAACTAGTTTAGGTTCGCTTCCAGTCTAACCGGGGTGAAGATGAATACCAGTATTCTACATGAAGCGACTGTCTATCTTTAAACTGGGTTCTGAGTTACGAGACCCCTTGGAAACGACCACAAAATGTATAAAGAAAGAGAGGGTGTCCTCGACAGCAGTTGATGCATTGTCATTGTTGTAGTTTTTTGATGTTTTGTAAAAAACTTTGAGTGAGGTGGAATTGCAATCTTCTAACGTATTTGGCGAGTCGGAACTGCTCGCATTTGTTTACTGAAGTAGAGAAAGGAATAGTGGAGCAAGTATGACTAATGCGCGTGCCTTATGCGCGTGACCTTGGCTCTGTTACATTTTTCCAACCAGTGCAAAATAGTCAAGGTGTTAACCTAACGTGCCTAGCTTACTTACTGGTAATTCAACTTTGTCTACAGCTACTAGTGACATAATAAATATGATTTGTATAATAAGTATTTAGCGTCATTTATTCTTAAAGGAAACAAAACCATTTGGATAATACCTTATGATTACTTATGAATTATGATTATATCCCCTCCTTTTTTTCTACAAATATGTACTTATTATATTATTTAAGACTGTTACGTTATTTTGTAAATATTATCTTGTTTGAAAGTAAATACGGGATATTATTTTTGAAACAAGATGTTTTTTTCAACAAAAAAGCAAAATGAGTAAGGATCGTAGCAGGTGGCGTCCTTTAGTTTCTGCCTATCCCCATGCGAAAGCGTGAGTTTATGTATGTATGTATGTATGTGTGTATGGTTTTTTTCATGCGTTACCAACGCCTTCTGACTGTGTCAGGGCTCCACATAGTGGTTATTTTGGCCCACAGCTCACATGCCCAGTCCCCGTGGAAGATGGTGGGACGAGCTGGTTATAACAAACAACCGTCCACATCCACCACTGTTCCAGCACTGGAAGTCATGGGGCGAGGCTTTTGCCTAGCTGTGGGATGATACAGGGTAATAGTAAGTTACCTAAATATTTAATAAACCGTAGATAGTAAAAGGTTCACATTATGAATAATCTAGGTAGGTAGGAGGCCTCTTTCGGCTGAAATGATGATGAGGTAGGTAGGTACTCTTCGGATAAAAAGCGCACATAGAGTCAGCTAAGTGTAACGCGTTTCGTAAATGGAAAGAATTAGAGCGGAGGCCTTATTTCCGGTCGTCCGATTGGTAGGGTAATGAAACACTTCGTTTTCCATTTTCCCCATTCCCCGTATTCGCTAGCATTGATTGCTAGCGGCCGGCTCTTTTCGACAAACAAACACGCATTATCAGACCTTTTTTACTTACATTAAAAAAAATAGACAGTGAGATGACGGTTGATAGATTTTTGATTAATTTTTAACTTTATTTTATTTTTATTATTTGTTGTTATAGCCGAGAAATAATAGAAATACACAATCTGTGACAATTTTCTACTGTCTATCTATTACGGTTCATTGGATACAGACCTGTGACAGACAGACGGACAGACGGACAGCGGAGGCTTAGTAATAGGGTTCCGTTTGGTACCCTTCGGATACGGAACCCCAGACACAAAAAAATAGTGATAATACTACCTACAAATTAACGATTTTCGGACTTTTTTCTTTACATATTATGCTGTGGGACCTTGCTTCTTGCCGAATTTCATGATTCTAGGTCAACGGATTATACCTTCGTACAGGTTTTGTATTGCATTGGATTTTGATTTATTTGCGAGTTTCAAAAATACAAGTATGTCGCATAAATTACCATATTTTCTTATTGTGTTGACTTAGAACTTTGATTTTTTTAGTGTTCCAAAGGACCGAATACATACAACATTATTTTTAGTACCTATATGCGAAACCTGAATATAGTTTGTTCAGTTTTTATACCGTGTTATATTTTGCCCGAAAAATCTTTAAAAAAGGGTACAATATGGACATCGCGCGACGAACACAAGTCACTGCAGGTCATAGAGCGGTACTAGGCACGGGCGTACAGCGGGCGCCGCGTGGTGATCATGTTTTTGTACGGACAACTAGGTAAAATAACAAGCTTATAACCTTGTGATTTCATGATACAGTTTTGAAATTTTGTACATAGATTCTTTACATAAAAATACAAGACACGTGTTTTGGGTTTCGCATATTATACGAGTACTAAAACGGATGTTATATATCCAATGTAGGTATTTGATAAGTAGGTACCTACTTATTAATTTCAACTTGATACCTCCACGCATTTCTGAGAAAAAGGGTCTTGATAGGCTGACAGATAGACAACGAAGTGATCCTATATGGGTTCCGTTTATTCCTTTTGAGGTACAGTACCCTGACAATAACAATTAAACATATTAACAATTAAAATATGGCGTCGAAAAACTCCTTCGTCCTACGTACTCGTACCAGCCATACCTAAGCCCAGTTGCTGAATCATTTTCATTGCTAATTTTATTTGATACATCCGTTGTAGAAAGGAAAATTTGGTCTTAACTAATATCATACAATAGATAATATATTAGTACAAGTACCTACAGGAGATTCACTTCGCAAAATCATTTAAATAAATAGCGACTCTTGCTACGACATAATAAAGTACAATTCAGGTCGCACACCGTTAATTCCGTAGGTACACTGAAATTCATTATAAATTGCGTCTCTTTCTATCGCGTAACTCTTATATCTTCTGACTCGTTAGGGTTGTCTTCTTTTACGACTCGGCGAGTGAGTGAGTATCGAACTAACATGCGAGCCGGCCGATGCGTGGCAGCTCACACTGAATTAGCCCGACAAGTCGAGCCTGCCGCGTAAGTACTTGTAGCTTCAAACCTAAAATGCTTTGCGCCTTACCTTCTAATATGAAGGTTCGAGAACGGCACGATCTCATTAATATTTTACTGTGTGGGTACACACACACAACCTTTGCCAGTGAGCGACTTGACGCCGAACAGTGAATGGGCAGCAAACAGCGGCATAATGAGAAACTGCGATTTTCCGGCGTTTGACAGAAACACGTTCGCAGTTCTAAGAATTAAATTTTAATTTTCCACTAAAAATATTTTTCCCGTAGGCATTACACCCGGTGTAGACACCGAATTTTAGTAACCTCTCTGATTCTATATACATCATCCTTCAATTCAGGAACATCTCTGCTTCTACATCATTCTTCAATTCTAGTAACCTCTCTGCTTCTACATCATCGTTCAATTCTAGTAACCTCTCTGCTTCTACATCATCCTTCAATTCAGTAACCTCTCTGCTTCTACATCATTCTTAAATTCTAGTAACCTCTCTGCTTCTACATCATCATTCAATTCTAGTAACCTCTCTGCTTCTACATCATCCTTCAATTCAGTAACCTCTCTGCTTCTATATCATTCTTCAATTCTAGTAACCTCTCTGCTTCTACATCATCGTTCAATTCTAGTAACCTCTCTGCTTCTACATCATTCTTCAATTCTAGTAACCTATCTGCTTCTACATCATTCTTCAAATCTATTAACCTCTCTGCTTCTACGTCATTCTTCAATTCTAGTAACCTCTCTGCTTCTACATCGTCGTTAAATTATAGTAACCTCTCTGCTTCTACATCATCCTTCAATTCAGTAACCTCTCTGCTACTACATCATTCTTCAATTCTAGTAACCTCTCTGCTTCTACATCATCGTTCAATTCTAGTAACCTCTCTGCTTCTACATCATCCTTCAATTCAGTAACCTCTCTGCTTCTATATCATTCTTCAATTCTAGTAACCTCTCTGCTTCTACATCATCGTTCAATTCTAGTAACCTCTCTGCTTCTACATCATTCTTCAATTCTAGTAACCTCTCTGCTTCTACATCATCATTCAATTCTAGTTACCTATCTGCTTCTACATCATTCTTCAAATCTATTAACCTCTCTGCTTCTACGTCATTCTTCAATTCTAGTAACCTCTCTGCTTCTACATCATCGTTAAATTATAGTAACCTCTCTGCTTCTACATCATCCTTCAATTCAGTAACCTCTCTGCTACTACATCATTCTTCAATTCTAGTGACCTCTCTGCTTCTACATCATCGTTCAATTCTAGTAACCTCTCTGCTTCTACATCATCCTTCAATTCAGTAACCTCTCTGCTTCTACATCATTCTTCAATTCTAGTAACCTCTCTGCTTCTACATCATCCTTCAATTCAGTAACCTCTCTGCTTCTACATCATCCTTCAATTCTAGTATCCTCTCTGCTTCTACATCATTCTTCAATTCTAGTAACCTCTCTGCTTCTACATCATCCTTAAATTCTAGTATCCTCTCTGCTTCTACACCATTCTTCAATTCTAGTAACATCTCTGCTTCTACATCATCCTTCAATTCA
Organism: Cosmia pyralina; assembly: GCA_946251885.1. Classification (NCBI taxonomy): domain Eukaryota; kingdom Metazoa; phylum Arthropoda; class Insecta; order Lepidoptera; family Noctuidae; genus Cosmia; species Cosmia pyralina. The sequence continues at coordinate 1,336,259 of OX276354.1, forward strand.
GTAACCTCTCTGCTTCTACATCATCCTTCAATTCTAGTATCCTCTCTGCTTGTACATCATCCTTCAATTCTAGTATCCTCTCTGCTTGTACATCATCCTTCAATTCTAGTAACCTCTCTGCTTCTGCATCATCCTTCAATTCAGTAACTAAAGCATTTATTTCAATTGAACCATTTACAGCGGCGCTTGAATTGTCAAGGAGTCGGTCAATTAGAAAGTTGAAGCTAGCTAACAACAAACAGATAGGCCAAATTACTTAAGATGAGTAGGTACGTAGGTACTAACTGGATCGCCAGACAGACCGACGCGTCACATCACTAACGTTATGTTATAAATATGATTATTGTTGTTGTGTTGTATAAACGACACTATACTCGTCAGTACCACACGTGTATTGTGGATGGTCACATTCGCGAGTGAGCAATCTGATCACATTATATTATATTCTATGCGGATTACTTGTACCTAAGTGGGTTATACGCATGACTTCGTTGCAGCATCGGCGTGCGTTTTATTAGTCTGTAAGCAACTTGGTGGTAATTTATGTATTTATTGACACACAAAGGCGATGAGAAGGAAGTCTTTGTTGTGGTGCAAATCATTAGAGAAAGGAATGCAGTGACTCGGCGTTCAAAGCTGGCATGTTTTTTTTTATTATGAAGTGTGGCTGTTTGTAAGTACTTAATTCAAAGCAAAAGGTTTTTTCATCGTTTAAAAACCGCATTAAAATCGCTCCATTCGTTTGGGAGCTACAAAGTCACTTAAAGCACTTACAAACAGAGCCAGACACAAAGCTTTTAAACTCTTTTTGCGTCGAGGTTAGAGAGGGCAATAATGGAATTGCACTCACCCATTTACTTTTAATATTATACAACTCTACCTACTCATTACAAGTCATTAGATACAGTAAATACTCAAGATTGCAATGAACCATTAGAACGCAATGGAAGGTTTATTTAAATATTATGCACATAAGCACATTCGTAATGACCGTTATAATGACACTAGCTGCGCCCCGCGGTTTCGCCCGCGTAGTCCGGGATAAAAAGTAGCCTATGCGTTAATCCAGGGTGTCAGCTACCTCCATACCAAATTTTATCAAAATTGGTCCAGCCGTTTGAGCGTGAAGAAGTAACAAACAAACACAAACACTCACAAACATTCGCCTTTATAATTATTAGTTTGATTAGTGTGATATTCTATTATAAGTGTGATTCATCATCATCATCATTTTAATCCGGAATCACCCACTGCTGGGTCCCTAACTCCTCCCTTTTTTTTTAAGGTGATATTTATCCTATACCTAAAAATATCTCCATACGGTCTTCGATAAATAAAACTGTAATTAGATAATTTGTACATTAATTTACTTACACCTAAAAATACTCTAAGTATAGGTATGTAATAAAATGCCAGAAATACAATCGTCGTCATTTGGAACCTCATTCATTCATTGGAAAAACTTTCGAATACAATGCGCGTAAAAACCCACGTTACACAAGTCATTCAAGAGTTCAACATAATATTTGAGTGTGACACACTATGATGGCATAACGCGGACCTATAACAATTGCTCAATGATCCAATCAGATCTGCCCCCCTCGGGACATAACCCCGCACGTCCCCCCTCCACTACATCTTCCTAGGCACTTGACACTTCTAGAACAAGGTTGTAAAATCTGGCCGAGATTTGCGATCCAGACGTGTAATGTCATTGACTCGACTAAATGGGCTCTGAGATTGGCTGATGTACTCTTCAAGGTTCTTCTACAAGTTTTGTAGATGTAAAGATGGGCTAAGCTTCTACAGGTGCGTATGAAGACTAATTCCTACTACTACCGTTTTTTTAATGTTTAAAACGATAGCTGCTACAGTCCTTGGCAGGGTTCAAGAATAAGACTTCCACGAACATGACTAGTTAATGGCGGCGCCACCTGCTTTATCCCACACAAATCGTTAAGGCGGCCGCGACCGGGGAAAAGGTCATTATTTTGTTGATCTTATTAATACATAGATAGTGTAGTGGAATCTATTAACTAGGTCTCTACATAATAAAAAGAGGTGTATAATAAAATAAGCCTTATTAACACTAGGCTGTGGCCTTATTTTGAAAAGGCATTGAATTCCTGAACTGAATTGAAGTGAATTCGCCTTTTCAATCTACCTAGCCTTTTCCCAACTATGTTGGGGTCGGCTTCCAGTCTAACCGGATGCAGCTGAGTACCAGTATTTTATATGGAGCGACTGCCTCTCTGACCTCCACAACCCAATGACTGGGTAATACGTCCCCTTAAAGTAAAGTAAGTAAGTCCCCTTGGTAAGACTGGTTGTCAGACTTTCGGGCTTCTGACGACCCGTAACGACTGTCAAAGATCCACGAATGACAGCTGGGACCAACGGCTTATTGTGCTTTCCGAGGCACGGAGAAGTCTCGGTATGTAAATATGGTCACCCATCCACGGACCAACCCCGGCAAGCATAGCTTACCTGATGGATCGACCCGTACGGCTGTTATTGCTTAGCCACGAGCTCCTCGCTGAACTGAATTCGCCTTTTGGCAGCCGTATAATTTGGTAATATGTGATCTGCTGACGAATCATAATGTCATTTTGGAGTACCTAAATCATCATCATCATCTGCCTAGCCTTATACCAACTATGTTGAGGTCGCTTCCAGTCTAACCGGATGCAGATGAATACCAGTATTTTACATGGAGCGACCGCATAGCTGATCTCTACAGCCCAATTACTGGGTAATACGATACCCCTTGGAAAGAGTGGTTGTCAGAGTTTTGGAGTTGATAATTGGTAGAAAAAATGTTAACAACTAATTAAGACTTGTCATAAAATGCCACAGTTGAACAGGGTTCTGGAATCTGGGATAAGAAATGTTATAGGTATATACCAACAAAATTACACTTCGCCCAAAATGAAAATGAAAACTAGGCCAAAAAAAGTTAACGGAAGCGGCATCAATTACCATATGTTGAAATATTTCGATCACGATCACGTATTACTTACACTTTCATTCTATCGATCTAATATCCGAGCGGAATTTAACGCAACTTTCACTGATTGCTTCGCATCAATCAATTACCGAATCAATCAACATCAATGGCACGATTGATTGGCGTATCGGATCAATGAATGGGTAAGAAGTAAAGTTGTCGTTGAGGTGTAACTTTGGTAGAAGTTGACTAGTAAGTAAGTAGTCCTACGTAGAATTAAGTTAGTTTGTTCTAATGATGCTTACTTTGGCTACTGGTTTTCTGGCCGTTAGCTTGAGTATTATAATCTGGCATGCTGGATCAGGAAACATCTATACCTACATTTTAGAAATTAAAGTTGATTTTCGTGTCTAACTTTCGTGCTTTTCGTATAAACTATAAAAATTGATTTTGATGCGGATTTCACCATCATTTGGAGAATTTATTCCGTAATATTAAGGAATCTCTATGCTTTGTCAAGTCGTCGTACAAACAATGCGATGCAGGGGCGGGTACTATAATACATACATATAATTTTCACAACAAACATACAAAGTTTTCAGTACTAACCCGGAACTTGAGAAAATGGGTTCAGTAGGAAAGTAAAACACTATGGTGTCAGTAAAAACGCGCCTGTGTGCTACTAGCTGCAAATGCGGCTCCAACTTTGAGTTTTTGACTGTTTGCGGAATGGGGCAGACGTGGTACATCACTAAAGGAAACTCTTGTGGATACAATGTCAGTAGTGTATCTCAACAACTCAACAACCCTACTGGCCGTGAGCTGGGAGCGCCGGAAGACGGGCAGACGGAGAAAGCGGCTCCTATTAGCGATGCTCTGCTAACTGCTCGATATGTTTCTATTTTTACTTGTTCACGTGTGGATTCGAATTTTGTAGGCATGTTGTCAAACATTGTAGTCTTATTTTTAACTATTCGGACGGTTTTGGGACAACAATGAACATTGCAAGCGTGGCAATTCGGCAGCCTTTTGTGAATTGCAAAAACAAAGACGTTTTGGAATCATGTCTATGAAGTGAAGCTAGGGAGCTTGTAGGAGACAGACAAGTACTTAACAAGCAATGAAAAAAGAAATGCCAATGAAGACAAGAATTTTTAGATTGGTGAAGTGAGGTGGGCAAATCTGTGGTTATAATAGTACCACTGGATGTCCCTTTATAAGGCTAGACAGATGTGTTTTGGTCAGTATCAGCTTATGCTCTGTCTGCAATTTTGACATACATATATTTCTGGATGATTTTCAGGTAGTTTTATTGATCTCTGTGATTCAAAAATCTAACGGCTGTAGGAAGATTCCTAGCTGCTAGCTTTTCGAATCACAGCGTGTACTTTGGAATTTACCCAGATTGGGTTCCGAACTTGCCATTGCCACTGCGAGAGTAAAACTAAGTATTCGAGAGAAAAACCAGTTAAGTAAAACTCGGACCGGTTTGTTACACCACCGACGGTAATAGCTAGGTAGCTAGGTATGTCCTTCAACATTACCTAAGTAAACATAGACTTATTGAGAGCTTATAACCGGCCGCGAACTTAAAGACTCCCTTCACTCTTTAATCCACATAACATTAGTCCATCAATACTTTAATGTCTAGTTGCTAATGTCCAAACTGTAAACTATGAAGAGTTTGGCACTCACTGGCCCTACTAAAAATTCTTTCGCATATTCTAAATCTGAAGGAATGTTTCATGCTACAATTTTTGATTATGTTTATTGCATCTTTAAAGATTCACTTTATATGTTGTTTGAACACTTGGAACCATCGGAAAGTTATAGGAATCGGACAATTACCTTAATTTTAACACTTCTTCAAGCTATAGGGTTATTTTGGGGTATGCTAGATCAACTTGTTAAGACAATAATTTGTTAATGATTAAAGGAGACAAAGCAAACCACTCAAGATTTCTTTCCTGACGGTGACACAGAAGGGGAAGTAATAATAATAATAATAATAATAAACCATTTATTTCAGGCGACACGGCCCATAGATAAATACCTTAACCTAAAAATACATATTTGAATATAAACAAAAACTTGTGTTAATAAAATAGGCTTAAGACTATGTTAGTAGCACTCCTCTTTGCACTAGCTTGACTTTAAGTGCTGCTTTAAGTGGAAGTAGTATAATGTATATGTTTGATTGTTTGCCCTACTTCAGTGTTGGAAAACAATAGACAATCCGATATATTGATGGTTGCAGTTGTGTGGTGTTTGGTTTCACTTAGAACGAGCGCTGCCAGTGTGCTGCCAGTGCAGTGTGCCGGACCTACGCCGTTTACTACACAACAACGCCTACGTGCTTATGATATTAAATTCTGTTTTTAGCATGCTGATAATCCCTTGTTTTCCACATAATATGCTTTAAAAACTTATTAGGTAAACTTATAATTAGGAACGTAACGTACTTTCTACTTATTTTGACATGGAACAATCGATTAACATGAAGTAACATGATGAGCTCGTAATGATCCAGAATCCAGATAATTAGATTCAGATTAACACTGATTGATAAATACGTGATTGCAACTGATTATAAAGGGATTAATTAAGTAAGACGAGACACGGTTCCTTGTACAAACAGATAAGATAATAGCTGAATCATGCCACATTAAACTCCAACAGCATTAGTGGTAGGTATGTCAACCATTCAGTATCGGAAGTACCTAACGTGCTACCGACTCCTGTTTCATAGTCACTGCACGTCGAAGTAACACTTGCATCAGTGACGTAGGTAGTGAGGTAGTCATGTTGAATAAGTGACGCAAGGGTTCAAAGAAACTGCCCACCCCTGGTGACGATGCGTGCCATGTCTGGCGCACCTTGGACAGTCAGGCAATAAAGATACCATCTTGGATGACAAGCTAATCTGTTTAAAATCGACTCGTAAACGTGTGGTTTGTTCGATTATACGATATATCCATCGTCAGTCAGTAGTACAAGATGGTTATGTCTGAATACGATGTGCTAAAAAGTAATCACAAACCACAAAATCAGACAGCGGATCTACAAGAGTTACATCAGGTAAATTAATTAAATCAAGCTTCGAATTTTATTTACCCAAGGAGTGAGTGAGTGGGAGAATCTGGCGCAGAACAATAAATCGACTCTCAAACTATTCGTTGGCAGGATAAACAAGGTCGATGCCAACATCGGGCAAACTGCTGCAGTTTGCCCGATGTTGGCATCCAGGTCGGCAGCTGAGAAGCTCAGTATGCAGTTTAACTGCATACTGAGCTTCTCTTATTAGAACAAGCTTTAGTCGAATTCGAGGGAGTGGCAATGGAATCCTAAAGATGATTGCAGACAGACCAGTATCGCCAGCTGTGGGAAGGCTCATCAGGCTGCACGTTGCCTGATGAGTTTTTGTATTTTATTTAATTATCTAGTTCAACCGACTAAGGAAACTCATTTACATTTTTAAAGACTTGAGATTGATACCAGATTTAAAACTTTTGATTCACACCTACAAAGCCTTGGCAGAATGCGTAATAACCTATTGTATATGTTCCTGGGGTTCGGCAGCCAAAACACATCTTCTTGAACTTGAGAGGGCGCAGCGTGTTGTGCTCAAAGTACTTCTCTCGCTACCGTTTCAACATCCTACAGATTCTGTTTATGATAAGGCCGATGTTCTGTCTGTCAGAAAGTTGTTTGTGTATCAATGTTTACGTAAATATCATAAAAACACAGTACCCTATCTAATACCTTCTGGCAAAAGAAGAGACGAATGCCCAATCCCTAGAGTAAAAAGCAAATTTGCCCAACATCATTATAACAATGTAGCACCAAGATTGTACAATAAACTTAATATAGCTCATAAAACCAAACAATTATCTAACTATCAGTTTAAAAATAAAATAAAATTATGGCTGAAACCATTAAATTACGACGAAATAGAAAATCTATTCCTAATTTTAAAATAAAAATAAAGCAGTAAAACACAAAACCCACTCTCAAATTGCCACATACACACACGCACTCCCACAACCACAAACATGCACATGCACACACACACTCACCCACACACACACACAAACACACACACACTATTTTTAGTTCGCAGATTGTAAACTTTTGGTTATAAACTTAATTAGTAGATAAATTATTATAAGTTATGATTGTAACACTAGATCGACATATTTATCTGGAAGGAACTGATTCCCAACATACAGCTCACGCTAGTTTGGGAAACAGGGCTTGCACATGAAATGTAAATACTTGTTGTTGCAATAAAGATTTTGTATTTGTATTTGTAATTAAATTTTTATTTTCAATGATTGAATTTTAATATATTTTCAATTTTATATTAATTTTTATTTATTTGCAACTAGCTGACCCGCCAGACATTGTCATGTCAAAATTTCAATTTATTTTCTATTCCTATTTTATTTCTTTTAAACCACCCCAGTAAAGAGGAGAATAAAACAAAAAAAAAATATTCAAATCAGCCCAGCCGTTCTCGAGTTTTAGCGAGACAAACGAACAGCAATTGGTTTTTATATTTAGATATAGTATAGATTATTAATTATTTTACCTAATGCATTAATTGATCGAGTCATCACGACTAACATATAGTTTTATAAAATATGTTTTGGTCTTTTTTTTTTTTAACAATGTCCTTTTACATGGTAGCAGGACTCCCCATGAACAACAGGACAAGAAAAGAATATACTTTCGTAGAGGCTCGAACCCTCGCCACGTGCTGCCCACCTGCCCTAACAAGTGGCTTGATGTACAATTGCGTGGCAACATGCACACAGTGCCACGTCACATAAAGCGTATCGTCTATTGTGTATTGTGCTCAAGTGCTCAGCAAGCGACAGCCAACACCTCACAATATACCTCCACATTTTATTTATCATTGGTGAACGAGATCTTTGGTTTGAAAGAATTGTTCAACTAGTGGTGGATATTTTGGATGGTTAAGTACCTCAATGAAGGGTCTAGTTGTAAGCTCTTTCTCTATGACATTTCAGCCATCACTTTACATCATATTGTGTTAGCAATCGGGGTCAAGCACAACACACTAGCAATGGGTTTTATTTTGACAGTTCAACAACATTCATTGCGTTATTTGAGCAGACAAATTCGAACATACTATTGTGAAGCCATGGATTACCAATATCCTTCAAAATCATTCAGATCGCGATTGAAAATGTGTTACGCAATTGGTTGCATATTAGAAAATCAAAAATTTCTCGAGCAAATTTCAAAAGAACAATAAACGAAATAACAAAATTTAAATGACCAAATGTTTTATTTAGAAAAATTTTAAAATCCCAATGTATGTGACATCAAATGAACGACTGATCAAAAGTTGCTAGATGTCATTTTAAAATATCAATACATTTCGAACCTAACTCCCCGTGATGTCGAACATCTAGGGTTAGGGTTTCCTTCAGCAGGTCGACGGAGCCCAGCTGCGCGGGGCTCCTATTTCTGTCTGCAGGGTTTAAAGGAACCTAACCAACCGAACCTCGGGCTGCCCCTGACGTCGACCGTCCAGGGTTAGGGTTTAATTTATTCAGTAATCCATTTTGACCTTTAAACGATTTGGTCAATAGTGTAATAAATAATTTAAACATTGATATTCCAGACTTTGGTCAGTTGAACTTTTGATCAAATGACCATCGTTATTTTAAACTTTGTTGATTTGTACGTTGTTCTTTTGAAATTTGCTCAGGAAAGTTTTGATTTTCTAATATGCAACCACGCAATTAGGGTGCTATAGCAGGATTTCGAGAGTCAAGACAAGACGCCCCAAAAATACTCTCAATTGTAGAGCAGGGGTGTCTAAATTCCGTGTTACGGATAAAAGGCTTGTTTTTATACGATAAACTGTAAATATCGTTAGTAATATTATCCAGCTTACTGCAAATTATTGCCATACAGCATGAAAAATCAATGAGGGCTTCACATACCAAAATAAGTAAAACGTTAAATGTTAAACTTACTCATAAATATTGATGTTCAGTTGTTTCCTATTTTTCTAAGATAAATAAAAATACACTGTATATGTTAATCTAGAAAGCAATTAATTACGATTCCGTCTCAGCACCTACATATCATTATGTAAATCATATATCATGTATATGATGAAATGAAAAGTAGTGAAAGCGAAAACAAAGTAATGGAGCAAACATGTTTGCAAATAATGTTTGAATGAGTTCACGACCTAACGTAACTTTAATAATGTTGCTTTTTTTGCAAATATTAGCTGATGTTCTTTATTTTGACACGTGGCTTGATACTGATGGCTTTCATGCCGTCATCCGCAAGAAAACTGTTTCCCTGATCTGCAGAATGCGTGGCAGCTGCAACAGAATTCTGAAAACTGTAGCACATAGGTTCTCTTCTCCGTTATGTATATATATTTTTTTAAACGTGTTTTAATTTCATTTAATTTAAATATTTTTAAAATTTTAAATTGAAATCGGACTGCTTGGATCACGTTATCTGAAATAAATGAATTAAAGCCGTTGGTCCCGGCTGTCGTTCCTAGATCTTTGACAGTCGTTACGGGTACAAAGTCTAACAACCAGTCTTACCAAGGAGTATCGTGTTACACAGTAACTTGTTGTGCAGGTCAGATAGGCAGTTGCTCCATGTTGATGGATGCTGACCCCAACATAGTTGGGAAAAGGCTAGGCAGACTGTTTGATCTTTGCTTTGGCCACACAAAATAGAAATGGTAGTAGAGTCAGAATCAAAGTACATAATCATTTTGTCCCTAAGAGTTTTAAATCAATGGAAAATACATCGGTTGTATGAAATAGACGCTTAAATTAAATTAAAAGTTTAGATTCATCGTTTTCGAATAAAATGCGTGCGCAGGTTTATACTTCGAAGCTACAAACATAATCATTTGTGGAAAAACACATAATGGCCATTGGATGTGTAATAGATTAATGGCTGATGGGATGTCGCAGAATATCATAATGGAAGTCAATGAACTGGCTATTCAAGATGTAAATTCGCATTGAAGGGAAAATTGCCGGAAGGGTCATAGAAGGGTGAAGCTCGCATGAATCTAGGCAAGTAAAAGAATACGGTAGTTTTGGATATGTAACAATTTGCAAACAAACAACTGATAGCACCAAATCCACCTAGTTTAATTGATCTCCGAACTACCAGCAAGCCTTTTTCTAGTTAACTCTTCGAAATGGAATAAAAATCACAGTAACATTTTATTACTACAATCAAAGCAGCCTCTAATGATAATAATTTGCCATCTAAATCTCCGTAATCATCGCATCACGCAACGCAACCTCCGCGGCTGCACATTGTTCCAAATCATTATCAAATTATACGAGACCACGTCAATCTCAACGTTGATGTTGGAGAACTACACAACAATGAGTGTAATATACTGATGAGATAATATTGTTTACAACGTGGTATACTGTATGGTGATCATATCTTGGAAAGTAATTGAAGATAATTTGGGAGAAAACATGGGCAATTTACCACCTGCAAGGTCATTAAATTTTTAGGGCCAGATAATAAATCTAGAAATCAAATCAAATCAAATCATTTATTCGCATAGAATGTAGGTATTGTCCAATAAGTTGTTATAAAAAAATATAGTGAGCCGGTACATTCTGCCTGAGGTTTGGCAACATTTCTCTAGATGTTAGAAGATTTAGCATTGCATCTATATGTACACTTAAAAAAAAGTCGCTATTCGTGTCTGTCTGTGTAACAGCTTAGCTCTTCTAAACGACATGTTGAATTTTAATGCGTATTTAACCATAATTTAGAGCATTTATTCCGGACGGTTTATATGAGTAAAACATTAATGTTTAACTCAGATATAACACAGAAATCTTGATGTTTTGTTATGTCGCCATTGCACCATTGTGATAATATAAAAATGGCAGTCGAATTCGAAATGAACCAATCCAGAACAGCTGTTGAGTAGAAGTAGCCTTAGCCGGCTCTTACTAGATCACTTTTCAAGGAGCTTCACTACCACTAGATTGGCCAAAATTATGTGAAAACCCACCTTAGAATTACTTAACAATCTGGTCGTCAAGAATACTTGAGATCAGCTGCAAACTAGCTCATATTCCTAAACACAGGTTATACTGTAACCTATCTAGGAGAACAGTACGACACCCACTAACTAGATTAAGTAACTATGCTTGTGCTTTATACATTACCTACTTTGCCATGTAATCTAGTCCTTTTTGAACAATAAACATATTATTATTATATTGGTATTATTATATTGTTTCAAGCTAGCAATTAAAGAACTAAACAAAAATCCACAATTTTCTCTACAACTAGACTACGATATGTTAAGTCATCATCATATCAGCTCTTTGAATTTGACATTCTCTCTCTCCTTTCCAACAACCATCACCCTAATTGCGTAACACATGCACTGTCAATGGAAACCGAGAGGGTGCGAACCCAGGGAAGCACATTACTTTGTGTAAATAATTTCATCACCACTGCTCTCAAAACGGTGAAGGAAAACATCGTGAGGAAACCGGCATGTTCTAGAACCAAAAATTCGAATACATGTGACATCTACCAACCCGCACTGGGCCCGCGTCCTCTCACAGAGATAAGGTCTGTGTCTTAGCAGTAGGAACATTATAGGTTCAAAAGGATAATATGTAGTCAATAAACTAAGGTAATTTCGTAACCCCTCCTAGGCCTACATTCACGGCCAAGCCATCTCATTTGCTAGGGTATTATGTAACGTTTGTTGATTCATGTTAACTTAACTATTCCTGTCTCGTACATACACGCAACCAAGTTACACATCATTTGCATGTGTCGCTCTACGTGATTTATGAAGAATAGCTTGCTAAGCTAGTTTTTTAGACGGCCATACTTATGAAGCATTTTCATGATTGAATGAATGGCGCACAGCCCAAGGGTCATAATTATGTTCCTTAGAGATTGATGTTAACCCCTAAAAAAATCTGAATTCTTATTTTGCCGAAATCGACGACGCTGAAGTCGCGGATAAAAGCGTGGGTCATGTTTGTAATATTTTTACGGCCATAATTCTGATATGTTGTCGTGCATTTGCTAATAAACTTTCAATGTTACCTATAATTACTTACTGGGGCTGTCTCAACCACATCTGCAAATGTAACTGTTTGAGACCCAATAAACAATTTTTTTTTTTTTATAATTGTATTGTAGCAAGTTGTTGCACACATGTAAAATGTTGCACTGCCCATGCACCATGGGCATTTCAACATAAATAAGTATCTTATTCGATGATCTTTTATTTCAAATAAACCAATTACAGGGAGTTTTGAATTGTCAAGGGGTCGGTCAGCTAGAAAAATGAAAGCTAATTGCCCATTCCAAAGCGTATTAAGTTCCTCTAAAGAAGTACGGGCAAGAAATTCCACGGACGCGTAGAATGGTAACCGATCACAGTTATTACCTTAATACCTATATTGTTCTAAGTATTAACCGATACCGCATTTTTCATCGATCATTCAGCAATGAAGGCACGATCGTCATCTGCCATCTCATCATCGTCATCTTACATATCGAAGTTCTGGAAAAAAACAATCTAAATAATAATCGAAAAGGCTATTAAATAGCTTTCTATCATCATGGAACACGCAACCAAGCATAATGACGGTTCCATATTATGTATCGATTGATTCTAAATAAAATGGCGTCGATAGGAAATGTTGGACTCGCTTTAAAATTTAATGAAAGTTCAATGTCAGGGTCGACACTACGTGGTGGTGGTGTGCCAGTCGATCATTAGGCCTATGATAAATGACATTTAGGACTTAGGTAATCAATACACCTAAATAAACAGATTAGCCCTTCAATAGTGACTGACGGCGTAATTGACAATGTTTCTTGCTGGTCCAGGAGTGGTCGGAAGTAAGTTCGTCTGGTCGTGAACACGATTCCCAGGTCAAGCAGAGGATTTTTCTCTAAGGATCTTATAGTAGTTAGCTGGTGTTAAGTTAGCTATTAAGTAAGTAAGTAAGTAATTTTTTTTATTTGCGTAAAACATGGTATAAATAGGTGTTATTACATAATATGAGATCATACATGTTTTGCTTTTAAAATTAAAGCATGCAAACTGTTTCTATTAGAATTTACTTTTACTTTAATGTCAACTTCAAAATAAATCAAAAAACTATAATGTCAATCAAATACAAGAATAATGTCAAAGTTACTATATATATGTCAAATTTAAAGTATTTATGTTAAATTTACTGGATTGATGTCAAAATTACAAGATTAATGTCAAAAATTACACGATTTATGTCAAAAATTACAACTTTACAACAAAATTATCTCATAAAAATTATATAATAATATTAATGTCAAGAAAAAGATAAAATTATTCAATCAAAAATTTTTTCACCTAGAAATTCGGAGATACTATAGTAAGCCTTTTGCGAAAGAAACATTTTTAATTGACGCTTGAATGCATTACTATTTAGCTCCTTCCAACGTTTAGGCAATACGTTAAATATAGTAGGCGCCATGCAGACGATACTTTTGCGCATAAGTGCCGTTTTTGCTGGATAGACGCGAAGAATGGTCATATCCCGTCTGTTACGCGGTACAACGTCCTGTAGACGTGGAAACAGCTTGGGGTTTGTTTTAACAAACATTGCGGTCTCGAGGATATACATACAAGGAAGAGTTAATATCTTGTACCTCTTAAAATATGGTTTACATGTATCAACCGTTTTTAGCCCAAACATAGATCTAATGCATCTCTTTTGGCTTTTTATTGTATTTTTATTGTATTTTTTATTGTGACTATTTTAAATTATGTATTCGAGTCGATGAGTAAGTAGGTACTTCAATACAGTTGCTTTTACAGATATTAATTAGTACAGATTGCTCAAGAAATATGTAGTAAACACTGACCTTTAAACTTTTGTAAAATATTCTATTACATAAAGGCATCGATTTTGGAATAGGCAAGTTTGGGGCAGATATCTAAGTGAAGAAACGCGTTGATGTCTTTTGAATAAATTACTTAAATGATTAACTAATCAATTTATTTTTATAAAATCTGGTATATTATGACATAAAACGGTTAGTAGGTATAATAAATAATTAATAAATTAAATCTGGTGTAAGTATTAGTAGCGGCCCCTGACTCTGACTGACTACGAGTAGTGTTGTAATCTTTGTCCGTGTCTGAACGTTGAGTCAAAGTGGTCAAGGGTAGAGAAAGTGCTTCTTGGACGTAATTTGACGTCAGTCAAGTTCACAATAATAAAATATTATAATTATATTTTGGTACTTACCTAAGTATACGGTTTTTTCCACGGAATTATATTATTTATTAGGACATTCTCAGTAGGTAACAGCTCGGAACTCAGAGTCTGGATCTGCATCAGTGTCCGCTTGATTTCAATAGGCTTGCTTCTTTTTAGGTTTATGGAACTTCTGGTGAAACGTGGGTGGTATGAGTACCCTTCGGTGAATACAGGTGTGACGCTATGTTATGTTAAGGTTTTAATCAAATTGAATCTTCAGTCAATTTGGTTGCAAACGCCTGCTTTAGGGTACTGGATTCAATTTTCAGTAAAGTATAAAGAAAGTTGATGACAAAACCCAAAAGTAAAGAAAACTACAAGCCGTCCCACCAACCCAGCTTTCTTCGAAACCCTTTAACAAAACAGTCACGTCTTCTTTCACTAATTGTACGTAGAAAGTGTGTTTCAGTCTTTAAAAGGGCGACTGGCTACCACTAAATAATTCACGCCTGATGTCCCTGCGACTCTCTTTTGAAATGCCGACGCATGCGCTACGACTGCTAAACGAGGCTAGTTCGACGATGCTTGGGTAATGTCGGATGATTTTGGATTTGGAAATTTTGAATGTCATTTTCGAAAAGAAAGCTTTTCCAAAATAATTACGCATACGGAATTAGCCCTCTCAGTTTGCTAATCCTATTCTCTCGCAGCGAATGATAACTATCAGCAAACTGATTGACGCTGTTGTTCATTATTGTGAAATAAATAAGACAATAGATAATAATCTGAACAATGCTCTACTAACATATAAGTGATGTAGCCATATCTTAGAATTGATCATGTCAAGAAGTGTTTGATTATTTCATGAAATGGATCATCGACCGCTGGTCACATCATGATGTGGTCTGGCCAGATCATTGAATACTCAACGTTTGACGATATGAACAGTTAAACGCACTACTCCATGATGTGGCCAAATATTCGTGATCATATCGTAAAATAGTTAGGTTATCCACCGGTAGAGGCGTTGATGTCGCTTTGTTTTTGTTGTGCATCTATTCCGACTCGAATAATTCCTATTTTAGGGTCCTAAAAATTCTAAATAGCTAAGTAACTGCGACCGACATGGAAGTAGCGCTCGCCGGCCGCTACCGCGGCACCGCTCGCTTCGCTCGTGCGCGCTTGGTCACAGTTCTAAACTTACCTATCCCACTTTGGGATGCCACTAGCGGCGTGAAATGCAACTAGTTTGCGATAATACAACGTGTAACGTTAAATGCGCAAGGTTATTGTAGGTACTCGTCATTCAAAATTTAAAAAAAATTAGCAGTTCAGTACATTTTGACGAATTATGCGAACATCAAGCGAACATAATGTATGAACAGCTGATTATTTTTTTCGCGATGTCAGGTTTGGTCCCATAGTAAAAGTTGTTCATAATGATGAGTACAATGCCCGCTTAAGAGATTTTGCGCATTTAACGTTCACGTTGTATATAAATGATCAGCTGGGAATGTCGATGAATAGGTTGCTATCATCACGACATGGCTATTTCTACGATCGGACCACGACAGATACCCTACATTAATAATGTGGCCAAACGTCGACTGACACATCATTAAACGTTGACGTTTAAACGATATGGTCAATTTTAGTTGGCCGTTTCGTGAAATGATCAATCTAGCCACGATAGAATAGAATTGAAGTACCTACAAATCAATGAAAATATGCTTAGGTACTAAACTTGAATAATTTCCTGGTTTCTCGGAGACAGACTCTTCCTCCTGGAAGAGTACAACTTGTAAGTGTGTGTTCCCCAACAAAAAAGACCATTCCATGGCAATATTTGTAATGATAAAAGTTTCCCAATTTCATATCTACATAACATCGTTATCTAACATCCTAAAATCAACATCACAAAAGGGCATTACTTAGCAATATTGGCAGTCCATTTGGTATATTGCCAGCAATAGTACCGACATCAATAGTTTGTATCGCACATAACCTTGTGCTCTCGCTCATCATGCATTAATTAGATCTCTGTATCAATTGCAATACAACACAAATGGTCAATAACTCAATATGGTGACGAATTCGAGGCTAACTGTTTGTTGAATCCGCCGTGAAACCGCATGATGTTCTAATGTTCTCGAATCGGAATTCGAGTAGCGGAACATCATGCGCGTCACTTGAATTGAACTACTGCGGTTTTGTTTCTATGGTTTCACGGCGGAGCTCGGAAATACTCACCTTATAGTAAAATTATCTACATTCGTGGCTGGATATATTCACGATTCCTACAGAAGGTCGAGGAGCATTCGTAATGATGAGGTTACTGATGATGAAACTTGAGACTAGAAGCTTATCAGGGCCGAATAATGATTCTAAATACTAGTAATTCAACGAAGTTGCCGTGTAGAATAACAAAAATCAAAATTCAAGTTAGTAGGTTATTTTATCAATCTTATTTTTTTTTCAGAAGGAATTTTTACACACTCTTGGAAGAAAATATGGGTTCTTTCTGAAAAGAATTTTCAGAATGAGTACAGTGAAGCCTCTTGTTGTAAAGCAAGTATCAAGTACCGAGCACTGTTCTGTGTTATTTGTGTTGGTTTATTGAACTCTTGTGTTGTCTACTCAATTATCTCTTCACAATTTCAAAGTTAAAATGTTGTTGACAGCGACAAACAATCATTAATTTAAATTACATACGCATTATGTATCTACTCGAGAGTTTTGATTTATTATTTTAATGTCTGCTAACAAAAAGATTTTAGTGAGCCAATAAATGATCCCGTTTATAACGTTCATTCTACTTTACTGCTGAAGAACTTTGTCTGTAGATTAACAATATCTATATCTATATATATAAATAAAAATGAACGGCTAAATGTGTTGCTGCTAAGCGCAAAACTCGAGAACGGCTAGACCAATTCGGCAATTTTTTTTTTTTAAATATTTTTCAAATTTTCTCTTCATGAAGAAAAAAATTGGAAAAGTTGCCGGGATAATTCGAAAATTCGGGAAAACTGAAAGTGCATTTTCTATGGGAAATTTATATGAATACAGGACAACGTCTGTCGGTCAGCTAGTTTTAAATAAAATGAAGAATAGATGACCAATGCTAGGACCCAACAAGATCAAGCCACCACCGCCAAGCTATCGGTGATACTACCAGCTCCCACCAAAGTCCAAAATACACAATAGACATACATGGTCTCTTTTTAGGATGCCATGCCACCTATAACAGCACAGTGCGGCTAAAAACATGACTACAAAAGTTTCCACCAGAATGAATAATGTCCGGAGTCCCCCTCATTATCCATTCAACGTATTCACTTCGGCTGCAGATTAGTAGCGGCGATTCAGAGGGACCAAAGAGCTGTCTTACAAGCACGAGTGTACTACGCAGCTCTGTTGAGCTGTAGATTGTAGTACTTACTTAGCTCACTACACGCACTATTATGTGATTTGCATTTTGCTGCTAATTCCCTGATAAACAACGCACAGCCTAGACTGCTGGCTCTAGAATCCTAAATGGGAGCAGCGCTAAGGAAGGATTTTTGAAATTTTATTTTTTAGGGGTTAAATAGGGGATGATGGAAATTCGTAATACCTATTTTTCTGAGGGGAAAGTATAAAATGAAAATATTACAGAAACAGGGACTTCCCCGATTTTAAAGTTTTTTAGAAGGATAAATTTGATAGCGGATGGAGTAGAGCAGCACCCTAATTTCGTAACACATTATCGATCGGTTTCATTTTGAAACAAATTGCTAATCCATTGATTCATATGTTCGAAAAATTTGTCTGTTCGACAACGTAAATAACGCAATGAATGCTATTGAATTGTCAAAATGAAACCAACTCCGATTGATAATGTGTTACGCAATTAGGGTGCAGGTTTAAATCTGTCAAGTTATTTCCTGATATTTAACCAATCTTGGTCCTCTATCTGTATCTCGATTATTAGGCTAAACACTGAAGAACTGTGACTGGCAGTTGGCACCAGTTGGACAGGCCAGGCTAACTGGGGGGACCCCCCCACAGTGCTTGCGTCCACGTCGCGTCCCCTGGGCAACGACCCGGCTCTGACCACCGTAACGGAGTGGCAGACCGGTGTTCGGCTAAAGTGCACTGTGCTGTCGTAGCATACAATTTTAACCTATTTATCTTACTTTTTATTTTATGTCGGAAACTACGGCACCCGCGGAGGCTATGCCGAAACCCTTGCGGGACGCCTCCGGGCGTTTCCGAAAAGGCCCATCTCAGGGCCAACCAAAAGGCCCTTCTCAGGGCCAACCAAAAGGCCCTTCTCAGGGCCAATCCAACGGCCCTTCTCAGGGCCACGCCGGCGACGCTTCGGCGTCAGAGGCTGACCGCGCACCATCTGCGGCCAGCCTTTTCCTCAGGCCAAGCGACTGTTCGGACTCCGACGAGTCCATTATGGAGACGTCGGCGGCCGGCCAGTCGTGTCGCGTCAAGAGGAAGAGGGCCGACATGAGGCGTGGGTCCGAGGGCTCCTCGGAGTCGGTCGAGGAGGGGCCGGGGAGGCAAACGAAACCAAAAAGGGCTTTGACTCCTGCCTCGGCTTCTGCTCACGATGTGGGCTTGGTGGACGCCGAGCGCCAGCTAAACCTGGCAAAGAGGGCGCAGCTCCAGGCGGACCTGGAGGAGAGGGTCGCCGCCAAGGAGCAGCAGGCACAAGCCGCCCGGTCGAGGTCTGGCTATGGGGCATCGACTGTTCTCTATGCTGACCACTCCCTGGCGGAGTTGGAGCGCATGGCGCAGGAGGACAGGGAGGAGGTTCTGGAGGTCGCCTCAAAGTCCTCCAATTTGAAGGGGACCTTCCAGAAGGCCCTCAAATGCCGGGCCGTCAGCATGCACGGCATCGTCATGGAGCTGGTGAAGCGGACGGCCACGGACGAGACGCGGCAGCTGCAGGCGAAGGTGGATCGCCTGCAGGCGGAGGTCAGCCAGCTACACCAGAAGCTGGCTGAGGCCACGGCCCGGCCTGCCCAATCTGCCCCAGGTCCGATGGTGGGAGGCTCCTCCTCCACTGCCAGCCTCGAGGCAATAATCCGCGGGGTGGTCATGGAGGAGAGAGCCTTCATCAGGAGCTGCCTCGCGGGCATAGAGGACCGGCTCTTGCCGGAAAGGCGGCTCCGCCCGCCGCTAGCGGCGGATAAGAGTACGCCGCCGACGGAGCCGGGACTTGTGCCTCTGGGAGGCCCGGCATCGGGTGCGCAGCCCCAGGCCTCGAAGCCCTCCAAGGGCAAAGGCAAGGGCAAGAGGACCACGGTGGCCTCTCAAACGCCCTCCACGAGCGCAGAGGGAGTGCCTGGGCCGTCTGCCACTCCAGCGGCCCCCCGGAACTCGCAGGAGGAAGACGCCCTTCTTCCCTCCACCACCCCGTCCAACCGGGCGTGGACGGAAGTGGTGAAGAAGGGAAAGGGGAGGAAGGCGACCCCCAAGCCCGCTGCCGCAGAGGCTGCTCCCGCAGCCAAGAAGCCCCAAGCCGGTAGGAGGAAGCTGGTTCCTCCCAAAACCGCGGCCGTCGTGGTGACCATCACCGCGGAGGCCGTGGAGCGGGGGGAGACGTACGAGTCCGTCCTGAGACGGGCTCGTGCCACCGTCGACCCCACCCAGCTGGGGCTGGGCAAAATTACTTGCCGACGAACGCTGGCCGGGGCTCGAATCTTCGAGTTCTCGGGGGAGCAGCGCAACACCAGCGCGGACCTCTTCGCAACAAAGTTGCAAGAGGTCATCGCGGATGCGGCAGCGGTCGTCAGGCCCATCAAGACCGCAGCCTTGGAGGTGGCCGATTTGGAGGACTCGGTCACCAAAGAGGATGTGGTGGCGGCCGTTGCAGCGGCTGGAGGCTGCGTCGCTGGCGCGGTGAAGGGCGGAGCCATCAGGCTCGGTCGCCGCGGCATGGGCACCATCCGCGTCGAGTGCCCAGTGGCCGCGGCTGGGGCCGTCCTTGCCGCGACCAAAGGGAGACTGCCTGTGGGGCTCAGCTCGGCTGTGGTCCGGCCGCTTGAAGAACAGCCACAGCGCTGCTTCAAGTGCTTCGCGCCCGGCCACACCCGGGCCACGTGTCCCTCCAAGTCCGACTTGGGTAACTGTTGTTACCGATGCGGGCAAGAGGGACACAAGAGCGCCGCCTGCGGTGCCACCACGCTACGCTGCGCGGCGTGTGCCGCCAGTGGTCGCCCCGCAGACCACAGGATGGCGGGCAAGGGCTGCAAGGCTCCCGCAAGGAAGGGCGTGGTGCCGGCGCAGGTGCGACCTGTCGCTGCCACCGCCGGCGCCGACGTCGCCGCTGTAGCTCCAGCGGCGGTATCAGAGGTGGGGGATGCGATGCTGGAGTAATGGTCTCCGACTACCGCATCCTCCAGGCGAACACCAACCACTGCAGAGCGGCCCAGGACCTGATGGTGCAGGTCATGGCCGAGTGGTTGGTGAACGTTGCGGTGGTCGCCGAGCCCTACTCGATCCCCGGCAGCTGGCTGGGTGACGAGGACGGCTTGGTGGCCCTAGCGGCGCGGTCTTCCACAGACTCCCCTCCCCTCTCGCTATTAGAGAGGGGACCGGGATACGTGGCGGCCGCGTGGGGAGAATTAGCCCTGGTGGGCGTCTATTTCTCCCCAAACCGCCCTCTTCAGGACTTTGAGAATTTTCTCGGAGTCCTGGCCGCCGTGGTCGGCAGGGTGGCGCCGCGTCAGGTCTCCGTATTGGGAGACCTGAACGCCAAGTCGGTAACCTGGGGCAACCCGGCCACCGACGCTCGCGGGCGGGCGTTGGAGTTGTGGGCAGCCTTCTCTGGACTCTCTCTCCTAAACAGAGGAAGCGTCCAGACATGCGTGCGGCGGCGGGGTGGCTCAATAGTGGACGTCACATTCGCCACCCCCGCGTTGGCCGCGCGCGTGCTGAACTGGCGGGTGGACCTGGTGGAGACCATGTCGGACCACCGCTACGTGCGGTTCGACATCTCCACCGGTGCTCCCGGAGAGACGCGGACCACCTCGGGGCGATCATCGTTCCCGCGGTGGGCTCTCACCCGCCTGGACAGGGAGGCTGCGGTGGAGGCGGCATTCGTCCAGGACTGGCTTTCGCCACCGTTTGTCGGCCTGGACGTGGACGCCGCGGCGGAGCGCCTGAGGGGGTCTCTGACCGAGGTATGCAACTCTAGCATGCCTCGGTCTGGCCGACCGTCACCCGGGCGCGCCGTGTACTGGTGGTCGGTGGAGCTGGCGGGGCTGCGGGCGACGTGTGTGGAGGCAAGGAGGGCCTACACACGGAGCCGGCGGCGGCGTCGTCGAGACCGCGCCAACGAGGACCGCCTCTATGAGGTCTACACGGAGGCGAAGGCGGTCCTCGGCGGTGCCATCGCCGCCGCCAAGGACTCGGCGAGAGCCGAGATGCTGGAGGGTCTCGACAACGACCCTTACGGGAGGCCATATAAGGCGGCGCGCAACAAGCTGCGCCCCTTTGGCCCCCCGGTTGCCGAGACCCTGGAGCCCTCGTTTCTGGATGGGGTAGTTCGGTCCCTGTTTCCGTGCAGGGACAGCTTCACCCCACCAGTGATGGACCCGCCGCGGGGCAGTGCGGCTCTGCTGGCTGAGGAGGAGGAGGAGCAGGCCCCCCCTCCTGTCACGGAGCCGGAGCTTGGCGCGGCGATTCTCCGCATCCGCGCCAAGAAGACGGCTCCGGGCCCCGACGGGGTTCCAGCCAGAGTGGTGGCGATTACTGCCACTGAAATGGAGGAGCGGTTTCGGGACCTCTTCAGCGCGTGTCTTGCGTGCGGGAGGTTCCCGAAACCGTGGAAGGAGGGGCAGTTGTGCCTCCTCCGCAAGGAGGGCCGCCCAGCGGACTCCCCCTCGGCATACCGGCCCATCGTTCTGCTCGATGAGGTCGGGAAAATGTTCGAGGGGATAATCGCTGCCCGCCTCAAGAGCCATCTGCGGACCATCGGGCCCGACTTGTCGGACGCTCAGTTCGGTTTTCGGGCTGAGCGCTCGACGGTGGACGCGCTGACCCGCCTGAAGGACCGGGCGAAGGAGGCGATGGAGGCGGGGGACGGGTTGCTGGCCGTATCATTCGACATAGCCAACGCGTTCAACTCTGTTCCCCACTCCACGATCCTGGAGGCGCTCCGATTCCACGGAGTGCCTCGGTACATGCGGCGTCTGCTGGCCAGCTACCTGGACGACCGGGCGATCGTCCTGGTGGACAGGACTGGCCAAGTCCGGCGATACGCCGTCGGGGCCGGCGTTCCGCAGGGCTCGGTCGTGGGACCTCTCCTGTGGAACGTCGGCTACGACTGGCTCTTGAGGGGAACTCTCCTCCGAGGCACGAGTGTCGTCTGCTACGCGGACGACACTCTCCTCACCGCCCGGGGAGGGAGTTTCCGGGAGGCGGCCAACTTGGCCTCGGCGGGCGGATCCTTGGTGGCAGGGAGGATCCGCCGCCTGGGTTTGACGGTGGCGCTGCACAAGACCGAGGCCGTGTTTTTCCACGGACCTCGGCAGCGCCCCCCACCTGACGCCCACATCTTCGTGGAGGGCGTCAGGATCGAGGTCAAGGCCCAGATGAAATATCTGGGCCTCGTACTCGACAGCAGGTGGCGCTTCGGCCCGCATTTCAGCGGGCTGTCGTCGCGCCTGCTGAAGACTGCAGGGGCGCTCTCGTGGCTGCTGCCCAACTCGGGCGGGCCCAGCGCGCGATGCCGGCAGCTCTACGCCGGCATCTTGAGGAGCATGGCCCTCTACGGTGCCCCCATCTGGGAAGACTCCCTCCGAAGGAGGGAGAACGCCGCCGCGTTGCGGGCGCCTCAGAGGGCCATAGCCCAGCGGGTCGCGCGGGCCTACCGGACGGTGGGTTTTGCGGCGGCCTGTGCTCTGGCCGGCACCCCCCCTTGGGAACTCGAGGCGTGGGTGCTCGCCAGAGTATACGAGTGGACGGCGGGGCGGAGGGCGAGAGGAGAACGCCCGGCCCCGGAAGAGCGCGAGGCCCTCCGACGGGAGTCGCGAGACGCCATCGTCGTCCACTGGACGGGAGAACTCGCCACTGCAGTCTTTGGCCGCCGGACCCTCGATGCGCTCGGGCCAGTGCTGCGAGACTGGCTCGAGCGGTCGCACGGGTTCCTCTCCTTCTGTCTGACGCAGGTGCTGTCCGGACACGGCTGTTTCGGGTCGTACCTGCACCGAATCGGACGGGAGGAGACGCCGTCGTGCCACGGTTGCGGCGCGGTGGAGGACACGGCGCAGCACACCCTCGGGTCGTGCCCGTCGTGGTCCGAGACGCGCCGCGATCTGGTCGCGGTGATAGGACCGGACCTCTCGCTCCCCGGCGTGGTTAACGCCATGCTGGTGGATGAGAGGTCCTGGGCGGCGGTCGCCTCCTTCTGCGAACACGTCATGTCCCAGAAGGAGGCGGCGGAGCGGGCGCGGGAGGATGATCCTCACGCGGCGCCGCTCCGAAGGCGGAGGAGGGGTCGAAGAAGACGTGAGTTTGATACTCATCTCCGACTCCTCCCAGGTGGAGGCCAGCAGGCAACGGGTGCGGGGGCACCCTTGCCTGTATCGCACGGACCTCCACCAGTGCCGGACGGGAATGGTCAGGTGCTCCCGGCCATTCCCGTAGCCCCTCAACCTGCTGGGGGGCAAGCGGGGCCCGCCAGCTAGGCGGGCATGCGCCGGGAGGGTTGTGGATGTAAAGGCTGAGCCAGTTTCCCATGACCCTCCCGTCACGGCGATGCGGGAGCGCCGCTGGGTCGTTTAGTGGGTATACCGGATTTACCGGGGAGTCCCACATACCCCACCCGTCCCCCGACGGGTGGGCATGCGTAATGCATTTTTCCCAGCGTCAACAAAAAAAAAAAAAAAAAAAGGCCAGGCTAACCGGTAACGTGCCATACCTACTTATTCTTATAATAATTTGGACAACACGATCACAACTTAGATCAACTATGATGTAAATCTTCTTTGACACATGTTCAAAATTAATGTTTTAATCGAGGTCGTATTACAACAAGAAGGATATAGAGGTTGTGTAACAACAGCCTGACTAATTTGGAGGTGAAGGATGGGTAAGGTCGTTAAGCATTATGAATTAATAATTAGGTAGTATTTGGATTCTATGAGTACCTATTGTTAATAGTTTTTTTTTTGTGCTCACATATTTGTGTTAATTTACGCAATGAATTGCAATCTTACGCTAGCACAACACATTAACTTATTAACTTTGTGTAAGTACTAGTGTTTGCGTCACCAATATACTGGCTGTGCCTGGATTGGGTCCCTCTGTTAAGGGCCTGCATTACCTCAGATTGCGAAAACTGTCTTAACATGAATGCCTGTAGTTTCAGCAGTATTACTTTGTAATTAATATACAGTAAGGATGAGGACTACTGCTAGGTATCATAGCTTGCGAATTCACGATTCCATACAATTTTCTCGATACAAAGAAATCTCAAAGTTACCTAGTCATAAATAGCGTAGTTCACCCTAACTGAATCAGTTTGACGGTGCGAGTGAGATAGAGTGACACCCGGCGCGGGGAAGTGGGGGCAAAATATTAATTTGAGCTGAGGTATTACAAGCTCTTATTAATCTATCAAAACGTCTTCTATTGTTTATTGAAATTCATACCATATGTTACTTGTATGTTTATGAACGATGTGTAAGTTAAATGAATCCAACTTATATTCTCCATAATAGTGAAAGAAAACGTCATAAGAAAACCAGCATGTCTTAGGGCTAAAAATTCGAAGCCATGTGAAATTGTGATTGTGAAATCCACCAGCCCATACTGGGCCCGCGTGGTGGATTGTGGCCCACTCCCTCTCAAAGAGAGGTCTGTGTCCCAGCAGTGGGAACATTATCTATAGGTTAATTATGCTATGAGCAAGTTTAAAATAGTGATTATATGTTTTGGTACATAAGTATACGTTTACGGATACCTGATACGGTACTTACTAATTGTATACGGTTTTCCCTCAGGATTAGAATACTCTCAATAAGTAGGTAGGATACCAAGTAAGTCTCCTCAAACTCAAAACATTTCTTTTAAATCCACTTTTGAACTGTCAGTCAGACAGATAAAGCTGTTGCCGATTCCAAAGCGTAACAGGTTACTATGGAGGAGAACGGGCAAGAAACTCCATGGACAGTCTGATATCCTGAAGTTGTTGTTTTTTTACAAAATTAGTACTTAGATGCTTTTGCTCTGCAGTAAGAGAATAACAATAGGTAGTAAGTACACTTCTGGACACATCTATTGGCCCACCTTAGAGTTTAGGTTTCCATGGCCCCTACCGAAATATGATTGCTAGATTGAACAAAAACTGTTGATGCAGTTTTAAACCTGATACATTTTACCATCTTTTTCGATCGTATTGTTTTAAATTTGAATTCAGAATACCATACGACATGGAGCTACGCCTAACAAGTCGGATATGCGCCTTGTTAAAGGCAATTGATTTTTGAATAAAAAACATGTTTTATCAAATAAAGGTTTAATTTAATAACGCGTGTTGCCTCCATGGGCATCTACCACAGCTCTCATACGATTAGGCATAGAGTTTATCAACCGCTCTATGAAATTTTGAGGGATCATCTCCCATTCCTCTTCTATGGCCGTTTTCAACTCCTGCATCGTCTGGGCAACTGGCTGACGAGCCCTACCACGTCTTTTTAGCTCGTCCCACATGTGCTCAATGGAGTTCATGTCTGGGCTTCTGGCTGGCCAGTCCATAACTGTAATGTTCACATCCCGAAGATATTCCCTGACGATGCCGGCCGCATGGGCTCTTACATTATCATGCATAAAAAGGAAATTTGGGCCCACATAGTCCGCGTATGGTATCACGTGAGGTTCTAAGCACTCACGAATGTACCTTTCAGCATTTAATGTTGGCAGCCGTGGTCCTGTAACAACCTCAAGTTGAGTTTTGCCGCTCGCGGATATACCGCCCCAGACAGTCCATGAGCCACCGCCATAAGCTACCCTCTCTTCAAAGCAGCATTGTGCGAAACGCTCTCCCTTACGTCGGTAGACCTTCTTCCTTCCATCATTGCCATGTAACACAATTTTAGACTCATCAGAAAAGAGTACACGGCTCCAATCTTGCTGTGTCCAATTTAAATGACTGCGTGCGAAATGAAGGCGCGCTGTTCGGTGGGCTCGCGTTAGTTTGGGGCCATTAGCTGGCTTGTGTGGTACCATATCGCGTTCTTTTAACCTTCTCCGAACAGTTCGAGCGCTCACAGATACTCCGTGGAAGTCGCGAAGTTGGTTTTGTATCTCAATGGAGGTAAGGTGACAATTTCTCAAGCTGGTCGTCACGATGAATCGATCCTGCCTTTCAGTTGTGACCCGAGATCGTGGCCTTCCTTGGCGACGAACAAAGCCGCCAGTCTCTAGGTACCTCCGATAAACATTTCGGACCGCAGATCGACTTAAATTAAGTTGAGCACTCACGTTTCTTTGGCTGTGTCCGGCCTGAATAAGTGCCACAGCTTGGGCGGCGACTTCAGGTGAAGTATCCATAGATTATTGATAGAACCTCACCTTAATGTTAAGAATAAGTAATGTTTGTTGCAAAACCAAAGATATCAATCACTTTTTCAAGAATTAAATCCAAGTAAACCAATAAAACCAAGTTTTCTTAGTATTCGATTGTTTGATATCAACAAACAGGCTCCAAATTGTCTTTTGTTTCTTTAAATTCTGTGTTCAAAATTCAAAAAAAGACTATTGAATGAAATTGTGAATGTGCCAGGTTCAAAACTGCATAAAAACTTTTTGCTCGACCTAATATTAAATTTTAGCTAGGACCAAACGAAACTGAAAATACAAGGTGGGCCAAAAGATGTGTCCAGAAGTGTATTATGCTTCGCTTCATTGCCCGTTGGCATATCTTGAGTATGGAATTCTGATGTTCACTAAGTGACCAACTTTGTGCACCATAGATTAGATAAATTATAATTTTATGTAAACCTACTTTTTGAATTTGATATTATCGGTCTTATTAAACGAGGTTTTTCTTCTGTCATGGTTTAAACCATCGAGCCAGTTTATGTAATAAGAACCTAGCTGTGATAGAAATACAGTTCTTTGTACAAAACTGACAATTTAGTCTGGTACTAAGTTGTCAGTTAACTGACAACTTAATGTGTCGTAATAAAGTTCGAAATTCAAAAAAGGGTCCATGGTTTAAACTTGAGTTTGAAGATGAACCTTGTTTTGTAATAAGACGGTATGAGTTTAATAAACTCGTAGCAGCCAAAAAGCGAGATTCTCATAGGAAAGCATTACGTTTTTTTTTTTTTTTAAATACTTATTGATGACCTTTGTCGGAAAGGCGCATCAATGATTACGAAAACCACGTGAAAAACGTACGTTGCACTAAAACGTAAATAAATATTTCTCTTTCGAAATCTGAAAACATTTATTATGTGAAGTGTAAGTACACCATTAAATAAAATGATTTACGATAGTTTTACGATGAGCCTGTACCTGCACACGCGTTTACTGCGGACAAGTGTAAGTACCTACCTCCAAGTTTGAGGTGATTGTAAACACAATCATTTTAATTGTTAATGGAATGGTTAAACACACTAACTTGTTCTTACATGTGATTTAATCCGTTTTCCTAAAACTTTCTCCCTACTATTTTTCGGTATGCGGCATCGCCGTAAAGGTTTTTTTATCGGTAGCAAGCAGCCAAGAGTGGCAATAAACTCCCCCCATTATTACATAAGGTGGGTTTAGGTAATATTGCACATCTGTCCACCCCACAGACCAGATAACTGTTCTGTGGTCCAGCCCTTCGAGTAATACAGCCTGGTTGGTTATGGAAGTATTGCTTCCCTCTTTTATTTTAAAATGTCTACACACCAACATACAAAGTAATCCTTTACCCTAATAGTGCCCCATACTCTTTTCAACCATTTATTTTACACGCCTATGAAGTATCTTATTTATTGACAGGCAACCAATCAATCAAACTGCCTAGCCTTTTCCCAACTGTGTTGGGGTCGGCTTCCAGTCTAACCAAATGCAGCTGAATACTAGTATTTTACATGGAGTGACTACATATCTGACCTCCATCCACAACCCAGTTACTGAGTAACACGATACCCCTTGGTAAGATTAGTTGTCAGACTTTCGGGCTTCTGACGATCCGTAACGACTGTCAAAGATCCACGAATGACAGCCGCGGCCAACAGCTTAACGTGCTTTCTTACTTTACTTAGCCACGAGGTAGGCCACAGGCAACTATAGACGAAAAAAAACATTGTGTCTGTACTGTTGACCGTTGAGGAGTTCCCTGGTCTGGAGCCAATCCTGGGTGCAGCAGACAGGTCATGGTGGCCTTAGAACTTCTCATCGAGTTTTAAATGCTACCCTGAAAGTTTCAGTCAAATATGTAATTGAGAAAAGCTCGAAATTTGAGTTGCAACTTCCCACCCGGAACGACAGGCAATCAAGAAAGTGACAATAAAAACGTGGTAAAATGCATTATACTTCATGGACGCTAAAGTAAAAAAAATGGTTGGAATTCACCCACTTCACCTAGTCCACTTTCACGTCGTGTTATAATCCAAATACAGGCTGACCTTACTCGACCGCGGCGGTTATAAACTTTAAGAGGCCTTTGAACAAAGGCGAGGAGTCGACGGGATAATACTCTGACCTACTAACACCGCTTGCATTGCGCTGAACATTAATCTTAAGCCGCAAGTTCGCAAGTAAACCTGTGTTTAACTTTGGATATTTTATGGATCTAACTATTTACATATGTCGCTTTATATGTAGGGAGGAAGACCAAAGAAACGATGGAATCATTTTGTGGAAGATGATATGGCTAGAAAGAGGTGACTCCTGAGATAGCGGCTAATAGAGATATATGGAAGAAGAAGTTATGCTGTGCATAACCAGATCAGGACAGATCTTGGGTGATGATGGTGGAGTCATTCAAGAATAGCTAATTTTGTAGAGGAAACAGACCCAGTAGGCAAAGTTACCCCTTACTTCAGGGTAACCCAGGGTACCTACGCAATTTAATCAGTGGTAACTGCAGTATCCATATTAAGCATGGATTGCAGTAGGTACACAGAGGTACCGCTAAGAAACTATAGATTGGATATAAAGGGTTATTGTTAAATGTCGGCAATCCAGTAAGGGGATGTAGGAGAGCTCATTTGCAACCAAATGATCTCTTACGACTCATACGCAAACGTCAACCATTTTTTTTTGCAGAAATCGACCAGTTTAGTACTACAAAAAAACCTGAAGGCTAATCTCGTACGTCTAAGAACGTGCCAGTCGCAATCTCATGCTAGCGATAATCAAATGTCAAAAATGAAAAATTTTTGACAGATTGAGACAGAGATGAGCTTGCAAACGTTGTTAAAAATACGGGAATTGCCCCTCAGCTCACAATTATGAAAATTGTAGCGATTTGTAACGCTGATATAAAAACTAAAAGACAATTGCCATTTTATGGTTGATTATTTTAATGTATCGAAGTGTTATCAAGCAGATGGTAAGTAATAAAAAAAACATATTTCATACAATGTGTTTATTTTAATAAATTTTCAAAGTTGTTTAACGCAGATATCTTCAAAATTCAAAAATGTCAAATTAATTATTTACCTAAATGGTTAACATTTGCATAGGGGTCGCAAATGACCTCTCCTTAGATTGCCGACATATTACCAATAATCCAGTATATGTATAAGTATATATATATATATATAATATAATCATGTTAGGCAGTCGCTCCATGTAATTGGGAATGGGATCATGTATCAGCCTACCGAAATCTAGAACCAGTTCCCTGCAGATTTAGTTAATAAGCCTATACATAATATGAAGCAAAAGAAATAGACGTTTCCGGGTGGTTTAATGTACAACAATTGCACTGTATGTAGTTAGGTCTGCTTCAATTGGTTTCCTCACGGTTTATTCACACACATATCCGGCATGACTGTGATTTTATTTTGGCCGGTTAATCGGATTCAACTGTTTTTGTAACGAATCCGTCATATTTCACTATTCGTGAGCGTGTGAACACAGTTGTGACTGTAAGTTTCAGGCTTGCGAGAGGTCAAAGTGTATAAAGCAAACCATGGAGCAAACCAATTCAATAAATAAAATAAATGATTGTACAGTCCTCAACTACTCCACAGCTTTACTGTTCTACACAATAACATAAGTGACACAGTATACTTCAATCATTTATTAACAGTCTTTGATCGAATCAATACGAAATTGCTGTCGCTGGGCGAAATACACAAAGCGGTCTACTATTTGGTAAATACTATCTAATGATAATCACCTTTTTATACATATAATGATCGAATGCCTAATGGATCCTGTTTATTGTTCGAAAATGGTTCATTGAATGGACATAAATAATTAGTTTCGTCACTGCCCGGGATTGTCTAGCGGATTGTGGCTATTGATTCACTGATTTATAAACTTTCTTTTGTTGTGTTCAAGACTTCAAAACTGTTGTTTATATTACAAGGACATTTTTATTGGTAAGTAGGTAAATTATGGCTTCTAAATCCAACCCGCTGCTATATTGCGCTCTTAAACCAAACGAATGATTCTTCAAGAGGTTTAGGTAGGTTTAAAAAACTTACTTAAATTTCCAAACCAAAATACTTGAGCACTTATCCAAACAATAATTTCATCTAGCGAATTTCAAACATCACACCACTTCGTCACGACGATTCACGAGATCAACACAATGAAATGGGCATGCGCAAGGATGTGTGATCGACGGACAAATAAACGACTCAGGCGCATGATGACGGAGGAAATGGTCGGATACCATCGTCTTGTGTGTGGCTAGTGGTCCTGTGGTCTGGCTGATATAGATTGATGGTGCTTAGGTTGATCATTGCAGAATAGCAATGGATTTGCAAGGGTAGTTTTTACGTGATCATGGAAGGTGTGGAAATAAACACGTATGCCTCCAATAAAGAATAAGAATAATTTATTGTTTAAGAAATTACATTCAGAGAAACAAAAGAAAGAGAGAGAGAAAAAAGAGAGATAAAGAGAGAGTTAAATTCAGTACCTACCTAAATTGGGAATCATATTGAATAATCTAGATATACTTCTCCCTTTTAGTTCCGAATCAGCTCGAATAATGCAGATTTAGTAGGTATGTGTAAATAATAAAAAAGTTTTTTAATTAACTAAGTAGGTATCAACGGATAGGTTTCCAGTTGATCTGTACAATACTTAGAGGGTTGCTAATATTGCTAGTACATCCCACAGAACAGATAAAGAGATATCTTTTCTGTGGTACATCCTCATTCAATCTGCCTAGCCTTTTCCCAACTATGTTGGGGTCGACTTCCAGTCTAACCGGATGCAGCTGAATACCAGTATTTTATGTGAAGCAACTGCCTATCTGACCTCCACAACCCAGTTACTGGGTAATACGATACTCCTTGGTAAGACTTTCGGGCTTCGGACGACCCGTAACGACTGTCAAAGATCCACGAATGTCAGCCGGGACCAACGGCTTAACGTGCTTTCCGAGGCACGGAGGAGTCTCGGTATGTAAAGATGGTCATCCATCCACGGACCAACCCCGGCAAGTATAGCTTAACCTGATGGATCGATTCATGCGGCTGTTATTACTTAGCCACGAGCTAGTACATCCGAAATATCCCGCCTAACACTCCTTTTTTGGGCAGTTGTGTAAAAATGTAGGTATATGTAGGTATTTACGAGTTTCAATTATCTAAATGGACAATAGGGTTACAGGGTGCAGGGGGCAGGGGGTTAGGGGTCCACAAAAAAAAATCCTATAACTTGGGGTTAAAATGCTTTGGAACGGGCAACTAGCTTCATCTTTCTGACTGTCCGACTTCTTTGACAATTTAAAAGTGCCTGTAAATACGTTCCTCCTTTATCAGCCAGTTCTCCATTGGTAATGGCTTCGACTTACGATATGTAGGTCGGGGGTTCGAACCCAGGCAGGCACTTTACTTATTGTAAATAATTTCATCACCACTGCTCTCAAAATGGTGAAGGAAAACATCGTGAGGAAACAAGCATGACCCAAGAACCAAAAATTCGAAGACATGACCCGCACTGGGCCCACGTGGTGGATTACGGCCCACTGCCCCCGGAAGAGGCCCGTGTCCCAGCAGTGGGAACATTACATGCTGATTATGCAGCCAGTTCTCACATGATATAAGACACAACAAATCCGTCAACACAGCTGTTATCTTTCACGTTCGTTGGCATCTAGATTTATTGTGCATAGGGGCCAACAGGAAGGGTCATCTGACTGCACCGTGTTACTCATCTAAGTGGCTGCTGGCTGCCGTAGCCGCCCGTAACCTTGGTTACGCAAAACTAACTACCCATAAGTGCCCTAAACGATTGTCTCGGGGCTATTTAAAGATGTTGTCTTCTCTGGGTGCTCTTCTCTTACGAGAAACCCTTTTTCTAGTTGTAGGAAGATTGGTATCTGATTTTTAGGAGCCAAATATGTATTTGCCATATTATTTGGTGTTGATTCTCTTGTCACAAATGCCTCTAAACTAGACTAAAAATCACCAAAATTGCGTTTATTCCTGTCAAACGACGATTTCCCATTCTGAAATTGACTAAAGTGTCACAACTTAACTACATATATTATAGTTTGACTGCACTAAGTTATTTAATTCTGTGAAAATGGCAAGTTTGCTCTTCTGAATTTCACGTTTTCCACCTAAAATTTTGATTGTCATTCTAAATCAGACTATTTTAAATCGCGATTAAAAATGTTTGGAGTAAAATTAGTTGTCATTAACTAAAATTCACAGGTGCAAAAACAGTAGGTACTGTATCTTTTTTTCCTTTTTTTTATGTCTCGAAAACG
Source organism: Cosmia pyralina (assembly GCA_946251885.1). Taxonomy (NCBI): domain Eukaryota; kingdom Metazoa; phylum Arthropoda; class Insecta; order Lepidoptera; family Noctuidae; genus Cosmia; species Cosmia pyralina. The sequence continues at coordinate 1,369,383 of OX276354.1, forward strand.
CTAAAATAATGAAAGTTTTGCCCTCCTTTACAAAGCCCACAGCCCCCTAAAACTCTACATTGTAGGTAATAATCAATAATAGAAAATTTGAAATTACTCATATTTTCCATACTAAAAGTGAAAAATTCCTAACACGTCTTCGAGAATCGCATCTTCTCCGGCGCTACGGGCTCGCATGGTGCGTGCGCCTTATTACAACGGGCGGAGGCTGTCCTCCCTGCACGCCTCCGGCTCTAAAAACACTCTCGGGGTAGGGGAAACAAGTACCTACCACGTGGAGTCGCGATTGTCAAACTCGATTCATAGCCAAAAGTAAGTAGTTTAGTTCAGTATACAAGAGAATCAGAACCAATATGTGCAACTTATTACCGGTATCGTGTCTTCTCTTTGTCAAGATGCTTAGTCACAATGCAGCTATTGCCGACGGTAACTTACCTACTTACTCCCCTTTATAAGTAACTTGAGGTCGGAAATTATTCCACGGAGATTGAATAGGTAACAGATAGACAGCGGACAGACAGTTATTTTCGCATTTATAATTTACTAGCTTTTGCCCGCGACTTAAATTCGCTCGCGATTATTTAGAATTTGACAAACTCAAAGCTTAGTGATTTAGGCGTGAAAAGGTAACAAATAAACTTACTTTCGTATTCATAATATTAGTTAGGATATATGGAAGACTGGAACTGTAAATGTGAAAACAATGAGTAAAAAAAACTTTTTAAAAAAAAAAAAAAAACAACCGACTTCCAAAAAAATACTAAGTACAAAGTGAAAAATAACTTTAATTTCGGAAGTCGGTGTCTTTGGATCTGTATTTTAGCTTTTTGTCACCGACTTCCGAAAATAAAGTTATTTTTCACTTTGTAGTATTTTTGGAAGTCGGTTGTTTTTTTTTTTAAAAAAAGTTTTTTATTTTTCACTTTTTAGTGGGTCAGTCTGTAATTCATCTAAGTTACAATAGCCTAATGTCAACTGCTCATCACCTTTTACAAAATATTGCTTTTCCCGATACAAGGACGTTAATTATTGAGGAGTTCTCCCAGTAAGGAATCAGGAGAACTGGAACTGATGGTGAAGTCACCATCAGCTCCATTTCTTCATATGTATTGACGAGCATAAATTGCTTAGCAATAGTCGAATCGCAACCCGTGAAATACGTATTATTGAGTAGTTCCGATGGCCATCTCTGGTCTTCCTCATCAGTTCCACTTCACTAAATGGTGCTTTCCGGGAGCAAATGCACGAGTTACTATAAAAAATACCCAAACCGCTATAGGTGTGCCTATAAAATTTAAAGGTTTTCCTCGATTTCTCTGGGATGCCATCATCAGATCCTGGTTTCCTTATCATGGTACCACCCTTGGGATATCTCCTTTCCAACAAAAAAAGAATCATAAAAATCAGTTCATAAACGATGAAGTTATCCGCGAACACACATAAAAAAAAATATATATACGGTCGAATTGAGTAACCTCCTTTTTTTGAAGTCGGTTAAAAATATACTGGAACGTCGAAACTATGATCCTCATGAAACGTTTGATTAGTGCCTCTGCAGCGGCAGCGGTAACGCAGTGCGGTGTGCGAATGTAATTAGCCCCTGACTGCGCCGAGTTCCTTTATTGTGAAGTCAAAGTGCCGTTTAAAAATCGCTACTGCAAGCTCGTGCTTCTTTAAAAAGTTAATTACACACATAATTGGCGGGAAACGCTTTGATATGAAGGGTTTAGAGTTAATCAATATTGGTTTTGAAAGCGTGCAATTTTGTCCATTGTTGATTGCATGTTTTGTTGTAATATTTGTCATCAGAGAGTTCACGAAGGAAAGAAAATGAGTCTGGGTCGTCGTCACCCATACGGTGAACTAGGTATACATATAGTACCTATCAATTAACTTTATAGACTGGTCATAGTGTCAAATCGTTTCATGAACGCTACGCCTTTCATATTTCTTCAAAGTAGGGCTTTGTTTCTGCCGGGGTCGCGGGACTCGCGGGTTGTTCGAAAGAGATACCGTGGCCCTGGCACGGGCAACTGAAGGAACACGGGTGGGTTTTAGTCAGGAAAAGTCTGACACGCCCTCCCACCCCGCCCAGAGTGGGAGAAGTCATTTGATGATGTCCCGTCCACAAAAAAAGAAAAGAAAAAAGGGCTTTGTTTCTCACTGTCATGCGTATTGTCATCACTTTAATTGAATGCTCTCTGTTAGATTGTTTATTTGTTTTTCACTTTTCAAAGCCATTGGACAAATTCGTAATTCCCGTAAGTAAGTACTTAGTTTTGTTTTGAGCGTGTTATCTTAACTTAAATCAAATTGTCTCTGAAAGATTTACCGAATTGTTTTTACCTTTTCATTTTTCAGATTGGCATTGGATTCGCTAGAAGCGTGTAAACAGCGTAACGTAGGTTAAGGTCACTCACAACTGCTGTACCTACTATTGCCATTAACTAACCGACTAGCAACAGACTCCTGAGAAACTAAAACTTCATTAAACTAAAGTAAAATAGACAGGCGTTCCATCTTGTTAAAGAAATTATTTGTTTAGTTGAGAAAATTGTCTGTAGTAATTGGACAATTGAGCAGCTAAAACTAGACAGTAACGATAAAATTGCTCTTGTTCCATAAGTTATATGAACTTCACGCTAGCATTTGACTCTAGGGTAGGCAGAGGTAGGCTGATTTACATTGATTCAGTCAATATTTCAATCCTGCTAGCGCTGGAATTCAGTTACACAGAATCGATATTCAATGCAGTCCAGCATCCAAATAATTATGCCATATCCGCTGGATTTGAGATTACATACGTAGCTGCTAATTAGCCAAATTTCCATCCAGTGTTACTGGATTAAAACGCTGCATTGAAATGGATGACTGAATCAGTGTAAATCAGTCGTTAGACAGGCCTTAATTTGTGTGTAAGCCTTTAGTAAATCCTGGTGTTAGTGGACAGCGGCTGCGGTAGTCGGAATCGATAACTGATCGGTATTTATTAAGTTTCGTGGAACCCGCGGACGTAGCGCCGGCGTGTGGTGCCTGGTTATTAAGTATTCATTAGTTAGCATGTGTCGACGTGCTCACACTGAAAGCGAACTTTTCTTTTCATACGGGACACATTTTCTTGCGGGACATATTTTCCTGCGGGACATATTTTCTTGCGGGAAATATTTTCATGCGGGACGCATTTTCTTGCGGGAAACATTTTCATGCGGGACACATTTTCATGCGAGACACATTTTTCCTGAAAGCGATTTATTTTGAAAAGTAGGAAGACAGCTTCTGTTAAAGATGTGACTTTTTTCTTGTAAAATTACCATCTTTAACTAAACTAAATGTTTTGTTGCTTAGTTTAAGTCCTGGAAAGATTTGAAAGGTCGTGTCAGCTAAGAGCTGAAGACTAACACTTAAGGAAGCATGCTGATGTACTCACTGTGTCTCAATGAGTTCGCAGTTCAGCAGCAGCTTGTTGAGCCCCAGCTCCACCACGGCGACGGTCAGGTCGTGGTGGTACACCATCCGCAGCGTGTCGTTGCCGATGCGGCGGCCCGTGTAGGGCTTCGCGCCCGCCGCCGGCTCCCGGCGCTCCGCGTCCTCGGACCGCGCCCCCACAGTCCCCACCAGGCCAGCCAGCGACCATCCCGCAGGAAAACTGAACGCGAACGGCTTCGCAGACGCTGACGGCGGCGACGACACCGCGATGCAAAATATAACAACTACTGATAACAAGGATTTCAAAAGTCCATCCGCCATCGGAGCACCTCGGGTGATAGCTTCCCGCGCAGAGCGGACCGCGCTCAGTAGTCGCCGGAATGACATTTTGTGTTTTTAATTCAACTTTTTTATTGGTTAAGGCGTGTTCCGTTCGGCCATGTCGCGAGCGTGCGGCCCGCGCGCGCGTCTCTCGTGGACTGGCGCTGGCGGCCCCGCTGCTGAGCGATCAGCACTTTCTTCGCCAGTGACGTCACGCGGCGGTCAGTGTCTGCTGATCGTGGTGGTTTCACTCGCGTGTTCTAACTTCCGTGTGGGTGCAACAATATGGGTCTAGGGCTCGTTAGTAAGTGACCTAAATCAGCCATCGTAGAGAGAAAATTATGGCGGTCAGCCACTGACGTAGTAAAGTTGGAATATTAAACAAATGTTCTAGTCAGAACGTCTAGGATGAAGCTTATGGCGATGTGCCTACTCCATGAGTCCCTCGTTTTATTCCAAGCGACTTATCCGCTCTCTTTACAACAGGAAGTGGAACTGAATGACACTCCTCTAGAGGCAAAGGATCCTGTTAAAGAATGTGATGTTATATTGTAAGAGTCAATGTCAAAGGAAATAGCTTATTGCCGTGTTAGTGGGCGAAGGTAATGGGCTACCGACCCGACACTTAGGTATCGTCTTCATAATATCTATTAGAAACTTGCAGTTGTCATGAAGGATTAGAAGAGATCGTTTAGGTAATCCCTTTTCCGTAAGACAGTTTGAGACTCGAGTTTCGCGGTCTATTGTGGACATCATAGACTTCTCCCGAGTTGCCCCACGAAACCAGAAAGAAATTTTCCGCCTTAGCATCCAGTCTGTCCCTCCCAGCTGCTCTCTTTTTAAGGTTCAGACGAGGACCCAAAATCAAAAGGCAATTGCCATCATCATTAATGACTCACCAAGGTGGATCAACGAACCGTTACCCAGAGGAGAGTCTAGCGTATAGATGGGAGTAGGTAGGTGCTACTAGAAAGTGGCTGACATTGGTTTTCATCACACTGGTAACTGGTTCATCTTATAGGTAACTCCGAAAGTTGTAGCTACATTATATTGTATTATATAATGGGCTGGTGTCCGCAGGCGCAGCTCCACGTCCAAGCGCGTATTTTGCGTACATCTCCGAAAGTTACTTTTGAACGTTTGCCAGCAAGAGTTCACAGAGGTCAGCGTTATGTATAAGTATTAGGTATGCGTAAGAAAAGAAAAGAACTGCGAAAGTTAAGTCATAAAATTACGTAACAAAATATGCAAAAAATTAACACTGAGAATGAAATAGTAAACATTGCTTAGTCATTCTTTACACATCGCGAATTCTTTCGCTCCTTTTATAGAAAAGATGAAAACAATTTATCAATATTTGCATAGAATTCTGTATTGTAGGTTGGTTGAACAAACATCTGTGAAACCACACCATGATCGCATAAGGACAGAAAGCTCGACAGTCAGTTTTTACTTCAATTTAATTTGCATGTGCAAGAGGCGGTATCTTAATAGTTGCATAAGTATTGCTTCTGTTGTATAATATCAGAGGGCCAATTCTCGTAATTAAAAACGTTCAAATTCCAAGTCGCAATGTCAGCCAGCGACAATCAAATGTCAAAAATGTAGGCAAACTCTATACAATTTTGACAGATTGAGACTGAGATGAGATTGCGAACGTTGTTATAAAAATACGGGAATTGCCCCTCAGGTTTCATATGTAAACCGGAGAACTGCCTGGTGGCGGTCAGATTGTAAATGATCTATTCGCAACCATCTGTCGCATTGCAGTTCATTCAACCAATAGGAAAGAAAGCAATTCAAAGTAATGTACTCGACTGCTATCTTGGTCTCGGTCTCGGCATTCTCGGCTACAAATCCAACCGAGAACTCGGTCTCGGTTCTTGGCAAAAATTCGCCGAGATTCTCGGTCGTAACCCAGACTGTTAAATTAAAATAATGTGTATGAAATGTGAGATCAAATTCTCGTGTGACGCTGACTACTTACATGTGCTTCTACTGCATCGTCAGCTTGCTCATCACGCTTGACCGCAACAGATGAATCCAACTTATGGGCAGCTTATGATTCTATTGAATTTGAAGATGAGCCAATGACTAGTGACGAAAACAGTTCAAATGCTGTGATCGAATTTGTGTTTGATAGTTTTCTTAGAGAGCCAAGACTGCAAAGAAATGCAAATATTTTTGAGTACCGGTATTTGTCACCTTATAAAGTACTTAGGCCTGCAGCAATAGTACATTTTGATACAAGTGGAGAGTTTTTGTTATCGCATTCGAGGCGGAATTAACACCCGAGCCGTAGGCGAGGTTGTTTTTGAGCCGAGAACTGCAATAACAAATGTCCACGTGTATCAAACGACGTTTTTCAATACACTTTTGAAGAAATAAACTAAAATAACGAAAAATATTTTTGTCATGAATTATTAGGAAACTATGACTTAAGTTTTCTTTTTTTCCGCGCTTTGCTTTCGCCACGTTGAAGGAGAAGCAAAGGTATTTTAAGGCCGATAAACAGCCTAATTTATGAAAAATAGAAAATTCAAATATTTTTGACTTTAGAACACAAATAAATGTTAATTTGTTCATAAACGTTTTTTTATTGTAATAATCATGGTTTTTAACGATACTCAATTTATAAACATTATTTTAATATTCAAAAAATATTAATGCCGCAGTAAAGACGCATTATCTCTTTGCCGAGATTAAAAAAAAACATTCACCTCCGAATAGAGACGGTGTGACTAGAGGCATTGAACCAATTTGGACTAAGTATAAGTTATCTGTGGCAATTTTTATTCCCGCACACGGGTTGGAAATTGAAAAATCGCACACGTGTGAAATACATTGCATTGTGAACCTAATCGTAGTGCAATATGAACCAGTTTTCGAGGAAGTGTATTGGAAAAAAATGATCAGCGCCGCCTATTATTGTAGCAAGCGAACAGCTCTTTGGCAGAGATAAGCGACACTCTCTGAAGGGTGAAAACGCCGAACAATTGCTTTTTTTTGTGCTACGATATTTTGTTTACTTTTTAATAAGTAAAACTATTGAATTACACTCTTAAATACCTACCTACAAGGTGTAGCATAAATAACGCACAACCTCTTAGGGGGGGGGGGGGGGGGGGGTGTAACTTTTGGGTTGTTCCCAATATTCCTACCAGTAGGTACATAGAGCGTGAAGTTTCTTCACAGTATATTCAATTTCGAACGATAGCGTTATTAGTTATTATAGGTACAAATAATTTATTTTACACCCTGTACCTATAATTAACACTGGTAAGAATTCATGGTAGGAATAGTGGGAACAACCCCAACTTTTACTATGGGCACAAACCTGAGGGCCAATTCTCGTAATTAAAAACGTTCAAATTCCAAGTCGCAATGTCAGCCAGCGACAATCAAATGTCAAAAATGTAGGCAAACTCTATACAATTTTGACAGATTGAGACTGAGATGAGATTGCGAACGTTGTTATAAAAATACGGGAATTGCCCCTCTGAAATCTCGAAAAAAAAAAACAGCTGTTCCCTTTATTTATGTTCTCATAACTCGTCAAAATATAGGGAACAGCTGATTTTTTTTTTCGCTATTTCAGATTTGATCCCATATAGTAAAAGTTGTTCATAACGATGAGTAGGTACAATGACCCCTTATGAGGTTAAATACTCAAGTTCAAGGTTAAAGGTTAGTCTCTACCTAGCCCGACATGCGCCTTACCGTCTTGCTATTTTTTTTTGTCCGATTTTATGATTGAAGCTATCACTAGAACTGATACCCTTTGGTAATTTGATTCGTTTGAATGATTCGTTTGGTAATTTATAGGTAATTTTTATGGCCTATAAGTATATAACACAAACTGCCAGTGTGTGGAAGCCCTACGCAACGCAAGTAGTTTTGTTTGTAAGAAGCCTTATACATTAGCGCTTCTGACGTATTTCACTTATCTCAAGGGAGGTGGCTTACCTTTCAGCTCGTAGTTTAAATACCTAAATAAAATTGATTTCGAATACTCGTATAATTTTACTTTGAACACAGGACAATCCCAGAGGCCGTCCTACCCACAGAAAAGATAAAGAGGTTAGAAGGGCCTTGTGGGCGAGGCAGGCGCGCCGCACGTATGTGTAGACGCACATAGTCAGCCGAAATTTGTTTTACCGGCCAGTAATCGCGCTCTCACTGTGACAACGTACGACGCTCCGCGAAAAAACAAGAATTATGCCTTGTTGCGCTGTTGTAAAGTGTCGGAAAAGTAGCAAGGGGTGTAGGGTAGCCCGACAAGGGATTTCTTTTCACCGGTAAGTCCAAAAACCTTAAAATACCAATGATATTTGTAATTATTACAATAGTAATAAGTAGTTAGTAGATAAAAGCGATACAATCGCAAACAGATGCACAATTATACATTGCTTGCAATGCATGGGTACCGTTTTGTACTACGTGAGCGATCGCGCAATATGTTGCGTTCACTGCGAAAGTCACGTGCGCAGAGTCGAGCTTGAATTCTGCGAAATCCATGCGTATCGATAGGGTTGTACCAAGTTGTAATCAATGTCGATATTAAGTATGTGTACACAAATGATGTTTTTATTTATAAAAATAAACGTCTAATGGAAATCTCTTTATCTGTTCTGTGGTCCTACCTACGCCGCCAACTAGCGCCACCATTGAGAAAAAAATCAGATATGGATGATGCCACCGTGAGAATACCAACAGGCATCTTTGAAAAATTCTCTCAAAGAAACTCTGACACCTCTAGCTGGCAAACAAAAATATTTTGAATGTCAGCCGCTTTGCCCCACAGCAGAATACCGTAGGACATAACGCTTTGAAAATAACTAAAATTAAATTTAAATAATAGTCCGAGCTATATCAATTGTAACCAGTAATTTAAATGGTGTGCATAATAAAGAGTATTCTATTCTATTCTATTCTATATCAACGTCAGTGTATTGTCTTACTTTCCTGACGGTGTAGGCGGCAGACCTGAGCCTTCTCGCTAGACTTGATATTATCATATTTGGTTGGTAATAACAGCCGCATGGGTCAATCCATCAGGTTAAGCTACGCTTGCCGGGGTTGGTCCGTGGATGGGTGACCATCTCTACATACCGAGACTCCTCCGTGCCTCGGAAAGCACGTTAAGCCGTTGGTCCCGGCTGTCACAGTCACAGTCGTTACAGGTCGTCAGAAGCCCGAAAGTCTGACAGCCAGTCTTACACTGGTACAGGCATCTAAATTAAACATCACAGAAACTGGTCCAAGATATAAATAGACCATACCTACCTATAAAAATGTGAATACATATCTAAACGTGGGCGATTTTGGCGGGAAAGGCAAAGGATTGAGGCATTTCTGATGTGGTGCTGGAGACGAATGTTGAGAATACCGTGGACTGCCAAACCAAACGCACCAATGCATCGATCTTAACCCAGCTTCGAGTAAAAACCCGCTTGGCGACCATATGTTAATAACGCATTCTTCCTATTTCGGCCACATAGTACGCAAACGGTGAAAGCTTGGAAAACTGATTGTAGTTGGGAACACCGAAGGCAAACGATCGCGCGGTCGTTAACCAACACGATTACACGATGGACTGATCAGGTGAAGGAATCATCGTCCTCTAAGTTCTACACGGTGCGGTGGTATGGGATGCGGTGGTAAGGGATGCGCTGGACAGAAACCGGTGGAGGCGGATCATCCGATCCAGGTGCAACTCCGAAGCTGACCACGATCCTCAGACATGAGGGACCGACTACAGAGAGAGAGAGAGACCTATAAAAATACATATATACCTATATAGGTATCTATTTCATTGAAATGTCAATGCTAATATAGATATTTATTAGCTGTGTGCAAAAAGAAAAGTAAACTACAGCGTCGGTACATACCTACCTAAAGGTAAAAAGTAAAATAGTTTTGAAACTGATTACCAATAGGTACCTACATGACAGCCAGTGCTACTGGATCTAGCAAAAACTGTAAATCAGCTTTTAAAAAATAATATAAAATTAGTTTACTTATTTATTACAAATTAATTAATAATATTTTATAAAGTGTTTGAGTACCTTTACTGTTTGTACTGTAGATGATGACTACCTGGGATAAAAAGTCGGAAGAACGATCAGAAGTAAATTCCGATACCAATTTTCCGGTCTCATGGGGTGGATAGATGAACACGCGTTTACGAGTAGATGGCTGTTTTAGGGTGGACGGAATTCCCGAATGGTTCAACAGGGAAACACTTGAGAGCTAAAGTACAAATTGTGTATTGTAGGTACCTACCAGAACTTTCTTTAATATTAATTGTTAGGTCAATCAATCAATCTGCCTAGCCATTTCCCAACTATGTTGTGGTCGGCTTCCACTCTAACAGGATGCAACTGAATTCCAGATTGTATATAGAGCGACTGCCTATCTGACCTCCCCAGTTACTGGGGTAATACGATACCCCTTGGCAAGACTGGTTGTCAGACTTTCGGGCTTCTGACGACCCGTAACGACTGTCAAAGAAAGATCCATGAATGACAGCCGGGACCAACGCCAACGGCTTAACATGCTTTCCGAGGCACGGAGGAGTCTCGGTATGAAAAGACGGTCACCCATCCACGGACCGACCCCGGCAAGCGTAGCTTAACCTGATGGATCGACCCGTGCGGCTGTTATTGCTTAGCCACGATTGTTTATTCTGTAAATAAGATATCGGAATCACTAGATCTTGTGTTTGTTTATTAATATTAGTAAGCCATTACGTCACATTATTGTTCGCTAAACAATACCTACACGTAACACAAAGAAACTGTAATCTTACATCAAACAACAAGAATGAGATCAGAAAAGTACCCTATTACCATGGCGTTTCAGCGCCATCTAACGATGAGAGGAGTGACAGCTAGATTTAGCTATTCGTAGCTAGATGGCGTTGTATACTGAAAATTGATGCCTTCGGTATTTCTGGGTAGACAGATGTCGTGCTTTTGTACTGTCGAACGGCGAACCGAACCTCGTTTCATCACTGTTAGTTCGTCAATGACCGTTATCTTCATAAATAAAGGTTCTTTAAAGTTAAGAGGCACGAGGAACAGGATGGAAAGTTTCTCATCCTCCATAGAAATGGATCGTTATTGATGCCGCCACATACAGGGTGTAACGTAAATAATGGATCAAACGTAACGGGTAGGTAGCTTACCTAATTTCCAACAACTAATTTGAATATTAAAAAAAAAACCGTTACAGTAACCAGGATATTAATTTTTTTTCGAATTTTACGATTTTGTCTTCCAGAATTAAGCTTTTTTAATGCTGTCGCTGCAAATGATGACATTTTTAGGTATGATTTTTATTTAACATTTCTGAATAGCTTACTAATGTTATAAGATACCATTTTTTTGAATACCGTTTTATTTGCCTTAGAAAAAAAATCGAGTTGAAAAGTTTTTTCTTTACGATGTTAGGACCAAAATTGAAAAAATTCTCCTGTAAAAAAAATGTATGACACCGAAAACCACCATTATTTTAAAAACTTGTACATTTAATAAGGTTTGCAAATTGGTGTAAAACTTACGTCTAGTCTTTATCGTTACAAAGATATTGCTATGAATGTGATGAAGACAGAAAATAAATTAAATTGGTACTATTCCATTTTTTCATTTTCGTAATGGCTTATGCTTGAATGCTTGTAATCGAAGCAAGTAGTTAAGCGGCTAGCATATTCCGACCCGATGACGTCATCTGTCCGGAATTTGGGACCGCTACCTGTGGCGGAGTTGCACCTCAGTCAGCGTGAAGGGGATAGATAGCGCCGCTTTTGTATTTTTGGTAAATTGGTATGAAGTTGTACATTCTAGTCCTTGTCGTTACAAAGATAATTGCTATGAATCTGAGAGGTGCTCCAAATCAACGTTAATAAAAAAAATAAAAAAGTGTGTACATTTAAACTTTTTCTTTAAAATGTGTAACTGTAGTATTTCAGAGGCAATGTTCATTGAATTATTGAGGCGTATGAAAAGAATTAGGAGGCCGTACTAAAAAAACAGTTAGTTCAAATAAATCGTTTTATTTGGTTTTTACAATAAATGTTCGAATTGCCTTCCCTCTACAAGAATGCAAAGTCTGCATCTCCTAATAAAGGAAGCTCTTATCCGACGGACAAAACGGCTTTGGTTTATTTCTGATACAGCAGATTGGATGCGCTGTCGTAATTCTTCTTCCGACGTTATTGGATTCTTGTAGACCCTGTCTTTTAAACATCCCCAGTAAAAAAAATCTAGGGGATTTAAATCCGGAGATCGCGGAGGCCACAAAATTGGTCCTAATCGGCCGATCCATCTGTCCGGATAACTTTCATCAAGGTGCGCCCTTACTGCCGTCGCATAGTGAGCGGGGCACCCATCATTTTGCAACCACATTGCTTGCCGTACGTCTTCTGGAACGTTTTCTAATAACCTTGGCAACTCATTCCTTAAAAAATGGAGATAATATTCGGCGTTTAGAGTAGCTGGTAGTTCAAAGGGCCCTATTATTTGCCCATTGATTATTCCCACCCATAAATTTATTTTAAATTGATGTTGGCTCCTGTCCTCTCGCATCAAATATGGGTTTATCAGCTGCCAACTGTGCAAATTATGCAAATTTAAATATCCATCTCGGCGGCATGAAGACTCGTCACTCCATAAAATCTTGTTAAAAAACTGCGGGTCCGCCCGAATCATTCTAAGCATCCTTTGGCAAAATTCTATTCTTGGCTGGTAATCACGCGACGTCAGCGTTTGAACACGTTGCACGTGATATGGGTGCAATCGGCACCGTTGTAGCACTCGATGCACCGTCGATCTAGAAATTCCTACGCGTCGCGCTATGACGCGAACGGAGACTGACGGATCTTCCTCGATTTCTCGAAGAATGACTTCGTCATTAACTTGTCGCGGTCGTCCTTCACGGGTACCACCAACTCCGGTGCCAAGAATTCTTCCCTCAAGAAGCGCGTTATGCACTCTAATAAAGACGCGATAATCGGGATAACGAACCAGGTTCGGGTATCTTTCACGGTACAATCTTGCAGCCGCCCTGGCATTACCTCTTGCTTCTCCGTAGATAAAATGCATTTCGGCGTACTGCCGTGGCGTGTACTCATAACGAGGCATTGGGCTGAATAAGGTTTCAGCGCTACTGCAGACACGTACAAGCACACACAAACGAATGTTTTCGGAGTCCGTAGGATCGCCAAGTCCAATACGCAAAGAGTTCCAAATCGATAGGCAAAGCAAAGTCCAAAAACACAGCACAAGTCAAATTTTACAGAAGAAAACACCGAGCCACTGACCGGGAGCGAAAGTTGTCTGACGTAGCAACTCGAAGAGAGACTAGTTACAACTAAACTAATAAAATCAAGCAACAATGAAGCCTGTAGGAGTGAAGGGCGCAGGAAAGAACAAAAGAACCTGCGCAACTTCATACCGATTTAACCGATTTACCAAAAAGCGGCGCTATCTATCCCTTTCACACTGACTGAGGTGCAACTCCGCCACAGGTAGCGGTCCCAAATTCCGGACAGATGACGTCATCGGGTCGGAATTATGCTATCCGCTTAACTACCTGCTTCGATTACAAGCATTCAAGCATAAGCCATTACGAAAAGGAAAAAATGGAATAGTACCAATTTAATTTATTTTCTGTCTTCTTCATCACATTCATAGCAATATCTTTGTAACGATAAGGACTAGACGTAAGTTTTATACCAATTTGCAAACCTTATTAAATGTACAAGTTTTTAAAATAATGGTGGTCTTCGGTGTCATACATTTTTTTTACAGGAGAATTTTTTCAATTTTGGTCCTAACATCGTAAAGAAAAAACTTTTCAACTCAAGATTTTTTTTCTAAGGCAAATAAAACGGTATTCAAAAAAATGGTATCTTATAACATTAGTAAGCTATTCAGAAATGTTAAATAAAAATCATACCTAAAAATGTCATCATTTGCAGCGACAGCATTAAAAAAGCTTAATTCTGGAAGACAAAATCGTAAAATTCGAAAAAAAATTAATATCCTGGTTACTGTAACGGTTTTTTTTTTAATATTCAAATTAGTTGTTGGAAATTAGGTAAGCTACCTACCCGTTACGTTTGATCCATTATTTACGGGACACCCTGTATAAGTGTAGAATAATTTTTGGTATACAGGTTTTCTTTTTCAGTCTCCCACCTACAAAATCCCTTTTAACATCCATAAGTTATTCCAACAATAAAATGATTACCAGGCACAATTTTCTCAATAAAACACGATTACTGAGATATCATTTATTACTAATAGTGTGCAGGATCCAGTTGTGATGCGCCGCGACCGGGTACGACACGAACACCTGCTCATCAGTCTGTACCACGGCTAACATCTTCACTTTACCCTCGTGTATAAACAACACGGGACCGCCCGTACTTAGCTGGAATAACACTATAACATTATGCCTGTATCCCCGAAGGCGTAGGCGTAGGCGTAGGCAGATTTGGTAAAAGTGTAATGTACACACGGCTACACATCAAGCTATATGTTACACATATTTTCCAGTATAAGCTGATCTCGCATTGTATATGATTATACAATGCGAGATCAGCTTATACAGGAAAATATATAGCTTGATCTGTAGCCGTGCGTACAACCACATTTGTATAGGTAAGTAGGCCTACGTGCGACTACGAGAGCCCTGTCGTAACTGAGTAATTGCTGCAAAGAATTTCCACCGTCTCCGCCGCCGCCGTTCCCGTCGTCACTTGTAGGTACTTCGCCCGTCTAAGGGTTTGAACCCAGGAGCCAATATTTAGCAGTTGCAATTGGACATTAGGATGAGGCAGTCTGACAGATTTAGGCATAAAACACTGATGTTCAAAACTCCAAGTCGTCAAATGTATTTAGACTCGAACACAACCCTACAACTAGCTAGATAGCTAGAATATTAAACAAGTATCAAGAGGACCTGGGTGGAAAGACCCTCCACCAGGTGCACCAGGTGGTCCGACGACCTTGTGGAAGTCGCGGAAAGCCGCTGGATTTGGGAAGCACAGGATTAGTCATTGTAGTAATGCTGAGGGGAGGCCGGAGGCCTATTTCCAGCATGATAATATGATATGATAATATACACACCTGCGTAACATTCTGGTCCATATCCTTGCTAAAGAGACATAGCACATCGTTGTCCTTGTAGCTGTACATGGCTTGGCACTCCGTGTGGCTGAGGATCTGGCTTGGTGCTGACGTGCATTGCATCAATTCGTGCTCCGAGTCTGACTCGTTCTGGAATAGTCAATATTTTTCAAACAGTTTCCTAACAAATCAATGCCGTCATTATAACGGCCACAAAAGAACGGTCATTAAGAAAATTCCAGTGGGTGTTTGGAACTTACGGTATCAAAAACTCATGCATTTATACGGCCGTCTTTTTGCGGCCGTTATATCATGTCTCCGCTTTCTTAGAAAACCCATGCATTAGAGTCTAGACAACTAGAATACAAGAGATCAACTAGAATAGATGGCAATGACAACTACGTTGCCAATGCCCACAATTGTTGTTTTTTATTTAGTTCAGGTTATGATGATAATATTAGGTCTTTACCTATGAAATTGCCGTTCTGCAGTACTGGCCATTTCAAATCAAAATAATTTTTGTTTGGCTAAGAATTCTAATTTCAAATTAATTTTATTTTAAAAACATGGATTTTTTTTCCAAAAGTAGTCATTTGTTTATTGATTAGTGATACATTTTCATCGCATTTCAATCTTTTTCGTCATCATGGATACGTTAAAAATTCGAGTAATTATGGAATATGAGTACCGTCGTGGCAGCAACGCGGCACAAGCGGCACGCAACATCAACGACGTTTACGGAGCTAACACTACAAACCAACGCACCACTTGTTATTGGTTTGCTCGTTTCCGTTCTGGAAATTTCGACCTGAAAAATGAATCTCGCGGTCGTCCGAAGACTTTGGTCGACAATGACGAATTAAAGGCGATTGTGGAAGCTGATGATACACAATCTACGGCTGAATTAGCAGCAGCTTTCGACGTTAGCGTCAAAACAATATTGGTCCATTTGCGTCAAATTGGCAAGGTAAAAAAGCTTGACAAATGGGTGCCCCACGAACTCAATGATCGCCAGCGCGAAGTACGCGTCGAGACGAGCCTTGCACTGCTCAACAGACACACAAATGAAGGAATTTTGAACCGCATTGTTACCTGCGAAAAAAATGGATTCTGTTTGATAACCGCAAGCGCTCAGCAAGTTGGTTGGATCCTGGTTCAGCACCTAAACAATGCCCTAAACGAAAACTTACCCCTAGAAAAGTGATGGTCACTGTTTGGTGATCTAGCGCCGGTGTGATTCATCACAGCTTCTTACCAAACGGGGTGAGCATTACTTCAGATGTGTACTGTGAAGAACTGAACACAATGATGGAGAAACTGGCACATCTCCAGCAAGCATTGGTCAATCGCCCGTCTCCGCTGCTCCTGCACGACAACGCGCGACCTCATACTGCACAGCAGACGGTCTCCAAGTTGCAAGAACTGGGGTTGGAAGCTCTCCGTCATCCGCCCTACTCACCAGACCTTGCGCCTACAGACTACTACTTTTTCCAGAATTTGGATAACTTCTTGGCGGGAAAAAAATTCAATACCCGAGAGGCAGTACAAAATGCCTTTGAAGAATTTGTTGCCTCCCGTCCAGCTGATTTCTTTAAGAAGGGCATCAATAAACTGCCACTGCGTTGGCAAAGATGCATTGATTGCATGGGTGATTACTTCGATTAATACAAATAAAAATGCATGAAAAAAATTCGTTTAAATTTTTTCATACAAAACGGCAATTTCATAGGTAAAGACCTATTATAATGATTAATTTGCTACTAAGTTAGCGTCACCACAACAGAAGTTATATTTTACATCCTACCAGTTTACTGAACTACTGTATCCTTACAGTATTGATGATGTGTAACCGCGAGCGGTGCGCGTGCGCATAACACTAATCTTGACACCTTACCTTCGACAGAACCCAGCCATACGCCATAACGTCCCCTTTCACCACCTCTTCTTTCATCAGCTCCAAGGCAGGACCTTCAACCTCCGGCTCGATTCTCAGCAGCGCCAAGTACGACCCATCCAAGTCCTCTTTTTCCTCGAGGGTTGTTCGTGAGGAGTTGGAGTCAGGGTGAAGGACAACCGTCGTCACATTGTGTGCTGAACCGTCTAGGAGAGGGTCTGTGGATTCCGCGACTATCGTGTAGTGGCTTGTTTCTGACATGTTAGTGCTGAAAGAGCTAAGGCTGAGTAAAAACTTATCTGAACAACCCGAACAAAAAAGCAATATAACTTTATTCAATTCAATATGTAGGTACAGTTTGGTAAACTGACGCTAAGTTACATAAAAATAGCTATGCTAGAACTTAGGATTCTGCTAGCTTACAGGATAAACATGTGATATATCAGGCCCTATCAGAATACCAGCGTTGCGGTATTTATTTTTTAAATATCGCAGCTTTATGCTGAGATGGGAGCCTTTTTGGCCTCGCACAGGTCTCTTTTTTTTAGTCTGATTTCTTTTTTTTTTTGTTTTTTTGTTTTTTAATGTTTATTTTGTTACTTTTATATGCTCTTTTTTAACTGTATTTCCTGTGCGTGTCCCAAATAAAATATTTTTCTTTCTTTCTTTCTTTATATAGGGATACATAAATCTTACTTGTTGGAGTGCAAATCCCTTAAGAGATTGATGCAGCTAGCAGCAGTGAGCACCCATTGCGGAGTCAGCAGAGTTCCCGCACAAGTCTGCGCGGTAACATTAGCAAGCGTTTCAAATAAGGCAACCAAAAATGGCGCGCTTTGTGGAAACTCAATTTCCGTCTCATTTTGTAGTTTTTGGCTATTTTTCTTAGTATTGTTTAGTCCACTTTTAACAAAACTCTTTCCAGATAATATAGTCAAATCGTTGTCGAACTTAGACTTATCTTCATCGAACGATCTTGAGACATCTGGTTCAGGCAAAGAACTGTCGACTACGACTGCGTCTAAAATCTCTGAAGCCTGTACATCGGGTTGTTCACTGTCGAATTGATTGTCATTTCTTCTGAAGGAGGGCACGATGACTAGGTCCAGGTCCTGGCCCACGGCGTTCAGGATCTGGTCAGTAGTGTAGGGATCACAGTCTTCTATGACTGGAACCTCGTCACTGTTTGTGAATTTTTCGTTTTGAAACAGAGTATCGTTCAGGGCGTAGTTGAAACCTAAAGCGGTTGAAAAAAAGGTATACTTCATTGCTTGTTCATCATGAATGTCCTCTACGTAGAATATCACCCAAATACACAGATTTAGTCATGAAAACTGAAACACTTGCACCGAACTATGTTATGAAATAACGCTTATGCCCTTTTTCTATTATTTGTAAACACACCGGTCTTTGTTTGGTAAGAACGTAGTTTTGAGCTACCATTTTGTTACAATGCTACGGAAACAAAAGACTGCCTCGTTATTTATTTATTTATTGCACAATGTACACATTTACAGGCTTTGCTTACAACTAATGAGTACACGACCCCGTTGGGGCGCGGCAAGATAACTTAAAATAGAATATTGTGTCTGTAACATTATTACACATAATCAGCCTATAACGTTCCCACTGCTGGGACACAGGCCTCCTCTCTGTGAGAGGGAGTGGGCCGTAATCCACCACGCGGGCCCAGTGCGGGTTGGCAGATGTCACAAGTCTTCGAATTTTTGATTCTAGGACATGCCGGTTTCCTCACGATGTTTTCCTTCACCGTTTTGAGAGCAGTGGTGATGAAATAATTTACACAAAGTAAAGCGCCTGCCTGGGTTCGAACCTACGACCTACAACTCGTAAGTCGCGACCGTTACCACTGGGCCACCACTGCTCCTCAAATTGTAACATTATTAAATAATATTGTAATTCTTGACTTGAATGAAAATTTTCAGTCTAATGATCGCAAGCGCTACTGCTGAGCATGAGGTCCTGGGTTCGACTCCCAGGTCGGGCTATTGAGTTTTTCCATCTGGAATTTCTCAGTAGCAGCCCGGCGGAGTCTGGATTTGTGCCCGGTTTATGGCAATAGGCTCGCCCCTTATTACATAGGACTTAAAAATAACTGGCGAAGTGTGGGTGTACCTACTATAGGTACCTACACCTCTGTCCAACCCTTCGGGGAAACAAGGCTTTTAGCCATATATAGACAATAGTCTATAGCATAGACAAGTGAGGTTGGACCGTCGGGCGTCAAGCGTGAGTCGAACATTACACCTTATTGGCGGTTTTTGTTTTTTCTTTTCAAGTATTGTAGTGTTTGTATTTTATTTTGATTTTATTCCCCTTGCTATTTTTAATTGATATCCGTGGGTATGTCCGTGGCATCACATAGGCCCTATCAGAATACCAGCGTTGCGGTATTTATTTTTTAAATATCGCAGCTTTATGCTGAGATGGGAGCCTTTTTGGCCTCGCACAGGTCTCTTTTTTTTTTAGTCTCATTTCTTTTTTTTTTGTTTTTTAATGTTTATTTTGTTACTTTTATATGCTCCTTTTTAACTGTATTTCCTGTGCGTGTCCCAAATAAAATATTTTTCTTTCTTTCTAGCCTCAAGAAGGTATATGCATGTGGTACCCCAAGTCATGCCACAATGTTATAAAGCCAGAGTTAAGAGCAGTCCAATCAAGGCTGGATTCAATTCTGGCCAAAACTTCAGATATTCATTCTCTTTTACATATCTAATTCATAGGAACACAAGTCATGTGCCTGATGGGATTTCCCATCGATAAAAATGTTGAACTTCCATACAAATCCCCTCAGATGTATGAAAAACAAGGACTTTCTTCACAAAAAGTATAGGACGGATCCGGATAATATAATTTTAAAAACATCGTATATTAGATACCGCAATTTCTGTACCAAAATCTTAAAGAAAGTAAAAAGAGCATATGAGAAAACTCAATTAGATACTGCAAAGAATAATCCCAAAAAACTCTGGAAGACTATAAAATCAATTACGAGTTGTGTCAAAAACGTTGACTATCCAGAGGAATTGTTAAAACTGAGTGACTCCAATAACGCCGCACTTGATATTATTAATGAGCACTTTGTAAAAGTAGGTCAATCGTTGGCAGAAAAGTATCCTCTTAACCCTTCTCCGTCAACATCTAATAATCGGTCCTCTATGTTTTCATGCGACTCCCATTCGCGATCATTTGTATGTGAAGAAACAACGGAAGAAGAAGTGACCCGTACAATCCTTACATTAAAATCAAACTGCGCCACAGGTTGTGACAATATCTCATCGAACCTAATAAAAAGTAATATCGAGCTTTTAGTTCCTCCTCTCACGTTTATTTTCAACAGGTGCTTAGAATATGGTGTATTCCCGAAAAATCTCAAACTGTCTGTGATTCACCCTATTCATAAGGGTGGTGACCGTGATCGTGTTAACAACTACAGGCCGATATCGATCCTTCCCTCCTTGTCAAAGGTTTTTGAAAAACTACTAAACAAGAGACTTGTTAGCTACTTGGAGGGCGAGGGCCTACTCTCTTGTACACAGTTTGACTTTCGGAGGCATAGAAGCACAGATGATGCCATCTTTAAATTAAACAATTTTATAGCTACAAATTTAGATTCTGGTAAGAAATGCCTTGCCATCTTTTTAGATCTGGCCAAAGCATTTGACACGATCTCGGTCCCCATCCTTTTGCGAAAACTTGAGAATTTCGGTATAAGAGGCAATCAACTTAAACTGTTTGAGAGCTATCTGTCGGAAAGGTACCAGTGTGTAAAAATAGGAAATTGCACTAGCTCTTATCTTCCTATTACATACGGAGTTCCCCAGGGCAGCATTTTGGGACCTACCCTCTTTCTCGTTTATATAAACGACCTCACGAACCTATCTATACCCCAAGGCGAAATAATCTCTTACGCAGATGACACTGCTCTTATATTCAACGCCGACAATTGGGATGAGGTATTTAACGTTGCACAATGTGGACTTGATCTCGTAAAGGAATGGCTACAAGATAATTTACTTACACTGAATAGTGATAAAACTAAATACTTGACTTTCAGCATACGAAATCCACCTAACCTGCTTACTACAAAACTTTGCCTTATTCCTCACAACTGTCATGGAATAGATAACTGTAATTGTGTACCTCTAGAACGTGTCAACAATGTGAAATATTTAGGATTAATTATAGACCATAATTTATCCTATAAGGCACATATTAAAGCTTTGTCGGGACGAGTAAGAAAACTAATTTATATCTTTAAAACTTTGCGTCAGGTTGCTGATCTCAAATTATTAAAACAGGTTTATTTCTCTCTTTGTCAATCCATTATTAATTACGGCATAATTGTATGGGGAGGAGCTACTAAAACTACTCTAAAAGGCCTTGAGATAGCTCAGCGTGCAATTCTAAAAGTTTACACTTTCCGTCCAATTCGCTTTCCCACAAACATTTTGTACAACTCATGCGAAGTCCTTACAGTGAGACAATTGTTCTTACTCAACATTGTACTAAAACAACATGGTGAACTTATCAATGACATGTCAGAGAAAAAAATATTTTTTAATGTCATAGACAAGTCTCAGTCAGTGTTGACGTATCTTAAATCGTTCGGAAATAGATAACGCATCAAATTAAATGCATAGAATTCGATATTAGTACTTAATAGTGATGGAACAACGTTAATAATAAAAAAATATTTTCTTGGTATAGAACTCATACCACGTACAATATTATATAAAATAATCCACGGACCCGATTCACACCACGTTCGTGTGAGCGGTTAAGATACTGATCTCACAAAGAAACGCAGAAAACATGACGTTGTGGTCCGCATACATAAACCTAAAACCTCTTTCATAAAGAGGTTCTTCGTCTTTCTAGGACCACATGTGTATAATAAAATTAACAAATCCATAAATATTTTTTCCCTTAACAAATTCCATTGTAAAAAGAAGGCATATGAATTTTTAATGAAACTATCATACGAAGACACTGAAAAACTTATTCAAATAATCAGTTAATATTTTTGTTTGTATATATATATAAATGTATATTACTCTATTCCTGTCCATTTATCATGTAGACATATGTATACACTTACACTTACACTTAGACACACAGACACCCCCACACAGTACACACACACTCACCCTCTCATTCTCACACACAAATCCTCACGCACACTCAAAAATTGTTAGTAATTTAAGTTTAGTTTACCTTAATTTCTTAATTGTATTTGATTAGTAATGGTCCTAAACTTTTGCTTCTTGCTAATTTTAGGTTACCTAGTTGGTTTTATTTTAGGTCCTTGTTTCTGAGGGGAAACTGCGCTGTTAGCTGAGATACAGGCTCACGCCTAGTTCAGCTGCGGATGCTCATTCTCTTATTTATTTAAACTGTAAGCCTAATATTTGTAAGAATGTACTGTACCTACCTACTGTTTTTGAGTAAATAAATAAATATTATTATTATTATTATTATTATTTAACCCCTTCAGGGGATGACTTTTCAGTGTTTAGAGCTCACGTTCGTGCTTCTAGACTCGGCGCTTTTTGTCTGTGCGTTGCCTGTCAGTGAATTGATGAATTTAAGATTTTTATTAAGTAAAGATATAACATAGTTTACCTGTCAGATTATCCAGTAGAAACACAAAAACCGCTACGGTCGACATTTTGATAGCAATTGGTTTGTGTTACTCAACGTGTTGACTTTAGGGCCGCTTGCATGTGAGATGCGCGTGCGCACTATTTTTGGATTACTTCTTAATAATAAAAAACTCTTTGCAGCTTGAAGACTAGTTTTTTTTAGCAATGTTCTTAGATAAATCTTCGCTTGTATCTGATTTCACAATATCTTTTGTGTCTCGTCCCTTTTTCCGGCTTGTTTCAGGTTTTTCGGAGGCGACTTGCTTATGCTTGACATCGGGTCTATACTGTTAGTTTTCACACTAAACACTTGTGTTTTGTAAACAGTCGTAAAGTTATCGTGCCTTTGTAACACATTATGTAAAGCAACTCGTGGAATGGTTTCTTTACCTATGCAGTATTTTATATAGGATAGAATATTTTATATAGGATAGAATAAGAAATGAGTACATAAGAGGAAGTCTAAAAGTGGCACCGGTGACTGAAAAGTTGTGCGGAAATCGGCTGTCATGGCATGTGATGCGGAGGAGTGAGGAAAATGTCGTGAGGAAAGTTTTGAGTATGAATGTCGATGGCTATAAGAGTAGGGGAAGACCAAAGAAACGATGGATGGATTGTGTGAAAGATGACATGGCTAGAAAGGGGGTGACTACCGAGATGACGAATAATAGAGAAGTATGGAAAAAAGGACATGTTGCGCCGACCCCAAATAGATTGGGATAAGGGCAGGAGAATGATGATGATGCAGTATTTTGTGCTCAACTTGAATTAAAAGAATCATTTATATTCATCGCCACTCAATTATATACTTTAGCGTCATGTAGTCTCAGTAGATTTTCAAAAAAATAAAATTGTCCTAAATAGATTTTGCAATTGAATTTGAAGTTTATCATGTTGCCGGCGGCAGCTTTGCCCGCGTTGATGTCGGAGAATATCCCACGACCGCCCACGGGAACGTACTGCCGGGATTAAAAGTAGGTACCCTATGTGTTAATCCAGGTTATAAACTATCTGTGTGCCAAATTTCAACCAAATCTGTTCAACCGTTTCTGCGCCAATCCGGAACATACATCCAGATAAACAGAAAATCGGACTATAAATGTAAACACTATATTTTCGGCATCAGACTCATTCCACACCTTGTAGCAATTACTAAGTTTTTTTTTCAAAAATATCAAATGTTTTGACTTTGTTACTATTTTATTATTTATGTAAGTATAGATAGATGACATTGAGTTTGTGTTTCCAAAACGTTATAACTATCTAAGATTCTAAATACTACAAGTTTACATTCTGAAGAGAAAAGTAAAAAAATCACAAGTTTATACAATCATTAAAAATATTTATTTGATTTAACATTTTGTTCAATACATTCACAACCTTTACACATACAAGCATTTATAACGATCACAATCATTGCTCAAGTTTTAAAATTATTGCAGGGCCAAACTCATGCGCCCGCATGCGGTCATGGCCGCAACTCCCGTAGAATGTGGGTATTATTTTTTTTGTTTTAATACCCATAGACCACATGTTTAGAGGTCGTATTGTGGCTGCGATTACGAACCGCGTGCGGGCCTGAATTGCTTATTTCAAACCTCCCTAATTTGATCAATTTGTCGCGTTCTTTGCGGGCATCCCACCGCATGCGGGCACAAAATAATAGAATGAGGTTTGTGTCGTTTTCTTCAGTACACCTTGGCTATATAATACTAGTTAAAGACACATAAAAAAACCTATCTTTCCACTTCGTCATAGTTGTTAGTTATTTTAATGATATTTATTTTAGAAGTATGTTATATTTTATGTTGTATTTACTAAGTGAATAGTTTTTTTAGATTGCATGTATTTTATTTTCTCTTTTACTCTTACAACTTTACCTCTGTTCCTTTCTTCTTGGTTTTTTTGTGTGTACATAAATGGTTAAATAAATAAATAAAATGGAAGAGGATGTACAAAAGATGTCTTGCCTCTCAGTCATTATGTACATAAGTTAAATATTGGAGAATCAAGTCTATTTACACATTAATTATTATACTACAAAGATTAGCGAAATTCTAGTAACATATACTTAGGTTTTATAGTAATGTTAGTAAAGTTATCAAACATTTGCTATTTTTGTAAAATTTTAAACTGCATTAATTTACAAATAAGTACATAAATGCATTATTTTCATTATAGCTTGAAATTACGTTAACAGTGGTTTCCTTTTCGTTATTAAAATGTTAACTTTAGCGGGCTAAGTCATAGATGGCGCCACCGCCACCAGCGATGCAACCAATTGAACAAATTGTATAGTTTCACTTTTTTTGAACATTATTTATTAATACTTACCAGTAATATAATTGAATAAAATCGAAATAATGCATCGAATCATCCTTCTCTTTGATGGAGTAATATTGCCCTGACTTACCTTGATAAACTGATTACATTAAATATACAAGATTGTACTATAGAATTACTTTTTACTGCAACATAACTGTTAGTCAGAAAATGCTAAAGTAAATTCAGAGGAAAAATATAATCTCACTAAACGAGTAACAATAGGGTAGAATAATAACCCGAAAAGTGATATTAGTCATCATCTGATCGTGCGCAGTGGCAGCCCGCGAAATTCAAATTTTCAAAAGGAAAAAAACGGAACCCTTATAGGATCACTTCGTTATTCCCTCTGTCTCTTTGACAAAACGCTTTTTCCCAGGAACGCGTGGAGGTATCGAAATTAATATCAAATACGTACGATGAAATTAATATCAAATACGTACGATGAAATTAATATCAAATACGTAGGTCAATGGTCCCTTAGAGCTAAAAAAAAAAAAAAAAAAAAAAAAAAAAAAAAAAAAAAAAAAAAAAAAAAAAAAAAACAAATAAGTACTTTGACTTTGAGCTCTAAAAAAATCAAGCTTCTAAGTCAACGCAAAAAAAAAATACGGCCATTTATGCGACATATTTTGATAATCGCAAGTAAATTAAAACCTATAGGGTACTTCCCGTTGTATTAGAATCATGAAATTTGGCAAGAAGCGAGGTCTCACAGCACAAGTAAAGGAAAAAGTCTGAAAACCGTTAATTAGTTATTTTTTTGGGATTACAAACTTAAATTTGCAGTTGGACCCTTACAATGTATCAGTGTATGGGAGAACATGTTTTTCAACTACTATGTTAAATTTGTTTTTGGGATAAATTGTTTTCATTTACGGAACCCTTCATTGTGCGTGGTCAGACACGCACTTGGCCGGTATTTTTTTGTGCAATTTGCAGGTCAATGTCAGGTTATAATGTTGATCAAAAAAAGCAAAAAACGTAAGACACTTTGAATTTCACGAGCTACCATTGCGCATTCACCTAAAGTAATGCTCTTTATAGTTTCACAAGTTCTAACTTCAAATTTTCAAAGACCGGTTGTAAGCTTGGTACGTAAGTACAATCAAGCTATCTTAGATCACTCAATGCGAATATTATGATTAACGAAATCTTCAAAGTTGAGGTTTAAAGGTCATTTACTAACTACTTACAGCAATTTAAAATGTCCATAGATAATATTTTCCTAGTCCTAGCCGTCAGTATTATTATCGAATAAAGTTTTGTATCTCTCGCTTAGTTTATTAGACTAGATAACTGACTTGAGCCTGCTGTGGGGATCCTCGAAGGAACAAAGTACCTGCAAATAGATAACATCATTTAAAGGCTAAGGAAGTCATTTTAAAATAATGCATACATGTAAACCCTTGAAACTCGTGCATTTGCGAGATTTAAGGCGCTATGACCCGACAGATACTCCCGTCAAGTTAGCCCAAAAAGTAGGAGTAAGTTTAAAACATTTGGCAGTCGGGTAAGACGCGCCACTACCTCACAGGTGGCGTGGAAACGTGTGCTTATTATGAAGAATACAACTTTTTCAATTACTTTTTGAATCGTTATATCTCAGAAACGGTGTCTCTTAGGAACAAAAAGTGTGGAGACAACTTTTATTAACATATAGGCCTGCTCCACATGTTGATATTTGTTTGAAAATGATAACCGCGCTTCGCCGGCCTATAGACACAAATAACCCTATTTTTTTCAAAATACCCACTCACCTTAGTGACTCCAATGGTCATCCCGAATTATCTGCCCAGTATTCTCTGGGATGTACCCCCTGATGAAGGGCAGTCCAGTGCTGACCCTCTTCTGATACTCCACGTACTGTGGACCGAAGAACGTGAGGAGGGTCAACTCCTCGGCGTACACTCGCTCTCGGAAGAACATCCAGGAGGCAAGCGCGTAGATTACGACACACACTGGGTTTAGAAGCGTTATCTGAAAGATGGAGTGCAATCAGAGATATGGGGTATGAAAGTGATTGAGAAACTTCAATACTCAATACTTTGTTGCATTCCACAATGTATATAGGTACTTAGGTCTCTCTTCATAGCTGATGCGTTCTGGCTCAGAATGTCCCTTTCCTTATAAATTAATAGACAGCTCGTGTCGCACAGAGCTCTTGCGACTCCGAGCTGGTTACAAGTCTCGTACGGAAAGGGTTCGAGTAGATGTCGATTCCCATTAGACGTTTCATGGGTGCGGTGCTACCAAGGTTAGTACGACTTGCAGATGTGGCAAAAGTAATGGTTTCGCGATCAGATCTAAAATTTGTCTGTCGAGGTCTTGCTATAAGTACTTAATTCCGCCAAAAGATCGGGAATATTTAGTAAACCGTTAACGATTTTCTATAGAAGGATTGGGTCTGTCACGTTTCTTCGGTGGTCCAGTGAACACATTTTAAAATGGCTGAGACTTTGACCATAAGAAGAATCACGTGGACAGCTAGGGCTTCTAAAACGATGTTATCTAGTGAAGCTTCTTCGGATACGTTCGATCCTGTTTACATGAACACGGTAAGTAGGGTTCCAAAATGGAGATGCATAGTCCAGCAGACTTCCCACGAGTGTTGAAGAGCACCTTCAGGGTAGAGATGGACTGGAAATCCCGATTTGAAATAAATGATTTGACTTTACGTTTATCTGATATCTGTGTACCAATCGACCTGTAGAACTTTATTTTTATCTCATATCTGTGTACAGATCAACATGTAGAACTTGTTTATCTCATACCTGTGTACCAATCGACCAGTAGAACCATCCGACGTAGCTAGGATGCCTGCAGATGGAGTACACCCCATGAGTCACCAGCTCATGGTCAGGGCGTTTCACGAACTGCACCTGGAAAAGTCAGTGGAAATTAGTTATTTATTTATTTAATCTTCATGTATGCTCGACCTCGTACTAAGGTTGAATGTCACGTGCATGTCCTAAGACGATATTATGACAGTTAGTTACAACAAAGGGAAGTTTCTTTCTTTTTGTCAAAAGTGGTTGATTAAACAATAATAATATAAGCTTTTATACACAATAGTGGTTTATGGGGTTTTTTTTTTTAACATTTCATAAAACTTTAAAAAACGGAAATTCATAAGCATATTAAGCTAGGATATACCATTTTTAGGGATCCATAACTCAAAAGGAAAAACGGAACCCTTATAGGATCACTCGTGTGTCGTCTGTCCATCTGTCACAGACAATTTGCTTCGAATCTAATGGACCAATTAAGTTCAAATTTGGTACACATATGAATCCAAATCCGTGATCCAAACACGGACGGATAAAGTAAATAAATGAATTTTGAAAATTGGAGTCACTTTTGGGGGCAAATAAGAAAATTTTAAAAAAAGTTTTGCAAACTGTACCGCGTGTCATGAAAGGGGCTTACTATGAGGATCTCAAATATTTTTTTTATAATTTTAAAATAAATTGTTTTAAAATTATTTAAGTAAATAGACGAAAATTGGCCGTAAATAATTTATATATGTCAAAAAATACAGATGATCAATAAGAAATAAAATTTGACAAAGTTAAAATATAAAAACATAAAATGAAAAACATATTTAAAAGGTTAAAATTAATAACAAGCCCATAGCATGAGTGGCTTTCCTTAGAAATTATGTGTGTAAAGAGTAAGAACAGTTTTATGTGACCTAGGTGAAAATCAGGTGTGAACACTACAGCTCATTCAATGTAAACAACCAAAAGATGTGGTTTAAAATAGCGAAATACCACAACCTGTAGATTACAGGAAAACCTATAAGAAGTCTGTGGTCTTAAAATAACATTGTAAATCTCTCAATATTGCGAGTACAAACTTACATTTACAGTTGAAATGTATGGGAGAACATGTTTATCAAAT
Source organism: Cosmia pyralina (assembly GCA_946251885.1). Lineage (NCBI taxonomy): Eukaryota > Metazoa > Arthropoda > Insecta > Lepidoptera > Noctuidae > Cosmia > Cosmia pyralina. The sequence goes on from OX276354.1 coordinate 1,398,050, forward strand.
ATAATGTTAAGTTTGTTTTTGGGATAAATACATCCCAACTACGGAACCCTTCATTGTGCGTGGTCCGACACGCACTTGGCCGGTTTTTAGGTAAATAATGTAAATTATAATTATTAGGTCTTTACCTATGAAATTGCCGTTCTGCAGTACTGGCCATTTCAAATCAAAATAATTTTTGTTTGGCTAAGAATTCTAATTTCAAATTAATTTTATTTTAAAAACATGGATTTTCTTTTCCAAAAGTAGTCATTTGTTTATTGATTAGTGTTACATTTTCATCGCATTTCAATCTTTTTCGTCATCATGGATACGTTAAAAATTCGAGTAATTATGGAATATGAGTACCGTCGTGGCAGCAACGCGGCACAAGCGGCACGCAACATCAACGACGTTTACGGAGCTAACACTACAAACCAACGCACCACTTGTTATTGGTTTGCTCGCTTCCGTTCTGGAAATTTCGACCTGAAAAATGAACCTCGCGGTCGTCCGAAGACTTTGGTCGACAATGACGAATTAAAGGCGATTGTGGAAGCTGATGATACACAATCTACGGCTGAATTAGCAGCAGCTTTCGACGTTAGCCTCAAAACAATATTGGTCCATTTGCGTCAAATTGGCAAGGTAAAAAAGCTTGACAAATGGGTGCCCCACGAACTCAATGATCGCCAGCGCGAAGTACGCGTCGAGACGTGCCTTGCACTGCTCAACTGACACACAAATGAAGGAATTTTGAACGCATTGTTACCTGCGATCAAAAATGGATTCTGTTTGATAACCGCAAGCGCTCAGCAAGTTGGTTGGATCCTGGTTCAGCACCTAAACAATGCCCTAAACGAAAACTTACCCCTAGAAAAGTGATGGTCACTGTTTGGTGGTCTAGCGCCGGTGTGATTCATCACAGCTTCTTACCAAACGGGGTGAGCATTACTTCAGATGTGTACTGTGAAGAACTGAACACAATGACGGAGAAGCTGGCACATCTCCAACCAGCATTGGTCAATCGCTCGTCTCCGCTGCTCCTGCACAACAACGCGCGACCTCATACTGCATAGCAGACGGTCTCCAAGTTGCAAGAACTGGGGTTGGAAGCTCTCCGTCATCCGCCCTACTCACCAGACCTTGCGCCTACAGACTACTACTTTTTCCAGAATTTGGATAACTTCTTGGCGGGAAAAAAATTCAATACCCGAGAGGCAGTACAAAATGCCTTTGAAGAATTTGTTGCCTCCCGTCCAGCTGATTTCTTTAAGAAGGGCATCAATAAACTGCCACTGCGTTGGCAAAGATGCATTGATTGCATGGGTGATTACTTCGATTAATACAAATTAAAAATGCATGAAAAAAATTCGTTTAAATTTTTTCATACAAAACGGCAATTTCATAGGTAAAGACACACACATACACACAAACACAAACATACATACAAAGAATAAATAATACAAATAAAAAATATAATACAAATAAATAAAATACATAAAAATACAAAAACAACAAAAACATATAAAGAATTACTTACTGTGTGATTAAAATTAGTCTTAGCCGTGAACATGGCGGACTTTCTGAGCAGTTCTCCTGTGATGCACATCACAACACCCACGTACGAGAGCCAGAAGTACGTCTTCATTTCTGCAATAAAAATAGTGTCTGTATTAAGTATAATAATTTTTTTTATTGGGATTTTCCATCTGAAATTTCACAGTAGCAGCCCAGTCTGGATTTGTGCCTGGTTAATAGCAATAGGCTCAACCCTAATGAGACTCAAACATAACTGGCGAAATGCGGGTGTACTATAGGTACACTTCTGCCTAACGCTTCGGGGAATACAGGCGTGATATTATGTTACTTATTAATAATATTGTACCTTGCATGTATTAATGACAATATTAATAATATTGTGCCTTGCATGTATTAATAACAATATTAATAGTCGTATCAGCCAATGGCTTAATCGCCAAGAGCCTCGACCAACATCTAAGGAGGCTCTCGTTGGGCAGCTGGATTAAGGGCCTGATTCAGAGAGCGGTACTTCTGGACACGGCGCGCATTGTTAGGAGGTTCCTCTCTCTGGAGCCCTGACCGCCGGTAGCTTGGACTCTGTTCCCGATACCGGTGGGCTACTATGTTTTATATTTTTAAATGTTTTTTTTTTTATTTCATGTTTTTATAAAAAATATTTAAAAATGTGAAATATATGTACATAAATGAAATAAAGGAAATAATAATATTAATAATATTGTACCTTGCATGTATTAATGACAATATTAATAATATTGTACCTGTGCATGTATTAATGACAATATTAATATTATTGTACCTGTGCATGTATTAATGACAATATTAATAATATTGTACCTCTGCATGTATTAATGACAATATTTGTCTATTAAATGGTACTTACTCAAGAGGAATATTACATAGCGACCATGATTTTTGCATTAAAAAACCATCTTTGGCATTCTTATTCTGAGAAACTGAAAGACTTCGACAAGTTTGACTTATTGAATGGTGGAGAAAAGTTATTAGTATTTATAGTGGCCTTGCTTTTTGCAACTTCTTTTACATCTATTTATATGTACCTAAGTCAAAATTCCGAAGCAAGTGTATCATAAAATGCGCGACTGCATTTTTACGAGCTCGTGAATTGAACTACTGTACATTAAGCAAATGAAATGAAAAATATATAATAATATCTGTTAAATAGTGGTTTGTTTTATTTAACTAAAAACGCTCAGAATTAACTGTAAATTTCTCCTTAATATGTTTATTTTACTTTTATTATTTGTTGTTATAAGTAGCGACAATAGAAATACACAATCTGTGAAAATTTCAACTGTCTACTTATAATTTATTATGGTTCATGAGACAGACAAACCAAAGCCTGCTGACAGACAAACGGAGGATGGACAGCAGAGGCTTAGTAATAGGTTTTCGTTTAGCACCCTTTGGGTACGGTACCCTAAAAAGGGATACATGCAGCATTAAGTAATGAGCAATCGAATGTAGGATTAAGTACACTTCTGGACACATCTATTGGCCCACCTTAGAGTTTAGGTTTCGATGGCCCCTACCGAAATATGATTGCTAGATTGAACAAAAACTGTTGATGCAGTTTTAAACCTGATACATTTTACCATCTTTTTCGATAGTATTGTTTTAAATTTGAATTCAGAATACCATACGACATGGAGCTACGCCTAACAAGTCGGATATGCGCCTTGTTAAAGGCAATTGATTTTTGAATAAAAAACATGTTTTATCAAATAAAGGTTTAATTTAATAACGCGTGTTGCCTCCATGGGCATCTACCACAGCTCTCATACGATTAGGCATAGAGTTTATCAACCGCTCTATGAAATTTTGAGGGATCATCTCCCATTCCTCTTCTATGGCAGTTTTCAACTCCTGCATCGTCTGGGCAACTGGCTGACGAGCCCTAACACGTCTTTTTAGCTCGTCCCACATATGCTCAATAGGGTTCATGTCTGGGCTTCTGGCTAGCCAGTCCATAACTGTAATGTTCACATCCCGAAGATATTCCCTGACGATGCCGGCCGCATGGGCTCTTGCATTATCATGCATAAAAAGGAAATTTGGGCCCACATAGTCCGCGTATGGTCTCACGTGAGGTTCTAAGCACTCACGAATGTACCTTTCAGCATTTAATGTTGGCAGCCGTGGTCCTGTAACAACCTCAAGTTGAGTTTTGCCGCTCGCGGATATACCGCCCCAGACAGTCCATGAGCCACCGCCATAAGCAACCCTCTCTTCAAAGCAGCATTGTGCGAAACGCTCTCCCTTACGTCGGTAGACCTTCTTCCTTCCATCATTGCCATGTAACACAATTTTAGAATCATCAGAAAAGAGTACACGGCTCCAATCTTGCTGTGTCCAATTTAAATGACTGCGTGCGAAATGAAGGCGCGCTGTTCGGTGGGCTCGCGTTAGTTTGGGGCCATTAGCTGGCTTGTGTGGTACCATATCGCGTTCTTTTAACCTTCTCCGAACAGTTCGAGCGCTCACAGATACTCCGTGGAAGTCGCGAAGTTGGTTTTGTATCTCAATGGAGGTAAGGTGACGATTTCTCAAGCTGGTCGTCACGTTGAATCGATCCTGCCTTTCAGTTGTGACCCGAGATCGTGGCCTTCCTTGGCGACGAACAAAGCCGCCAGTCTCTAGGTACCTCCGATAAACATTTCGGACCGCAGATCGACTTAAATTAAGTTGAGCACTCACGTTTCTTTGGCTGTGTCCGGCCTGAATAAGTGCCACAGCTTGGGCGGCGACTTCAGGTGAAGTATCCATAGATTATTGATAGAACCTCACCTTAATGTTAAGAATAAGTAATGTTTGTTGCAAAACCAAAGATATCAATCACTTTTTCAAGAATTAAATCCAAGTAAACCAATAAAACCAAGTTTTCTTAGTATTCGATTGTTTGATATCAACAAACAGGCTCCAAATTGTCTTTTGTTTCTTTAAATTTTGTGTTCGAAATTCAAAAAAAGACTATTGAATGAAATTGTGAATGTGCCAGGTTCAAAACTGCATAAAAACTTTTTGCTCGACCTAATATAAAATTTTAGCTAGGACCAAACGAAACTGAAAATACAAGGTGGGCCAAAAGATGTGTCCAGAAGTGTATAATACTTACCAGGGAAGAAATAGTACTCGACTCCCCATTCTATCCAGCTGGCTACAGCAGCTAAACCATACTGTACGCTGTGGTTCAATATGAACGAGTTAATGGACAGAGTCCGTGGATTTGTGAGTGCAACGGACATAAATTCCGAGAAATGGAAAAATGTTAGTATTACGGTGTAGAGACCGAACACTCTCCATCCATTATCAAAGGTCACGAGGAAGACACCCAGTGAGAAGACTGCACCGAGGAATGCTGATCTTATTGATACCTGAAAGAAAATTAAATTTTATTTAATTTCAAGACATCGCCAAGCGGTTGGTCGACTCTACACGTGACCAAAGGGCTGGCCTATTTTTTGGCCAAAGAATTAGTATTGCCATACAACGTGGCAATGCTGCCAGCCTTGTGGGCACTTTTCCTGTCGACAGCGATGCGGACGAATTTTTTGATGCCCTATGATTATTTCCCCTGCTTTTTTATATACTTGTACATATTTTTTGTTTTTAAGATTGTTAGATTTTAAATTATGTAAATATTCATGGATAATAAACACATACAAATTTTACTTAAATTTCCTGGGCAAAAGTAATTATCTGATTCATTCAAAAATCTGTTTGTAAAATGTGTAAATCAGAAATAGAATTTCAAATATAATAATGACTCCTAAAACTGTGAGTCATGCTAACTACAAGTTAATTCAATAAGCAAAAATTTAAAGTTTGCACGCAAAGTTAAATTATATAGTAAATCTGAAAGTGAAGTTAAGAAAACGTAGCAATAATCATTAAATGTGACTAGTTAATGAAATAAAATAGGTCTTACCTCGTAAATAAAGCCTGTGTAACAGTATCTTAAGATGAAGTTAAATAGGCAGAAATACAGGGCTGGGCCCCAACATGTCAGGGCCCATAGCTCCGACGAGAATCCTAGGACACTTCCAGAGAAGAATGATATCGTAAAAATAAATACGGACAGAAAAAAACACATTAACGCATGTTTTCCGGCGGGACAAACACTTGTCATTCTTGAAATGACCATTTTCTTGAATTCAAGCCCTTGGAAAATATGGAACAGTATCTGATAAAATTATGCTACTATTTCCGATATGTACACCAATATTTCTTCGATGTAAACATAGAAAATTTGTAAAATAATTCCAAAAATTACACGAGAACTCACTAATTTTTTAATTAATACCTTTTATTCATAGTCTCTGTCAGTGTCAGTGTAATGTCAATCAAATGTCAATCATCAATGTCAAAACAATACGAACATTGTGGCGTTCAAAAATAATTCCAAATTATGTTGTAATTTGCTTTCTTAATTTTAATTAATGTGTTAAATGGACCTAAAATGTTTCCAAAACTTTCATATAGTAAAACTATACCTTAAAGCTAAAAATACTGATTTGACTGCTTTTCATTTAATTTTTTGAATGAGTAACCATGGCAACACGAAGTTTGTTTGACAACGTAAAGCTAGGCTGTTTTCCAAATCCCGGCTAGAGGTTGTTTTCCTCATTCAGTCTTTCCATTGGCTGTAAAACTATAAACTTAATAATCCAGCACATGTGATTGGTTACAAATTCATAGTTGAATCTATCCAGTAGAAACGAAACCGAGAAAAGTCTGCTCATTTTCAAATTCATGTTATTATTCGAGTAGGACCGATAATTCATCAACATTCTAATTTAAAGCTACAAAACAAATACTTCAACCAATGTCACATTTTTGCATTAACCGCATAGCGTAGAGTAAGTGTTCGCCATCAGACCACTTACAATACTTATTAACTGACGTAATCGTGCATGACAACATCTGGTACCTACATTACGATGCAAGTCCGTCGGCGTAATGAAATTAAATTTCCCTCGACATAAGGTTCAAAATCTGTGATTTACTACATTAGATAGGCTGAATTTTGCCATGTAACTTCCTTTAGTGATGTTAGTAATCGGATATCGGTATGTTAGCAGTTTTCTGGGGAGGAGTCCAGGAGCTGTTAGTCGCATTTGTCCGGTGGATGACAAGGATGAACGACCCGTGGGATGTGAAGTGTGTGCGACAAGCCGGCCAGTACGTGTCCTGTATGAAAATAAATGGGGTGCCGCTCCTACCGCCAGTTGTAAGTACTTACATCAATTATTTATAATGTGTCCTAGTTCATTCTTTGTATTCTTGTTCTAGCCAGTAAGCTTTTGTACTTTATAGTGGACAGGACATCCCTATATGACCATTTGCCCATCTCACACCTAGGTGACTATTAAGGAATCAAGGTAGGATAGGAAGGTGGAGACAGTACAGTATGGAACCCAACCTGGTAAAAAATTCTAGGACAGTTATAAATCAACGAGTATCGGGGCATGTAGGATAATGATGTTGCCCATCTCACATCTAGGTGACTATTAAGGAATCAAAGTAGGATAGGAAGGTGGAGACAGCACAGTATGATACCCAACCTGGGAAAATATTGTAGGACAGTTATAAAATCAACGAGTATCGGGGCATGTAGGATAATGATGTCTAGTGTCCTTTCTTTTTCTGAGCAGCATTGACTAATGTTTTAAACTTTAGTTTTGAATATGCGGTGTTATATAAATAAACTAATAAGAAATGGTAGTAATCATTTGTGGGCTTCAAGGCTATTCATAGTAAATCTACAATCCACTATATTTTAGACTAAGCAACTTCTAGCCAAATGTTTGAATATGCAATAGAATCAGCAAGGTACTAATGATAATTTGCGGTGTCTGCTCAGTTGATGGGGATAAACTTCTTACACGGGGGATGGGCCTTAAACATTACTGGTGAAGTGTTGGTTTACTATTGCAAACCTATGCCCAACCCTTCAAAGAATAAAGGTGTGATGTTTTGTTGTACAGTACGGCCAATTTATCTTGGCAGGTCCGAACTTCGCGCAGAAGGTTGCAGTAAGATTTTTTAGAAACCAAATGGTGACATGAGGCGAGTGTGAGTGAGAGAACATGTACAAAACTTCTTAGTGCTTATGTTCTGACCTGCCAAGATAAAAGATCGGCCGTAGTGTACAGTTAACAAAGGAGATATCTGGGCAGGGTGTACTAACATATTTGTGTATGAATAATTGCTTCATGTTCAATTTCGTTAAAATATACAATTTTGTGTCGGTGTGTTACAATGTAGGAGTATTGCAAACACAAAGTAATATACATAAAAGTGCACATGAAACAATTCATATACAAATTTGTTGGTGTGCCCTGCCTAGATATCTCTTTTGTTGACTGTACATATGTGTATAATGAGTAATTTATATAGAACAAAAATAAATAAAATAGCTTTTAAATAATTGACTGCCACTGACATTGACAACACACGGTGACTGCAAACAATACATTTTGTTGTGTCGGTTGTCTTGTCTGGCAGTCAACGTGTTAATTATAAACATTTTAAAATTATCTGCTAGGCAGAGATGGCAACAGTTTTGTTATGGTTTACATCACATCTGCGCCATTCATTATCCTAAAAACTTTCGTAAAAAAAGATGTGTAAAACGTGCCTAAAGGCGTGTAGTTTCTCCATATTTCCATTGATTTTATTGATTTTTATTTTATTTATTGTCCCTTCTTTGAAATAATTTTTTTTTAGAACACTCCTTATTATTAGTCAACATCCTATGGTGCAAGCAATCTACATTATTTTTTTCAGTTATTTGCAGAATCTCAAGCAATTCAAAAAGCATCTGCAGATTAAATATTATTCAAGAGCTTAAAAAAAGTTAAATAAGTACTAAACATGAAAAAAATATTGTATTTTCTTCTGTTGTTATATCTTGCAAAGGAGATTGAATATCAATAATTGTAGGTATTAATAATTATTTTAATGTGTTGTGTCGTATTTATATTTTTTCTATTTTCAGTTATCTAAAGAATGTCGCAAAGAAATGCAGTACTATAAGCTTCTTGCCAAGGAAGTAGATAAACGCATTTCCCTTCTTCAACCCTTTGTGGCGGAATCCGACTCGGAGTCTGAAGATAAGACTGACGCTCCTGAACTTGAATACGAACTACACCATCAAGAAGTAAAAGCTGGCTACAATGCTAAACATCACAAAAAATCTGTTGATCCATCGGCACAATGTACTCCTTCATTGCGAAGAAAGTCTCGTGTGACTGATAAATCAATAGAATCTAGTTCTAGGTCAACCTCTCCGAAACTCATTATAGATCTCAGTCTAAGGATCAACAATGAAACTGGAATAAAACATGCCGACATTGCTAAAAGGGCCCCTCACTCACATCCGCAAATAGATCTTCCTGAAAGAGATTATAACTGCACAACAAGAATTACTCAAAAAGTAATAACAGAAAAAGAAGTAATCACAGAAACTCAAAGAAATAAAAATCAAAAAGGTGATGTTGCAGAAGTTGCTGACTTCAGCTTCCATCTTAATAATAACAAATTAACAGATTCTTTTGGTGACACTATATCTGTATCTAAAGATGGCCCCGCCTCTCTTAGTGCCAAAAGCTTCACAGGATCCCTGAATGACTTGCACAGGGACAGTCTCAAGGACTTGCATAATGTTCTGCCATTAGCACGGCAACGATCTTATACACTGCTAAACCCTAGTCCTCAACTCTTGGCCCATCTCGAAGTACAATCAATGAACACTGGCGTTGAGATGAGCTCTATTTCCATGAGCGAATCGCTATCAAACCTTAGCCCAAGTAAGAAGCGAAGGAGTTGGGACCTGGAGTCTGCCAAGGTAAAATGGTCATCCATGGCGCTTGAACTGAAGCAGACTAATATAAATGGTCTTAATAGAAACACTTCTAATAAAACTTTTATGAAACAACAACCTAATAAAAACCCACCCACTCGGGCAAAGTCAGTTGCCCAAGAAAAACCTAAACGCACCATTATAACCCCAAAAACAATGATAAAATCGAATCCAACACCCAGCCCAGATACTGTACCCAAGTCTGAACCAGTTCCGAAAACCAGGAAATCCATCAGTCCTGTCCGAAACACCAGCAACCGTACTATGGCAAAAGACCCAGAATCACCTAAAACACGTAAAAAACACGAACCATTGTCTCAAAGCCACGAGGCTCCTCCTTTAATATCAGAGTCAGAAGACCCGGCAGCTCGTGTCAGAGAACTCTATGAGAAGATACAAAATCAACAGTTATTACAAATGGCGAGTTTAGTGGAAAAACAGAAAAGGGAACAGTTGCTCCTCCAGCAGGTCTTTGAGGAGCAGAACAACTTGCTCTTCAAGCAGCTGAAGACTATTTGTCCCACGTCTCCGATAGAAGCGAAGGAGGCTTGGGGTGACAAACATCTAGAACAGTGCGATGCAAGCGACAGAGGTCCGGTCAGTCTCAGTCAGCTGATCAACTACAAATCACCTGATCAAAGTAGTATTGACAGTCCTGTTTCTAACACATTGGCCAATACCAACAACTATATAAACCATTGTGATAGTGTGTTGAAGAAAAGCAGGGATATTACTGGGAGTATCAAAAAGCAGCCAAGTCGAAGTCAGAATGTCAATAAGATTATGTCCCCGAGGACACAACCAGAGGGGTCCAGGACACGAACTCAGTCCCTTCAGAGAAAAACTCCGACCTCTCCTCAAAGAAACACTCCAGCGTCCCGACGACTGAACTATGAGACGAGTGCATCATCTGATCGTGATTATGAACCGATGCTAACCGATCGAACGAACGACACAATGGCCGATTTGAATGTTTCATTTCCTTCTGACAACGATGATGGCAATTTTTATGATGAAGAAAATAACAGGGTTATAACCCGTCATATCTATGGTAAAGAAATTAAAACGATCCATGCCACTTCGGAAATGCACTGCAATTCTGCCGACAGTGCGATCCGAAATATGGAAAGAATACGAAACATGGAGATACATAATGCAATAAACAGCACTAACTCGCTCGCGTGCAAGACTAGATTCAACGTCCAAGCAACGCCAAGAGAGGTAAGATATGTATTTAATCCTATAGTTACATTATTTTAGTATTGAAATCAACTGTAGACTGTAGAGAATATATTTACAAAATAATAAAAATAGTAGCTTATCTCGATGACTTTCTTTTGTAATGCAGAACATAATAATGATTTTCTTTAAACAAATGCTTAGTTCCTACTTTGTATTTTATTTCCACATTAAAATTTTTGGATTGTTTTATCCATTATCAACATTAGAGATTCATATGTTTTGGTGCCGTCTTTTCCTGCCATTCGGCAAATCCAAGCCTCCTTCCTTTTCCGTTCACCCATGCCACTTCAGCATAATTCGCTATACAATTTTATGTACTGTCCGAATCAGCGAGCAGCTGCTACCAAAATTGTGGCTTTGGCCAAGGGGTACCTAGTTCGTCGTCTGATGCGAACGGACCGGGTGCAGGCGACGGTTCAGACCATCAAGGATGCCTTGCTGTGCGCCTTGCAGCTGCATCAAGACCGGGAGGGAATCAGGGGAGCCGATGTGGACCTGCACCGACGGTTGATACAGCAGGTAAGCTTAGTGTGACTGTTGAGGGTGCACTGCAGGTTTCTGCTTGAAGACTTTCTTGGATTTTTTTGATCATTTTAGCACCTTTTTTTGTCACAAAATATAGCTTCAGTATTGATATCTTTTCTAATTTAAATATACATATCTAAAATTTGTTTCCATTGAGTGAGTGTGTTTCCATTCCAAAATGAGTTTCGTTAAAATTGAGAAAAGAGTGCTAACTCTTTTCTAAACGCACCATTATAACCACAAAAACAATGGTAAAATCGAATCCAACACCCAGCCCAGATCCTGTACCCAAGTTGAACCAGTTCCGAAAACCAGGAAATCCATCAGTCCTGTCCGAAACACCAGCAACCGTACTATGGCAAAAGACCCAGAATCACATAAAACACATAAAAAACACGAACCATTGTCTCAAAGCCACGAGGCTCCTCCTTTAATATCAGAGTCAGAAGACCCGGCAGCTCGTGTCAGAGAACTCTATGAGACGATACAAAATCAACAGTTGTTACACATGGCGAGTTTAGTGGAAAAGCAGAAAAGGGAATAGTTGCTCCTCCAGCAGGTCTTTGAGGAGCAGAACAACTTGCTCTTCAAGCAGCTGAAGACTATTTGTCCCACGTCTCCGATAGAAGTGAAGGAGGCTTGGGGTGACAAACATCTAGAACAGTGTGATGCAAGCGACAGAGGTCCGGTCAGTCTCAGTCAGCTGATCAACTACAAATCACCTGATCAAAGTAGTATTGACAGTCCTGTTTCTAACACATTGGCCAATACCAGCAACTATATAAACCATTGTGATAGTGTGTTGAAAAAAAGCAGGGATATTACTAGGAGTATCAAAACGCAGCCAAGTCGAAGTCAGAACGCGAATAAAATTATGTCCCCGAGGACACAACCAGAGGGGTCCAGGACACGAACTCAGTCCCCTCAGAGAAAAACTCCGACGTCTCTTCAAAGAAACACTCCAGCGTCCCGACGACTGAACTATGAGACGAGTGCATCATCTGATCGTGATTATGAACCGATCGAACGAACGACACAATGGCCGATTTGAATGTTTCATTTCCTTCTGACAATGATGATGGCAATTTTTATGATGAAGAAAATAACAGGGTTATAACCCGTCATATCTATGGTAAAGAAATTAAAACGATCCATGCAACTTCGGAAATGCATTGCAATTCTGCCGACAGTGCGAACAATTCAACAAGTCAATTTTAACGAAACTCATTTTTATTTAAACGTTATTAATGGGTACCTCGCCTTTGTAATCGAAATAAGAAACACTGATTACGTCAGTAGTACCAATTGAACTACGAATATGTTGAAACTGCTTCGACTAAAAGGCTCTGAAATTAAACCTTGGACGTGCAGTTAAATGTACTACCCTAACTCCTGATAGTTAATATAATTGTGGTATTTGGCAGATCACCGCAGCGTGCTACTCCTTACACGATACCTTCGTGGCGAGCACAGCCGCCGATCGTTGCGCGATGATCGCGGCCGATAGAGACCGCCGTCGGTTGCTCGCCGCGCGGCAACTCAGCAGCTCCAGCTCTTTCAAACAGACGTGAGACAATGCTTTTATGTGGCCTATCTAGTGCATTCCCGAAATAGTGCTCCGTGATTGGTATACAGGATGTAATAGATCCATCACATACGGGTTATCTACACAATGGGCGTTTTTCCACTTGCCGGCACGACACCGGCACGGCGTCGGCACCGGCACCGGCGCAGCAGGCGGGAAAGCTAAAATGTATGAAATTACAGGATGTCCAGTAAATAGCACGACATAGGTACTGCAGGAGGTGATAGCTTGGGTCAATACCTATCAAAACAACACAATATATGTTCAGCAAAATCTTATGGATTTTTTTTCACCACTGTAGGTTAAAGTTATGCGAAAAGAAAATCGTTATGTGAAAATTTAAACAAAAAATACTATTTCTTGAAAACATTCTTGTTTTTGATAGAAAAAAGACTTATCAATGAGTAAAGTAATTATTCACGAATAATTTGATGTAAAAAAAATAATAGAAAAGGAATTTTTCATTACGAGATGCTTAAAAATCTGTTTCAAGGTAGAGATTTTTCGATATTTCGGAAAATTTTGTAAAACTGTAAATCCGTAAGATTTTGCTGAACATATATTGTGTTGTTTTGGTAGGTATTGACCCAAGCTATCACCCCCTGCAGTATGTCGTGCTATTTACTGGACACCCTGTATATGGCAAGTTTTTCCACTTACCGGCGCCGGGATAACAAGCTTCCCGCTCGGTAAAATTGCATGTATATTGTGTACGTATTGTAGCCGTGTGCGGGTGCGCGGGGGGAGGGGGGGGGGAGAGGGAGGTTACGCGTTGAGACTCGAATCTCGAACTTGCCTTGTGGCTCGCTGTAAGTGCGCAGTGCGCTTTTCGAATAGGATATAATCATGTTCATCATGTTCATCCAAAATTTTACTTCTCTGCGCTTATTACCTATATTTTCGTCTTAAATGAAAGAGATCACACTAATAATATAAACGTGAAAGTTTGTGAGTGTGTGTGTGGGCGTGTGTGTGTGTGTATGCTTGTATGTTTGTTACTCCTTCACGCTCAAACGTCTTGACCGATTTGGATGAAATTTGGTATATACTTAGATAGCTTAAACCCTGGATAAACACATAGGCTACTTTTTATCCCGGTCTACGCCGATGAAACCGCGGGACGCAGCTAGTAACAAATAAATACGACGACTTGACGAAACCACGTTACGTAACTGAAGTCCGTGTCAGTACTGCTCAACAGAGCCGAGCGTAGACCGGCACCAACCCAGTGGAAAAACTGAAACGCGGTGGCGCCGCCGGCGCCGTGCGTGCGATTGGAAAAACGCACAATCTGTACACCAAAATATGTAATTACAGCTGGGAAAGTACTTTTATTTTTGTATCTCTATTTGTTTACGGCAGCGCGGAAAAACGCGCGCAAAACATGTGCTTTTGGATGCATGCAATGGTAAAGGAGTTGTGGGCGTATTTAAAATTAATTTATAACATTTAAAACGTGTTTTCGTGTAAAAATAAAAAGTAAACAAAAGTTTGAACATTGACCTTCAATATTTCCGTAACCTGAAGGTTCCCTGACTCCAGTACAAAAACATGTTCACAATGACAGGGAGTACAAGTGACACTCGGCTTTGTTAGGCGTCAATTTACATCCATTATTACGTCCAGCAGTGGTTGAACTATTAACCTTTTGAACGCCAGAGCGTAAACGCATCGGCGCCCCTTCCACGCCAAGCCACAAATTCAGCGAAAATACCTACAAAAAAAATAGGGATTCCAACATCTTGTCGACAAGTTATCGAAAACCTACCTTTTGAACGCCACGGTCGTGTATAGCCGACAAATGAAAACGTGCCCAAAACGCCACCGTCGTGTATAGACGACAAGAAAACGACATTTTTAATCATTGCTTTTCGTTCCATATTTTTAAATAAAATATTACTCGTTGCATTATTCTTTTATTTATTTTACCCTATTTAGTATCATACTATCATTAAACACCGGTTACAAAGTTCTAAACAACCTAAAAGCAGACATTAGAACTACAAACGAATAAATCAAATAATAATAAGGTACAGCACTAAGCTCGTTCATGACGTCATCCGCTGTCGGGAAGAGCCGACTGTGGCGTGGCTGGCAAGACTTTTGACAACTTCCTCGCATGCGAGTAGGGATGTGACATTGTGGGACATAATAAATAATAATCGTATAGTATTTATAACAATTTATTATTATTATAATAATAAGTGTAGGAAATCACTAGCAGTCTCCTGTAGCGCTAATGACGTCACCGCTTGACGTCTATTCCCGACTGTGGCGTACAGGTCACTGTTTATGCACTTTTGCGTAGGGATGCGCGAGAGTGGACAGTAAATTATCAATCGATAGATATCAATTAGGATGTTTTACACAATTCTATAAAAATTATGCATTAGGAATGTTCAGATACGATTAATTGTCATTAAAAAATAATTGTCAAAGTAATAGTAAGCTACTTTTAATAAAATATTTCATATATTTAAAATTTAAGTTACCTTACTTACCCATCACTAGCTGTCGTGTCTTGCCGACTGTGGCGTGAGGAAGAACACTTTTTTACGGATTTCGATTAACAATTTTTAATGATTGTTTTTTCTAGTGAAATGTAACCAATAAATATATGTTTGTGCCATTTTACAATATTTCATTAATGTAGTTTTAAATAATAGAAAAAAAAAACACAGAAAACTTAATTTAGTATATTTATTTTGTACTTTAAAAATGTCGTTTTCTTGTCGTCTATACACGACGGTGGCGTTTTGGGCACGTTTTAATTTGTCGGATATACACGACCGTGGCGTTCAAAAGGGTAAGTATATGATTATGATTATTGCGGTTATCCGATATATCTGGATTTGCTGGCAGGGTGGTGGTTCAGTTCTAAGACGCTCTTGGTATTGCACGTTAGAATTGACATATGCAAATGGACCGGAGCACTATTTCGGGCTATGCATTTGAGTGAAGATTCTGTTAATTTTTGGATACTTTAGGCAAGGAGACTAGGCAATACTGAATTCAGGATTATTAAGGTCTTGGCGATATTAATTCTACTAGTTTCAATGGTGTTGGGTCTTTGGTAAAGAGAGAACATAGCTTTCAAGCTTATCAACGCATTAAATAACTGAATTTCATAATAATATCATATCAGAATATTAAAATTCTCATAATTTTGCATTCATATGATATAGAAAAAGATGTCCCAACTTTAATTTGAAATCTTTGATGTATCTATAACAAGACTATATAAAACAGGGACCTAATGTCACAAAGCCACACCGGTGCGTTCCCCGCGCGCGCCAAGCGACCAACCACGACCTCGCTGATGACGCAGTCCAACTATGGTAACACTAAACTAAATAATGTTGCCAGCTTTCTTTTTGTTTTGCCCAGCGGCATGCACACAGAACATTCTTTAGGAAGCCCTAGAAAGTTTTTAATTGAAAAGTCATGTTACCCCAAAGTCAAGTCATCCATATATACTCTTACAATTTTAAAATATCGCTTACATTTCTGCATTAAAAAAAAAATAGCATGTGCTTTTTGTCACATTGCATCTTCGAGTTTTCATTGCCAGATTACTAAAACTAAATGGTGTTGCCATTTTTCTATTCCCTTACTTCATTTTAATGATTAATATTTTATTTGTTTATCGTCTTTAGTTTGCACGGTAACATAACATACTTACTTCATAACTTTGTATCGTCGCATGAATGTTTCAATTAAATTTCAGTGATGCTTTGTCTATGTTAACCAATTTTTAGGTGGCCGTCTTTATTTTGTTATTGTTAACAAACAGAATGTTCCAAATTGTTTTTTTTTCTTTTTAACTAGGTATGTAATGAGTTTTTCTAAAAAAAAATAAAAGCTCAGAATCCGCCATTGACATGACGTTTGTTTTTTAGCGGCTTTATAAACTATTTCTCTTACATAATTTTATACATAGTTACAATTTAAAATGTTAAAACACCGTCTTCACCAATAATTTATCAACCTGAAATTTGACATCATTTGTAAGACCACTGGAAAGCCAGCGTGTATAAGGTAGGTGTAGGTATATTATAATAATCGTTATTATTATATCACAGAGACGTTTAGCGAGGACAAGGGCTCCGGAGTGTCGGTGTCCCGCCACATGGCCAGCCCTCACCGCCGCCCGTGGCGCTGACCCTCGCCCACGCCGCCCAGCTGTCTGCCGCGCTTCTTCGCCCATTGCTGGGCAAACCGCCATGACACTGGGCTATAAACTTGGCAAAATTTACATTATATCCTCAGCTTTTCTGCTTTGCCCACGCACAGTAAACATGTGACAAATTATTTACAATATCTTTTCAATATCGAACAACCTTTTTATGTAAATTTGTTATTTTTCGAAAATGGCATTGATTTCGTACTACAGCCAAAATTATTGTTATTATTTAAGTTCATATCTATTTTTAAATTACCGCCGGCAGGGAGAATAAATGATCGAGCTTAATTTCTTTGAGTGCTTGTTTTATGAGCAGAGATGAATAATTGATAAATATTAATTTGTTAATGATTCGGCAAGCTTCTTCATATTTTGTAATCCGCCTTGTAATATGCTCTCTTTTATAAAGTTTTAATGCAACGACTACCTAAATCGTGCTGCTTAAAGTGCATTTACATTTTTGAATTCTATTTAAAAAATAAAGTGGGTAATAATAATTAAAAACATGTAAGTAATTCCACTTTCTTTAAAACTTTGGGCGACAATGTCTACAAAAACACCGAAGCAAGTTCAAATGTTATGTATAACAAAATTGTTTATTATTAGCATTTAAGTCATAAATTATGGTTGTAATTGTTGTTCCGTTTTGTATGCTTCCGAAGCAATGTGCCTATATTTGCACCTACGTAACTTAGATTTAAAATTAATATTTTAACCCTCGCTGAGTTCCAAAAATAATACTTTTTTATATAACATTTAACAATTAATTAAAAAGGTATCGTATGTTTTGGATAATATGAATAATACCTAAATAACATATATTATACCTAATGTTCATTTAAATTGTATTTGTAGGTAGGTATGTAACTTTGCAAATAATTTTCCGTTTATTGTATAAATGTAGATTGCAAAGCATGCGGTTAGGGAGGCACGATGGTCGAGCTTAAGAAATTTATAGTTTATAAAGCAATTTAAAAAATACGCTGGAATTTATTGGGGAGCGGTCTGGAAGTGGATGAGTGTGCCTGCTTGCCAAGAGAGACCCTCACTCTGCGTTCCCGCAAACGTTTTTATTTTTTATTTATTTATTTATTTAACCATTATGTACACACAAATAAACAGACAAACAGAAAGGAACAAAAATACGTACAAAGGTTTCTTCTAAAAAGAAATCTCTTCCAGCATACCTGCGATAGGACAGAGTATAAAATGAGATGTAGACAACGTGTGTAAGAGCAGAAGAGAAAATAAAATAAGTACATAAAATCCAAAAAACAATTAACTTATTAAATAAAACATATAATATATAGGTACTTAAATACATACATAGGTACTACTAAAATAAATATTACTAAAGAACTAAGAACTATGACGAAGTGGAAAGATAGTGTTCTTTCACTCTTCTTTTAAATACTGCAATAGTTTGGCAGTCCCTAATGTCAGGCGGAAGTGAATTCCACAACCGAGCCGCGTGGACAGTGAAGGAGTAGGAGTAGAAGTCAATGGAGTGTGACGTTGTACCTACCAACTTTTGATTTTTTACACAACGTGTAACGGTAAGTATATACCTATCTATCCAAAAGGGGTGAAGAGTACATCAGGTAAAGAATCTCTTGCAAAGTGTCAGATCAAAATAAATTACTCAAAGAATTCATACCTACCAAATTTTTAGTTTTGTAAGTTAATTGTATTCAAATCATAACAAACGTGTCACCGCACTATTGTGGTCATTAACTTTTCACGTCACTATTAAGTTAAATCGACGGGATCAAACGAGCCGACAATGCGAAGCGCGAGCGGTTGGTTTCATGTAAAGAAGCTGTCACTTCATAATGTATAGGTACCCTTTCATTCCGTTACACGTTGTATAAGTATAGGGTGTTAAAAAACCCATCACCAAGTCAAAATCTACACATACTGTATAACAAACTAAGTTAAATTGCAAAAGTCAATTGTTTTTGCTCGGAAACGACTTTTCTTTTTGGTTTTAATATCAGCGTTTCAAAAAAATTACATTTTTTTAAACAATAAACGGAAAATAATTATCTATGGGTAACCAAATAAAAAGTTGAAACGAAGCCTTTTAAAATCGCTGCGATAAATCCAAAAGTTATCGTAAGTTTTGTAATCATTCGATATTAAGAAATTGTACACAACTTGTTGTAATCTATTTAGAATCCACACGCCTTAAGACCTGTTTACACTAGCCGTTTTGCCTCGTTATGTACTAAAGGCATACATTGTGGATTTCTTAGTGGCTTAATGTAAATGAGTATGTACACACAGTTTGAAATGTAACATTTTGTATCGCCTTATAATATAAGATAGATTTTGGTACACAAGTTAACCTCAGAATTAATAATAAGTAATAGGCAATTTGTCTTACATGCTCTATTACAAAGGTATTATAATAGCATGTAAGACAAATTGCCTATTACTTAAAGAGTAAATACTCTTTTTATTTCATTTGTGTTAGCTTTACAAAGATGTGTAGACCTTTAATTTGACATAATGGTTAAGTATTAATAAAGTGCTTCCAATTCTCAGGATATTCTTTTATATAATTTGACAATAAACATAGGTTTAAAAACAAATAGCAAAACTAAATTGTAATTTTTTGTGACGCTAACTATTTCTACTTACGTCGTTCCTTCTCAGTACTCTTGTCTTTTCAATTTTAATTTTTACCTATCGGTTTAGTTATAATTATGTTAGTAGGTATGTGGTGCAATGTACCTACAGGCTACAGCTGTATCAGTTATAACGCTACTGAAAACGAGTACCGATATCTTTTAACCAGGTTGTATGTTTGTGCTAACTCTTTGCACCCCTAGTCAATTATTTCACAGATCTCGAACTATTCTTTTTTTTTTTCTGTTCTAGTCGTACCTACTCATGTTATTATCTGCATTGTAAAATAATGAAGGAAAGTTTTGTGTATTAGGAATCGCAAATAGGGCTTTATGCCTTGGATTTACGTATTAATTACTAATTCATTCAATATGTTCGTAACCCCGCATTTACACGAGGATACAAAACATGTATTCTATAAATGTTGTATGTTTCTCTTTTCGTTTAGTGCCCGGTCACACTTACCACAACCACACCACATCGCAGCGACAAAATGTGGCCAAGCAGTGGTTACGTGTGAGTAGTGTCGCTGTAGCGCCTTGCCGTCATTATAATAGTAACTAAAAAAATTCGATGTGGTTACGTTGTGGCTAGCGTTTGATGAGTGAGGGCGCAGGCGGGACTCGTTGTGTTGTCGTTGTGGTGTGGTTCGCTTGAAAAAAAAAACTTATCAAAAATGACAAAACGATAAACAATATAGAACAAGACATGTCAGCTGAAATAACGTCAATACATGTAGGTACCTAGTTATAAACACGACATGTTTTTGACCAAGTCTTCTACAGGACTTGTTGAAGACAAGTATCACAGACACAACTTGTAAACGCGGGGTGATAACAGTTATCTCAAAAGACATTTTTGTTTTCATGTAAAGAAAAGTTTCTATAATTTATCAAGGCATATTATTTCGCTTCTAGGCAGTAAGTGATATGTGCATGCACCTTAACAACTCGACTGCCGGAAACGGATTACGCGAGACACTATGGCTTTTTAATTGTTTATGTAATTACGGCCTTCAACCGGTTAAAAATATGTTCAGAAAAAATATGTAAGTACTAATAAACATATGTAACTTTTATTACCTACTTTTTATTATAATTATTAAGTCATTGGTATCACAAATTGTATATTTCTAAAGATACTTTTCCGTTGACCTAGTAAGATTATTGTACCTACCTAACTACTGTATTTTCATGCATACATTTTTACGCAATAAATAATAAAAACATGTGGGTGTTATCTATTGATCCAATAAAACTTATACTTTTTTGTAATAAATAATTTATTTAAAATAATGTATTTTTATAAGAAAAATACTCCCGTTACCAAACGTGTGGCTAGCTGACACTGGCATGGCCACCATGAGGGATTTTAATTTTGACAAAACAAAAAAATTGTCGAAATTTGCCGGTCACAGGTTCAAAAGTTATAAGCGTTTCTAGGTGGCCGATCTGGAGTGAATCTCCCCAGCTTGGCCACATGTATATCTCAAAAACTAGGGCACCTAGCGAAGATCTGTTTTCTCCTAAATTTAATCGGAACTAGTCGCCCAATATCAGAATTTGCCGGTTACTGGTTCAAAAGTTATAAGCGTTTCTAGGTGGCCGATCTGGAGAGAATCTCCCCAGCTTGGTCACATGTATATCTCAAAAACTAGGGCACCTAGCGAAGATCTGTTTTCTCCTAAATTTAGTCGCTAATTAGTCGCAATTTTTTGCCAAGCCACAGATTTAGTCGGGTCTTAGTTTAGAAGATATAATGAGTTCAATTTTTAAGGTATAGTCCAAGAGCTAGATCGAAGAGTTTACGAAAAATTGCCAAGAAAAATGTATTTCTATTAATATGTGTAATATACTTCTAGTTTTATCGGTTTAAAGTCCTTAGAAATGTCAGAGAGATAAATTCTCAATTAAATACATGTTTTTTATGTTTTAAATTACTAAGATAGAGTGGCTTAAACTTCTTTGAAAACGTTAAACCCTGATTATTTAACATTTTAAACACAATAATTATTATATAAATTTCAAATAATTACCTATAATTAAGGTAAAGTTGGTCGACAATGAACCACCTAAATTTTCAAGAGCTGTAACTGCTCCTAGGGGCCCTAAATGTATACTTGTTACTAATAATTGTAGATAATTTAACTGCCTATAATATAGGCAGTTAAATTGCCATTGCATGAACACTACATAATATAGACCCTATATTATGTAGTACTTAGTTTTTGTTCAAATGCCATAATTTCATATTTTTATTTATTTATTGGGAATTGGTTCTCTGTGTACACTCTATAGTACCCAATGAACCAGGGGATGGTACTCGGTGAACCGTGTGTGAAAACAATGAACCATGACAATAACCATAGCCTTAAAATTATTGGATTATAAAATGTAGTGAAATAAAACTTGCTTATTAATTTAAAGTATAATATTTGTAGTTATTTAGTATCAATGAGCAACATTTTTGGTCAAAAGAGAATATAGTTGGTAAACATTGAAGGAATTAAGTACATAACGTAAGTTTCATATTTTTTATACACACAAGTTTTATATTTTATCACGTACCTTCTTAATTGGCGACCGAAAGCAGATCTTCGCTAGGTGCCATATATAGCTTTGAGATTCAAATTGGGTCAAGCTGGGGAGACGCTCTCCAGATCGGCCACCTATAAATCCTTATATCTTTTGAACCTGTGACGGGCAAATTCTGTAATTTGGCGACAATTTTTTTGTGTTATCAATGTTAAAATCCGTGATGGTGGCCATGCCAGTGTCAGCCATACGTTACCGAACCTAGGACCCTCGTCGTGATAAGGGCAATATTACATGCATCAACCAAAATTCGCATTCATTGAAATGCGCAGATTGCTCGTCACTCATTCACTTTCATGACTTCACTTTGGTTGCTTCAATCAAACTGAAAGACAATAGAGCCACAGAGTAATAAAGCTACAATAGCAGTGACCTTGAATTAATTACCAACGGCCCATAGATTTTATCGTAAACTCTTCGATCTAGCTCTTGGACTATACTTAAAAATTTCTCATTACAAGCTTTTATTTAGTTTTTATATATCTTCTAACTAAACTAAGACCCGACTGAATCTGTAACTTGGCGAAAAGTTGCGACCTATGGTTGCGACTAATTAGCGAGTAAATTTGGGAGAAAAGATCTTCGCTAGGTAGCCTAGTTTTTGAGATAAATGTGGCCAAGCTGGGGAGATCCTCTAACCCTAGTAACTTTTGATCCAGTGACCGACAAATTCAATTTTATATCAAAATTAACATTCCTAATGGTGGCCATGCCAGTGTCGACCACACCTGTACTTCTCCATGATTCGAGAAGTAATGACCAAAATCACGTAGAACATTTGTCGCGTGTAGCGTCGCGTCGTATTCATTAATCTATGGGTTGTATTAGTCGGTCACGCAGGACACCCCGTTATACTCACGGTATTTTACTCTATATGAGAAAAAATCTAAAAATATATTATTTAGATAGCTTAGGCAAAAAGCAGTCGGAAAATGTTAGTTTTAGTTCATAAAAAAATTAATCTGCCTAGCCTTTTCCCAACTATGTTGGGGTCGGCTTCCAGTCTAACCGGATGCAGCTGAATACCATTATTTTACATGGAGCGACTGCCTATCTGACCTCCACAACCCAGTAAGTTAGTTTTAGTTCATAAAAAAATTAATCTGCCTAGCCTTTTCCCAACTATGTTGGGGTCGGCTTCCAGTCTAACCGGATGCAGCTGAATACCATTATTTTACATGGAGCGACTGCCTATCTGACCTCCACAACCCAGTAACTGGGTAATACGATACCCCTTGGTAAGACTGGTTGTCAGACTTTCGGGCTTCTGACGACCCGTAACGACTATCAAAGATCCACGAATGACAGCCGGGACCAACGGCTTAACGTTCTTTCAGGCACGGAGGAGTCTCGGTATATAGTTCATAAAATAACAATATAAATTTTAAAATTCAATTCAAAGTTTTCAGTTTATGTAATCTGTTTTCTAACACCATGAAAGTAGCCGCCAAGTTATTACGTCATACGGTTATGTAAATTAAAAAGTGTTTCTTTACCTTTACACAGCCAACTGACGTCATGACCACAGAGCAATATAGCGTTTTCGTCAAATTACGCGCGAAATTTGAAATCTAAAATTTAAATGCATTTTTATGGCACTTATCGATTGAATAAAAATTTCGTGTTTTTTTTTTGAGGGTTATTAGCACTGTAGAATCTAATTGAGACAGTTTTCAAAAATGGGTGTATTGCAGCACGCTCGACCTCGTTGCAACCAGTTACATCTAAAAAGTATTTGATGCCTTATACAGTCTGGCAAACTGGCAAGTCTAGAAACGGAACTAATTTTTAATCTTTGTTAGTGTTGTATTGTTGTCTCAGTCCGTGTTCTATCTGGCAACAAATGTGCATGACAACGTTTTAAAATTAACACTTGGTTTTTGAAGTTTACATTTTATAATGTATGGCTAGTGGCGTCCCCATTTTTTTACTCTTTTGTGTCGAGCTGTACATCAATGAGCTGCAATCGACGGCGATAAGTTCGCCCCGTGTATCAGGAAATCTAAAACTACCATACAATAAAACAAAATATTGCTCAAATTTTATTTATTTCTTTCCATATACACCCATCTGATTTCAACTTTAAAAATATCCAATAAATTTGGTGTAAAAACTATTGTGGTATCACGAGACGAATAAAAAATAATAAATGCTAGCGCGTTTGACGAGACGTGAGCAATCAATTATAAACTACTATAAATATATGAATCAATAAGTAGACAAAAGCGTGTTCTGAAGCACAAAATAAAACGTCACACATGTAAACACTATCAGTACATCTCGTCCATCGTCCGACACTCGCGAGCGTATCACTCGGCCTCCCGATGTGATAACCGACCATCTCCGAAATGGTAACTATTATGCTCTAACTTCACGGGTTGACCACAACGTCGACGACAGTGTACATGGGGGGTGACATGCGGGGCCCGGGCCGCCTAGGGCAGCGTGTACTTCACGTAGGGCACCTCCACGTCGTTGCCATCCTCGTCGTTGCAGCATAGCTCGAATACCAGCGCCTTCACGTGCGGCTCCAGCTTCTTCTTCGACACCTTCATTACCACCTCCGACATCGGCAGGTTCAGCCGCTCCTGGCGCTTGGCGGACGGCATGAAGAACGAGTACAGCATGCATACGCCCTGCGATAACATCGTGATCTCCAGTTTATGCTCGTTTTTGAAGTAATCTAGGAACTGTTGGAGCGTGACCTCGCCCTTGACTTCGAAGCGGTCCCAGAGCGTCCATTTCTTGTCATAGTATGTGTTTGTTGGGGCAGCTATTGGTTCTGAGAAGCCAAAGAATGGCAGAGCGAGGTTGACGAATCCGTTTTTGAAGACTTCGAGGTTGTTGAAGCCTTGTGCGAGCTTGTACAGTTCGAGACAGACGAGGCCGGCGACAACGGAGGTGGTGGTGGCGATGGCGGGGATGATCTTCCCGGCGATGAGCTTGGAGCGATGCCGGTCGGCAGGCGGGATCTTGTAGTTGGCGGCGCGCAGGTTGGACGCGGCGACGATGAAGTCCATGTGGAAGTTGGTGTCGTCGTCCTTCTCGAAGTCGAGCGGCGTGATCTTGAGCTCGCCGAGCTTGGCGGGCGACGGCAGCTCGGCGATCATGTTCTTTACTCTGTCGTGGTCCATATCGTCGCTGTTCTGCTGCAGCTGAGCGTCGGTTACGGCGATCTTTACGCCAGATTTGGGGCTGAATTCTGGCACCTGTGAAATGAGAAACGTCAATAAATATAGCTTGTTATAGATAGGTTATTGCCTCACTATTTCACAACACATAAGGCATTTCTATTTGTAATTTTTAGTGTACATAAAAAGAGTATTCTGTCATTTATCTATTAGACAAATATTTGAATGTTTCCTTGTCCACCCGCTAGGCCCAAACAGTATAACATAGATGTACTTGTTACGATAACAAGAATGTTTCCTTACCGGGATACTGTAAGCGACCTTCGCGATCCTCTCCCTATCCACACAAGGGGCCATTCCATATACATGGGCCCTAAGATTAGCAGCAGCCACCACATAGTCCAGATGCAGGTCTTCAGCAGGGTCGAAAGTGAGAGGTTCTGGGCAGCGCTTGGGCCCAGACCAGAATGGGGCTCCTGAAGTGGTCTGCTGGTCGGGGGGGAAGTTGTACAGCAGCTGCTTGATCTGGTTGGAGTACTGCGTCTCCCAGTGCAGCCGCGCCCAGGTCACGCAGTCGTCGAATGTTAGAGGGCGCTCTTGGATCGCGTTCTGGAAAAATATCGAACAATTTATTTATAACGTTTACTTCAGTTACACATAAAATAAAATATAAAAGAATCCCATTCATTCTATTTGCTATACTTCAAGGAAGTCATTGATACTTGTTTTAAACATAAGTTATTGTTGTATACGAGTTTTTTCGGCCGTCTCACGTTTGAAGAATTCATACAATAGTATACAAAAAATGTCTCGGCTGTATTCCACCTTTGTGAGAGACTGGTGCCTGATATAGGTTTTTGGGATAAACCTGTGTTACAGGTGCATTACAATATCAGTAAGGTACAGTGAATCGCACGTGAACTACGAAAACCGCTCTATTTTCAATATATATTATAAAAAAAAGTCCCCCCGCACCGCGTCTGTCTGAACGCGATAAACTCAAAAACTATTGGACAAGGTCCTCAAAAACTAAAGCAATGGATTTTTATACGGTTTTCACCAATGTATGAAGTGAGTCCATGAGGAAGGTGTGGGTGTATAAGGTTTTGTGTAAATGAGCTGAAATATGACGGTGATTGTTGAAGATGTCGGAAAAAATCATGCTGACATTTTGATAAGTTATGCAAACATAAATGTATGGAACAGAGGCCTTAGTGCGAGGTTTTATACTTACTCGATCACGTTTACGTTAACGTTACCTTCTGTCAATTTGTATGGAATAATTATGCTTCCCATTATAGTCACCAGACGGCGCTTATTCAGTTTCAGTACAAATTGAAGTTTACGTTAACGTGATCGAGTAAGTATAAAAACTCGCACTAAGGCCTCAGCTGATTTTTTTTCGCTAGTTCAGGTTTGGTCCCATAGAAACAGTTCATAATGATAAGTACAATGACCCCTTAAAAGAATGACAGTGTTTACACTTTGTCTCTAAGACGACGACTGGACTCTCTTTGCCAACTCATAAAAATTAAAATCAAAAACGTGCTTACCCTGACACTCTCAATACCATCAAGTGGTTGACTGCCAGGCAGCTTCAGGGTCCTGTCCAAGAAGTGAGGATCCCTCAGATACTGGGCGGCGTGCTCCGCAGCCTGACGGAACAGGCCTTCGAACTCGTCACGAGCCCACTGCAAGGTGTGCTCGATAGCATTCGGGAAGTTCTTCAGCGTACAGATCGGGATGCTCTTCTCAGGGGGGTCTTGGGAAGAACTGTAGGATTCAGTCAGGAATGGGACTACCACCTGTGGACGAAAGAGTTGTTGATTTGTAGTATGTTGAAATGAACTTGAACCCTTAATTTTACAATATTATAGCAGTTAGTACACAACAAAATTATTGGCTGGAAAGGGGTTTCTTCTCTATAATATTTAAATACACTGATAGCCACATGAATGTAACTGATTACCAAGATTGCCTTAATTTCAACATATGAACATCCACTTTTCAATATTGTGCCTCTCAGAAAGTCTTAGAACCTGCTAAAATCACTACACATACTTTATAATTTCTTTATTTACACTTCAAAGTCACTAACATCTGTGTAGCCCTGGCTCTTTTTGTAATCCAGAAAGTAGAACAAGGGTATCAGGATTTTAAAAAGTTAGCCCGTAATTACATTCACATAGTGCATAACCAACCTGTGTATTGCCCTTAGTACCAAGCGTACCGCTCTCCAGCAGAGGTTTCCTATAGTAGACACAACGCCTGTCCATGTAGATACGCGCGTCCACATTATCCAACGCGTTGGCCACGCCGTCCAGGGCTTCGAAGAACGCGTCGTCGTAGACAGACTCGGTCTCGGGACACACGCGGTTCTCCTGGGCCACCACGTTCACGTCCGGGTTCATGCGTTTGATGACCTGGAATGAGAAAAACATTTTTAAGAAGTAATCTAGAGTAACTTACTAAGATTTAAGGTGCTCTTACGCCTAGCGATGCGACTGGTTTCTCTCTGACACTATGAAAACGCTTCCGTAGGCGACGATATTGCAGATATAAATGCAGAAACCAACCAAAGGTGTAGTTTTCACAAAAACATTCTTATTGAGGCTGACTGAATCCTGCTAGCAGGTAACTTTGGAGGTTTATAAATGGCATGTCTAGGCATTAGGCACTACTATTACTTCCTGTGCTGTTGTTGCTAACCTGTATTGTACCTACTGATATTGGGTGAAAGCAAACACAAAAAAAAATATGGTACAGTCAACCGCATGGCAGCGGCCGGTAACGCTTGCACTAGAAACTCAGCCATACTGTTACAACTTAAGGACGCTGTTACAAATGGGTAGTCAAATCATTACTTTTTTACACAAAAATATGTTTCTTAAAATGTTTATTGGCCGAATTGTTGATAGATGTGCATGATATGATTCTGAACTATAAATATAATTTAAGATAGATACATTTTCTCAATAAATGTACCAAGGTAATTATTATTAAAGTAAAGTATTAATACTTTGGTTTAAGAATGCAAAGCATTTTATTTAATAAACATACTTTTGTGTAAAAAAGTAATGATTTGACTACCCATTTGTAACAACGTCCTTATAAGCGCTGTCAATGTCCAATGATATCTGAAATGTCGTTCACTAGGTGGCAGCACTGAGACGCCAGGTCCAGGCACATGTCAAAAGTGTCAAAGCGCCTATATTTTCTTTAGTCGTGATTGAATGACGAAAGCCATCATATATTTTTAATGCATTGTCGAAATGGAAGACCTCTTGTCATAGTGGCGCCAAATGTGGTGTGAATTTTCATGAGAACCCTCATTGTTACCAAGGACGTGCAGCTGACAGTACAACAAGCAAAAACAGTAGACGCTCCTCTTACCTTAGCAGCAGTACTAGACTTGGGTTTCTGCACATCATAAGGTCTGAACAAGAACTGTCGGTTGAGGTTGGACTTCTCGATGAGGTCCATGTCCGTGACGGTGATCTGGCCGCCCGCCGCGCCCACGCCCATCATCGCGAAATTCTTCAGCAGCTCACAGCCGATGGCGCCGGCGCCTAGGAAGAGAAGAAGCAAAGTTATGGAGAGGATCTTTACTGGTAACATGGTTAGATGAAGGCTTTCAGGAGTCCTGCAGCTTTGGCAGTCAGCCGGGGCACTCATCCTCCTGATATCGTAATTGGTAATCTTTAGCCAAATAGTAGCTATTGCCGATACAAAAGCAAAAATCCCAATAAATAAAGAAAAAATAAAATAAGTCTATGGAATGTCTTAAAAATGAACAAGGTTTATTTGTTGTCTTGTATGTGTTGTATGCACAGCACAGCCCTCAACACTTATTGTTGAGGACTGCGATACTTCTTAGAAAATACTACAAAAACTTACTTTCGGAATACACTAAATAGTCATAAGAAGTAAGAAGGATCAATATCATAGGATAGGTACGTATCTGTGGTCAATATAAAACAACTACATTGCGTGTAAGAAATATGCACGTCCTACCTACCTAACCACATAAAACATTTTTTTTTAAATCTCCATATCTACAATGTTTTATGTTATTTTTTAAAGATAAATCCGTTGGTGCCATTAATTAATTTATCCTACATAGACCACTATTGTGTCTCACAGCAAAAATAAAGGAAAAAAGTCCGAAAATTGTTAATTTGTAATTTTATCATATTTTTTTTTTTGTGATTACAATATTAAGTTTGTTTTTGGGATACATTCTTTTCAACTACGGAACCCTACCTACGTAACCATATAAAACATTTTTTTTCAAATCTCCATATCTACAATGTTTTATCTTAATTTTTAAAGATAAATCCGTTGGTGCCATTAATTAATTTATCCTACATAGACCATTATTGTGTATCACAGCACAAATAAAGGAAAAACGTCCGAAAATTGTTAATTTGTAATTTTATCACAATTTTTTTTTTTGTGATTACAATATTAAGTTTGTTTTTGGGATACATTCTTTTCAAGTACGGAACCCTTCATTGTGCATGGTCCGACAAGCACTTGGCTGGACTTTTTTTTGTTTTGTGTGAATATTATATAGTGGTGTGCCTTAGCCTAAGTCAAATAAATTTATTTGCTTTCTTTCTTTTATATAAATCTGTGGGGATAAATCAATCAATTATTGATTTATTTAATCTGCAACGACTGATGTCTGATTTTGGATGTGTACTGTGCATAATATGCGCTTAAATCAACCCTTCCCTTAGTCGCAACCCATACAAGAATATCATAACGGCAAACACATCAAAGCGATGCAACGAGTCGCATCGCACATACTTCACGTACTTAACACAATGCTTCGGGTGTCAGCCGATTTATGCGTTTCGATGTCGCCTATCTCTTTGATGTGTATCGGCCGTAAATTACACGGTAAAACAAAAAGATTATGTACCCATTATTCTAACACTGTCAATGTAATATTACCCTTTATATTGATTAAAGTTTCATTCTCACCGTATATCATGCGATTCTGAGGCGTCGAGGTCATATGATCGATTTTGAGAGACCTGTCATTAAGAGTAATTTGTTTATCGTCCAATTTCTATAATTCTATCTAGACGGAGACAATTTGGACATAATTACACTTATACTGGCGAAACGTTGGTGTAATATAGTAACATCTCTGCCCAACCCTTCGGGGAAACAAGGGGTGATGTTTTTGCAGGTGTTTACTTAGGTCTTTACCTATGAAATTGCCTTTCTGCAGTACTGGCCATTTCAAATTAATTTTATTTTAAAAACATGGATTTTTTTTTTCCAAAAGTAGTCATTTGTTTATTGATTAGTGTTACATTTTCATCGCATTTCAATCTTTTTCGTCATCATGGATACGTTAAAAATTCGAGTAATTATGGAATATGAGTACCGTCGTGGCAGCAACGCGGCACAAGCGGCACGCAACATCAACAACGTTTACGGAGCTAACACTACAAACCAACGCACCACTTGTTATTGGTTTGCTCGCTTCCGTTCTGGAAATTTCGACCTGAAAAATTAACCTCGCGGTCGTCCGAAGACTTTGGTCGACAATGACGAATTAAAGGCGATTGTGGAAGCTGATGATACACAATCTACGGCTGAATTAGCAGCAGCTTTCGACGTTAGCGTCAAAACAATATTAGTCCATTTGCGTCAAATTGGCAAGGTAAAAAAGCTTGACAAATGGGTGCCCCACGAACTCAATGATCGCCAGCGCGAAGTACG
Source organism: Cosmia pyralina (assembly GCA_946251885.1). Lineage (NCBI taxonomy): Eukaryota > Metazoa > Arthropoda > Insecta > Lepidoptera > Noctuidae > Cosmia > Cosmia pyralina. The sequence goes on from OX276354.1 coordinate 1,429,083, forward strand.
CGTCGAGACGTGCCTTGCACTGCTCAACAGACACACAAATGAAGGAATTTTGAACCGCATTGTTACCTGCGATGAAAAATGGATTCTGTTTGATAACCGCAAGCGCTCAGCAAGTTGGTTGGATCCTGGTTCAGCACCTAAACAATGCCCTAAACGAAAACTTACCCCTAGAAAAGTGATGGTCACTGTTTGGTGGTCTAGCGCCGGTGTGATTCATCACAGCTTCTTACCAAACGGGGTGAGCATTACTTCAGATGTGTACTGTGAAGAACTGAACACTATGATGGAGAAGCTGGCACATCTCCAACCAGCATTGGTCAATCGCTCGTCTCCGCTGCTCCTGCGCGACCTCATACTGCACAGCAGACGGTCTCCAAGTTGCAAGAACTGGGGTTGGAAGCTCTCCGTCATCCGCCCTACTCACCAGACCTTGCGCCTACAGACTACTACTTTTTCCAGAATTTGGATAACTTCTTGGCGGGAAAAAAATTCAATACCCGAGAGGCAGTACAAAATGCCTTTGAAGAATTTGTTGCCTCCTTTCCAGCTGATTTCTTTAAGAAGGGCATCAATAAACTGCCACTGCGTTGGCAAAGATGCATTGATTGCATGGGTGATTATTTCGATTAATACAAATAATAAATGCATGAAAAAAATTCGTTTAAATTTTTTCATCCTCCTCCTTAGTCGTTCACTCTTGACAGAGTGGTCGTGGTTGATGACTCTGCATTTTCTTTGGCCAAAGCAGCCCTCGCGATGCTCCTCCACTTATTCCGGTCTGCCGCGTCTCGAAAGTTCTGAACTATGGAGGTTTGTGTTGACGCTTTGATAAGGTCTGTCCAACGCGTAGGTGACCGACCGCGTGACCGCTTGCCCTCCACTTGTCCCTGGACAATGAGTCGTTCCATGGAGTGTTCGTTACGAACCACGTGGCCGAAATATTTGATAATTCGTGTTTGCACAGTCGACGATAATCTCTCTTTGACCTTTAGTTCCTCCAGGATCGAAACATTGGTCCGAAACGCTGTCCAGGGAATCCGCAGCAGTCGCCGCCAGCACCACATCTCCAGTGCATCGATTTTGCGTCGGTCTTTGAGGCGAACCGTCCACGTTTCTGCGCCGTATAGGAAAATCGGGAAGACTAGGCTTCTCATTAGGCGGACTTTTGTGGCTTTGGTGATATTACGGTTGCACCAGACTCTTTTAAGCTTGTCAACGGCAGATCGTGTGATAGCACATCTCCTTCGAATCTCGTCTTCACATCCTCCAGTGTTTGTGATGGTGGAACCGAGGTACACATAAGATTGAACAACCTCGCAGTTGCCAACCATAGAGATGTCAGGATGGTTTAGTTCAGCTCGGTCCACGATCATCATCTTGGTCTTGTCTCTGTTGACCGTTAGTCCGAAGGAGAGGCTTGTTGTCTCTAGACGGTTCAGCAGGTGTTCCATGTCTTCTCTTGTTTGTGTGAGAAGAGTAGTGTCGTCGGCATATCTTAAGTTAGATACCTTCCGACCTCCCACTGAAATACCTTTGTCCCATTGATCCAAAACGATTCTCATAATACATTCCGTGTAGATGTTGAAAAGGAGTGGAGAGAGTATGCACCCCTGTCGGACACCAGCGTGTGTATGAAAACTTTTCGAGTCAACGTCGTCTATCCGAACAGTCGCAGTTCCGACCTCGTAAAGTCGGCGTATGAGACGAACTAGGTGGATAGGTACTCCCATTTGAATGAGTACGTCCCATAACTTATGCCATTTTACGGTATCAAAGGCTTTGCGAAAGTCAACAAAGCAGATGTAGAGTGGGATGTTAAACTCTCTAGACTTTTCAATTATTTGTCGAACAATTAGGATCTGCTCTCGTGTTCCTCGACCCTTGACGAATCCCGCCTGCTCAATAGCTATTTCGGGATTCAGAAAAGCTCGTAGTCTGGTATTGATAATATGAAGGAGTACTTTGCTGGCGTGTGTAATTATAGATATAAGTCTGTAGTTGTGTAAATTTTTTCATACAAAACGGCAATTTCATAGGTAAAGACCTAATACTTACTGAATAATTTCCCTATTTGACGGCAATTACGTCTAATTTTCAAATTGAGATAAGCCATATCAAAGTGAATTTAGTACAAGTTGCGGGGATAGTGTGTTAGAAAGAATCTAACACACTATCTCCGCAACTTGTATTAAATTTACTTTGTTAAGAAAGAAACCAAATAAATTTATTTGACTTTACAAGTTAACAATTTTCGGACTTTTTTCCTTTACTTTTGCTGTGAGACCTTGCTTCTTGCCAAATTTCATGATTCCAGGACAACGGGAATTATTGTAGGTTTTGATTTACTTACGAGTATCAAAATTATGTCGCTTAAATGGCCGTATTTTTTTATTGCGTTTACTTAGAAGCTTGATTTTTTTAGAACTCCAAGGGACCATTGACCTACTTATTTGATATTAATTTCAACTTGATACCTCCAGGCGTTCCTGAGAAAAAGGGTCTTGACAGACTGACAGACAGACGGACAACGAAGTGATCTTATAAGGGTTCCGTTTTTTCCTTGCGAGGTACGGAAAACTTAAAATTTGTGTGCCTCACGGCTACGGCAAATAGTTAGGTCCAGCTCAGCTTAAACGCCAGCCTACTAGTACCTGACGCTGGTTTCCAACTGGACCATATGTTACGAGGACGTCTTACGGATATAAATCAAGTTTATGTGCGTAAATATTAAAATAAAAAATAGATAAGATTCTACGTGTAGCAAATAAAAATAAACTCGATTAGATATTTGTTTAAAAATAATTATAGATAATTATATAATGGTGTTTAAGAAAAGAAATTAAAATGGTATGGTTGCACAAGAAACAATGGACTGTCGTTAACAAATAAAAGATAACTAACTATATCATAATTCATATCAATGGCCATGAAACATTCAAATAGTGTCTAGCTGCCGTTGCGCAGTTAATAGGTACTGTCGTAGACGCCTTCTAAATGTATAGATCGTGTTAATTCATCGAATAGATTGTCTTTTTCTTAGCGTGACGAGAGCAAAAATAACTCGACAAAAAAAAAATAGTTTTTAAATTTGTTTGGCCCAAAATTCAGCAACGCAAATACCGTTCGCTGACGCAGCCATTAGTCCTCACGTGTGCGGGTGACCGGGCTTGCGGTGCAAGATAGGAGGTGCGCCATTGCCATTGAATAGGTGGGCAGGTTATTCCACACTTTGGAAGCTACCTCTAAGCGGCTGCACTATGCGAGCGGGGCGAGAGTTGCTGCATATTGTTTATTCTTGTTACGTGGCACAAATTACATGCTACGTTTGAGAAACAATTGCGCTTGAGAGGACATAACTGACACATTGTGGGTGTACTATAGGTACACCTCTGCCTCAATCAATCTGCCTAGCCTTTTCCCCAACTACGTTGGGGTCGGCTTCCAGTCTAACCGGATGCAGCTGAATACCAGTATTTTACATGGAGCAACTGCCTATCTGACCTCCACAACCCAGTTACTGGGTAATACGATACCCCTTGGTAAGACCGGTTGTCAAACTTTCAGGCTTCTGACGACCCGTAACGACTGTCAGAGATCCACGAATGACAGCCGGGACAGCTTAACGTGCTTTCTGAGGCACGGAGGAGTCTTAGTATGTAAAGATGGTCACCCCTCCACGGACCAACCCCGGCAAACGTAGCTTAACCTGATGGATCGACCTGTGCGGCTGTTATTACTTAGTCACGAGCTCCTCTAGGTCCACCTCTGCCTAAACTTACTAATTGGGGTTGGCGCAAGATGTGTTCTTATTCCATACATCTCTATTATCATATAAATTCAACAGACACCACCTATCTAAGCCATATAAATCATCTTTCATACAATCTATTCATCTTTTTTTTGCTCTTCTCACACATGCATGTAGAAATAAAAATGAAATGCTGTTCCTTGGTAAGCGCACCACTTGAGAACGGCTGGACCGATTTGGCTATTTTTCGTTTTAAAATGTTCGTAATATCGGACTATTATTTTTATTATTTGGTTTTTTTTATGTATAGAAAAATTGGAAGAGTTTCCCGGTAAATTTACGAAGTCGGGAAAAACGTTGGGATGGATTTATACACGGGAGAATTTGGACAGGACAACGTCTGTCGGGTCAGCTATTACATGATAAAACTATCCTCACAACATAACATCATGTCCCTTTTGTCTTCGACTCAAATGCCAATTTAATTTTCATGATGATAACCAAGTCATACCTGTCATACCTTTACTGTACTCATTAAAACGTATATTTCAGTTTCAGAGCAATTTAAATTTTGTAATGATTTGATTCGTTATGCTTTTAAATCAAGCAGAAAAACCTATTAAGATATGAGTCAGGTCGTCAGGCACAAAACAGACCTAGAAAAAATACCTAAGTAGGTAATCACTAGTAGTCTTTGTTCACGCTTTTTCCGGTACTTAATACATTCACATATAAAAATAACTTGTTAGAAAAACAGTAGACCTTTACTTGATTTATATTTTGACGACAAAAACACTGCAACTGAAGCAGTAGCCTACGTACACACGGGCGACGTTTTTTTACCGCGCACTTGATTTTCAAAGTTCGGCTCAGGGCCGGTTGAAAATCCAACAGCTAATGCGCAAATACCATTAATTATTGTCCCTGTGCAGGTGACGTTCTGTAATTCTTGCCTACCCCCATAGGAAGGTGTGAGTTTATGTGTTATTTATGCAGGGCAAAGGCCTATTCTCATACAGAAAAGGCACGAGAATTGGATAGTGCGCGGTAAAAAGTAAAAACCGGTCAAGAGCGAGTTGGACTCGCGCACCAGGGTTCCGTTCCAATTTCTGAAAAAGTGTGCTATTTAAAGACATCGTTATATTTTTCCTGTAATCTTTACATAAACTTCTATCGCATAGAATAATTTCAGATTTTTCTCTATGCAAACTTCGGAGATTAAAGGGGGGGGGGGGGGGGGGGTGTTATTTCATCAAAGTTGAAAACTGAGGCCAAAAAAAATGTTTGAGAATGTGCAAACAGCGCTCTTTCATATGATACCCCACATGACCTAGTAGCCCCTCTTCGAATTTTTAAGAAATCTTTTCAGTCCTAGTTGCAAAAAAAAAAAAAACTTTCTTATTTGCAAAATAGTAGGGCAAACGTCATCTAAAGCTGTTCCAAATTTCAAGTTGATAGCATTAGTAGTTCTTGAGATATCCATCAGTTACAGATGGACAGACAGACAGACTGAGTTGCACCATAAGAGTTCCTTTTTATCATTTTGGTACGGAACCCTAAAAAGGTTGCGATATAAAAAACGTCCGTACGAACGTGGGCTTGTATTTCGCTACGTAAAAGAAACGCACATTTAAATAGGCATAAATATGTAAGACTGCCACTGAGAGTCGTCAAGGGCGATTCAGGCACCATAACAAATAAGAAAATAGGGAAAAATTGCAACTAATCAAGAAGTATCAAGCAAGGTTCTTTTGTGAAGTTGCCTATAACGATTATACGAGTTGTTTTGATAAGAAACGATAGCAAAACAAACAGATAACGTTAATAAAAATGTCTTTAGCATTAAAAGGGTTAATAACCTTTTGGCATAACTTATCTGCACGCAGACGATAGAATTCGCCTGTATCTGTCTGTATAATGGATGAATCATAAGTCGGGAATCATTGTAATAAACGAGGTTTAATATGTCTTTTTATTTCGTAACAGTGCCTAAACTTAATGAAGATCAATTCCTAGTTAGTTGGCTCGATACCCCGCTGGCCTACAGTCAGTTGCGCTCAGAAAACCCACTACTAGGAGCTATCAAAATTGGCTACCTAATATTAAGCCAACTGTTGCATAGCAGCAGAGTTTTGTAGACCAAAGAATAGCTTCAAGTACATTTTTTAAAAACATGAATTGCCTGTGTTGTCCAGTCATTTGCTTGGCCCATGCAGAATCATAAGCTGGAAGATCTAGAAAACACTAACTCTTGTACTCACCAACAATGAAATACTTCAGTTCACCCAGCCTCTTCTGGAACTGCTTGCCGAATACAGCCACCTGACCATCGTATCTGGATCCAGTTGGCTTGCAGTTCTCCTCGTTCAGAGAAGCACTGTCCTTAGGAAGACACTCGATGGCGTCCAGGTAGAGCCACTGCACAATGGGGTGGAATTTGCCCGAGCAAGCTTTCATCACCTCCTGGGCTACCACACCACCGATGGCGGCGTTCATAGGGTTCAGGTCGCCAGAAGACACCTGGTGGTAGAAGGTCGATATTATTATTGATGATGGTAGAAGAATGTGTAAAAGATAATATGGCTAGAAAAGGGGTGACTACTGAGACAATGACTAACTAATAGAGAAGTATGGAAAAAGAAGACATGCTGCACCAACCCCAAATAAATTGGGATAAGGGCAGGGGCCTTATCCCAAGTTATATCATTCTCCTGCCCTTATCCCAAGTTATATCATTCTCCTGCCCTTATCCCAATCTATTTGGGGTCGGCGCAACATGTCCTTTTTTCCATACTTCTCTATTATTCATCATCTCGGTAGTCACCCCCTTTCTAGCCATGTCATCTTTCACACAATCCATCCATCGTTTCTTTGGTCTTCCCCTACCCTTATAGCCATCGACATTGATACTCAAAACTTTCCTCACTCCTCCGCATCACATGCCCATACCATGACAGCCGATTTCCGCACAACTTTTCAGTCACCGGTGCCACTTTTAGACTTCCTCTTATGTACTCATTTCTTATTCTATCCATTCGTGTAACACCACACATCCCTCTTACCATTCTCATCTCAGCTGCATGCAACTGCTTTTCATTTATCCCTTTTGTGGCCCAACATTCTGATCCATACAAGACAGCAGGTCTAACCATTGTTTTATATATCTTCCCCTTAAGTTTAAGGGGAATGCGGGAGTCGCAGATTGTCCCCGTGACCTGCCGCCATTTCATCCACCCAGTGTTAATCCTATGCTTAACCGTCCGATCTACTTCGCCATCGCTTTGCACGAGTGAACCAAGATACCGAAAGTCGGAGCAGACTAGGAGAAGCGCGCCATCAAGCGCTATGCCTCCAGAACTGGAGATACCGCCGAAATCGCAGAACATATATTCAGTTTTGGTTCTGCTGATTTTCAAGCCAACATTCTCCAGTTTCTGTTGCCATTTCTCCAATCTGCTCCGAATCTCAGGTAAATCTTCACCGACAAGAACAATGTCATTGGCAAACAGCATGCACCAGGGTGCCTCTTCCTGTAGATTCGACGTCAGAGCATCCATAATCAACAGGAAGAGGTAAGGACTTAAAGCCGACCCTTGGTGCAAGCCAACAGGCACATTGAACTCGTTGGTATTCCCAGCAGCCGACCGGACGTAGGTACGAGATTGACTGTACATAGCACGAATTAACTCTACATACTTCCCTGGCAAACCTTTCTCTTTCAAGGCCCACACCACAACACATCCCGAGGTACCCTATCATACGCTTTCTCCAGATCAATGAACACCATGTGCAAGTTCTTGTGTGCACGTCTGTACTTCTCGCACAATTGGCGGAGTGCAAAAGTGGCGTCCTCGACCTGGCATAAACCCAAACTGGTTCAGGGTAATTTCACTCTCCTCTCGCAGTCTTTTCTCTATTACTTTCTCCCATACCTTCATACTATGTGACATGAGCTTTATTCCTCGATAGTTGTTGCAGTCCTGTACATCACCTTTATTCTTGAAGATGGGCACTAGCGAACTGCACCATTCTTGTGGGATCCCTCCTTCATGCAACAACTTATTAAAGAATAAAGTCAGCCACATACATCCATCTTCTTTTAAGCACTTCCAACTTCTACTGGTATATCATCTGGGCCCAAGGCCTTTCCATTTTTCATACTTTGAACTGCCTTTCTGACTTCATCCATGCTAATTTCCCTTACCAAACCCATATTTACTTGTACCTCTTTAAGCACACCATTCCATTCATTCTCTTCGTTCATTAGCCTTTCAAAATAAATCTTCCATCATTCTTATCCCAAGTTATAATGGGAAGAAATTATTTTTATTATGATGAAGCACCAAACAATTGGTCAAAAGATCTACAGAAAAGTAAATAAGTTTACAATTATAACAAACCTTGCAGAAAGTATTCAGCAATTCAGAATTGACTTCCATGTCCCCATTTTTGAAGACATCAATTTTGTCCACATAGTCCATGAACTTGATGACATCGGAATCACTCCAAGGTTTTGGAAGACGGCCTTCAGACTCCTCAAACTTGTAGAGGGCAGCAAACGCCACATGCAACTGCTGTGGGTAATCGAATTTGCCAAAATCAGCAATAAGGAACTCTGGGCTGGCAAAGGATTCCTTAAGAGGCTTGAATGCGATTTTCTTGGGCATTTTCACTTGTGTAACAATGCCTCCGCGGATGTATTTGGAGCAGGTGGTTGTGTTGCCAATGCTGAAGGTGTATGGGCCGAGCACTTTGATCTTACGGGGTTCGCAGCCATTCAGTTCAGACATGCCTCGGATCTGTAAAGGGAAGAAATAATTATAGTAAACGAAAACAAAACATCAGATGGAAATGTTTATTTCTTCTCTTTAGGGTTGCTACGTCCAAATGAAAAACGGAACCCTTACAGGATCACTTGTGTCTGCATGTCTGTCCGCCTGTCACAGCCAATTTGCTCCTAATCTAATGAACCAATTAAGTAGATATTTGGTACAGATACAAAGTGTGACTGAAACACTGACGTGTGGCAGGCAGGCAGGCTAAGGCAGCATTCCCTACAATTGGTGGCCACATCATGAAACAGGTTCTCCGACTAACTAAGCAACAGCTGCATATGTTACAGCTGCTATAACGCACCATGGGTCATTTAATAAACACCTCTTTATCATAGGAGTCACAGACAGTCCGCTGTGCAGGGTCTGCATGGAGGATGACGAGACAGCAGCTCATGTGCTTCTAAATTGCCTGGTGGTTGCTGCATACAGGGCAAAATACTTTGGTAACCCAGGTACCCTCCATGAGGTTGTCAGTAATATCAAGGCACTGCTGGCCTTCTTTGAGTTGGGGTGGATCGAATAATAGATTTTCCCACCCATACGCAAAATACGCGCATTGACGTGGAGTTGTGGATACCAGCCCGTATTACCTATTAACACTGACGTGTTACGTAAATAAACTAATTTTGAGTATGGTTTAATTTTTGCAAACTGTACCGTGTTACATGTCAAATGAGAGGCCTTACTGTGAATGTTTCAAATATTTTTATTTGAAGTTATTTAAGAAAATAGATGAAAATTGACCATTCCTCGGGCCTTATCTCCGAAATTACTGAGCCTAACATTTTTAAAAATATTATACAGAAAATAATTCTATACTACTTATAGATTACAGGAAAACCTATAAGAAGTTGATGGTCATAATACTGCAATTTCAAGAACAACTGCAGTAATTAAATCAGTAGGTCAATACCTATAGGTATAACATAAAATCAAATACAGCATAATAACCATGGTAACTACTTCACTAATAATTAAATCTAATTTATTTTCATAAAAATAATTAATGTTCCCATATCCTGCAATAGTCAACAATAACTACACCAACCGGGGGTTGTCCTTGGGTGCGCCATCATGCAAACATGGATAATCTTTGGTTGGTGCCTTATTTAATTAAAAAGTCTAACGGGCCTCCGCAAGTTGGCTCGGTCTCTCGTACACCATCCAAAGGTCAGAAGAAATGTCAAGAGTAATTCAGTCCAATCAGCTTTTTTCTTAATCATGAAAGATCAATACAATTCATATACCTACTTACCTTCAAAACTACAAGAGTGAGATAAGAAAATTAAACTTCTATTGAATCAGATGAACATGTAATCAACAATAATTTATAGATCTATGACATCATGATGTCCACATAAACAGTTTCTGGCAGATTTACAAAATGTTTGATCTTAAAAAAGGTCAAGGATGCCACCATGATGATAGAACCAAAACATTGATGTTAAGTTGTTTGTTCTCGAGTACCAATCAATCATCTTTACAATTAATAGTGAATTGTAATTGTTTACTTTGTGAGTAATTAATTCAAACTAACATGATTGTCAAGAACATTGATAACTTGTTAAGTAAGTATTGCAACAAATTGTGAAATAAGAAAAATACAAACCTCGCTAAAAGTGACATAGTCACCATCTTCCAAACCATGACGGGTGTCATCCAGGCAGGTGACAATTGCCTCATACTCATGTGTGATGTCAGCAATCATGGCTGACACAGGGTTCTCTCCAGTCACATCTACTACTGTAAACTCAGGTCCAAAATCACAAAAGACTCTGGAAAAGAGTCCTCTAGTATCTGCTATGACGAGAGCTATGTTGTTGGCGTGTGTGATGGCCGCCACTCGCTCCTGCTCGGTCCAGGAAGCACCAGTGAGCACCACCACGCTGTACTTGCGGAGCAAGTCCTCCGTGAGCGGGCCGGTGTGCGCAGTCGTAGGAACGTAGTGGTTCAGCTCCGACAGCTGCTCGCACGATGCCAGAGCCCTATTCTGTCCAACCGACTGCTCAGACAGGTAGAACTGCGATGACAAATCAGCGATCGTGCAATTCCGGTCGTCATGAAGAGTCACAGACTTCACTCCGCTGAGGATCACGTTTTTCGCTACCTCCAAACCGAGACCCCCGAGCCCCGAAATAAGCACGTCCGAGCTGGCCATGCGCCGCATGGCATCATGACCCAGCACGTACAGCTGGCGCGAGTACAGAGCCTCGTCAATCTCATCTTCCACACGCGTCCCATTGTTCGCCATTGCCGAGTTGTTGGAACGTGATTCTCCTGTATTTAGTTTCCGCTTTTTCTCCGGGGGGTCAACGGAATTATCGGCGACTTCAGCACTAGACATCGGGCACGAACGCGCACAATTTTGCCAGAATTTTGCTTTGCGTTTTAAATTCAGAAGAAATAATCTTCAAATAATAGAAAGCGACATTCGCGCTTGGTCAAGGCCCGCTTACTCACTGTCTTGAAGTTAGTTGCGAAATACGTGGAAAATGACCTGCGGAAATGATATTTTGTTTGGTTATTTTTTCGATAGTTCTTTAAAATCAGGATTCCGATGAACTAATTCGTCACTGATAATTTCACTTTCAAGTTTATTTGATTTAGAACCGGACAATCAACGAGCGGCAAGAGAGCAAGGAACTGAAAAGTTTTATTTTGCGAATTTGTATTTTTTTTTATTATAGCAACATTGAAATGTAGCCATTGGAATGGCCCAGATAAACTTTAAATAATTTATTTCTAGAAACTACTATTTCATTTTTCTATTACAGTTAGCAGTTAGTACCGAAACTTAATTAAATTACCATGAATCATGAAACAATAGTCTCTACTCTTTTCTTATTTTTGTTATTTCTTTTGAACTTCATTTAGGCACATTCTTAAAATTATTTAAATTAAAAAGCGCTTACTGTTTTATAGCAAAAATATTAGACGTACTGAGGTAACATGAAAAAGAATGCATAACAAAATCAATATCTTTTTCGTATTTCTAGAGTTGACGTAACCTTGAAAAAAAGCATAATTTTCGAACAAAACCTCCAAATATTTTTGCACTTGCAACAATGAAGCTGTCAATCGTCTATCAATCTGACACGCAGCTAACTTCAGCGCAAACATTCCATTTTGTTTCAATCCGTGGTTTTTATTTCAAGTTCAAGACACGGTGTAATTCTGACTCGACGTACGATTAAATTGCTGTCGCGAGTGAAAGGAGTTCGAGCAGCATGACTACTTTGTGAAACTGTTGATATTTAAAACTTTGTGAAGTCCTTGTATTCTTTTATTTTGTTTCGTATATTTTAAAAGTGTGAAAAATGGTGCAGGATTACCAGGCTCCAGTAAGGGTGCACAAGCACACCTTCGAGATGGTGATGGCCGTAAGTATTTAGCAGTAATTTATTATGATATTTATGATAGAGGTATTAATTGTGTGGATATTGACAGTAGCATACTGTGGTGGCAAGGTCAGGCAAGATATTATTGATAGAACTTTCGGCTACTTAAAATTGTTTGGTCAACACGGTTTGACAACTACTCGACTGCTATATTGTGCAATGTTCACCTACAAAATATTTGCTTAGCTTCAAGAGTAGGTAATGACATTGAGTTTTCATTGATAACTTGACAAAAAGAGTTAACAAAATATACCAAAAAATACTTGTTTTGTGCAAAGGTATTATTTTGATAGTGTCTTTGTTGATTTTCCAATTGGATTACTTATATTTCAATGCTTCATCATTATTAAATTACTATACCTAGTAATATAATAAAAATATTTTATTATTGCAAAATAAAACCATTTTATTATTTATAACACAGTTGCAATTCAATAAGTAATTAAAAACCACAGAAGACAAGTTAAATCCTTGTAGAACAAGGAAAAATATGTTCAATAACTACTTCTGATCACTACCTACTACTGACTTCAGCTACCTTCAATAACATTCTGTGTGTTAGCCTTCACATTATCTATACTAATTTATTCCTATTAAGTACAGAATACTGCTGAACAAAGGCCTGTACCAAGTGCCAGTCTTTCCTTCTTTAAAATATAGTCAAGTACTTAGATTTTTTGGATTCTATTATGGGTCTGATGCATTAAAATAACCTCCACTATTTGAATAAAGATCCACTGCACCCGTGCAGCCAGCACTGCTGCCAACCTGTCTGGCGAATTTTGTATTGTTTGTGCTGAACACAGAGAAAAAGGAATCCATTATGCCCTTGTTATTGTTACTTATAGCTGATAGTATTCAGGTTACAACAGATTACAACTACTGCTACTTAGGATACAATATCATTTAAGTACATGTCTTAAACTTGAGACATTATGTTACAACTCCTCATAGTTCCTTTATACCCTTAACACCTTCAGCGTCATGCATATTTGTCACAGATTGTCTGGACATTGTGTATCCAAAAGTATATACATCTTTCTACTTGGTAAAAGTGCTGTACATATCTTTTAGGCACAAAAGCTATCAGGCAAAAAATTAAAGCACTGGCCTGTTGCATTCTTTCAGTATAAATGGTCTGGGAGTCAGTTTTGGCGCTGAGGTTGTTAAACCATCTCACTGAATTAGGTGCTGGATCTAGACAATTAATTACCTACCCCTTTATTTATAAATTAAGTAGTGGTTAGCAACATATTGGACATTTAATAGTCTTTTAACTATAAAGCAAAATTTATAAATAAGCCCCTAATTATTTCACAGCTTCAGAAGTATACTGATGTTTCATCGTTATGATTATTTTATTTTCAACATTGTTGACAAATAAGTTTTTCTTTAATTACTACCAATACAAATGTCTTATATACCTATTTCAAAACATAGCATTCCTTATCATTGATACTTATCTGTTATTTTGTCAACAAGCTACTTTCTTGTGACACTATCATGTATTTACATCTGTGACTACTGTTGGTCCTGCTTTTCAAAGATAAGATAATAGGAAAAATAGGGGAAATTAAAGCGTTTTAATTTTGTGTATCAAAAATACAGTAGCATTCATTTGATGCTGAGTATGGATACTAGAATCCAATATACAGGTGGGTGCACTACCTACAGATGTTTGCGGGGAAAACATGTATAAGGCTGCTTTTCCACCAGAGATGTGCTATGGATGCGGTTGGTATTCACCAATCATATTCATTGGTCCACATAGCATAGCACTGGTTGAAACGGGTGCAACTAAGCTATGTATCTTATATGAAAGGAGGCCTGCTATGGATTGGAGCTATAAATGCGCGAGTGTACTACTACTACTGTCGATGCATGGCATAGCTCGAGCTGCGCAACTTACTCGCACAGCTACCTCGCGGCGGCGCATCTTCATAGCACATCTTACTGGCTCCGCTACACAGCTTAGCATTACTGGAAACGGTCACGTACATGGATGCATGGCACAAAAGGGAGGAGGCCTATACTCAGCAATGGAACAAGGCTGTCAGTGATGATGATGATGATTAGAATCTTTGTCAGACCAAAATAATAGGTAATATTTACGAACAGAACATAGCTATTGTGAGTGCAAAATTCTAATCAAAAATACTTTTAAGTACACAGTTTTAGTTTGTGGAATGTCTGTTACTGTGATAAGTTCTTATGTAAGTTACCTACTTGAACAATGTGCCACAACGTGTAACTAACAAGACTGCTTCTTGAAATAAAACATACTTTCTTACTTATAATTTTTGTTTATAATTATAATAATGAAAATAAAAATTAGAAGCAAGGAAAACACTACCAAATAACAAAGACAAAAGTAATAATACAAAACCTATGCAAATAAACCCACTTAATTCAGTGAATGTTGGATAAATGACCACACTTCACATTTTAGTAGTAGGTACCTACTCTACTAATAAATCCTGTACATTACTGTTCAGCATCAAAATGTGTGTACGTATTCCCGTTCGTCCCAGCGGTGGGACGAACGGTAATATTAGGTTGGGGAAAAAGTCTTTTCGCATTATAGTATGTATGAACTTAAAATAAAATCTCTTTTGCTATACTATTTGTATCTGGCTGGTTTTGGTATCATTGAAAGTTTAAATTTTAAAGAACATAATTCCAAATTCAAATTAGGAAAATGTGTGATTTTCATTTGTTTTTCGTACTGTCAAGATGAGTGAATCTAATGAAGAAATTCGATACATTTTAAAATTTTACTACAAAAAAGGTAAAAGTGCAACGCAAGCCGCGAAAAAAATTTGCGATGTTTATGGACCCAGTGCAGTGTCTGTGAGAGTAGCACAAATTTGGTTTAAGCGTTTTCAATCCAGAAATTTTGATGTCAAAGATGCACGTCGCTCTGGTCGCCCTCTTACGGATAAAATGGATGCCATTTTTGAAAAAATGGAGCAAGATCGGCATATCAGTAGTTACGACGTAGCTGAAGAACTGGGAATTGACCACAAAACAGTTTTGGCGCATTTGAAAAAAACTGGGTACACAAAAAAGCTCGATATTTGGGTACCTCACGAGCTCACTGAAAGAAACCTAAAGAACCGTGTACTCATTTGTGATTCTTTATTACGACGTAATGAAACCGAACCATTTTTGAAGAAGCTGATAACTAGTGATGAAAAGTGGATCACGTACGACAAGAACGTGCGAAAAAGGTCGTAGTCAAAGGCCGGTCAGGCTTCACAGACTGTGGCGAAACCCGGGTTAACTCGCAACAAGGTGATGCTGTGTGTGTGGTGGGATTGGAAGGGCATTATTCATTATGAGCTGTTACCACCAGGCAGGACCATCGATTCTAAACTCTACTGCGAACAACTGATGAGATTAAAGCAAGAAGTTGAGAGATAGCGGCCGGAATTAATCAGCAGAAGGGGTGTGGTTTTTCATCATGATAACGCTAGACCTCACACATCTTTAGCCACTCAGCAAAAATTAAGAGAGTTTGGCTGGGAGGTGTTAATGCATCCGCCGTATAGTCCTGACCTTGCACTTTCAGATTTCCACCGGTTTCGGTCTCTTCAGAATTCTTTAAGCAGTGTCAGGTTAACATCACGAGAGGACTGCCAAAACCACTTGTCGCGGTATTTTGATCAGAAGTCCCAAAATTTCTATAGCAATGGGATCATGTCCCTACCTACAAGATGGCAAAAAGTTATCGAACAAAATGGTACCTACATACTTTAGATAAATGTAAATAATATATATTAAAAAATGTTTTGAATTTTCTTAAAAAAAGCGAAGAAACTTTTTCCCCAACCTATTACATTTCAAAATGCCTTAAAAACGCTAAAAAGATGTTTAAGCACACTTACATGCTTACTACAGTCAACCGTACCTCAGCACCAGCAGTGAACTTGAACTAGGTACGAAAATCGCTCTTATTGCTACGAAATTAAAGGCGCTGTTAAACTGTGACTATAATGTGCGGTTAACTGTACATATCATCCGCTGTCGAAATTCCCGTAAATTCATGCTCAGAATATGAAGGATGGCGAACCAAGGCTAAACCGACAGTAATGCGCGATATCTCACCCGAAATTATTAGGTCTTTACCTATGAAATTGCCATTCTGCAGTACTGGCCATTTCAAATCAAAATAATTTTTGTTTGGCTAAGAATTCTAATTTCAAATTAATTTTATTTTAAAAACATGGATTTTTTTTTTCCAAAAGTAGTCATTTGTTTATTGATTAGTGTTACATTTTCATCGCATTTCAATCTTTTTCGTCATCATGGATACGTTAAAAATTCGAGTAATTATGGAATATGAGTACCGTCGTGGCAGCAACGCGGCACAAGCGGCACGCAACATCAACGACGTTTACGGAGCTAATACTACAAACCAACGCACCACTTGTTATTGGTTTGCTCGCTTCCGTTCTGGAAATTTCGATCTGAAAAATGAACCTCGCGGTCGTCCGAAGACTTTGGTCGACAATGACGAATTAAAGGCGATTGTGGAAGCTGATGATACACAATCTACGGCTGAATTAGCAGCAGCTTTCGACGTTAGCGTCAAAACAATATTGGTCCATTTGCGTCAAATTGGCA
This sequence comes from Cosmia pyralina, assembly GCA_946251885.1. Classification (NCBI taxonomy): domain Eukaryota; kingdom Metazoa; phylum Arthropoda; class Insecta; order Lepidoptera; family Noctuidae; genus Cosmia; species Cosmia pyralina. Next base: position 1,445,690 of record OX276354.1, read on the forward strand.
AGGTAAAAAAGCTTGACAATTGGGTGCTCCACGAACTCAATGATCGTCAGCGCGAAGTACGCGTCGAGACGTGCCTTGCACTGCTCAACAGACACACAAATGAAGGAATTTTGAACCGCATTGTTACCTGCGATGAACAATGGATTCTGTTTGATAACCGCAAGCGCTCAGCAAGTTGGTTGGATCCTGGATCAGCACCTAAACAATGCCCTAAACGAAAACTTACCCCTAGAAAAGTGATGGTCACTGTTTGGTGGTCTAGCGCCGGTGTGATTCATCACAGCTTCTTACCAAACGGGGTGAGCATTACTTCAGATGAACACAATGATGAACATTTGTGTTCTTCACATCATCATTGTGTTGTTTGCAACACAATGATGATGTGAAGAACTGAACACAATGATGGAGAAGCTGGCACATCTCCAACCAGCATTGGTCAATCGCTCGTCTCCGCTGCTCCTGCACGACAACGCGCGACCTCATACTGCGCAGCAGACGGTCTCCAAGTTGCAAGAACTGGGGTTGGAAGCTTTCCGTCATCCGCCCTACTCACCAGACCTTGCGCCTACAGACTACTACTTTTTCCAGAATTTGGATAACTTCTTGGCGGGAAAAAAATTCAATACCCGAGAGGCAGTACAAAATGCCTTTGAAGAATTTGTTGCCTCCCGTCCAGCTGATTTCTTTAAGAAGGGCATCAATAAACTGCCACTGCGTTGGCAAAGATGCCTTGATTGCATGGGTGATTACTTCGATTAATACAAATAAAAAATGCATGAAAAAAATTCGTTTAAATTTTTTCATACAAAACGGCAATTTCATAGGTAAAGACCTATTATTTATATAGAGTATAGATCAATTTCTCACCTACTTGATAAAACAAAATCTGAACTATGATCTTTGGAGACAGATCATTATTTATAGCAATAGATAATATTAGTCACGTGTTTGTCGTGTGTTCTGTGCACATAGCGCTATTACAAGTAGAAATAATATTAGAAAATTTTTGTATCCAATTTTTCTACAAGTCAGCTTGGATTACATTTTAGTAAGCTTATGGACTGAGTGTTGTTTATCCGCCACAATCCTTAGGAAAATCTAATACGTGTTTGCAAGCATAGGATCTATAGCTGATAAAGTCGCTTTTCAACCTTACGCTCCATGGAACGACTGGAGAAATGGGCGAGTCTATTCTTAGAACTGTGAATCACTGGAGATCCTGCTTTGTCTAATAGCAATGGTTACGTGATCCATGTTTGGATTACCTTCCATATTTTTGGATCGCCCCCTAGCTACTCATCATCTGCCTAGCCTTTTCCCAAATATCTTAGAGTCGGCTTCCAGTCAACCGGATGCAACTGAATACCAGTATTTTACATGGACCTCCACAGCACAGTTACTGGTAATACGATACCCCTTGATACTGCTGGTTGTCGCACTTTCGGCTTCTGACGGCCCGTAACGACTGTCAAAGATCCACGAAAGACCTTTCCGAGGCACGGAGGGGTCTTGGTAACCCCTTGGTAAGTAAAGGTCCATCCACGGACCAACCCCGGCAAGCGTAGCTTTTAACCTGATCCATCAACCCGTGCGGCTGTTATTTCTTAGCCACAAGCCCCTTCCCGCCCCGCTCTAATCTGCTTGTCAATAGTAACGAAGGACCATAAACCTTCTTAATATTTAATAGGTACCTATAATTTCGTCTCAAAGGGGTAGAAGCAACGCATCAAAATAAAACAACCTCTAACACAATACGACAAAGTTTTATCTCAATTGTACTTCCAAAATCAGTGGGCTTCTCTTGCCATGACCGATTGTTTGAGTTCATTTTATAATCAGGTTTGTTATAAGTGATTTTTCGACTCTATTTCCTCAGTGTAAAGGCAGGATTTTAATTGAGGACATATAATTTCAGTCACGCTACGGTCGACGATCTGAATGATTTGTTTGGCTGTGGTTTCGGACATGGAAATTGTGAGTCATACTTATTATTTTCTGGGGCGAATGCTTTCATTGAAGGAAGTGTCTTGAAGCCTGCTCAAAAGGTCTAGTTTTAAAGAGAATCTCGTATTCATGGTAGACATAACTATTATATGTTGAGCAAGCAGCGTAAAATTATTTGTTGCTGCAAACTTGTTGCTAATGTACTTTTGCTAGTAGCATGGTCCTTACGTAGATTGGCTATATGGAAAAGAAAATTTTGATAGCCAACAACATTTGAAATGCTGTCAACTTTGAGTAAATGCGTTGCTCGAAGTTGACCTCTCTTTCACTTGCCCCGAATAAATACCACTTGGTCTAAATTTGTGTGCTAATATTGATAATGTGCCTATGTGGGTACTAGACGATACCCGAGTAACAAAGCATCTCAGTTCTCCATTGTGTTCTAAGAGCTATGAAACGATGCTTATTCAATTCAATTCAATTCAAAAAATTTATTTCGAGCGAAGACTCATTTAGGGTTAGTAATATTGTTCCTTAAAACGAAGTAAGAATAAGAATGATTTATTGTTTAAGAAATTCATATTAGAAGTGTTAGTAAAGAACACGAAACGATGGCACGTGGAACTGACAGCAGTGGATTATATACGGACAGTCCACTCTGTCAGCAAGCATTTTCAGAACCTTTTTAGGGCTAGCCATGATTCGAGCTACCATGGATGCTGCGCGCTTGCGCATTATTGTGTAAAAACAATCTACACGCGCCGTCTCAAACATCCCTGACGCACTACAACGCCATGGCAACCCCAACAGTTTTCTGAACGCGTTATTAAATTGGACACGAAGGGCTCCGTACGACGCCCGCGAATACTTCTCCCACAAGCTGCACGTGTAGAAAGTTGTACAGAATGCTCTAAAAAGCGTCACCTTTACGTCTGCAGCACAACGTGTAAACCTGCGGGCCATCATATTCGCACGCACGGAAAGAGCCCTTCGTTCCCTTTCTATATCAGCATTGTCCCTAAGGTCAGTGGTGACCAAGTGACCTAGGCTAGGCTTAGCTAAAGAACCTTCTTTGTGTCCGACCAGCTAATTGGTTGACAGTATTGTCCAGTGTTATTATCACTAGACTCTACCTTCATTACTGTAATAGGATAGAATTTGGCCATATCACTGCCAAAGGTTTCTTCTCCCATGAGAAGTCGGTACGAGCTGTCATAGGTCATGGTGTCGCGGAACATGGATTAACCCGTCAGCAAGGATGGCAGCAGGGCTGACTGCCTAGAGCTAACCTCTCATCATCATTCTTAACCCCTTTTTTACCAACTGCTGAGCATAGGCTTCTTTTTGCCTGTGTCAATCTCCTCGCTCTTGTGACAGCCTTATGCAAGTTTTACCCGCGATAGTAACATCTCGCTGCCGAAAGGATGAAGCTTCTACTTCCAGTCCTTGAACGCTATTTACGCACGCACAGTTAACTCACAGTGCATGGAATACCGGCTGGTAGCGTAGCGTCTAGCTAGACACGGCAGTACCAATAAAATTTGTGGCACCTAAAGCGCGTTGAGCGCACAGCTTATGTCATTTTCGTCATTCCAAGCGTCAGTTTCTATACGTCATTTGTGTCGTAAACGGTGACACGCTTGGTTTGTATGAAAAGTGTTGACAGTGACAGACGTCTCCAGCAGCGGTCGCCGAGGCGTGTCTGCGGCCAACAGTCAATTGTTACCTCTGGGAGAAACTGTTTGCCCGTAGCTTGCCTACTACAGTCCGGTCGTTGGGAGAATGCATTCCTGACACCTTTCAGTTGGATAATTTCTAGTAGTAATAAGGATCCAATTCGCAAAACACGCATTCGTTAGTATGAAACTGATAGGCTACCAATCTTCAGGGATATGAGATAATGATCGTATCAATTACCTACTTAACATAAATTCGTGCAGCGTACCTGATTACAATAAAAAAACAGTCCGTGAACCTTTAATTAAGTAAATTAATTCATCCGTGGTTAATGCTGTTTCTTCATTATACCTCTGCTAGTGGGTTTACCTTCATAAATTGATGTTACTGATCCAAAATGTTGTTTGGAACAGGCGTCGAACCTGTAACCTTGGGTCAATGGGATGTAAAAATAAATATTGTCACTAAGTGTCGTAAGTGATTTTCAGCTGCATGAAGGTTATTTTATGTCATTGTTCTTTAATGAAATGTCATATTAATCTGATAAGTTTGATCATGAATGAATCAAGGAAGAAAATATAGCTCTGTTTTTTGAGTTTAGACTGTTTTTATCGCGAGAGGTCATTGACCTGTTTATCCTGGCTGTTTTCCAGTTCTATTGACCCCTTGTTATTGTTATTCAGTATACCTTGAATATTTTCTAAGTAGGACGTCTATTTACTTGGAAAACTTGTTGCCCTAAGACACCCTTCGCAATTTCGCATGTAGTGTAGGCGTTCGTTGAATGTAGGTGCCTATATGCGATAATTTGACGAAATATAACACCAGATATGACGACACCCTTATGATGAGTTAAACCCTTATTACATGGATATCTCCTGTCTCAAGAGAGTGTATTGATTTTTAATAAAAAAAGTAAATTTAATAAATCAAAAAGCTGACTGTGTAAAAAGTGAACTTTTAATGAACAATCCCATAAAATCGGGGCAATAGGTCGTTATTGTTTTTAAGAAGACATATCACTCTTCAAAATTGGTCAAGCCGTTTAGGCTACAGGAGGTCACAACGGACATACATACGCGTGAAAAATATTACCCTCCTTCTGGGTCAGTCGGGTAAAAAGAGTGTCCATGGAGTTTGTCCATGTGTTGGAATGGGCAACTAGCTTTATCTTTCTGACTAACCGACTTCTTGACAATAAATGCTTTGAGTTTGAGGCAGGTCATATGTGCCTCAAACAAATGTAAGCCTGCGTGTCTATATTACATAGCAATACGGGTCCCCAGAGACTCCTGAAGTCCTGACATATATTTGTCATGACGTGATAAGACTACCCTTTGAAACTGAACGAAATGGAGGCTACCACCGACACCGCTGATGTGCCATTTTGTGAATATTTTATGAAATGAACGGCGCAACGGTAGGTAGGCCCTTATGTGGGCCTGAATATTTACAGACTCAGATTTAGAAGAGTTCTCTATTTCAAATCTTTTACATGCTGATTATTCAAAAAGTAGATTTCTAATTTATCATGACGCATTGGCCATTTCGCAATTTGAAAAGTCCTGACAAAAAGCCCGTCTTTTTAAGTACTTACTCTTTTAAGTTTTTCTACTTTCTAAAAACCTCCCCTAAGTCGAAAAGTCCGGACTAATGACTAATGACAAGGGCATACGAGGTCCGGACGAGGGGCCAAAAAGCCGGACAACTAATGACAAGGGCATACGAAGTCCGGACGAGGGGCCAAAAAGCCGGACAACTAATGACAAGGGCGTACGAAGTCCGGACGAGGGGCCAAAAAGCCGGACAACTAATGACAAGGGCATACGAAGTCCGGACGAGGGGCCAAAAAGCCGGACAACTAATGACAAAGGCATACAAAGTCCGGACGAGGGGCCAAAAAGCCGGACAACTAATGACAAGGGCGTACGAAGTCGGGACAGGGGGCCAAAAAACCGGACAACTAATGACAGGGCGTACGAAGTCCGGATGGAGGGTCAATCCGGACATGTCCGGACAAATCCGGACGGATGGTAACTAACCACGTCTGGATTCCAAGGGAGAGACAGAAGTGTATGGAACACCTACACTCATATTTCGCCAGTTACGGGACTTAATTCTATGAAATAGGTGTCGAGCTTATTGCCAATCTTAATACTAATCAATCTGCCTAGCCTTTTCCCAACTATGTTGGGGTCGGTCTAACCGGATGCAGCTTAATAGCAGTATTTTATATGGAGCGACTGCCTATCTGACCTCCACAACCCATAACTGGGTAATACGATACCCTTGGTAAGACTGGTCGTCAGACTTTCGGGCTTCTGACGACCCGTAACGACTGTCAAAGATCCACGAATGACAGCCCGGACCAACGGCTTAGCGTGCTTTCCGAGGCACGGAGAAGTCTCGGTATGTAAAGATGGTCACCCATCCACGGACCGACCCGGGATACGTAGCTTAACCTGATGGATTGACCCATGCGGCGGTTATTACTTAGTCACGAGCTCCTCCGAGTCTTAGGTATACTAATCCACTATAATATTTTTAACGAATGCTTAGCTGCGCCTGCGTGACGATTAGGTATGAGGTATAGTGTCAGTAGCATTTAGGCCGTGACGGTACATAAATGAGTGTGTGTCATAATTATCAGCTGTGGGCAGGAAGTTAGTAAGTAACTCTTTTAAGCGTTTACGTAGCGTTAAGTCTACGATGAAACTGACAGGAATGTTGCTCCTTTTCTGGTCCTACTGATAACAGTTTCAACAGAATTAGTCATCATCATCCTGCACCCTCATTGCGCAACACATTATCAATTGGAGTTGGTTTTTTTTTGACAGTTCAACAACATTCATTGCGTTATTTACGTCGTCGAGCAGACAAATTTTTCGAACATATGAAGCAATGGATTAGCAATTTGTTTCAAAATGAAACCAGCTCCGATTGGTAATGTGTTACGCAATTAGGGTGCAGGGTTCGATCCCCAAATCGGGAAAAGTGTTATCGGGTTTTTCTTTCTTGAATTTCTCAGTAGCAGCCCGGAGTCTGGATTTGTGCCCAGTGGATGGCAAGGGACAAATATAACTGGTGAAGTGTGGGTGCACATGTGGGTACACCTCTGCCCAACCCTCCTGGGAAACAAGGCGTGGCTTCGTCCCAACTCTCACCAATCTCAAGGTCAATAACCCGGAGGTCAAAATCCGTGATGCTCCGAAGGTCACTGACCTTAAGGGGACGTGGTGTTCCTCCACCCTACTACTCCCACATCCCACCGGGTCCAGGTCTAGTTTCCATACTGTCCATATTTATACTGTGGATTTTGTTAGGTAATTGTAAATCGTGTAGTGGGATCGGTGAGAATTGCGACAAAGCCCAAGGCGTGATGTTTTATGTAGTCATCATCACAAAAATGTTAAGCTCTTGTTGAAGAAATTGTCTGGGGAAGTAATGCACCACCACTCTCTTTTTTTGACGCCAAGCAATGTTGCTGTATTCCAGTTCTTCCGGTTAATCATTTTTGTGATAAGGCCCATACACTTCAGGGTATGGGCCTCACACTGACGATTTGCGAGCGTGTTTCCAGCGAAGTTATTTGCTCGCTGCGTGTGCCAAGCGGGCACGTCGCGAGTGCGCAACGTGTTCGCCGCGTTTGCGTGCTTGCGAGTGTACAAGAGAGATCGAGACAAGCGAGTGTACAATATTATGAAATCGCGGCGAACGCGTTGCAAGCTTGTGGCGTGCTCGCTACGCACACGCAGCGAGCACGTTTACAATTCGGTCCACTGGAAACACGCTCGCAAATCGTCTGTGTGATAAAGCCCTCTGGGAGCCGGTGCAATTACAAGCTCATGGAACATCAGCTTTGTCTTTGGATGGCAACGCATAATATGTGATGGCTCTGGTATAGCAGATGCCATAGTTGGCAGTTATCACTTCACATCATTGACTTATTTACCATTGTCATTCAATAACAGTAAAAAAAAAAACATATTTGACCTGTATTTGGAGATATTAATGATTTCTGTTAGTTAGTTACGAGGTCTTATATGGGTTTCAACTGCCACCAGTCACTTGCTGCTGGTTGGCCGTTATTTTGCATACAAAAGATCAGTTAGTGCCGGCTTTAGTAACCAAACAGTGAGTAATCTGTGCAAAGCCTAAACATCAAATACAAATTCACCCATAAAAAAGCCGGCCAAGTGCGTGTCGGACCACACACAATGAAGGATTCCGTAGTTGGGATGAATTTATCCCAAGAACAAATTTAACATTGTAGTTGAAAAACATGTTCTCCCATACATTCCAACTGTAAATGTAAGTTTGTACTCACAATATTGAGAGATTTACTATGTTATTTTAAGATCACATACTTCTTATAGGGTTTCCTGTAATCTACGGGTAAATAACTATTTTCTGTATTTTTTTTTTAATTTTAGGCTTAGTAGTTTCCGAGATAAGAGGGGGAATGGTAAATTGTCGTCTATTTTCTTAAATAACTTTAAATGAACTTATTTTAAAATTATAAAAAAAAATATATATTTGAGACCCTCATAGTAAGCCTTTTCATTTGATATGTCACACGGTATAGTTTGCGAAACTTTTTTTTTAAATTTTCTTATTTGCCCCTTAAAAGCGACCCCTATATTCAACATTCAAAATTTACTTTACCCGTCCGTGTTTGGGTCACTGAAGTTTATATGTGTACCAAATTTCAACTTAATCGTTCCATTAGATTCGGAGCAAATTGGCTGTGACAGACGTACAGACAGACAGATACACGAGTGATCCTATAAGGGTTCCGTTTTTTCCTTTTGAGGTACGGAACCCTAAAAACCAATTTTTAAAATGATCCGGACTAAAGAGCAAGTATAACTAAAGGGCCATAAGTAAATAAATAAATAAAAAGTAAAGGAAAAATCCAAGAAAACGTAATAGAAGCTACATAATATAATTAAAGGCGTATCTGTTTATTCTCATTTACATAATGTGAGCAAAAAGGCATTTTATTTTTAATGTTGTTAACAAGATTAAACTCATCTGCCCTCAAAACGTTATTGTACTCGTAATACAAAATTAAATGTGATAGCCTAAATACCGGGCGATGTCACACAAAACGTTATAAAAGAGGTTTATTGTAAGTACATAATGCGTGTATTTAATATTTAATAATAACAACGATTGGAATCTTGGCCATGGCTTGGCCATTTAATTGGAAATGTAGGTTCGTATGTCTTGGAGACTCTGACCAATCTTTGTCTATCCATTGGTTTCTCCAAAATTGACCCTTAACTTATTCACTTTAGGGCGTGTCCCACCGCACCTACTCTTGTTCATATTCATACTTCTAGTGGCATCTGGCTAAGGGGCGTATTATATCCCACTCAATGCTGTGTAAGCTGGTTCGTGGAATCCATCTACACGATGACTGACCTTTGTACTTCGTGGGACAATTATGAACGCCCACCGCGCTAGGAACAGGCAGAATACTTATGACTGTTATGAAGGACTCCCTAGAAGAATTTGAAATCTCCGGTCAAATGCACTAGAAGTACCTTTCTATGCTTGAGCTTGAGCTTGCTAACCCAGAAACTGAGATAATCGAATCCCCCAACACCCTTGTGAGATGTAACCACTACATCCTGCCGTCCAACCTAATTCTTAAACTGAAGTAGATCGGGAACTTCTAGGCAATCCAATAATGAAGCTCAAGGGTGAAGTCTGCTACACGTAAAGCAAACATCGTCGCATCACAATGTGCATGTGTCTAGCACGTATGGTAGTTAGAAACTATCTTCACGTTTGCATACCTAAATTAATTGGATCTGTGTGTGATGAATCATCAGGTCACACTTAATTATGTAGTTAATTATTAAATGTTAATTAGATTTATACTTACACGCCTCCTAACACGTGCATTGACGTTACTCATATGTTTTGCTTGCTGTTAAGTCACAAATACATTTAATTTCCTTGTATAATAAGCGATTTGTACGCCAAATACTCCCACGTTAGCAAGTCGATAAAGTGTAGTTACTTTTAAGTTCAGCCTGAGAACAATAGAAAAAAACCCCATATTATTACACATATTAGCCTTTAGCCCTTTAGTATCCCCTAGGGCGGGCCCCAGGAGGGCCAAAACCTGTACTCACAGTTATGAAAGTAATTTTAGGTCATCCTAATCCTCAAACTTTCGCACAAAATCCGAACCAGTTTCGGACCCCTATTTGTCTCCTAAGTCCTAAGCGGAACTCCAACGCGACCCACTTAGCCGCTGTTGTTTACTAAGCATATCTAAGTTCGCCTGAGAGCCATCTGTGCCCGTAAGTGGTCTCTCAAGTGGGAAAGGTCACTGAATCTTTTAAAAGCTGGCCATGTCATGACCTATCAACTAGATTTATTCTTTCGTTGTGATAAAATATTGGAATCGGCGCTCTCCCGGAAGTGAATCAATAACATGTCCATTATTCGAGTCATCGCTTTCCATTCATTTCGTCAATGAAACGCCTTGAACACTTAAATTGAATGCTAATGTAGCACGTTTCCCCAAGTCTCCATAAAAGATGTATCAACCTTGCAATTCTTCCAACAATGTTTCCATTTAACTTTGGACAGTCTTGCCAACTATGATTCTGAATTCCGATCGGCTTTCAGTCTATTCAAGTATTCTTGCATTATGAAAAGGTTATACAGTATACACAGACATTCTAAAACTCTGATCAAATATAGACTTTCACGTTAACCATCTCATCATAGATATCTACTTATATTGATACAGAATGACTATTAAAAAGAAGAGAAATTAAATGGACTGGATCAGTAGACAACAATTAAGGCGACAGCTTGTTGGAAACATATCTCTAGTTCCGTACTAATATTTATTCAAATGTAGACGAAAATAAAAGTCCTCGTTGACGCAGTGAAATAGACAGTGTAGATATCACTACACCAGCTGATAACAAGGACGGGCGTCAGTATGCGGAAGAGATGGCCGATGACCTTATTCCAGAAATGCGCGCTTGTCTTGATGATTGTACTGGCATTTTTACTGCATTGTGTCTTTCCGCTGTCATTCATGAATTCAAAGAAATTCTATGCGACATTTTCACCCGACTGGTCTTCCAATTCTACACTAACAATTTCGTGATGGTTGTTGTCGAAACTGTCAAGAGCAGCTCCTACTTATTCTGGCAAAAGAGGAAATGGTATATCGGACAAAGAATGTCACTAGATTTAATAAACATTTTTGATAATATACCTAAGCTCCTTTTTTCAAGGTAGTTAAAAATATGTGTGCTGTCGTTGATATTGGTGTTCCTATATACGTCTATAGAACAGACTTGACTTCAGCGATCAATAAACTGACTACGTCAATAGTTCTGGTGATAATGATCATCACTACTATTAGAATTATACACTCGAGCACTTGTATGAATCGCTTTATTGATACTTAACACCTTAAATTGTAACCCGAGACCACTTTCGTCGTTTTTTATCCGAGGATCGAATTTTTTTCTTCCCGCGCCTTTTTCTACTTTTACTAAAGTCATCAATGGGTTGCCATAACAAAAAGAATGACATATTTAAAAATAGCAATGTTGCAACCCACAAATAATATTAGTTTTAAATAGTCGATTATTGTGTATGCTAACACTACAGTTGCTCCATGTTATCATCATCATCTCAGCCAAAAGACATCCACAGCTGCTGAATATAGGTCTCCCGGATCGCCACAACGAATACTTCGTAAAAAAATATTCAGTATCGTCTGTTTTGAGTGCGTATTATAGGAATTGTACCTACGTCGGCTTAAAACTTAATTAAATTACCCAGCCATGTTATCACACGACCGGGCCTGCCTATTGATTATAGTAAACAATTTCATTCATATACACGTGTTTCCATTAACGTTTCAACACGATGCTTAATGTTTATTTCCATTATAATTACATTCACGGCTATGTTCACCAGAATGGGAAGGAATTCCGCGTTGTCATTCATTAACATTGCTAAGGAATGGTATTTGGTCACGTCAGTCTTTATTCATAAAATGCTCTCGCCTTGGTGGATAGGGATCTTCTAGCTAGGCTTGATATGGCTTTAGATAGTGTTCATGCATTTTGGAATATATTAACTCATGCAATTACATACTTAGAATTTTGACTTTTTCATCATTTAGTAATAACTCATTATCTTCCATCTACCAGGAACACAATTACAGGAATACCACAGGTAAATTGTTCGAAAGTAAAACCATAAAAAATCCTAATCTGGCGTTAATTATTGTGGTCAACCTTCCGGATGTAAACCAGTATTGTAATAAAAACATTTGATATAAATATCCAATTCATAACAACAAAATATTTGCCGGAAATCTGACTGAACAGGAAGTTGATTTCGAATTGAAGTTGTATTAATGCAAAATGATCTTTATGTGTGATGCTATTGGAACGCAAATGTATCAAAGTGGTCTGTCGTCAGTATGCAGATCAGTGAATCTCTCTAAATTGAACGTAATAAATATGCATGCCACGAGAGTTCTGCGATAAAATCTTATCTACATAACAATATGGGTGTATAATCCTTTGGCAAATGTTGCTAAACCCAGCGTCCCGGCTTGTAGAGGTCAATTCGAATAACAGTAACCGTCACCTCTTGTAAGCCCAGCAACTCAGATACCCATCAGAGATGAAAGAACTGATAGTTTGTAAACTTCAAAACAAAGAAACAAAATCCGGGCAATCTGATACAAATCTAAAATCATCTATAGACAAAAATAATAAACAACCAAGACGTTAAATATACCACCACAAAATACATTATCGTCAAGCAACCCGTCAAATAACTTTGCGAATATAATCCAGCGTCTGCCGTATAAATAAACAGAGCCGCTAGCGTTGCGTTTGCGCAGCTCCCAACTGATGTTTTGGTCTTCCACGAGAACAGCTAAATATATCTGCGCATTACCTTGATATTGTTTCTTCACATGTGTTTGTTGTTATAATGGTAACGTTTTGAGGTGGTTGGTTGGTAGAATATCCTATGGAGCAAGTCAAATTAACCTTGAACTTTTATCTTGAAATCATTACCTTTCTACCGAAATTATATAGTGGTGTCTTGAATATAACCTTACTAGCTTTATAAACATTATGTTTAGTTGTGGATTATGTTTTTTTGGTTCCAAGGACCAGAAAATAAAACCTTATTTGATTGACGCTCTATTTCCTAACTCTAGTGCACACTTCCGGAGCGACGCGATGTACAAACAGTTTATGAACGGTGCACTTCAGTGTTGACTGTCACTTACACTATTATCTTTTGGAAAGTAAACATTTAATTTTAAACGGTGTTGTTCAGTATGAAATCTGTTATCTTTGTAAGTATACGTATCAAGTGAGACATGTGCCCGGACAATTAAAATGCTTTTCCAAACATAACACAACATAACAACAAGTATAGCATTAAGAACGACATTATTTCAACTTCTGTCTTTTCATTGCTCTACTATACAACGTAGTTTTAGTTTTAAGATATCTTTCAAGTTTAATGTTTCTTGAAATGTTAAATGCTAGGTTTACTTTATTAGTCCTATAGTGTTGCGAAGCTCCTAACAAACCGGCTAGGACCGGTTTCGCAAATCGCAATCTGGTTTGCACCGGTATCCTGCCTATGTGAAACGTTTATGGTGTAAGCGATGTCAGCAATTCTGACGAAAATGGTTTGAGTTAGTGGGATTTTTGTCACTGTAGACTAAGGTAAAGTTAAGTAAAAAATATTTTATACAATTTAACCAAGTAGTCCTTTCAAACTCAAACTCAAAGCATTTAGTATTTCAAATAAACCAATTACAGGCACTTTTTAATTGTTAAGGGATCGGTCAGTCAGAAAGATGAAGCTGGTCGCCCATTCCAAAGCGTAGTAGGTTCCTATGGAAAACCGGACAAGAAACTCCACGGACCCTCTGTTAAATCAAAATATTGTTACAAAATATTGGCTAAGTACATCATTCATGTTGAAATTATACATGTGAGAACAATGTAGAAAGACGAGCACGTTAAAAGCGTCCTTAATAAAAAGATAAAAACAAAACACAATTGAAAAATTAAAACAAATTAAAATAAGCCGTGGCAGCTAAGAGATGACCCAACTGACAGCGCCCGTTCATGAACATGACGCACGGATCGGCACCATTCAGCTCAAACATTTTGATGAGAACTTAGCTTAGCTTTCAACATTTTATTTATATTATACAACGATATCTTTGTTCATTTTAAATACTCCCGTCTTCGAGGTATGCAAACTAAAATCATTCGCCAACTATTACTAGATTCTCCGTCTTGCAGATACTAAATTCTTGGCGAAGTTTCGCTTCAAGTTTCCGAGAATAAAGGGCGAGTAAAGTCTAGTTGCGTATTTATTTCCTTTTTACTTCAACGGGCGCTTCGTCGAGTTTGAGTACTTGGGTATCCTAGTTCATAGTTTTATTTGGACAACTAGTAGTTGTTGAACAGTAACTGGTTTGTATGAATGAAATTTTGACTACGAGAAGACTCCAAGTTCCTTTCACTAAGATCTTCAAGTCAATAACGCTGCCCTTTCATTGCTGACTACAGTGATTACTCAAAAGTAGCACAAGAGATGAAAGCTAATTAGCCCAATTAAGGTAATTAAAGCCGTTGCAAACATTAAATTGAGAAAGTCTCTATATCCTACGAATTTCTTACAAGAAGTTTCCAGACAAGGAATTTCAAATTAATTTTGGAATTTTGGGAGTCACAATTCCCATCTTAAAGTGTTGGGTAAACATGTGCTTAAAATTGACTTTAAATTATAATTATCCGCTTGAATTTTCATAATGTTTGCAAAAGGTGACCCTAATTAACTTAAGACATCCTTATAAACAAAAGAAATATGAATGATTTGGAAATCGGATGAGTAGATATTTCGTGTACCATATTAATCACAGCTGGCACAGGCACGTAGGTACTTCAGGCACTTAATCTCCGGGACCTGACCTTTTCGGAATTCTGTAAATAGTATGTATGCTGTTAAAAAATATTTATGACCAGCTTTTGTCTGCGGCTCCGCCCGCGTGGAGGTCGGATATTATCTCCAAACTGTCTAAAATCTCCGTCTAGCAGTACCACCACATATTTGTGATACTTTGATTACCTTTGATAGTTCGATTTAGTGCTTCGATTACACTTTTGTAGGACATCAGACATTAATTCCAAACCAACAGTTCACATTGCTGCAACATTCGTCCCCGCTCGTTGTTTTTACTTTTTACACATGAGTTAAGTTATAGTTATATATATATATATATATATATATATATATATATATATATATATATATATATATATATATATATATATATATATATATATATATATATATATATAATAACTTTAATTTCGGAAGTCGGTGGTAAAAACGAAAATACATTTAATCAGACACCGACTTCCGAAATTAAAGTTATTTTTCACTTTGTAGTGTTGTTTTTGGAAGTCGGTTGTATTTTTTTGTAAAAAAGTTTTTTTCATTTTAACTTTTTTATTGTATTTTTTGAGCGTGAAATTTCAGTTATTTCTTACGTCCGTCGCTGTTTTCGCGTATTTGTTAATGTTGCTCACTTTATTCGTTGGTGGAAGCTTGTAATTGGCCATCTTTTACACATTGTACTTAATATGGAAATATATTAGCTGTAAGCTTTCCTAAAAGTAATAAAATAAAATAAATTAAAAAATGGAGCAGATTTTGTATGAAATTATCTGCCAAGTAAGTTAATGGGAACTTAATCGTAGGTGGTGAAACAGGCCCTAAGTGTCAGCCAAGTTTTGTTGTTATTATAATTGATTGTCCTGGGTACATTCGACCGAGAGGCCCGATTTTAATGAAACAAAAACTAAATTAATGATACCTCAAGATACGGATAATGACAATATTTCCAATCCCTTAAATCTTAGAAAAAACAGATGACTTACCTGCATAAAAAGATAAATATTACCTACATGTGAATTTTAAAATCATCCCCAATTTTACCCCCCTTAAGGGGTGATTTTACAATAACGCAGAAACATGTAACTCTTTTATTTCTTACCAAAAGCTTAGATTTGAATTTTCATATCTCTAATTTCAGAAATTTTGGGTTTCCCATACAAACTTTCATCCCGTATATCACCCCCTGTAGGATTATTTTTAGGAAAAAATGTAGTCTATGTCCGTCCTCGGGATGCCATCTATCTCCTTGCCAAAATTTATCAAAATCCGTTCAACGGTTTGGGTGTGAAAAGGTAATAGACAGACAGACAGAGTTACTTTGAATTTATAATATTAGTATGGATTCACGATTATGTTGCCCTATAAATTTTCGAAACTTGCTAAAATCAATTTTATTTATTGAGTTGAGTTTTCTGGGAAAATAACCTTTTGAGAATTTGTAAAGATTCTGTTTCTTAGATTACTCTTTCCTGTGTTCTGAGAAATTCAACTGTTAGTAAGATGGATAAAATCATCCAGAAACATTTAATTTAATGTTTTGTTTTGTCCTTTAATATTATGTACTTAAGGTTTCAAAGGCTTTACTGAGGTCCGAATGAAACGAGCTCGAAATTCATTACAATTTCTTGGTATTTTAAGTCCCTGTTAATGTAAAATCTTAAATATTTACAAAGATGATTTAGACCCGTATTACAGAACGTCACTCAATACTCAAGAATTACTTAAAACGAGTTTAAAGCCATTTGATTGGTTGAAACTAGTTTTGCTAGTTTTGAAATGCTTGAGTCTTGTGTAAGGTTCTGTAATACGGGCCTTAAAGTTCTACGTTATACTCGTATTCAACGTTATCAATCTTTTTACTAAGTTCAAAGTTGATACAATTATTAACAATAGTTCAACATTTGATACATAACATTCGCCTATCACGTTCAGTATGCGACCGGTTAAAATTTATCAGTGACCCTAAACTATCTCAAGATATGTAGGTCGGATTCTGCGTAGCGTTAGATAGGAAACTCACGTGTCCTGTCACTGTGCGGATGGGTGATGCGGAAAGTGCAGGCTGGGCTAATCACCGAGCTTTTAAGACTAATTAGTGATCTCATAATGATGTCAGTGAATATCTAGATGCAGCTGCTAATCTTCTAACTTAGAAACCAGTTCCGGTTCTGATCGATTGTCAGAAAACGCACACACAACCTAAACCACTTGGAGCAAAACATCATACAATTTTCAATATAATATGTAGAGTAAAAGGGAGAGGGAAGCTTTTGCCCTGCGGGGACAGTGGGACGGTACAGGCTAGTTACGAGTAGTTTATTAGATTAGATATATGTATTGGATTTGGAGGTGATTATAGAAATATATTTTTATCTTAAGTTTGTGTTTTGAAAGATCTCATTTCCTGCGCTTCCGAAATTCACGTGAACGAAGCCGCGGTCGAGAGCAAGCGTAATCTTAATGTCTTCCATAATATTCAAAGAGATTGGTTATGATGTTTATACTTAATGAAAATGAACGACACGTGCGCTGTAATAGTTGTTGTAACAATGGATCTTACAAGTGTCAATAAACGTGTTGAAGACGTCAACAATATTGATTACATGACAATGTCTGAGCCACATTGTTGGAAGGCAGCTCTGTGTTAGCATTTAAATGGTTATGGTTATTTTGTATTGTTATTGAATTTGGTTAAAATTATTATCTTTGTCTGTTTTGCTTTTTGGGAATAGTCCTTTGTCCTGCGAGTAATATTACTTTTTATAATCAATTTAGTCATTGTCATTGTGTTTTTCTCTTATTGTACCTAGGTATTTGATTAGATATCATCGTTGTTCGCTTTTATAAGACATTCCTTTTTTCCCAACATCTAGCAAGAATTTCTCATTCTTACATAACATAAGAAAATAATAAAACAGCTAAATGTTTCCGACCCTACCTTAACCTTTGCTCATCCAAGCGCAGATATTGATCATTCAGATGACGTCACACAGATTCAGCCGCATAAGCTACAGAACCAGGGATTAGTATTGCTATATAATACGGATAGTGAATCCGAAAAGCGGGGAAGTCAAGGGCAAGCCCGTTTTACGTAATATCGCTGACAGATCCCTGTTTTTGTGGATAAACGCGTATATCTTTGTAAGAGGCAAAAACAAGGGCTACGATATCTCGGGATGCTTTTTGTATGTATAAAGCTATTCAAAAAATTCACGATTAAGTTTGTGACATAGTGTCATGTCCTTCTCACATCGTCCAGAATTTTTCTTTTTCGATTCTTATTTACGCACAATTTTTAATAATAGATGTGTCTTCAAGTCGTTTATCTTCATATAAACGTTTTAGCAAGGTCACCTACATAGCTTCAACCTCTCGGTTTAAAAGATTTATCACAGCGAGCGCTACTTGAACCCGCATTTCCGAGTTAAGTCTGCACTGAGCGACGAGATAAGCACTTTCCCCCGCAATACTTAATGAGCTTCTTTCTCTAATTCTCAGAGAGGGTATGCTTTGTACGTAATTAATGTAGAAAAAACTAGATTAAAAGCGTCGCTGGCTTCTCTTTGACGTTTGATCTTGAGCCTATTCAGAACTTCGGTGACAAGTACGTGAACTTTGCCGTCACTTACAATTTTAAGATCGCTTCGAATCGAAACTTGGTCTAAGCCCTTGACACCAACTTATGTTTGGAATGATCTTGAAAACTTCTGAGTGAACTGTAGTGCCTATAGAACAGTATAATCCACCGTCTTCCTGCAGCATTTTCAAGGAGGATTTATCCAAATTAATTCCCTGAAATCCGTTGTTGTCTATAAATAACATGAAGTTGTTTACTTACCCCACGATCTTCGAGGATAAAACAGAATAAATTAAACCTCGCAATAATTACCCTAGGGGAATATTGTCGTCAAGGTAAACTCCCCTAGAATAACACGAATGAATGAACCTATTGAACAAACGCCTCGTGCGTGTCTGCCGTAATAAAATTAAAGATAAATGACATCAGACCATTTTATTATTAAATATAAGCGTACCTGCTTACGACACGCATGTTATGCAAAACATGATTTTTATAAACTTGAATGATGAATAATATGCGGGCTACCTCTTCCTCTGATATAAATACTTAACTTATTTCGTGAATGATTTTAATTGGAATTAGGAATTTACTCCTTCACGTTGGAGCAAGATTACGGTCGGTGAATAAGATTAATAACAGTCCTTATTAATAGGGACTCTCTTCTCTTTTTGGCTACATGGCTATATTGGCTATTGAGGGATTATATCTGAGAAGACACATGGATCCTGCCAAGAAGAATATACCGGGCAGAAGAAGTCAGAAGGTTGGAAGGATTTAATGTTATAGCTTCTGTACGAGTGGCCGTTATTATCATCCCAATAAAAAAGGATCATGTAAAGGATTCAAGCAAAGACGGCCTGTCCAATAATAAAACTTTTAGTATACTATTGAATTGCTTTCAAGAAAATAAATTTCTGGGAGAGTCATTCCAATCGATGAAGCAGCCCATAAATTTCAATGTATGTCCTAAAAAGTAATAATCGAAAATCTTTGACAGGATCGGCGAGAAGACGATACATAACATTCGAGTTTGATGGCAATGCTATCTAGAATTCGCGTATTTCCAGGGAAACCGTTAAAATGCCAAGTGTTCCTAGAAGCCAAGTTATTCACATGAAGTACAGGTTCATTGCAACACTTAGTGGGAACACGTGACCTCGCGATTGCGTGCTTCGAAATTGCTGAGCTATTAAAGTTTAACAATTAGAAGCGTCGTGTCACTGTGTTTAATTATACACCGTGTTAAGTACTTGGTTATGAAATGTAATGGCTTCTGTGTGGGGCCACGTTAGTTGTTGATCAAAGTGGTCAATTGGCTATTGCTCTATTCGCTTGAACCTTCTTTTATAGCTTAGTGCGTATGAGGATAAGCGTTCTGCGTTCATTGCTACGCATTTTTCTTTATTCCATTTTCGCCCAAGTATGATTTATTGCAAGTTTAAATTGAATCAACTGCCCGCATAGCTCCGCTGTCACGTTTGCGCACCGGCAATTGTGTTGAGTATTTGTAATCGGTCGGATGGCTCTCATCAAATTGCTCCTCTGTCCCCACGACCTTCTGTTCGTTAATCCTTCCATTTGAGGCACTACGATGTTCGCAGTCCCCTCTATATATAACAATGTTTATCCTGTTGTTGACTATTTCCAAAATGCTAGTAAAGCATATCGATTCTGGGACTAACGAATGTCAATAAAAAGTACATTTACATGCAAATTCTTTTATCGTCACTTGATTTTTCAAGTTCTTTGTTTTGTTTATACTGTGGTCGTGAGTCATCATCATCACACGTGCTTATTTTCCCACGCCAAGTAATGACAACTTAATAATAATGAAAAGAAAAAAAATAAAATGTTTTCATAAAATCGATCCTACAGCCTACTTGATTGATGTCTTGGACAAGGACGTTCCACTCCAAACCTAAGTGAAATGATAGGTAATAAAGAATATCTTCTTTATATTCTTCATTTAACGATTCTTAATAGGTCTTGGAACCAATTTACATAATGGTTTTTATAATGTATCCGATTTTTCCGACCGTGATTAATGTTCCAGTTGCCTACAAGGTTAGAAGACATTAGACTACTAAAAGATATGGAGAAGGAAAGCCTTGTTACTTTTCCGCTCTAATTAGGATGATCGATTCAATAACAGTGGCCATCTAGGTTTTAGAACAGAATAGACATTTATTTTGAAATAATGGGTAATACATAGTAGGTGTTAAGATGCATTAATGCACAGCCATTTTTTTAAACAAGTTTATTAATAATACCTTCCATAGTCCAGCGTCGCGAGTCGGACTTAGTTTGCATAATTCGAAATCGCCAACAATGAAATGAATACAGTTGAAACTTCTGATAGTTTTAAGTTCCAAAAATTCATCGGAGCGTGAACTGATCAAAGTAACTGACACGCTTACGATTCTTTAATCTCCACAAAAGCATGAAATTCAGATACCGCTGTCGCCGCGCCGATTATTATAATTTCCTATTATAATAGGTCAACTGGGTTATTGGAGACATAGTTTAAAGAATTTACATAATAAGTCTGCAGGGTCGACAATAAAAATTTGCTTATGGGGAGGCATATTATTTTATATGCCTTACCTTAGCAATCCATATCATCTGTTTTGTAAATTTTCCTATAGGTACGATCCTATATAGATGATATTCTAAATCAGCCCATTAAAGAAAAACCACAAATAACTGATTGAAATCAGATAAACACGGCTCACACAATATTATTTCGTAGCAACACAGCAGTTTGCATTCACAATACTTTGTTTACATCTGTACGCAATAGAGCCTTACCCTTAACCTTAAGAGGCTTAAATGATGCAAGACTACCAGAATTCTTCCCTTTCATCAATCTGCCTAGCCTTTTCCCAACTATGTTGGGGTCGGCTTCCAGTCTAACCGGATGCAGCTGAATACCAGTAGTATATCTTCCCTTAATGTAACTCATTTATTCACAAAAGAATCAGCCGTTGTAATCATTAACATATTCATCAGCCAATCATACTTCCGAATCAAGTAGATATACATTGATTTTTGAATTTGAAAATGGAACGAACGAACGCCCTTCGCCGAGCGTCGGCCGACAGTGTCCGAACGGATATGAAATCGTTATGTTACAACACGAGCGCGTTCGAGCTCCGTCGGGAATTCGAAATTCGTATTTCGTACACATTCACGAAGATTGCGTTGTTTTTTATTAGCTGGAAATTATTCTAACGATAAACGGATTTTTTCGTGATTTATGGACGAGAAATATCTTTAATTTTTTTAGATTTCGGTCGTCTCATATCCCAAAGGTAAATGAAATTCAAAATGTCAAAATGAGTAGGAAAGTATTTGGCTTATCAAGAACAAAAAAAAATGTTTCGAAATGTGAGCAAGAATGCGTGGAAATTCTTGGGCGACAGAAAAAATTGTCAGTCACTCGTCCCACAGTCCCACTCAGAATTATGAGTGCCTACCTCCTTATTACTGCTTTCCATTATTCCTTGTCGAGTGCTTTGTGGAGTGCTTCGCTTCACTGGACTAACGGCATCATATACAGCCTCTCCACTTCCCCACTACCCAGCTGCATCTTCAGCTACCAAGTCCTAACCTCCGGCTTCCTCGTTAATCGGGCATCTTCTGTAATATGTAGATGGCTTATGGTTGTAGTTTTGATATTCATTCTATGGGGGGTCCATTTTTATTGTTCTACCATTGATATCGTTTTTATAAAGCTGCTATCCTTTAAATAAATAAAAAAAAACTAGTATTAATTAAAAACCTACTTATTTATTTCATTTAACAAATAGCATGTAGTTAATTTTAATATCGTGTTACTAAAACGACTATAATATTTTGAAGTAGACACTCTATTTATTGCAAGTCGTACTTATTTTAATCACAATGATTAATGACCCATCTTTCAGATTCCATTGTTAATAAAAGATAAACTAAAATAAATGGCGTTAATTTACTTCGATAAAAATAATTGAATAGGCCATAAACTGTATATTAAAGCGGAAAAACATGTGGATTTTAAATAAGGGTATTATAGCAAATGGCGATACAAACTATTTATGTTTGCGCTTTGTCGACTCGGCACAAGGTCAATTGATATTGGCAGTTTTATCGATGTTAACGTGCGACAATATCAATGTAGTCGCGCGTTTGTATTTTCTGTGGATTCAGAAGCGCAATTGCCAAGCTAGACTGAACTCGATTGTTGTTGCGATCGATTCGTGACCTATTTAAAAGAGTCTAGACGCTTTTAACTGTTTATTGCGCAAATAATTCATTAACTAACAAATAAATTGGAATGTTAATTAAGAAATGGAAACACAGTCTCCGGCAATACGTTACTGACATCTGAATGAGTCGCGAAATCGTATTCGAAGTCGCCGACATGTCATATGACGCCAGTCGATTGTATTGATGTCTCAAACTTAGTTAGAATGGAGAAGTTGTCTGACAAGAACTTACAAGATGCTACTATACAATAGTCAGAATTTAATTTAGTGGGATGGTTGACAGTTGGTATGTAATGTAGCGGTGTCTACAGTATGTGTGATGTGAAGCTCATTAACAATCGTAGGTTGTTGTTAACTTGATAAGACTGCGTGTTGTAAATTGTACGGTATTGTAGGCTAGGAAACTAAACATCGCAAGTAAAAATTTTTTATTGCTATATATTCAGTGGGGAAGTGGAGGAGGAGCTCGAGGAGCTCGTGGCTCAGCAATAACAGACGCACGGGTCGATCCATAAGGTTAAGCTACGCTTGCCGGGGTTGTCCGTGGACCGGTGACCATCTTTACATATCAAGACACCTCCGTGCCTCGGAAAGCACGTTAAGCCGTTGGTCCCGGCTGTCATTCGTGTATCTTTGACAGTCGTTACGGGTCGTCAGAAACCCGAAAGTCTAACAACCAGTCTTACCTAGGGGTGTCATATTACCCATTTACTGGGTTGTGGAGGTCAGATAGGCAGTCGCTCCATGTAAAATACTGGTATTCAGCTGCATCCGGTTAGACTGGAAGCCGACCCCAACGTAGTTGGGAAAAGGCTAGGCAGATTGATTCATGTGGGCCCCACATGAATCAATCTGCCTAGCCTTTTAGTCTGACTTGCACGGTCAAGTCCGACTAATGTTACAAACTAATGTTCAAATGGACTACGAATTTCTTCTTTGCGCTATCTGTCTTGCCGGGGCCAAACTAACGTCATCGTCAATGCCCATAAACACTAAACATCGCGATATATAAATTCGGTCAAGATTTGGTCAAATTATCGCCGTAAGTGGTGGCTACACCTACGGTTATCGTCACCTAGTGTGGCCGCGGCATCTCTACTAGTCGCATTTTCAGTAAACCTAACTAGCGTCTACGTACCTATTGTTTCGTAAGCTATTCAAGTTCTGTTGATGTTGTCCTATTACTTGAAACTGTACAACTGACGTCAGGAACTCGGAACTCTGAATACCCTCTTCCAACGTAAACATGTATTGATATTACGAACCGTATTGTCTTTATTACAAAAGGGAGGCTATATTATGTCGTCCTCTGTTACTGTGTATTCTCCCGTTATAAAATATTGTGTACTGGGTCGCTTGTAAAACTCTCGTGTAGTTTTAATTTCAAAGACTGTGTTGCTATCAGCTTCAGTGACATTAGAGCAGCAGACTTTGACCAAGACTAAACGGTTTACTACTTATATAAGTCAGGACATGTCATTTAGTTTTCTTTTGGAAAGCTCCTTAAAATAAATTGTCGCTAAATTAGTATCGGACACGTTCCTTATCCAATTAGACTCTAGTTCTAGTTCCTTTGTCGGACAGTGTCATTATAGAAGTCAAGGTTGTCAATTACAGTAGGGAAGCCTATGTGCTATGCTTCCCTGGTCATTTTACCCGCGACCCTTCAGCATTCAGACCTTTGATTCGGACGTAGGTGAAGCACATAGTGTGACGTAAGCCGTACATTGGATGCTAATGCAAGCTTGTCAACCAATTATGTAGGGACGTGTAGCGCATTAAGTTTACTGATGCAGTGTTACTCAGCTCTGTGGGTTCTATATCCTTTACCGTATATATGCCTCGTGCAAATAAGCTTTTATCTACTATTTTGTTATCTGAACTATCACAATTATCTGATATTATAAGCAAATATTTCGATGTAATATTTATTTGTTCACTTCATGTCATTCGTGGATCTTTGACTGTCGTTACGGGTCGTCAGAAGCCCGAAAGTCTGACAACCAGTCTTACCAAGGGGTATCGTATTACCCAGTTACTGGGTTGTGAAGGTCAGATAGGCAGCCGCTCCATGTAAAATACTGGTATTCAGTTGCATCCGGTTAGACTGGAAGCCGACCCCAACATAACCAACATTATGTTGGGGTCGGCTTCGGTTGGGAAAAGGCTAGGCAGATGATGATTTATTTGCTCACTATTGCTCACGAATATCATAATTATTGTATTAGGATTCCTCCCAGTTTCTCTCGGCTCAAGGATTAGTATTCCCTCTCTATACAAAGGTAAACACGGCGTTATTTGCGGGAATATTGCTTATAAGGCTGTAGACATACCGGCGAGAAAACGCCTATGAAGTGTAGTAAAGAAATTGCGCTGGTGTCAATTAACGTTATATCAAATAACAGTAGCAGACTAGAAACTGAGTGTAGGCAAAATATAGGACAACTTAATATACACTTCTGGACACATCTATTGGCCCACCTTAGAGTTTAGGTTTCGATGGCCCCTACCGAAATATGATTGCTAGATTGAACAAAAACTGTTGATGCAGTTTTAAACCTGATACATTTTACCATCTTTTTCGATCGTATTGTTTTAAATTTGAATTCAGAATACCATACGACATGGAGCTACGCCTAACAAGTCGGATATGCGCCTTGTTAAAGGCAATTGATTTTTGAATAAAAAACATGTTTTATCAAATAAAGGTTTAATTTAATAACGCGTGTTGCCTCCATGGGCATCTACCACAGCTCTCATACTATTAGGCATAGAGTTTATCAACCGCTCTATGAAATTTTGAGGGATCATCTCCCATTCCTCTTCTATGGCAGTTTTCAACTCCTGCATCGTCTGGGCAACTGGCTGACGAGCCCTAACACGTCTTTTTAGCTCGTCCCACATGTGCTCAATGGGGTTCATGTCTGGGCTTCTGGCTGGCCAGTCCATAACTGTGACGTTCACATCCCGAAGATATTCCCTGACGATGCCGGCCGCATGGGCTCTTGCATTATCATGCATAAAAAGGAAATTTGGGCCCACATAGTCCGCGTATGGTATCACGTGAGGTTCTAAGCACTCACGAATGTATCTTTCAGCATTTAATGTTGGCAGCCGTGGTCCTGTAACAACCTCAAGTTGAGTTTTGCCGCTCGCGGATATACCGCCCCAGACAGTCCATGAGCCACCGCCATAAGCAACCCTCTCTTCAAAGCAGCATTGTGCGAAACGCTCTCCCTTACGTCGGTAGACCTTCTTCCTTCCATCATTGCCATGTAACACAATTTTAGACTCATCAGAAAAGAGTACACGGCTCCAATCTTGCTGTGTCCAATTTAAATGACTGCGTGCGAAATGAAGGCGCGCTGTTCGGTGGGCTCGCGTTAGTTTGGGGCCATTAGCTGGCTTGTGTGGTACCATATCGCGTTCTTTTAACCTTCTCCGAACAGTTCGAGCGCTCACAGATACTCCGTGGAAGTCGCGAAGTTGGTTTTGTATCTCAATGGAGGTAAGGTGACGATTTCTCAAGCTGGTCGTCACGATGAATCGATCCTGCCTTTCAGTTGTGACCCGAGATCGTGGCCTTCCTTGGCGACGAACAAAGCCGCCAGTCTCTAGGTATCTCCGATAAACATTTCGGACCTCAGATCGACTTAAATTAAGTTGAGCACTCACGTTTCTTTGGCTGTGTCCGGCCTGAATAAGTGCCACAGCTTGGGCGGCGACTTCAGGTGAAGTATCCATAGATTATTGATAGAACCTCACCTTAATGTTAAGAATAAGTAATGTTTGTTGCAAAACCAAAGATATCAATCACTTTTTCAAGAATTAAATCCAAGTAAACCAATAAAACCAAGTTTTCTTAGTATTCGATTGTTTGATATCAACAAACAGGCTCCAAATTGTCTTTTGTTTCTTTAAATTCTGTGTTCGAAATTCAAAAAAAGACTATTGAATGAAATTGTGAATGTGCCAGGTTCAAAACTGCATAAAAACTTTTTGCTCGACCTAATATAAAATTTTAGCTAGGACCAAACGAAACTGAAAATACAAGGTGGGCCAAAAGATGTGTCCAGAAGTGTAGTATATTTTGAAAAAACAAAAAGCTATTACTTAATAACATCACAAAACGCATATACCTATCGCGGTTTGGTTATTTACATGCCTTATCTTCACGATCATTTTATTTTAAAACTATAATATACCAACAGTGTTATCATTTTAAAGCATTCGAGGAATCGGAATTTTACTCCGATACGCTCCAATATTGTTATGAAATTGGATTTCTCTACAATGTTGCATTTTTATCAGTTATTTTTAAAATACAATATCCTTCGCATGTAGGACTAGGTGCGCTCTCGATTCACTTCAAGAGGAAGATCATCAGATTTATCGTCTATTCAAACTATTCTGTTTTCTCTCTATTGTACTTGCGCCCCTTTAGCTTTTTGAGCACGTTTCGAATTCTCCCACAAGTTCGATGGCGCTTGCACGTCCTTATCAATTGCCTTTTACTTCCCCAGGAATAATAGGCCCGACAAGGGGCTCTGTAAAGAGGGTCTGGGGGATGATACCAAAACTTTACGCATCAGCAAATGTGTGATCATCGAGTCGTAGGCTGCTCCTCTACTACTAGACCCCTATCCTAATATATAGTAGTAGAAACTACAACGTTTCCATGATTCTAGTATAAATTATGTATGTTCCTATATGTATATAGTATACATATGTATGTATGGTTGTGGATCAATTAGGAAGCCCATGAACGGCAGTGAATGTGTACGAAGGTACAAGTTAAAATCATACACATCGACATGGTGTTTGTGTATGTTATGTTCTCATCATTAGCATAGAATGTGCGCGTAGGCTTAACTATTTATATGTGTCGCATAACGCATTAGGTACGACATTTTGATCGCAAATATTTAGTAGGTTCACGCCCCTTCCTGTTACGAACGGGTGGGGGTGCGAACTTACTAGAGTTATTCAAAATTCAAAATATCTTTATTGTGGGCATATGTTAGTTAAGGTCTTAACAGTAAATTAAAGTTTCAATATGTCCTGCCTAATAGGCATACAATAATTAAGTATTGGCATTAAATTTAAAATTATTTTACATGTCAAATTTAGTTATTATAAATATCAAAATACAATTAAATTAATACATGGTCAACAATTAAATCAATAATTCAAGAAATCCTGGATCGTGTAGTATGTTTTATCAATTAAAAAGTTTCGTAATTTATTTTTAAATACTGGAAGTTCCTTAGTGCTCAGAATGTCAATAGGTAGTTATATCAAGACCGAAGACGACTATCTATATGTAGTCTGTGAGGTGGTAGAGCGAACACAGAGCAGTTACACATAAGTTTACGATGCAATAGGAAGAGCTCACTAAACTTTCGTCAGGATTTCAGTTTCCGCTAAAAAAAGATTGCTTGCTCAACTCATGACATAACGCGAACCATCGTAGAATATTGAACCAAGAAAAACTCAATTAAGCTTAGAAATATATTATGTTACAATACATGCAGAAGGCAACACATGACATTCAATCATCGTCGTATGGAAAACTGCGCGTGTAGCTCACATTCCTAATAAAATACTGATTATGGGTATGACTAATGTGAAATATAAAATGTATCGGAAGGCACGTGCAATCACATTTACGTCTAGAATACTGATTTATAAGTATTCAATTGTTAGGCAATTCCTTGGAATCGAAAACTGAAACCTAGGTTGTCACATGATACTAATCAGTCTACCAATAAACGTTTCAAAGAATAATCACGTGCTTTATTATATTTCACGTAAACGCTTAGACTTACAAGCATATACCAAGTGCTTTATGTCTTCGTATTTAAATTACACTTCTGGACACATCTATTGGCCCACCTTAGAGTTTAGGTTTCGATGGCCCCTACCGAAATATGATTGCTAGATTGAACAAAAACTGTTGATGCAGTTTTAAACCTGATACATTTTACCATCTTTTTCGATCGTATTGTTTTAAATTTGAATTCAGATACCATACGACATGGAGCTACGCCTAACAAGTCGGATATGCGCCTTGTTAAAGGCAATTGATTTTTTAATAAAAAACATGTTTTATCAAATAAAGGTTTAATTTAATAACGCGTGTTGCCTCCATGGGCATCTACCACAGCTCTCATACGATTAGGCATAGAGTTTATCAACCGCTCTATGAAATTTTGAGGGATCATCTCCCATTCCTCTTCTGTGGCAGTTTTCAACTCCTGCATCGTCTGGGCAACTGGCTGACGAGCCCTAACACGTCTTTTTAGCTCGTCCCACATGTGCTCAATGGGGTTCATGTCTGGGCTTCTGGCTGGCCAGTCCATAACTGTGATGTTCACATCCCGAAGATATTCCCTGACGATGCCGGCCGCATGGGCTCTTGCATTATCATGCATAAAAAGGAAATTTGGGCCCACATAGTCCGCGTATGGTATCACGTGAGGTTCTAAGCACTCACGAATGTACCTTTCAGCATTTAATGTTGGCAGCCGTGGTCCTGTAACAACCTCAAGTTGAGTTTTGCCGCTCGCGGATATACCGCCCCAGACAGTCCATGAGCCACCGCCATAAGCAACCCTCTCTTCAAAGCAGCATTGTGCGAAACGCTCTCCCTTACGTCGGTAGACCTTCTTCCTTCCATCATTGCCATGTAACACAATTTTAGACTCATCAGAAAATAGTACACGGCTCCAATCTTGCTGTGTCCAATTTAAATGACTGCGTGCGAAATGAAGGCGCGCTGTTCGGTGGGCTCGCGTTAGTTTGGGGCCATTAGCTGGCTTGTGTGGTACCATATCGCGTTCTTTTAACCTTCTCCGAACAGTTCGAGCGCTCACAGATACTCCGTGGAAGTCGCGAAGTTGGTTTTGTATCTCAATGGAGGTAAGGTGACGATTTCTCAAGCTGGTCGTCACGATGAATCGATCCTGCCTTTCAGTTGTGACCCGAGATCGTGGCCTTCCTTGGCGACGAACAAAGCCGCCAGTCTCTAGGTACCTCCGATAAACATTTCGGACCGCAGATCGACTTAAATTAAGTTGAGCACTCACGTTTCTTTGGCTGTGTCCGGCCTGAATAAGTGCCACAGCTTGGGCGGCGACTTCAGGTGAAGTATCCATAGATTATTGATAGAACCTCACCTTAATGTTAAGAATAAGTAATGTTTGTTGCAAAACCAAAGATATCAATCACTTTTTCAAGAATTAAATCCAAGTAAACCAATAAAACCTAGTTTTCTT
Organism: Cosmia pyralina; assembly: GCA_946251885.1. Lineage (NCBI taxonomy): Eukaryota > Metazoa > Arthropoda > Insecta > Lepidoptera > Noctuidae > Cosmia > Cosmia pyralina. Next base: position 1,475,413 of record OX276354.1, read on the forward strand.
AGTATTCGATTGTTTGATATCAACAAACAGGCTCCAAATTGTCTTTTGTTTCTTTAAATTCTGTGTTCGAAATTCAAAAAAAGACTATTGAATGAAATTGTGAATGTGCCAGGTTCAAAACTGCATAAAAACTTTTTGCTCGACCTAATATAAAATTTTAGCTAGGACCAAACGAAACTGAAAATACAAGGTGGGCCAAAAGATGTGTCCAGAAGTGTATTAGCCGATCAACTCAAGCGCAATTAAAGTGAAAAACAAAGCCCCATTACCTGAAAATTACGAAACGCCAAAACACATTAAACCCCAAAAAGAAAACAACAATGACTATATTCCATTATACCTACCTACCATGCCTAATCCCACGTGAAAAAATCTTAAAAAGGTTTATATGCCATAAACCAGGTCGGTACGTAACACGAATGAGCTATTATTGTCGCCAAGAAATCAAAAACCTATTGAGAATTGCCACAATACATCGTAAAATTATTAATCGAAGGTGCCATAATTATTGAGGACTTACGTAAAGGTATATTTCGAATGAAGCCAGATTTATTAAGAAGGGAAAAATAAAGTTTTGATATTAGTTTTGGGCCAAATATAGGCCCTTGTGGTACCCCTTAAACAGTTTACAAAGAATTTGCATGGTTGGTTGAGCATTGTGAATATATATTGTGGAGAGGAAAGTTTTGTATTAAAGGGATTCGCCGAAAAACGGTTCTCTTGATTTACGATGAATGTATTCAATTGTACGCCAAAGTTCCGGATTGTGTTTTGTCACGTGCCTTCGACACATGTGGGATGTAGCCAAACGTGATCAGTCACATGTCAATGTAGCCGTTTAATATCTGCAATCGATAATAATCTACCGCTCCCAACTTTTTTAACAAACATAAAAAGTTTTAAGAGACTTACGTTCAATTAAAATTGGCTTTATTCAACATTTTAATTATAGTTTGATTGCAGTTTCCTCCATCACTTATACAAATATTAAATTCGTTTTTCTAGCTCGCTGCTAACATTTATTTATTACTTACTCGGTTTTATCATGTAAACCTAATTGGTCTAGTAGGTAGGTACTTTAATAGTATCCAATTACCCATCTTAAATATTATATGACCTTTGTGCTATCTTTTTCTTATTTCTTATATCAAACTTGGAAAAGAAAGATTTTTTGTGAAAAGCCCGAGAAAAAGAAAACTCATTCTAACATGAGATAAATGGCCTGAAAGTAAGACCCAAGTTGGAAATTACGCAAACTTTGCGTCGAAATTTTCATCGGTCCTTCAATATCAAGTATTTATCAACATTCTTATTTGATTGATGCTACCAACTTCGCTGATTCGACATTCGAGAATTTTCGCAGAGCCCTTTTCATGCCCCATTTTCCATTGTTTTCGTCCATTATAATTCGCCATTTTCCAACCAGCGATTTCTGCTGTAGGTATGTTAATAACTAAAACAGTAATTTGGGCCATTGGCACGAATTGTAAGCCGTGAATCAGGAATTTGGACACGAAAATGACTGTTTAGATATTTATCACACCTACAAATGGTAATTTAGGGGCGCAAAAGTGGGGCTTGGAAGACGTTAATTAATGGTGCCAGGATGCCAGGTTAATTTCTAATGCTAATGTGGAGTAGAAAATGCTAATGTGGATAAGGTGGTATTTTTAGAAAAGATTTTTAAAGAAGTGTAGATAGCTAAGGCTCTAAACTTAGAGAGGACAAAATCTAGCTCGAGTGTCAATTTAATGAACAGCTGATAGTGATAGATAACCATTGCTCAAGTAATAAGCATTTAAGTCCTTCTTGTTTTCGTATCGTATCGACGATACATCTATCTATATTACACCTACGGTTTGTTAAGCATTTACAATAAAATTAGGTTTTCCACTGCGATGACCTATTCTGCCTTCGTGACATCGATTTGTAATAGAGTTATTTTCTTTGTCCCAGGCATACGAGAGGCGGTTCCCCAGCTGCCCCCAGATCCCGGTGGTGATGGAGTGCGTCATCACAGACGACACCTGGGCATCCGACAACTCCCAGCGCACGACGACCAGGCGGTGCCAGCTGAATGTTGATGCTCCTTATCTCCTTAAGAAGGTATATTACACACATACGAGTACGTGTACATACAGCCACTCCTGTAATCCGGGAGGGTTAGGCAGGAATACGTATGTATAGCACCTAAGTCCTACACCCACATTTCGCCATCAGATGTTTGTTAGAAAGTATGTTCTTCTCAAATATCTACCGTCACCGTCGCGTCGTTTAAATACCTATTTCATATTAAAATTCTTGTTTCCAAATTGATATTATTTCCACTTCAAGAAATATTGGGGCCTGCTTCCGTTCTAGTCCAGAAATATCAACTTTATGTCTGTGTAAATTAAGGTGTTTTGAGAATGATTTTTCAAGAAAAATATTTTTATTTGCGCAAACTGAACATTGTGTTGTTGATGTGTTAACTGAAAGTTATTTTTGCAAAAACATATATTGAATTATTTTTTTAATCAGGGAAATTAATCAATGAATATTTACATAATTTAAAATCTAACAATCATAAAAAAAAATATATATATATATATATATATATATAAAAAATATATAATAAATATATAATATATATATATATAAAAAAAACAAGTATATAAAAAAGGAGGGGAAATAATCATATTGAATTTGTTTACATTTTAGGACTTCGTAAGGGGAAGTTCATATTCGACCTCTTCGAGCCCAACCTGGGCTGGAAGTCGATGAGATAAACGAAGTTATCGCTCTTCATTGGATGCAAATTGAATGATTGACCCCACTGAGACCTAATTTTTAGGGTTCCGTACCTGAAGGGTTTGGCCCTTGGGTTTGGGCTCCAATTGGTTGGAGCCCTATTGCTGTCACTCACGTGTCCGTCTGTCAGTCGTCTGTCACACAGGTTTTACAGCCAAGCGATTGGAGCGATAGTTTTCAAATTTTCACAGTATAGCATCTTGTTGACCCAAAGCCATACAAATTGTCAAAAAATATTTTTAAATGTTTTTAAGGGGGATCGCATACAGATAAAGGGGGGCGCGAAAAACATTTTTGACCTACCCCTTCGAGTGGGGTATGGTTGTTTAGAGCTCGTTGAGTAGATAAATACTGTATTTTTTGTTTTAAAAAATATTAAAATACAAAGGAATGAGAAGCCACCAGTCAGCTTTTTTTTTTACAAAAATTTGTTCCGTAGAATTTTTTAACTTCCCATTGACCTATGAACTTGAACTTGAAAAGTTTGGTGGTTGTTTGGTGGTTTGGTGTTTATTATTACGTATATTTTACTAATAAATACCAATATATTGTTAAATCAGGTTTGGTACGGAACCCTAAATGTGAGAAGTCGGACACGTACTTGGCCGATTTTTCCGCGTTAATATTGCATTTATTATCTTCATCAACTAGGAGATTCGTTCTCTAATTATTCAGCCATGAATTGCCTAACCGATGAAGAAAAAAACATCTTTCAATAAATATAGGAGACTAGCTATTGCCCGTGGCTTCGTCCACGTTGGAGGTCGAAAATTAACCCACAGAAACGTATACCGGGATAAAAAGGATCCGCTCTCCTATCTCAGATTATCCAGATCATGGTCTATCTTCTTCTACGTCGTGTCGATGGTACGACAGAGTATAACTTTTGTTGGCCCAAAAATTCTATGATCTATAAGTGTGTCAAATTTCATCCAAATCCGTTCAGCCGTTAAAGCGTGAAAAGGTAACAGACAGACAGAGTTCTTCCGCATTTATAATATTAGTATAAATACCGTAATTAATCCTTATTGTCTTTATCTTTAATATAGTGTTTGTCTCTCCTAGATGATTGGCGTAGACTACATCTACTTCATCCAGAAGAACCACCTGGACCTCAAGAAGAGGGTCTTGGAGATCGAAGCCACGAACGAGTCCTTCGCCGCCAGGGTAGGAGTCGTCGAGAAATGTAAATATTATGTGAGTATTCACTACTTTTTCCAGTACAGTCATAAGTATAACCAGTTTCAATTATCCACTGAGTTACTTCAAGTACTTAGTCCCAACTCCCAACGGAATATGAGAGTGAGGGAAGATGGGGTGCACCTGTGTTTGCGCACTCACTTGAGCACTATAATTATCTCCTGCTTACTTGGATAATCTCCGTTAAGGTTGGCATCCCGTGACCGACACTCGGTAGGAAAGATTTTATTATTATTATTACTTTCAGTATTGGAGCCATAGGAAAAGTTGTTCATATCCATGTATACCTTCGTAACTATTTTACACTAGGATTGATATGAGTATTTTGTGCTGCAAACCATTTTCTTTCTTCGTGTTGGTAACACTTGGCTTTTAAAATTATTTTTTGGTTACTATCCGAATATTATTTGTTGTATGACCTTTTACGACAAATTGAATTATTCTATACATCTAGTAGGTACATCTAGTTTACAGCAGTCTGTCTTTTTGATGTGGGTCTTACGAAGCTCGCCGAAAACAGTAACTGTTTTTAGGGTAAAAAACCGGCTTGTCTGTCACTTTCATGTTCTTCAATAATATTGTTTTAAGAGCTGATGATTTTTTTTTTTTTGACGTTGTTGTTTTACCATTACCCTAGGGTTGGATTGTGATGAAAGTCTTTAGTATTTTTGTCTTTCTGGAAGGAAGTCCCTAATCCATTGCTTCATAGGTTTTGAAAAATTCGTCAGCTAAACAACGTAAATAATGCAATGGACGTGGCTGAACTGTCAACATGAAAGACATTGCGATAAATCGTTATTTTATATGTGTTACGCAATTACCCCATGACCAATGATATTATAAGTAAAAAGGTGCCCATGACGGTTAGGTGTGTTATCTTTATGGAAACGTAATTGTAATACAATGAGCCCTTGAATTGTAATTGGGTAATCTTTCTCATTTATATCTTAGTTAATGGCTTAAAGATATCTTTCATTACTTAATAGGTTTGATACCCAGTTTCTGAAATGTGTGGTTCAGCAACTGCATCTAAAGTCCGGCTAGTTCAAGGTTATAATTATTGAAAGGATGTTTGTTCGAACTAGAAGTTCTGTGCTAGAAGCGTTTCAATTAGCAGCTGTAGTCTAAATTCTCGTCAGTGTAAACACATTTCATGTTAATGAGTTTAGTTTTTAACGTTCTTCATTGGGTTCTCTAGTCTGAAATCTGAATCTAATTGCTTCGCCAGATGTTTGTCTGAATATTTTAGTTGAAAACAGCTCGCTGTTTAGATGAATTCAGATTTCGGAAAACAAATTCTGTTTTTGCAAAGATAAAATAACTTGGAATCGAAGATATGTTTTCTGGCTTGTTGCATATAAGTGGCGCTACTATTTCCAAAATATTTAGTAATGATTAACACCTTATTACAAAAATCAACACGACTTTTCAAAAGAATTTTGCGTTACTGGCTGAATGCAATCCATCATTCACATTAATCATGACTTCATGAGCGTGATCCTCAGCAGATCTTCACGGATAGCCATCAATCATACGTCCATTTTATCCACAAACAAATGATAATCGCTTGGTATTCGTTGCCAAATCGAAGGAAGCTGGCAATTTTCGGGCAATTTATTTAATAACTAATATTGCTCCGTTGCAACACGAAGGAAGGGTACTGGAGGAAACGCAAATACTTCAGCCGATTATATCTACTGTGATGCAACGGTAGAAAGTACGCACGCGATGTACTAGCTCATCATGTGGTGTGAACTGGTCTTGGAATTACGAGCACATTCTGCAATAGGGGTCCCCTAAAGCCGGCCGTGCAGGTTGTTACGGCTGCCAGTAAATATCAGCCTTCGGAAGAAATGTCTGGTATGACGTGGAGGCTAATTTGGTAGAAAAGTTATGCTCTCCACAAAATTACCTGAGCGACATCAGAAGTTTTGTGTCCTGAACTTTTATTAGTATAGCGCATACCACAAGCACCATGACGTAGTTCAGTCATGCTATGTGCAAGGTTCTACACTTATTACTTACAAACTTGCGAGAGCCCTGATCAGACAGTTAAACCTGCTCTCATTTGACGCCTTTCATTTGTCCCGGATTAAAAATATCGACTGCCAGTTTACTCGTGCCTAAAATCTCACAGTATTCACCAGCCTTCATCGTTATTTCCCAAAAAATACGGGATTATCGAACCACCTCTCAATTTTCGGTGACATTGACAAAAGGTGTCAGAACTTTAACGGCAGGCGGTAAAACCTGTCCCCAACACGAACCCGTTTTTCAATGTCACTCTGATTATAATTTGCACCGAGACCACATAAAATTTTGGTCATATAAAATCATAACGATCAATTACAAAAATGGCGGCTTTAAAATGTAAATTGTCGCTTTGATTTTATTTATTTAAACACAGTTGATTACTTACTTGTTTGTTATTGCGTTACTAAACTTTTGAATATTGATGAGGTGCCAATGTCAAAATTAATTCAGTATATATTTTCAGGTGAAGGGTCTGATACTAAGTTCGGTTTACATTCAGTTTGTTTTTCAACATTAAAATATTGGCAAATATCAAGCAAGTGTACTCAGGATTTTGTAATATCGTGATTTAAAATAATGTCCTGGGAGTTTCTTGCCCGTTCTTCTCCCTAGAGTTCTACCCTTTGGAATAGGCAACTAGCTTCAACTTTCTGACTAACTGACCGACTCTTTGACAATTCAAAAGTGCCTGTAAAAGTTAAATTGAAATAAATTCTTTGTTTTTAGCCATATCTTCATACAGCCACCCAGTAGCTATGTAAAGTTTTTGCAGCAGCAATTAAAAACCTGTACCGGTAATGTTGCACAAGTAGGTACTAAACTAGGATTTAAAATAAGCCTTCTTTTTCTATGAAACCCAACAAGAAATTAGCTACATCCCTCATTGCAAGGGAAACACATTACCGACGCACATAATTTATACTTCCATGCATTGCACAGACCTAATCCGTACAAACGAAATCCCACTTTTTTCTATCATCATAGAGCCTATTTTCAAACGACCATTCCACAGTAAAATTGCGAATTGCATGATCGCGGCTATAAAACATGAAAATGCACTTTACCACTTTACCCTATTTTAATTGAGAGTGTATTTTCCTATTAATCTTGTTTTGATTGTGGTTGTATGTCATGACATAAAAATCAGGATTGACAAGGACGTCTTGAAGGGCGAAGACGATGTTATTATTGATGTACCTAGTATATGTTGTGAGAACGGTAGGGTATGAAATGTGTTATGTCCTGTCATATTATGTCGAATGTGGAAACAAGTGCCTAATAAGAACGATGTAAATGGAATAAATAAAACAGATTTGTGTTCTGATGGAATAATAAAATTAAGAGGGTGTAGTGTAATATGTTAGGATGAGCCATATACCCGAGGCGTACTGCGATGAATAAATATCGGTTGTCTTAATCAAGAGCGAACATGAACATTGAAGACACAGGCTATGTTTCCAACACACACACAGTAATGTAGGTATGGTAATGTTTAACTACGAGTATCAACGATTTTCTAGCTCATGAGACTTACAAAATATAAAGATATGTAAAAGAGATACAGGTATATTAATAGTTGATCGCTGATCTCCGCTAGGAGTACTTAATAGTGTTCTGTGATATATTACGATTCAGTAATCAATAGGTACACCTTCATGGGTCGTAACTCATCAGGTAACAGTGTTTCGGTAACCACGGTTATCTGATGAGGTTAGTCCCATGCTTCCAAATCCCATGTGATTCAGTAAACCCAAAATGAGATGCGTGATTTAATTAAAGCTTTATGGCATCGCTGGACTGGTGTTAGATTTACATTTACGTCAGTGCTTCGATAGTTAAGCAATTCAATTTCAAAATCATTTATCCAAAGTCGTATGACATTTTGAGGCAAAAAATATTGAGTACTTCAGTATCCAAGGGCACGTCAGCGGTCGAATGGCTAAAGTTACAAAAGTCAGCCCCTAAAACTATCACTATCCAACTGTAGAGGTTAGGAAGAAGTAGCGCAACAAACTTTCAAGAATTCAGATTCGTTGTGAGGGACCCACTCGTATTGGGACTTGTGACCCGTCCCTACTTCAAATGGTTTGCACGACTTGAAAAACCATTGAAATTTCTTCATTATATTAGGTATTTACCTATGAAATTGCCGTTCTGCAGTACTGGCCATTTCAAATCAAAATATTTTTTATTTGGCTAAGAATTCTAATTTCAAATTAATTTTATTTTAAAAACATGGATTTTTTTTTTCCAAAAGTAGTCATTTGTTTATTGATTAGTGTTACATTTTCATCGCATTTCAATCTTTTTCGTCATCATGGATACGTTAAAAATTCAAGTAATTATGGAATATGAGTACCGTCGTGGCAGCAACGCGGCACAAGCGGCACGCAACATCAACGACGTTTACGGAGCTAACACTACAAACCAACGCACTACTTGTTATTGGTTTGCTCGCTTCCGTTCTGGAAATTTCGATCTGAAAAATTAACCTCGCGGTCGTCCGAAGACTTTGGTCGACAATGACGAATTAAAGGCGATTGTGGAAGCTGATGATACACAATCTACGGCTGAATTAGCAGCAGCTTTCGACGTTAGCGTCAAAACAATATTGGTCCATTTGCGTCAAATTGGCAAGGTAAAAAAGCTTGACAAATATGCCCCACGAACTCAATGATCGCCAGCGCGAAGTACGCGTCGAGACGTGCCTTGCACTGCTCAACAGACACACAAATGAAGGAATTTTAAACCGCATTGTTACCTGCGATGAAAAATGGATTCTGTTTGATAACCGCAAGCGCTCAGCAAGTTGGTTGGATCCTGGTTCAGCACCTAAACAATGCCCTAAACGAAAACTTACCCCTAGAAAAGTGATGGTCACTGTTTGGTGGTCTAGCGCCGGTGTGATTCATCACAGCTTCTTACCAAACGGGGTGAGCATTACTTCAGATGTGTACTGTGAAGAACTGAACACAATGATGGAGAAGCTGGCACATCTCCAACCAGCATTGGTCAATCGCTCGTCTCCGCTGCTCCTGCACGACAACGCGCGACCTCATACTGCACAGCAGACGATCTCCAAGTTGCAAGAACTGGGGTTGGAAGCTCTCCGTCATCCGCCCTACTCACCAGACCTTGCGCCTACAGACTACTACTTTTTCCAGAATTTGGATAACTTCTTGGCGGGAAAAAAATTCAATACCCGAGAGGCAGTACAAAATGCCTTTGAAGAATTTGTTGCCTCCCGTCCAGCTGATTTCTTTAAGAAGGGCATCAATAAACTGCCACTGCGTTGGCAAAGATGCATTGATTGCATGGGTGATTACTTCGATTAATACAAATAAAAAAATGCATGAAAAAAATTCGTTTAAATTTTTTCATACAAAACGGCAATTTCATAGTTAAAGACCTATTATGTATATCATCATTCTCCTGCCTTTATCCCAATTTATTTGGGGTCAGCGCAACATGTCCCTTTTTTCCATAGTACATATCTCCTTTCTAGCCATATCATCTTTCACAAGTCCATACATCGATTCTTTGGGCTTCCTCTATTCTTGTAGCTATCAACATTTATACTCAAAACTGTCCTCACGACATTTTCCTCATTCGTCCGCATCACATGCCACCCATACGACAACTGATTTCCGCAAAACTTCAGTCACCGGTGGCACTTTCAGACTTTCACTTTCTTTCTTTATTATTATGTATAATGCATATTAAACCTTCTAGAATAAATTCTCTAATGATAGTCAAAACCGCATCAAAATCCTTTGCGAAGTTTAGAAGAACAACACGGTCACACAGACAGACACGAAATGCGACTTTAGTATTTATAATATGTGTAGATATACTCTTATCAATCAGGAGAGTTCTTATTTGGTCGTCTCCTTTCGTTATTATGTCTTCTCTTTTCTGGGCCCCTTTGTGTTATGTAGGTGACTGCTTATACGATTCACGATACAGGAAATACTTGATCAGCCATTCATGAATAGCTCCTTATTGTGAACAGCTTCTATTGAATAGTGACCGTGAAGGGTAAAAGTGATTTTTTGCTTTGTTATATTGTTGTGTATGATCGTGTCGTCGCCTTCGCAGTAAATCGTTTCAGTTGTTGATAAGGTTTCTTTATTTAGCCTGTAGTTTACTTGGATTTATTGGAATATTTGTATACGTTTTTGGAAATTGATAAAATATCTTATTATTCTAGTAAAACGTATGTCACTAAAAAAGTGATGAATAGGTATGTTGAATTGTTGATGGACAAAGACAAAGACATTTATTCGTCGGATATGGTAGCAACAAAGTTGGTACCTATTTATAATAATTGTGTTCAGGACACATCCGCCGCTAAAAGCGGCATACGAATATTTACAATAATATGTGCACATGGGCATAAAACCTAACTTATAAACTACATACCTATACTCTACAAAACATTATAGCACACTTAAAACTATAGACATAGAGACACATTAATTATTATTCTCGGGTACCTATAACCTACAATATAAAATAAACAATAAAAACACAACAATAACTTAAACAAACAACCTAACAACAACCTAATTATAAATCTAATTTAACCCTTAAAATAAAAAAAAATCTTTTACAGTATAAAAGTTATTTTGACTAAGCCATGTTTTTAGTTCTTTTTTGGATGGAGAGGGAAAGGAATGATATGAAAGAGAAGGGAGTGAATGATAGCGTGACGGTTGACAGGGGAGAATGGAAGAAGGAACGAGTTGCGCCGACCCCACGTAACGTGGGACAAGGGCAAGAAGACGTTTCTAGTATTTGAACAATTGAATGGTATTGTTAAACAACTTTTGACAATATAATCGAAATTTTTGTTTATCGCTAAGACTCGAAGATCTCATGCCGCAATCATAGACACAATAACATTTCCATTGTGCCTCGCTTAGATCTACGTTCGATCAATCAACTCTGCCTATCGCAGGCCACTGCTGGGCATAGGCGTCTCCCAGGCTGGCCAGGCACCAGAACACCCTGTCCTCCGCCTTCCACATCCAGTCTGTCCTAGCCACCTTTTTGAAGTCGTCGGTCCATCTAGCTGGGGGGCGTCCTACATTTGCGGTCTCCACTCCAGGACTCATCATCTCGCCATGGGCGGCGGGAATCCGTAGCCGATACCCGGCCACCGTAGGCGCGGGCTTGCGGACGGCGCGCAATGGGTAGCTCGCCGTCCGGTAAGGACTAGACCCGGGTCGACGGCTTTTCGTGTTCCATGCGCGCCTCAAAGAGATGTCAGCAATGATGGGGTCCGATAGGGCCGATGCCGCGGGGGTCGCGGGTTGTTCGAAAGAGATACCGTGGCCCTGGCACAGGCAACTGAAGGAACACGGGTGGGTTTCAATCAGTAAAAGTGACATGCCCTCCCGCTCCGCCCAGAGCGGGAGAAGTCATTTGATGATATCCCATCCACAAAAAAAAAGGACTCATCATCTGCTCTGCTCCACCGGCCATCGGTCTTTCGACAAACATGGCCAGCCCACTGACACTTCAGCTTGCTTACTCTGGAAGCTACGACTATGTCGGTAACTTGTTCTTTTCCGGATAACTTCACTTCTGATTTTATCCTTCGCTAGCTCCATAGCGCACTGAGCGACCTTGAACTTGTGGACCAGTCTGACTGTCAATAATCATAGGTTGTTCCGTTGTATCGAACGTAAACATTAATACCAGCCAATGATTATTGACTTTTGCAAAACTGCCTTTTCTCATAGAGATCAAGAAGGTCTGAAGGTAGCACGGGTCAATCCATCAGCTTAAGCTACGCTTGCCGGAGTTGGTCAGTGGATGGGTCTCCACGGAAAGCACGTTAAACCGTTGGTCCCGGCTGTCATGCGTGGATCTTTGACAGTCGTTACGGGTCGTCAGAATCCCGAAAGTCTGACAACCAAGTCAAGTCTTACCAAGATTACCCAGTTACTGGGTTGTGGAGGTCAGATAGGCAGTCGCTCCATGTAAAATACTGGTATTCAGCTGCATCCGGTTAGACTGGAAGCCGACCCCAACATACTTGGGAAAAGGCTAGACAGATTGATCAAGAAGGTCTGAAATTGCGTATAACGTTTTGATAGCATGTGCTGTCAATCCGTCATGCGTGGTAAATTAGCTAAGTCCTTTCTGCTGTCAAAATGATATTATTACTTGCATATCGTAATATCAATATTATTAATAATTTATCATCTAGTTTACAACTCAACTTATCCTTATTAAGTATACCCGTACAACAACATTCCAATAACTTTTTTGTCATGTACCGGTATCCACCAAAGAAAAAACCGGTCAAGAGTGAATCGGACTCGCGCACCGTGGGTTCCGTTCCGATTTTTGAAAAAGTGTGCTATTTATAGACATCGTTTTATTTTTCCTGTAATCTTTGCATATACTTCTGTCACATAGAATAATTTCAGAAATTTTTTCAACTAAAGTCGGAAACTGTGCGGCCTAATAAAAAGAAAAAAAAAATGTTTGAGAATGTGCAAACAGCGTTCTTTCATATGATACCCCACATGCCCTAGTAACTCCACTTCGAATTTTTAAGACCCCCTTTCAGTTCCTGTTGCACAAAAAAAAATCTTAATCATTTATTTGCAATAAGTATTGGTACAGTGTTGGTCTTAAAGTTGGTTGGTTGGTTGGTTGGGTTAATGTTTTTATTTCTTTCTTATTTGCAAAATAGTTGGGCAAACGTCATCTAAAACTGTTCCAAATTTCAAGTTGATAGCATTAGTAGTTCTTGAGATATACAGAAGTGACAGACGGACAGACAGAGAGACTGAGTCGCACCATAAGAGTTCCTTTTTAATATTTTGATACGGAACCCTAAAAAGACTAAAAACTGGATTGTCTGGGCTTTACTAAAAAAGTGCACATCGTGTGTGTGCAGCAATAGGTAACATAATTATGTGTACAAGGTCAGCTTCAAGATAAACTCATAACTTGCTGTAAGTTAGGTTATGCTGAAGATGGAGGTGTCAAAAGTCATAATGCACATAGATACCGAAACGTTGTACGAGTACCTACGTGTAGGTACAGTCAACCGCAAATATGTGGTAACAATTTGACATCGTAGTGCAAGTGTGCAACCACTGATGTATGGTTGACTGTACGGTAGGTACTCGGCCGCAAACAGACGCGACTCGATTCCAGTAAAACTCAATATCCATGAAGTTTTCATAGAGATTGTTCCCGTTGCGCATGTCTGCGGGAGCCTTTAGAAAGAGATTGTCGCACAGGTATGACTGACAGAGGCGACGCTCTTCAAAGCCAAACGTTTTTTAAAAGGCGTGTGTACTGAAACACTAAATACTGTTAAACCAAGTAAAACTATTTAAAAAGAGTAGACTGACAGTCCTTAGAAGTTCTTCAAAAAAATAAATCACACATAACACCCATTGCCAGACAATAAATTTCTTAACTCTTCAAGTGCAGTTATATATTAATTTATAAACCCAAAACCCCCAGGGGGAGGGGGTGGGGGGTTAGTTGCGAACCCCATAGGTTTACAACTACGTAGGATGATTTTTTTCCCATCGGATGATGTTTTTTTACGTTTATATATTAGGTTGGGGAAAAAGTCTTTTCGCATTATAGTATGTATGAACTTAAAATAAAATCTCTTTGGCTATACTATTTGTATCTGGCTGGTTTGGTATCATTGAAAGTTTAAATTTTAAAGAACATAATTCCAAATTCAAATTAGGAAAATGTGTGATTTTCATTTGTTTTTCGTACTGTCAAGATGAGTGAATCTAATGAAGAAAATCGATACATTTTAAAATTTTACTACAAAAAAGGTAAAAATGCAACGCAAGCCGCGAAAAAAATTTGCGATGTTTATGGACCCAGTCCAGTGTCTGTGAGAGTAGCACAAATTTGGTTTAAGCATTTTCAATCCGGAAATTTTGATGTCAAAGATACACGTCGCTCTGGTCGCCCTATTACGGATAAAATGGATGCCATTTTTGAAAAAGTGGAGCAAGATTGGCATATCAGTAGTTACGACATAGCTGAAGAACTGGGAATTGACCACAAAACAGTTTTGGCGCATTTGAAAAAACTGGGTACACAAAAAAGCTCGATATTTGGGTACCTCACGAGCTCACTGGAAGAAACCTAATGAACCGTGTACTCATTTGTGATTCTTTATTACGACGTAATGAAACCGAACCATTTTTGAAGAAGCTGATAACTGGTGATGAAAAGTGGATCACGTACGACAAGAACGTGTGAAAAAAGTCGTGGTCAAAGGCCGGTCAGACTTCACAGACTATGGCGAAACCCGGGTTAACTCGCAACAAGGTGATGCTGTGTGTGTGGTGGGATTGGAAGGGCATTATTCATTATGAGCTGTTACCACCAGGCAGTACCATCGATTCTGAACTTTACTGCGAACAACTGATGAGATTAAAGCAAGAAGTTGAGAGAAAGCGGCCGGAATTAATCAACAGTAGGGGTGTGGTTTTTCATTATGATAACGTTTTACCGTCACACATCTTTAGCCACTCAGCAAAAATTAAGAGAGTTTGGCTGGGAGGAGTGAATGCATCCGCCGTATAGTCCTGACCTTGCACCTTCAGATTTCCACCTATTTCGGTCTCTTCAGAATTCTTTAGGCAGTGTCAGGTTAACATCACGAGAGGACTGCCAAAACCACTTGTCGCGGTACTTTGATCAGAAGTCCCAAAATTTCTTTAGCAATGGGATCATGTTCCTACCTACAAGATCGCAAAAAGTTATCGAACAAAATGGTACCTACATACTTTAGATAAATGTTAATAATGTATATTAAAAAATGTTTTGAATTTTCTTAAAAAATGCGAAGAAACTTTTTCCCCAACCTATTATATAGGTAATGTATAAGCTTATATACCTATTATGTAAAGGGGTTTTTCCTTATGCACACATGGGGTGCAGAAAGCCTTTGAGGGGATCCGCAGTAGTAGCCGTGAAATTCACATGTTCTATGTTCTATGTTAAGGATTTGGTTTCCGCACTTAGTCCTTCATGTGGACCATTGTGCGTGGGCCATGGCGGCCGTCGGGGGTTTATTCCAACCCGCCCACCTCCCTCCAGTAGTTAATCAAATCTCCGGGTTTGTTAAGAACATCTGTGAAAGATCGGGATATTCCGAGAGTTTCTTTTCTAATCTGGGTGACGCCTGTGCATTCAAAAAGCACATGCGCAACGGTTTCCTCAGCCTCCATGCAGGCCCTGCACAGAGGACTGTCCGTTATTCCTATTGTGTGGAAGTGTTTGTTTAATTCACATTTTCTTACGTTTTTTCAATTTGCAGGTTTGTCAGGTATTTTGATCAAAATATTAAGTGAGTTAAGTGTGAAGATAAAACTAGGAACTTTTGAAGCAGCACACACTACTTACTGAGTTGTTTTTGCCCGCAAATGTGTTTGCATGAGACTTCAACACCTATTTAACCACCTTACGTGTGTAATTACCTATATGAATAATCATTACGTACTTCATACCGAGCACTTAAAATTTGGAAGCTGAGAAAACTTTGTACTTATGTAAGTACAAAGCTACTACTTAGCTAGTTTCTGTCTTCAGGTATTTCGGCTTGTCTTTGAGTGGGAGATAATGTTCGTTCTGCCTCTGTGTAGGAGCATTTTGCTTTGCAGTGTGACGGGTGGGTGGGTACAATAAAAAAAAAAACTATTTAAAAAAGCTTACTAGGTGGGTTCTAGGGTTCTGTACCGCAAAAGGAAAAACGGAACCCTTATAGGATTACTTTGTTGTCCGTCTGGCTCTCTGTCTAGACCCTTTTTCTCAGAAACGCGTGGAGGCATCAAGTTGAAATTAATTTCATATACTTACGTAGATAAATGTGGTCCCTTGGAGCTCTAAAAAATCAAGCTTCTAAGTCAACGCAATAAAAAAGTACGGCCATTTATGCGACATATTATAATACGTACAGGGTACTTCCCGTTGACCTAGAATCATGAAATTTGGCAAGACGCAAGGTCTCACAGCACAAATAAAGGAAAAAGTCCGAAAATCGTTAATTTGTAGTTTTATTTTATCACATCAAAGAATTGCTTTTTGCGATTATAAACTTAAATTTGCAGTTGGAGAAAATTGACTGTGAGTATGGGAGAACATGTTCTTCAAATACAATATTAGTTTGTTTTTGGGATAAATTCTTTTCAATTACGGAACCCTTCATTGTCCGTGGTCCATCACGCACTTGTTCGGTTTTTTTTTTATATACCTAATTATGCCCAATAAAATAACCTTGTCCCATTCTCAAGATACCTACCTGTGCCAAATGATACAAATTCAATGTCATCTAATAACCCTACCAAGAAGCAAAATTGAGTACAAACTCAATTTTGCTTCACTATTGGTGTGTATGTATATGGGAGTGTGGATACGCAAAGCTTACAAAAAACCTTATTAGCATAAAGCCAGCATGCATCCTGCCAAGATACCTTTTATAGTAAACATACCGTGACCATTTCAAAAGCAATAGCGTTTCCACACATGTTGCATATTGCAAATGATATCCCCGACACGGTGCGTATGTTAGCAATGCGAATCGTTAAGTACCTCGTCCACAGGAGACCAATTCCACGTAGAGTGGTGCTCTTAGAGCCGTATACCTTGAGTACAAAGCTATGAGATCCTTCTAGCTAAAGGAGGAGAGAGTAGGATCATCAGTCATTCATCACACGTATACTTACATTTGAATCTCCTACTTTGAATGTATTACTTGTGTGAGAAAATGTATTGAATATTAGTTTTTTATTCATTTAATATAAGCACTTAGGTACATGTTATCAAAATATATCAAGAACCATATTTACAATTAGATTCAGCACATTCAATAATTTTTCCTTTAATATACAACATAATTAAGTAGGACTTATGTACGCACGGCTACAGATCAAGCTATACATTTCCAGTATAAGCTGATCTCGCATTTTATAGGATTTCCTTACAATGAGAGGTCAGTGTAAGCTGGAAATGTATAGCTTGATGTGTAGCCGTGTGTACCACTCTTAAATACTTGTTAATTTGTTTCCCTTCTACACTTCTGGACACATCTATTGGCCCACCTTAGAGTTTAGGTTTCGATGGCCCCTACCGAAATATGATTGCTAGATTGAACAAAAACTGTTGATGCAGTTTTAAACCTGATACATTTTACCATCTTTTTCGATCGTATTGTTTTAAATTTGAATTCAGAATACCATACGACATGGAGCTACGCCTAACAAGTCGGATATGCGCCTTGTTAAAGGCAATTGATTTTTGAATAAAAAACATGTTTTATCAAATAAAGGTTTAATTTAATAACGCGTGTTGCCTCCATGGGCATCTACCACAGCTCTCATACGATTAGGCACAGAGTTTATCAACCGCTCTATGAAATTTTGAGGGATCATCTCCCATTCCTCTTCTATGGCAGTTTTAACTCCTGCATCGTCTGGGCAACTGGCTGACGAGCCCTAACACGTCTTTTTAGCTCGTCCCACA
Source organism: Cosmia pyralina (assembly GCA_946251885.1). Lineage (NCBI taxonomy): Eukaryota > Metazoa > Arthropoda > Insecta > Lepidoptera > Noctuidae > Cosmia > Cosmia pyralina. Next base: position 1,492,963 of record OX276354.1, read on the forward strand.
TGTGCTCAATGGGGTTTATGTCTGGGCTTCTGGCTGGCTAGTCCATAACTGTGATGTTCACATCCCGAAGATATTCCCTGACGATGCCGGCCGCTTGGGCTCTTGCATTATCATGCATAAAAAGGAAATTTGGGCCCACATAGTCCGCGTATGGTATCACGTGAGGTTCTAAGCACTCACGAATGTACCTTTCAGCATTTAATGTTGGCAGCCGTGGTCCTGTAACAACCTCAAGTTGAGTTTTGCCGCTCGCGGATATACCGCCCCAGACAGTCCATGAGCCACCGCCATAAACAACCCTCTGTTCAAAGCAGCAATGTGCGAAACGCTCTCCCTTACGTCGGTAGACCTTCTTCCTTCCATCATTGCCATGTAACACAATTTTAGACTCATCAGAAAAGAGTACACGGCTCCAATCTTGCTGTGTCCAATTTAAATGACTGCGTGCGAAATGAAGGCGCGCTGTTTGGTGGGCTCGCGTTAGTTTGGGGCCATTAGCTGGCTTGTGTGGTACCATATCGCGTTCTTTTAACCTTCTCCGAACAGTTCGAGCGCTCACAGATACTCCGTGGAAGTCGCGAAGTTGGTTTTGTATCTCAATGGAGGTAAGGTGACGATTTCTCAAGCTGGTCGTCACGATGAATCGATCCTGCCTTTCAGTTGTGACCCGAGATCGTGGCTTTCCTTGGCGACGAACAAAGCCGCCAGTCTCTAGGTACCTCCGATAAACATTTCGGACCGCAGATCGACTTAAATTAAGTTGAGCACTCACGTTTCTTTGGCTGTGTCCGGCCTGAATAAGTGCCACAGCTTGGGCGGCGACTTCAGGTGAAGTATCCATAGATTATTGATAGAACCTCACCTTAATGTTAAGAATAAGTAATGTTTGTTGCAAAACCAAAGATATCAATCACTTTTTCAAGAATTAAATCCAAGTAAACCAATAAAACCAAGTTTTCTTAGTATTCGATTTTTTGATATCAACAAACAGGCTCCAATTTGTCTTTTGTTTCTTTAAATTCTGTGTTCGAAATTCAAAAAAAGACTATTGAATAAAATTGTGAATGTGCCAGGTTCAAAACTGCATAAAAACTTTTTGCTCGACCTAATATAAAATTTTAGCTAGGACCAAACGAAACTGAAAATACAAGGTGGGCCAAAAGATGTGTCCAGAAGTGTATATAGACTGTAGGTGAATCATGGAGAAAAGAATGAAGCGGAGATGCCGCAAGGCCTAATCTCTTTAGAAACAAGCGTCGCCTGAATGCGGGTGAGAGGGGTACGAGGTACGGCGATGGCTACGCCCCACGATGGAAATCCCGCCCATTTTTTGTAACGCCATCTACCGGTGCAAGGAATAATTACAGTGAAACTGAACTAGCTATTTTTATTTTAATTCGTCTACTGGCCACTATGGCATAACACATCATGACACATTGTTCCAGAAGATTCTAAGGGTATTAATATGGCGGGACCACATTATTTATTACCCAACTGCGGGTGAAGCCCAAAAGGTGGGTAATGTGTTCCCTGTTTGAAATTTAAAAAAAATATAGTGTCATGTAGAGTATCGGGTATACAACATTAGTTTTTGTTTACCCTAAACCCGAAAAGGGGTCATTGTACTCATCATTTTGAACAATTTTTTCTATGGGAGCAATCTTGAAATCGCGAAAAAAAATCAGCTGTTCAGTACATTTTGACGAGTTTGATGTAGATTACTGTACTGAACAGCTGATTTTTTTTCGCGATCTCAAGGTTTGTCCCATAGAAAAATTGTTCAAAATGATGAGTACAATGACCCCTTTTCGGGTTTAGGGTAAACAAAAACTAATGTTGTATAGGTAGGTAGGTAGTCAAACAAAAACATTGTTAACATAATCAATCTTTATTGGACAATGCTTATTATTGGCCACTAAACAACACAGTTTTATTTATTTATTTATTTATTTATTTTGCTAGCATGTAAAACACTGGTTAGTAGGCATGCATTAAAATTTCATGACACAGTATTAAGACATGCACCCTGTAAGGGCACTGCAAATGTTTCTTAACAAGTTAATAATACATATAATATTTACACTAATTATTACAATTCATTACAATAAACTAAACATTAATGAATATACATTTTTCATCTTAGTCATGTAGGTAAGCATAAATTATAATATTGTCATTTACGAGTATTGTTTCACATTTAGGTACGTCAAGCATTGTTGTTACTAGGTCAATCGATTCAAAATTTGTCAGCTTTAAATTCTTCAACGGTATAGTAGCCTTTCTTTATTAACAGAGATTTCAACTGTTTCGAGAAAATTGAGTCATTTGGTAGGGATTTTAAACTTTCCGGTAGTTTATTAAATAAATTAGCTAGTCTTGAATATGGGCTTTTCCCAATAAATTTTAAATTTGTGATGGGTAGTACTAGTCTATTCTTGTTCCGTCGGTTATAGTTTTCATACAGCTCGATATTAGATTTGAAGAGGTGCTTATTTTTCCTAACGAATATACAACTTTGCAGTATATATATTGCTGGTAGTGTGAGAATTTTTTGTTTAGTAAAATGTGGCCTACAACTCTCCCGTTGGTCTATGTTCATTAGTATTCTAACACATCTCTTTTGCTGAATGAAAAGGTCCAAAAAGTCAGTACTTTCTCCCCACAGAATGATACCATAATTTAGCCAGGAGTAGGCATACGCATAATAGGCAGATAAGGCGGTTTCATAATTTGTGTTGCATTTTAATATGCTTAGCGCATAAATAAATTTGGACAATCTTGCTCCTGTATTTTCTATGTGTTTCTTCCAATTTAGGTTTGAGTCTAATGTTAGGCCTAAAAGTGTAAATTCGTTTATTTCTTCTAATTTTAGTTGTTGCGCTAATGTATTTAGGTTTAGTGGGGTTCTTTGGTAAGTTCTGAATTGGCATATTTTAGTTTTAGATAAGTTTATTTCTAAGTTATGTTCGTTCAACCATTGCTCAGTTTCTATGAAAGTTTTTTTAATAGCTAAATAATCAACATTCGCGGGCGTTTTAAATAATAAAGAGACGTCATCAGCGAACAAAATACACGACGAACTTATCTTTTTTGGCAAGTCATTAATATATATTATAAATAAGGTACATCCTACAACACTTCCTTGGGGTATTGAAGTATTAATGGTAGCCATGGCTGATCCTATGCTGTACTGTTCCTGATGAACACTATCGAAATAATCTACTTCTACAAATTGTACTCTATCTTGTAAATATGATTTAAACCAATTAAAAGCTTGCCCTCTAATACCTGATCCATAAAGTTTTTGTAACAAAATTGTATGTGACACCTTGTCATACGCCTTCGTCATATCCAGGAATAGTCCAATAGCGTACTTTCGTTCGTTAATGCAACTGAAAATTTCCTGTACGTAGTTGTATACCGCTAAAGTAGTTGAGCATTTTTTCCTAAAGCCGAATTGATTTTTATCTAAAATATTATATTTTTCTAGAAATTTATTGACACGATTTGCCATTGCTTTTTCGAAAATTTTTGAGATAGTGGGTAGCAGTGCAATAGGCCTATAACTACTTGGATTTTCAGAATTTCCTCCTTTTTTCGCAATTGGGCGTACTTTCGCAATTTTAAGTTTTTCTGGGAATCGTCCCTCTTCAAAAGAAATATTTATTATTTTAGTGAGGGGTGATGTTAGTTCCTTTACGCATTTTTTTACTAATATCGGCGGGATATCGTCCACTCCAAAGCTACGTTTGTTTTGCATACCACGTATAATATTAAAAACCTCTCGCTCGGTTACTGGTTCGAGGTACATGGAGTTTATTGCGGGCGCATGCACTGAATATAACGACGGCCCACACGGAGCTAGCGTCGCGGCTCTCGTATTTTTGTTATCTGCACCTACAGAAACGAAGTAATCATTAAATGCGGTGCAAACTTGTTGCGGTGATTTTATTGTTAAGTTATTTAATTTTAACGTAATGTGTTGTTTAAATGTTGCCTTTTAGACAAAACAATATTTTCGAGCTTACTATAATAATTAAGTCTCGTATTACAATAGCTATGGCTTATAGCTTTGGTCAACAACGTGACATGGTTGAAAATTGGATCTTGATCATGCGCATGTGCATTTAATGATCTGAAGTAATTATCTCCTATTAAACTCTTAAGCGTAGCATGAACAATATTACGAGGTTTAAAATTATAAGCATTTAAACTTTCTTTTTTCATTCTTCTTATGATTAATTCTGTGCGTAAGCAGATTTTGACAACATCATCAGACGGGAAAATGAGATAACCGCGACTTTTTAGTGAAACAAATCTATGTCCTGTCTTTATTTGTGAAGAATGAAGGGCGAGAACACATTCTTCGCATTTTATTTTTTTCTGCAACTTTCGTACTATGTAACCCGCTATATATGAGACAATTTGATGAGTGTCAGAGTATTCACTTTCCAAAATTCTATTACATTCGACTAATGCGTCATGAAGAAAATTGTCATCATCAGAATCTGGGCTCTCATCTGATATTCTGTATCTTTCACTTGTGCTGTTAATCAAGTCAACAGCGTTAAGACGCGAAGAACAAGACAGGATTCCAATGTGCTCAAGGGGAATGCAATTACCTCTAAAGGAATCGTTTAACTCCGTGTTAATAAGAGTTTTTTTGTACGCCGCCTGAAACTGTCGCGCCGTAGGGTTGTTGTTTGTCCTTCCGTGTGCTCTAATATTGCCAAAGAATAATTCAAGGTGATCCTGGCTAAACTTATACAAGGGCAAATAAATAAGTTCCTTTTTGTCTTGTACTAAACTTTTGTACAATCCTATTGCGCTGTCTATACAAACAATGATGCCAATGAAACCAGTTTTTCTTCTTGACTGAATAATTTTTTGAGAACATGTTGCTAAATGCAAGATGTAATTTTTAGAAAACATTAAAAATGATAACGTTTTGGAAAAATTGCCTTCAAACAGTGCTTTTTTGGTTCCATATTGTTTTAAATTTTTCGAATTTAGTACGTCAAACAAGTCGTTGATTAATTTTAAAAATAAAATTGTTCCAAAAGCTTCTTTGAAATAATTATGCCTTTCTCGGCAAGATTCTAAGGCGTTGGCAACACTTGTACTAAAAAGTTGACTTGCCAATTTAACTTTCATCTTTTCCCGGTGAAAGTTGATATGTCTATCCGTTAGTTTGTTTCCAAAATTTAGAGTTTCTTTTTTCTGTAACTTATTTAATTCGACTAAATATCGCCATTCTATCGCATTGCCTTGATAATCATATAATATTTTATTAAACTCAAAAGCATTCCGTATCAATTTCACCATATGACAGGCATCCAAAAATACATAAACCAATTCGTGTGAACATGGATGCTTAAAAGACGTTTTAATATGGCCAATGTCAAAAGAACAGCCGAGAATTTTTGCCATGCTTACATTCGATGGACATCCATCCATAGTTAGTCCTACTACTTTTACACCGGTATCATGAGCGTTAATTAAGCATTTTTGAACTAGAGAAGCACGTTGTTCACCTGAAACATTAAAACTTGTTTCAATTTCTTCTTTTGTGGCTTGACCCAATAATTAATACATGGAAAGTAATCGGTCCTCAGAATAAAATGAAAGTAATCAGTCGATTGAAGTTTTAAAAAAAATACCTGTAACACTATCAATGAAAAAGAATCCTACGGGTAATTTCCATGAATCATTAACGCCAACCAACATTAAAACAAGGGCCTGAGTGGCTTTGTTTAAAGTGTCCATATCTAAAGAAGTGCCAGTGTCAACATATCCATAGTATTTAGATCCATCCCACTCAACGTGTCGTTTAATCGCCATTTCATCTAATACTAAATTGCAAATGAGTGGATGTTCAAATTGTTCTGTTTTTTGTTTTAGTACTTTAAAAGACTCTTCTGTGAATCCTGGTTTACCATTCACCGTTTGATACCATTTTGCTATGGTTCGCTGGTGTGGTAAACATGTATCAAAAGTACGCCTCACGTAATCATACGCCTTGGGCGAATAGAAATTCAGTGTCAACGCAAAAGTGCGCAAATTTACGGAGTATTTTCTTTTAACTGTCTTGCCATTTGTTTTTTTATGTATTTGTCGCTGCACAAGCTCTCTTGCTTTTATGTCAATGTTTTTAAGAAGATCCGCATCAGAGGACAATATCATATTTTTTTGCTGGAGATCATTTAAAAGGCTTTGGACGGATGCTATCTGAAAAAGACATATTTACTAAAAACGATATACTAACAAAATACTGTATTATTACATAAGGGTTGATTATGTTAAGCTATTTCTCTAAAAAATCCCAAATTAATATAATACATTAGTTTATAATTATACTGTATACTTGCAATAATCCTAGCAAAAAATGCAGATTGTAAAATAAATATAGTAGCATTAACCTACATGATAACGATGAAAAATCTAACCTTTTTTTTTAATCGTCTATTTTTTGCTTGCAGCTGCTTAATTTTTTTATTTTTTTTGATGTTTTCAATTTTTAACCTATTCATTTCCCGTTTCAATTCTTTTCTTCTTGGTGAATCGTTTAATTTTAAAAACGGTTCCAATTCTTTTTCGATATTTGAAGCAGGATTATGTACCTAAAGGAAACTTTTGTAAAATATGTGCTTCTGATTCTTGTAAAGATATTTATGTAAATTAAATGCTTTGCAATAATAGCATAGATAATGTATCATTAGCCAGTGCCCGATTGGCTATATATAGGTAAAAAATGTGATTTCATGTTCAGGTTTGTACTATTTCCGTAGGAGCCAAAATGTAGTTTATTTTTATGAAAATCTTTACCTGTACTTGACTAGTATTAGGCATGGTATGTGATGTTCCTTCAAACAGATTTGGTTGAGATTCCTGTAAAAATTAATAAAATATAACTTTCAGTTTTTTTACTATTGTTAGGCTCGCGTTTGATCATTATCTCACCTGATGTGTTATATTAAGTTTAAGATTATTTTATATATTTATCATTATACCTGATTACCTGATTAGTTATAAACAATTTGGGTAACGCTCCTTGATGCAATTTCCTATAGCCATTTTTTGTTTTATAGAAATCATTTTCATCGAAATGAAGTGAACATATTTTCGAATACTTTGTTGGTGTCCAGTTGTTAGGTTTATTTATAACACTTATCCATGCATTTCTAATGTCTGTATTAACAGGGAATCTAAAATGATAACAAAAAATAAGTTTAAAATAGGGTCTTGCTGGCATGAGGCGCACATTTTTATTTGTCAGTTAGGACCGACTACTTACCGTTAGATGGCGCACTTTTCTTATTTTAAATTCTTCTTGTTTCATGTATCAAGGTATGTAATTTATCTATAAAATAACTTATAACAAGCTAAATAAACTTAAACAAGTTATTTGAGCCGAAAATTGGTCATCGTATCATGCTTAATTGTGATAAAAACACGGAGTTGTCAAGAGTGGTTATATTGCATCTCTTCGACGACAGATGTCTCTAGCTACTAGCAAACGAGAAAATGTGTTTTAAAATGAAAATAAACATTTTATGGACTTACACGTGAAATGTTATGCCATCAATATGTTTCAGTTTTGATCCTGAACAATTTTTGCATCCAACAACAGCGCACTTCATTATGAAAACAATAAAACAAATAAAAAACCATTAAAATACAACGGACCCGAACGCGATGACGATTCACTCGAAACTAAGGTGTGTCCCCGCCCACCTGTGACGTCTTGACCTAATAGAAGGCGCACGACCTAAATGCCTTGCGGCATCTCCGCTTCTTTCTCTACTCCGTGAGGTGAATACTTGTAGACAGTTGTGGACTCGCTAATGTCGGAGCCACGTCAACGTCAATACCCATTATCGACATAAACATCGCGGTAATTATTCCGATGATTATCGCGATAAATTGAATGGCCCCACTTGAACGCCGCCACCCGAGTTATCGCCACGTCAATCGGCAATGTGAATGCCGTTGTCAAATTATCGCGATAAGTTGTGGCTACACCTACGGCCTACGTCCATCATCGCGATAATCAACGGCATTGGTGTGGCCCCGACATGAGAACTGTACGCCGATTGGGGGCGATCCCCTCGTGAACTGCCTTTTTCTGAACTCTCCGGCCGCAACAGACGAACGTGACGTCACGCAGCCCTGTCCAAGCACCGTAGCAACCGAATAACATTTGTAAGATTATGGTTAACACGTTAACAGCTGACCGCCAAGCAGGGACAGTAGTTAAACGTTAAACAACCACCATGACTCTATGTGGGGCTATGAACCGGTTAAGTAAAAGCTTTCAACGTCACGCCCGATGGTCCACATGAAGGACTAAGCGCGGATACCAAATCCTCTAACATAGAACATAGAAGCCTTCAGCGTTTTCATAAACTCATATTCGGAATCAAACATGACGTTTCTTACAAATCTAATTTTTTAGCAGACTGCATCTGTTTCTTGCTGTCGTCTGTGGATGCCCTAGTAAGTCATGTAGTGTATCGGTGATGTTATTACATAATTAACAAAGCCTTTCGGATGTATGGTTTTGTCATGCGGTCTTGTAAAGACTTCAAAAAGCCTTCTACTTTTCTCTTCCTTTATAAGACACTAGTCCGTTCTCAGTTGGAATACGCGGTGCCCATCTGGTGCCCTTATTATGATAAATATAAACAAGCAATAGAAATGGTTCAGAAAAAATTTCTTCGTGCCATGCACTACAAGTGCTTCCATACAAGGATTCCCTATGCAGATTTGCTAAAGCACTATAAGATTAAACTTGGATTCCAGACGTTCATTGATCATGGTTATGATGCTGTACGGTATATGCAATAACAAATTTAATTGTACTGAGCTCACAAATGGATTGTGTTACGTAGTACCTAGAACTGTTATTCGGCGAGAGGTGCGCGTACCTCAACTATTCTACACTGCGCGATGTAGAACGAAGGCTGGGGTGCGAGCCCCTGTCCGCCGACTTTTAGAAACCTATAACTCACAATTCATTGGTTTTGATATTTTCGCGTTGCCGCAATCTAAATTTAAAAGACTGGTTTCACAATCTCTTGCAAGTCGCCAATAAGACGGTTGCTTATGTCATCCGCTTTCTTCGATTCGTCGGTATAATTATAGTGTTTTTCTTATAAATATGTACTTTTTATTATTTTCTTATTTAACATGCGTTCGCTGTCATACTTCAATGTTATTTCGTGGACAATAGTGTGGGTTATACGTTTTTTTCGATTGTATAATTTAACTACTTTGTTAATGCTGTAATGTATAACTGTTTTTTGTCCCAAATAAATAAAATAAAAAAATAAAAATAAAATGTTCTTCTGAAAGATCAGAGGGCCAATTCTCGTAATTAAAAACGTTCAAATTCAAGTCACAATGTCAGCCAGCGACAATCAAAATGTCAAAAATGTAGGCAAACTCTATACAATTTTGACAGATTGAGACTGAGATGAGATTGCGAACGTTGTTATAAAAATACGGGAATTGCCCCTCTGGTGTATAGTACTCACAACTGGCGTGCGTGTATGACCAGATGTATGAACGTAAACGAAGCGAAAGGAGTATGTAAGGATCGTAGCAGGCGGCGTTCTGTAGTTTCTGCCTACCCCCATGGGAAGAAGGCGTGAGTTTATGTATGTTTCTTATTTCTTGTATTAATGGCATATTTTTTTCCCCCAGGTCCACCCAGAGAATCCAGAGTGGACGTGTTTCGAAATGCATGCATTTCTAGACGTGAAGAACTTCTTCGGACTCGAAAGCACCGTCGAGAAGATTGCCATGAAACAGTATGCCGCTAATATTGCCAAAGGTGAGTGTCTTCTCCATGATATCCTCTACACTCTTAATGCTTTCAAGGATACTGAACGAGACAATAGAAGTTTTATTGTTAGGACGTCTGTGACCGTTCAGTGTTCTTGAAAACACTACCCTCCTTCTGGGGCAGTCGGGTAAAAATACATTCGAAAAGACGATAAATATAATCGTGAGAACTGTTGAGCACTTACATGCAAACGGCTTCTAGTAGGCGATCGTATGACGGGTTAACAGAGCGGTCGTAGTACTAGTAGTCATTAGTCAGTTCCTGACTTGTGACCCGTTTGGTGATGTGGCTCCTTTGCTCTACGACTGTTGCTTTCCTAGACGTCATCGCCTCCAACTTGATCATAATGATAATCGTCATTCTCCTGCCCTTATCCCAATTTATTTGTGATCGGCGCAACATGTCTTTTTAACCGACGAAAACAAAAAAAAGGAGGAGGTGCTCAAGTCGACACGGTTTTTTTTAAAAATTGTATGACCACTCATAGCTTTTTACACTGGTATACTTCAAAGTTGGTTCCATATAAAATTTATTAACATTGCTTGGGTACTTTTTGAGTTAGCTTCAATAACACTTACGTATTTTCTATACTTTTTAGGTGGATGATGTTCTAATTTCTTTTGCAGATAGTGGTATTAGAATCTGTGTGGGGTGGTGGTACCACGACTAAAAAGTGAAAAATAAAAACTTTATTACAAAACAATACAACCGACTTCCAAAAAAAACACTACAAAGTAAAAAATAACTTTTAATTTCGGAAGTCGGTGGCAAAAAACGAAAATACATTTAACTAGACACCGACTTCCGAAATTAGTAATTTTTCACTTTGTAGTGTTGTTTTTGGAAGTCGGTTGTATTTTTTTGTAAAAAGTTTTTTTCCCATATTTCTCTATTAGTCGTCATCATAGAATGATAATTACCTACTTATCAATATGATCATGTTGGAGAAGATGTTCTTTAATATAATATACATTATTTGATGTTTTTATTTTATGACAATGGGAAGCTTGGGGAATTCCCATTGTCAGAAAATAAAAACATCGAAGAGGAGAAGGCGCGAACTTAAAGCCGGTTGCACACCATGACGTTGTGTTTATAGTTTGTGGTCACACAAGCGCCGCAGCTATGCGAGCTAAGCAAAACTATGATTAGCTCTTGGTCTACAACCGGCTTAATGGCTGGAAACATGACAAAAGAAAGACGCTGTCCCATCTACGCATCGAATTTTAAACATGAGGAGAAAGAAAATGATAAATAAAACATGTTTATGAAATCCTGATCAGGCAAGGAGCTGATCGATGTATTCATGGCGGGGGTCTATGAAGACGGCGTCAGGAGCCTGAAGCCGTGGAGGGCGGACAAGGACAACGCCAACCTCAACCTTCGTCACGCGCTCTTGGGCGAGCCACTGTCTCCGAGCCTCTCACCTCAGAGCTCTAGCAGCTTAAGGGTTCCAGGTTAGTGATCCGTAGATAGTATATTTTGTTCTAGGAATCGGTGAAGGCCTGATTAATTTATTAAGGACTGGTTTTGCCAACGCCGTCTAGTTTTAAATTACGTAAATGATCTACTTACAGAAATAAACATTACTTAGTTAATTTCATTTCTAAGGAATAATTTTGAATTTTTGACAGTTTTCCCATACAAGAACTGTCAGACGTCAATTTTATTTCACGGATAAAATAAAAGCTGGCTGGAAAAGATTTCCTTAGGTACGAATGTGCGACGTGTTTTCATGCCCTGACGTCCTATGATTTGATAAAAAAAACCGGCCAAGTGCGTGGCGGACCATGCACAATGAAGGGTTCCGTAGTTGGGATGAATTGATCCCTGAAACAAACTTAATACTGTAGGTGAAAAACTTGCTCTCCCATATATCGAATACGTCACGGTCAATCTCTAACTGCAAATGTAAATTTATAATAGCAATTTTTTTTTATGTGACAAATCTGCAATTTAACGATTTTCGGACTTGTTCCTTTACTTGTGCTGTGAGACCTTGCTTCTTGCCAATTTCATGATTTTAGGTCTACGGGAAGTACCCTACCTAGGTTTTGATTTATTTGCGAGTATCAAAATATGTCGCATAAAAGGCCGAATTTTTTTATTGCGTTGATTTAGAAGCTTGATTTTTTTAGAGCTCCAAGGGACCGTAATTTTCAACTTGATACCTCCACGCGCTCCTGAGAAAAAGGGTCTTGATAGACTGACAGACAGGCGGACAACGAAGTGATCCTATAAGGATTCCGTTTTTCCTTTTGAGGTACGGAACCCTAAAAATTAAATCAGGATGTAGTTAAAACGACTGATGTACAGGGAGATGGTAAATACTGCAGTCAATTATATTTCTAGCCTTTTATAAACTGTCAATTTCGCTTACACAAAAGCTTTTTTCACGAATCTATCGGAAATGAGTGTTCGTCCTTCACTGACGTGACGGCCCTAACATTGACAAACATTTTCTTTTGTGCCCTTTTCCATTTTCAAAAAAAAAAAGCCGGTATTACAAAGAAATTTTACCAAACATTTTTAAATATTAACCTTTTAAACTGAACTGAAATTATAATCCAAAAAGTCTTTGCCAACATTACTTAGCATAAAAACATTTTTTCGCGACAAAATAACGTTTGTTGGAAGGTCAAAACGAACTCATAAATACTAAGTACCCTGTCATACGAATAAGGGTTAACTTGGTTAAAAGAATAATGAATATTTATGATCCGCGAGGGTTACTTATACCCGAAGTGGTATAAAAGACCGCGTTCCTGTGTCATTTTCGTCATATTTTTGGCGTAACCTTTTAGGGTTATTGTAGGAAAAAGCTTGATTAAAGTATACGCTACAACATACAAACCATTTGATTGTAGCGTATACTTGATAAGGTAATTGGATTTAACACTTGATTGCGTCTTTTTGGTTCTTTTAAAGAACGGTTTTAGTAAAATATCTTATCGCGTGGAAGTAGGAGCCTTTCTTGGGGTTTTTCGAAGTTGTGTTTGGTCAAGTAAAAAATCCGGTCAATTGCGTGTCGGACCATGCACAATGAAGGGTTCCGTAGATGGGATGAATTTATCGCAAGAACAAACTTAGCATTGTAATTTGTAGTTGAAAAACATGGTTCCATTCTAACTGCAAATGTAAGTTTCGTAAAGAAAGAAAGAAAAACGTTTATTTATAAATAAATAAACTAGTAATCAAAATATAATTACAAAAAAAAAAATAACAATAATTTTGTTCTTGATCTAGATAGTTCGATGTTTTATATATTATATAAGCATTTACGTACGCACAATATTGAGAGATTTACGCCAGAAGACCAGCGCCAGAAATGTAAATATAGGTATGAATCCGATTGGGTCCCATTGAACGCACGACGACATCGTGGCAGGCCGAGACGAAGATGGCGGGACGATTTCACTCCTACCGAAAGGACTGGCCGACACTAGCAAAAGACAGAAACAGTGTCATTACGTAACACACTATGACTGCCTGTCCACTAGAGTGGAGAAGAGAGGAGAGGAGCGGAGCTCTCTTTTCCGCTCCAGTGGACAGGCAGCCTTACAGTAGCAATGGCTTTCATTTTGACGCTATATCAACATACATTGCGGCATTTACGTTGTTGAGCAGGCACATTTTTCGAACATTTATGAAGCAATGGATTAGCTATGTCTTTCAACATCATTCAGATGTTTGTTACGCAATTAGGGTGCTGTTGCGTGGGAGTTCTATTCTTAGACGGAATTTTGAAGAGGTCTTAAAAAGCAATGCGGGTGCTTCCGATGCGTCGCGATCTTCACGATTATTAGATACTTATCATGCACAAAGGATGCTTTATTTATAGAATTTCATTAAAATGGTTTTGTTTTTCTGTGGTAAGAAAGAAAACATGATTATTCTATTGAATGATGGTGGATTGGCTCTTAGCATAATCAGCCACTGCTGAGACACAGGTCTCCTATCTGGTGAGAAGGAGTGGGTCATAATCCACCACGCGGGCCAAGTGCGGGTTAGTAGATGTCACATGTCTTCGAATTTTTGGTTCTAGAACATTCCGGCTTCCTCACGATGTTTTCCTTCACCGTTTTGAGAGCAGTGGTGATGTAATTATTGACACATATTAATGCGCAAAGTAAGCTAATTGTTCACTATTTAGCATGATCCTCGGCTACTCTGTTCCAGCTTCTATACCAGCAACCCTGCGATGGTGCCTCCACAAAGCTTGAGGGCAAATGATTAATTATAGACTACCAGCCATGAAACTGACAGCGATTCCAATATTGCTTTTACTTTGAAGGTATTGAAAGTACAACTTCGAAGCCAGATCACAGACGGCATACGTGCTGCTGCCCCCCAACCGCACTGACAGACCGCAGTGACACTAATGGTTTCTATGTATTTCTATTTACACGCTTCCGTAGGTGGCGACAACGGCGCCTGCTGCTATGGAGCGGTGACTGCAGACGGCTTTCCGGTTAGTGCTGATGCTGACAGTGGCTGTCAGTACCAGAGTGACAACACTTATTTTTTGATTTGAGAAATGAGTTTCACTAAACTGAACTGATGTTTCGTTCGGAATTAAAATCGTAGTGGCATGTCGCTTGCCGTTATCTTTATTCCGTCTGCACTTCTGCAGTATGTGCCGTCGCCTACGGAAGTATAGCTTTAAGACTATACTGTATAAGTTCCGCCCGCGGCTTCGCCGGCATGGTATTTCGGTAAAAAAAAAGTATCCTATGTTCTTCCCCATGGTTCACCGTATCCCCATACCAAATTTCATCAAAATCGGTTGAGCTGTTTAGCCGTGAAAGCGTAACAAACATAAAAAATCAAATCATTTCCCTTTATAATATTCATTGACAAATCCAAGTTTCCGAAAGCCCAATCGGGAGATTTGGTCAATCTGTTGCCAATCTCATACGAATTGTTGTGATTGTTTGTCCATAAATTAATTATACAGTAATTAACGTAACACCTTGAACCCATTCATGTTCCATTCCAGTACGGCGTAATGTTATGACAGTCTTGAAGGTTATCATAACTGCTGAGCCACATATTGCAGCCTAATTACAATTCAGGAATAATTAAACATAAGCGAATGAAAATTTCTTGCTAACTTAATAAATAAAAGGAAATAAGTACTAATGAAGCAGGTACAAGCGAAGTTTGCAGACGCACATTATGTTTTTTTCGTAAAGGGTGGTTATTTAATATCAAAAACAAATAAGCTTGTACTTGAAGAATTGTTACACAATTGTCCTTTCTCCTTCCACTGTCGTACCATAGACACGACTAGCGTTGCCATCTTTAAAAATCAAAAAGCCGGACTTACCCGTTAAAAAAGACTTTTGGGTCCCAAGGCCGGACGCATAGGAAAAAACAAAACTGACAAAAAATTCAAATAAATACTTAAAACTTATATTTTTCAAGAAAATTTTATTAGAACTTGCGTGTCTTGGCGAGTCAGCGAGTCTCGTCTCGCTCGCTCGCTCGTTTCTGACTGAAGTGACTGAACGATAAATTTAAAAAGCCTAACGGTATACGTTTACACCAAAACCGATTTTGTCGGCCGATACTGTTGTACCGACATTGGACGTTGCCGGTCTTCTGTAGTTGACTGTGCGGCTTAACAGGGTGTAGACGCGTTTTTAAAATGGAGGAATTCGAAGAAATGTATCTTTTAGAAAATTCGTACCGCAATTTAATACCGTTCGATTCGCACCGGAATTTTTCAATATCCATAGTCGTTTAGGCATATAACAACACTGGCAGAAACACAACAGAATAAAGACAGAATGATTAATTTAAACTATATGTACACTCAATTTGCGCTTTAGACTTTAGACAGACTGGCGAGAAATCCCAACAAGTTCGGATTGATCGGCCGTTTACGGGCGTCATCGGACGATGGCGGTTGTAGTAGTGTACGCGCTCCCTTTCATTTACATACGTTTGATTTGATCGGCCGAGTTCGGTCGAAGATGCCCGAGTAAAGATCGGCTGATAACGGTATAGGTGTACGCGTACCGTTACAAAAGCCGGGCGAGCTGGACGCTGTCTAATTTGGCCTGACAAGACGTCAAAAAGCTTAACATTGTCCGGCTTTATCCGGACGGATGGCATCGTTAGACAGTACAAAAAAGACGGGATTCTAAGTTCCTCGAAAATTTGGAAAAAGTTCATCAATGTAGGTACAGTACGACACAACTTAGATTTAACATCGGCAAAATTCGTAAAACCGATCACGATCCGAACCACGTGCGCCTTCAACATCACCAATCTTTATTACCTACTGCCTTAGGCGGAAATGATCTTTACGCATACGCAATAACTTGTAAAGTACGACG
Organism: Cosmia pyralina; assembly: GCA_946251885.1. NCBI lineage: Eukaryota > Metazoa > Arthropoda > Insecta > Lepidoptera > Noctuidae > Cosmia > Cosmia pyralina. Next base: position 1,509,154 of record OX276354.1, read on the forward strand.
AGTAGACGTAAAATTGAAAGGAATGAGTGCAAATTTTCAAATCTGTGCTACATCTAAATTGTGTCATACTATACATTCTACAGGATGATCTGTAATTCGATGTACTCATTGAAAGGGGCTATACTAGAGCTAATTTGATATAACATGTGGTTAAAACTGGATTGTAATTGAGCTAAAGTAATTTTTTAGTTTTTTTCGTGCCTTTCAACCAAAATCTACTAATTTTGATAAATCTACTCAACCATGTACAAAAATCTTATACTATCTCATGAACGAATTAATCCTCCGAAAACCGATTTAATAAACTACGCATGCGTTATCAAAATTTCTTAAAACTATAGTTTTACAAGGAGATTAGGCTTACTTAAAATAATGCACTTGACGTACAAATACAATAAGTACGGAAAATAACCACAAACTGTTTCTTATACCAGAAATACCGAAAGTTCCTGCTAGTCCAGGGGAGCTGCGCGTAGACCGGGAGACGGGTACTTCTCGGACATTAGATGTCTTGGCAACTGTATCCCCAAGGGCCCGATCGTTCTACAACTACGCCCGGCAAACAGAACCAAGTTACGGCTTTTATTGTCTCATATCATAGGTAAGACAGATCTTGCCTGATTTGGTCTTTCGCGGGCGCTTGACGTCTATAAACGTCATAACAATAAAACTTCTATTGTGTCTCGTTTAGCGTCCGCGAAAGCATTAAGTCAAACAGCCAACATCATACTAGTAACAAGAAAATCCCTCGTATAGAAATTTGTAGGTCTACTATCAAAACACTACCTTGTCTGGAAAACTGTTTTATAGGGCATTTTAAAAAGCTTTTAAAACAGATATGTACGTCAAGTGCCATACATTTATTTTATGTAATCTGCCTCGATAAACAAAAGCAGTTTAATTTAAGGAACTTCATGCATTTTTTCGTTGGTTAAAAATGTGTAGGTACTACTAGCTAATCTAAACACTACCTTGTCTGGAACAACGGTTTTTCATTCAAAATGTGAAGGTACTACTAGCTAATCTAAACACTACCTTGTCTGGAACAACGGTTTTTCATTCAAAATGTGAAGGTACTACTAGCTAATCTAAACACTACCTTGTCTGGAACAACGGTTTTTCATTCAAAATGTGAAGGTACTACTAGCTAATCTAAACACTACCTTGTCTGGAACAACGGTTTTTCATTCAAAATGTGAAGGTACTACTAGCTAATCTAAACACTACCTTGTCTGGAACAACGGTTTTTCATTCAAAATGGTGCTTAAAGGGGATACTCTGTGGTAGCCCGCGAAATTCAAATTTTCTTTCGTTTTTTGCAATTTGCAGGTCCGTGTCAATCAAAATATGATAAGCGACAAAAATAAATATTTATTTACATAATTTTAACCATAAAAATCATCAATACATCTTTCAAGTTAGATTTCGTCCGGCTTGGTCGGATTTCGGAATAATCTACCACAATCGACCACAGCGCATCCCTTTTAAAGTGGGCACTGTTTATCATTTTAGAAAGCTTTTAAAACAAGGAATATTTTACTTATTTAGAATGTCAAGTGATGACACAACATATTTTAGTAATCTGTCTAAAAACATGAAAGTTTAAAAAAATATCATAACTTGAACGCTTTGTTTCCAAAGTTTTAGATGAATGGTTTTCGGAGGAATCATTTGTTGATGAGCTTGATAATCTAGTAGTCGCTTTGCGTCGAGTTTAGTAGACTTCACATATTTAGCAGGTTTTTTATTGAAAAGAACCCAGTGTCAACCCCATAATATAAATGATGTATTCTTTTATAATGTACCTACCACCTACGTTAACATTGTGGAATGCAAATAAATATATTGAGTATTGAGTATAGGGGTAAAATTTGTTGCAAATTACCTGGTTCTAGCATTAAATTATCGCTTTCAAGAAATAAATCGAATTATCAATATATCGTAGGTTTTTTTTGGACCCTAACTTACCAGATATAAACCTTAACACCGGGCATTAAGTACCTGTTTCAAATAATAAACATAATTTGACCTGTCTGTGGCGTCTACAATGCCACATGCGAACTACGCATCCAAGACCTGACGTCACACAAATCCTGCATCGCGCAAGCAGAGTTTACCGCGCGATTGGCATTTATACAACATCCCGACATCAACTGTTTGGCAGTACTCTGGTACTGCCAAACAGTTGATGTCGGGATGTTGTTGTGTTGTCGGGTTGTCACTACACCCGTCTGGGTCGGAGGATCCTCACTTTTCTATGGAGGATGAGTAAACTTTACACCCTGTCCCTCATACTTCTTTATGTCTTAGGGCAAATTTCACAAATTAAACTAAAAATCGCGTTCAAGAGCTATCAGTGTCATCATTGTTGTGAAATATTGACACTGACAGCTCTTGAACGCGGTGTAAATATTATGCTGATCGCGTTCAGTTTCATGTGTGAAATTCGCCCTTAGCAATCCCCGGGTCTCGTTTTCCTCAAGCGCGTCTGCCATACGAACAAAAAGGATAAACGTTTATTTGCTATTCTACTTATGATAAAAACTATATAACTAAATCGCACGATAAATATACCAACATTTCCAACTTTAACCGTCTATTTTCACTAGTAAGTCGGTCAAGGACAATTCGGGATCGTGTTTGAGCGGCCGGGATCCCGGGCTAAGTGCCCGAGGTGAACGAGAAAAGGGAAAAAACGGTTCTGGGGGTAGTTATATTAGTCTATCCATCCGAAACTGAACTGTGTCTTACGGTGTAGCATTTCCCATCTTACTCTATGGGATGATGATTTGTTTAGCTGCTTTTATTATACTAGCTTTTGTCCGCGGATTCGTCCGCGTGTACGTCGGAAATTATCTCTCTTGAGATCGTACTACCGAGATAAAAGTATCCTATGCAGGGCTTGGAAACGTTATCTTACTAAAACACTAATATTATAAAGGTGAAAGTTTGTGTGTGTGTGTTTTGTGTGTCAAACGGTTGGACCGATTTGGATGAAATTTGGTATATAGCTAGCTTATACCCTGGATTAACACTTTTGCTACTTTTTATCGCGGTCTATACGGGTGGAACTGGGGGGCGCAGCTAGTCTACGTATAAAATCTGGCAAGGAGTGACGTCATGCCACATTTACTCACTGTATCACCGTAATCTTTTGATTACGTAAAAAAATAAAAAATACGTGTCCAATATTTTTGTGCCGGGTCTATGGCAATAGGTTTGCAACGGGCAAACCTGGGAGATAACATCCTCATCACGAAACTTATTCAAAGTATCTGTTCCTACCCTTCGGGGCATACAGCGCCAAGCCTCTTGTTAAACAAACTCAAACTTTATCAGTTAATTAATCTCGATTAAATTATTCCTTCTGTTAGCGGCGTAATAAATCAAAATACCTACGCATATATTATAATAAAAATTGTAAAAGGGAGTGCGCGGGGTCAGAGCGGGTGCAAGGGCCAGGCCCGAACCACCATTTTAAATTGCGATGACGCAGTGCCATTTCTAACGCTACGGACAGTGCGCGCTTCCTTACTTTCAAAAATTGTGCTCCAACCCTACATTTACAAATATAAATCCTTTTGCTGAATACGCGGTGTTTACCTCATTCCACATCATTATCAGTGGTCTTCGAGCCAAATCGTGAATGTTTACTACTCCGCCGCCAAAGAGAAACATGGTAAACACCCGCAGTACCACTAGCAAGCTGAGAGAAAAGGAGGAGTTGGAGGCAAAGCTACAATCGGCAACTGGAACACAGGAAATGCCACCGCCACCGCCTACACCAGTACAAAATAAAGATGATGAACTTAAAGTACAAAGTTCTTGTGCCGCGAGTGTAATGAAATCGGAACGAACCGGAAGACAAAATCCGCCTTCACATACATCACGTCAGTCAGTCAAGTCCAAGAAACCGTCATCATCACAATCGATACAAGCACAGAAAAAGAGACTGGAACTAGAAGCAGCCCAGGCAAAGGCGCGTATTGAAATGGAACTCATCGATAGAAAATTAGCGGCGGACCTAGCTGAACTCGAAGAAGAATACAGTCCACCATCAGAAACATCGGAACAAAATAACGGCGCGCGTGATATTGAAAAGTGGATGGAGCGTAGTCAACAAGAACTACAACAGCTTGACAGTGATAAATACAAGTCGCACACGAACCCGGTCGACTCAGAAGGAGCAGTTCAACAGCTTGCGAGCGCAGTCAAAGAACTCGTCACGTCCTCCGCCATCCAGCAAAATACTAAACTGATAAGTCGTCTCAGCACACCGAAAGAACTTCCTAGTTTCAGCGGCGACCCAAAAGAGTGGCTCCATTTCGAGCAAGCGTATATGAAATCCACAGAAATCTGTCATTTCACCGATAAAGAAAACCTGTGGCGGTTACGTAAGTGTCTACGCGGCGCCGCTCAAGAAGCTGTCGCCGGCCTGCTCATCAGTGGTGCTCCATCGGCAGACGTAATTTCCACTTTGAAACTGCAATTCGGAAACGTTGACGTCATCCTTTCTCACATCGTGTCAGATATAAAAAAGATGAGCAACCTGTCTACAGATTACCATCGAGAAATAGTGCCCTTTTCTGTCAAAATAAAGAACTACGTCGCAGCTGTACGAGCCCTTGGTCGCCATGAATATTTACAAGGCATGGAAGTAGCTAACATTATTTTATTCAAGCTACCTACTACTCTGCTCGCGAAGTGGACAGACTATAGTTACCCGTTCATCACTGCCGAATCACCAAAACCTAGACTAGATGTGCTGTCAGATTTCCTCACCGAAGAAGCTGTGAAAATATCAACCTGTACTGCTACTTTATTACAACCTAGAAAGGACAATTTCAAACGTAAACAAAGTGATAAAGTGAACAATATACAAACTGTTCTATTGCAAGACGAACAAAGTGGAGAAAAGTGTCGTTATTGTCGTACTACTAATCACAAATTAACTGAGTGTAAAAAGTTTAAAAAATCGCTACGAAAGGACAGATGGCTGCACGTAAAGCGTAACGGTATTTGCTACAAGTGTTTACTAGCGCATCATCGTAGGGACACATGCACTGCTCCTAGCTGTGACATAAACAATTGTGGACAATCTCATCATCGACTGTTACATTATGTGCCGCGTCAAGACAATAGTGAATCCGTGCCAGCGGTACAACCCGAAGTTACACCCGATACTGAAGTTCCATCGGAAACAATAACAAATATTAATGTCAGCTGTTCCGTAATGTTGAAAATTGTACCTATAAGCATTCACGGACCGAACGGAAGAGTGAGCACGACCGCGCTGCTGGACGACGGCTCGACTGTGTCCTTGGTTAGCGCTTCGCTGGCAGAGAAAGTGGGGCTGCGCGGCCGCCGGGAATGTCTTCGTGTGTGTGGCGCATGGAACGACACCGAACTAGTGTGCAATGCACAGCGCGCAAAGGTGACTTTGTGTGGTGTCGACGATAAGATGTTTACAATCGACGCGCGAATTGTTGAAGAATTAAACCTACCACAAAGTTTGTCTACAGTAAATAGCAAAAACTACACGCACCTATGTGACGTCAGCCATAAGTTATGCACAGAAACACAACTACAACCACAAGTCTTAATCGGACAAGATAATTGTCACCTGCTCTTACCTTTGGAAATGAGGGTGGGTAGACCCGATGAACCCTGTGCCACCCGGACTCCGCTGGGTTGGTGCCTGCATGGAAGGGTGCCTAATGTTTACTTACCTGATTCTACTGTACGTCACTCCTCATTGTTTGTCACTAGTGACGTCATAGAAACCGAATGTACACTGCGAGAGATCCAGGAGGAGGTACGACGGTCATTCTCAGTCGAATCCATGGGCGTGTCTGGCAGGCCAAGACAAAACTCAGAAGACTTACGCGCTGTAGAATGTTTAGAACGAACTTCTGTACTGATCAATGGTCAATGGCATGTTGGCTTACCTTGGCGAGACGAGAGATGTGTGATGCCGGACTCGTACCCGACGGCTCTGTGTAGACTGAAAGGAGTAGAACTAAAATTAAAAAGAAGCATAGAATATGCGAAAAGATACGAAGAACGCATACGACATCTATTTGATAACGACTACGCAAAAAGACGTACCAACTTAAATGTTACTCCGCCGAGAACTTGGTACTTACCTCATTTTGGGGTCGATAACCCTAACAAGAAGAAACTGCGTTTAGTGTTTGACGCGGCAGCTAAAACAAATGGGTTATCACTTAACGATTACTTATTAAAAGGTCCTGACCTACTTATGTCGTTATTCGGCATTATGTTGCGATTTAGAGAAAATCGAGTAGCCGTGTCTGGAGATATTAAAGATATGTTCCTCAGAGTAAAGATTCGACCAGAAGACCAGGACGCCTTCCGATTTCTGTATAGAGAAGAACCAGAAGAACCTATAAACACCTACGTTATGACGTCTCTAATATTTGGTGCTAATTGCTCGCCCTTCATAGCCCAATTTGTAAAAAACAAAAACGCAAAGCAGTATGAGTCATCAATGCCCGCTGCGGCGTCTGCTATATATAAAAGTCACTATATGGATGATTATATAGACAGCCTACCTAACGAAGAGACCGCGATACAGCTGATTCATGACGTCATGTCCATTCACCAGAAAGGCGGGTTCGAGATGCGGAATTGGACGAGTAATAGTAAACAAGTACTTGCGAGCCTACCTAAAGATTTACTAGGCGATGCAGCCGTCAAATTCAAAATAGGCCAACATTATGAAGGCGAACGCACGCTTGGATTGATTTGGCATCCAAGTGATGACACTTTGAGATTCGACGTATCTTTCAAGCGGATACCCGAAAATATTATAAATGGGACACAAAAACCTACCAAGAGAGAAATGTTACGAGTAATAATGTCCATTTTTGACGTATATGGCATTCTAGCACCGTACACCATAAATGGAAAAATTATCTTACAAGAGACTTGGAAATTAAAGATCAGTTGGGATGATTATATATCTGATACGGTGTTCGAGAAATGGTCAAAATGGATTGGTTTATTGAAATCATTACAAGATGTTAGCTTGCCAAGGCACTATCCGGCTGCTACCATAGGAGTGAGCGAGAAGGAAAATAAAATTCCCCCGCCATCCAACTCAAGCGCCACGACTACGAGTGCTACGAATATTGCTACGATCGTAGCAGACGCGACAACGGCTACCAGTGCTACGACGCACAGCTGTTGCAATGTCAATGATCGAAATATTATCACACAAAACAGTTATAGAAACCTACAGATGCATGTATTTTGTGATGCGTCTAGTAAGGCATATTGCGCCGTCGCGTACTGGAGATGGAATGACGACAAGGATAATACACGCGTAGCATTCATCGCGAGTAAATGTCGGGTTGTCGGAAACAAACCGATAACTATTCCACGCTTGGAACTTCAAGCTGCTGTCCTAGCAGCGAGACTAGCAGACTCAGTGGCTAGAGAACATACTATAAAGTCTGAGCAACGAATATTCTGGAGCGACTCGACAACAGTGCTACACTGGATAAGAAATGATGCTCGCGACTATAAAGTATATGTAGCAAACCGTTTAGGCGAAATCGATGAATTAACGCAGAAGAATGAATGGCGATACGTGCCTACAAAATTAAACGTAGCTGACATTGCTACGAGAGAAAACTACATCTGCCCCGTCCTGCAAGATGAGTGGATGTATGGACCTAAGTTCTTACGCTTCAATGTAGACGAATGGCCGCATGACGTCATATCTGTTGAAAGAAAAGAAACATTATTGGAGTGTATTAATCTAATAAGAATAGATGTACAAGAAATTAACTTACCCGTACCTGATGCTACTCGATTTAGTTCCTGGCTTCGCTTACGTCGATCTGCTTCTTTGGTACTCAAGTTTATAAATAAATGCAAGAAGCTTACTTGTGAGTTCGACGACACTATGAATAAGGCTGAAATATTATTACTGAAAAAATCACAAGCTGAATCGTTTAGCAAGGAATTAATTGAAATGAAAAACAACAGATGTGTACCAAAAACAAGTAACATACTTATTTGTCCCCTTACCTGGACGAACACGGAGTCATGCGCGTCGGTGGCCGCATCGGTGCTGCTGCTGGCATTCTACCTGAAACTAAAAACCCTGTAATATTAGATGGAAGAAGTTACATTGCGAGATTGATCGTTAAGTATTATCATTACTACTACGCACACGGAAATCAAGAAACAGTAGTAAATGAAGTTAAACAAAGATACTGGATCACCAGACTTAGACCTACCGTGAAACATGTAACATCTAAATGCTCAACCTGCAGAATAGGAAAATCTAAGCCAGAAGTACCAAGAATGGGAGATTTACCCGGTGCTCGAGTGGCCCATCATGAACGGCCTTTCACTTACTGCGGTGTGGATTTATTTGGTCCTATAGAAGTCACGGTGGGAAGGCGTCGCGAGAAGAGATACGGTGTTTTATTCACGTGCTTGACGGTACGAGCAATCCATCTGGAAGTAGTCACTAACCTTACAACGGACTCCTTTATTATGGCATTGCGAAGAATGGCTGCGAGACGGGGATGGCCACAATATTTGTACTCCGACAACGGAACAAACCTGCGAGGGGCGGATACAGAGCTGAAAAAGGCTATAAAAGAACTGGACGAAGAAGTGCTGAAAGATGAGGCCTTAAATCGCGGAATCAAATGGACTTTCATACCGCCCGCGAGTCCCCACTGGGGTGGGGCGTGGGAAAGGCTCATCAGAAGCGTGAAGACCAGCCTGAAAGTAATTTTGAAGGAACGCGCTCCCAGAGATGAAACTCTAAATACTCTGTTGGCAGAAGTAGAGAACATGGTGAACAGCCGGCCGTTGACTCACGTATCTGTGAACCCAAATGATTCTGAAGCGTTAACTCCTAATCATTTCTTGCTGGGTTCGTCGTCTGGCCTACCTCACATCGGAAAATTTGATGATTCAGACGTCTATCTGCGAAAGCAATGGCGAATATCACAAAGATTAGCTGACATGTACTGGCGCAGATGGGTCAAGGAAGTACTGCCAGACTTGCTACCCCGCAAGAAATGGCAAGAGGAACAGAGAAATTTACAAGTGGGTGACTTCGTGCTTATAGTGGATCCTGACAGTCCCCGCAACTGCTGGCCCAAGGGAATAATTCAGGAAGTGATCCCTGGAAAAGACGGTCGAGTCAGAATGATTCGAATAAAGACCAAGTCAGGAATGTTAACAAGGTCGGCCACGCGTGTCGCACGAATACCAGTTGATGATGAGTGCTGCTGAGGCAGCACTGGGGTGGGGCATGTTAGCGGCGTAATAAATCAAAATACCTACGCATATATTATAATAAAAATTGTAAAAGGGAGTGCGCGGGGTCAGAGCGGGTGCAAGGGCGAGGCCCGAACCACCATTTTAAATTGCGATGACGCAGTGCCATTTCTAACGCTACGGACAGTGCGCGCTTCCTTACTTTCAAAAATTGTGCTCCAACCCTACATTTACAAATATAAATCCTTTTGCTGAATACGCGGTGTTTACCTCATTCCACATCATTATCACCTTCCCTGTTATTTTAATAATAAATTAGATACGTACATAACAAAACATTACCCAAAGAGGTTAGCGGAAGTGTGCGCCCACATTTCACCAATTATGTTTAATGTAATGTTCGGAGTAAGTCTATTAATTAACACTCAAATCACACGAAACCAGATTCCGGGCTGCTACTGAGAAATTTATTTATTTATTTTATTATTTATGTACCTATCTACACACAGAAAAATATATAGAGGTACATCAGAATTTATTATTGGAGTACAAAGGTACTGCTTATTTCTAAAGAAATTTCTTCCAGCAGACCTGCGAAAGGAAAAATGAAAAAGAAATGTAGACAATAGTGTGCGAGAGCAAGAAGAGAAAGATATAAATATGTGTAGTCTTAAACTAAAATATAAATTTTTAAATAATAATAATTAAAAAAATATATATATAATAAAAAGTATAACGCAAAACCAAAATCAACATATACTTAATAGTAAATGTTTATTTATCTCGACATCTTATTACATGCATATAATACTAAATAGAGAAAGGTGTATGAAGTAGAAGGGCACTGAATTTACAAACTCAAACTCAACCCCAAACTCAAAGCATTTGTTTAAATTAAACTAATCACACTATTACAGGCATTTTTGAATTGTCAAGGGGTCGATCGATCAAAAAGATGAAGCTTATTAGGATTAAATTAATTTTTAATTAATTATTCTCGACTTATTCTTGATATTTTCATATATGGCCTTTTCCTTCAGAGCCGAGTAGGTGGTGACGCCGTTTCCATCCACAATGTACTGAATGGCCACATAATCCGGGAATTTCGCCCGCTTGCGTAATTCTTTCATTACCAACATGTACTGGTAATAAGTCTCCTCGCGCCTCTTCTTACGAGAACTCATTAACTCATGCATTTCTTTAATGTTCAATGAATCAGGGAACTCCTTTTGTAGTGCAGCTTTCAGCTCTTCGAACGTCTTGTAGGCTTTTTCTGACCGCAACCAGAGCTCAGCCGTGACTGTTAGCTATCTTCGGGCAACGATGAGCTTCTGTTGAGGCGTCCAGCTGAAAATCTCGGTATTGTCCTCAATATCCTGAGCCCATTTAGAAGACGAATACGTCTTGTCATCGCCACTAAATTTCAAAATACCATCTGCGCCGAAACTGTGCGCGACGCCAAACATCGCCTTATCGTCTTGCATCTTCAAAATACAGCTTTTACAACTTTCCCAAAACGACCGGCAACGAGTTCGCCACATGCGTGAGAAATCAATCTCGTTCCGAACGTAATATTTCTGCCAAAATTCTTATTCTTCCAATCCCGGACGAGCCCCCAAAGTTGTAGTAGGTTCCTAAGAATACAGATCGCCCGGCTCTCTTACTGACATGTCATTTTTACAAAACGTTAAGTCAAGATATTGTAGGTAATAGTCAAATTATTCTACCCCTGCTTTAAAGGAGTTCCCCGGGGCGCGATGCGGTCTCTTGCTCTAAGTTTGACACGATGTCAAACGCCTTGCGACCCAGGAGAATTCTTATATCGCCTGGGAGCAACTACTCACCTTCCCTTTCTGCATGTCCAAAACGAAATTGGCAAACCAAAGACAACTGCAACAATCCGACTCTTATTTTAGATACAAAATTACCGGATTTCAGTAAACCCTCTCGAAGAGGCTTATGTTCACATGTGGGACACCAAATTAAGTGAAGCTGACATCAGAGGAACGGCTAGACTACTGTTCAGTAGCGATGTGGTGGCGCCTTACTCTCCAGAAACTTTCAGCCCTCTAGAGTAAACATCCAGTGCCTGCGGATGGTCTCACCTTCCCCGACCCCCCTCCCCCCTCTCTCCCGATCCAGATTCAACTCCTTTTAATGTTACTGCCCCCCAGCTGATTGTAACCGCGAGATCCTTCCAAAGTGGTTCCGTCGGTGGCCTCGACGGCCTGACTCCTCAGCATTTAAAAGATTAATTGAGTTCAGGCGCCGGGAAAGCAGTCGCTTTTGAAAGAGCTTGCGGCTCTAATTAACCTGATGCTCAACGGCGGTGTGAATGATGCCGTCGTCGATGTCTTGTACGGGACTAACTATATGCCCTGCGCAAGATTGCAGAACCGACACGCCATTGCAGGGGTATTCAAATTGTAGGCAGGCATACAGTCACGAGTTCACGACCTTACTAAGAAAACTTACGCACAATTCAAAAGCGATTTTCACGTGAAATGTCGATTGCAAATTTGAGAAAAGACATATTTCATAATACATATAGTACGATTTCGAGGATACTATGTCCTTAACATAATCTTGAATTTTGCGTAAGTGTAGGGTAGGTATACAGGGACGTAAGGAACAGGTCTCCGCAAACTCAGGGTGCATTCAGTTCTTTATTTTGAATCATAATTTCACACCGGAAAATTTCTCAGGATTAAAAAAAAAACGTTTTTTCAGTTAAAATTCCTTTATTTCAATGTTAAATTACATTCTCTGTACGCTGCACTCTATTTATGTATTTAAAACAGCAAAAAAAAATCAGCAATGGATGTTGAAATACTCTATCGAACAACGCGCTGCGCTGCCGTTAGCTACATGCCTTTTGCCACAGTAACGATACATTGCGTGTGACGTAATACAAAAAAATAGGTTTATTGGATTCCCATAACGTTCCTGAAATAATTTCATGTACCGGTCATCTTAGTATGATATACTGAATTCACCCCATCAGTCTGCGGAGGACTGTCCCTTACACCCTGTATATGCTCGTGACTGTATGCATTAAGGTTTCACAATGAAACGGGTTAGGTACCTAACGCATTGGGTCAATATGTAACTAACAGTAATTCCTCAAGTTTTGTTATTCTATAATTGCATAGCACATGTGTGAGCACTATGTAGCTACTATTAAGCTACCTTTTACTGGGTACGTCTTTCACTGACTTGAGTGTGCCCTGGCGGTTGAAAGTATGTCATGCTCACTCAAATGTCTCGCTGGTGGTGGCGTGTGTGTTGGATCATTAAGTTCCCTTCAAAATGGTTGAGCTAATTGGTGCTGATCCATGCGTCATGTTCGTGAACGGACGCCGTCAGTTGGGACTGGTCGTCTCTTAGCTGCCATGGCTTATTTTTAATTTTAGTATTTAATTTAGTTGTTTTAGTTTTTATCTTTTTATTACGGACGCTTTTTAACGTGCACGTCTTTCTACATTGTTCTCACATGTATATTTTCAACATGAACGATGTAACCAATATATTGTAAAAATATTATGATTTAAAAGTGTCCGTGGAGTTTCTTGCCCGTTCTTTTCCATAGGGATCTACTACGCTTTGGAATGGGCAACTAGCTTCATCTTTCTGACTGACCGACCCATTGACAATTCAAAAGTGCCTGTAATTGGTTTATTTGAAATAAATGCTTTGAGTTTGAGTTTGTAGACAACAGAGAACTGAATTTACGACTATTACCTACACCAGAGTTGAAGTTGTCGCTCATAAAGACTTTAGTACGCGTCACTACTCTAACTTACTACTAAAGAATTAGTCTAAAATTTAGACTATTTAGACTAAATAAATACGCACCGTGCCGTGGTGGCCCAGGAGAAACGGCCGCGACTTACGAGTCGTAGGTTCGATCGCAGGCAGGCAACTTTACTCAGTGTAAATTATTTCATTACCACTGCTCTTAAAACGCTGAAGGAAAACATCGTAAAGAAGCTGGTTTGTCCTAGAACTAGACATTCTAAGACGTGACATCCACCAACCCGCACTGGGTCCGCGTGGTGGGTTACGGCCCACTCCCACTCACAGAGGACATTATAGGTTGATTATGCTTCCTACCTCCATTGTGGTATCCTCCTTCCAAAACGCAACATTAATCCGAATAAATTCGCACCATATTTGCCCATTCAAAGGCGATCAAATTCAAACATGATCAAAATGCGAACGATTCCTTCCTCACCCTTCCGTGATTTATGAACATCGTATTCCGGATGATATCCATGCCAAACGACCTTTGAAATACCCTCTATCTTTTTTTCCGATTTGTGGCAGTAACAAGAGTTTAGGACTTATCCTAGTCGGTAAAAAAAACGAATTTAGTAGTAGGTATAGGTTGGTTTATGAGTAGTCTAGGAAGATATCGTCAATTTTTAGGGTTCCGTAGTCAACAAGGAACCCTTATAGTTTCGCCATGTCCGTCTATCCGCGGCTTGGCTCAGAGATTCTTAGTACTATAAAGCTGTTATTTGGCACGGTTATACACGCCAAACACGGACAACTGGTGAAATAAAATCTTGAAAAATTTTTTTAGGGTACTTACCTCCGCTACCCCTAAAGTGGGATGACTTTTTTTTTCTCGTCTATCCTATGGCGTGGGGTTTCGTTGGATAGGCCGTTTAAAAATATTGCGGGTGTGTGAAAACCATTTTTCGATTTAGGGATCCGTTTGCGAAATATTAAGCTTTAAAGTGCTAATAAGAGTCAAGTGTCCCCCCTGCCAGCTAAATGGTTGTTATTGGATGTGAAAAATATCATGGCAGTAGTATATATAACGAAGTTACAAGGAAAACTATCATTTCTCTCCGACCCTGATGACCCCCACAACCCTCCTTCAGGAGAGTAATAGGGACATCAGTACGTTTTGCAAACGCAAACCACCTACATCTACATGCCGACCTCGCCGCCTAGGTCGTAATCGTATCCGCCCCCCCCCCCCCTGCCCTCTACTCGGTGAACCTGTGCCTGCTGGGGGCGCAGCTGAGTCTGTAGCTTTTAACTCCCCCGTTATGATCCAGCCTGCCCCTTCTGGCTGTTCTCCCCCCAGCGATATATAGTCGCTTAATCTTAGTTTGTAAGCCCTGGACGGAGGTTTTAAGTTCGCTTAAAGCCCCCACCGTAAAAGATCGGTTAAGCAGTCTCAACCTCCAATGGTCAACTGCGAGAGTCACTCATGAAAAAAAAAAGAAAACTATCACAGATAAGTAGGCTTTACAAATTAACGAGTAATAGTCGACCAACTTACATTTCGCTTAAGGGCTGATTGTTCAATAGGCAGATAACTTTTACCTGAAGAATAAATGTGACAGTTTGACATATTTTCAATACAAAAGCTGTCAAACCGCCATATTTATTCCTTAAATAAAAATTATCTGACTATTGTACAATCAGCCATTAAAGAATTTATTCTCATAAAGAACACAAACTGCAGTTGAATGTATGAGAGAACATGTTATCAAGTGAATGTATTTAATGTATAATAGAACATGTTATCACATTATATCAAGTTACAGGTACCTGAACCGCTTTGAACTGAAAAGCATGGTTGTCGGCTTGAAAAGTTGAATAAGTAAAAGCACAGAGCATGTTGTAATTTACAGAAAATAAAAGTACTCGTGCAGAAAAACAACGCTTTGATAGATGACCGATGCTTTTGCAAATGGCTGCCATGCCATCGCAAATATCCCATGACACTTAGCCATGACATTCATACATGGATCTATTTATTTATTGAAGTCTTAATATTTCACTGTAGAAGTAAAATAGCATAAATAGAAGCACACCACACTGCAATGTTTTTATTAAGGAATTATTTAGTATTTTTTTTATTTATTTTTTTACTATTGAGGCCATAATATAAGTACTTATTTCTTTTATTTATTTATAAAAGTTACGCACTGACATATTTTATTTTTGTTTGTATATTTCTCTTTATTCATATTAGTATTCACACGTACGTATCGCTGTGAATAAAACTTACCTGAGTTATTAGGTCACACAGGGGGGACGTCATTGCGTCATTCGATAGGTAGTTGCTGAAAATCAGCGCCGCTGACGATAGGCTCGCCCGTCGTCTCGGCATTTTGCTGAGCAACGTCCTTTTCTTGCACAGATACGTCGCACGGATTAATTGGTTCTTGTTGTTTATGTTATAAAAGTATTATTTTTCTACGTTTGTTTTGGTGTTTGTTGCATGTTTGATGATGTTTGTTGTCAATTCTTAATGTCACAACACAGAGCAGAGGCAATGTGGAGTTATAAACTGGAAATTTTCTTTGGTCTCATAGCAATCAAATTTGAATATGAGGCTTTTGCTCAAATTGCTTTTGAGTGTATAGAGGCATGAGGAAAAGGGTGTAAAGTTCACTCATCCTCCATTGAAAAGGGAGGATCCTCCGACCAGACGGGTGTTGTGTCTGGTGGGCAACTGCCCGACGGTTGATGTCGGGACGTTGTATACATGCATGTTATATATATGCTGGTCGCGCGGTAAACTCTGATTGCGCGATGCAGGATTGCGTGACGTTAGTGTGACGCGTAGTTCGTATGTGGCGACGTAGATTCCGCCACATCACTCCCCTCCAGAGACCGGAGGTCGATAGTGGGCTGAGTCGTGTATCTTGCGATGCTTGCTAGTGCCAGTTGTGGTTCCAGTGAGTCGGAACCGGGTGCCGCATAGTTCACGGTGAGTCGGAAGCGGAACTATCTGCGGTGATACCCCAGTTAGTCGGGGTGGCGCTGCGTTATGCTCCAGTGAGTCGGAATATACAGCGCTAAGTTGAGGTTGAGGCTGAAGGTGATGACCAGGAATGCGCGTCCGCTGCATGCTGGTGGTCAGGATACCCGTTGAAGCCGTAGATGCTGGCTGGCTGTGTGACTCGCCGCTCGAAAGCTTGAGGAAGTGATGCTGATGACGACACGCTGAAGGATTTGCACGAAGGCTGCGCTGACGTTCATACACATTCTGCAATAGCCCTAAAGCCAGCCGTGCAGGTTATTACGACTGCCAGTAAATATCAGCCCTCGGAAGAAATGTCTGGTATGACGTGGAAGCTAATTTGGTAGAAAAGTATAGAGGCATGAGGAACAGGGTGTAAAGTTCACTCATCCTCCATAGAAAAGGGAGGATCCTCCGACCAGACGGGTGTTGTGTCTGGTGGGCAACTGCCCGACGGTTGATTTCGGGACGTTGTATATTATGCTAGTCGCGCGGTATACTCTGATTGCGCGATGCAGGATTGCGTGACGTCAGTGTGACGCGTAGTTAGTATGTGGCGACGTAGATTCCGCCACAAGTGTATTTTGTAAATTTTTTATTGTGCGTTTTATTTGTGCAGATTAAACAAGTTTTCTTTCTTTTTCTTTTCTTTCTATGTTTTTCAACTACAATCTTATGTTTGTTTGTTCTTGGGATCAATCATCCCAACTACGGCACCCTTCATTGTGCGTGGTCCAACACCCACTTGGCCGGTGTTTTATTTAGCAGTGAATAAGCATAGATTCTTGATAAAGGGTTTCATGGAACACTATCAAAAATGTACCTATCCAAAATCAAAATATTTTATTTCACATAAATCTACGTGGGCACTTAAGACGCGTCAGAAATTAGGTGCACTTGGTTCCAATTGGTCGTTTCCTATGGAGAAGAGGCGGCAAGAAACTCCACGGATACTCTTTTAAAAAATGGCACTGTATCTACTGCATTGTTGTAAACTAAAACGGATAATAAAACAGCAAGTTTGCATCGTGATATGTAAGAAATGAGGCAGTACCAACTAAAACTATTTTTAGTGTTCTTCCGTACCTCAAAAGGAAAAAACGGATCCCTTATAGGGTCACTTTGTTGTCCGTCTGTCTGACAGTCAGTCAAGACCCTTTTTCTCAATAATGCGTGGAGGTATCAAGTTGAAATCAGTATCAAATACGTAGGTCTACGGTCTCTTAGAGCTCTAACTAAAAAAAAATCAAACTTCTACGACTTCCTACCGTTAATTTGTAATTTAATCACATAAAAAAAAAATGTTTTGGTATTATAAACTTAAATTTGCAGTAGGCGAATTGACCGTGATCGATGTATGGGAGAACATGTTGTTCAACTACAATGTTAAGACATTGATTTGGGATAAATTCGTCCCTATTAAGAAACCCTTCATTGTGCGTGGCCCGACACGCACTTGCCCGGTTTTTTTAACGCGAGATGCCCTTCGCTATGTGGAAAGGGAGGGTTATTACCGTCCCAACGGCCGCAAGCTCCTCTAACGTATGACCTTCTACTATGTGACCGGATACTGTTCCCGCAATGATCCACGATAAAACAACATTAGCTAACCTCAGGATTACAGGCAGTTTATCACACAACACCAGCCGTTCCAATCCATTGATTTAAAAAGAAAACAACCATGACACCAATCTCGTTTTATTTCAAAGATAATATTTATCGCTCGTTCCACGTCAAGTTTTATGAATAGGCTGGGAGATTGTGTCGGGACACCTGTAAGGCTTCCGAGATTATGTACTTTCAGTTAAGTAGTTATACCTACTTAATCCAATGTCAAGTCAAGTACCGTGGTGCTTGAATCGATAGTTCATATTCTGGACAATACGATGGACAGTTTGACCGCGGACAATATTTCCGCGACGGTAGAATATAATGTATTGGTAATCTGTGCAATAATGCACACGTAGGACAATAATAGACTCCCAGGATCTTGCACACGTAGGAAAAATACACTCCCAGGTTTTCCATAAGATTCCAAATTGTCCGCGGACAAATTGTACTTCGTGCTTTCCGTATCCAGTAGATATTGTTTGTAGGTGGTATTTTAGATAATTGTCGTAATAATGTAAATTGGCGTACGCGGTGCGGATGATATGTTTGAATGAACATTGGATTTAAGGACATAACGCTTTAAGAACACTTCTTATATTCTTCCTGCTCAGAATTTCCCAGTTCAAAATTTTCAATTGATTCATAAAAGTGCCATACATTACGGTTTACAACGTCTGCCACCGATACAATATTCTAGGTATCATAATATATTCAAAAAGTCCATCCAATCCGTCCAATATATCCTATCCTTGACCCCTTCCTCACGTCACCTTTTTCTCCCCAGGCACTTCCGAAGAATGGGGCAGAAAACCGAACGTTTTATCTAAAGGTACCCAGTTGATTCGACGAGGCAAAGGGAAAATTCAAGACGTTATGCATCGAACCAAAGGGAAAATCCAAGACGGCGCACATTCATTACCGTCACCAAAAGCGTCGTTGAAACGGCTCGGTTATCGTAAACCTGCCTCGCATCCTAAGCAAGAAGATCCCAATGTTAACCTGCCTGAGCAACGTTTGCTAAAGATTTCTGACCTTGCAGCGAATTTGCCAGAGTGTCCAGGCCTTGGGGAAAGTGGGCCATCTGAATCCCCGGCGAAAGTGGCCGAGCTACCAGACCATGCGACGAAACTGCCACAATCTCGAGGCCTTGTGGCAAAAGCGCCAGAGTTTCCATGCTTTCCGGAGATTTTTACAGAGTGTATATGCTTTGCAGCGAACGTGTCTTCTGCCTCTCCCTCGAAAGTGCCAGAAGGTTGCCATGGGATAGGGTTAGATTGTTCATGCGTTCCGAGGAATGAGCCTCCACCAGGATGTTTTTGTGTTCCAATGGATGGGTCTACTCAATCTTCGGCAAAAGTGCCCCAGCGTGCAGGCTCTGGGGCGAGTTTGCCCCAGCATGCAGGCACTGCGGCGGATTTGGCCCAGCGTTCAGGCGCTGCGGCGGATTTTTCCCAGCGTGCAGGCACTGCGGCGGATTTGTCCCAGCGTGCAGGCGCTGCGGCGGATTGGCCCGAGCGTCAAGGCCCAGCGGGTTTGCCTCCAGTCCATTTTGCGAACTTGCCTGCCGAATCGGATCTATCACGGCAGCCGTGCCCAGCAACCTGCCCATCACACTGCCCCTCTCGTCCGATGGCAGCGCGGCAGACGTGTCCAGCAACCTGTCCATCATGCCCCGCTAACTTCAGCAGGTGGGATAACCTTATGATGGTGCTAGTTTGTGCTACTGTGTTGATGCTCATCTTGTCCACTCCCTTATCTAACTTTTTTGGAAGGAGCAGGGGGCGGCGGAGCAGATAGGTGTAAATATAATAATTATATTTTTTGAGGTTTTTTTGTTTTATTATTTTTTTAATTATTTAAGAAAGAAGCTGATGGTAAGATTTAAATGTATTATATATAACGTATTATGAAATCAGATAACTAACTCTCTGGCAATGGGTTCCATACAATCAATTGTTTAATATTAGAATAGAATAATATTTAATCGTAATTCGTCGTTCGTCGTATTTTTAATCATGAGCAGTCGAAACTTTTCTAATGGATCCTACTAGATCGAAAAACTTAGTAATAACTCAACGAAAATATCATCAAAAACTCTCATTCGTCTCAACATTCGTGTTGACTAGTGCTTGAGTTATCGCAGCATTAAACCACTTAGTAACTATTACGTAATCTGCTATTCTAAAAGCATAATTTTGTCGGTACATGTTCCTGAGCTTGGTCAAGGTACGTCTATCACTGATAGTAGGTATCTCGTGTCCGTCTACAACATTATTATTGGAAAGCGCTGTGAATACACTTACGTGATAGGGATGATGCTAAAAAAGAAATTCTATTTAGTCCGTCAGTGAGATAATAAAAAATATTAGACACGTATTTTTTGCTTTATCAATTATCATATTAATAAAAAATTAATTAGATAACACTCATGAAAGTTGGGAAGTGGGGGCTCGCTACGTCACTTCTACGTATAAAATCTCTAGCTAGGCGTGACGTCATGCCATATTTTAACTCAATGTATGGCCGTAATTTTTTTTGTTACGTAAAAAAAACTATTTACAAAAAATACAACCGACTACCAAAAACAACACTACAAAGTGAAAAATAACTTTAATTTCGGAAGTCGGTGTCTGGTTAAATGTATTTTCAATACACTTCCTCGAAAACTGGTTCATATCGCACTACGATTAGGTTCACAATGCAATATATTTCACACGCGTGCGATTTTTCATTTTCCAACACGTGTGCGGGAATAAAAATTGACACAGATAACTTATACCTACACTTAATCCAAATTGGTTCAATGCCTCTATTCGGAGGTGAATGTTTTTATGATTTATGATATGCGTCTTTACGGCGTTAATATTTTTTGAATATTAAAATAATGTTTATAAATAGAATATCATCAAAAACGATGATTATTACAATAAAAAAAACGTTGAACAAATAAACATTTATTTATGTTCTAAACTCGAAAATATTTGAATTTTCTATTTTTCATATTAGGTTGTTTATCGGCTTTATACCTTTGTTTCTCCTTCAACCTGGCGAAAGCAAAGCGCGGAAAAAAAAAGAAAGTTTAAATCATAGTTTCCAAATAATTCATTACAAAAATATTTTTCGTTATTTTATTTTATTTCTTCAAAAGTGTATTGAAAAACATCGTTTGATACACGTGGACATTTGTTATTGCATTCGAGGCGGAATTAACACCCGAGCCGTAGGCGAGGTTGTTTTTGAGCCTAGAACTGCAATAACAAACATTCTCCACTTGTATAAAAATGTACTATTTCGGTTTTTGCCACCGACTTCCGAAATTAAAGTTATTTTTCAATTTGTAGTGTTGTTTTTGGAAGTCGGTTGTATTTTTTTGTAAAAAAGTTTTTATTCATGGCAGCTGTCACTGCGGCCGTTATGTGGCAGCTGGCAGCCACCACACTTCTACGCAACTGTAGCTTTAGCACGCAATAGCCCTCCTCAATGCCCTCCTGCTCATATTTCTGACATCATCCCTTAGCCGCATACACAGCAAACATAGAAAAGGGGAAGCACATTCTTTGCCATTAACCAGAGTTTTATCGCTACTCTGGTTTATAAACGCAATAAAAGCAATATGGCTACTCTTTGGTTGGGTTAGAGCCAGCTGAATTAAATTGTCTGTATTTGTTTAGACTAGGTAGCCATTATGAACACACGTAGAGCCTATTCACAATTATGGCTGTTTCAAGTTTAAATTTAATCTCGGCATTTACTACATGGCCGTGTATATGAACATAATTTAGATAAAATTCACAGGCAGTGTAGTAGGTGGGTTCGTGTGGCCACTTTTAGTCGGTATTAGGTTTATTAGGTCCCACGCAATATCTAACTAAGCTACTGCAGGGAATGTTCCTACAGATTAGGTATACAATAGCCTCTCTAAACTTATGAATTAGATGGGCTATATTTTTCCATGGTCTTTTACATTCATTCGTGGAGCTCGTGGCTAAGTAGAGGAGCTCGTGGCTAAGTAATAACAGCCGTACTGGTCGATCCATCAGGTTAAGCTACGCTTGCCGGGGTTGGTCCGTGGATGGGTGACCATCTTCACATACCGAGACTCCTCCGTGCCTCGGAAAGCACGTTAAGCCATTGGTCCCGGCTGTCATTCGTGGATCTTTGACAGTCGTTACGGGTCGTCAGAAGACCGAAAGTCTGACAACCCAGTTATTGGGTTGTGGAGGTCAGATAGGCAGTCGCTCCATATAAAATACTGGTATTCAGCTGCATCCGGTTAGACTGGAAGCCGACCCCAACATAGTTGGGAAAAGGCTAGACAGATTGATTGGTCTTTTACATTCATTATAACCATCTTACTGCCCCTGTCCCATGTTTTGGGTTAGCCGCTGAGGGCCCCGATCCCGCAGCTACACGTCCCGGAGAGCCACGATTTGGATATTAAATTTGATAAAAATTTTCTTTTTTTGTTTTGTTTCAACTTTTAACGTACACATAAAAAGTGCTTTAAGGTATGATAATGTGTTTGTTTGGTTTCTGCCGGCATATAGTGGTTTCAAATATGAAAAATATGTGGGCGTAGGGACCTTTCGTCCCTATAACGAAAAAATATTTTTCGTTATTTTATTTTATTTTTTCAAAAGTGGATTGAAAAATGTCGTTTGATACACGTGGACATTTGTTATTGCAGTTCTCGGCTCAAAAACAACCTCGCCTACGGCTCGGGTGTTAATTCCGCCTCGAATGCAATAACAAACATTCTCCACTTGTATCAAAATTGCAATTGCCTTGTTGTATTGCGACACATTCATTAATATTAAACGGATTTTCTCCAGTGTTTCTATCGGAATCAGGGCTTGGAATTGGTTTTGAAATACCGGTTAATATTTTTCATCAAACCGTTATGATTCCGTACTTGTTTCTGTTTTCTCAGAGAAAATTGGGTTCGTGATTTAGACGGTTTAAACTGAAAAAGAAAGGAGGAAGCTACCGAAACTAATCGGCAAAATTGAATCAACAGACTAAACATTATTGCCCGGTTTCTGAGATTTTTAAATGGAGTCAACCATATGATAGTGATTATTGGTTCGTTAACGTGTTTCTGAACACTTCGTAATGGAAGAATTTAACTTAAAAGTCGAGTGAATTACTAACGAGGTTTTATCTGAGGACGTCAAAAACCCAGCATAAGGAAGGAATTCGCTTAAATAGATATTTTTTTCGAATCATTAACTATTGAGAGTTTAAACTCCGTTTAAGAATTCCTCGGAAACCGAGCGTTAGTGAATCGTGGGCGTTTGTACATAAAGACACGCACAAAACACATGCTCCTACTGAGATGACTCGATGCAGTGTAGTTAACTTGATTTATAGTCTAGACAAGTTAGTATAAGTTGCTCTAGATACAGGTTGGTTGGTACGGAATGAATCATGCATACGGCCACCATTACTGCTGAGCGTGCTCGCCTGCTGGCTGTGGGTGAGTGGGAGTCGGGCCTTTGACTACAGGCGCTACCGTCACCCAACATAGGCATATTCTAGGCAGGGACCATTTTGGTTACCCATTGAAAGGGTGTTCGATAGGGTTTTTATTAGCAGTTAATCAAAAACCCATAAGAAGTAGGTAACCCTTTTGAATGGCTTTAAGGGACCATTGTGGTTATCCATTGAAAGGGTTTTTCTAAGCAGTTAAACAAAAACCCATACGATGTGGGTAACCCTTTTGAACAGATTAAGCCGTTTAAAAGGGTTTCACTTCAACTCTTTTAAAAACGATAACAGCGCGGCAGCGTAACATTCCGACTCGGAGCAATATATTATGATCTTTCGTTGATGCCATACGTTGCAAATAGCTAATATGGTAACCCGAACAAAACCTTATAATAAATGGGTTATCTTAATGAAGGGGTAACCCTTTCACTAGGTTTCAGGTATAGAACCCATTCCATGGGTTATCCATATTGAAGGGATAACTCTTTTACTGGGTTTCAAGCCTAAAACCTATTCAAGGAGTTACACATGATAAAGGTAAACGGCTTATCCCCTTCGAAAGAATTAACTCTTAACCGGGGTTGTACGGTCCCTGGTTCTGGATGCTCCTTAAAAGGCTCCACATCGCTGTCAATGCGGTGAAGGCGTCGACTGACTCCTAAATGAGGTTCTTCAATTGTTTTACTTTAATTGCCGTCACGTCATCTTCCTGCCCTTATCCCATATTACTTGGGGTCGGCGCAACACGTTTTCTTCTTCCATTCTCCCCTGTCAACCGTCACGCTGTCATTCACTCCCTTCTCTTTCATATCATTCCTCACACAATCCATCCATCTTTTCTTTGGCCTTCCTCTGCCTCTCCATCCATCAACATGTATATTCATCACTCTTTTAGTCACATGCGTTTCGTCTGTCCTCATCACATGCCCATACAAACAATTTCCTTTCAACTTTTCTGTCACTGGCGCCATTTTCAAACTTCCTCTTATTCATTTCTTACTTTATCCATTCTCGTCTCTCCACACATCCATCTCAACATTCTCATCTCCGCTGAATGTAATTTTTTTTCATCCGTCTTCTTCACTGCCCAGCAATCCGATCCATAAAGTACGACTTTAATTGACGTCATGTGCCTGCCGTAAAATACGGGACCCAAAGACCCAGTCAGTTGTTTACAGAGTAATGAGGTCCTCTGTAAAGAACCTCATTACTCTGTCATTTATAAATAGAAGTCCCTTATCAGCGCGTGTTGAGTCAAAATAAACTGTTGCTTTACCTCGACAAAGTATTTGCATTTCATTAAAAAATAATATAAAAAAAAAACAAAACAATTATACACATACTTACATAATTTTAAAGTGAAAAGTGCAAAAGGTAGGTTTTTGAGTTAACGCTTGTATTAATTTCACTCTTCATAGAATTTCCATACCAAGAAAA
Organism: Cosmia pyralina; assembly: GCA_946251885.1. Taxonomy (NCBI): domain Eukaryota; kingdom Metazoa; phylum Arthropoda; class Insecta; order Lepidoptera; family Noctuidae; genus Cosmia; species Cosmia pyralina. The sequence goes on from OX276354.1 coordinate 1,533,728, forward strand.
TCGATTCTAAATTCCAAAAACAAAAAAGCATTTTGAGTTTTGACTTTTGACTAACCTCAACGTTTTTTGGGGCACGTAGCGAACAGGCTTCTCTTGCTAAAAACAATGAGCAAATAGCCCCGAGTGAAAAATAACAACTAATATATCCTGTCTGTGGCAATATATTATTAAAGTTAGCATACTAGATCTTTATCGACCCTATTCCTAATACCCGTACCTTGATACCTCCTTCATGTAATATCAGAGCTTATGTGATCTAATCCTTTGCACATACAGTCATCAGATATATACCAACTAGTTTCAATAGCCCGTAGTTCCTAGGCTACATGGCACAGAGTAAATATATCGGATCAGGAAAACAACATCTCTGCTACAATGTAAACTGTTTAACATACTGTTTTCCATAGACAAACAAAAACATATGTGGCATTGTTTGAGGTTCGCTCAAGGCTGGTATTGTTTTCTAATTCGCTTTACGTGATGCTCTGTCGTTATGTTTGTCTCTAGTTGAAGGGATAAGCAGGACTGTCGTATTTCCGGAAGACTTAGCTATGAGTAGAGCTTGTCTAAGCGCCCCACTACCGTTTACTGTAGTGGGGCGCGTCATTTAAGCTTAGACGAGCTCTACCTAAGTCCTAACCTACAGTAGGCCGCATAAGCTGGCATCGCATTCTACTCCGTATGATAGGCCAGCTCAAGGTGTGCCAGGTATACCAGGGTTATTATTATTAATAAGAGCCTGTGATTTCCCACTGCAGGGCAAAGGCCTCCCTACTCTCTTTCCACTTCTCTCTGTTTGTAGCTGCTAAGGACCAGTTCTTGTTGAAGGAGTCCAGCTCATTCCGCCATCTCCGTCTGAGCCTGCCGTGATGTTGCTTGCCATTAAGTAGGACCCATTGGTTCGTACGTTTGGCCCATTAATAAATAATAATAATAATAAACCATTTATTTCAGGCGACACTGGCTCATAGATAAATACCTTAACCTAAACATACATATTTGAATATAAACAAAACTTGTGTTAATAAATTAGGCTTAAGACTATGTTAGTAGCACTCCTCTTTGCACTAGCTTGACCTTAAGTGCTGCCCTGTGGAACTTGTCTGCGGAAGCAACGGAACACCACGTCCTGTGGCCAAAAGTCTTCCTCCATGACGAGGGGTAGGTAACAGTTTGGTACACGCACCACGAACGCCTTGAAGTTGACGTTGCGGCGCGACTCCAGTAACTGCACCCTCGGCGTGTACCTAGTCTTCTGGCGCACGTACTCCACGATGTCCTCCGCCTTAGTGGTGTAGTGTAGGCGCGAGATGTACACCGGTGTGTTCGGCTTTGCGGCACGCAAGCTCACTTCGGGCTCCGCAGGAGCTTTGCCGCAACGGTTCTTATTAATTCGCGATCGGCGCTTCCTCCTGTGCACCGTCACGAAACCCTCATCATTATCAGCCTTGTTCGACGCCTTCTCAGGCATAGGCTCCATCCTTGGAGCGCCAGGGACGCTCGCGGTGACGGCATAGATCGTCTGACATGCGGCAGATGTGTCCAGCCCATCTCCATTTTGTTCCATGTACCAGGGTTACTTCAACAATATCCATGGGGTTAAAATATCAATTAATGAATCCTTTACTTTATTGATGAAGTCTGTATCTTCGTTCATCATCTGCATAGCCATTTTCAGGCTTCCAGTCTGAATACCAGTATTTTACAAGAAGCGATACTCCATGGTAAGACTGGTTGTCTGACTTCCAGGCTTCAGACTACCCGGCACAACTGTTAAAGATTTACAAAATGACATTGCTTTCCGAGGCACGGAGTAAAGGTTTACAAAATTACAGTGCTTTCCGAGGCACGGAGTAAAGATTTACAAAATGACAGTGCTTTCCGAGGCACGGAGTAAAGATTTACAAAATGACAGTGCTTTCCGAGGCACGGAGTCTGTGTTTTCATGAAAGAAAATTACCCCATCTAGAATAAATAGGTCTGGTAGTTTAACCGTGAAAACGTACTTGGTAAGCAGCCAAACTTCTTTTGATTATTAAATTAAAAAGGCTTGTAAAAACACGATCACCATGTTAAAGGTTCTAATATCACATCTCATGTACTCGTAATAATGTTTACCAGCTGAAATGCGCAGATTTTCCAACGTTTCGTGTTACGTAAGGTAAAAAAATGTGCGGTAGATATTACAGCGGGATCACCAAACCATTTGCAAGTATTTTCCCGCGTTATTAACAAAATTTACAAGTGCGTTCAAGACGTTTCTTTTTCATTCATCTTTCTTTTTGAGGAAAGAAAGATGTTTTTAATTTAATAACAAATTCTGATTTATCTTTTCTTTTTGTTGAGCGCTTTTAAATATTTGGGCGTGAATATTTCGTTATACGCACGAATTCTTGTTTATTGGAAGCTCTTGGAAACTCAGCCAGATGTTTGTTCCCTGGACACCAATACAAACATCTATTTCAAGAGACTAAACAGTAAAAATTAACACATTACACATTCACAAAATAATATAAAAACGATTCCAATATCTAAGTATCTATATTATTTTTATCTCACAACAACTTTCAATCATCAACTTCCTAGGAATAATCTCCATCAATTTTCAAACGACAAAGCCTCGATTGGAAGCGGAGAGCCACGAAATATTAATGCTAAGCGGATCAGATGGTTTCCGTCGGGACCCAGTGATGGCAGGAAGTGGGGAGTTCCACGGGAATGGTTCCACGGGACTATAGTACCTACCTACTTACTATTTGACTATTTGGTTATTTCGGATGATAACGAATGGTGGCAGGGTGGAAGTGTTTTGTAGTTCCTAACGAAGATTTTGATGATTATTTTGTGGTATCCGTCTGTTTTTGGAGTCGAGCATTTGTTTCACTTAGACCGTACACAGGCATTTTTGAATTTACAAGATTAGTTAGAAATACACTTGCCTGATCTAAAGCTTACGTTCTTTTGAGAGAACTGGATGAATCTTTTGTGATACTTGGTTAGAAATCCTATAAGCCTGTTCCTATGATACGTCATAGTATACGCATCGCTAGAAAGATAACTTATTATGTAGGTAGAAATGCTTGCACTGACTGGACAGAGCCACTCAAATCTGTGTGGTTCTTTCCTCAAAAGACCATTCCAGACATTGATCTTCATCTCACATGATCTGACCAAGATTATGTCTGGACTTTAAAAGAAACTTTGACCCTTGAATTTGTCCTAGCTTATAGTTTTAAGTGATTCCGATATCTTGTTTACAGAATAAGCAATTTTATTTCATTTCAAAGTTTTTTTTTATTGTCACTTAAGCTAAGCGCACATTGCATTCGAATTCCCAATACAAAAAAGCGTTGCGTGTAGCGTGGGATACAAGATGTTCGAAAGTGATGTAGGAGGATTGGATTGTTGCGTTGCGGTGCGGTCCGCCCAAATCTGTGTCAGCCTTTATTTTTACAAATACGGGTAACACCAATATTGATCTGACATCAATGTGTAAGTATAACTTACAGCCTTTCCACTTGTCATCCCGTAAAAATAGGACCCCAACTAAAATAGGTCAAAGTCGTGTTCCGAACAACTTTCAGGTCATATTTATGCCTTTCTGACCTTTCTTTACAAATGCTTTTCGTAATGGCAAAGGTTGACCTCTAAACTAATATTCATTAGACTGGATGAGCAGTGCCTAATGAAATCATGTTGGCTTAGAAGGTTACAAGCTTTATGCACGTCACTGAAATTAAGATTCGAGTGATTGATAAAAAGCTTAGCTGTGTAGCGAATGCCATTTCAGAAATTAGTTTTTAGGCTGAAAGTATCAAGTTGTTGCAGAATTCGCCGTCTCTTGTCCACTAAAAAACCCACTTATATGTAGATATAACATCATGAGCAGAACACCAGTGAGCATGCCATTAAACCTATATGCCACAGGCAGGCGTGTATAATATACCCTCATTTTGCCAGTAATGCTTAAGTGTCTTGTAATAGGGGGCGAGTGGTGAGCATTCGCTGCTACTAACACAACCAACTGTGATCATCAAAGCGTCTTCCAAAATATTATTATTATGATCAATTTCTTTGCGTTCATAAATGGTAGCACTCGATCTTGTGTTTGTTGTGTTGAGAAATAGTTCTGTCGCTTATCAATGATCGTGTCGTTCATTTTATCTACTACGTCTAGGCACTAAAGTGGATTCTTTTTTGCTCAACTAACCTTTATTAATAATATTAAGTCCAGTGTCCATACCAATCTAGGTTCCATCCAGATAATAACGGCAATTTGTTAGTAAATCTCCTAGCGTGGGCGGACGTCGCATCGGCTAGGGAATAGAAACATGTCTCCATAATGTATATTGATGTGTCCCAGGGGGCGGTTGAATGGCTCCTTATGGTAGGAAGCCTTATGGATTGCTGGATTAATGATAATACTTATGAAGTATGAAGCAATGAGCGAAAGGAAAGTAGACGTTTTAAAATAAATAGGATAGAGTTTTTTTATGAAGCATATGTCAAGGCTGACTTGAAATTTCAATTTATTCTGAAATAAAGTCTATTTACATTGTAAAGTTTATTCTAAATTAACTAATAAACCATTAATATATAATCCTAACCTAACTAAAACTATTAAAAAAATAAAATATGGCGTCGAAAAATTCCTCCGCATCGCTGTCGACTGGTAATGTACCCAAGAGACTGGCGGCATTGCCACGTTGTATGGCAATGCGTAGCCTCTGGCCAAGGTAAAAGCCAGCCTTCGGGTCACGGGAAGTGTCAACCAGCCGTTTGCAGATTTCGTTGTCAAGCCTTGACGTTTTCTACTTTTCTACAGTTTACTCATAGAAAGTCATATCCTGACGTTTTTCCGCGAACCTTCGCCTTTCAGCCAGGAACAGCTGAACCACAAAAAAACCAACCAGCTTGCCAAGGGGTATCGTATTACGCAGTAACTGAGTTGTGGAAGTCAGATAGGCAGTCGCTCCATGAAAAATATTGGTATTCAGCTGCATCCGGTTAGGTTAGGCTAGGCAGATGATGAGTCAGGGACAGCAAGCTGTTAGCTTTTAGTGACCGTACCGATTCATCATTCAATGTTTGTAGAAAGGGAAAGAGAAGTTATGCTTCTATCTCTATCTAACAGTGTGTTCACTAGATAAATATTTTTCAACATAATGGTGTGCGTCATATTACGCAATATGACGCACAATAACGATCAACTTTTAGCGACGTGCCCCTAAACAAGTCGCCAAACATGTCAGGCATCACGTGTCAATTTGTTACTAAGTAAATACAGTGCTTCAGTCGCTCCTTACGACATCTACTGCTGAAAATGGGTGGCTCATTATTCTGAAAAACTTACGGCACGGAATATTAGTTAGATAAACTCGCCTTTTCCCATAGGGGTAGATAAAAACTGTGGACGTCAATTGGTACAGTCGGCCTCAATTTTATTTATCCCTATCGACAAAAATTCATCAATTGTTTTACAAGCTTTTATTTAACTTGCAATGTTTGTATGTTAGTTTGTTTGTTTAGGCCGAATCTTGTAAGCTGAATTAAAACAGGTTCCTCTTATCCTACGTTGTTGATATTTTACATGTTGGTTCCGTTTCAATGACAATGCATTTTTACGACAAGCATGACCTGATTCTATATCCAGGATTGGTTCCAGACGAAGAAACTACTGAACGATCAACAGTACAGACACAAAATTTTATATGCCTACGCATTAAATTATGATACTCGGTTCTAAAGTCCACCATGACCTGGCTGCTGCACCCAGATTTGTCTCCAGGTGAGGGCGGGCACACCTCAACGGTCAACAGAAGTTGACCAAGTTAAAACAGTGTTATGAAACGGAAATTGTAAACAATCAAATGAATAATTCTTGGCCCTATTGGTGCATCTTTTTGAGACTGACTGTACGACCCTTACATGACATAGGTACATAGTACTTCGTTCATCTCCTCCTTTTTATGCCATTCTTCCCTATAACTATATTCGTATAAAAATTATTATGATTATCCAAGCTCTTACTTTCAACCTTCAACAGTTTAAACATAAGTAATAGGTCTTTACCTATGAAATTGCTGTTTTGTATGAAAAAATTTAAACGAATTTTTTTCATGCATTTTTTATTTGTATTAATCGAAGTAATCACCCATGCAATCAATGCATCTTTGCCAACGCAGTGGCAGTTTATTGATGCCCTTCTTAAAGAAATCAGCTGGACGGGAGGCAACAAATTCTTCAAAGGCATTTTGTACTGCCTCTCGGGTATTGAATTTTTTTCCCGCCAAGAAGTTATCAAAATTCTGGAAAAAGTAGTAGTCTGTAGGCGCAAGGTCTGGTGAGTAGGGCGGATGACGGAGAGCTTCCAACCCCAGTTCTTGCAACTTGGAGACCGCCTGCTGTGCAGTATGAGGTCGCGCGTTGTCGTGCAGGAGCAGCGGAGACGAGCGATTGACCAATGCTGGTTGGAGATGTGCCAGCTTCTCCATCATTGTGTTCAGTTCTTCACAGTACACATCTGAAGTAATGCTCACCCCGTTTGGTAAGAAGCTGTGATGAATCACACCGGCGCTAGACCACCAAACAGTAACCATCACTTTTCTAGGGGTAAGTTTTCGTTTAGGGCATTGTTTAGTTGCTGAACCAGGATCCAACCAACTTGCTGAGCGCTTGCGGTTATCAAACAGAATCCATTTTTCATCGCAGGTAACAATGCGGTTCAAAATTCCTTCATTTGTGTGTCTGTTGAGCAGTGCAAGGCACGTCTCGACGCGTACTTCGCGCTGGCGACCATTGAGTTCGTGGGGCACCCATTTGTCAAGCTTTTTTACCTTGCCAATTTGACGCAAATGGACCAATATTGTTTTGACGCTAACGTCGAAAGCTGCTGCTAATTCAGCCGTAGATTGTGTATCATCAGCTTCCACAATCGCCTTTAATTCGTGTTTGTCGACCAAAGTCTTCGGACGACCGCGAGGTTCATTTTTCAGGTCGAAATTTCCAGAACGGAAGCGAGCAAACCAATAACAAGTGGTGCGTTGGTTTGTAGTGTTAGCTCCGTAAACGTCGTTGATGTTGCGTGCCGCTTGTGCCGCGTTGCTGCCACGACGGTACTCATATTCCATAATTACTCGAATTTTTAACGTATCCATGATGACGAAAAAGATTGAAATGCGATGAAAATGTAACACTAATCAATAAACAAATGACTACTTTTGGAAAAAAAAATCCATGTTTTTAAAATAAAATTAATTTGAAATTAGAATTCTTCGCCAAACAAAAATTATTTTGATTTGAAATGGCCAGTACTGCAGAACGGCAATTTCATAGGTAAAGACCTAATATAGACGGTCTTATTACAAAAGATTTAAAATAATGTTCAACGCGTTTTTTATATATGGAGTTTGATGTTGACATTATCTGCGTCTATTTGCATAAATAAGATACAAAGAAAATATTAATAGGATAATAGAAAATACAAAAGTATATTTGATTATATACTTGGCATCAATATTGTCTTTAGTAAGTATGGGACCGCAATTTATCTTGAAAATAAATTCTGCCGGTTGTCTTGGGAGTATAGTCTTGTAGCAATATTGTGTGTTACGTAGGCACCTAATGCTTTTCTCAGTTTTCTTGTTAACATAAAGTTCTTGGAAAAATACCAATTATTTTCGTCTATATTTGCATAAAAATCATTATATTGTCTGTTTATATTAGGGATTGTTGTAAGTAATATTGAGTAGTGCCTCGGAAAGCACGTTAAGCCGTTGTTCTTCGCTGTCATTCGTGGATCTTTGACAGTCGTGACGGGTCGTCAGAAGCCCGAAAGTTTGACTGCATCCTGTTAGACTGGAAGCCGACCCCAACATAGTTGGGAAAAGGCTAGGCAGATGATGATGTTGTTTGTAATGATGCTTATCGTAGGTAAATATTAAGTATTCAAGGACTATTTTTTGAATGACTATGTTGCGGGTGGATATCAAACTTCCCGTAGAGCAAAATGCTCAACCATCGAGGAGATACTTAGTTAGTTTTTTAATTTTGTTTAAATGTGTCCCTTGCAGGTAGGTAGGTAGATACCTACTCTGCCAAATATATATTTTTCTTTGTAACACACACGTTATCATTGCACGCACCACGAAGTCGTCTCGACTCCGTAAGATCGGTTACAAGATTACCCTGTTATATTGGATCGTCTCCTACTGCCTTTTGGTTTTCCCTTAGCCTATCTGATCTAGTAACTAAGCCAAATAACTGAGATAAAACAAAACTTTAGGAACAAAATGATCGCTCATACCCTACTCATACCAGAAGTTTTGATAGCAGAAGCGCCCTCATAATTCACCCTCATTCAGCCTATTCAGCCGCGTTCACCCCCATTCACCGTGCGATAGTATCTGTGACGCAATAACTGTAACGTCAGCGCGTAGAGTGGGACGCCCACGTAAGGACCGGCTGATTTATTAGTTGCAGTGGTTTGAACCTTGAAGTTTTTAAGTGGATAATTGGTGCGGTCGCCTGCCACACCAATTTCTAACCTACGCTGTAGTACAATTACGGTGAAAATAGCATACCTACGTATTAGCTGTGTAAAACATTGCATACATTAAGTATTTATTATAGCTTGTCCACTCTGAAATGATGCGCCACACTACCTGTATTTGTAAGTTTATACACTACGGTGAAGGCGGTCATTTCAGAGTGGACAAGCATTATTTAGAATTATAAAAGACGGATCGACTCTAGGTCATAAAGTTATTGACAATTTTACCTTTTCAATTCAGAGGCCTTAGTGCGAGTTTTTATCAATTTGTACTGAAACTGAATAAGCGCCGTCTGGTCACTATAATGGGAAACACAATTATTCCATACAAATTGATGTACGGTAACGTTAACGTAAACGCGATCGAGTAAGTATAAAAACTAGCACTAAGCCCTCTGAACACGAACTTTACATAATAGCAGCTACGACAGCGGTGGCCGCCACATGACGGCGATAGTGACGGCCGTCATGACAATAATTACATCAAGGTTTAACTTTACGATGCCAAAAACTCTAGGGAAACACACCAACTTACTTTCATTCATAATGTTTCAGTGACGTCATTCGACGGTAAATTGCGGATGTTATGTAGCGTTCACCGCAGTCTCAGGAAATCCTAGCTTTACCCAATTCATTTAATTACCCATGTACTACACCTTAACCCTCTAGGGTAATCCCACATTCAACACAGGTGTAATCGACCCACGTACAACCATTTTCCAAGTCGCGCGTGCCAAGTCCCAACCTTGACCCCATCGCTACTGCAACGTGTAACTGTTGCTGCAACGGACGCATTGAAATTGGCACCCTGTGTAACTTGGCACTTTGTATTGGTGCAAATTGTTAAGGCCAATGTCAAAGATACGAGCACTTCGTTGATCCAGGTGAAAGATTTAACTCAAAAAAGCTTAAGAACTAAGTACTTATTGCTTTTTTGAGTTAATATCCTGTTCATCTTATTATCCATCTTGTCAAGTTATTCAGGAGAGCGATTTGAAGTTTTCAAATCAATATATTTCCATTTCTCTCACTTATATATTTTTCAAGTTTATTGGGAATGTTTTTGTTGTTATATCGTCATTGCAACCACGTTCATTAGAAAGATCACGTCTTTTACGACTATATTTTAAGTCAAAAATCGTAAATTTTCAGTTGATACCCTGTTTATCCGAATGATACCGAACTTTGGCTCGTTTGTACCACGATTCACTAAATACGTTTTACGCTTAGATTATAGAACAAAGGGTTTAACGCTACTCGAGTTTAAAACAACGTCCTATTTCTGCCAATCTGTGAAAGTTTACAGAGATATTGCGATGTCCGTGGGATGTGTGATAGTAGAATTACCTCTCTTTATAGACGGTATTAGATGTTGTGGTAGGCGAAATTTGGATTTACTCGTATTAATTACTTGCCATGCAGCTTTTGATTTATTTTGAGAAGTGTATATAAAGTGGTTATTTTGAGTTTTCTGCGTTAGTCGTATAACTGTTTTGTAAATCTTAGTATAATTCTTAAAATCAATTTTGTTTTTAACCGACTTCTAAAAAAGGAGGAGGTTCTCAATTCGGATGTTTCTTTTTTTTTTTTTTTTTTTTTTTTTTTTTTTTTTTTTTTTTTTTTTTTATGTTTGTTCGCGCATAACTCCGTCGTTTGCCAACCGATTTGAAAAAATATTTTTTTGTTAGAAAGGGTATACTTCCCAAATGGTCCCATTTTTGTCAAAATCCAGTTCTGATGATGGGATCCTGGAGAAATCGATGGAACTCTTCAAATATTATAGGCACACCTATAGCGATTTGGGTATTTTTTATAGTAGCTCGTACATTTGCTCTCGGATAGCACCACTTGGTGAAGTGGAACTGATGATGAAGACCACAGATGGCTACTGGAACTACTCAATGATAAATATTTCACGGGTTGCGATTCGATTACTTTAATATGGTTGCTAAGCAATTTCCGCTCGTCACACAATGCGTGTGGTGAGTGGTTGTTGAGGAGTTCTCCTGGTTCTTACCAGCAGAACTCCTCAACAATTAACGTCCCAGCATCGGGAAAAGCAATATTTTGTAACATGTGATGAGCAGTTGACATTAGACTATTGTAACTTATACAAATTATAAACAGACCCACTAAAAAGTGAAAAATTAAAATTTTTTTACAAAAAAATACAACCGACTTCCAAAAACAACACAACAAAGTGAAAAATAACTTTAATTTCGGAAGTCGGTGGCAAAAACGAAAATGCATTTAATCAGACACCGACTTCCGAAATTAAAGTTATTTTTCACTTTGTTGTGTTGTTTTTGGAAGTCGGTTGTATTTTTTTGTAAAAAAGTTTTTTTACAGTCAGGTTTAAATCTATACGACCAAAGGAATTTTCTCTGCTTTTGACTACAGATTTCATTTTTATTGCAGTAATTTAGATGTTATGTGGAAAACGGGTAATGGTAACCATAGAACATGTTTGGCAATGATTCTAATGATCTATTAGTTTTCGAACGGAATAATGGGAAACTTTTGCCGAGGTTTGTTTAATTTTCTGGGAATTGTTTTTGCATAACGATTCGATATAAAAACAATAGGTATCAACAGACTTATCAAATTGCAACCATATTTTGTTACCGATTGATCGAATTCAGACTATTGTTATTGGTATATTTTGCATCACAATTCGAAATTATTTAAGCACCCTATTGCGAATGCACGACAATTTGTTTCATGTTTCATAAATTCCGATATTTTTATCGAATTTTCAAACATTTGTTTTGTAGCGACTTTTATTGTGAAAATGATAGGGATCGTTATTCCGAGTATGCTACGCATTAGTGTTGTTTGTTATTCGCGTTCGTTTTGTATGAAAATAATAGGCTTTTGCAAAGGTTTAGTGGGTAGTAGGGAGCTTACCTTGTAGCCTAGTTAAGTCACCTATTCGGAAAGGGGCTTTGTCCATCAAGTGTCGGATATAGCTGAAATCTGCTTGCAATGAGACTAGGTAGTTGGAGTCCTATTATATTTACATATGAAAACGAGCTCTTGCCTTAGTAATATAATTTTAGTTTAACAGATGACATAATGTATCATCCTGTATTCTTCGGATGGCTGAGCAACATTTTGTCGGTAACATTTTAAGTCCCAGCTCAGATAAAAGTATCATAACGGCTGTAGTGTTACCGAGTAACCGGGTTGTGGGGGTCAGATGGTCGCTCTATGTAAAATACTGATATTCTGCCGCATCCGGTTAGACTGGAAGCCGACTCCAACATAGTTAGGAAAATATATATAGAGGGTGAACCTTTTGGGACAAAAAACTTTTTACAAAAAAATACAACCGACTTCCAAAAACAACACTACAAAGTGAAAAATAACTTTAATTTCGGAAGTCGGTGTCTGATTATATGTATTTTCGTTTTTGCCACCGACTTCCGAAATTAAAGTTATTTTTCACTTTGTAGTGTTGTTTTTGGAAGTCGGTTGTATTTTTTTGTAAAAAAGTTTTTATTTTTCACTTTTTAGTGGTTCACATGTGCTTACCCCTTCACAGCGTACTGGCGTGATGTTATGTTATAAACTGGTGTGAACAACAAACAGACATGAGATTTCAGCAATCCCAGTCCATTTGCTATCATTTATTGAGGAGTTCCGTTGCCTATCTCAGAAGTTCTTCATCAGGTCTTCACCAAATTGAAATGGGACCACTCCAAGAAAGTACTCTTCCAAAAACTATCCAAATCGCTTCAAGTGTGCCTATAAAATTGGAAGAGTTTTCTCTATTTCTCCAGGATCCCATCATCAGATCCTGACTTGATGATCATGGGACCACTTGGGAAGTATACCCTTTCAAACAAAAAAAAAAATAATCCAAATCGGTCCAGCCATCTTCGAGTAATCGGGGAAAAGGTTTCCGACGAATTGATAACCTCCTTCTTTTTGAAGTCGGTTAAAAAAAATACAACCGACTTCCAAAAACAACACTACAAAGTGAAAGATAACTTTAATTTCGGAAGTCGGTGTCTGGTTAAATGTATTTACGTTTTTTGCCACCGACTTCCGAAATTAAAGTTATTTTTCACTTTGTAGTGTTGTTTTTTTTAAGTCGGTTGTATTTTTTTTGTAAAAAAGTTTTTATTTTTCACTTTTTAGTTGTGGTACCTACCCCACACAAATTCTAATACCACTACCTGCAACACAAACTAGAACATCATCCATATAAAAATGGGGGAAAATACGTATTATTGAAGGTAACTCAAAAACTACCCAAGCAAAGTTAATCAATTTCATATGGGACCAACTTTGATGTATACCCTCTCGAATAAAACAAAAAAAAAATCCAAATCGGTCCAGTCATCTTCGACTAATCGGGGAACATACATAAAAAAAAAAAAAAAATGTTCTGACGAATTCAATACCTCCTCCTTTTTGAAGTCGGTTAAAAAGGTTCTCACTCTATTACAAAAGTTTTGTCATTAAATCGAGAACAAAACCAGACTCCAGCATGAAAATAAAGTGTAACAATTTTATTAGTCAGGATTCCAACTTTGCCATGCTCCAATAATTGTGTAGAAAGAAGGGTCTGCTGAAAGAGTCGGCATGTAAAAGTAGAACATTGGATTGTGAAGCTATTTGGTGCGTTATGTCGCCCTGTCTGGCTATGACTGAAGGTCACGTTAATCAAATTATTTACAGAAACAGAAGAGTTTTATTTCGATATGTTATTTTAAATCGTAAATCGTAAATACTGGTATTTAGCTGCATCCGGTTAGACTGGAAGCCGACCCCAACGTAGTTGGGAAAAGGCTAGGCAGATTGATTGATCTTATTTTAAATCGTCATTTATATGTTGCAGTCAAAACTCATAATCAGTCAAAAGTAGGTACTTTTGACTGTAAGCTCTCGATAATAGTACTTTTAACAAAGGAAGCATTTACTCTTCAAGAATTACATTTGAATAATATTTGTATACTTACCATAATGTGTGTGTGTGGTAGAATGTACAGAACTTATAATAATATTTGTAGACCATAATGTGTGGTAGAATGTATAGAACTTAAAACAATATTTGTAGACCATAATGTGTGTGTGGTAGAATGTACAGAACTTATAACAATATTTGTAGACCATAATGTGTCTGTGGTAGAATGTACAGAACTTATAAAATTACAAACTGTGTGCCCGATGGGATTTTCCATCAGCTAGATGGCGAACTTCCATACAAACTTTCATCCCCTTTTTACCCCCTTTAGGGGACGAATTTTCAAAAACCCTTAGTGCACATTTTCCGTATAAGGAACTCTTGCGCAAAATTTGAAGCTTCTAGACTCAGCGGTTTAGGTTGTGCGTTGTCTTCAGTGAGTGAATGAATGAATGAATTTAAGGTTTTTATTAAGTCGATAAATCTTCTAAAATCTCAGACGCTAACCAAAACTAACAATACTTATTTCCTTTTTTTCCAGACCAGCACACCCAGGACAGCGACTACATTAAGCGCTACCTGGGCGAGCTGACCCCCACGCAGGAGTCACGCCTGCTGCAGCTGCGCAAGTGGATCGCTGACCTGCAGAAGGGCAAGGTGAGCACCTCCTGGAGGTGGTTCAAGGAAGTTAAGACCACGACACCTAAAGTAAGAATTGGCTCCCGTTCTGGGTGTGTGCATGTCAGATTTGTGTTTGTGAACGCAACTACGATACAGGAAAAGCCATTGACGGTGCTTTTTTATGTTAGATACCTAGAATATAACATACTTATGAAATAATGTACGGCGTTAAAGCTAAAAATCAGTCCGAACTTGGGTCCGAGTTAAAATCAACTTCTGCAAGGAAATTTTTGCGAAGACAAATCAGAAAATATAGGTAGTAAAGCAACGTAGTCAAAGGAACCATGAACTTTTTAAGAAAAATAAAAATGTGTTTTTAGTATTTTTGAAAAATTTCTGTCTGAGCCGGGACTAGAACCTCGATCTTTTGTAAAAAAAAAAAACATCCAGTAATGTAACACATATAAACTGATGTAACTAAGACTGGTTTTTAAACTTTACAGCCATACAAAATTTCGTTCATTATATTATTTTCTACTGCCTACTTCAATGTATAGTTTAGTTAAAAGCGGACCGATAACAAAAGGCACCAATTTTGGTCATTGGATCTTAATAGTGCCTTAGATCAAAAAGAAAAAAAATCCCCACGTATACAACGTGTAACGTTAAATGCGCAAAACCTCTTAAGGGGTCAATGTACTAATCATTATGAACAACTTTTACTGTGGACCAAACCTGAAATCGCGAAAAAAAAATCAGCTGTTCAGTATAATAGGTTGGGGAAAAAGTTTCTTCGCATTTTTTAAGAAAATTCAAAACATTTTTTAATATACATTATTTACATTTATCTAAAGTATGTAGGTACCATTTTGTTCGATAACTTTTTGCCATCTTGTAGGTAGGGACATGATCCCATTGCTATAGAAATTTTGGGACTTCTGATCAAAATACCGCGACAAGTGGTATTGGCAGTCCTCTCGTGATGTTAACCTGACACTGCCTAAAGAATTCTGAAGAGACCGAAACAGGTGGAAATCTGAAGGTGCAAGGTCAGGACTATACGGCGGATGCATTAACATCTCCCAGCTAAACTCTCTTAATTTTTGCTGAGTGGCTAAAGATGTGTGAGGTCTAGAGTTATCATGATGAAAAACCACACCCCTTCTGTTGATTAATTCCAGACTTCAATAAAACAAAACAAGCACACAAACAGAAAACTAGACACAAAATTAAATTTCTGTCTACGATGTCCCATGCCTCAAACATAATATTAAAAACATGTGCACAAAGTCGAAATTTATAGCCGCTTTGAAACAGACTGGAGAATTTCGGGCATTCCACACGTAGGCAATAAATTGTAAACTCGAGTAATTCGGCGCTGTGGAAGTGAAACAAAGCAGAGTGTAGGTATAGTGCCAACACTGAGAACTAACACATGAACAAGATAAATATTTGTGTGATTGTTTCTTCTTTATGGGCTCATTTTTCAATAACTTCTATCTGAAGGAAAAATAAGACAGTTTGATATATTTTCTATACAAAAGCTGTCAAACTGCCATATTTATTCCATAAATAAAAGTTAACTGACGATTAAAAAATTAGCAAAATAAAAATTCCTGCGATTTTTATTAAAAGCTTTTATTTTTCTTCACTTGTGACACACTTTCCGGTGTAAGATTGAGCTGAAATTTGGCAAACGTATGTAAAATCGGTGACAATGCAATATATTGGTACCATCGAGCTGACCAGGTGATGGAGCCGGAAGGTGGCCACAGGAACTCGGTAATAAAACAAAGCAACCCCTATCGAGTTTGGGTTCGTTGATTCGTCTTGACAAGGACTCTGGTCCTAGATGATATGCAGACTAATAAAAGCTTGATTTTTACTAACTTTTTTTATGGTTATAGATTTAGAATCGTTAGCTTTTTGTTTAGAATTTTCTAGTGTACTAACTAAACTATAGTATTACTGGCACGCTTGGCATGAAACTGATATTATGCAGTGCGCATTTGCTACTGATCGCATAATATAGTTACGAAGATATGATATTGTGGTCAAAACATCTGATATTCTTTAGTTTCCTTACGACTACCGTAAGTCAAGCTTAGCTGAAAACAACCTGTGTTAATAAGACTACACTTAGACCATACCAAGGTCTTAATCAACAGTCAGAAATTAAGTAGGTACCAAGTTCCACTTTTTCGTTCTCTATTGAGATGAACGGACATGAAACTTCAAGTACCTAACAATCTATATAATATATAAATACACTGCCTCCTACTTTTATAAAACCCAAATAATTAAAGGTTACGCTAGTCAGTCATGAATGACTGCGTAGTATGGTGATTACCCGTCTGTTTAGCGGTGTACGTTTATAACTGAAAATTATATCAATTTGTTTCGTCATTATCAAGCCCTTTATGGAAGCAGAATCGAAAATAAAAATTGGTTTGGAAGTTATGAGCTTAGGAAACTTCCATATTTCAACACTTATTTTGACGTCTATTTTGGGCATAAATAAATAGCTCCCAGAGTATAAAATTGTTACCGTTTACATATTTAGAATAAATACATCCAGTAGTTTTTCTTACATATCGATACGCCCAAAGGTCTGTCTATTCATGAAATTTTACCGGCTCGTTTTCGTTATAAATCATCGTCTATTTCATTAAATAAATAAATACTAAATGAATAAAACTAAATAAGTAAATAAATAAACTAAATAGCATGCATATTAGCCACGCCACTAACGAGTTCGAGCCGTTGACTAGTGTAACCTTAAATTTAATTTCTATAGTTACTGTACAATATCCCAATTTGCTATCAATCTAGCAGCAGCTCTTCTAAACACTTATTCCCTACTCCCAGGTGCCAAGCGACACGACCCTACTCCGATTTCTGCGCGCTCGAGACTTCAACGTAGAGAAAGCTCGAGAGATGCTCTCCCAGTCACTCTTGTGGCGCAAGAAGCACCAGGTGGATCGCATCCTTTCAGAGTACGAGACTCCTGACGTCGTGCAGCAGTACTTCCCTGGAGGCTGGCATCATCATGACAAGGGTGAGTAGACCAGCCTTCCCTTATGCAAACAGGAAAACATTAAGGAGGTGTTGTTCTGGTCGCAAGCGCGACTCGTAAGCTTCAATTCTGTGGTTGATATCCCGGGTCGGGATTTTCATTTGAAATTTCTAAGTAGCACCCTGCTGGAGGCAAGACCTATGCCTAGATAATGGCAATAGGCTCGCCCCCTATTTATAAAAATATCTTAAAAATCATGCGGGATCAACATTTTAGTTTTTTAATAAGAAGGTATCGTATTACCCAGTTACAGGGTTGTGGAGGTCAGATAGGCAGTCCCTCCACGTGGTATTCAGCTGCATCCGGTTAGACTGGAAGCCGACCCCAACATAGTTGGGACAAGGCTAGGTAGATGATGATGAATCTTCGACTTGAAAAATCCTAACATGATAGTAAGGTGCTGTCCTTAGCATTACAATAAAAGCTTCGCCTTGTGTTTCAGACGGACGTCCGCTGTACATTCTGCGACTGGGTCAGATGGACGTGAAGGGACTGCTCAAGTCCATCGGGGAAGATGGCCTCTTGAAGTTGGTAAGATACATGTTTTGTACAATAATTATCATGCCCATTTGAAAGTGGCTTATTTATTTAAAAAAATAATATAATATCGCAATTTTTGTGAAGTTACTGAAAAGCTCATGCGAAAACATGGTTTGTATGAATTGATGGATTAATATTTTTTCTAGAACTATTTGGAGCTAGTTATTTGTAACTAGCACTTCCCTTGCGGCTTCGCGCGCAGAGAAGCTCGTGGCTAAATAATAATAGCCGCACGGCTCGAACCATCAGGTTAAGCTACGCTTGCCGGGGTTGGTCCGTGGATAGGTGACCACCTTTACATATCGAGACTCCTCCGTGCCTCGGAAAGCACGTTAAGCCGTTGGCCCGGCTGTCATTCGTGGATCTTTGACAGTCGTTACGGATCGTCAGAAGCCCGAAAGTCAACCAGTCTTACCAAGGGGTATCGTATTACCCAATTACTGGGTTGTGGAGGTCAGATAGGTAGTTGTTCTATGTACAATACTGGTATTCAGCTGCATCCGCTTAGACTGGAAGCCGACCCCAACATAGTTGGGAAAAGGCAAGGCAGATTGACTTCCCACGCGGGCGAAGTCGCGCGGGATGTCGGAAAATATCCCACGGTAACGAAAATCCTTCCTTATTCCTTGTCTACATTATAAAGGGCACCTCTATGCAAAATTTCAGCTTTATAGGTCCAAGGGTTTGGGCTGAGCGTTGATGAGTTGATGAGCTGTGTCAATCAGTCAGGACTTTTAATTTATATAGATTTTTGGTGGGACTAGATTTTTAGGGTTCCGTACCCAAAGGGTAAAACGGGCTCCTATTACTAAGACTCCGCTGTCCGTTCGTCTGTCCGTCTGTCACCAGGCCGTATCTCATGAACTGTGATAGTTAGACAGTTGAAATTTTCACAGTTGATGTATTTTTGTTGCCGCTATAACAACAAATACTAAAAAACAAAATAAAATAAATATTTAAGGGGGTTACCATACAACGAACGTGATTTTTTTGCCATTTTTATAGATAATGGTACGGAACCCTTCGTGCGCGAGTCCGACTCGCACTTGGCCAGTTTTTGTATTATTATTTGCGTCTAGATAAGGTATAGGTACTTAAAGAAAATATATTTAGTTGGCATTGGCAAATATATGTAAAACAAAAAAAAAAAAGAAACTTAATTCTATCTCTTGTCGAAGTAACAAAGATATTATTCACAGAATATGACCCAGTATCGACTCATTTTCATCGAACACTTTTAATTCTCTCTTTCCAGACACTTCACGTATGCGAGGAAGGTCTCAAACTTCTAGAAGAAGCCACCAACTCTTCGGAACACGCCGTCCAGTCCTGGTGCCTGTTGGTAGACCTGGACGGACTCAACATGCGACACCTGTGGCGGCCCGGCGTGCGCGCCTTGCTGCGCATCATACAGATCGTGGAGGCCAACTACCCCGAGACTATGGGGAGGGTGTTGATTGTGAGGGCGCCGAGGGTCTTCCCGATACTGTGGACTATTGTTAGCACTTTTATTGGTGAGTTTGATTTCCACCGTCAATTGTTTTGGTTTACGAGTATGTTAGAAACTAGTGTCTGCCTGCAACTTCGTCCGCGTGTAATTTCATGTTCTAATATTACTTTGTTTTCGCTTAGTGTTCCTTCTAACTTTTTTTCTTTTTGCTCGTCTCCTAACGGTCATTTTCCTCCTCCTCTCCTCACCTCTCGTTTTTTCGTGATGAAAGTAACTCAAACAAAACAAAATATTCAGCTTGCGATTGCTTTCTTGCCTGAAACCACAATAAAGTGACTCGTTCGTACAAAAAAAAAAAAAGAGCGAGCCTTACAGCAGGTATTCTAGTAGCATATGATGTAACATCTGACATTTCACATTGGTAAAATTACTTTCTAGTTCCCAAACTTCAACCAACATTTAAATCCGTCACTCAAAACTTAAAAAAAAATGTTTTCACTTCCTGTTACACACTTTCGTCCCTTTTCACGAAATCACTCCCACAGATTGCAGGAAAGCGAGAGGAAAGATGTTACATATCAAAAAAGAAAAACTACTACCATACAAACACATCATCTTATCTGTCGTTTGTCTGTTCCAGACGAGAACACCCGCAGCAAGTTCTTGTTCTACGGCGGCAAGGACTACCTGCAACCAGGCGGGCTGCTCGACTACATTCCCAAGGACCTCATACCCGACTTCCTCGGTGGACCTTGCAAGGTGAGAGATATTATAACTGAGGTTCTAGCTGATCTTCCAAGCCTGAACACTAGTATGTGGTGAAACGCGGTGGTTTTGTAAACGGTCTTTTAAAACTTTTTGGCGATCAAACTACAGATTCTCAAAACGCAACCCTGAGTTGTTTAGGATGGCAACTGAAATACCTTATTAGATGAGACAAGCAATATGATTTATTTGTAAGTGGCCTATAGTCATTAGTTGCCTGTCGGTTGATATTTTGACTACAATATTAAGAAACAGGCCTTACTGGAAATCGGACTCAGACGAGCATGGAACCTGAGACCATCAAAACAATAAAGGAGACCTACCATTTAACTTTATTTTAATACATGATTGTTTTATTTCCGGCCCGCTGCAGTCGGACATTGTAAACGCGACGTTAAACGTGCCGCATCAGTATTTCGACTCTGTACGCGATAAGTATCGCGCTAGGCCTTCGGTATCCGTGGGATAGAGCTACTAACTTGTTCTTAATAATAAATAATAATAAATAATAAAATTGTTTATTTATCCAAAATAAAATACACACAGACACAGTTCAAAAACAAATCAATACAATAGAATAAGCAGGTTTGCAAAAAAGGTCTATGCATACAAAAAATAGTGAACCCTGTCTCTTAAACTAGGAAGAAACCTGTATCTTAAGAGACAGTGATCGGCCAAAATTTAAATTGAATAAAAACTAAAAACTTACAAGAGTGAATGAAAGTGTGTCGATTACCATTACTAATGCATATATTAATATTAATATTAGTCTTAGTGTTATTCAAGTATGTGTGAGTGTTGAGGTGTATGTGTGTGTATGTGTGAGGGTGTGTATGTGTGTGAGTATGAGATCTTGTGGGTGTTTTTGAAGTGGTTAATTATGTCAAGCGACGATTCGACGTCTTGATTATAAAAAATCTGATAAACTGCACAGCTAGGAATATTAGCGACTCGCTAGCGGCTTTAGCACATGAGAATTAACACCCTTCATGAAAAAATATTACAAGTAAGTAATCAAATTCTCATAAACAAGATTGGTTCCGAGATTCTTCTACCTACTTTCCGCCCGTTTATCGAAGAACCCTGCAGAATGCTACGCTTTGCATATCGAAGTACTAAGCACACTTTTCTTCATAATATTAAAGCGTAGTCTTCAAAGCTTACCATCTCTTTCATCTTTTTGAGCCGTCTTCAAGTAAAATGACTATTTTAAGTCTCCAGAGAGTTATCAAAAGAGTAGGTTAGATTATCGTTCCGATTGGTAACTAAAACTTGGAATAGCTCGCCTAGCCTTTTCCAAACTGTGTGGGGGTCGGCTTCCAGTCTAACTGGATGCAGCTGAATACCAATATTTTACCTGCAACGACTGCCTTCTGACCTCCGCAACCCAGTAACTGGGTAATACGATACTCCTTGGTAAGACTGGTTGTCAGGCTTTCGGGCTTCTGACGACCCGTAATGACAATCAAAGATTCATGAATGCCAGCCGGGACCAACGGCTTAACGTGCTTTCCGAGGCACGGAGGAGTCTTAGTATGTAAAGATGGCCACCCATCCACGGACCAACCTCTGCAAGCGTGCGGCTGTTATTACTTGCCACCAGCTCCTCGCCCATGAAACATTTAAATTAGCTAAAAAAACGTTAGAACTAAACTGTATTCCCTCTTAGATCTTTTTTTTAACAAACCGCGGATACCGAGGTCTGGCTGCCTATCTGTCAGTGTATTGCCATGGTGCTAGTCAGTTCAGTCAGATTCATGTCGGACCAACATTTGTGCTACGAGAAACTCTGTGTATCACCAGCACGATACCGACTACATGTATCACTAAACACTATCATGCCAGAATGTTCGTAGGTCTTCTTTTCATTCTTTGTTTCCACCAAATTGCAATATAATCAGAAGTATATTAAGGCGGAGACTCGACTTGTAACGTTTTTTTGTAACACGTTTAATGCAAGCCGCTCGATGCGAGCAATGAGCGAAAGCAAGCCAGTGCAGGTCAACCAACTTTGTATTGGGCAATGTAGGGGAGATATCTAGAACACATTGCCAACATTAAAATATGAAGAGCCCATAAACTTAGGTGAGTTGAGTCAAGTGCTCGAAGCGAGCGTTCTCCGCGTCTTGTGTATTGTCGTTTTGTAACCAAGCTCGCCTCGAATTTTACATTACAAACAAATGTCACAAGACAGTCTCTGCCTTTGCGAAGAGAAAGAACATGGAGTCCGTGAGTTTCTTGCCAGTTCTTCTCCATAGGTGCCTACTACGCTTTGAAATGGTGAACTATCTTCATCTTTCTGACCTGACTATTCAAAAGTAGATTTTCAACTCTCGTTGTTGAGCCGAGCTTCGACAATCCAACCTAACAACAACAGAGCGCAACCCAGCGCGTCGAAAAAACACTGTTGGATTGTCAACTCTTGGCGCTAACCAGAGTGTTGAAAATCCAGTGCGCGAAAAAAAATCGCCGCGATATTTTGGCGAATATTGGTGCGAATGTCGGCTTAGAGTTTGATACTGACGCCTGAAGTCTAACGAGTGATGATCAAGCATATCACTAGCCAAATTATTTACATCGTATTTTCCTACATCATGCTCTTTTGTATAATGCATGATGTATCAGAAAAGTGTGGTGGAATTTAAGGGTGTGGTACAGACCATGAGACCAACATCATAATCGAGAAAAAACAATCAGCCATACATACGGGTCATACGGGTCGAGTATTTTTCTCGATTACGATGTTGGTCCCATGGAGAAAGTTTGATGGTCTGTCCACAAAGTTTAATTTGACCACACTTTTCTGATACACCCTGTATATGAAGCCAAAGAATACTACTAAAGCTAAGAGCTAATGATAAACGACAGCGAGTGTGTTGGCATTCAAGATACAAGCTTAAGAATTTCGAAACCTAAATAAAAACGGGTCGGGCAATGTAGCAAAAGCTGCGATACAAGATACTGAAAGAAGATATTGAGTGCTACATTCTGAATCAGACATGCTAGAATTGACGAGACTTTTTGTCTATTCAAACACTTCATGACACACACATCACCTAGCGACCACCAAGCTAGATTCACTCATATACATGTCTCCCCACCTTCCCTGACACCCTGTGTGACCGTATCTCGTGTCCACAGAGCTTCGTCCACGAAGGGGGATTGGTGCCCAAGAGTCTGTACGTGAGCGGCGCCTTCACGGAGCGTGAGGGGGATCCTCTCAGTGAGGACAGCATCTACCGGTCTGTCAGCTTAGGAAAGGGTCAGGTATGAAATTATAAGTACTGATAAAATACTTCACAAATTTTCCTATTTCTTGCAAATAGATGTGAAGGAGATCCTATTGTTAGCTGCAGCTTTGTCAGGTTTAGATTTATAAAAAATATTTTAAAGCTGTTGGAGATTGTGAATGTGATTTTTATTATTCATCTTTCTTAGTGGATGCGGATGCAGAAATCTAGTAGAGATCTTTTAATTTAAAACTGGGGCGTGCAGTTTCACAATTTTCCACAAAAAATTACATACAAAAATTTGAAATGTTTAAAATTGCACGAATCTCGTGCAATTTGTCTACATCCTTAGTTTTGGGGAGATTTACTTCTATCGCTTCTAATTTCTCTCAAATTAGGATCTCGATAATGAGATCCCACATTTTTAAAGCTTTATATTTTGACTATTAAGCATCCTGATATGAAGAATAGACCATCCCCGAGATAAAATACAATCACAAGGGGTCATTGATAAACTTTATAAGCATTTACAAATACAGTATGTTAATTAACGAAAAGCGTTCCCGTTAACCCGCAATAGTATAGTGTCCATACATGCTAAAAAAATATTACCATTAAAAAATTCGCGAAAAAGAATCTGCTCTTCCCTACATTTATGTTCGCATAAGGGTCAGTTCACACCGAGACGCGACACGACGCGCACTGTTTAAGATAGCAAAACAATTTCGAACTTATTTATTACAGGCAAAGGTACAATTTTAGTGCAAGCGCGAGCGCATGTCGAAGTAGTCCGAGATGGGCCGTGCTGCGCAGCGCGTATGTATACCTTATTTGGTAGTAAATAAGTTTGATTTTGTATCGCAATTTTAAAAAATGTGCGCAGCCTCGCGTCTCGGCGTGAACTGACCCTAACTCGTCAAAATGATGGGAACAGCAAATTTTTTTTTCGCAAATTTTTTAATGGTAATTTAGCATGTATGGACGCAATACTGTTGCGGGTTAACGGGAACGCCTTTCGTTAATTAATATACTGTATAATAAGCACATTAAACTTTCAACCTCTATAATGAGTAACCGCAAATTTTCCCCAGGTTCACGAAGTAATAGTACCAAACCGCGACCCTCAAAGCGTGCTAACTTGGGACTTCGACGTACTTCGTCACGACATCGCCTTCACCGTGTATCGCAGTGAACATGAGCTCAGTCATCCACCTGCAGACACCTCAGGTATGATATGGACATAGCGTTTCAGGTTCTGAAAAAATTGAGCGGGAAATATCTAATAAGGTGGAAAACGCGTATTGTTAAGAAGGTTCATCGTTACCTTTTAAACTATCAGCGCCTTTTTAGAAGTCAAAGGCAATGTGTAATTTATCTTATGCAAGTAATTCTGACCTTGAAGAAGCAGTATTTTATGCGTTTGCATTCGGAACTTAACTGCCTTAAGTTTTTGTTGACAGTTACACAACTACGAATCCTCCACACTTTGTCAAATGTTTTCGATTACATCACATATAAGGTGCTATAAAACTATCTGCCACGGCTACAATGTGAGACAGTATTGTGTACTTATATAGATTATAATAGTGAAGATATACTATTGATCTTATGTCATTAATTTTTTCATACAAAAAAATGTACGTATTTTGAATTGATTTATTTGTTTGAAACTGTCCCGTAGTAATTAGTGTTCATCCACAGAACAGTTAGAAAGAGGTAGCAATTGTTTTCATTGACGAAGCGACACATTGCGCGTTGTTTGTGAACCACGTATAAAGCAAATGTTTATTTAATTACTTCATTTTCTTAAATTGATTAAACTATTCCGGGGCACGAAATTTCTTCTCTATTGTAATCTATATACATAATACTATCTCATATTGAAGCCGTGGCAGATATTTTTATAGCACCTCATATTTTCAAACTCGACGTTTAGCATTAACGTATTTTATCATTGTCTTTTTATGGATTTGATTTTCGGTTACTCTTGTAATTTTTTTAGTTTTTCTTACTAACCCAATTATTTCAAACTACCCACCTTTTTCATTACTTTTATTGCCCCGCTTCATTTTATTTGTTTTATGTTGCCCATAACACCAGCTATTCATTGCAGCCCTGTGCGTAGGTGGCGGCGACGAGGCCAAGTCGGTGCTGGATCAGAAGGGCTGGCGGGAAGGGGAACATTTCCATAGGGTCGAACCTACCCTCGTCTGTCATGATGGAGAGAGCATACAGGTACGATTGCCAAGCTGTATTGTACTTTATCTCTGAAGTTACCGCTTATGGTTAAAAAAATCTGTTCAGCCATTGAGATTAAATACGACAAAACAATTTTTTTTTTGAGATGTTGTAATCAAACAATGAGTTTACTCACCAGCAGATATATGAAATTTCATCTTATTTCATTCACTTTCATTTAGACATTACTCAAGGATATTATCAGATTAAAGTAGAAGATAAAAAGTCTTACTTAACGAAGGATTCTATGAAATTACGGCACCTATAGTGTGTAGTTATTGTAACAGTAAAAAGGATCTATAATAGCAAGAAAATGCTAACAAAATTCTTATCATTTATGTGTTTTCTTACATAGTAAGTTTTCGGTATACATTGATGACTGACTTATAAGGTCTAGTATCATTACAATACAAATTACAATTATGAGAGTTGTTAGTGAGCAGAAATGTGTTACTATAACTTAACGAAGCTCGATATGTTCTTGCTACGGGTTCCTTCCTTCTCTACTTTACTTGTTCGCAAGCCTGCTCTCATGTGGTCTGCTGTCATATATCCAGGGCTCCCACGTGATGCTGGAGTGCGGCAGTTACGTGCTGCAGTGGCGCTGCGACGTGCTAGACAGTACGCATCGCGCAGCTCAGCTCATGTACTTCCACGAGACGCTCACCAGCCATCACTACAAGTATGTATATATTTACTGTGCATCAGATATTATAATAAGCCATAACCTGAATGATAAAGCCAATAGTCACCAACCAAACAGACAGTCATTTTGCATAAGAGATGAGTAGAATGCTACAAGGATCTTTTGGCGCCTGCATGAATGACAGAGGGGTGTCGATTGTGGCTGAAGGAGTGCACGAAGGCTGCGCTGACGTTCATACTTGGGGTCACCAGTAGAGGTGTAGAGGTATGAGGAACAGGGTGTAAAGTACACTCATCCTCCATAGAAAAGGGAGGACCTCAGATCAGACAGGTGTCGTGTCTGGTGGGCTACTGCCCAATGATTGATGTCGGGACGTTGTATATATCCCAGTCGCGCGGTAAACTCTAATTGCGCGATGCAGGATTTTGCGTGACGTCAGTGTGATGCGTAGTTTACATGTGGCGATGTAGATGCCGCCACATGTCACAGAAAGTGTATTAAACAACAAGGTAGCGGCGTTAGTTCTGATGTTCATTATCCTTCCATTCATTATCATTCCATTATCCTTAGACTGAATGGTTTAAACTAAATCGACACATTGAAATGATTAGGAATATATTTACCGTCATTTCCCATAACTATCCATGTCATTCGATTGCGTAAATGTTTCTTACAATAAACTACTGGAAAACTCTTCCGAAATATCTCATAAACATTTGTTATCTAGTAATATTTTTCTAATAAAAAAAACTTGATATGCATGTCACTTCGTATTTCCTCTGCGGTTGGTGCTAAGAAGAGCCATCTCTTAATCCTCACTTCATTGTTATATTGGTCAATCATTCTGTCTCATTACATCATACGGTTTAAACCAGATTCCCTAATTACTTGTTTATTTTTGTGACACTGCAGTTTGGCTAAGTCAGCTTCACCGGACAAGTCAGGCCTCGCGAGCTCTCCTGAGACCACAAACTCGACATAGTATCATAGATTTAATATAGAAATAGAAAACATATATAGGTATTAAGAAAAGCCATATCACATTATAATACTATTTATTTTACATTTAAAATATTATTAAAGCCAATTAAGGTTGTGATACAATTTATTTATGATATTATGACCGTGTATCAACATGCCATGAAAATGTCAAGAAACACCAAAGTTGGTATTAAGAATTTTTTATTTAAGTATCGAATTTTGCCGCGTTTGACAAACTATTACTAAATTTGCCCGAATGACTAGTTCAACCTGATCTGATCTTCTATTTCGGATCTGATATTTTCTCATATTGAAAGCAGTTGCGTTCGTGACGTGCTGTCACAGATTATGATACATGTAGATAGCAGTCAGGAAAATGTACTGTGTAGCAGAACGACACGCAATGTAATTCTGCCGTGTTATAGACATTTCATACGACTGATAAAGAAAGTTGTAATCCGAATATACGGACAATTTAAGTTGGTAGGAGCTCGTTGCTAAGTAATAACAGCCGCACGGATTACACGACCAGCTACGGTTGCCGGGATTGGTCCTTGGATAGGTGACCATCTTTACATACTAAAATCCCTCCGTGTCTCGGAAAGCACTTAAAGCCGTTGGCCCCGGCTGTGTCATTCGTGGATCATTGACAGTCGTTACGCGGTTACGGGTCGTCAGAAGCCCGTAAGTACATATCTTCTGAAATTCATATTATCGTCGAAAGAGTCTGGATCCTGCGACACAGGGTATGATTAGTGCGGGATCCAGTGTCACACCAATTTTGTACACATGTTTTATGTTTTTTAAGTCTTACCAAGGGGTATCGTACTACCTAGTAACTGAGTTGTGGAGGTCAGATTGGCGGTCGCTCCATGTAAAATACTGGTATTCAGCTGCATTTCGTAAGACTGGAAGCCGACCCCAATATAGTTGGGAAAGACTAGGCAGATGAGGAGTCAATCCCGTTAATGTCAATATTCTGAATGAAGTAGGTACCCAAACCTTTGTTCCCCACATGTAACCTCACCGTCTCTCCCCAGGGGCTCAATGTCCAGTCTGCAGTCGGGAACCAGCGGTTTCTCCTGCCTCAGCGGTAAGTCAGTGGCCAGCAGCTGCCCCTCCCGGTGATGCGAGCCCCCTGCGACGTACGCGCCGCCCGCCCTCGCGCGACTCTCCTGAGCCCTAGCTTAATGGCTTAGTGGCTAAAAGGCCACGTGGTTAAATGGCTGAAAGTTCCGAACTCAACTGACACACCTTGCAGGTGATTTGAACATGTTTGGTGTTAGATCTAGCAAAGTTACTACACGATACATTAATAATTAGTTCAAAGTTATTTCGTGTAATAGCTATCGGATTTGATGTAGTTACGAATTTCATAGAAACTGAATAGTTGCAGTTTATAGTAAATGTTTTTAGTTTTAAGAATATTGTATTGTTTTTATTTTTAATGCAGTTCTAAGGGTTAGGGTTAATAAAATACGATTTAAAAGATATATTTTTATTGTAAATGACGATATTTTATCTGTGTATAGACAATTGCGGGCATTTCGTACAGCGGGCAATGCTGATAGTTTTTGGGCAATATTGATAATACACTGCTAATAGAATCTTTTGGCGCTGAGATGACGTTGCCAGGGAGCTGTTGGTGAACATTTAGTGCAATAGTTTTGTGAAATGTATTGAAAAATATGATGGCGGCGTCAGTTCATATTTTGGCTGCGCGCTAAAAGATCCTATAACTGTTAATGGTTCAATCAATCATAGAATCTTAACTCGTTGGCTTTGTTTCAACATTGTCCAGACATTGCCCACAATGCTGTGCCCTCTCAATATATTGCATATTAAATATAACACCATCTCATAGCGTCCCTGAAAATACACGTATTGCGTGTGTGTGTAAATGTGTTTATATCGAGGCGTGTTCAGACGGGGCGACCTGTAGAAGAAAAATGTAATATATAACTAAAAATATATTGTGATATAATTTTAGATTTTCGAAGTGTTGATATCTATTTGACACTGACTTCTTGCTCAGAATATTTATTTATTTAGCCAAAATGGCGGTAGTTTCATGTTGGGTAGTATATAAAATTAAATGTAGGCCTCGTCTTGTGGGAAAGTAGTATGAATCTTTATAAACCAATGCAAAAACATTATATTGTAGTGGTTTAAAAGTTATGGTAGCTAAATCTCGTAGTACAATTAATATAAATATAAAATCTACCTTCTATCGCTTCGTCTGAACAAGTCACAACACAGCGTGACAAATCCTACTTCTTATATAATATTCTTCATTAAAGTAGCCATAAAACATGCTAACTAAAACGAAGCCTAATAGGCCAAATGATTTTCGATCTTATAAGAAGGTAATAAAATCTATTTTTAAACGAGTAGCAAAATATATGAATAAAATGATTGTATATACATTTAATCGGTCGTAAATAACGCATGTTTATATACTTCGAGTATATGAAATAACTATATGGTAATGTTGTAGGCATTACCTTTGGTACATTATTACAAATTTAAATAGAAAATTTAAACGGTTTTTTTTTTTAATTAAAACAGGCCATAAGTAAAATATTTAGTTGTATATTGTAAAGGATAGCATTCATACGTCATTGTTGAATAAAGAAAGGTCGCGAATTCTAGTCCTGACCTGTAAACATTAGTGGTGTCGATACCACTATATTTAGTTGAGTTGCCAAGTAAAATGTAATTCCTGTCTTCAATATAGGCCAGTAGTCTGGCCTAAACATGCGTTATTTACGTGCATCAAATAAATGTGCTAAATTAACAAATACATGTATAGCCAAATTAAATGCTCAGAATTACATGTAAGGTAACACAAAAGTGTCGGGTACAAAATCGTGTAAGGAAAGCGGCGTTTAGTCCAGGAGCTAGTGAAAAAGTGTCAAAATATATCATAAGACTATCAAAAAACTAAATTTAATTTCCCTTCCTTTCTAGCTAGTATATAAATATAATAGTGAAGAAGAATATTTTTATACAATGCTTGTTTTCAAAATTTGGACAGAGCTCCTGGCCTAACTTAGCCAGCAGGTGTCTCAATTAGCGATAAAATAAATACACAGCATTGGATACAAATTAAGAACTTGATTTTAGGTACAGTCAGCAAAAAAAGTCGATTAACACTTGCAGTTTTTTAATCTTAATTATTAAGCGAAATACTTAATTCAAATCGGAACAGAACTACTTAAAATTTTAAGAAAATTAACTCTTAACAGTTAAACGACAAAAAATCAGTTTATCGAATCATTTTGTGTTAATTTTGATGATGTCAAAAAGTAGCAGTGTTAACCGACTTCTGTTGCTGACCGTACTAATGAAGTTTTCCTAAATTTTTACTACTAGAATGACCCACGAGCAGCGGCTGGTAACTGGTGATCGCCAAAATACGTTTCTACAAATCTAGTTGATCTAGGGAAAATACGCGTAACTCGAAATTACTCTCGAATTTCAGTCGACTCATTTCAACTCAAGACTAAGCAAGAGTAACGCTAACAGTGATATTGTATGAAACCGAATGCATCGTA
Source organism: Cosmia pyralina (assembly GCA_946251885.1). Classification (NCBI taxonomy): domain Eukaryota; kingdom Metazoa; phylum Arthropoda; class Insecta; order Lepidoptera; family Noctuidae; genus Cosmia; species Cosmia pyralina. The sequence continues at coordinate 1,564,295 of OX276354.1, forward strand.
ATTTCGGCGACTCACTTTGAGCGACGTATCAAGGCATCCCATGTAGCCGCAGCCTGGTTTCTTTTCTTCGGCGCGCGCAGTTTGTCGTGTTTTCCAAGCAGTATTTACTTGTATCGCTGCGTGTTGACATAAGCTATATATTTTACGTGAAGCGTAAGGATTGTAACTCAATATTTGAGAGTGTTCGGTAGTGACGTCATTTGATAGTTCAACTAACAGATTGCACATATTTTTCCGTACATAATTATATATGTATAGTTTTGTATAGGTATATGGTTAAATGTTGAAGAATTCGGTTTTGGACTGAAATATTACTAGTTTTTTGACGATAACTACTTAAAAATGTTAATAAAAATCTATTTATCGTAATGTTAGTCCTTGTTGTCGCTAAGGTCAATGAAGTAACTGGTATTTTTAGTACATAACCGAATGAAATTCTTCGATTAAAATATGTAATACATAAGCTTACTAAAATACTATTTCAAAATTACTATTACACGTAGTGAAATTAGCTCGACTAAAACGCGTGTTAGTCAAGAAATGGATTTATTATAACTATGTACTACTACTTTTTATTATTCAAATGAGTTCAGCTGTTTATGAGATTACAAGGACAATCTTATTAATACAAAGTGCTTTATACTTTGTAGTAAGTACACATGCATTTTAAACTAAAACATTCATACAGCAAATTTAATTCATATATTTGATCACTCCACTTTTTCTTCTATTTCATTAAAACAAAACCAACCTTCCAAATGCGTAGTAATAAAAACGCCTTCAATATACAAATACCTATCAAAAAATTACTGTTCAATTCCCCACAATGAAGTATAAACCTTACGCCGACTGAATAGAGTCCATATTGAATCACCGTAGTAGTAATTATAGTTAAAATCAATTATTTTTCAATTAATGTTAGATGGAATTGATATCTGATTGTGACCGGTAGGTGGCGCTGTGTCGTTATGTAATCAAGTTTTTAATGAAGAAATCTTGCAAAGTGTAGTACATTCTAATTAGTTATATTGCTACACAGCAGCGAAGGCGGCAGGTGTACCTACGTACACGTAACGATTTTAATTAGCGAGTTTAGACACAAGTAATTAAATAATTCATGGCACTTCTTACAAAGACATATCTGCCAGAATCTATTTTATTATGTGTATCTAGAACAATCTCTTAAATCAAGAAATAAACTTTCAAACATGCCACGTCCATGAAACAGTTTTTTTTTAATTTGGTACAGTCAATCTCAAACAAATGTATACGATGACAACAATTCATTTGATTGTGTATATTTTGTTTTCCATAATACTGTGTACTTATGTATATGTTTTGTGGCTACACAATCAACATCAATCTGCCTGCCTTTTCCCAACTATGTTAGGGTCGGCTTCCAGTCTAACTGGATGCAGCTGAATACCTGTATTTTATATGGAGCGACTGTTTTTTGATCACACATTGATTCAATATTATAGCATAAATATTGTAGACAATTAAATGAATTATTTTCGATGTAGATGTTTCAGCCAACCAGCTTAATTAGCCGGTTAGTTAACAGCCTTTGGAAGTAGTGCTTGCCGGCCGCTGCCGCGGAACTGCTCGCTTCGCTCGCGCGTAGTTGATCACAGTTCTAACCTAACCTAACCCATTTGGTCGCCTAAGCCGGGGCACCCGCCCCGGCTTAGGCGAACAATTCGGTTCGCGCGTGGTTGGTCACAGTTCCAACCTAACCTACAATTGAATATCATTCAGGCTGCTAGTTGAACGGCGCCGTTTAGTTAAAAGGCTAGGCTGAGAACTGAAAGGCTAATTGCTAGTTGGCCGCGACATATACATCTTTTTGAGGCTGACTGAAGCAAAAGGTTTTTGCATGAAAAACTAGTGCTGCCTACAGTTCACATTTTCTGAATGCCTAATATAATAGATTAGCAAGTGTGAGATTCGAGCTCTCACAGAAGGTAGTTTATATCCAATTTTGAATCTTATAACAATTAGCCTAAAACTGTTTGTCGATTCTTCTGATTATCTCAACTATTCAAATAAAATAGCTACTGCTATATTCACTCCACCAAGCTCCGGTTTCTGAAAACCTATTAAAATTATAGGTCGACAACGTTTAAAGGTTCCATTGTTTATCATCGAAAAAACCGAACTAAAGCGAATTAACTGTGACTGCTCCTTGGACTGGTCCTATTGCGAGAGCACAGACGAAGTAGTATTTACGAGAGTGTCGGAATTAGTGCGTCAATCTATAATAATTTAGGTGGGAATATAAATCAATTTCTATTGGTCGACAGTCACATTTTATTCGCTGTATTTCGGTTTTTCCGAAGATAAACGATTGGAACCTTTGAAAGTTGTCATACTGTATTAATCTGTTGTCCTGTTGTCAAACTTATCTTAAGTAATTCGATTGGCCAACCAATCACAGCAGTTGACGACATGCGACTATGATAGCTCGGCGACTATACGCAACGACATGCAGCAGGCAATTTTCGTATATTTTGTTAAAAGCTACACTTGGCGTCGGGTTGCAGAGTCGCAATGATAGGCTAGTCGCACGCTCTCGCTACTCCTCGCGACTCTCTAGACGCACGGTGCACGCGCACACCCGATGACAGTCGCATACGACAGGTCAGCGTCTTGTCGTCGAGCTGTCCAGGTGGTTTTATCAGGTTTTCTGAAACCGGGTGAAATTCTAACAAATGAATATTATAAGTAATAAGTACCTAATAAAATACAGTTTATTTTTTTATCAATGATGCAATCAAAAATAGCTTTAACAATTTTGTAAATACAATGCATATCGCTTCAGCAAGTTTTGGAATTGAAATAATACAGTGTAATAATATTTTAATACGGAACTATAATAAAAGTTGTAAAATGTCTAGCATTTGGTACTTACAGGGATATTGTATTTATTTTTACTATGTTTTTCTTATTTCAAGTGCATTTTATCTGATTTATTTTTACAAGATTCATGTTATGTATTTTTTATTATTTTGAATTATTTTTTCCTTTTGGATCATAGTTTCTACTCGGTAAAATAATAGCTAAAAATGTTATTAGTATTTAATGTTAAATTCTATGTAGCGAATAGTTTTGGTAACTCATGATGAGTTATTAGGACTTTCGATGTCAAGTGGAAGTTACGAACTTTAGAAATTGTCTCGATTAAATATCTTCGAAATCTTCTACACTCTACTACAACATTCATACTAATAAGTTATTCAAATTAGTTGTGTGATGTCTTACCGATTCTACTAGTTAAATATTTTAGTCGAATAATTTTAGTAGATAAATTCTATCAACTATTTCTTATTTTTTAAGTAAATGAAATTCTTTAGCGTTGTGAATGAGCAATTTATTTTTTTAGTTTGTAAGTCACAAAAATAAATGAATATGACATGTATAAAAAGATAAATAAAAAAAATAATAATTGTAAGCGCGAAGTTGATCCTATCGAAGTGTTATTTATTTAAGGATTTCACGTTAAGAACAATAAATATAATGTTAGTAGAATTTATTGAATTATTGAAATAAAAACCTGAATCATAAATAAATTATGACCTTTTATTTTAAGCCCAAAATATATCCCAGTTTCTTTATAGTTACTCTATGGTCTACAAGACAATCTAATAAATCAAATGACAATGATTATCTCAAATACACTCCTACCAACGTATCTGTGAAATGGCGAAAATTGGAACTGCGGCCGTCATGTTGAAATGTCTTCGATTGTGCCGACGCATGTCATTCGATTGTGTCGACGCATCGACGGTGGCGTCCTCTTTCAGTTCACAGATAAGTTGGTAGGACTGTACCTACATGAAGGGATTATCGAGCAATAAAGTTATTGGCCAGGCCAATTAAGGCATAAATATTATGTTGATGGATTGTCAAACTGCTGAGGTTGACTGACAACAACAATCAATCAAACAAATTACTGACTCGAGTTTGTCAATCTGTCAGCTAGTCTTTGTCTTGACTGCTTTTACAGAAACCGAATGATAATTTCATAAACTGCTGAAATTAACTATGTTTTGGCTGTATCTTAAAACAACAATAGAAACTAATCGAATGAAGTTCATGGATTTGTTTGTTCAATAATGGCTCTCAAGTCAGGTGTCAGGATCATGGAAGAAATTTCTGAAGGAAAAAAAGCCTAAATAATACTGCCCGACCGGGAGTTCAAAGCCAGAATCCCCTGCTCAGTATATTAGTACTTGCGACCAATGATGAACGAGGCCGTTAAAGTACAGAAAACATGTTACTAAGAAAACCATAATAAATCATTTCACAATACGAGACCAGTAACTGTAGCTACTTATATCAAAGTAATAAAAGCCGAAAGCTCGATAAAAACTCATTGCCCAACGCGATATTAAAATACATCTAGCAGCAAATCTTATGCGCGATAACACCAGTTTATGGGCTGCAAATAAAACTCAAGAAAATAATACCTTCACTGAAAACCATCATCTGAATAGTAGGTAGATCCTTGCTTATTCGCGCGCGCCTCTCTCTAGAGGAATTGCGGCAGTATATGGCCGCTAGGGTGATGGGACCTAGCCGGGGGAGCGTGACAAAATGCGCAAGCACTCAAGCACCCTTGTTAAAAGCAGAACACCGTGTGGTTTTAGTCACTAAAAGTCTGACAGACGCCTCCACCCACCCCAGGGTGGAGGACATCAATGAGGATTTCCACACGGTAAAAAAAAAAAAAAAAAGGGCCCATTGTTTGTTTGTCGAAACGAATCTAGGACAGGGTCTAGATTCGTTTCACCTTCGGATTAAGAAGATTGATGGTGCTTTGATTTTTACCTGCCTAGAAGGTAGTATTCCTCGAGAAAGTCTCCTATCTGGGAAGAACATCCATTAGGAACCACCGTGCGGTTTAAGGGCAAGATTCACAGAAGACACTTTCATTTGACTTTAAGGGCCCTAGGCCCTACCCCCGCCGCGAAACCGCGACTCAGTTGAATTGAAGTACCGAGATTTCGCGGCGGTGGTATGCTAAGGCCCTGATAAGCAAATAAAGTGTTTCGTACGAATATGAACCTTACATTATACGTCTAATGTGCATATTCGTATAAGCGGACATAATCAAGCGTTCCATACGAATGTGAACATTCATGAAACTTCAGGATCTTCGGTTTAATATAGGTAACAGAGGCCCAGCTTCACCTGTAGCGCAAATAATTCGAAGGTGGTCTATTAGGTATGACAGGACCTCTGCAGAACCACTTAAAACCAGCGTGAGGATTTACAAATTATTAAACGAAAATAAACGAGTAGATAATAAGATTAATTAAACACTTTCCTGAATTCCAATTAGCCAAGTATCTACTTAAGGCCCGTTTGTTATTATAAACGGGCCTTAAGTACTTTGCACACACATACCTAGCCAAGTATATAAGCTACCAACTATCACACTATTTATTACTAGAGAGTATGAAATATTTTATAGCTCTGATAAGGCGGCGGACAATTTTACGCCATGAGAAAATTCGCGTTTTTTCTATATAAGTATTGAACTTTGTTGTGTGTTACGCAAACGGAAAAGAGTAATTTCCTTACCTACTACTTGTTGTTTCAAGGTTTTTAAACTTGTTTGGTTGGTAACCAAATTGCAATGATGCCTAAAAAGGTAGGTCTGCTGTAAAGGGCTCGCTTCAATTTGAATCCCACCTCGAAGGACGCGTAGGGTGAGGAGGAAATGCAAGACGTTTCATAGAATCAGAATAGACAGCCTCAATATTGTGTACCCGTGGTCCGTCCGAGAAATACAATGTTGCCGAATCTCGAAAATATGATTCGCGACAATAACAAAAATGTTTTACTAGTTTTTACCGGGAATTCCTTCCTTATTCCTTGTCTACATTACAAAGGGAACCTCTGTGCAAAATTACAGCTTTCTAGGTCCAAGGGTTTGGGCTGGGCGTTGATGAGTCAGTCAATCAGACAGTCAGTCAGGACTTCTCTATTTATTTATATCAATACATCGCTCAAAGTTAGATTTGCCGTGTTTCGATCTGATTTCCGAACAATTATGTAAATACACACATCAAAAGTGTCTAGGGATCAAGCATTTTTATGCGGATTTCTTGAGATTGAGATGTGGCTTTGTAATAAATTTATGATTTTATAAATTTATATGGATCCTTTTTGGTGCATTTCATAATTTGAATCAGGAACTGTGAATCAAATTCGAGTAAAAGATGAAAATCAGCTGTCAATATTTTCCCTATAAAAACATACAACGCATTGAAGACATTATTAGTGCTACTGTTTCCCTACTACTGATTAAAACCAACGTTATTATGGAGCGGCGACGTCATTTAAGCAGGGAAGAAATGCTCAGAGCCGTGGGAATGATAGAAGCTGGTTCCCGGCAACGTACTGTGGCTTTAGCTCTGAATACAAGTCAGAGTGTTATCAGTCGACTTTGGACACGTTACCGAAGCACTGGTACCGTGGCTGAGCGCCATGGAGGACGGTATCGCTGCACCACACGGAGACAAGACCGATACATTCAAATCTTAACTCGAAGAGCTCCAACTATAACCGCCATGATGTTAGCCGTGAGGCTTCATCACTCTTCAGGGAACTTAATTAGCGACCAAACAGTCAGAAACCGCTTGCATGAAGTGAACCTTCATTCCCGAAGACCGCTACGGGTACCACCTATAGCAATGCACAATCGTAGGATTCGATATCAATGGGCTCTTGAACACAGAAATTGGGCAGAATAACAATGGCGTTTCGTGTGCTTTTCTGATGAGTCTCGTTTTGGTATGAGACCGGATACAAGACGTATACGACACTGGAGAACCCCTGGACGCCAACAGCGATTAAAATCCTGCCAGGAAGTCCATCCTTATAGTGGTGGAACCATCATGGTATGGGCGGGTATTTGGATCGGCGGAAGAACTGAGTTGATTTGGATCAGAGGCAACCTCAACGCTCAAATTTATGCTGAGACGATTGTATCAGACGTCATCGTTCCTCTACAAGTGCAAATCGGTCCCTTATTTCAGTTAATGCATGATAATGCACGACCGCACACCGCAAGAGTTGTAAGACAGACTCTCGCCGCAGCTAACATCAATGTCCTGCCCTGGCCTGCTCAGTCGCCAGACTTGAACCCGATTGAGCATGCATGGGATATGCTACAGAGAAGAGCTCTGCCGAATATGGAGGGTATCCAGTCGCAAGAAGACCTTTTTTTGTTGTTGCAACGAACATGGGCGGCCATTCCACAGCGTGATTTGGATGAACTCATTTTGAGTATGCCAAACCGATGTTCTTGTGTTGTTAGTGTTCGCGGTAGAAACACGGATTATTAATTGTTTAAGTTACCCAATAAAATTTTAAAGAAAACTCTTATTTCAGTCTTTTTTTCGAACTTTAATGTTAGTGGTTCAAATGTCAAAAATCCCTTTATTAGGAAAATGGCAAATTTCTTTATTAATGCAAAGGTGACTTGGTTTATCGTTACTGTGACAAACGAAAACACTTTATTTGATGAATCCTTAAAGAAAATTTTAATTAATATCAATCAGGAGAAAAGTTATTGCAAAAATATATGTTGATCCCTAGACACTTTTGATGTGTGTACTACATATTTGATAATGTCGCGAATGAAATTTTCGAGACTAGACCATTTTAATTCGGCAGCATTGTATTTCTAAGAGGGATCACGGGTAACAAAATTCCCCGTGGTGTCTTCCAGGGACCACGGGTAGATAATAAACGCAATATTGATCCTCGATGATGAGCACGCCTTCAAACTGGTTGGTCGTTATTAAAACATTATCTTTTAGATAAGAGAGAGAGAGAGAAATGTAGAATAAGGGTTGTGGTCAGCTTACGGTTGATAGGTATTAGGGATGTTACTCAGAGTGTAGGCTAACTCAACTGACAACTTCGAAGTAAAGAACGTTTGAGAGGCTGTCAGGCAAAGGGCTAGTAACAGACAGGAACATTTGCATAGCAACAACTAACATGACGTAAGTATTTGAAACAAAGATACGTAGCACTGGCTAATATCACAGCTGTAGCCAACCACGCATTAATACGTTGTTCTTAGCAATTTCACTCGAAGGTCACTACACAAATTGAATTAAATATTGGAGTTAAGCCACGACCACCTGAAAGGAATAGCGCAGCTTGTAAACAGGGTCGCCAAGAGGGCAGGCTGTTCGACTCAGAAATTCATACCTATGAGAAATGTTTATGCTGAGATGAATAAAAACTGTTACGGAACAAATCAACGACGTCAAAATTAAACTCGTATCAAGTGATCTTATTGGCTGGTTTGATAATTCAATCAACCAATCACAGTAGGTAAGTACCTAGTTGAAATGCGTTTGACAATTTTGTTAGCGAATTTTTGTGTTGATTTTCGATCCTAAAGGTTCTTATGTGGCGCATGCGCAACAAGTTTTCAGGCTACCAGCAGTTTGATGCAGCTAAGGAACTCTTATCATGACGCATTACAAAATTCACTGATCTTCAACTATCGTCTCTTGCCTCAGCTCAAGAACTTACCTAAGTAATTAAATATTTGTTCAATCCCGGCTATTGAAGTCCATCTAAGTACTTATACTTACATAAGTTACTAAAAAAAGCGGCCAAGTGCGTGTCAGACCACGCGCAGTAATAGGGTTCCGTAGTTCTTTGCACAATAATGACTAAGAAGAGGGCTTTTTGTTGTTTCATGAATATTTGAAACTTGAAAAGCGTACTTAGCTGTGATAGTTTCCCTTTTAACTTCGTTAACTACTGTGATTTTTTTCACCAATCCAAAAATAACCATTTAGCTGGTGGGGGGGGGGGGGGACTTAAGTGTGTCCCCTCCTGCTAGCTTTAAAGTGCTAATTTTTGTCAGAATCAAAAAATTTTTTTTCATGATTTTATTTTACTACTTTTTCGGCGTGATGAATATGTATATCCATGCCAAATTATAGGTTTCTAGTTCTAAGAGTCTCTGAGCTAAGGTGCGGACTGACAGACGGACGGACATAGCGAAACTATAAGGGTTCCTTGTTGACTACGGAACCATAAAAACTGACCAGTAAAATTCGAGCACAAAATGAATTGGCTTCCAGGACAGGAATTTTAACTTATTAGTGATCAGTTCACTCTGGTCTGCCCCTGCAGCGACTGTTCAGCATTGTTCGCTGTCACATTGGCCAGTACAGACGGAGCCTAATGCTGATCACACACGAAGCGGCCTCCACAAAGCTCCCCAGCGCCATCATTGTCCACAACAGTGTCAAGCTATTAACCCAAGCATATAACAGGGTACCGTATGTTTAAACAAAGCGTGAACACGTCATGATTTTCTTGTTTCCATTTGCAAATTATTACCACAATACAATATGTAAAATTATTAATACCCGGGGTGTACTTATGCCAAGTACTTTCTAAAATTTATTCTAAATGGTGAGAAGTAAATACTTGAACTCGGATTTCAAAGTTTACCTGCTTACATCATTCAGGAGGAGCTCGTGGCTAAGTAATAACAGCCGCACGGGTCGATCCATCAGGTTAAGCTACGCTTGCCGGGGTTGTCCGTGGATGGGTGACCATCTTTACATACCGAGACTCCTCCGTGCCTCGGAAAGCACGTTAAGCCGTTGGTCCCGGCTGTCATTCGTGGATCTATGACCGTCGTTACGGGTCGTCAGAAGTCCGAAAGTCTGACAACCAGTCTTACCAAGAGGTATCGTATTACCCAGTTAATGGGTTGTGGAGGTCAGATAGGCAGTCGCTCCTTGTAAAATACTGGTATTCAGCTGCATCCGGTTAGACTGGAAGCCGACCCCAACATAGTTGGGAAAAGGCTAGGCAGATTTGACCTGCTTACATCATTCTAACATAACATAACATCACGCCTGAATACCGCGAAGGGTTGGGCAGAGGTGTAGGTACATATACCTAGTTAGACCCACATTTTGCCAGTTATGTTAAGGTAGGTACCATGCAATAGCGGGCAAGCCTATTGTCATCAACCGGGCACAAATCCAGACTCCGGGCTGGTACCGGAAAAACCTTCATCTCTAGTAAAAACCGGCCAAGTGCGAGTCAGTCTCGCGCACGAAGGGTTCCGTACCAAAAAATCACGTTTGTTGAATGGGAGCCCCCCTTAAATATTTGTTATATTTTAATTTAATCATTTATTTTTAAAGTGAATATATAACTAAATTGAATATTTCAAGCGTTTTCAATATCGAGCAAAAACGAGCAAAAAAATCACGTTTGTTGTATGGAGCCCCCTTAAATATTTATTTTATTCTGTTTTTTAGTATTTTTTATTATAGCGGCAACATAAATACATCGTCTGTGAAAATTTCAACTGTCTAGCTATCACGGTTCATGAGTTACAGCCTGGTGACAGACGGACGGACAGCGGAGTCTTAGTAATAGGGTCCCGTTTTACCCTTTGGGTACGGAACTCTATAAATAAGATACAACAAGAGTTTGTGCTAACTTGTTTCTTTAAGTTTTAGCCCCTTTCAAATGAACATAATGTAGAAATTAGATACAACTGCGTTGATGAGGTTATTGGATTATAGAAAATGTTTTAATTGGTACCTACTTATTGCTATGTTGATTAAAGCATAAGGATAGGTTGGGGTAGACAATGAGTCATTTATTCAATCTAGGTTGAGAATCTGCAAATTTTGAACGCCAAAATTACATAAGACAGAGTCCCCCGGCGCGTCCGCCATTCACCACTTCCTAGTGCTTTAGCTGGGAAGAAGAAGTGGCGTAACAAACTCAACAGCAGTAAGTACAGTACAAAAGCCATTTTTGTGCAGACGATCTGGCAATGGCAGTGGGGCATGTGTCTATTGCAACTTATTCAGGCGCTATATTCAAATAGACTAGTCAACTACACACAGAAAGACTTTGAAAGAAACCTTTAGGTAAACTTTTAGACACATAAAAAAGTTTTGACTAAAATCAACACATCATAGCATAATCAGCCTATAACGTTCCCACTGCTGGGACCACGCCGGCTGGGACAAAGGCCTGCTCTCTAATGTCCGGGCTATACCAACGGGAAACGCCGTTGATTATCGCGATGATGGACGTAGGGCGTAGGTGTAGCCACAACTTATCGCGATAATTTTACAACCAGTGGCGGATTTGCAGTCTTGGCCGCCCTAGGCCCCAGGCCACGTAGTAAGAACCAGCCGCCCCTTCTCAGCACCCATCATTATATTATATACTACATATATACATAATGAATTTACTTTAATGCCAACAGACTTTTATCGAAATCGATTCAGAAAAGTTAACTTTAATATCTGATATACTTAGTTACAAATTTTTTTTCGCGATTTCATGTTTGGTCCCTTAATAAAAGTTGTTCATAATGATGAGTACAGTGACCCCTTAAGAGGATATTGGTCAATAACCAGTAACCCTCTATATTTAGATGTACAAAAGAGATTTAGGAAGATTATTGTTATACGATGCGGTGCAGTGCGGCCCGCCATAATGTGCGCGAGCCTTTAGAATATTTAGGTATTTTCAGTTACATCTTGTTATCATCAGTAAATTTTTTGTCAGATTGGCCGCCCCTAGGCCCTAGCCCCGCCGGGTTTACTGGGCCTTAGGGCAAATCCACCACTGTTTACAACGGCATTCACATTGCTGATTGATGTGGCGATAATTCGGTGGCGGTGGCCACTAAATTTATCGCGACGATCATCGGAATAATTACCGCAATGTTTATGGCGATGATGGACATTGACGTTGACGTTGGTTTGGCCCCGACATAAGAGATGGAATGGGCCATAATCCACCACGCGGGCTCAGTGCGGGTTGGTAGATGTCACATGTCTTCGAATGTTTGGTTCTAGGACATGCCGGTTTCCTCACGATGTTTTCCTTCACCGTTTTAGGAGCAGTACATAATCCTCTACAACTCAAAATACCGAAACCGCCTACAGTAAACGCTGACATGAAACAAAATGTAAATAGCATAGGCAAGTACCTAAGTACCTAGAGGTACCTATTTTCCTAGTTACTTACAAGCTGTATAACGGTTAGTTTGTGTTCCATAACCCAGTTATTGAAACATTTACGATTGCATTGTTGTCGAGCAAAATTTTTAGAATTGTTCCCGATAGTGTATTTGCCTATAACTTGCCCGTTGTGAAGCTCTAGGTATGCTGAAGTACCTACTGTGCCATGTCCTGGCACTAAAAGCACATTATAGTTTGTAAGATACAAACTTAAAGCATTAGTGGATGGATATTATCAATCAATTTAGAGTCTAAACAAAATCAAACTGATTGCTAATTTAATTGTAGGTATATTATATTTATTTTTACATTTTGTGTTGATTTTTACTTGTTGACATTTTTAAGAAAATCGTATACTTTTACAATGTTTTGAAATACGTGAGCACCATGTATCTAGCACATAATTTATTTATTTTTTACATTGCTTCATTTTTATTTTATTTTTTACCTATTGTGGTATATTTAATTTATTCTAAGTGCATTGTCTTCACATATAATGATATAGGTAATTAATGTAAGTACACCAAATATTGTAAAACAATTTTAAAAGAGTAACGGTGGAGTTTCTTGCCCATTCTTCTCCTTATGAAACTACCATTAGAAAGGGGCGACTAGAATCAATTCAATTTTTTTTTTTTTGTAATTTTTGAAGTTCAAAAATGCCATTCATGTGCCTATTTGCAATAAATGATTTGACTTTGACTTTTGACTTTATATAGGGCAAAAAAGTGGCCCCCATCTCCTGCCAACCGTAAGAAAATTGATAGTCTTTTACCGATCAATCAGGGTCTCAGAGATCAGCACAATTGTTCATTGAGGAAATACAGCATTTTGAGTCAAAGGATCCTCTTAGGGCCCGGGTCAACGGCGCGTTGTGTTCCACGCGCGCCTCAAAGAGATGTCAGCAGTGACGGGGTCAATTGGGCCGATGCCGCCGGGGTCGCGGGTAGTTCGAAAGAGATACCGTGGCCCTGGCACAGGCAGCTGAAGGAGCATGGGTGAGTTTTAGTCAGTAAAAGTCTGACACGCCCTCCCGCTCTGCCCAGAGCGGGAGAAGTCATTTGATGATTTCCCATCCACAAAAAAAAAAAAAAGGGCCTTTTTGATTGGTCTTAGATTTCAATTATTAGGTAGAATACCAATAATTAAGTACCTACGGTGCCAGTGAACTCCTAAAACTGACAGAGTAACTTTGTTGAATGAATAACTATTGACAGTTTATTGAGGACCTCGGAAACCAGTACCTAATAGAATCCAATAGATAGAGTGGAATAGATCTACATATACTTATAGAGAGTTTTCCCCTAAAACTAAACGATTTTCAATCATAAAACAAAAATAACCAGCAATCGACCTCAAGATCTTATAAACGGTTCGCATTTACAACTTTACAAGACTTTGTAGAAGTAGGTTGTAAGTTCCGCACAGTTCACATCGACAGTACAATTAACCTATTTCCACTGCCCATAAACCATGTACCTACAGCCCTAAAGAAAAGAACAATAGAGGAAATGAACAAAAAACCACGCGCTGCAACAAATGGCCTTAGTTTTTCACAAAAAGGTCGGAAACTGAAAAACTGAAACATGTGGGCAATACTCCAATCACCTTGAGTTCGTGTTTAATCAAGATATTGACATTATTCCCACACAATTCACTTTAGTTCCGTGGCTAATTCACGAGCACAGAAAACTAACTAGGAAAAAGTTTTCCACAACCTTTAAGCATATGGTCACAAGAAAAAAGAAAATCTGGAAAATTCTAAAATTAAAAATCAGGAAAGGAACGCATTACCTGAGCATGAAAAAACAAGATGTAAGTATGAGGCTATCAGCCAATCACAGCGACTCACGTGTCGCTGCGTCCGCCTCCCGTTACATCCAGAGTGGTCCAGGTCCGTCGAGATATGACACGAGGCGACTCGAGCCGGGGCGAACAAACTTGCTAACAGACAAATAGTTTGCTCAATCCGCTCGGGTTGTCTCGCTGTCATGGCGAGACTCATGACGTCACTGCCACTCGCCGAAGAGCTGCGCACACGCCGACCGCCACACAACAACTGCTTGAAAACGTAGTAGTGTATGCACAAGTGTTTTCTGAAACAATTCTAAAGGAGTTTTCTACTATTACTTTTGTAATGTTGTAGGTTAAATACGAGTTGGACGTTTTAGAAATGTCCGTTTCTGTTAGTTGTAGTTTGTAGGTAGGCACGAGTGTCTACATAAAAGCTGCGCCGGCGCACGCTGACACTTCAAGGCGGCTGTTGTCTAAAACAACGTTCAAAAAGCCGGTGGTTTCAATGTTTTAAAAGCAAACAAAACCTGGCAACAAGTATAGTATAAGTGCTAGGGGTTATAATGTAGTAAATATAATATCAGTCCCACCACAACACAACCATTTTCCATTATGGGAAAACTCCAATAAGTATAGAAATCTTCGCCGAAAATCTTGTTATGGTTTCACGACGCTATCAATATTTATGTTTATATCTGAAACTTTTTTGGGGCTCGTGGCTAAGTACCTAATAACAGCCGCACGGGTCGATCGATCAGGTTAAGCTACGATTGCCGCGGTTAGTCTGAGGATGGGTTTACCATCTTTACATACCATCAAGACCCCTCCGTACGTCGGAAAGCACGTGAAGCCATTGGTCCTGTCATTGGCCCCGGCTATAATTCGTGGATTTTTGACAGTCGTTACGGGTCGTCACAAGCCCGAAAGTCTGACAATCATTCTTAACAAGGTCTTAAAAAAGAACATTACCATAACCTAAAAACTTAAATGTATTGTCATTGGTCATTGAAAACTTTCGAGCGAATTCAGGCGCTACGAATTCAATCCGTGCTACGGGCTACGTGCTACGCGGTCGGATGATTCGCGTAGCAGTTTTCGGGTATTATATTCAATCTAGTGCTGTTGAACTTAGCTTTTAACCGACGATCAATTTGTAACTTGTCTCTGCAAGTCGATACATTATTATGACTATGTCTAATAGTTTAACTAAATCGATAGTATTGTAAAGTATTCGTATGCACGGCTTCAGATCAAGCTATTATTTCCAGTATAAGCTGATCTCTCATTTTATAGGATTTCCTTACAATGAGAGGTCAGTATAAACTGGAAATTTATAGCTTGATGTGTAGCCGTGTGTACCAGTTTTTGTGAGGGAGTAAACTTAAGATCAAAACATAGTATCTTGAATTGAAGAAGTGACAGTGATATTTACTTTTTGTCGAAGGTATTAAACTCTCTTTTTTTTAAAAACGAGTACTAAGTATGTCTCTGGCACATTTTCGATATTGACAGAGAGAGGTGGGTCATTGGTCGGGGTGGGGCCAACGTCTTTGTTTTGTTTTGAAATTGTTAAGGCCCGTTCATATTGAATACTTCTAAAATTTACTGTAAGTACAGGAGACATGTCCGCCATGACTCACGCAAAACCAATATCGTCTGGTTCACTAAAACACGTGCGACGCGCAGGTAGTCGATGATTCAACTGAATGTGCACGTAACTACAGCGTTTGGTTTGTATGGAACAGACTTTATGTTGTTTACGTGGACCAATAGCAACGCAATCAAAATTTTCGGTACTCGTTTGTTAAAAAAAACAGACTATCTTACTAATTCTTAAGTTGTAGTCTCCAATTTGGTTGCGAAATTCAGTAATAGAAATGTCCTGTAAACTTTGACATTTCCTAAAACCTTGGCATTGCTAAAAGGTTTCGTCGCCTATTATATGTGCGTTGTTCAATATATTTGACCTGACTGTCATTACCAATTGTCATGAGCAAATAAGATGTAGGTAAGGTTCTTTTATTATCATGTAACTACTTTATGCTTTTTATGTTTTTATGAAATGTTATTTGCTGGGAATACCTAAAAAAATTAGCTTTAAAAGAGCGTTGTTCTTGTATCAATTCAAATTGGCAATTCGATAACAAAATCATTACTTCATAGAACCTGCTAACCATTTCTGTTTCGTCTTCCTCTTGCCTCAAAAACTTCATATCTATCGATGGATTTGCTTATGTTACCATACCTCGAAGTAGGTACCACCTAGGCATTCCACCAAACCCCTACATTGCTAGCTAGCTGCGACGGTGCCGACGAGTCGCAGGTAGCGCGACCCACATACTGCGCGCGCCGATCGAACGCTTTATCGAATGTTGATAAAACTTTAACGGCCGCAGCCCTAGCGGATAAGCCTGCACCGTGAAATCGACGCCTGCGCACCTAATTACTATACACGATATTTGTGTCAAGTGTGATTGCGTTCTTTATAGGTTTTGAGCGAGGCTTTTCAGGCTTTTCGTTTGAGTGCAACCCGTGATTTTTTGTGAGTCAGCTCAGCTATTATCAAAAGGAACCTATCAATCTATATCAAAGCCTGATGTATGGTTTCCAATGGTATTGGTTTTTCAAGAAAATACTTAATCAATCATCACTAAGTATACTTAATTAATGGACTTAAGTTTTTTTAGATCACGAATTCAGGATAGGCAGCTTTGTCAGTAAAGCGCTCGCATTTTGCAGTATCGATGTAAAGTATATTTTTAACCGACTTCAAAAAAGGAGGAGGGGGAGGGGGTTCTCAATTCGTCGCGTATAAATATATAGGCTGACTGGTAATTAGTGACCGATACCTAAACACATGATTGTGCTCATGATAACAAACAACTTTTATTAAGGGACCAAACCTGAAATCGCGAAAAAAAAATCAGCTGCTCCATTTTGACGAGTTATGGGAACATGAATGTATGGGGCAGCTGATTTTTTTTTCACGATTTCAGGTTTGGTCACTTAATAAAAGTTGTTTGTTATTATGAGCACAATCATGTGTTTAGGTATCGGTCACTAATTACAAGTCACCCTATATATTGTTTTTTTTATGTATGTACACCGATTTCTCCATCAATTGTGAACCGATTTTGAAAATTCCTTTTTTATTTGAAAGGGTATGCTCCCGTGGTGGTCCCATTGTTACCAAATTGGAATCTGATGAGGGGATCCCATGGAAATCGAAGGAAACAACTAAAGTACAGATCCAAAGACACCGACTTCCGAAATTAAAGTTATTTTTCATTCACTTTGTAGTTTTTCTTTTGGAAGTCGGTTGTTATTTTTTTTTTTTTTTTTTGTAAAAAATGTTTCTTTATTTCAATTAGTATTTGGATTAAGTTAGAGGAGCTCATGGCTAAGTAATAACATCCGCACGGGTCGATCCATCAGGTTAAGCTACGTTTGCCGGGTTTGGTCAATGGATGGGTGACCATCTTTAATACTGATACTCCTCCGTGCCTTGGAAAGCACGTTAAGCCGTTGGTCCCGGCTGTCGTTCGTGGATCTTTGACAGTCGTTACGGGTCGTCAGAAGCCCGAAACTCTGACAACCAGTCTTACCAAGGGGTATCGTATTACCCAGTTACTGGGTTGTGGAGGTCAGACAGGCAGTCGTTCCATGTAAAATTCTGGTATTCAGCTGCATCCGGTTAGACTGGAAGCCGACCCCAACATAGTTGGGAAAAGGCTGGGAAGATGATTTGGATTACCTACGTTAGGATATGTTATAGACAGTGAGCTAATCCTATTTAAGGTACAAAATCAGGACGATGTGAATTTCTTATGTTTAGAAAGAATACTTGGTTTAGTTTATGTCGATACGGTGCTGTGCCGGTGTCACCGCACCTACCAACTTACTTAATCCATATGTACGTAACCCACTTGTTTAGACAGCTTGGCTTCTGCTTACATCGGTGTATAATCCTTATCGTAACTTCCTAACTAATATTATAATGCGAAAGTAAATTTGTTTGTTACCTTGTCACGCCTAAACCACTGCACCAATCATCCTGAAATATTGCATATACGTTGTCAGGTGTACAGAAACGGACATAGGGTATCTTTCATCCCGAAAAAAAGTACTGTTCCCGAGGAAAACAACAATAACGTTCTTATGATCTTAAATGGCGCCACGTGTCTTTCGAATGATGATTGAATTATATTATTACAAACAGGGTACAACCCGAATTGATTGTCAAATTCTAAATGAACGCGAGCGAAGCCGCGGGCAAAGGCGCATAGACTTCTATCAGAATATTTAAAAATAGAAATAATGGTTATTTAAATAGTTTTATCTACGGTATAATGTAATATGTAACTGTTTGTATGCTCACAACACAATTCTATTAAAAGTGTAAACGCCAAGCATTTTAATTGGCTTTCTGTTGACTATTGTTTCCCTTTTTAACCGACTTCAAAAAGGAGGAGGTTCTCAATTCGTCGGAACCTTTTTTTTTTTTTTTTTTATATGTATGTTCCCCGATTACTCGAAGATGGTTGGACCGATTTGGATTTTTTTTGTTTTATTCGAGAGGCTATACATCACAGTTGGTCCCATATAAAATTGATTAACTTTGCTTGGGTAGTTTTTGAGTTAGCTTCAATAATACGTATTTTTTCCCCACTTTTATATGGATGATGTTCAAGTTTGTTTTGCAGATAATGGTATTAGAATTTGTGTGGGGTAGGTACACAACTGAAAAGTGAAAAATAAAAACTTTTTTACAAAAAAATACAACCGACTTCCAAAAACAACACTACAAAGTGAAAAATAACTTTAATTTCGGAAGTCGGTGGCAAAAAACGAAAATAGGTACATTTAACTAGACACCGACTTCCGAAATTAAAGTTATTTTTCACTTTGTAGTGTTGTTTTTGGAAGTCGGTTGTATTTTTTTGTAAAAAAGTTTTTTTGTTGTAGTTTTTTATAGCTGGAAGTCTTCCATGCTGAAATAAAAAAATAATAACAATTAATATTTAAATTATCCTGTACCTAGACGTCGCTGCCTTTTGTCTATGATCTCATCCTCCTGCTCCTCTATCAATCTGCCTAGCCTTTTCCTAACTATGTTGTGGTCGGCTTCCAGTCTAACCGGATGCAGCTAAATGCCAGTATTTTACATGGACCGAATGCCTATCTGACCTCCATAACCCAATTATTAGGTAACACGATACTCCTTGGTAAGATTGGTTGTCAGACTTTCGGGCTTCTGACGCCCTGCACCCTAATTTCGTAACACATTATCAATCGGAGGTGGTTTCAATTTGAGAGTTCGACAACATTCATTGCGTTATTTACGTTGTCGAGCAGACAAATTTTTCGAACATATAAAGCAATGATTATCAATTTGTTTAAAAATGATTCAAATTCCGATCAATAGTGTGTTACGCAATTAAGGTGCTGTAACGCCTGTCAAAGATCCAATAATGACAGCCGGGACCTACGACCTAACGTGCTTTGTATTTGGTTAGGCGTTGCATGACAGTTTAGTATCCTGCTGTGTCTTGAAACGAATCAATAAAGCATCAAAGCACAAGGTATAGTCGTCTTCCTAAGAAGTTTTCTACAAGGTTAGATTTCCGTTCCCCCCATGTACACAATATGATGTATAAACTGTGGGTACACTGTTTGTTCAGTGTTTTGTTACCGGTACCGCCTACGTTGAAACAATAGCACTTTGTAGTAAGTAAGCTGACACGGACAGTTTCTCTAGGCGTTTCAAAATTTGCGGTCGAGCGATAATATTAAAATAACTGTGGTAGCGTGTATTTATTTCACACTAGCTTTCGCCAGCGGCTTTACCAGCGTGCATGTTGGAAATTACCCCACGGGAACGTACTACCGGGATAAAAATAATCCAATGTCCGAATCCAGGTTATGATCTACCAGTGTGCCAATTTTCATCCAAATCCGTTCACCCGATTTAGCGTGAAAACGTGACAAACAAACTCACTTTCGCACTAGTATTATTTATTTGTGTACTACTAACACTAGTTATAAGATGTTTACTAACAAAATGGACTTTAGTGTTGTCCGATATAAATAAATAAATTAAATAAATTAGTAATTAGGATTTAGTATTCATACGTTTTCATTTAATATAAACACTGTTCAAATTCACTGTTCAGCTCATGGCTAAGTAATAATAGCCGTACGGGTCGATCGATCTGGTTAAGCTTCGGTTGCTGCGGTCGGTCCGTGGATGGGTGTCCATCTTTACATACCGAGACCCCTCCGTGCCTCGGAAAGCTCGTTAAGCTGTTGGTCCCAGCCGTCATTTGTGGATCTTTGACAGTCGTTACGGGTCGTCAGAAGCCCGAAAGTCTGACAGTCAGTCTTACCAAGGGTTATCTTATTACCTAATAACTGGGTTGTGGAGGTCAGACAGGCAGTCGCTCCATGGAAAATACTGATAATCAGCTTTATCCGGTTAAACTGGAAGCCGATCCCAACATAGTTGGGAAAAGGTTAGGCTGATGATGCGTAGCAGAATATTCGTAGCGTTTATTTATTTTACACTAGCTTTTGCCAGCGGCTTCGCCCGCGTGGATGTCGGAAAATATCCCACGGGAACGTACTACCGGAAATTCCTTCCTTATTCCTTGACTACTTTATAGGGAATTTCTGTGAAAAATTTCAGATTTCTAGGCCCAATGGTTTGGACTGGGCGTTGATGAGTCAGTCAATCAGTCAGTCAGTCAGGAGTCAGAACTTCTCTTTTTATTATTTATATATATATTAATATATCTAGATCTACGTCACCAACACCCCAGAGGCAAATATGATCATTTATTTTACGTAGATGTAAGCACTTTGTATCTCATTTTAAGTGAACTGTTATTTAAGTTCTTATGAGAATAAAATTCTTTAAACCTATCTAGTATTCATACGTTTTATTTATTTTTTTTATTTCTATGGTTTTAACATAAACACTGTTCAAATTGAGCTTACCTAAATTAAGCTGAAAGGTTGGTTTTCTTGAGACTTGATTTTCCTCTTAGGGTTCCGAAGAAGCAAGGTTCTTGCTTCTTGCCAAATAAAGGAAAAAGTCCGAAAACTTTTAATTTGTAATTTTATCACTTAACATATTTTTTTTTGGGATTACAATGTTAAGTTTGTTTTTGGCATACATTCTTTTCAACTACGGAACACTTCATTGTGCGTGGTCCGACACGCACTTGGCCGGTTTTTTTTTCAGTGTTTTAGCCCATGTTCGAACGGACGTAAAAATCGCGGCGGCATAAAAACGCGTTCCGCGTTGGGAATGGACCTAGAAAGCAATACTGTTCGCACGGCCGCGAATTTTTCTGCCGTGATTTGTTATCGTTCGATTTTCGACGCTCGGCGTTGAGCGTTGAATAAATATGACATACGAAGTTCTCTACTTGTGTTCCCACGGACGCGAAAAAATCGCGCGCGGTGGTCAGTACGGCCACAGACAAAGTACATTGAATATATAGTACGGCGCGCTGGCTAGTAGAGTGCGGACGTGCTGCATGCTCAAGGCCTTGGCGCACAGCGATGCTAAGACTAGCGTTGCAAAACTTCGGAAGTATTCGCAATAATTCGCAAATATTCAAAAGAATACTTCGATTTGAAGGAACACTACTAGTAAAAACTTATTACGTAAGTACTTATCTAAGTAGATGAAAAGAAATATTCGGAAGTTTTCAAATCGATATTTTTTTTTTGGTACCTTGTAGGTTTAGGGGTTTATGGGTTTTATAAAGGGGTTCAAATTTTCATTATATATGCGATAGGACACACCGTTTTCGAGCTATAAGCAAAAGAAAAAAAAAACTATTTTATAAACTCGGTAATCTACCGAATGCGAATAATTGCGAATACTACTTAAAACTTCCGAATGCTTCCGCGAATGATACGACGGGAATAGTTCGGAATATTACGCTAGCTAAGACGAAGAATGCGTAGGTAAACCATATGCCTGATTATTACAATGTTTTATTCACCGACGTAAAGATAGTAATTTTTTTGAAGTTAGTTATCGGACTTCATTGGACGATATCGGTTAATAGCGTAGGTAGGTACGCAGTATACGAGTACGCACTCACTTTATTTTACAAATATCGATATTTTTTGCCCGTTGTTTTTGGTTTATTATTTTTCTCCGATGTTTCTAATTCCAATATTAGGTACCTACCTACCTATAATATGGAATCCTGTAACAGTTCTGTACATGTATATGGGTGGAGTTTATCATAAAGAAAGTAAGTAAACACTAAACGGCTTTAATTTGGGAAAATACAGTACCTATACTATATCAATCTGCCTAGCCATTTCCCAACTATATTGGGGTCGGCTTCCAGTCTAACCGGATGCAGCTGAATATCAGTATTTTACATGGAGTGACTGCCTATCTGACCTCCACAACCCATTAACTGGGTAATACGATACCCCTTGGTAAGACTGGTTGTCAGACTTTCGGGCTCCTGTTGACCCGTAACGACTGTCAGCCTGCCAGCAAAGATCCACGAATGACAGCCAGGACCAACGGCTTAACGTGCTTTCCGAGGCACGGAGGAGTCTCGGTATGTAAAGATCACCCATCCACGGACCGACCCCCCCTAGCAAGCGTACCTTAACCTTATGGATCGACCCGTGCGGCTGTTATTACTTAGCCACGAAGTTCCTCAAAAATACAGTATACTATATATGCTATTTAATTGATAATTATTAAAAAAAATCAGGATACACCTCTGATCGTACGTCCGCACTGCACGAAGAATCAGTTCTAAGTTGTTTTTTAACGCTCGTTCGGAACACTCTGTTGAAGGTGGGAAAAAATCGCGGTAGGCGTTTTTATTCCACCGCGATTTTATTACGTCCGTGGGAACGTGGGCTAAGCCTCATGTTATCTCTACTCTTTACTATCGATTGAAGATTTTTTTGTTGAATGTTTTGTACTGTTTCAAGATATCGATGACTGCCCTCAATGCGAATCATGATTATTTTAGGAGTAGTTCCTTACCAAAACTTAACTCCTGAGCGAAGCAGGGGCATACGATCCGTATTTGCTTATAGCACTTTGAAAACTACAGCATTATTTGCACTTTGAAACTTTGTGTGATGTTTAATAAAATGGTATATGCAGAACTCATTAATTTATAAGAACTGTAATAAATTTATAAAATTGTACCTATATTATAATAAGTCTTTACCTATGAAATTGCCGTTTTGTATGAAAAAATTGAAACGAATTTTTTTCATGCATTTTTTATTTGTATTAATCGAAGTAATCACCCATGCAATCAATGCATCTTTGCCAACGCAGTGGCAGTTTATTGATGCCCTTCTTAAAGAAATCAGCTGGACGGGAGGCAACAAATTCTTCAAAGGCATTTTGTACTGCCTCTCGGGTATTGAATTTTTTTCCCGCCAAGAAGTTATCCAAATTCTGGAAAAAGTAGTAGTCTGTAGGCGCAAGGTCTGGTGAGTAGGGCGGATGACGGAGAGCTTCCAACCCCAGTTCTTTCAACTTGGAGACCGTCTGCTGTGCAGTATGAGGTCGCGCGTTGTCGTGCAGGAGCAGCGGAGACGAGCGATCGACCAATGCTGGTTGGAGATGTGCCAGCTTCTCCATCATTGTGTTCAGTTCTTCACAGTACACATCTGAAGTAATGCTCACCCCGTTTGGTAAGAAGCTGTGATGAATCACACCGGCGCTAGACCACCAAACAGTGACCATCACTTTTCTAGGGGTAAGTTTTCGTTTAGGGCATTGTTTAGGTGCTGAACCAGGATCCAACCAACTTGCTGAGCGCTTGCGGTTATCAAACAGAATCCATTTTTCATCGCAGGTAACAATGCGGTTCAAAATTCCTTCATTTGTGTGTCTGTTGAGCAGTGCAAGGCACGTCTCGACGCTTACTTCGCGCTGGCGATCATTGAGTTCGTGGGGCACCCATTTGTCAAGCTTTTTTACCTTGCCAATTTGACGCAAATGGACCAATATTGTTTTGACGCTAACGTCGAAAGCTGCTGCTAATTCAGCCGTAGATTTTGTATCATCAGCTTCCACAATCGCCTTTAATTCGTTATTGTCGACCAAAGTCTTCGGACGACCGCGAGGTTCATTTTTCAGGTCGAAATTTCCAGAACGGAAGCGAGCAAACCAATAACAAGTGGTGCGTTGGTTAGTAGTGTTAGCTCCGTAAACGTCGTTGATGTTGCGTGCCGCTTGTGCCGCGTTGCTGCCACGACGGTACTCATATTCCATAATTACTCGAATTTTTAACGTATCCATGATGACGAAAAAGATGAAATGCGATGAAAATGTAACACTAATCAATAAACAAATGACTACTTTTGGAAAAAAAATCCATGTTTTCAAAATAAAATTAATTTGAAATTAGAATTCTTAGCCAAACAAAAATTATTTTGATTTGAAATGGCCAGTACTGCAGAACGGCAATTTCATAGGTAAAGATGGGTAAAGACCTAATATTATAAGAAAGCCTTACGGAGAGCGACTGTTTAGTCTTGTTAACCAAGCCCCTTTAGTGTGGGTAGTTGGGCACTGATTAGATTCAATGTGAAAATGTATTAGTCAGTGCTGTGATTAATCAGAGCTACACCCACCGGATGACCGGATGACCGGACCAGCGACTGATATCCTTTGTTCTAAAAATATAAGTTCTAAGTAATTGTATTGTAATTCATGCTATTTCTATGATTGCTGGGTAACTGTTTTACTAAGGATAGTGGGATATAATTATGTTAAACTAGCTATTATCAGCGGCTTCGCCCTCGTGGATGTCGGAAATAATCCCATGGGAGCCGTACGTTTTTCTGAGATAAAAAGTAGCCTATGTGCTATTCCAGACTATAATGTATCTCTGTGCAAAATTTCATCCAGATCAGTACAGCCGTTCTGGCGTGATTGAGTAACAAACATCCATCCATCCATCCAAACTTTCACATTTTTAATAGTACCTAGTAGTAAGATTCCTCAATGTTTGACGATGGCAGTGGACAGCAATTTGCAGAGTTGGTAGGAAAGATAACTCATAAAAAAATTCCATGTTACCTAAATACGCTTGACTAGGTACCTACCTACATTATTATGAATGGGCTGATATGTCATCCATACTGAATATCCTACATGCAGTTTTGTTTAGCATTAGGTACCTATGTGTTTAATTAAAGTGATTAAAGAGGTATCATCAATTTTTCTATGCCTTCTTCACAATTTAACGTACCTAAATAGTGTGATAATCTACAGCAGCAAAAAAGTGCTGTCAACTAGCGCCACCATTGAAGAAAAAATCATAAGTCTGGAGATTTGGGACATTTTGAAACTGCTCACATTTTAGTCAGATGAGGTAGAATTTAATGAGAGAAAAATCAACACTACCTCCTAGAAGCCTTAGTAGTTAACGCCAAACACTGCCGTTTTTGGCGGCAAACGGCAGTGTTTGGTGTTAACTGTAAGGCTTCGAACTTAGGACGTTTGGTGTCGATTTTTTTGATACAAAAAGTTCTACCTCATCTGACTAAAAATGTGAGCAGATATTTCAAAATGTTCCATATCACCAGACTTATGACATTTTTCTCAATGGTGGCGCTAGTTGGCAGCACTACTCGCCTTAATTTTAAACTGTGCTAATAAGCTATGATTGCGCTCGTGGCTAAAAGGTAATAGCCGCACGGGATAGTCGAAGGCGAAGCTGCGCTTGCCGCGGTTGGTTCGTGGATGGGTGACCAGCCATTACATATCGAGACCCCTCCGTGCATCGGAAAGCACGCTGTGATTCCATAGATCTTTGACAGTCCTTACGGGTAGCTATAGAGAAGCTCAAGTCTGACAACCAGTCTTATCAAGGAGTATCATGTTAGCCAGTAACTGGGTTGTGGAGCTGCATCCGGTTAAGACTAGAAGCCGATCCCAACATATTGGGAAAAGTCTAGGCAGATTGACTAAGCTCTAGTCATCTGGATGGCATAAGGCCATCCAGTCATAGCTTAGTCAATCTGGCTTAGAAATAAAATAAAGTCTAGCTTAGAATTAAAATGCCAAGATAATATCTACCTACAGTAACGACAGGTTAATGGCCCTAAGCTTACCTGTAGGTAGGTACCTAGAACTTTGATGACCTAGCACAGGTAACTTCTTACTAACAATCTACACACAACAATACTAGGAAAATATCAAGTGACGCACTATTTTATCAACTGTTTTTAATAAAACGTCTCATTTCTGTGCAAACATTTATTTATATATTTTTACCTAGACAGCGCTATATTGAGCACGTTATCAAAAGATAACGATGTTAAACAATGCATAAACGATGTTCCCGTTTCTAGGGAGCAGATGTATACCTAGCATGTACCCAGCTAGTGAAGCGCGGAATGCAAAAAGGTCTATTCTTTTATAACTTTCACCTCTTTTGTTGTTCAAGTTACTTCTGCTGTTAAAGCACGATCTTTATTCTATTAAATTGATATTATTTAAGCGGCATTGTTACTCACAATGGGGGGCTTTACGATCAGTTAGTAATGTTAACTGAAGTATTATCCTTTAGAGGTCAGTTGGGAGCTCCGAGTTCCGACGCACTGACCACGGCGGCGACCGACAGCGCGCACGTTATCAGACCTACACGCTACACCTCTCTACACAAAAATCTCAAACGGGAATACCGGATACTGACGAAGTACTAAGAAAATACAACCGTCTCTTTCCAACACATTGTAAAAGGGCCGCGTTTTTGTATTCCATCCTTGTCCTCAACCGCGAAGCGATATCGCGCTATGCTTATAGTTAGAAATATGTAACTGAATAGTTTACTTTTGTGTGTAGTTTTGCCAAGTTGATGTCGTTCGAAATTAGAATCGCTGCATGTTCGTTGTTGGTAGGTAATGAGTGAAGTGAATTGAAACTCATTTTTACGTGGAGCATAGTGTTCGGGAGTATTTTTTATTGTGCAAGTGTAAAATGCGTTCGGCCGTGCGATGGCGCGGAAGCGACACATTTTTTAGATTATACTAATGAACGAAAGTTTGTGATTTTCTACGGGTTATATTTACCTAAGTGCTGTGTTTATAAATAACAGTGATCTTTATTGTGAAAATGTTCAACGGGAGATTTTCTTTATTTAACGTAAGTCATTTTCAGTTTTTATTTTATTAATTTATTATTTTTACAATAATTTTGTGTCGGGTTAATGTAAATATTTTCTGACAGTCAATTTATTACTATTGAGATATACTTTAACGAGATAATGCAAATATAAATAAGTGTTATCAAATATTTTTCCTTGCAACTGATACAAAGAGCTGGCAGAGAGCCAGAAGAACACTTTAATTTTATCATTCGATGTAGAGAATGATCAATGGATTTAAACATTACAATAATATCGTAATTTCGATTGCAGTTAAACAGTTAAACGATTATGACAATATAGGTATTAATTAATAATCATGATTAATATTTTCAATTAGAATAAAACTTACAACGTGGTCATTCATTATTTTTGTTGTTATAATTATTATTGTAATGAATGCATCAATTGACGATCAAAAGGTGGGTAGGATTTTAGGCGCAATTTTTGGTTTCCTTTAAAAATTAAAACATCACTTCACTGTTCCATGCAAAAATAAAAAGAATACCTAGGTATACTACCTTAGTACCTTTCTACGCAAAAAACATATTAGAAACTAGGTGAAACCTTAATAAAATTAAAGAAAAAATTAAGCTTTCCTAATTCACTAAATCAACTCATAGACTTATCGCATCGCATGCCCAAATAACACAAGATTATCTTAATTTAAAAATGTAGAAACTCATTTTTTGATGCGTGAACCTATGTTTATTGTTTAGATTTAACTAAAGCATTCGACACAGTGAATCAAATTCCATTTCTTATTACCTACGCTTGAAGCTTCACTGTTGGTAACTTGCTTCGTACCTACCTACTTACCACCAGTTGCTTCGTACTGTTCGTAGTAGGTACGGGTTCCAATGAATCTGAATAAGTGCCCGTTCACATCAAGGAGTTCTCCAAGGTTCACATTTGGGCCTCCCGTGTTTTTTTACATTTCTAGAAACGATTCCTTAGGTTCCATAGTACGCAAGGCTACAGATCAAGCTATACATATCCAGTATAAGCTGATATCGCATTGTATATGATTTTCTTACAATGAGAGGTCAGTGTAAACTGGAAAATATAGCTTGATATGTAGCCGTGGTGTGTACAATGTTGTTGTTTAGATAGGTACCATATAGTTCCCCAGGGTTCACATTTGGGCCTCCCGTGTTTTTTTTTACATTTCTAGAAACATTTCCATAGGTTCCATAATACAATGTTGTTGTTTAAATAGGTGCCATTCAAGTACTGACACATCAATTCCTTAACATTTTCAGCACTGTACGTTTTATGCGCTTGCTGTCTTAGAACATTTCATAATTTCGAAACGTTGTAGCAGGAGGGCAGTCGCCATTTCATATCAGTACACACCACAGACCCCTCGTGATATACAATAACAAAGATGTACCTTGTCGTCATCGTTATCAGCATAACATGGCACAATATGGGATCCATTGTTAGGTATTGCCTATCCACGTGCAATATCAGCTGGCGCTTCTTTCGCAATAATTATACATTAAGTACCTATATTTAGCTGTCTATACATTGCTAACGCCAACGCAATATAATAATATAAAAAAGTCTTGTTTGACTCTCCTCTTGTATGAATAAAGAATTGAGGAGTAATCGGTCAAGCTGATGATCCTAGTTGATGTCAATCTTATTTGTGGTGAGGACAAGCCATTTCGTAACTTGTAGGAGATTTACTAAATTCTATGAGTCCTTCAGAATTTTTCATATTCCTACGTAATTTTTGTTGTGCATGATCTTGTCTCTGCGATTCGTAACTAGGCGAGTGTCTACTATATTAACGTAAGGGACTTTTATTTTTATCTTTGTTCTTTGAAAGGGTCTGAGAAAATCTACAATTCACTCGGAGCAGACCACAACACAGCCGGAGCAGACAACGGTAGGAGATACATATATCTCCTACCGTTTGTTTATAGTCACATACATACACACACACGTACCTATACGTAGTACATATATAACACAATATCTAACTAGATTGTTAGAGGTATTCGAGTTTCAAGGTTTATCCTTTGAGAAATGTGTTTTTAATGATTTAATGCGTGATTGTACGAAGTCAGTATCAGTCAGTATTAATATGCAGAGAAAATTAGGAAGAAATGAGTACTGCCAAATATGCCAACATAATATTAGATTTATAAAACACGCACTCTCTTTTATTTAGAGAGCAATTTATAAGAATGGCATAATATGTATGATGGATGAATGAGGAAAATATCGTGAGGACAGTTTTGAGTATCAATGTGGATAGCTATAAAAGTAGGGGCAGACCAAAGAAATTATGGATAGACTGTGTGAAAGACGATACGCCTAGAATCCTTTTTAGCCGAGTCGTCTAGGGGCTTCGGGCTTTCTAGCCGTACGAGTATCTCACACGGGTGACGACTAATAGAGAAGTATGGAAGAAGAAGTTGCGCCGACCTCAAATAAGTTGGGATTGGGATATGTGCAAGAGAATGATGGCATGACTAAAGCCCTACGGTCAACATTCAGTTTGTTCTATTTCCGTTCAAAGCACAATGCTGTGAGAAACGAGCACACTTCAAGCGGAATATTTATTTCAACTGAAGTTTAATTGTATGCCTACTTATCCTCATTCATACTACTGACTCTTACACCACCGCAAGAAACCACCAAATGATTCACTCATAACTTGCTCACAACAGTAAGAAAAATCCAGTTATTCATCATACAATGAGACAAGTCATCACGTTCGTTTCCATCTCTTCTTCCAGTGTCACATGGGACGGGAACAAGGTCGGCTGTAAGAACATATCCGCCGCTTAACTGGCCTCCTCCGGCATCTTTGACTAATAAGATAATGTACCCACAAGTGCAGCTAACAAGAATATTTGTGGCTGTAGACTTAGAAACAGGTGGATTGCTGTCAGCAAGTATTTGCAATTTAATGGGAGGTGATTTACATTTTGGTGAATTGATTCGGTGTTGCACAGCTTGAAATGAAATATGTGAATTTTGTGTGATTCACGTTTTGTGATGTTGAACCCTATTATATCTTACTCACTACACTACATAGGCTTAGTAAATCACTCACTGTATAATTTGTATTATGTAATACTTATTTATTAAACTGGAGTAAAAGCAGATCTAAACGAGAGATTAGATCTTACTCACACAAAGACATTTGACTATTATCTAGCCATGATTTTTATGTAAGTAGTAATCATAAAATATATAATGCACTTGCCACTAATTTATCACGACCATAGTCTGTAAAACATAATATAGTAGGAACTCAAATTCTTCATCAATATTATTATATGGAAAAAGATTTCTTAGATATAGGTACCTAAGTATGGCTAAGAAGATTGTAATATGCAGAAGACCTTTGACTTGCAGTATATTACAAGAGACACTTTTGCGTCCCTCATAAAATCACCAGATCACTATCGAAAAGAACAATGATCTTTTCAATGGTGATTTTTAGAGAGCCAAAAGTTTGACTTGGATTCAAAATGCATAATGCATTTTACTTATACCTAAGTACGTAAGTACACTACAGATCATCTAATGCTTTATTCATATCGTGTTTTATTCGATTTGTGCTGTCTGTTATTCCTCGTATAAAAATCTCATTTGGGAAAATCCAAAACGTTGCATTTTTGTTCATTTGTGGTTCCTTCTTATTCTAAACATCAATTGATACTCGAGTATTTACACTTGGTCCGTCCATACTTGGGTCTCCTACCAACTTGACTAGATGCGGCTGAATATAATGATCTATTTTATCATCATATTCATCATCACGTACCGTTAGTCTGCGCTGCGTGTAGACGGGACGGAGGTGGGTAGCCACCTGCTCAATCTTAATCTTTATTTGCGTCTGCCGTTTCCTTTGCTTCTAGGAGCCCTGTTATTTTAAGTAATTACTAAATAAAGGATAATTAACTAAAACGACTACTAAACAAACATGTGAATGAATCGCGTTGCTTTGACCAACACTCGTCAACATTGGGATGGTGACGTCATTTCACTATAAATCGTCTAAATATAACCGGGATGAGCCGTGATGTGACACGCAGGGCAGGCAGAATAGCCATTATTTTGTAGTAGGTAAACAGCTTGTAATACATGCGTTAATAATACAAAATAGATCAAGTAGAATAATGTTAATTGCCTTGCCACCTGTAAAATGGTGGATGTGCTCTTCATTGTTCGTATGGTTTATTTTTGGTATCAGCCGCACAAATAACTTTGTTAATCAGTTTCTTTGAGAAATAATATGTATAGTAATTTAGTGACAATTGTTCTTCAATTAGCTAATGCGTCCTTAGATCTTTTGAAATATTATGATGAGATTTCATATTTATAACTATCGCTGGAGTTATATTGCCATGTTAATCAGAGCGATAACCCGAGCCATGACCTTATCAAATGCTTTATATTCTGTACCGATGACATTTGCGTTAAGTTAGCTTGATGCTTCATCAAACTAACTTTATCCTCCATGTGCAGATCATTAAAATACTAGTTTAAAGCATAATTTTGTTATAGAACTTGATATTTTATCGGACCGATTCCTGCATTATTGCTGCAGATAAGAGCGCATGTGCGGTGCGCGCACGCATCACGCCCTATTTAACTTTGAATTACATTAACCATTATAATTGTTCATCATTAATGTGCCGAGATTTGAGAGATGAATATTCTTCATTATACTTAGCATGGTCATGCTTTTGGTATGTTAGGATCGATTTGATCTTGGGGGAGGTGTTTTTATTTTTACTCGACTGCGGCGAAGCCCAAAAGGAGGGTTATGTATTTGACCTGTATATATGTAAGTATGTATGTATGTGTGTATGTCCGTTTCTTTGTTCCCTCGTAACTGTTAAACGAATGAACGGATTTGGATAAATTATACGTCTTTCCAAAAAAAATTACTCTCACGACCAAAAAAAAACTCCTTGCAAGAACTAAAGCGTCTTCGAAATCTTTCACATTTGTAAACTAAAAAGCTGGAAATAAAAAAAAGTACTTAATTAAAAAAATAAAAAAACCCGTCTGCGGTAAAAAACTGAAAAGCTAAAAACAAGCCCATTTTAAATTTAAAAAAAGTTGAAAGCAGGCGGGACCCATTCCATTTTTATATTTTCTAACTCAAATGGGTCCCGCCTGCTTCCAACTTTTATTTAATTTAAAATGGGCTTGTTTTTAGCTTTTCAGTTTTTTACCGCAGACGGGTTTTTTAATTTTTTTTATTACTTTTTTTATTAGTAGCATCGTATTTGGAACTACCTACACATAATGTGAATCTTTTGCTGTGATTTCTACTCCTCAGAAATGCATTTAATTTGGTTTCAGTAGTCTGGTTGAGGCATCCACAAGAAGCTTAAGTTTGAGTTTTTCTGCTATTTCATGAGATAAATGTTACCTCAATTATTGAGGTCAAGATGTGCATTAACAATATTGTGATTTTTCCATGGAGTTTCTTGCCCGTTCTTTTCCATAGGAACCACGCTTTTGGAAATTGACAATTAGCATCATCTTTCTTACTGACCGACTCTTTAACAATTCAGAAGTACCTGTGGTTTTATTTAAAATAATTATAGGTACTTTGAGTTTGAGATATAAGATTATAAGAACTTCCATGAGAGACAATACCAAACCATGGGCAATCAGACCAACTTAGCTGACTGGGCAATGAACTGAGCTAGTCTCGTAGGCTTATAAAGATTATGTTTCAAAAGATGAGGAACTTATACCTCTACCTAAGTAGGTAGAGGTATAAGTTCCTCATCTTTTATCGATAAGTATCGATAAAAGTAATCCAGGTTACTGGCATACCTGTCAGCACTGATAGCATGTTACACAAACGTTGCGTATGACCGTTCTGTTGCGAACACTTATTTATTTAGAAAATAGAAACCTGTTCACTTTCTATCGCACCCAAGAAAATGTATGCTGCTCGAAAGCGAAGAAAATTTACCTTCCCAAGTGTTTGACTTGCTGGTAGGTACTATTGGATCTATAAAATTGTATATTGTGACTATTTTAGACTAAATGTAGTTGAAGAAGGAATAATCACCTAATATAATTTTGGACTTTAAAATTAAAAGACAACACGACCTTTGAGTTTGTTCCGACATTTCTTCCCAGGGATCAGTCAGCAAGAAATAGGTACCGGCGCTATCTAGTATTCAAAGTTTGGCCAAAATTCACTTGTAAACGTGTCATAGAAGATTTACTTACCGACATAAAGATTTCATTTCATTTCATGGGTTTCATTAGGAGCCCGTGATGTATCTATCGTGGCTAAGTAATAACAGCCGCACGGGTCGATCCATCAGACGTCGCTTGCCGGGGTCGGTCCGTGGATGGGTGACCATCTTTACATATCGAGACTACTCCGTGCCTCGGAAAGCACGTTAAGCCGTTGGTCCCGGCTGTCATTCGTGGATCAATGACAGCCGTTACGGGTCGTCAGGAGCCCGAAACTCTGACAACCAGTTTTACCAAGGGGTATCGTATTACCCAGTAACTGGGTTGTGGAGGTCAGATAGGCAGTCTCTCCATGTAAAATACTGGTATTCAGCTGCATCCGGTTAGACTGGAAGGTGACCCAACATAGTTGGGAAAAGGCTAGGCAGATTGATTGATGTATCTATTGTAACCGTTGAAAATTACAAGTAAAATAGTCCAGTCAATATTTACGGTGCGTTCTTAGACAAGAGTTGAACTAATTGAAGCCATTAGAAGCGTTTAGTCACGGCTTTGGAGTCCACACGTGACTTGAGCTTGCTCGAAATTTATAATTATGAAAATGGTACTCAAATTCAAATATTATATTTCACATAAACCTACCTATATGGGCACCTAAGAAACAGAATATGAAAATGGTATCTACAGCTACAATGCGCGCCACGAAAGATGAGACTTGACACACCACGTAGTTTGACTTGTGCAGTAGATTATAATTCTCTGATTCTGATTATTCTGATGTATTGGTCTCTTTAGCGGTATGAGGTCTGAGACGGGAAGGGACCGGGCCTCATCTTTCGTGGCACGCATTGTACTCCATATACCTACCTACATGGGCACTAATGAAACGTCAGAAGCTAGGTTCACGGTCACAGTCCTTTCCTACGGAGAAGAGCCGGCAAGAAACTCCACGGTTTCTCTTTTAAAAATAATTAACTTTACAGTGTAAATAGGTATGGAAGGACAGTGATATTACTAAAAATAATTTGCCAACTTAAACACAGGAGGTTTTCAAGTATCAAACACCTTTAAAACTAACTAATCTATAATTATTAGCAGTTGCGGGAATAAAATAAACTGCCAACGCTGTTAAAACAGTAATGCGGCTCACAAATTCATTACCAAACTGAATAATTAACATAACAATGGACTGCTGGACAATGGACATAGGCCTCTAGCTAAACGGAAATGGGTGTTGTAGAGCGGTCGGCGACGAGAGTTGGTTAATTAACTAAACACCAGCAGCGAACCATAAGTTTGATAATTAGCTTAATAAAATGATCAAACTAAGGGCGAATTTCATCAATGAAATGTGCATTTTGCAGGTGTGTGGAGACTTGGAACATTGTTATTTTTTTATTCCACAACGCGGCGGCGCTGGCGCGGCGCGCGGCGGTCGATTAGCGATGACACTACGCATTTGTCTAGCTCTAGGCCCTCTGAGGGCCTAGACAAATAGCATTCGCTTCGGAGCGATTCTATTTCTTTATCGCTACAGCTTCAAAGTGACATTGACGTGATCACGTGACATTTGTTGGCTTTTCTACAAGCGTCATCGCTAATCGAATATTACTTTGTCTAGGTCTTCAGTAGTGCTATTCTGTAAATATCTCACCGTGAAAACATGAGTGAAGTGATCTTAAAGTGAGCTGTCAATAGTGTCAACCCCTAGCATCAGGTGGAATGACGGCTCACTTCACGCTCACTTCACCTGAGTTATCACGGTGAGATTTTTACAGAATAGCACTGCAGGTCACACTGGGAACGAAGCGAAGCAAAGCTAAATTCGTTTAGCTTTCTTCCGCGTCTTTTCGAAGTATTCCCGTTTGAGCACCTTATTTTTAGGGTACCTATGCATTGAGCACCAAAGGTATTCCCATTTGAGCACCAATCAATATTTAAACGTGATGCTCAAAGGGAAACAATAAAAAATATTCAACTTTATAATAAAACACAGGTATCGATAAAACTTTTATTATCAAATACAATACATAGTAGATCAACAAATTAAATAAAACCTCACCTTATGACCCTATAATAAATAGGACTAACCAAATTGCATAATAAACGAGATGCGCTTGCGCGTGAGACATCAATTAAATGGGCGTCTGCGCACGAGTCTATATCACTCACAGAGTGACATAATTTAATCGTAACCATTGAGCTGCACAATCAGTGGAACATATACAACTTAAATGGTGTTGTATGGTCACAGATCTAACATGAAATATCCTTGACCTGTGTGATTTTGGGTGCGACAACAAACTGAGTGGCCGAGGATCGAGATAAATAAATGCGGATTGCGTGGAAGATGATATAGCTAGGAAGGAATTTAAAACTAAGATGAAGGCCAACAAAGAAGTATAGGAAGAAGAAGAATATATGCTACGTTTACCCCAAAGAAATTAGGATGAGAGCATGAATTTGTCAAATGTGATAGCGTAATTTGTGGGTGAGATTGGGTTGCAGAGAACACGCCAGCAACCCTTGGTACCACTATTATGAGGCTAACTGGAAAGGTGACGTATACGGAGAGCGACGAACCGCTTAGAGTTTCGTAACAAAGAAAATTTATGTGACAAACGATCGTCGTATATAATATTTACTGAGTAATAAAATCTTATACAGTAAAACGCGAGTCTTTCTAAGCCGCAGCGCGTATGCATGACCCGTTAATTAAAAGAGGTCAGCGCGTGCCGTTAACACAAGAAATGTTTAGCAGTAACGATATAATTGAATCTTTATGATTAGTTTAAACAATAGTGATGATATAGAGATGTCAATAATATGGATTGACAAATTGGTTCCTATTGTTAGAGAGGTAATGCTGGAGAGTTTGTAGTGCCACTTCTTTATATGACCGCCGCAGAAAGACGAACAAAAGACAAAATGAAACTTTAGAAACAGACACTCTACTCTACTAGAAATAGACATATCTCTTTCCACAGACCACCCCCTCGTAGTCATATATGCCACACGTGTAGGAAGTGGTAACGGGTAAGCATTTTGGCGGCTACCTTTTGTTGATGTACAAAAAAAAACATTTTTTACAAAAAAAAAAAAAAAAAAAACAACCGACTTCCAAAAAAATACTACAAAGTTAAAACTAACTTTAATTTCGGAAGTCGGTGTCTTTGGATCTGTATTTTAGCTTTTTGCCACCGACTTCCGAAATTAAAGTTATTTTTCACTTTGTAGTATTTTTTTGGAAGTCGGTTGTTTTTTTTTATTTTTCACTTTTTAGTGAGTCAGTTTGTAATTCATCAAACTCAAACTCAAACTCAAACTCAAAGCATTTATTTCAAATAAACCAATTACAGGCACTTTTGAATTGTCAATGGGTCGGTCAGTCAGAAAGATGAAGCTAGTTGCCCATTCCAAAGCGTAGTAGATCCCTATGGAGAAGAACGGGCAAGAAACTCCACGGACACTCTTTTAAATCATAATATTTTTACAAAATATTGGTTACATCGTTCAAGTTGAAAATATACATGTGAGAACAATGTAGAAAGACGTGCACGTTAAAAAGCGTCCGTAATAAAAAGATAATAACTAAAACAACTAAATTAAATATTAAAATTAAAAATAAGCCATGGCAGCTAAGAGACGACCAGTCCCAACTGACGGCGCCCAGGCGCATCTAAGTTACAATAGCCTAATGTCAACTGCTCATCACCTTTTACAAAATATTGC
The DNA here is from genome assembly GCA_946251885.1 of Cosmia pyralina. NCBI lineage: Eukaryota > Metazoa > Arthropoda > Insecta > Lepidoptera > Noctuidae > Cosmia > Cosmia pyralina. Next base: position 1,601,229 of record OX276354.1, read on the forward strand.
TTTTCCCGATACAAGGACGTTAATTGTTGAGGAGTTCTCCCAGTAAGGAGGCAGAAACAAAGATACATTTACCTCAAAAAATGATCTATAACTAAATACACATGTTTAACAGCAGCACATGGGCTGGGGGATGCGGTGTGGTAGCCCGCGAAATTATTATTTTTTTGGGTTTTTTGCAATTTGCAGGTCCGTGGCAGGTCTTGATCAAAATATGATACGCCGCCATAAAACATATGTAAAACAAAAAAATAAAATATGTTAGACATATAATTTTAACCATGAAAATCATCAATACATTTCTCTAAGTTAGATTTCGTGCAGATTCGTCGAACGAACGAAATCTAAAGACTCTGCACGAAATCTAACTTAGAGAGATGTATTGATGATTTATAAGGTTAAAATTATGTAAATACATATTTTATACCTATCCCTACCTGACTCCATAATTGGTTATGGTCTCAGTAGCTATGGGAGAACATACGAGTATAATACTAATTTAGATAAAATTTACAAACTTAAAATTAAAACAAAACACCAAAATGATTACTCTAAACTATTTCGTTATTGCAATATATTGCCAATACATAACATGACCAGACGTTCAAATATCAATATACATAATTTAATTAAGAGAACACGTCATCAGAAATTAAGAACTTTAGCTAATATTAAGAACTTTACCTTTACCTTGCCTAGATGTAACAATACTGATATGAGAACATATACCTACATATTACCAAAAATACTAAAAGAACTCCCTGCGGACATACAAAGTAAATACCTCTGTAACCCTAAAAAAGCAAAATGTTTATTAAAAAAGCATTTTCTGTAAATTACAAACTATGTATATGTACTTTGTTTGATTCACTTAATACCATCTTTATTTGTGCTATTATTGTATAATATAATAAAGACTTAAAATACTCTTTAAATGTTAAACTTACCGTCTAAAGTTGTCTCTTAGTACCTATATTAGATTATATAATATATTTCCGAACTCACTAGCCAAATATAAGTCTTCAAAGGCTTCTGTGGTTTTTAGCGTAATTATAATGATTTAAACTATGCGATATACATTTTGAACCTTAATAAAAAAAATATGTTTTATTTCCGCGTATCATATTTTGATCAAGATAGGTACAACCTGACACGGACCTGTAAATTGCATAAAACGCAAGAAAATTTGAATTTCGCGGGCTACCACAGCGCATGTTGCGTGTCTGTGTACCATCATCTGGTATGTCCATTATAAACAGTAACGGAACCGAATTTATTACAGCAATCACTATAATTAACTACCGCTCAATCTAGTTTTCATTTTAAAGTCGAACAAATTTTTAGCTGGTTTTTTGGCATGACATGAATAACGAGTACCTATAGTGCTCGTTATTCTGACTGACCGACTCCTTGACAATTCAAAAATGACTGTAATTATTTATTGAGTTGTGTTGAGTTGAGTCAGCACCATTTTGGAATTTGTTGAATACTCCGATGTTTCATGTACCTATTTAGACCGCGACGTAAAAGATTACGACGTTTATGTTTAATTACTATAATGAGATCTATAGGGCATGGCTGACCGCTGACCTGGCTGCTGCGTTCACGTTTTGTTGCGTCAGGATAACCTCAGTGCTCAGTGGAAATTTGCGCTGGTGTGGCTTCAAACTGCTAAGTAGTGCATTGCTGAGTTTGTCATTAATGTCACGGAGTGCTTTGTGTAATGCAAAGCATTTCTTATTAATGCTATTTATTGATGCATAATTTTATAAAGTTTAATTTAAATCAAAATAAACCAACCATAGAGTATTAGATATAACAATGGAGCTGGAGAAATTGACGATTGAGCAATTTGGCAGGTCAACGATGAACTGGGCAACTATAATATATTTTTTTTTTTTAATTTTGACGTTCAATCTTGAAATGAACTTTGACATTGGTGCCCGTTCTCACTGACACTACTCGCCTAAATATAATGCTTAATAATAAATTCACATTATTTGATTTTCAACGGTCAACTCGGGGCGTCGAGGTTTGAAAATCTAACAGTAGGAATTACATTTGGGTGTCGTCTAGTATTGTAATTAAAACAGGCATATGACACTCGTAGCGAGGTGTTTACCTCTAATATAATACACTTCCTTAAGACTGCAAACACCTTTTTAAAATAATGCTCAAATATTTTGTAAGTTGTACAGGAAAAAGTGTTCAAGAAAAAAACTCTTTACATTTGCAGCAAACACACACAAAAATATTTGCAAATGAAGTGGTACAAATGTTTGTACGATACGGGTATTGTATTGCAGGTACCGACGATACAGAGGAAGCCAGTCAGACATAGATTGCTGATGGTTCTGGATCAATTGATCCCAGCTTATTGTTATAACGTTATAAGTATACGGGTAAAAGTCGCAGTCGACATGACCTCGAGATTGCGACCATCGTCAACACAGGATAAGACGCTCTCTTTATTAAGGATTTGGTTCTGCAAAACCTCTTGTAGTTTCGCTATTTCTTCCGTAGGTCTAGTCCTAAGAAGTGGGTCTACAAACCATTGGATTCAACAAATAAAACGATCCTATTTTAGTTAGACGTATGCAAATATTGACTATTTGGTTAAGCTATGCTGAAGTCATATTTCTAATAGATAATAGGTCTTTACCTATGAAATTGCCGTTATGTATGAAAAAATTTAAACGAATTTTTTTCATGCATTTTTTATTTGTATTAATCGAAGTAATCACCCATGCAATCAATGCATTTTTGCCAACGCAGTGGCAGGTTATTGATGCCCTTCTTAAAGAAATCAGCTGGACGGGAGGCAACAAATTCTTCAAAGGCATTTTGTACTGCCTCTCGGGTATTGAATTTTTTTCCCGCCAAGAAGTTATCCAAATTCTGGAAAAAGTAGTAGTCTGTAGGCGCAAGGTCTGGTGAGTAGGGCGGATGACGGAGAGCTTCCAATCCCAGTTCTTGCAACTTGGAGACCGTCTGCTGTGCAGTATGAGGTCGCGCGTTGTCGTGCAGGAGCAGCGGAGACAAGCGATTGACCAATGCTGGTTGGAGATGTGCCAGCTTCTCCATCATTGTGTTCAGTTCTTCACAGTACACATCTGAAGTAATGCTCACCCCGTTTGGTAAGAAGCTGTGATGAATCACACCGGCGCTAGACCACCAAACAGTGACCATCACTTTTCTAGGGGTAAGTTTTCGTTTAGGGCATAGTTTAGGTGCTGAACCAGGATCCAACCAACTTGCTGAGCGCTTGCGGTTATCAAACAGAATCCATTTTTCATCGCAGGTAACAATGCGGTTCAAAATTCCTTCATTTGTGTGTCTGTTGAGCAGTGCAAGGCACGTCTCGACGCGTACTTCGCGCTGGCGATCATTGAGTTCGTGGGGCACCCAATTGTCAAGCTTTTTTACCTTGCCAATTTGACGCAAATGGACCAATATTGTTTTGACGCTAACGTCGAAAGCTGCTGCTAATTCAGCCGTAGATTGTGTATCATCAGCTTCCACAATCGCCTTTAATTCGTCATTGTCGACCAAAGTCTTCGGACGACCGCGAGGTTCATTTTTCAGGTCGAAATTTCCAGAACGGAAGCGAGCAAAGCAATAACAAGTGGTGCGTTGGTTTGTAGTGTTAGCTCCGTAAACGTCGTTGATGTTGCGTGCCGCTTGTGCCGCGTTGCTGCCACGACGGTACTCATATTCCATAATTACTCGAATTTTTAACGTATCCATGATGACGAAAAAGATTGAAATGCGATGAAAATGTAACACTAATCAATAAACAAATGACTACTTTTGGAAAAAAAAATCCATGTCTTTAAAATAAAATTAATTTGAAATTAGAATTCTTAGCCAAACAAAAATTATTTTGATTTGAAATGGCCAGTACTGCAGAACGGCAATTTCATAGGTAAAGACCTAATATATTGTGAACAGTCCATAAAAAAATCGTTGGAGGAAACACCATGTTTGTTAGTTCCTTCAACTCACAAAGCAGTAGTTTTCTTCAGAATCTATCTTGCAGACCTGCATCTATCTTGTTAATATGAACTGAGTGCTTATTAGGAAGTGTATGATTAGTGGCTCTATCCTGTTTTTTGTTAAGTCTAGACTTCTACGAGTATGAGAGAGTATTACGCGTCGTTCATTTGTTTTTGAACTCATTGATATAGATCTATATCTATATTAATGAGTTCAAAAACAAATGTCAAATCAAAAACATCATATTTAGCACTACTACACTAAGCTACTGATAAAAATAAACTACGAGTACTAACTGCTAAATAAGAGTCATCTTCTTCTTCGCCACGAGATGTAAAATAAGGGTAGGGGTTAGGTAATAAACTCAGAAATCGGAAAGCTAAATCCCGTATTTAAAAAAGCTTAATCTCTAGTCGAATCTCATCTCAGAGATGTCTCAGAGACAATCAGTTTCAAAAACTTGTCAAAATGTAGGGAAATTAGAGGAATTTTTGATCTTATAAATACGGAAATTGACTCTCTGTTTGCAAACGTGGTGAATTTGATTTTAATGGAGGAAATTTAATCAATCAATCAATCATTTATTTTGTATATATTCACTCAACAGGTTTTGATTTCCAAGAAAACGGTTGGTTGGGAAGTTACTTATTTATTTATGTAGGCGGAAAATCGAAGTGAGAATAAAATTGAAGTGTCTGTTTGTAATGTCAAAATAACAGATTTTTACTAAATGCATATGAAACTACGATACATAATTAAAACAAAAAAAAAAAAAAAAATTGTCTGTCTGTCTGTTTGTTCCGGCCAATCTCCGAAACGGCTGCACAGATTTTGACAGGACTTTCACTGGCAGGCAGCTGATGTTATAAGGAGTAACTTAGGCTACTTATCACTTTTGAAAAAAAAAATGAGTTCCGCGTACAAAAATAAAAACCCATGAAATTGTGAACAAAATCCGATTCCAATAGGAAAGTATTGACATCCACGCGGGCAGCAGCTGATAAGTTCTATAGAATTGTTATTTTAGTCGACAAAAAGATCACAATGGCTCCTATAAATACATTAGTAATAGAGTTATTATCTGAAGTCCATTATTAGCTGTAACGACTAATTATATACTTTACTACTTTGTTTACCTGTTTACCTCGTGTCATATACATCTAGTTCATCATCTGCTTAGCCTTTTCCCAACTATGTTGGGGTCGGCTTCCAGTCTAACCGGATGCAGCTGAATACCAGTATTTTACATGGAGCGACTGCCTATCTGACCTCCACAACCCAGTTACTGGGTAATACGATAACCCCTTGGTAAGACTGGTTGTCAGACTTTCGGGCTTCTGACGACCCGTAACGACTGTCAAAGATCCACGAATGACAGCCGGGACCAACGGCTTAACGTGCTTTCCGAGGCACGGAGGAGTCTCGATATGTAAAGAATGGTCACCCATCCAGTGACCAACCCCGGCAAGCGTAGCTTAACCTGATGGATCGACCCGTGCGGCTGTTATTACTTAGCCACGAGCTCCTCTCATATACATCTAGTTATGTATGCAATATGCTATTTTTAGCACGAATATGCATTCATTAGGGTTTTATTAAACTATCCACACGACTGACATCGATCAATGGTATTTAACGAAGGGACGTCGATTAGAACATGCAATGTGGAATCGTTATCGATTAGGTACACTGTGTCGATCTTTTAATGTGCAAATAAAACAGATCTTGTTCCAATGAGATCGATGTGGCGTCTATTATGATTGTTACACCTCACATAAACTTCAACAGCTAATGTCACCCGTCAGGGGTTAATTTCTTTTTAAAAACTAGGCCTTTGCCCTTTCAGACAGGTTTCTTCACCTCATGAAACAGGATACTGCTTACTGAACATTGTGTTGGATCATTAAGTTCCCTTAAAAATGGTGAATGGTGCTGATCCATGCGTCATGTTCGTGAACGGGTGCTGTCAGTTGGGACTGGTCGTCTCTTAGCTGCCACGGCTTATTTTTAATTTAGTTGTTTTTAGTTTTTATCTTTTTATTACGGATGCTTTTAACGTGCACGTCTTTTTACATTGTTCTTACGTGTATATTTTCAACATGAATTATGTAACCAATATTTTGTAATAATATTTTGATTTAAAAGAGTGTCCGTGGAGTTTCTTGCCCGTTCTTGCTTTGAGTTTGAGTTTGAACCTGAATCAACCCATAGCTGGGCTAAGGCCTCCCCATGACTTCAGGCTATTTCAGTACAGAGCTAATTATTAATGTTTTTAAATAGAAAACAAATAACATAGCTACTATAACTAAACTGTTGTGGTGTTAACAATGTTCACACATGTATCTAATAATAGCCTTCGAACGGAGTTATTGTATGATAATGATATGTTAGAGGCGTCTAATAAATACATAATAAATCACTTTATTGTTTCCACGAATAAGTGTGTAGGTACCTCTATGTATTTAACTACATAATGATGACACACTTTTTTTAAATTGCGTTTTAGTTTGTTTATAACAGTTTCCATATAGGGTTTTTATTGGTTTAGTCATTTGAGGAAAATGAAGATACCTATTCCAAAACATTATAACCGTACCGTTGTGTACGGTTAGAATGTTTTGGAATAGGTATTTTTAATCAGTAAAGGTAACAATAACAATTGGAGATAAAATATACGAGGGGGCGTTTTTAAGTTCGCGGAATGGGGGGGAGGGGATAACAATAGGTCATTATCGGGACGAAAATACCAGGTTTTATCTTAATTGGATCATTAGTCTTTGAACTATCGTCAAGCAAACAACTCAATTGGGAAGAAAGTGTGAATTATGGAAAAATCGAGTACCGTGCCGTAATAAAGTTCCTTACCAAGCAAGGAAAGTCAGTTCAAAATATACTGGAAGAGATGGAATCCGTTTACGGGGACTCTTGCCCGGGTAAAACCATGGTTTACAAGTGGCACAGTCTCTTTAAACAAGGCAGGACCTCACTTGAAGACGACCCACGGCCCGGACGGTCGATCGAGGTGACTACTCCGGAAATCATTAAAAAAGTCGAAAAAATAATATTGGAAGATGCCAGACTAAAGAAGAAACAGCTTGCACAAATGGTTGGAGTATCGACAATTTTCAAAATTCTACACGATCATCTTGGCATGACAAAGGTCAGTGCAAGATGGGTGCCAAGAATGCTCACGCCGCCTCAAAAACAACACCGCGTGGAGTGTTCTCGCACGTTTTTGGACCTCTGTAACGAAGATAAAGATGGAATATTAAGTCGAATTGTTACTGGAGATGAAACTTGGGTTCATCATTATGAACCTGAGTCGAAACAAGACTCTATGCAGTGGCACAAAAAAGGCACACCACCACCCAAGAAGTTTAAAGTGTCACAATCGGCTGGAAAAATCATGGCAACAGTGTTTTGGGATTCAGAAGGGATCCTGTTGACCGATTATAAAGATAAAGGCGTTTCTATAACTGGAGAATACTATGCTTCTATCCTCGAGAGGTTGAAAGATAGCATTAAAGAAAAAAGGAGGGGTAAATTGACCAAAGGTGTCCTTCTTCTTCACGACAACGCACCTGTTCACAAGAGCCGTGTTGCGTTGGCTGCCCTGAATAAGGTGGGCTTCGATATTTTAGACCATTCACCCTACAGCCCAGACCTGGCTTCCAGTGATTATTACCTCTTCCCAAAACTGAAAAAAGAACTTCGTGGGAAGAAATTTTCAACTGATGAAGAAGTGAAGGACGCGGTTTCAGCTTATTTTTCGGACAAAGATAAAGCATTTTTTTATGAAGGTATACATAAGCTAATTGAAAGATCTGAAAAATGTATAAAGGTAGCAGGTGAATATATTGAAAAACAATAATAATTTAGTATTTTTATTTTCACTTCTCACCCTCCATTCCGCGAACTTAAAAATGTACATACGTAAGTATTCATATGCGGGACAGAATAGTTGATAAATCAAATCTTGGCGATACGCGGTTTAGGTCCTAAAGGTAAACAAAAAAAAAACACGTGCCTGGTTGACCGACTAATTGTAATACCTGTCACTTCAGTTATCATGCTACGATACAGTTGTAATCTTCAATTTAACAACTTTATAATTCGTTGATTAACGTTGCTAAATTGTACAACTGTCGTTGTGTGATGACTACTGAAGTGACAGGTACCTATTACGTTTAGAGTGAATTCGACCAAACATTTATACCCAGCATAAGTCTTATTCTTCGATTAAATTTTGAATTTTTGACAGTTTCTCCAAACAAAAACTGTCAGTCGTCAATTTTATTCCACAAATAAAAGATATCCGACTTTGGTCAAATTAGCCCTTAGTCGGTTAACCAGGCACGTGTTTTTTTGTTTACCTTTATTTAATTACCTAAACCGATGGAGTATACGAGTAGTAGCTAAGTAAGTTCCTAGCAAGTACTTAAAAGACAAAATAATTTTTCAAAAAAAAAAAAAAAAAATTCAAACATTTATTTCGGATTCCAAATCATGTTAGTTAGCACTTACAAAAACTATGTTAGTAACTTAGTAGCTCTAAATCCATAATTCAAATCAAAAATCAAAATCAAAATAAATAAATAAGTAACGAAGAGATTCCAGAATTTCCAGATGACATTGTAAACTTTCAAATTAAATCAAAATAATAATCAAAATCAAAATTATAATCAAAATAAAAAATTAAAATACCTACAAATTTTTTTTTAGTACAATCAAATGCACATTAAAAACCCAATCAAAATTAAAATCGGACACAACAATAATCAGAACAAAATTAAATTAGCATTAAATTCAAAATTAAATCACAATCAAATTAATTAATAATACAAGTATAAAGAATATATACAAGCTACAAGTAAAAATAAGTATTGCCTGCAGTATTTTTGTTCGACCATCGCCACCTTATAATGAAGTGCCTACCTATACAAACAATAGCATTTTATTTGCCTTAATATGAAACTTGCCAGCAGTCACGTTCGCAATAACCCAGACAAAAAATGCATCAGCGATTTTGGAATTCTCAAGTCGTAGGTACAAATTTTTTTATAACTTGTCTTTGACACCACGGAGGCTAAATAGCTTCCTCTTTAAAAGTCAGGTCATCATTCTCCTGCGAGTGCTAATTGCGTAAATCAAACTGCCTAGACCTTTCCCAATTATGTTGGGGTCAAAATACTGGTTCAGCTGCACCAGTATTTTGACCTCTACAACCCAGTTACTGAGTAATATAATACCCCGAGTGCTAATTCCGTAACACAATAACAATCACAATCTGAATGATTTGGAACCATATTGCTAATCCATTGCTTCATATGTTCGAAAAATTTGTCTGCTCTACAACGTAAATAACGCAATGGATGTTGTTGAACTGTCAAAATGAAAGCCATTCCTTCTGTGTGTTGTAACGCAATTACCTCGCTGATCTGTGAAGAGCGGTGGCAGACCTTCGGTTCATTATCAGGTTATCGAACAAGTGTCATTGTCGATACAGTAGTGAATCGAACATTTGTGAGTAGGGCTGCTCTCCTATCTAAATTTTTAACCGACGAAAAAAAAAGGAGGATCTCCTCCTTTAAAAAAAAAAAATACGTGTCGACTTGAGAATCTTCTCAAGTCGACTTGAGAATCTTCTCAAGTCGACACGTATTTTTTTATTTTTTTTTTTATTTATGCATGCATGACTTTTAACAGAGTTGTCCCATTTGAAAGATTCTTATTTTATTCGGCAGGGTCGAATATGGTCCCATGTAAAATTTATTAACTTTGTTTGGGTAGTTTTTGATTTAGCTTCAATAATGCGTTTTTTACTTTTTACGTCGATGATGTTCTCATTTCTTTTGCAGTTAGTGGTATTCGAATTTCTGTGGGGAAGTACCACAATTAAAAAGTGAAAAATAAAAACTTTTCTACAAAAAAAAAAAAAAAACACAACCGACTTCCAAAAAAAATACTAAAAAGTAAAAAATAACTTTAATTTCGGAAGTCAGCGGCAAAAAACGATAATAATAGGTTGGGGAAAAAGTTTCTTCGCATTTTTTAAGAAAATTCAAAACATTTTTTAATATACATTATTTACATTTATCTAAAGTATTTAGGTACCATTTTGTTCGATAACTTTTTGCCATCTTGTAGGTAGGGACATGATCCCATTGCTATAGAAATTTTGGGACTTCTGATCAAAATACCGCGACAAGTGGTTTTGGCAGTCCTCTCGTGATGTTAACCTGACACTGCCTAAAGAATTCTGAAGAGACCGAAACAGGTGGAAATCTGAAGGTGCAAGGTCAGGACTATACGGCGGATGCATTAACACCTCCCAGCCAAACTCTCTTAATTTTTGCTGATTGGCTAAAGATGTGTGAGGTCTAGCGTTATCATGATGAAAAACCACACCCCTTCTGTTGATTAATTCCGGCCGCTTTCTCTCATCTTCTTGCTTTAATCTCATCAGTTGTTCGCAGTAGAGTTCAGAATCGATGGTCCTGCCTGGTGGTAACAGCTCATAATGAATAATGCCCTTCCAATCCCACCACACACACAGCATCACCTTGTTGCGAGTTAACCCAGGTTTCGCCACAGTCTGTGAAGCCTGACCGGCCTTTGACCACGACTTGTTTCGCACATTCTTGTCGTACGTGATCCATTTGTCATCACCAGTTATCAGCTTCTTCAAAAATGGTTCGGTTTCATTACGTCGTAATAAAGAATCACAAATGAGTACACGGTTCATTAGGTTTCTTTCAGTGAGCTCGTGAGGTACCCAAATATCGAGCTTTTTTGTGTACCCAGTTTTTTTCAAATGCGCCAAAACTGTTTTGTGGTCAATTCCCAGTTCTTCAGCTACGTCGTAACTACTGATATGCCGATCTTGCTCCACTTTTTCAAAAATGGCATCCATTTTATCCGTAATAGGGCGACCAGAGCGACGTGCATGTTTGACATCAAAATTTCCGGATTGAAAACTCTTAAACCAAATTTGTGCTACTCTCACAGACACTGCACTGGGTCCATAAACATCGCAAATTTTTTTCGTGGCTTGCGTTGCATTTTTACCTTTTTTGTAATAACATTTTAAAATGTATCGAATTTCTTCATTAGATTCACTCATCTTGACAGTACGAAAAACAAATGAAAATCACACATTTTCCTAATTTTAATTTGGAATTATGTTCTTTAAAATTTAAACTTTCAATGATACCAAAACCAGCCAGATACAAATAGCATAGCCAAAGAGATTTTATTTTAAGTTCATACATACTATAATGCGAAAAGACTTTTTCCCCAACCTAATATAAAACCAAAGATTAAAGACACCGACTCCGAAATTACAGTAATTTTTCCCTTTGTAGTGATTTTTTTGGAAGTCGGTTGTTTTTTTTTTTGTAAAAAAGTTTTATGGAGCCTTTTCGTGTTCGTCCATACATCTCTTAGTAGCTTCCCCCTTTCTATCCATATCATCTTCTATAATGTCGTACATTTCAACCACAGAACAGATAAAAGAGGTATTCCAACCGTTGTTTCATTGGTTTCCCTGTTCGTATAGCTATTTAAATACATACTCAAAACCTTGTAACATGTCCCTCATTCCTACTCGTACTCGCGATGCAGCTGCAGATTTGTCTGTAGAGTCCTGGGTCTTTCCCTGCAGGACTACCATCCAGGAGAAAAGCATCTTATAATACAGTGTTAGGTTAAACGAGGAACATACTTTAATGGAGTGTAGTACTCATGTAAATGAAGAACTTTTACCTTTTTTTTTGTCGTGGGGAAATCCTCATGGATACCCTCCGTCTGGGAACAACGGAGGGTTATGTCGGACTTCTACCGACTAAAACCCCACTGTTCCTTCTAGCACCATGAGTCTTGTCCATGAGCACCGGGAGATACTTGTACATTCACCGCACCCCCGACTGGTATTAGCCCGCCCTGCCTAGCAGGCCCCATCACCAAGTGCGGCCGATCTAACGACCGCACGTCCTCTCAATAAGGCGCGCATGTTATGTGAGCCACCTCTTTGAGCCTGACTGCTCGAGCGGCGACACCGCCCCAATTTCGCAACTTTTACCCTGGAACTAACCCTGAAATATGAAAAAAAAAACAGCTGTCTCGTACATTTTAATCGCGTAGGTTTTGTACTTTGTGGAACAGCTGATTTCTTTTTCATATTTCAGAGTTAGTTCCATGGTAAAAGTTTTTTCATGAGTATACCACACTCCGTTAAAGTATGTCCCTCGTTTAACCTAACACCTTGTATCGTAAGTCTTGTAATTCCGTTTACGTCACAGAGTTGCAGTAATAATTAATTATGCTCAAGAGTTCAGATCCAAAATAGGAAAAACAAGTTTCTTCTCTGTCCTAAATGCAATAGTTAATATTTTTCTTGCAAAACATTAATAATTTTTTGTTCCGTCAGCTGACGTAATATTTATGAGAATTCGATTATGATTCAACAGCTATGCGCTCTGAAGTAAGGAAGTGTGTCTGGATGTCTGTTTATTGGAATGAATTCGATTTATTGTCTTTTCCTTGTATTTATTATATCGATCTATCTATAAATCTCTGAGCTGCGCTGCCACTCTGATGGGATAGTTTTGATTTCGATCATTTTGGATCCCCCTATTAGAAGAAGTGAGTCCAGCGTACATTTGGGAGTCAGACCCTACGCTAATTTAGTCGTCTTGCTAATCGTTTCACCAAGGTTTGAGTTATTCTTCGGTCGAGAGAGGAAGAAGAAAATTCTCTACCATTTTCCTGGACCTCTGCCAAGATCTACTTAACTCTTCCACTAAATTGGTTTTTTCAGCCATTCTGGTCCATATCCTAAGATGAGCATCACTCCTCGACGCATCGCCCAAAGAAGAACAGCAGAAGCCAAGCCCCTGTCAGCAACGAGTAAATCTAATCACTCAGACAACAACCTTGCTATCACAATGCCGATCAGAGGGCGATGACTTCCCCTGATGTTTCAATCACAATCGTTTAACTGTCCTGTTGCTATGGCTAAGTTTTTTTGTTTACTTTTTATGATTAAGTGGTTTTTGTAAGTAGATATGCGGTCAGAGTCTTTATGTATTTACCGTACAATTTGGTCGAGAGTTTCATAGGTATTTTGTTTTTTTGTACCTTGTTGATTCGTTGAGTTTGCCAATAGAAGGTGACTTTTTGAGTGGGTGTGCCTGTTAGTCATCATCGCAAGGTTGTGTTACCTTTTTAGATCTTGCATGTTATTTTTCTTATTTTGGATAGGATCGTCTTGTGCGTTCGAAGATCATGTACGCTTGCCCTGCCCATAAATATCTAGTTGATTGATTTGCAGTCTACATTAATTACGAGCTGTAACAGAAAAGTGAGAATATAGAAAAGGACCTTGAGCCTAGAAGAAGGACATTAATATTGACACCAAGAACAATAAAACTAAAAACTGTAGTGCATGTCATCGAAGACTTCGAATCGTTGAATCTACAAAGTCCTATTATCATCAGAACTCGATTCATTAATGAATGACGAGAACTCCTCGTTGGTCTTATTGGTGTGGGGTCCTGGGTTCGATCAACACAATAACAGTCCGGAGTCTGGATCAGTGGTGCTTGGTATACTGTGGCAATAGCCTCGCCTCCTATTACATGAGACGCCTTTGTCTTGCCTTATAATGAATATTATGTCGATAATATGTATGAGTACCTAACTCTGTTTAGGCATATTCCAGTGTTGTACTCGTACAAACAGGGGTGTGCCCACAATTGGACGCTCGCTGTGACCTGTTATGATTAATTTATTTGTATGACCTCCTAGGCAGAGTTCTTATTGTTTGTGTGGCTGTGAGGAATTGGTTCGTTTACTGTAGTTTGGGGTAGATTCCTTATGGAAAAACCTTTGGATCAAAGCTGATCATTATGGTCTGGCACTTCGTTTTGAAGGGATGTGTTATGTGAGACATTTTAACTTTGTCTTTAGGATGGTACTACAGATGTTGGTGATACCGGCTGTCTGGACGGCCACTACAAAATAACATGAAGAGAACTAGATTAATTTTTGCGTATTGACACTTAGGTACACATCGATATACTTACCTAATTATGTAGTAGGTATATGTATGTGGGCATTGCAACTAAATAGCTGTTTAGTTGAATAACGCGAGCAGTATAAATCAAGGTTGCTGCAAAACCATTTTAATAATAAAATGGGTTTTGTTTTTAATTTCCAAAACTTCAGTAAAGTTACATCAATGTGGTCTGGACTCTGGACCCTTGAACTAGGAAATCCATTACGTCAGGGGTTTGGAGGTATGGAGGTTCAAGCCAGTACCTAGGTTCGTTTTCTGCCTTGACTGAATGTGCCACTGCAGCCTCATTTTACTTTCAAAATATTAAAATATTTTATTCTTACAAAATATTTGTAGAATGTCATAACTTCACAAGCGTCTGTCTTTCACAATTTAAGACGCCAGATAATATGTTTAATTAACTTTTATATAATTATAACAAACATAATAAGAGCATGATGTTCTATTTTAAGTGGGTAAGTATTTCGTTATCTTAACATAAATGGTGGGTTCCAAGGTTTCTTAGTTGGTTTGCTCAGTGCAATCTTAACACTACTATTAGACTGATAAAGTCATTTAAAATGCTGTGTGTAACACTACGAGTATATAATATCATTTAGTATAAGAATTGGTTTATGAATCTTAAAGCCACAACAATTGTTTTCAATAGCTCCGATTAAGGCGAATAGTGTTGCCAACTAACGCCACCATTGAGAAAAACATAATAAGTCTTGAAATTTCCTATGCTCACATTTTTAGTCAGATGAGGTAGAATTTTTTTTACCAAAAAACTCCGCCTAGGTTCGAAGCCTTAGCAGTTAACGCCATAAAAAGTAAGTTTAAAAACTAAAACCCGACTACTGAAAAATCACGCCCTAAAAAGCATGAAACAAGAAAATATTATCATTTAAAATTAGAAAAAGACATACATTAAAAATCCGGAGTCACACGTCATGTAAGGGCATGAATCGAACAGATTACGTGTGACTCCGGATTTTTAATTTGTCTGTCTTTTTATAATTTCAGATGAGAATAATTATTTTCTTGTTTCATGCTTTTTAAAGAGTCATTTTTCAGTAGTCGGGTTTCAGTTTATAAACTTACTTTTAATTTAAATTATTTTGGGGTTGGGTATAATTTCGTGATAAAGTATTTGCAGAGCCGCTTTATATTTTTAAAAAAGAATAATTATATTATGTAAATGTATTTTGGGTAGGTTTGAAGAAATGTTTGGCTCACATCTGAGGCGTGATTTTAGTAATTATTCCCAATTATCGGGTGCATGCAAGCGAAGCCACGAGCAATAGCTGACAATATATATTTTTTTTAAATGTGCTAATTAAGCCCTTTCATTCGATAACCCACACGGCATCATTAAAAAAAAATTTTTTTTAGCTCATGACTTTATTTCTTCTAGAGGGCGCCATGTTCAATTTAATGTGACGTCGTATAGCCTATAACCAGAGGACGATCAAGACGCTTCCAAAGATACCTCATTTATCAAATTATGATAAGTAGTTTAGAAGTTATGAGGAAACAGATGAACATACATACATACATGACATACCGGTCAAAATCATAACTCTCCTTTTTGCTTCGCCGTAGTCCAGTAAAAAACGGGGCGGAATGGTAGGATCATTTTTGTAAGCTTCTATAGTGCAAATCGCAAAGTGCTTGCAAATCGGGAACATTGTCTAGCCCCTATAAACTTTGTAATTATTAGGTAGACTTACTTCGGTGGTTTTTATTTTGCTATAAAAATTGCCACAATTTTATGTAAAACTAGCTGCCCCGTCCGACAGTTGTCCTGTCAAAATTTCAATTTTATTTTCCTATTTTTTTTTAAACCACCCCAGTGAAGAGGAAAATAAAACAACAAAAAAATATCAAATCGGTCAATTATGGCGTGAACAAGGAAAATAGGGATTAATTTTTGTATATAGGGTTACTTGTAATTCGACGTATTCCTTGCAGCACGTCATAGTAGGGTTAAAATCTTAAAATGCAACAAATTACGCCACTAAAAGTTCTACCGAAATTCAATAGTTTTTGAGTTAGTTACATTTTTAGTTTTTTTTTATAAAAATTCAATTCAAAAATGATTTATGTCGCGACTTTGCACTGGAATTTAAGTTATTATCATAACGTTGGCAAAGATCACTAATTAAACATTTCGTTTTTCATAATTTATATTTTTTATACAATAATTACAAAAAAAAAAAAAAACTGAATTTCGGTAGAACATTTAATTTTGGTGGCTTAATTTGTAGCATTTTAACCCTACTATGACGTTCTGCAAGGAATACGTCGAATTACAAGTAACCCTAGGTACCGGTATACAGATTAAAAAATTGGTCAAGAGCGAGTCGGACTCGCGCACCGAGGGTACCGTTCCGATTTCTGAAAAAGTGTGCTATTTAGAGACATCGTTTTATTTTTCCTGTAATCTTGACATATTTTTTTTATTTTTCATCTAAAGTCGAAAACTATGCGGGCTAAAAAAAGAAAAAAAAATGTTTGAGAATGTGCAAACAGCGCTCTTTCACATGATACTCCACATGCCCTAGTAGCCCCACTTCGAATTTTTAAGACCCCCTTTCAGTCCCTGTTGCAAAAAAAACATATATATTTTTATTTCTTTCATAATTGAAAACTAGTTTCTCAATTCTCAATTCTTTATTGCATTCCATAATGTAAAACAGTTGGTAAGCTTAAAATTAATGACACAATTATGGACCCTGTCGGGCACAGCATAGTAGGAGAGAGGAGGAAGAGCGCTTCTTTTATTATTTAATTTATTTAAGTAGTTTAAGCTTTATTTCTTTGCTAGTAAGATATAAATAGTTGGGCAAACATCATCTAAAACTGTTCCAAATTTCAAGTTAACAGCATTAGCAGTTCTTGAGATATCCAGCTGTGACAGACGGACAGACAGACTGACTCGTCCATAAGTGTTCCTTTTCAACCGACTTCAAAAAAAGGAGGAGGTACTCAATTTGGTTGTATTTTTTTTACCATTTTGGTACGGAACCCTAAAAATGCAAAATGCATTCTGTAAATAAGTCTCACTCTCAAAGCCTACCGAAGTATTTGTACATTATTATGCATACGTCCTCCACATTGATCACCGATCTGTATGCAAAGCATGCTGCCAAACAATTGGACATGCCATCTACACCGCTTGTTTATGACAATTTGTTGGAGACACCTTGGATTCCTCAACGGTCACAGTAATTATTCTGTGATAATTATAGAATCTAGAGGTTGGTGTTTTATGTAGGTGTGCCTTGCGACCTTACTAGGTACTTACCGATTGATATGTTTAAAACATCTATTCCATTCATCCATTTCAGTCCGTCCATTCCATCATTCCCATTTGCGCCCGAACTTTGTGTCCCATAAAAGTGCTAATTCATAGAAAACGTTATCTATTCATAATATTAATAAAATAGTAACGAACTCAAAAATGAATATTTTTGAAAAAAAAAAAGTACTTAATGGCTACGAGGGAACGAGTTTGATGCCAAAAATATAGTTTTTAGAATTTTTGTCCGTTTGCCCGTTGGCCTGGATGAATGTTCCGGATTGGCGCAAAAACGGATGAACGGATTTGGATGAAATTTGGCACACATACAGTTTATAACCTGGATGGATTAACACATAGGGTATGTCCTATACTTTATAGTTAAAATAATTTAAATATACTTACCTAGATTTTTATTATTATATTTGTAAAACAATCTGCCCAGCCTTTTACCAACGATGTTGGGTTCGGCTTCCAGTCTAAACGGAAGCAGCTGAATACAAGTATTTTATATGGAGCGACTGCCTATCTGACCTCCACAACCTAGTTACTGGGTAACACGATATCCCTTGGTAAGACTGGTTGTCAGACTTTTGGGTTTCTGACTAACCGTAACGACTGTCAAAGATCTACGTGCGTAACGTGCTTTCCGAGTTACGGAGTGGTCTCGGTATGTAATGGATGGTCACCCATCCATTAACCGACCCTTCGATCGATTCGTGCGGCTGTTATCATTTAGCCACTAACTTTATATTGTTATTTATAACTTTGTTACTTTTTTTTTCTTTTTTACTTTTAATTAACCGACGAAAAAAAAGGAGGAGGTTTGCAATTCGACGCTTAAGTACATTTTTATATCCTGTTGTTTGTGCCCTTAAAGGGGCCTAATTTTTGTACCCTAGTAACATCTGTTTTACAGTATGGATGAAGTGCAATAAATGAATTCTTCTATATAAGTTCTTCTCCATAGGGATCTACTACGCTTTGGAATGGGCAAATAGCTTCATCTTTCTGACTGACCGACCCATTGACAATTCAAAAGTGCCTGTAATTGGTTTATTTGAAATAAATGCTTTGAGTTTGAGTTTGAATATTGAATATGAAATAAATTAGATTCACAATTAAATTAGATCCACGTGTGATATTTTCCAACAACCACGCGGGCGAAGCTTCGGGCAAAAGCTAGTTTTCTCTAGAATTCTGTATGCTCGAAAGCACCGACCTGTTTTTATATCATCATCAGAAATGAACTGCAGGAAATAGAGCCTCCTCCAAATTCGTACGTTTCTGCTTGCGGCAGACCAGTTAGAGCTAATAGGCCTTTCCTTGGAACAAACTAAATATAGATAACCCACATTACAATTATCATTAGTGTGCTTAGTTGACACAACAAAGCTATACCTAATATATTTTAAATTGGATAGTTTGCTTACCTACGCCCTCACACTTAACTCAACCACAATATTGAGCATAGCTTTGGGCACATTATGCCAATGATCCCGCGAATATTAATAGGTCTTTACCTATGAAATTGCCGTTTTGTATGAAAAAATTTAAACGATTTTTTTTCATGCATTTTTTATTTGTATTAATCGAAGTAATACCCATGCAATCAATGCATCTTTGCCAACGCAGTGGCAGTTTATTGATGCCCTTCTTAAAGAAATCAGCTGGACGGGAGGCAACAAATTCTTCAAAGGCATTTTGTACTGCCTCTCGGGTATTGAATTTTTTTCCCGCCAAGAAGTTATCCAAATTCTGGAAAAAGTAGTAGTCTGTAGGCGCAAGGTCTGGTGAGTAGGGCGGATGACGGAGAGCTTCCAACCCCAGTTCTTGCAACTTGGAGACCGTCTGCTGTGCAGTATGAGGTCGCGCGTTGTCGTGCAGGAGCAGCGGAGACGAGCGATTGACCAATGCTGGTTGGAGAAGTGCCAGCTTCTCCATCATTGGGTTAAGTTCTTCACAGTACACATCTGAAGTAATGCTCACCCCGTTTGGTAAGAAGCTGTGATGAATCACACCGGCGCTAGACCACCAAACAGTGACCATCACTTTTCTAGGGGTAAGTTTTCGTTTAGGGCATTGTTTAGGTGCTGAACCAGGATCCAACCAACTTGCTGAGCGCTTGCGGTTATCAAACAGAATCCATTTTTCATCGCAGGTAACAATGCGGTTCAAAATTCCTTCATTTGTGTGTCTGTTGAGCAGTGCAAGGTACGTCTCGACGCGTACTTCGCGCTGGCGATCATTGAGTTCGTGGGGCACCCATTTGTCAAGCTTTTTTACCTTGCCAATTTGACGCAAATGTACCAATATTGTTTTGACGCTAACGTCGAAAGCTGCTGCTAATTCAGCCGTAGATTGTGTATCATCAGCTTCCACAATCGCCTTTAATTCGTCATTGTCGACCAAAGTCTTCGGACGACCGCGAGGTTCAATTTTCAGGTCGAAATTTCCAGAACGGAAGCGAGCAAACCAATAACAAGTGGTGCGTTGGTTTATAGTGTTAGCTCCGTAAACGTCGTTGATGTTGCGTGCCGCTTGTGCCGCGTTGCTGCCAGGACGGTACTCATATTCCATAATTACTCGAATTTTTAACGTATCCATGATGGCGAAAAAGATTGAAATGCAATGAAAATGTAACACTAATCAATAAACAAATTACTACTTTTGGAAAAAAAAATCCATGTTTTTAAAATAAAATTAATTTGAAATTAGAATTCTTAGCCAAACAAAAATTATTTTGATTTGAAATGGCCAGTACTGCAGAACGGCAATTTCATAGGTAAAGACCTAATATACTCGTAATCGCGAAAGTTTGTGAGGATGGATGGATGTTTGTTACTCTTTCACGCGAACACTACTGAACGGATTTTGATAAAATTTGGCACACAGATAATTTATAACCTAGATTAAGACATAGGGTACTTTTAATCTCGAAATTCCTACGGGTTCGAGACTTGCGTGGGTGAAACCGCGGGGCGCTGCTATAATCATAATAGTTATCGAAGTACCTATACCTAAGTGGAAATCGTGAGGAAGCCCACATGTTTGCAGTAAAATCGAACGCATGTGAATGCACTATTAACGGTAATTGCCGGCAGCTGTCACGGTATTTCGTACCGGTATTTATTACCGGTACTATTTGAATAATGGAACTCTTGGAATCGAAGCAATTGTAATTATGGATGACTTAATATAATTAATAACAACCATGTACCCCAAGGGTTACGGGAATAACAATCCATAGACCAATAATTATTTATTGTAGTAGGTAATAGGGATCATATCTGGGTAAAAACAAAACTTTTTTGCAAAAAAAAAAAAAACAACCGACTTCCAAAAAAATACTAGGTACTTACAAAGTAAAAATAACTAATTTCGGAGGTCGGTGTCTTTGGTTTTCTATTTTCGTTTTTGCGACCGACTTCCGAAATCAGTTATTTTTCACTTTGTAGTGTTTTGTTTTTGGAAGTCGGTTGTTTTTTTTTTTGTATAAAAGTTTTAATTTTACATTTTTCAGTTGTGGTAACTACCACAACTGAAAAATTAAAACTTTTATTATTATATTATTATTTCCTATATTCCATTTATATACATATATTTCACATTTTTAAATATTTTTTTATAAAAACATGAAATAAAAAAAAAACATTTAAA
Organism: Cosmia pyralina; assembly: GCA_946251885.1. NCBI lineage: Eukaryota > Metazoa > Arthropoda > Insecta > Lepidoptera > Noctuidae > Cosmia > Cosmia pyralina. The sequence goes on from OX276354.1 coordinate 1,622,243, forward strand.
AATATAAAACATAGTAGCCCACCGGTATCGGGAACAGGGTCCAAGCTACCGGCGGTCAGGGCTCCAGAGAGAGGAACCTCCTAACAATGCGCGCCGTGTCCAGAAGTACCGCTCTCTGAGTCAGGCCCTTAATCCAGCTGCCCAATGAGAGCCTCCTTAGATGTTGGTCGAGGCTCTTGGCGATTAAGCCATTGGCTGATACGACTATCGGCACAATGATCGCTGAGTCCACATCCCACATGTCGACAACCTCGCGAGCCAAGTCAAGATACTTGATTTGTTTATCTTTCTCGGCTTTCACGAGGTTCCCGTCATGCGGGACTGTTATGTCAATAATCATTGTGCGCCGCTCTGTTCGATCCACCACCACTATATCAGGCTTATTGGCAACAATAGTCCTGTCAGTGATGATGGATCGATCCCAGTACAATGTGATATTTCCCTTTTCGAGAACTGGGTCGGGCACATACCTATAGTACGGCACTTCCGATTCCGCAAGGTTGTATTTCGGTGCAAGTTGCTGATGGATAATCCTGGCTACAAGGTTGTGTCTATGCAAGTACTCTTCGTTAGCAAGACGAGAACACCCGGAGATAATGTGTCGGATTGATTCTCCCGGACGGTGGCATGCCCGACAGATGTCAACCGTGCCGTCTTTCACAATATATTTCCGGTAGTTGTTCGTCATCATAACTTCGTCCATAATTGCACAGACAAAACCTTCGGTTTCCCCAAAGAGGTCACCGGAACGCAGCCAGGTAATAATAATAATATTATTATTTCGTTTATTAATTTTTCTTCTTATCAAATACATTTTTAAATATTTCTTAAAAAATATATAAAAAACATTTAAAAATATAAAAAATAGTAGCCCACCGGTATCAGGAACAGGGTCCAAGCTACCGGCGGTCAGGGCTCCAGAGAGAGGAACCTCCTAACAATGCGGGCCGTGTCCAGAAGTACTGCTTTCTGAATCAGGCCCTTGATCCAGCCACCTAACGAGAGCCTCTTTAGGTGTTGGTTGAGGCTCTTGGCAATTAAACCATTGGCTGACACAACTATCGGCACAATGATTGCTGAGTCCACATCCCACATGTCGACAATCTCGCGAGCCAAGTCAAGATACTTGATTTGTTTATCTTTCTCAGCTTTCACGAGGTTCCCGTCATGTGGGACTGTTACGTCAATAATCATTGCGCGCCGCTCTATTCGATCCACCACCACTATATCAGGCTTATTGGCAACAATAGTCCTGTCAGTGATGATGGATCGATCCCAGTACAATGTGATATTTCCATTTTCGAGAACTGGGTCGGGCACATACCTGTAGTACGGCACTTCCGATTCCGCAAGGTTGTATTTCAGTGCAAGTTGCTGATGGATAATCCTGGCTACAAGGTTGTGTCTATGCAAGTACTCTTCGTTAGCAAGACGAGAACACCCGGAGATAATGTGTCGGATTGATTCTCCCGGACGGTGGCATGCCCGACAGATGTCAACCGTACCGTCCTTCACAATATATTTCCGGTAGTTGTTCGTCATCATAACTTCGTCCATAATTGCACAGACAAAACCTTCGGTTTCCCCAAAGAGGTCACCGGAACGCAGCCAGGCTACGGACGCTAATAAATCTACATCGGGTTCATATAGGGCCCGGAAAAAGCGTCCGTGAAGCTCTTTACTCTGCCATACCTCCCTGCGATCGTTAATGTCAAGCACTACAGGTTTGCGCCAGTTCTCTTTAGCCAAGGAGAGCGGAGTGAGGCCCTTGTCCACCGCGACCACATCGCGATGCATCCCCACGTCGGCTTCTAGGAAATATTCCCTGAGATTGCATATCTCGCGGTTGTGGAGAGTCTTAGCGTTTAAAAAGCCTCGGCCTCCACACTTGCGCGGGATATACAGTCTCATTAACGATGACCGTGGGTGATGCATTCGATATGCAGTCAACAGCGTACGGACCCGCCGATCCAGGGCGTCGAGTTCCGTCTGAGTCCATTTGAGTACGCCGAAAGAGTACATCAAAACCGGCATGACCCAACCGTTGAAGGCGCGCACCTTGTTTCCGCCTGATAGAAGACTATTAAATACTTTCTTCAGGCGGCCAAAGAAGCGCTCCTTCAACGATTGCTTCATGTCAGTAACATTGATGCCCAACGCTTCCGACATACCCAAATACTTATAGGTTTCGGGTGCGGAGAGGGCTCTAAGGTTTATGGAATCCGAGAGTTGGGTTCCCACGGATTCCACAATCTCTCCTCGCTTTACATGCATGACCGCACATTTGTCCACACCAAATTCCATCCTGATGGCGTTACTGAAAGTTTCAGTTACTTTCAGTAGCTTCATCAGTTGCAAATTGTTGGGGGCAAAGAGTTTTAGGTCATCCATGTAGAGGAGGTGGGATATAACCTGACCACCTCTCCGCAGCCGATAGCCTAGACCTGAATCCTCCAGCAGTGTGCTTAGAGGATTCAAGGCTAAGCAGAACCAAAGCGGACTCAAACTATCGCCCTGAAATATGCCTCGCTCGATCCTTATCGGTTCGCTATTCCTCTGGATATTTCGACATCCTGGATAGCGAAGGACCGTCCTCCATTGCCCCATACATGACATCATGAAGGTGCGCAGAGTTGCATCTACTTTATACAACTCCAACACCCTCATGAGCCATGTATGTGGCACCGAGTCATAGGCCTTCTTGTAGTCTATCCAACATGTCGACAGATCCTTTCGGCAACGACGAACCTGTTGGCTAATGGCCATATCAATGAGGAGTAGCTCCTTAGTACCACGGGACCCATTCCTACATCCATTTTGAGAGGCAGACATGATGGAGTTGTTGTCTATATGTTCGTTAATTTTAGCTCTCAAAATGGATGTAAGAACTTTATAGACCGTCGGTAAACACGTGATCGGTCTATAATTTTTGGGTTCCGCGGTGCTACCTGATTTATGGAGCAGGTGGGTAACTCCTGTCGTTAGGAACTGGGGTAGCGAACCAGATTCTAATGCAGACTGGTACTGAGCCGCCAAACGAGCGTGCGACCGAAGAAACCATTTGATCCAGAAGTTGTGCAGTCCGTCCGGCCCTGGAGACTTCCAGTTAGGTAACGGACGGACTGCACGAGCTACATCTTGGGGACAGATGGTAATAGCCCCCATTTCTGGTATTGGATCGCAGGCTCGCTCGACTTCCCGAGCCCAATCACCTTCGTTGTGACTGACAGGCGCCGACCAGATACTGCGCCAGAAAGAACACATGGCATCATCATCCGGCAGGCGCGTGTCAGTCACACCTTGGTCCGGTCGCTCCCAACCCCTATAAACCCACCTTTCATCGCTCTGGAAGGTGCGATTCTGAGTGTATCGGTCCACTCGCCGCTTATACCTACGAATACGGTTTGCCCATGCATAGACTTTCTGCTTCAGGAAGTCGATGCGCTCTGTGACACGGGACATATAGTCCTGAGGGCTGACATCAGTCCCTGAGAACGCCCGCCTCACAAAGCGCATCACTCTAGGGCGAGTATTGCCCTCCCTGAAGCAGGTTAGTTTGCCGATGAGCGCTCTGGCCCCACCAATACGGCGCTCAATTCTGCACTGCCAAGTTGGTACGGCTGGTTTCGGTCGTGTAGCTCTAGAGTCATTAGCAAATTTGACGTGAGCTACACGACATGCCGCTACAGCCGCGCAGTACAGAATCGAATGAGTATCGGTGAGGTCTTCGCAGTCATCAAAATAGTTTGACAACTGCGAATCCAGAGCCGCCATAAGCGCCCTATTTTTGTTATGCATGGGCAAACGAGGTAAGCGTGGTCTAAGTTTGGGAGACATGAATCGATATTCCCGAATCGCACCTTCCAAAGCACTCCTCAATTCTTCATTGCACTGGGTACTTACGTTTGTAGCCCTGTCATCACTTCCCTCGTCAACTCGGTTTGTGTCAGACCGTGGTGGTATTATATTAGTCTGCGACGGCGGGGGGGCAATGACATGGCTACTCTGCATTTCAATATAATATTATTATTATTATGTCGTTTATTTATTTTATTTCTTATCTATTTACATTTTTAAATATTTCATAAAAAAAGGATATAAAAAAACATTTAAAAATATAAAAAAATAGAGGTCCGCCGGTGTCGGGAGCAGGGTCCAAGCTACCGGTGGTTAGGGCTGCAGAGACAGGAACCTTCTCACAATGCGAGCCGTATCAAGGAATCCTAGGAAGGAGGCCTTCTGAATCAGGCCCTTGATCCAACCGCCTAATGATAGCCTCGAGAGATGTTGTTCGAGGCTTTCTTTTTTATTATTATTATTTTTTTTTTTTATATTTTTTATTTTTATTTGAATTTGTGTGGAGTAGATACTCCACACAAATTCAAATACCACTACCTGCAAAAGAAATTAGAACTTCATCTACATAAAAAGTGGGAAAAATACGTACCTATTGAATTAAGTAAGTAACTCAAAAACTACCCAAGGAAAGTTTTTAATTGTTTCGTAAGGGACCAACTTCGAGGTATACTCTCCCGAATAAAACAATAATGTTTCAAATCGGACAACTCTGTAAAAAGTAATTCGTGGTTATACATAAAAAAAAACCTATTTACACGTATCGACTTGAGAACCTTCTACTTTTTGTCGTCGGTTAAAAAAGAAATTCTAAATCGTCAGTCAGCCAGATAATTAAAAAAATATTAGACACATATTTTTTGCTTTATCTTATTAATAAAAATTACTTAGATAAAACGCATTAAAGTTGGGTGGGGGCTCGCTACGTTCCAATACTACGTGACGTCATGCCACATTTTAACTCAATGTATCGCCGTAATCTTTTGATTATGTAAAAAAGAAAAAAATACATGTCCAATATTTTTTAATAATCTACATGAAGGATAAAAAAAAATCTAAAATTAAAGATGTTTACATGAATGTGCCAGTAATGTTACATATGTATGGCAGTGATTGCTGCCAGTAATGGCACGTTATTTTATATTCTGGTATTTACGTATTATGGCAGACACGATCACACGAGTGTACCTACTGCTATATTCATTTACATCCTAGATAGTTTCACTGATAACTTTTTTTTTCCTAATGATCAGTGGGTTCATTTTTAGGGTTCCGTACCTCAAAAGGAAAAACGGAACCCATAAGGGTTCCGTTTTTCCTTTGTCCTATAAAGTGATCCTATAAAGGATCACTTCGTTGTCCGTCTGTCTGTCTGTCAGTCTGTCAAGACCCTTTTTCTCAGGAACGCGTGAAGGTATCAAGTTGAAATTAATATCCAATTCGTAAGTTTATATTCTCTTGGAGTCCTAAAAAACTCAAGTTTCTTAGTCAACGCAATAAAAACATACGGCCATTTATGCGACATATTTTGATACTCGCAAGTAAATCAAAACCTATAGGGTACTTCCCGTTATCCTAGAATCATGAAATTTGGCAAGAAGCAAGCTCTCATAGCACAAATAAAGGAAAAAGTCCGAAAATAGTTAATTTATAATTCTATCATATAAAAAAAAATCTAATCTGTCAGTCTGTCATGACCCTTTTTCTCAGAGACGCGTGGAGATATCAAGTTGAAATTAATATTGAATACGTAAGTCTATGGTCCCTTAGAGTTCTGAAAAAATCAAGCTTCTAAGTCAACGCAATAAAAAAATACGGCCATTTTACGACACATTTTGATACTCGCAACTGTCGTAAGTAAATCAAAACCTATAAGGTACTTCCCGTTGACCTAGAATAATGAAATTTGGCAAGAAGCAAGGTCTCCCAGCACAAGTAAAGGAAAAAGTCCGAAAATCGTTAATTTGTAATTCTATCATATAAAAATAATTTTCAACTCTGTCAGTCTGTCATGACCCTTTTTCTCAAGGACGCGTGGAGATATCAAGTTGAAATTAATACAGAATACGTAAGTAAGTCTATGGTCCCTTAGAGTTCTAAAAAAATCAAGCTTCTAAGTCAACACAATAAAAAATACGGATAATAATAAATAATACGGATATTCGCAACTGTCGCAAGTAAATCAAAACCTACAGGGTAAATTTGGCAAGAAGCAAATTCTTACTGCACAAGTAACGGAAAAAGTCTGAAAAATGTTAATTTGTAACTCTATCGCATAATTTTTTTTTTTTTTTGAGATCCATTGATAAGTTTGTTTTTAACCGACTTCATTAACCGACTTCAAATAAAAGGAGGTTCTGTATTCAACCCGTATGTATGTATGTAAGTATATAGTTTGTTGGTCCGCGATTTTCTCAAAACTAATGAACCAGTTTTGATGATTCTTTCACTGACGTGATCTACATGCTTTCAGGAAGGATTTAGTAGATAATACATTATGTAATTAGTCTTATGTACAAAGTCGTATGCATAAATATATTATACTGTATCTCCGGCATTTCTAAGCCGATTTTGATGATTCTTTTTTTCGTTCGTCTTGGGCTTACTTATTAAATGTAATTGTATTAATGGGAAAATAAATTTACTTTAAAAAAGTAAAAACCAACTTCAAAAACCAAAAATGAATAAAATAACTTTCTTAAAATGAAGACGGTGTCCTTAGTCCTTCAATGCACTTTAGCTGGGCACCGACTTCAAAAGCTGTTAAGTTTTTTAAGAAAGTTATTTTATTCATTTTTGGTTTTTGAAGTCGGTTTTCACTTTTTTTATTGGGATAAATTCTTTTCAATTACGGAACCCTTCATTGTGCGTGTTCCGACACGCACTTGCCTGTTTTTTTTTATCTGTCCCTCTGAATTCTGTCAAAAATGGTCATATTTATATAAATAAAAATGTTAACATCTGGTACTGTTGGATTTTCCATTAATCTTATAAAGAAATTTGAGAAATTCGGGAACATGTGCACCAAGACTTTTCATAATGTCCTATTTTTAACCGACTTCAAAAAGGAGGAGGTTCTCAATTCGTCGGAACCTTTTTTTTTTTTTTTTATGTATGTTCCCCGATTACTCGAAGATGGCTGGACCGATTTGGTTTTTTTTTGTTTTATTTGATACATCACAGTTGGTCCCATATAAAATTGATTAACTTTGCTTGGGTAGTTTCTGAAATAGCAACAATAATACGTATTTTTTCGTCACTTTTATATGGATGATGTTCTAGTTTGTTTTGCAGATAGTGGTATTAGAATTTTTGTGGGGTAGGTACACAACTAAAAAGTGAAAAATAAAAACTTTTTACAAAAAAATACAACCGACTTCCAAAAACAACACTACAAAGTGAAAAATAACTTTAATTTCGGAAGTCGGTGGCAAAAAACGAAAATACATTTAACACCGACACCGACACCGACTTCCGAAATTAAAGTTATTTTTCACTTTGTAGTATTGTTTTTGGAAGTCGGTTGTATTTTTTTGTAAAAAGTTTTTATAAGTAATTAAAATTTTGTGCTGAAGTCGATTATCATTATCAGTCCCACTTAATTTATTTCGAAATATCTTGTTAATTATAGTGAGCATCGAAATTCGTAACCTCACCTCACAATGGACACACACACTTAAGTACATAGCATACACTGTAAGTACGTAGGTATACATATATTATGTACTTTAACGATGCTTACATACACGCGGACTATTTATAGGCTAGGCGTGGCGAAGAACTGTGGTGCATACCTTTGGTGTAGAACAGATGTGTGCAGAGCAGACTTTGTCAATATTAGGTTAGCTATGTGATGTACAGATACGTATGAGAGGGCTGAGAGTTTAAGGGGAGAGGGAGGAAGATAACACACAGTAAAAGTTCTGGAACACAGGCTTTTGTTTCGTATGACATCGATTTATAATATTTGTGATATTTTCGGATAACGCCGACCTTAAAATTTTACCTTCAATGTTCAAGTGTTATCCCAAAGTTAAGCCTATCCATGTGTGTATCATTGTACCCAAGAGTTTTTGATCAGAATGTAGGTAGAGACAAAGACTCACCCTCCCATCTGCTTGTCTTACATCGTTCCAGTTTTCACATCTGCTGTTTATTCTGGTCTTTGGTCCTACGATAATTATGTGCATGCGCAGTGCGGCATATATTTAGTTATCGGTATTTGGAGTCAGTGTTGCTACTTGCACAGTAATGAATACTTTATGGTAATATAATATTACTGAAGTAGAGTATTAATATGCTAATAGCTAATAATATTATTATTTGCCTTGTCTAACTTTGTCCTTCGTCTATTTATGGCACGTATGTGTGCCGATGCTAAAGGCGAAAATACGAATGCCTGTAGTTTGTACAAAACTATGCAAGTAGCTGGCATGCCATTGTGACATTGACCAATCAGAAGTTGTTATGGCATAAGGCATGCAAGCTACTTGCATACTTTTGTGCAAGTTACAGACATGTTGTGTATTTTCGCTTAAGTTCTAATCTATGTCAGTTAGCATGTTTGGGGCAACTCTATCGTTTGGCTCATTAAACGCCTGGAGGGAGCAGATAGTAAAGTTGCGTCCAACGGGTAAGAGCCAGAGAGACAGCGGGCAGTTCGTGCCTAGTTAGAACAAAATATTAGTCATCGACACGAGAAGACGAATATTAAACCTACTTAGTTAGGGGAAATGGACTTTATTACCGATTCTTTTTGATTTCTTATGTCCAACTCCAGTCTTGCTGATATTCTTTTCGTTAATATGAATGCTCTGATTATCTTTTCGAATAACTGTCTCCATGGTTTCAATTCCAATGGATTTGGGTGATGCTGTTTAATTGAACCTCCACCGAAATCTCGCTATTTTTAAACAAACTCACCGTGAGAGCCACATTTCCTTTACCCACTTAAAGTTCAAGTATTGTGTCACCTTGGCAACGACCTACAAAACTGTTTTCTGTGGTCAAAAAGTTTAAATTACATTCAGTACCTACCTAATTGAATAAAAAGGTATGGTTTATTTCCCAAGTAGGTCCTTTTGAACTGTTTTGGCTAACGGCACCTACCCTATAGAAATATGAAAACTAAGTAGCTTGATAGATTTATCAAGCTACTTAGTCTACTACTTAGCTACTTATGTATCCTATGGCTTTGTCCGCGAAACCCCATTGGTTTAGTGATTGATTGCTCGAAGGCCATGATATTTGATTGCATGAGGTTTTGATATTTAAGATAAAGAAATATTTTTGAACGGATGTTTTAGGCACATGATTGCCACAAATCTGTATAACCAGTGGTAGGTGTGCCTTGTCATTTTTAACAAAAATTCCTATCTTTCTGATAAACTACCGAGGTATCGTGAGACCTAATCCCTGGGATCAGCTGCTCCCAATATTTGATGATACAAGCCCACCTGATAAGATAACGTGTCACAGTGAAGTTATAGGTACCTACATAAAATTATATTATACGCTTCATCAGGATTAATTAAGTTCTTGTCACGTGTGATGAAATTTTTGTTGAAAATATGACGGAAGGTGAAACAAGACACTTTGAAAAATACCTATCTAACTTCTGAATTTTTTTTGTCCAAATTCAGATTTAATATGTGTCTTATAATATGACCAACGAATCACACTAATATTATAAAGGCGAAAATTTGTGTGTGTGTGTGTGTTTGTATATTTGTTACTTCTTCACGCTGAAACGGCTGGACCGATTTGGATGAAATTTGGTATGTAGATAGCTTATAACCGGGATTAACACATAGGCTACTTTTTATCCCGGTCTACGCGGATGAAACCGCGGGGCGCAGCTAGTTAAGAATATGACACACAATATGCTATCATCAGGCTCCGGTTTAGATGGGTTACCCAGTCGAAGCTGGGACAGACTGGATGCGAAAGGCGAAGGACAGGGTGTTATGGTGCAGCCTGGGAGAGGCGGATGTCCAGCAATGTACTGCGATAGGCTGAGTTGACCCAAATGATAATTTTGGTGGAGGTTTACCAGCTGAAGTATCGTCAGGCGTCAGGTATCTTCAATATTTGCTTCCACAATTTCCAAACATAATTCCACTCTCCTAAATTCTCATCATCACCTTTGTTGTTTCCAGCAAAATACATTAAGTAGTCCAAGTCTTATTTCTGGCCTGTTCTTATGAGGAAATCACCTATTATATAATTGGTCTATCCGTCTGTACGTTCTCATGCGCGTACGACGGTAGTTTAATGATCTAACCAGGCAAGTAGACATAATTATAAATACTCTATGTGATTATCCTATCAAGTGTTGATATATTTTAATTGTTGATAATTTATAAGTTTATATGGAAATGACTGATGATATCAAAATAGTAGCCCACCGATATCGAGAACAGGGTCCACGCTATCGGTGGTCAGGGCTCTAGAGAGAGGAACCTCCTTACTATGCGTGCTGTGTCCAGGGAGTACTGCTTTCTGAATCAAGCCCTTGATCCAGCCGTGCAGTGAGAGCCTCCTGAGGTGTTGGGCGAGGCTCTCCGCTATTAGTCATCTATGGGTTCGGAAATAAGAGAAACGACTTTATAGGTACTGTAGATGTAAGGATTGATGCTATGAGCAAGCCTCGTTGATATAATGCTGGCTGACATTCAATGATTCAAATATGGAATATCTTCTGTCAAGAAAAACAATCCTGTTTTTCTTGAGAGGATGACAGAGATAGAATCTGGTCAGGGGTCGGCATAGAATTAATTTAGTAGGAATGTTTTATAATGTATTCTGAAGCTTAAAATACAGAGGGCTTTCAGCCCTATTTAAATAGTCCCTCTTGTATTATTTAGTAGTACAGATAATCTGCTACTGTGAAGCTTGAGGCTTCACAGTACCATTCGCTTCCTACATACCTACATAATACGTTTTTGCTCACATGACTAGGTACAGCCTAGTCACGGGACTAAAGTTCAGTAAGAAAAAGTATTGAATGAAACTCCACAAAAAAAAGTAAAAGTATTCCCTACCAAAACACGAAAAATAATAAGTACACCAGTAGATAAATGGCCGTTCTTTATAAGTTTACGTGAGGTGATTTTGGCGATTTTTCGACTCCCACCCCTTGGTGAGATGTGAGATTTGGCTCGATCCCTCCCCCCCTAATCTCACGTGAGATGTTTCAAAATGCGTATTTATAGTGTACGTTAATCTGTGCTTGATTACGTTGGATTTTTCTCATTTATTTCGAAATTTTACACTATTTCTTGCGGAAAAAACCGGCCAAGTGCGTGTCGGACGCAAAATGAAGGGTTCCGCAGTTGGGACGAATTTATCCCAAGAACAAACTTAACATTGTAGTTGAAAAACATGTTCTCCCATACATTCCAACTGTAAATGTAAGTTTGTACTCACGATATTGAGAGATTTACCATGTTATTTTAAGACCACAGACTTCTTATAGGTTTTATGTAATCTACAGGTGAAGATCTATTTTCTGTATTTTTAACCGACCTCAAAAAGGAGGAGGTTCTCAATTCGTCGGAACCTTTTTTTTTTATTTTTTTTTTATGTACCTATGTTCCCCGATTACTCGAAGATGGCTGGATCGATTTGGATTTTTTTTTGTATTATTCGAGAGGGTATACATCACAGTTGGTCCCATATAAAATTGATTAACTTTGCTTGGGTAGTTTTTGAGTTAGCTTCAATAATACGTATTTTTTCCCCACTTTTATGTGGATGATGTTCTAGTTTGTTTTGCAGGTAGTGGTATTAGAATTTGTGTGGGGTAGGTAAAAAGTGAAAAATAAAAACTTTTTTACAAAAAAATACAACCGACTTCCAAAAACAACACTACAAAGTGAAAAATAACTTTAATTTCGGAAGTCGGTGGCAAAAAACGAAAATACATTTAACTAGACACCGACTTCCATATAACACACACACACACACTTCTTTGATCTTTCGTATATTTTCTTAAATAACTTTAAAACAATTTATTTTAAAATTATAAGAAAAATATATTTGAGACCCTCATAGTAAGCCCTTTCATTTGATATGTCACACGGTATATTTTGCAAAACTTTTTTTAATTTTCTTATTTGCCCCTGCAATTTGCTACTGCGCAAGTCAAACTAAGTGGTGTGTCAAGTCTCATCTTTCGTGGCACGCATTGTACGTGATATTAGCCCCACGTGAGATTGCGTGAGATTCGGCTCGAACCCCCCCCCCCCCCTCCCCCCTAAACGCCTCACGTAATTAATAAACGCCCCATAACTATGATCACTGTGCAAAGACAAAAAGAAATAAAATTAAAGAATAAAAATTCTGTAGTTCCCTGAAATCGACCTCCCCGAAATTCGCTCGATATATTCTAGTAGGCGATACCAACAACATTAACGATTGGTATTAACCACACTTACCTACACATGGCAGGAATCTGAGCCACATGGCGCGCTGTGACCACAATGTGTGCCACAAATAAACACGGCTCGTAGTCTATCATAAATAGTTTATTTATAAACCTTATGTAATATGATGTTATTGCATCCTCGCTTGCACAACATGTAGGAACATCTCAAGGCTTTCGGTGGAAAGGATTTGCAGGTGTTTAATTACTGATAAGATCTACGTAGTGCCTACTTCAACTAGGTATACACGTGCGTATCATTTACATTTCGCACGCAGGTAGCTTCGGCGAATCACGTCGGTTTCCAGAAAACTTACTTATTTTAAAATTATAAAGCTGTTGATTTTTTAACCGACTTCCAAAAAGGAGTTCTCAACTTCGACTTCGACTGTATGTTTTTTTTGGTGTTTGTTACGCGATTTATCCGTCAATTGTGGACCGATTTTGAAAATTCTTTTTTTATTTGAATGGATATGCTCTCGAAGTGGTTCCATTGTCACCAAGTCAGAATCTGATGAGGGGATCCCACGGAAATCGAGGGAAACCCTCAAATTTTATAGGCACACTTATAGTGAGGGTACTTTTTATAGTAACTCATGCATTTGCTCTCGGAAAGGACCATTTGGTGAAGTGGAACTGATGATGGAAGATCACAGATGGCCATCTGAACTACTCAATTATACTTAAGTAGGTACCTACTTCACAGGTTGCGATTTGCTAAGCAATTTATGCTCATCATAATATGGTGAGTCATGGTGACTTCACCATCAGCTCCAGTTCTCCTGGTTCTTACTAGGAGAACTCCTCAACAATTAACGTCCCTGCATCGGTAAAAGCAATATTTTGTAAAAGGTGACGAGCAGTTGGCATTAGGCTATTTGTAACTTACATAAATTACAAACTGACACACTAAAAACCAGATCCAAAGACACCGACTTCCGAAATTAAAGTTATTTTTCACTTTGTTGTTTTGTAGTGTTTTCTTTGGAAGTCGGTTGTTGTTGTAAAAAAGTTTTTCTGAGTGAATTATTATAGGTACCTGGACTTGATCTAGTTTCAAAAAAACGTAAAAATTTCGAGCTTCACAGGCTCTCCATGACTAATACCTACCTACTATCATAGTGAACACTGGGTTCGAGCGAAGTCTGGACTTTCACTTTGTAAAGAACGGTCACCCATTCCAAGAATCATCTTAACGCGAGTAGTGCCGCCAACTAGCGCCAATATTGAGAAAAAAATCATAAGTCTGGAGATATGGAACATTTTGAAATTTCCTATGCTCACATTTTTAATCAGATGAGGTAGAATTTTTTGACCTCACCAGACCTACCTCATCTGACTAAAAATATGAGCATAGGAAATTTCAAAATGTTCCATATCTCCAGACTTATGATTTTTTCTCAATAGTGGCGCTAGTTGACAGCACTACTCGAATTAAGACGCAGATATTATTACCTATGCCAAAGGCCTTGATATGAGTAGCTTGCGTGTTCTGTGCCGAGCTCACGCAACACGTCGTACGTCCAGCCAGTAATAGGACTCGCCTATCAAGGAGCGCTGTCCAAAGTTAGACGCATTATTAATTTATTATACATAAAACACACAAAAAAAAGAGTATAAGAGAGAGAGAGAGAGAGAGAGAGAGTATTAAAATAAAACACATATATTATAAGATAAATTATGAAATTATCTTTAAAATGGTGAAGGATTCATAAAAATTGCGTGATTCTCCGCGCCGCGCCGCGTTGTTTATCCGCGTTAGACATAATTTTAAAAATTAATTACACTATGTAATATAAACATAATCTAAAATATTCACAGATTAAGTTATTAAGTACATGCTTTAATTTAACATATATTTTTTCCAAATTATTAACACCACGTTTATACGTGATCTTCAGTTTAAAATCATTAAATGTCGGTTATCGTCGCCTTAACTCCCGATTTCCTTCGACTACTACATTGTGTGTTATCTATTGCCTGCAGGTGTCACTATGGGTCCTGACGGTGCACCTCCTGCTGCACGTGCCGCTCATAGAGATGAGAGTCGACGACTTCGAGCAGCAAGCGCTTACGCAGGCCAGAGAGGTATGGACTATAAACTTGATTTGTTGTATAGGTAGCCTGTGGATGATACAATGATGAATTATTTATTTATTATTTATTTATGTTAATACGGTTTGTGGACCAATTACATTAACACATACAGTAAATATAACATAATCATAAAAAAGACAACAAAAAAAAAATAGAACAAAGATATTATAAACAAAACACAAGTTTTAAATTTATGTGCTCTCACAAAAGTGAAGACAAGCTCACAAAACAGTTTTGAGATCATCTGCAAATAGGTCACAGTTCGGGTTGGCTTCCATGACGTTATTAAGCGCAGTCAGGGCGCGAGGAACAGGGGATGAGGCGCGGGCCACTGTTCGAGTTGTGGGCACGGCTAGTAGACGGTGTTTTCTACCACGGAGATAGCTGCTTGGAACGTAAAGGCGAATCAGCTCATTATGGAGATCAGGAGCATCTGTTATCCCACGACATATTTTAAGCATGATGTACAACTGATCATAGGCTCTCCTAGTTTGTAACATATGAAATCCTAGAGATCCTACGAGAAATTTTGTTGGATATAAAAATGGATAAAATCCGTAACGGAATTTATAGAGAAATCTCAGAAATGCTTTTTGAACCTTCTCTAATAAAAGTGCATAACTAGCCTCGTGCGGGTTCCAGACACAAGAGCTCGCCTCCAACTTGCTTCTGACAAGCGTACTGTATAACAGCTGTACAACATGCGCATTTATGAATGAATGATTTATTTATTTTAAATAGAACCAATTACATTATTTAAACGGGTACATCCCAACTCTCACCGATCCCATCTCATCACGATTTACAATTGCCTAACGGAAATTCCCAACTTATCAAAAGCAATAAAAACAGTAAAAAAAATATATTAAAAAAAAAGTATACATATAGAAGATAAAGAAGAAGACAACTTGAGAAGAAGAAGAGAAGTATACATGTAGTAGATATGTTATATCAGATATTTCATCATTTCAATAAGTCATCATCATCTGCCTAACCTTTTCCCAACTATGTTGGGGTTGGCTTCCAGTCTAACCGGATGCAGCTGAATACCAGTATTCTACATGGAGCGACGGCCTATCTGACCTTCACAATCCAGTTACTGGGTAATACAATACCCCTTGGTACGACTGGTTGTCACACTTTCGGGCTTCTGACAGCCGGGACCAAACGGCTTAACGTGTTTACCGAGGAACAGAGGGGTCTTTGTACCTATGTAGGTTAAGATGGTCGCCCATCCACGGACCAACCGCGGCAAGCATAGCTTAACCTGGTCTATCGACCCGTGTGGCTGTTATTACTTGGCGACAAGCCCCTCCATTTTATTCATCGTCATCATCATAATATTTTTTTTTATATAATAATGTTCCCCGATTAGTAGAAGATGGCTAGACCGATTTGGAAAATTCTTTATTGTTTGGAAGGGTAAACCTAAACTTTCTAGTTGGTCTCATTGTCGGAACTAATTTAAATAAAAAGTAAGTTCAAAAACTAAATCCCGACTACTGAAAATCACGCTCTAACAGTATGAAACAAGAAAATATTCTCATCTGAATGAAAAAGACAGACACATTAAAAATCCGGAGTCACACGTCGTGTAAGGCGTTAAAACGAACAGATTACGTGTGACTCCGGATTTTTAATTTGTCTGTCTTTCTAATTACAAATGAGAATATTTTTGGGTTTCTAATTGAGTAATTTTCAGTAGGTAGCAGCCTGAAGTTTAAATGGCAATGAAAGCCTTACAAATTCCATCATAAGGGCGCTCCACTGACGTGGAGCTGGGCGGTGCGGAGCGGAGAAGAGCAGTGCAAAGCAAGTGCAAGTGTTTCCACTGAAGTGGAGAAAAGAAAGAAAGAAAGAAAAAGTATTTATTGTGACTCGCACAGGAAGATCACCAACTAAACTAAAACACAATAATAAAACTTTGAAAAATTAATTATTTAATCCATTGTTATATTTAATTAATTATTATTAACTTTGACATTATTTATTTATTACTGACATTATTTTTTAGACATTAATTATTACATATTTTATTTAGTTTTTTATTTTTGAATTGTGTTTTTGTATTTAATATGGGTCAATGACCTGAAATAAATGTTTTTTTTTTAATTTTTAATTTTAAATAAAAAAAAATAAATAAAAAATAAAAAAACTGAAAGTCCTGTACGAGGCCAAAAGGCCCATATCTCAGCATGATGTTGCGACATGGAGCGGAACGGAGTGGAGATTTCGAGCACTGTGATTGGTCGGAACGCCCCGCTCGACTCCGTTCTGTCCGCCTCGGGGCCGCGTGTTCATATATTTTATATGAAAGTCCGCTCCGCTCAACTTACACTGTTTCCACTGACGCGGAATGATTTCCAGATTTCGAGCACTGTGATTGGTCAATTCACGGTCCGCTCCTCTCCACTCCGCCCAGCTCCGCGTCAGTGAAAACGCACCGTTACTGTCGAAATGTGCCTATTAGATCTTATACACCGTTGCCTATCCCTGCACGGAATACTGGCAGGATTTTATGTTGCAACAAAAGAAGAAAATCTTCTTCCATTAACCCACAACCTTAACGTTCCAGCAACCGCCAGTCTCAACCGAGAAGCCGGAGCCCATCGACCAGCACCTCAACATGGGCAAGTGCTTCCACATGCCGCGGTCCAAGTGCCCAGCTGAAGCGAACTGCACCAAGGTCGGCAGCATGGCAGTGTTCTGCTGCGACCTGGACAGCGCCAGGCTGAAGGAGGCACTGGCTTCTGCTAGTGAGTATACCTACCTATTCAAATTAAAGAAACCTAAACCATTTTTTTGTAAAACACTTGCTTTTGCCCATGTCTTCGCCCACGTGAACATCGGAAATTACCCCACGGGAATGTAGGCATGGAATACATAATAGTAGGTACAAGTACAGGAGATTCACTCCGCAAAATCATTTGTGTGTGAGAAGTGATTTCATGTGGTCGTGTATGTAATGTGTGTTGTGTGTGTGTGTGTGTGTGTGGGTGTGTGGGTGTGTGTGTGTGTGTGTGTGTGTGTGTGTGTGTGTGTGTGTTGTGTGTGTGGTAAATACCTAAGTTGTAGCATTTTACAGGAAAGTCACAGAAAATAATGAATTAGGTAGTTACCTACCTACGTCATATTTATATTGTCTGATGCTTGTACTCAATAGGTACCTATTATTAACATAATGTATTAATAACTGTTCCACAAACAAATAGGTATTAATTAATGTTTAATTGACAACGCTATTAATTCAATAAGTCTGAATAAGCTATTAGTTCAGTGGCCACAGTCATACAAACACAATGATGTAGGTAGTTTATTTGTCCAATAACATAGTCAATAAAATAAGCCACGTTTGCCTGTTTCAATTCTAAATTAGCACATAAAAGTGGGTTTGTAATAAGCTACTGATGATACCTAACAAAGTGACAATCGATGATGAAACTATTGGATTTCAGATTGAAGGGTTTGAGTTGGGTTGGGTTTGGGTTTGGTTTGGGGTTGAGGGTTTGGGTTTGGTTTGGGTTTGACTTATGAGTAAGAATATTATAAAAACCATCGACAGTACTGACTGTATGTCAGTAACGTAAAAAAACCGGTCAAGTGGGTGACGGACCACGCACAATGAAGTGTTCCGTAGTTGAAAAGAAAATATCCCAAAAACATCCTTAACATTTTAATCCCAAAAAAATATTTTTTTTATGTGATAAAATTACAAATTAACAATTTTTGGACTTTTTCCTTTACTTGTGCTGTATTGTGAGACCTTACTTCTTGCCAAATTTCATGATTCTAGGTCAACGGGAAGTACCCTATAGGTTTTGATTTACTTGCGAGTATCAAAATATGTCGCATAAATGGCCGTATTTTTTTTTTTTGCGTTGACTTAGAAGCTTGATTTTTTAGAAATCCAAGGGATCAGAGACCTACGTATTTGTTGATATTAATTTCAACTTGATACCTCCACGCGTTACTGAGAAAAACGATCTTGACAGACTGACAGACGGACAAGTGGACAACGCGGCAACGAAGTGACCCTTTAAGGGTTCCGTTTTTCCCTTTGGATGTATGGAACCCTAAAAATACTTAAAATGTCTTAAAAACAGTGTGTGTCTTTTCCTTGCGTATCATGGCCTCATTGGTGACACATAAGCAAAAAGGAGGAACCTAGAGCTATTAGTAGCACACAAATAGGTATATTAACGCTTTTCCGTGACAGAATTGAACCCACGGCACATAACGCAGCAACATCATATGCGGCTCATAGACGTCGTGGTTGTGCCAACCGTACCAACACCGTGCCGTCAAAGCATCAAAGAACTGCTTGATTCAGTTGGCATTTTGTATAGGGTAAAAGTGGGATAGTTACCTTATGAGGTTAGACGCTCCATAATTCAAATTGTGACTTGTACTATGGACAAAACTTAAGCATGCTCACTTAAGAAAATATTCCTGTGAGAGCGTAGCTAGTGACAAACGAACACTGAGCGATCGAGTCGTGAGCCGTGCATGCGATTATCGCCTTTGAGGTGATCATGCGGAACTTTGGCCCATAGTACGTTTACAAGTATCACCATCGTAGTACTATCATCGCACTTGATATTAATACTTATAAGTACAGAACACGCCCCACCCATAGTACAGTCAGCGTCAATAATATCAAGACGAACAGACTGTTCAAAATGATCTAAACAACTATGAAAATGAAATATTAACTCAATGACACAAGGAATGTACACGACAACTGACATTCTGACAAGAACTCTATCCAATTGAGATAAAGTTTATTTTTCTTAGTTGTTGAGATCATTGAACAGTCTGTTCGTCCCCATATTTTTGGCGCTGACTGTACCACCCTTAACTGCTATCATAGTGCGTTTACTAGTCACAATTTGAACTATGGGGCGTCTTTCCTCCTAGGGCAACTATTTATCCCACTTTTACCCTAAGTAATTAGGTACCTAATCATTAAAAAGCCAATCTCAATACATAGGCTGCACTTTAGTCCTACTACTACTACTACCTACTACGCTACTACTACCACTACTACTACGCTACTGGCTACTTTTAAGTATCGGGAATGGAATATTTCCATTGTTCCTGTCATATTAAAATCTTTTTAATTGAAAACTCCTTGGTTTTAAAAATCGAATACCATTTTATTTATTTAAAAAAAGATTCTCGGTCTAGTCACAAGGATTTGTCCAACTTGTTTAGTCGTTGAGAAAATGGAATTGACTCGAGAAAATTCAAGAGCGATGATTTATTATGACTTTCGAAGTGATTTAACACAAAAACAGTGTGTTGACCGGATGATTTCTGCATTTGGTGATGAAGCCCCATCCAAAACCACAATTTATCGCTGGTTTGCTGAATTTCAATGTGGACGTGTCAAGCTCAGTGATGATCCCCGTCAAGGTCGTCCAAAAACTGCAGTCACCCAAGAAAACGTTGATGCTGTGCGTAAGCTGATTGAGGAAGATCGACATGTGACATACCGCGAAATTCAGGCAACTTTAGACATTGGCATGAGTCAAATATAAATAATCTTGCATGAACAATTAGGTGTAAAAAAGTTGTTTTCCCGATGGATACCGCATTCGCTCTGTGAAGAGCAAAAAGCGACTCGCGTTACTTGGTGCGCCAGAACTCTCGAAAGATTCCACGCAGGATCCTCAAATGCTGTATACAACATCGTATCAGTTGACGAATCCTGGATATATAACCCGAAACAAAAAACCAGTCACGAGTTCACGGAGTGTTGCAAAAAAAAATGGTGGCCACGTTTGTCTCCAAAACCGGCCATGTTGCGACTATTCCTCTTGAGGGACAAAGAACGGTTAATGCAGAATGGTATGCTAGCATTTGTTTGCCACAGGTCGTTTCTGAACTCCGTAAAGAGAACTGCAACCGCCGCATCATCCTCCATCACGACAATGCGAGTTCTCACACCGCGCACAGAACAAAAGAGTTTTTAGAGCAAGAAAACATAGAATTATTAGACCATCCGCCGTACAGTCCCGACCTAAGCCCTAATGATTTCTATACTTTCCCTAAAATAAAGAATAAATTGCGTGGTCAGAGATTTTTATCACCTGAAGAAGCTGTGGACGCCTACAAAACGGCCATTTTGGAGACCCCAACTTCCGAATGGAATGGTTGCTTCAATGATTGGTTCCATCGTATGGAAAAATGTGTCAAATTTCGCGGAGAACACTTCGAAAAGCAATAAATACATTTTTAAATAGTAATGTTGTGTCACTTCCTTGATTCCCGAAATTTTCAGTAAACCTACCTACAAATAATTAAGTTAAAAATATAATACCCTAATCTAACTAAAACTATTAAAAAACAAAAAAATGGCGTCGAAAAATTCCTCCGCATTGCTGTCGATTTGTAAAGTACCCAAGAGACTGGCGGCATTGCCACGTTGTATGGCAATGCTTAGCCTCCTCTGGCCAAGGTAAAAGCCAGCCTTTGGGTCACGGGAAGTGTCAACCAGCCATTTAAAGATTTCGTTGAACAGAAAGGCTTCAAATAGGAAAGAATTTGTGATGACAAATTCTTTCCTATTTGAAGCCTTCACGAGCCTTCGTCTAATGATGATTAGACGTGATAATCTTAACGGCAGAGGTTGCACCTGCTTTGTAGTTTTCCATGTCTACCTCATTGATAGTTATGTTAATAGGTCACAAAGCAATTGTTTTAATCATACTACAATTACCCAGCCACTTACCTTAGTTAGTTAAAAATAGAAAAATGCAGTGAATTTGCGATGTTGAGTGCGTGTAGTTACGGCCAGCTATAGTTGTTGTGGGTGGTGGTGGTGGGTAGGTGGCAGATGGCAGAACAGGTATAGATTTTAACATAAGTTGTGTTATTTTATTAGTATTGTTTCTTTCTTGTTTATCTTTGTGTCCTAAATTGATTATACTAACATAGTTTAAGTAATACTAACAAATTATGGGTAATTTGCCTGAATTAAAGTTGAAATAAATAATAAATATAGTTGTTGAGTGCGTGTAGTTACCGCCAGGTATAGTTGTTGAGTGCGTGTAGTTACCGCCAGGTATAGTTGTTGAGTGCGTGTAGTTACCGCCAGGTATAGTTGTTGAGTGCGTGTAGTTACCGCCAGGTATAGTCCAGTACAGTCCAATTAACATACGTTTTAAGTTATTAATCACTGCTGTTTTGTTCTGAACTTAAGTTCGAAATCGTTAGAGCCGTTTTCGAGAACGTGATTACAAATATAGATACAAATATTGCTCATTTAATAGGACCTATTTGACTTTAGTCTTTCTGAAAATAGTGTTGCAGCTAAATTCGACCGATTATAAATATTCCAACAGAGATTTCCAATTATCTTTTTTATTAAATAAGACATTTCGAAATGTTCTTAACTAACTTTTTACCCGACTGCGGCGAAGTTATGAGGGGGGAGGGTTATGTGTTTGACCTGTATGTAGGTAAGTATGTATGTATGTGTGTATGTCCGTTTCTTTGTTCCCTTGTAACTCCTAAACGAATGAACGGCTTTGGATAAATTATACGTCTTTAGATTTGTCTTGGAAGCGCGTTTGTCACTGGCTACATTAAAATCAAGAACAAAATAAAATGGCGGATTTGTGGTTCCATAATGTAGAATTCGATTTTTTTTTGTCTTCTTCCATCGAGTGGGATATCAAAATAAATAATTATAGGCAGCATTTTGCCATAAATCTACATTTAAACGAAGCGCGTTTAAATTCCTGTGCGCGTGAGTGTTCGCATTTAGCAGACCTAGGAGGTTTAGTGTTGATTTTTTTAATACAAAATATTCTATCTTATCTGACTAAAAATGTGTACATAGGAAATTTCAAAATGTACCTACCTATCTCCAGTTTTTATTTTTTTTATCGATGGTGGCGCTGTTAGCAGCTCAGGACATGTTAATTATACGCAGAGCACACACGGACGGGACGGGTGGACGTGACCAACTATTTATTGCAGTCGTAAGTAATTAGATAGGTACCTACTACCTAATGCAGAGAGGTTATCTTTAGACATTTAGGTAGTGTACAATAGGTTACGATCGCTTTGATCCTGTTTTTTTACTCAAGTTCGAAAACTTACCTATAATAAATTAAATACCGACCTACTTAGTATTAATTTTTTTTCCTGTAACTGCGTGTAATCAAATAAATAAAAGAAGTGGTTCTGTCCAGTCAGTCTGGTTCTGTGATATTTTAGTTCAAAACAGCTTCTAGGTACCTAGTTCTGTGATATTTTAGTTCAAAACAGCTTCTAGGTACCTAGTTCTGTGATATTTTAGTTCAAAACAGCTTCTAGGTACCTAGTTCTGTGATATTTTAGTTCAAAACAGCTTCTAGGTACCTAGTTCTGTGATATTTTAGTTCAAAACAGCTTCTAGGTACCTAGTTCTGTGATATTTTAGTTCAAAACAGCTTCTAGGTACCTAGTTCTGTGATATTTTAGTTCAAAACAGCTTCTAGGTACCTAGTTCTGTGATATTTTAGTTCAAAACAGCTTCTAGGTACCTAGTTCTGTGATATTTTAGTTCAAAACAGCTTCTAGGTACCTAGTTCTGTGATATTTTAGTTCAAAACAGCTTCTAGGTACCTAGTTCTGTGATATTTTAGTTCAAAACAGCTTCTAGGTACCTAGTTCTGTGATATTTTAGTTCAAAACAGCTTCTAGGTACCTAGTTCTGTGATATTTTAGTTCAAAACAGCTTCTAGGTACCTAGTTCTGTGATATTTTAGTTCAAAACAGCTTCTAGGTACCTAGTTCTGTGATATTTTAGTTCAAAACAGCTTCTAGGTACCTAGTTCTGTGATATTTTAGTTCAAAACAGCTTCTAGGTACCTAGAGCGATTAACTAATACTACTACTCCTCTTCATTGAAAACAACATGTTATATTATAACTAAAGGTTATCAGAAGTTGCCACTACAGATAATGGTGTTGCTCTGTACCAAGCTATACCTACCTACTAATAGCTATACATACTATTATTACCTACATAATTATTAGGTCTTTACCTATAAAATTGCCGTTTTAAAAAATGTAAAGCAAGCTTTTTTATTTTTATTCAGAAAATGAAAAATATTAAAGATAGACCCACTTTTAAAGTTTATTTTCAATAATTTTTCATGAATATTCAGAAAAATACGGGCGGTCACATGCCGATGGGTGGCATTGTATGTTTCCCTCTAAGAAAAGTCGCATAAACTGTAACATTTCCTAACCTCCTTTAGTTCTGTGTGTTACCCTTCCATCTTGTATTCCAGTAACTCAGAACACGACGTACCTGCACGTGCTGAACGCGTCCATCGACGAGCTCGACGTGTCGCAGGCCATGTTCCGACGGCTCGCGTCCATGGCCTTCACTGACGGGAACATCGACAAGATTGTTGGTAAGGAACATTGATATATTATCTCCTTACATCAATGGTAAGAAGGCTTTGTATTTGGGCACTGTGGACACAGGCAGACCAAAGAAAAGATGGATGAATTGTGTGCAAGATGATGGTGTGGACCGCTTCTATCTCAAATTCAAAACAAATTCAAATTCTTTATTGCAATCCATAATGTACATATGCAGGTGTTAAAATACAATTGGAATAAACAATTATGGACCCTGTCGGGCACAGCAAAATTATAAAAATAGGTAGGAGAGAGGAAGAGCGCTTTTATCCATAACACTAAAACAATTAAAATAGGTAGACTTTTCTCGTTGTAATCATATCATTAATTTATATAGAAATTAATTATTTATTATTATTTATTTTCTATTTTATTTTATTTGTTTACAAGCCGAAGCTTCCATCGGATTATACCACAAAACAATTAAAGAGATTTCTTTATCTGTTCTGTGGATTATAGGTACCATCGGAAAAAAAATTTACGAAATTCCATAAAAAAAAAAACTTTCATTCCCTATACGAGGCCGTATACGAAATTTTGCTGATTTCGCTGATTTACGTGATTTTAGACGTAATTTTACAGTTAAAATTCTGTATTTCTATAAGTTTGTTAGGCACAACATGAAAGATCATTTCAATTATTATCTAATATATGAGCTACTTTTTTATTTTTAACCGATTTCAAAAAAGGAGGTTCTGTATTCGACCCGTATGTATGTATGTAAGTATGCGTGTATGAATGTATGCCCGCTGAAGATTCTTTCACTAGCGTGATCTACATACTTTCAGAAATATATTATAATACATTAGTAAATTATTGGTATGTACAAAGATATATATGCATAAATGTAGGTAGGTACTGTATCTCCGTCATTTCCAAGCGGATTTTGAAGATTCTTCTTTTCGTTCGTCTTGGGCTTTATATTCAACTAAAAATGAAAAAAAAAATTACTTTAAAAAAAGTAAAAACCGACTTCAAAAACCTAAAATGAATAAAATAACTTTCTTAAAAAACTTAATGTCTTCAGTTCTTCAAAGCACCTTAGCTTGGCACCGACTTCAGAAGCTGTTAAGTTTTCTATGAAAGTTATTTTATTCGTTTTTGGTTTTTGCAGTCGGTTTTTACTCCATCCATCCATATAATTTTTTTAACACTTATCATTTTGTTACTTTCCTGCTTAACTAAGATACGTGGACGGAAAATAACACAAAGGACACAAGTAAGTATCCCAAAACGTTACTGATAACCCCCTGAAGGGCTACCTGCGCTTATTATACCAGACAACTTTATTGTGCAATTCTCAACCCTATGATGATGGCACATCGCACAAAATTATTTAGCTTAGCTTATTAACTTACAGCGAGAAAAGCCGTAAGAGGAAATAAGCCTTATAATATAAGATTTGCCAAAAATATCTGAAGAAGTCCATTGCTGGACATATATGTATATGCCTCTCTAATTACAACCCATACTCGGTACCTCTCATCTATTTGCTACCAGCCCGCTAACATTGCTTGAAGGTATCAAAAACTTGTCTCCTTCCAGGCCAGTTCCCAAAATACTCTTCAGCAGCGTGCCTGAACATCTCGAACAACAACTTGACGAGCGCGAAGCTGCAGCCGTCCAAACAGCGGCCCTTCGCCTACCTGTTCAACCTGAGCGTGCTGGACGCGTCCGCCAACAACCTGACGGAGTTCCCGCTGAGCCTGGTGCAGAGCAACCGGAACATCTCGGTGGATCTGTCGGGTAAGAAGTTGGGGTGATTTATATAGTTACGAGCCGTGCGCCCGATAGGATTTCCCACCATCGATAATACCGAAGAACTTCCCTATAACCTTTAATCTCCTATTTTACCCCTTTAGAGGATGAATTGTCAAAAATCTTTCCTTAGTCATTACCTTCGTTATCAATCAATCTGCCTAGCCTTTTCCCAACTATGTTGGGGTCGGCTTCCAGTCTAACCGGATGCAGCTGAATACCATTATTTTACTTGGAGCGACTGCCTATCTGACCTCCACAACCCAGTAACTGGGGAATACGATACCCCTTGGTAAGACTGGTTGTCAGACTTTCAGGCTTCTGACGACCCGTCACGACTGTCAAAGATCCACGAATGACAGCCGGGACCAACGGCTTAACATGCTTTCCGAGGCATGGAGGAGTCTCGGTATGTAAAGATGGTCACCCATCCACTGACCAACCCCGGCAAGCGTAGCTTAACATGATGGATCGACCCGTGCGGCTGTTATTACTTACCCACGAGCTCCTCAAGTTATATAAGGTGCTATAAAAATATCTGCCACGGCTGCAATGGGAGACAGTATTGTGTTTAAAATTACAATAGCGAAGCTAAATTATTGATCTTATGTCTACATTTTTGCAAACCTAAACATATGATAAGATAGTTAGGTACGAACTGATGTTCAGCTATAGCTCGATTCAAACTTAATGGCGGCTCTGAAGTTACCTGCGAGTGCAGTTAAAGTACGATTCAAACTTAAAAGAAGCTAAATCTTAATTCTTAAATAAAAAAAAAACTAAAATTACTGTCGACTTGACTGTACAGCCGCACGGTCTGCACTCGCAGCTAACTCCCGAGTACAATTTTGCTGTTTATTCTCAGATCAGTTAGACACAGATAGATAGCAGTTGTTTTCATTGACGAAGCGACACATCGCGCGTTGTTTGTGAACCACTTTATGTGATATGTTTATTTAGTTAGGTACTTTATTTTCTCAAGTTGATTGAACTATTCCGGGGCACGAAATTTCTTCAATATTGTAATCAATATACACAATACTATCTCCTATTGGAGCCGTTTCAGATATTTTTATAGCACCTTAGAAGGCACTCTTATGTAAAATTGTAAGCTTCTGGAACCAGAGTGGTTTAAGCTGTGTATTGTCTGTCGGTGATTGAACCAATGTTAAAATTTATCATTGGAGATTTTTATTTAGATAGTAGTTAAAAACTCATACCAACTAAGTACCTACATACTTGGATTGGGATAAACTCTATCCGCTTACAAAGGCAGTTTGTAGTGTTTTATGCCTAAATTGGAAACACTTGTCGAATCTCTTCGATCTTCTTCCACCTGTCTGTCACATGAGATTTTCTGTAAAACTACTTAGGTAACTAAATTCCAACAATCTTAAGAGATTTTAGATTGTAGTACCAGCCGCGAATCATTATTTTATCAATAGAAATACACGATTTTTGCTGTATTTCTAAAAATGACAAAATTTTGTCGACATGCTTGCCAAATGCTCACCTCGCAAACGGAATATATTGTGAAACGGGTAAGTCTATTGTGAAATCGAAAAAGTGACATAAGACATTTTCAAATTCGGAACCGCAACCTCGTGCTTCGATTAGGTAGGTACCCCAAATACCAATACTAATCATGTATAATCGCTAAACACAACACACGTGTCTCGTCTCAATTTGAACCTCACATCTCCAGGCAACAAGTACCTGCCCTGCAAGAACTTCCAGAAGGCGATGGAGACGAACAACTCCTCGCTGGTGACCTTCCTCAACTACAAGGACACGTACTGCGCGCTGGACATCAACTTCAACTGGTTCAAGGATGTCAGGATAGTTCAGATTGACCATTTGAGGATACAGAAAGAGGTAGTAGGTATTTTCACGTCTCTTCCTATTCTCCTAACACTATTCTTGCTTTCTTAGCTTCAATTGGATTATCTTCTCGCTTAGAATCATACTTACCGGGACGCCATTGCGATGTCAGGCCACGCTGCAGCTTTAATGTATGTGACTCACCTGACATCCGCTTGGTTACCCAGCCAACTATACATTTAGTTGGCGACGCGAGCTGGCTGCGGCGCCTGCGCGTCCCGGTGAGGTATGGCTCTTATTATCATCACAGACAACATTTGAGCCAGTCAGCAAGGTACCTACTAGCGTGGTTGGTTGCCCACTTACCCAGGGTGCGGTGGACGTAGATTTAAGTACCGATGTTTTTTTTTGCTTGAAACTCGCCCCGAACGTGTTCAAAATCGTGGTATTGTACAGTTAATAGGCGCGCCCGGTTTCGTTTGAATACAGTACCTACAGGGTGGTAGGATTTCAGTATAGGTATGTGTCTGGTTGTTATTTGTTGTTTTTAATAACCGATTAAAAATTTCAATGCAGTCCAGGATCATGTACTGACTCCAACTGTAACTGGTTGTGTTGTATAGGATATCCACAACTCTTAGATGTTAACTTTCATTCTTCACATGGTAACATCATAGTCTTCATTTTTCTTTCTTATTAATTCTGCTTGGGCATACCTTGGGACAGATATATGGCAAGCCCTCTCTTATTTCACCTTCCTGTCTTTGCAAGCTTTTATACTGACATTTATCATTATTCCTCTACCTGGGTCACACGATTACTGACACATGCATGCACTGATTGGACAGGTCCACTCAAATCTGTATGGTCCTTTCCTCAAAAGGCCATTTCAGTCATATGGTCCTCACAGAATCTGACCAAGATAATGTCTGAACTTTCTCAGAGTAGTCGGTTATGAAACACCGATCTCATTTAGTTGTAAATAAAGATATTTTATTCTAATATAAATTAGATACACACACATAAGAAATAAAAAAATATAGTTTTTTTTTATGTTGCATAAATGCTTGTAAAGTTTAAAAACTTACAAAATAAATAAACATAATTTATAATTTAACTTGCAGCTCAACGCCAGCTGCCGCAATATAAAGCCGGCGAACATCAACTGCACGTGCATCCCTGAGCGCCTAGGGTTCCTCGGCAACGAGATCACCAACCTGGTCGCCGTGGACTGTTCGCAGCGGAACCTCACCTCGTTGCCCACAGACCTGCCGCCTAACACGGTGAAGTTGAATGTGTCGAGTAACAATGTGAGTAGCTCTTAACAGCTGAAGCGCCTAGATAAGTCAGTACTAAATACTTTTTATAGAAGCCTGTCCACCTTAAACTTAGAACAGGTAAGCATTACCAGATTTTGCATGAATCTCTCGCAGAAGTACCTATTTGAGTTCAAGTGCGGTCCGTGCTTGGGTCTCGTGCGTTTAGCTCGAGGGTTTGGCTAGTCAGGAGTGAAGTAACTTTTTTCTCGTTTGGAAAACCTCATGAATGTCCTCCGCCCTATGGCCACGTAGAGGGACCTGTCAGACTAATCGATTAAAACCATAAAGTCTTCTTGCACCTACCCCTGGCCAGGGGGCTGGCTAGCCAATAAGCTGCGACGCAGACGATCCACCACACTTTTCCGTTTCATTAACCAATTCTTTATTATCTCTATCTGCCAGATAACTTCCCTCCAGACTGTAGCAGACGACCCTACATATGAGCACCTGCGGCAGCTGATAGTGGACCACAACGACATCCCCAACATTCTGGAGCTGGAGGGCACCAAGTTCATTGACTACTTCATGCTCTTCTCCATTGCTTATAATAAGTTGAAGACTGTGAGTAACTGTTATAGCTATTTATTTAATATCTATCTGTACTTATTATAAAATAAAGTCGCTTTTCATGTCTGTCTATGTGGCCGCGTTGTTCTTATAAACTGCTCAACGGATTTTTATGCGGTTTTCACCATCATATAGAGAATTTAGTCCAGGTATATATGTATATTACCTACATTAATATTAGTAAGTAATCTTGATATTTTTTCAAACCGTAAAAACTGTGCAAAGCAGGGGGCGGGTCGCTAGTTAAATAATAAATGATGAATTATATTCTATTGAGGTAACAGTTAAGTTTATCTGCGAAAAACCGGAAACAAATACCACATTTATTATTCCTTAAGTATTTAATTTAAAAAAAAAAGTTCTCAATTCTACTGAGTGCTACAAATTAATTATTAAGGACCCCCCTCTTCCAGTGATCCAGATTTTTCTGTATTTTTGGTTTCACACAGTTTACTCATTCGCTCTTGCAGATAGTTTTCTATCAGAGCAGTATAAATGACTAACCCCCTTATTAATAAAAAATGAACGAATGAATGATGAATGTTATTCAATATAAAAAAAAAAATATAAAGATGAAATAGGTTTATAGAGCGTTTTAGTTTTAAATGAAAATCATTAGTATTAAATTAACATTTGACAACTCTTACCAAACTTTTACCATTTAATAATAGTGTTGTGTTTTGCTGAGCTCTAAGTAACATGATATTTTTATGTTATGAATTCTAGATCCACACATACGTGCTATCAAACCGTTTCGACACGACGGGCCCCGTCTTCTCCATAGCTGGTAACTTTATACACTGTGACTGCAACACTGAGAAAATGCTCAAGGTAAGAATAGAGGTCTATTTGATCTCCTTTCTATTGAAAATATCCAATCACGCGAAGATACTGGTTGATGAAAAGATTACCCTCCTGGAGCAGTGGCGTAAAAAATGCCAGACGGCTACCCTTGCTGCCTCGCTATATTTTTAATCACGGCAAGCTATTCTGACTACACCACTGCTAATTAAGGGAGTATTAGAAATGAGTCTATAGATGGCTGAAAAAGAAGTCTTCCAAAATGGAGACAGGGAAATTGTAGTATCCACTCCATTTTCGTCAGTGGTTTGGAGTTTTAAAACCCTTCGAACAAGTCATATTACTATCCCCCAGAAAAGGTTGTCCTGTTATCAGACTATAGGGAGAAAATATCAATTCTTTTCTTTTTCAGCCCTGGCTCCTCGAGAACTTCAAAAACATCCCCGACTACAAGATGTTGCAATGTGACGACAACGTGCCCGTAGTTGACCTAGTCGAGTCGCAAGTGTGCCACACTCCCCGCGACTGGACTGACTACATATACTACATCATCGGCTTAGAAGTACTCATCCTAGTACTGCTTATAAGCAAGGTTTCTTATGACTACTGGGTGTTCAAGACTGCTGGTTATTTGCCCTGGCCAGCGAACAAGATGCCAAGATTGCCGTGCGATTGGTTATGTGAATAGATTTAGGTTGCTGGCAACCGTTTGCTTCGTAATGTTGGCTATGTCGGTTGGTGACTATGAGTATACCTAGTGTTGTGGTGAATATTTGAAGGACATTTTAGAGTGTTGGTTGCCAGCAACCATTTCCTTCTGTGTTGAATGTCTTGTTGGTTAATGCGTTTATGCTTTGTATATGTGTTGTAATGTTTCTTTGTTCATTATTGTATGTATGAATGTGCTAAGTAATGGGTTTCTAATTCTGCTAGCAAGTGGTTTTACTCAATTCCTGTACATTTTAAGGAAAAGCTTTTGATTCAGGTTGCTTCCCATCACCTCTAATGTTGTAAATAAAATTAATTTGTATGTAATCATAATTATTTTATTTAGTAATTTAATTTATTGTGTAAAGCTGCTTGTATAAATTGAATTTTCGCCCGAGATCTCTGTATATCAGCTCTATATATAATTTATGATACATATATAGTACATAAGTTCTATTTTTTATCAATTTTTTTTTTTACTTTTACTAAACTTGCCAGTTTGTCAAGAATCTCGTTTGATCGTCTCGATTGTAACTTTTTGTTTATGGTCAAAATAATGGTTTAGAATCCATGGTGGATACTTACCTATACAATTATGTATTGTATTTTGTGTTGCACAAGTAATTTCATAATAGTAACACAATAGCTGAAGCTAATTAATTGATTCTCAACAAAGACTGACTTTAGTTTGAATTTTAAACTTGCCAAATATTGTTTGATTAAATAGTTAACCAATAAGCCATTATTTTGATTAACTCGTCATGAAACTGTAAATAGGTAGTCGTGATAAAACAAAAAAAAAAAACCTTTTAAATTGATAAAGTAAATTTAAAAAAAAAATGCAACACTAAAACTATTACTGTATATTTTTTAGAATATAAGCGTTCATGTTTTGGGCGTTATCGAATCGGCACCAATGGCGCCGATTCTCTTGTGAACGCACTAAACTAAAATTAGAGAATCGCTATCTTTTACTAACAGGCAGCGCGAGAAAAGGACGGCTATAGCTATGAACTAAGTTGGAGATGTCAAACTAGTTCACGCCCTGCGCTTCACCGTGTTTTTTAGTCGATATGTTTTTACGTGTCGTCTAAATGTCTATGGAAAAATTAGTTCTAACTAATTTGACAGCTCTAATTTACTTCCGTCCCTTTCTTGTCATAATAGAGAGAAAAAGTTAGCAATAGCCTAAATTAAGTTTAGTTTGTGCACAACAGAATCGGCACCATGAATCACTAATTGATTACAATAACGCACGTTTGTAGCAAATGAGAACACATTTAGAAAAAAAAGAACTGTTTATTTCATGTCAGTAGATACTGGTAGTAGGTTGCTGGCTACCATTGTCATCTAAATGATGATTTGTAACCAGTGTTCATGTTAACTAGGTTTTTGGTTGACTAGGTTTGGGTTTTAGGGGATTTCTTTTGTACCTATATTTTCCAATGTTTTTAATATTTGTAAAATGTGCTTCATTTCTACGAAACCTACTGGCCGTTGTAGAGGCTTAAATGTTAACGAGTAAGGACCAATTATTGCTAAATAGCTATTTTGACGAGGCTCTTTCAAATTATTGTGTATTATTTTGAAAAATCAGTGCCATATTCTATTTATAGACATAGATATGGCTGGGTATTATGTTTCTTATGTAGGCTTAGTTAGTAACATTTGCTGGTTAAACAAATTATTCCAGATTGTGGTTAGTAAGGGCGAATTTAGTTTGTAAGCAATCAAAATGCTATGTAAAGTCGATGTCTACCCACCTTGTTAGACAACTTATCTCCACCAATGTAAACGGGTGCTGCCCAACTAGTCTGCTTACCCTTTTGTCACCTATAACATAGCTATTGTAGTAAAAGAGAGAAGATACTTTAGTACCTATCTTGTCTCGTTTACACGAGGTTTTCTAACAAATGTTACCAGCTAGGTTATTCTTTAAAATTAATGTTGTAATTTTAAAATAAAGATATTTTTGTATAATATTAACTACAACGTGAAGACTGTATATTTTGTATGAAAATTTTATAATAGATGTTACATAATTGTATGGACTGTGGTTTTATTTAGATCCCAAAATTTTTTGAACCTTGATGGCACAGCACCAGAGTTCTATTTCCAATGTGAATTAATTTAATAGTTTTGTCGTTCTTGAAATTTTAACGGAGATGTCAATAACAAATTTTGAAAAGTGAAGTTTTATTTAGTTTATTTATTTTTAAGCCGGCAGATGCCCGAAGAGCAGGCGGGTTTTGTCAAGGGCCACAACCTGCCTGCCTGGGAACGCGGGAGCTGATATTGAACATCCGCCAAATCATTGAGAAGAGCAGGGAATTCAACAACCCCGTGATCCTATGCTTTATAGATTAAACAAAAGTTTTTGACAATTGTTACTTGAAATGGGAGTTCCTGAACAGCTTGTCGCTTTAATCCAGAGCCTATACACAGAGAATCGTTCTTTCATTAGGATAGGTACTGAATGCTCTAATATGTTCCAAATTAATGGTGTGAGACAGGTTAGCATATTATCCTCTTCCCTTTTCAACATATATGGAGAGTACATAATTCGGAAGACCATCGAATACTGGGAGAAGGGTTTCCCTATAGGTGGAAAAAGAGTATCAAATCTCCGATATGTGGACGACACCGTTCTCCTTGCAAGTTCCATGGAAGATATGAGTGAGATGTGCCAGAAAGTCGCAACATTGGTCTCGCAGTGAAGAGCGAAAACAAAAAAATAAAATGATTATGGAGCGAGCTGGGAAGCTAACAAATGTCACCTGCAACATTCCAGGCATTAATATCGTCGTCCACTACACCTACCTTGGCTAGCAAATCTGCAATGAGGGTAGCTGTGTCCCCGAGATAAAAAGGCGTATTGGGAGAATAGAGGAATTGGTATCAAAACCAAGATCAGATTGATACGAGCCCTTTATAAGTATCCCCTATCTTCCTGTAAGGAGTAGAAACGTGGATGATTTTGGCCCGGGCAAGACAAAGGATTGTTGCATTTGAGATGTGGTACTGGAGACAAATGTTGAGAATACCGTGGACTGCTAAACGCACCAATGCATCGATCTTAACCCTGCTTCGAATAAAAATCCGTTTGGCGACCATATGTTAACAACGCATTATTCATATTTCGGCCACATAGTACGCAGACTATGAAAGCTTGGAAAAACTGGTTGTGGCTGAACACCTAAGGCAAACGATCGCGCGGTCGTTCACCAACACGATGGACTGATCAGGTGGTCGTCATGGTCCTCCAAGTTCTACACGGTGGTAAGGGATGCGCTGGAGAGAAACCGGTGGAGGCGGATCATCCGCTCCAGGTGCTACTCCGAAGCTGATCACAATCCTCAGACATTAGGGACCGACTACAGACAGAGAGAGAGATTTCCATTGCAATATTTTCTTTGATGATTTTTTTTTTTTTTTGTTGTTGCATGCTGTAATTTGGCTATCTGTGTTAAACACAATAAGCCATTCAGTTATTTGGCTGTTCGGGATATTTTAGGTGATGAAAAAATCCAATATGCCTCGTACCTTTTTGGGTCCGCAGGCCAATATGTGGGAACACCATGTGAACAAATAATTAAAACAAATATTTATTTTATAACATACCTATATTATCATTTAACACCTTTCTTATTTTTCTTAATAGCTAAATTCTTCTTTTTTCTCTTCTTGTTATTCTTTCCCTTCTCTGGCGTATTCTTGATTTGCTTTTGTTTTTCTAAATTCTGTGTTCTTCTCTGTTTATTGTTTTTAGCATTTTTAATTGCCTCCGTTGTTTTGGTTTTATCGTCTTTTAAAGCTTCATTGGCTGCTTCTAATCTCCTCCTGAATAGTGAATATAAAAGCACGAGTTATATTTTATATTCATTAACTCCACCAAGGAGGTAACTACTGGCTTTTTTGCCTTGCAGACATGTACCGTATTTACAGGCTACAAGGTGAGTCGATCATTGATTACTATGGCAAACGAATCTAGACATGGTAACAGAAGGATGTTAGAAATGCACAATTTCAAGATTTTTAGTAATACGGTATTTTACTCTTTACGAGAAAAAAACTAAAAATATATTATTTAGATACCTTAGGCAAAAAGCAGTCGGAAAATGTTAGTTTTAGTTCATAAAATAACAATATAAATAGTTTTCAATTTTTTTTTATCTGTTTTCTAACACCATGAAAGTAGCCGCCATGTTATTACGTCATACGGCTGTGTAAATTAAAGTGTCAATGTCAACTGTCAACGGATCAGCGTATATAAAGTGTTTGTTTACACAGCCAACTGACGTCATGACCACTGCGTCCAGCGTTTTCGTCAAATTACGCGTGAAAGAAAATGTAAAATTTAAATGCATTTTTATGGCACTTATCGATTGAATAAAAATTATGTGTTTTTTTTAGTGGCTTATTAGCACTATAGAATCTAATAGAGACACTTTTCAAAAATGGGTGTAATACCCTATTATAATAGACTTTGACTAGGCAAATGAGTGAACTAAGGCCCGGTTCAAATTAGGTGTGTGTGGAACGACAAAAGTGTCGGTCCGACCTAAACCGGGCCAGGCCTAACCGGTTCACTTACTTGCCTAGTCAAAGTCTAGTGTGTAGTGTGTTAAAGACAAAAGTGTCGGATGCATATATATGTATTTCAATAGTGCTGTTCACATTAGTGCGACCCGTCTAAACTGTCGACGAGGATACATTTACCCGACGTACAGCCACGATTTCGGTCGGGTCAGATATAATATTGGCATACTGCTTTGTATTGCGCCGGACGGCAGCTTGTAGTGTGAAAAGCAAGACCCGACAGTCGGCCACCGGTAAAATGTCGGTCCAACCTAATGCGAATCCGGCCTAAAGCGGCGCAAGACAACATGTTGGGAATATTTAGATATTCAAGAGGCTGTCTGTAACTGATGAAAATTGCCAAGAGAATAAAAAACATTTTATCTACTCTCATATCGTGAAATTCGAATCATAAAATTCAAAATGAGTTTCTATTGACATACTATAGAAACACAATACCGATATTTAAAAATAGAATAATTATTATAACACTTTTTCTCTGACAAACAATAAAAATAGCCTAGCCTTTTCCCAACTATGTTGGGGTCGGAATAGAATAGAATAGAATGCATTTATTTGTCAGAATATTGTACAAAGCTGTTATGTGAATTATGTATTACGATCATAATATTCTGCCGTTTCCGGCGTACAAATATGGTTTGTCAAATTATGGGTCTTCATTACATTAAAATTACATTATTATTCATTACAATTAGAATTACAAATAATATAAATAAATTGAACAATAGTTGTAAAAGAGATTAATTATATATGTCAAAATTCAATGATGTCAAGGAGAAAAAGTCTGCTTAGTAGGCAATAATGTACAAATGTTTAGGTAAATTTTTCAGTCATAAAATCTTCAGTCGAGTAATAACATTTGCTTATAAGAAAGTTAAATAATTTACATTTAAATGTTCTGAGGCTGAGAGTTTTGAAGCCATCAGGTAATTTGTTGTAAACAGTAATGGACATGCAGTATACATTATTAGAAAATAATTTAATTCTTCGCCTAGGAACATTAAGCATATGATCTTTGCGGCTGGGTCTGGATACAACATCATTAAACAAGTCAAATTCATGTCTGTTTTGGTGTACAAAGATACTAATTTCAAAAATGTATAGAGCTGGAAGTGGCAGCATATTAAGTTTTTTAAATAGTGGAACACAACTATCCAGTGTGTGCGCTCCACAAATTGAGCGTACGCATTTTTTCTGAGCTTTAAACACTCTTTAAGTTCAACTGAATTACCCCATATTATGATTCCATAGCGCAAAATTGATGACACATAGCCATGGTATGCACATAGTGCCGCATTAACACTAGCCACACGTGTTAGTCTATATAAAACAAATACAAATCTATCTATGATATGAGTATTTTTAATAGTAATGTTGCATATGTTTATTTTATTCTATTTTATTTTTTCTGATAAGTGTATGTTAAATTTATTGACATCTCTATCTTTTTAATTGTAATCATAATTTATTTTATTTATTACGTTATTGATTGAATTTATTGTAATTTTAAATTTAATTTGTTGAAATTGGTATTTGAACGTTTTTTTTTGTTTTTGAATAATATGAGTATTTTTAATAGTACTTAATGTTGCTTATGTAAATTAAAATAATTTTGCATGCCGTAAGGTAAAATGTATCGGGACTCTCAACAAAACAACCATCATATCTGTACACCTACATTATTGGCAAATAAATGATTTCTGATTTCTATCTTCTTACATAGATCATCAATATGAGATTTCCAGTTACAGTTCTTGTCAATTATTATTCCCAAGAATTTTGCGTTATCGACCTCTTCTATTGTCTCATTTCCATATTGTATTTTAAGCAGTGGGCGTGTACTTTTGTATGTTTGGAACTGGATCATTTTGGTTTTACTAATATTAATATGGAGATTATTTTGTTTAAGCCATGTGATAATTTTATTTAGTGTCTCGTTTATCTCGGTCTGGTATTCACCTACGTCACAGTTTTGGTTTCGAATGCTGAGGGTCGTATCGTCAGCATATAGTATGCAGTAGTGGGAGGTTACGCTAGCTAAGTCATTAGCATACGGCATACGGCTTTCTTACATTTATAATTTCTAATTATAACACCTTTTCTCTAACAAAAAACAATGTTTTAAAACATTTTTTTTACCAATACGATTTACGATACAGGGCAAATTGAAGAAGTTAATATCACCAAGGAGTTTCCATCAATTATTTTTTTCTAATGGAACACATGCGGGGTGCGCCATTTTTATAGCATTACAAAAAAGTTTCGATTCCAATTTTTACTTGTCTGTGGTAGCCTTAGCGCATGCGCGGTGATGTTCATCGTTTTGTTGCAAGTACTGAATTTTATTTAACTTTGATTCCAATGTATGAGTGTAGATAAAGTAGTGTATGAAACTCCACATAACTAGTATTAAAGCACTCGTGTGATACTATTAAAAACCTCATTTACGACTCGGTTTTTAAACACACACTCGTGTTTTAATACCCCTCATTATGCAACAGTTTCATAAACTAATATTCATGCATGTATTTTTACTTACTTGTCAGGCCTCTTTTCCAATATAGTAGTTATCTTGTCCCTACTGGGAGCTTTCGTCATGAGCTTCTTGCGCTTGTTGGGGTTCTGCTTCAGCTGCAGCATGTACTCCGGGACCTGGCAGCCGGACTGCTTCATCACTGAGGCTATGCTATATGTGATAATGATGATAGTAATTAATAAAATATTCTGTTAAGATAAGAAAGAATAGTCTCCACATTACGCGATGCTTGAACAATGTTATTTGGCTTGGAGTTTTTGGGACAAAAAGCACTAATTTATATACGGTGACTGGTAATTAGTGACCGATACTTAAACACATGATTGTACTCATGATAACAAACCACTTTTACTTATTTTTATGGCACTAAACCCGAAATCGTGAAAAAAAATCATCTGTTCCCTACATTTATGTTCGCAAAACTCGTCAGAATGTGGGAACAGCTGATATTTTTATTTAGTAAATATTGCTTGTTATCATGAGTACAAACAATCATGTGTTTATGTAACAGTCACCCTATATATTATTATTAACTTCGTCAAACTATTCGGAACTGTACCTATTTGAAATACCTAGATGTGTAAAGTTTGACGAATTACTCTCAAAAATACTCTCAGAACATCAAAAAAAAACAAAATGTTTCCACATAACGTTACGTATTCAGACGAAAGCTATGTATGGTTTCGTAGAAATTATGACAAAGATTCATTACCTTCTAAGGTTGCCAACGTCATCTTGTGTGAAGAATGTAATTGCTCGACCTTTTTGCCCCGCACGACCCGCGCGTCCAATCCTACCAAATACAAAGAAAATATTACCTTTCAAGTTTTAAAAGACAATTTTGAATAGCGCATATTACGCCGAGTTAAGGTCAGGACACACCAACTAAATCACAACAGAAAAATATTAGAAAATGGCGTACACACACGCCACAAAGAATTATTTTTGCAATTTATTTTCAACTCTATTTCAATTGGCATTGAGTTGATTACCAATTTATCAATGGAAACTGCTCGAGTACTTAGCAGCTCAAACTGTCCTGACCAGTACACTTTTCTAGCCCCAAAATCTATACTTATTATAAAATACCACCACCCACCACCAACAGGACTAACTAGTTTAGGAGACACGGTTAAATGATCTGTGTAGTTTTGCTCTTGTGTACCTATCATGAATCTTGTGTGTAATAAATATTATTCTTATTCTTGAAATAAAGTCGCTTTTCATGTCGGTCTGTGTGGCCGCGTTGTTCTTCTAAACTACGCAACGGATTTTGATGCGGTTTTCACTGTCATTTAGAGAATTCATTCCGGAAGGTTTATAATAAATGTATAATAATACATTATTATTAAAGTTATAATAGTTTACATATTTTTTTTAAATGTTAAATGAAAGTACAAAAAAAATATATATATATATTTATTGAAATAAATTTAAAATATGAAGCAGAACAGACAAACCTGTGAATATAAGCGATGGCTGAGGGCGGGAAGTCATAGTTGATGACCAGGTTGACCCCCCGGAAGTCCATGCCTCTGCCCATGAGCTCCGTGCAGATCAGCACCCAGATGCGGCCCACGCGGAAGCTGCGGACCACGTTGTCACGCTGGGAAAGTGCTCATGTTGGTAAACTTGATAATGGTAGTAAAGTTGGTATAGTGAGCGCGCAAGTGTCGTCACCGATTTACCACACAGTAAGCCGACGTTCGCACGGACGTAAAAATATCGCGGCGGGATTTTTTCGCGCACTGGATTTTGAACTCTCGATGTTGCGCCGAGCATTGAGAATCCAACCTAACAACAACAGAGTGCATCCCAGTGCGTCGAAAAAACACTGTTGGATTTTCAACTCTCGGCGCTACGCATTGCGTTGAAAATCCAGTGCGCGAAAAAAAATCGCCGCGATTCTTTCACGTCCGTGCAAACGTCGGCTAATAGGTATTGTAGTAGGTAAAGATGTTATGATCGATTGATAGACAAGTTGGTACAGTCAGCGTCAGTAATATCGGGATGAACAGACTGTTCAAAATGATCTAAACAACTATGAAAATGAAATATTAACTCAATGACACAAGGAATGTTTCAGAATGAAGACAGTACACGTCATTGTCATTCTGACAAGAACTTTATCCAATTGAGATAAAATTTAATTTTCTTAGTTGTTGAGATCATTATGAACAGTCTGTTCGTCCCGATATTATTGACGCTGACTGTACAATGCGTGCCACGAAAGAAGAGACTTGACACACCACGTAGTTTGACTTGCGCGACTTTTGATTTATCGGTCGGTTTTTTGGTTTACCGGGGTTTTGGAACGAAGTTCCTCTTATCGCGCGTTGTGAAAGGGGGCTAAACGGAAAAAAATCTCACGAAAAGTTGTAACGACACTTTTTGCTATAGTAAGCTATTGTAAGCTGTGCGACGTGCGCATGTTTCTCTGTCTGTCTCTCTCCCTCTTATAGAAAGATTAAGTTTATATTACATTATATTTGTTAATAATAAAAAAAATATTATTATAACTTAAAAAAAAATATTACAATTCCTTCACTAATTAATCGAAAGGAACTTCGTTCCATCCGGGTGTCCCTTGACACCTCTCAACTTTTTTTCGTCTCTTTAGCGGTATGAGGTCTGAGACGGGAAGGGAACGCACGTCATCGGGGCGGCGGAGAGCGCGGGAGGCGCGATACTGCGCTCGTCAAATCTCGTCTTTCGTGGCACGCATTGTACGTGTGTTAAGATTTTAAGTGTGACAATGTTGCAAGGTATAAAATTGGCAGGATCATTGAAGTCAGTAGCATTATGTGATATAATAGTTTGAACAATGTTAAGACAAATTTCTACAAGCAATACAGTTACAGAACAGTCGGTATTCAGATTCACTTGTGCACTTAGCACCGATGGTCAGATATACGATCTTTATATATACAGGGTGTCCCGTAATTAATAGATAACCTCTTAAGGATTCATTGTACTCATCATTATGAACATCTTTTACTATGGGACCAAACCTGAAATCACGAAAAAAAAAATCAGCAGTTCCCTATATTTATTTTCGCATAACTCGTCAA
Source organism: Cosmia pyralina (assembly GCA_946251885.1). Taxonomy (NCBI): domain Eukaryota; kingdom Metazoa; phylum Arthropoda; class Insecta; order Lepidoptera; family Noctuidae; genus Cosmia; species Cosmia pyralina. The sequence goes on from OX276354.1 coordinate 1,663,222, forward strand.
AATGTAGGGAACTGCTGATTTTTTTTTCGTGATTTCAGGTTTGGTCCCATAGTAAAAGTTGTTCATAATGATGAGCACAATGACCCCGTAAGAGGTTATCCATTAATTACGGGACACCCTGTATAAGTGTGTATGTCACTGAACTCCTCCTAAACGGCTGGACCGATTTTGATTAAAGTTTTTAAGTGTGTTTGAGTGAGTTTCTGGTCGGTTTAGATTAACAATTGGACCCGGTAGGTAGCGCTGAGATCAGTTTTCGGGCAGGACAACGTGTGTCGGGTCCGCTAGTACCTATTATATTTTTGGATATGTGTGGTATATTTATAAGTTATTTACCTGTTGTTGTGTCCTGTCAGCATGTATCACATCCACATTGATGCCATCGTATATGAGCTCCTTGAACAACTGCTTCGCACGATCTTTACTTTGTACGAATACTGAAAATAATAAATATTACACTGTAACACGTAATGGGCCCGTACTCATCATTTGCTTAGCCTTTTCCCAACTATGTTGGGGTCGGCTTCCAGTCTAACCGGATGCAGCTGAATACCAGTATTTTACGTGGAGCGACTGCCTATCTGACCTCCACAACCCAGTAACTGGGTAGTACGATACCCCTTGGTAAGACTGGTTGTCAGACTTTCGGGCTTCTGACGACCCGTAACGACTGTCAAATATCCACGAATGACAGCCGGGACCAACGGCTTAACGTGCTTTCCGAGGCACGGAGGAGTCTCGGTATGTAAAGATGGTCACCCATCCACGGACCAACCCCGGCAAGCGTAGCTTAACCTGGTCGATCGACCCACGCGGCTGTTATTACTTAGCCACGAGCTCCTGCTATGACGTACGGGCCCGTACTATGACGTGAAAAAACCAGCCAAGTGCGTGTTGGACCACGCACAATGAAGGGTTCCGTAGTTGGTTGACTATTACTTGTAAACTTGAAAAGCCTTTTAGCTGTGATAGTTTCCCTTTCAACTTCGTTATAGGTGTAGTATATATTAAATCAGAAGTTTGTTTTTTTGTTTGAACTCGCTAATCTCTGGAACTACCAGTTGGAATACAAAAATATTTTTGCATTTGACAGCCCAATTCTTGAGGAAGGCTATAGGATATTTAACATCACGCTAGGACACTTAGGAGCCGTGCAAAATGAAACAAAGACAGAAAGAACGCTCAGCAACAACGAGGTATTAAAGTAGTGGGTCGGGGAGCAAGAAATTTCACGCGGACGAAGTCGCGGGCAGAACCTAGTATCTTAATAATTATGCAAAGATGCGTTTCTCATTACTTTCAGGGAGAAATGTTGATATAGCTTGTCCACCCTGAAATGACGCGCCCCTCTACTGCATTGACCGTAATATACGTATACAAATGTAAGTAGTGGGGCGCGTCTCGCGAGTCTACTATTATATCTTACAATAGTTTTCTACATACGGTAAAATGGGGTTACTTTGATAATACGGGGTTACGTTGATAACAACTTTAGTCTTATGAAAAAATCTATAAGTATAGATTTTTGGACGCATCAAAAGTTTTTGGAACGAAGTTCCTTATCGCGCGTTGTGACAGGGTGCTAGACGGAAAAAATTCTCACGAAAAGTTGTAACGACACTTTTTGCTATAGTAAGCTATTGTAAGCTGTGCGACGTGCGCATATTTCTCTGTCTGTCTCTCTCTCTGTCTCTTATAGAAAGATTAAGTTTATATTACATTATATTTGTTAATAATAAAAAAAATATTATTATAAATTAAAAAAAAATATTACAATTCCTTCACTAATTAATCGAAAGGAACTTCGTTCCATCCGGGTGTCCCTTGACACCTCTCAACTTTTTTTTTTCTTACCTAAAAAATTCCCTGTAACAAAACCTAATACACCGATTACATTCAGCTCATTTCCACGGCAACTTGCAGAGAAATGGGAAATAAAATGGGTAAAATGTTTAAACAGGTCGCTTCCCTTGCCGTCGCTTCCTTGCCTGGCGATCCCCAAATTGGAATTTGACATCAAAGGGCCGTCAACGAGCACGAATGAGTGTTTATGTATGTATTGCTCTCTCGCTCACTTGCTATCGAATTCCCTTGATGTTGCCACAGCAATGTTTAGGGAAATATTTCCGGCAGCGCGAATGGCAAGTGCAATGGCTGTATATAATGTAAACGGGATATTATTCACACAAAATTAATCTGCCTTAGCCTTTCCCAACTATGTTGGGGTCGGCTTCCAGTCTAACCGACTGCCTATCTGGCCTCCACAACCCAGTGACTGGGTAATTCGATACCCCTTGGTAAGACTGGCTGTCAGGCTTTCGGGCTTCTGACGACCCGTAACGACTGTCAAAGATCCACGAATGACAGCCGGGACCAACGGCTTAACGTGCTCTCCAAGGCACGGGAGGTGTCTCGGTATGTAAATATGATCACCCATCCATGGACCAACCCAGGCAAGCGTAGCTTAACCCGATGGATCGACCCGTGCGGCTGTTATTACTTAGCCACGAGCTCCTCCACGGGGTATTATTCGTACACCTAATAAAATTAGTGTTCATAAGTCAAAAGTTATTATCAAAGTACCATATATACAGGGTTAGTTTTCAATGACCAGCCAAATTTCACAGGGTGATTGTGACATCACCCATGATTATGAACAACTTTCACTATGGGACCAACTTTGAAATCAAGAAAAAAAAAAATCAGCTGTTTCGTACATTTTGGTCGAGTAGGTATTGAATTTTTGTATGAAACAGCTGTTTTTTTTTTCGTGATTTTAAAGTTGGTCCCATAGAAAAAGTTGTTCATATTCACGGGTAGAACGCCCTGTGAAAATTTGGCTGGTCAATGAAAACTAACCCTGTGTAGTAGTCATTTGAGGGTACCTAAGACAGGGGGCTTCAGTCCTTGCTGTACCAGTTGTCTGAAGGCTACGAGCTTGCCGTTCTCATTGCCGCAGAAACACAACTCTTGATCCACTAGACTTGTTGCTGCGTTCCTGAGAAAATAAGGGAATTTATTTATTTATTTATCTACTTACATATACCATAACAGGGTAACCCAATGCGGTACATGCGCTTATCCTAAACTTAATCTAAGCTAATCTATAACTAATTATAAATAATGCATTGCTTGTGAATTCACTCAGAGAGCAACAGAATAAATCCGTCTCACTCGCTATGAGGTTGAGCGTGCGAAGTGCACGCGTCAGGGGCGCCTCCCTTAAAAAATGAATGGAATGGTTTGATTAAGGCGAATGCGTTAAGGTAGCCCGCGAAATTCAATTTTTCTTATATTTTTTGCAATTTGCAGGTCGGTGTCAGGTATGTGGACTAAAATATGATTCGCGCCCGTGACTAATATGGCTTTACAGATTTATAATCATTAAAATAAGTTAGAATTGGCCTCAAATCTCATGAAATAGTCATTCAATAGGGTAATATTAACTTAGAGAGTTGTATTGATGATTTTTATGATTATAATTCTATAAATAAATATTTGATACGTTCGCGAATCATATTTTGATCAGCGTACAACCTAATACTGACTTGCAAATTGAAAAAAAACGTATGAAATTTTGAATTTCGCGGGCTACCCTGGCGCTTTCGCCTTAAAGATATAGTAAGATTATTGAACGTATCTGAAGGAAACGAACGATATTTTACAATGAGTGTCTAACTGTGTATCCTATCAATACACATAATCTCAAAATGGTTTACCATTAAACATAGCTGTAAGAGTTTCTGCACACGGAAATGCGATTGGATTTCGATGGTACGGTGCGCTTTAGAATCGCATATTGCTCATCAGATCGGATGATTGGATCGCATTCTGTGTGTAAAAGCTCTAGCCAGTTTATATTTTAAAGATTCATCTCATCTGCCTAGCCTTTTTCCAGTCTAACCGGATGCGACTGAATACCAGTATTTTACATGGAGCAACTGCCTATCTGACCCCCACAACCCTGTTACTGAGTAATACGATGCCCCTTGGTAATTCTGGTGGTCAGACTTTCGGGCTTCTGACGACCCGTAACGACTGTCAAAGATCCACGAATGATAGCCGGGACCAACGGCTTAACGTGCTTTCCGAGGCACGGAGGGGTCTCTGTTTATGAAGATGGTCATGGATCCACGGACTCTTTTTCCCAATTTATATCGTAAAGCTTGAACAAGTTTAAATGTTCACCATATAGTTTAGTAAAAGATGGCCGATTCGAGAGAGAGGCTACCATTTTGTAACCAGAATACAAAGTGAAAAAGTGAAAAGTACTGTTTTTATGACAATATTGACAATGAATGATAATCGCACCTCTGTCCAACTGTAATATTAATAAGCCCCCGCATGTGGTGGCGGCACCACTTGGCCACGTTGGGCGTGTGCGTGGCGCTGAACATGGCGATGCGGCGCTGTTTGCTGCCACAGGCTGTGAGGATCTGCTCCATCTGCTGTCTGAAGTCTGAGGACTGGTCAGCTGAGCCCTCGAACAGCTTGTCTGCCTCGTCGATTATTAGCCAGCGTACTCTGGAAAGATAGATTTGGAATAGGGATGATGCCTGGGTAAAAAAAAAAAAAGAAATTCTATTTAGTCCGTCAGTTAGATAATAAAAAAATATTAGACACGTATTTTTTGCTTTATCGTATTAATAAAAAAGTACTTAGATATAACGCATTAAAGTTTTGGAGTGGCGGCCCGCTACGTCACAACTATTACAAACTACGTCTAAAATCTAGCAAGGAGTGACGTCATGCCACATTTTAACTCAACGTATCACCGTAATCTTTTGATTACGTAAAAAAACAGTAAAGAGAAAATACGTGTCCAATATTTTTTAATAATCTACATGACGAAAAAGAAAAAAATGTAGTCATCATCTGTATTTAGGTTCATGGAAATCTTTTGCACCCGATTAGGAACTGTAATTGAGCGTTTATGTGACACATGCATCTATGAGTGACAGAGGAGATATCGTTGGTTGATTGATAGATTGATGACTGACTGGCGAAGCGAAGTTACACGTGGCGTATAAACGGAGAAGACTACAGTCTGATTTTTAATTCGACGGAATTCTGACAGCTGTAATTTTTTGACACTTCAGATATCATAAACCTTTTCTGTCTAGTCCTTTTTATAAGATAATACATAGCTAGAATTTTTTGGATAACAAAAATATGAAAGAGTAAACTTTAAGACAATGTAAAAATGGTTGAGCTAATTGGTGCTGATCCATGCGTCATGTTCGTGAACGGGCGCCGTCAGTTGGGACTGGTCGTCTCTTAGCTGCCATGGCTTATTTTTAATTTTAATATTTAATTTAGTTGTTTTAGTTATTATCTTTTTATTACGGACGCTTTTTAACGTGCACGTCTTTCTACATTGTTCTCACATGTATATTTTCAACTTGAACGATGTAACCAATATTTTGTAAAAATATTATGATTTAAAAGAGTGTCCGTGGAGTTTCTTGCCCGTTCTTCTCCATAGGGATCTACTACGCTTTGGAATGGGCAACTAGCTTCATCTTTCTGACTGACCGACCCATTGACAATTCAAAAGTGCCTGTAATTGGTTTATTTGAAATAAATGCTTTGAGTTTTGAGTTTGAGTTTCGTAAAAAGTGTTTGTTCTGCGCATTCAATGGACACTAGCTAAAATATTAATTTTATACGGCTAAATGGAAAAAAAGAGTAAAAAAAACATATTTTTTAAATTTAAATATTTATTTAGGTAGCACTAATATCATCATCGTTGTCTGTCTGTAGTTACAAGAAGCGATGATTTTACAAACCAAAATGTATTCCTAAAAAAGGTTTGTAACCTATGGATTAGTGGACAGGGATTCCTGTGAAAGAAAATTAATTACCTTACTAATTATTGTAACTTCAATAATTTGATAGTAAAAAATCTGTTTACCATTTTAAAATTATCAGCCAATTTTTAAGTTTTAGTTTTTCTAATTGAAACCTTAAATTCAAAAATGGTTTTTTTTTATTTCGCTTAAATGCGTTCCATTTTTAGTAGGACCGTTTTATTATTGGCAACAGTTCGGAAATGTCAGAATTCCGTCGAATTAAAAATCAGACTGTAGGTTGCATTTACGTATATTGTCAAAATGGAAACACGAGTCCTTTTTTGAGTTTTTAACTCCCGACGGAAACAGAGGGGTGTTATAAGTTAAACGTGTGTATCTGTCTGTGGCATCGTAGCTCCCAAACGACTGAATTGATTTAGACTGCCGACAAATTGGTCTGCAGTTTGGCAGGTGTTAATTATAAAAGATAAAATTATATCACTAAGGATTAAATAAATAATAATAATAATAAAAAAATGTTTTAAAGGTACACACACACCTTAAAAATATATTTTTCTTAGCTATGATGCAAGAAAATCTATTCAGACGTTTGAAGATTATCAGATCTTTTCTAGTTGATGAATGGATGTGTGTGGATTAGATACTTACTTGTCTAAAGAAATGTTGACGGTGTCTTGATTTAGCAAGTAGCAGAGACGATTTGGTGTACTCACAATAATATCTGAAAATTACAAATTTAATAATATTCATATTTATAGGGTGACTGGTAATAACCGATACTTAAACACATGATTGTACTCATGATAACAACAAAAGTACTACGGGACCAAACCTGAAATCAAGAAAAAAAAACAGCTGTTCCCTACATTTATGTTCGCATAACTCGTCAAACAGCACACACACACAGCAGCAACAGCAGTTTTTTTTTGTGATTTCATTTTTGGTCCCCTAGTAAAAGTTCTTTGTTATCATGAGTACAATCATATGTTTACGTATCGGTCACTAATTACCAGTCACCCTAATACGTCACGCCTAATTATTAATCCCAATGGGAAATCAAAAAAAAACATATTTCTGTTGAATCAATTAGAAGAATTTGTGTTTGTGTGTAAAAAAGTTACAGAAATACCACAAATAAACGTATTTTCTTTCTTTCTTTTCTTTTAAATATTTTTGGTTTAAGCCCATTTACAAATAAATACACAGAGTTTGAAATAAAGAGATCCGACCCACTAGCGTTAAACCAAAATGTTAAAAAAGCGCGTAGTACTAAAATACTTACCGCGAGTTTGAAATAAAGAGATCCGACCCACTAGCGTTAAACCAAAATGTTAAAAAAGCGCGTAGTACTAAAATACTTACCGCTCTTCCTAATAGTAGCCTCCCGTTCCTTCACCTTCGATTCCTTAATGCTCCTGACGACGCTACACCTCAGCTGACTAGAGGCACTGAGGCGCAACGCCTCGCGGTAGATCTGATGCGCCAGCTCGCGCGTGGGGCAGAGCACTAGGGCTCGCGGCCCGCCCGATGGAGCCCCCAAGGCATGGAGGATCGGGAGTAGGAAAGCGGCAGTTTTGCCGGAACCTGTTGGCGCGCAGGCCAGGATTTGACGGTCCTAGAAATGTTGAAATAATATTATTGTTTGGAATTCCCAATATAATTAATAAAGCACAGGATAAATATTATTGTTAGGTTTTAGTATTTTTAGAATCGATAGATAGGCTGGGTTGATAGAATCACGGCAAAGGTATGAGAAACAAGAATAATATTATAAATAATATAATCGCACAATGGTCCACTTGAAGGACTAATTATGGAAACCAAACCCCCCATAACATAGAACATAATAGTGAAAATATGTGTGTAACAAATAAAAAAAAACTCTTATGTCAAAATTTAAATGCATGTCTTGCTGAGGGCAGAGCACTTTTTTTTTATTATTATGTTAAATAACAAATTATGATTATCTATTCTTCTATTCTATGATACAATCAAGAATACGGAGGTGAACTGGAATTGGTACTCACTTCCAACATACAAGGTATAGCCTGCCTCTGCACAGGAGTAGGCTCACTGTACCCGCACTGTGTGACTGTGTCCACCAGTGCTTGTGATATGTTATACCGTGCAGTCAGTTCGGAGAAGTCTTGTAGCGCAGCTGGTACGTGACGACCCACTGTTTTGATACCATGCTCATTGCGGAAACGGTTTTGCTAGAAAGAATAGGAAGTAATAATAAGTATACTTAACGGGGTGACAATTTGTATTAATATTTTTTTTATTTTTTACTGAGTAAAATGGTTGACATAGTGACTTTTACCAAAAGTGACCTCTACGCTGCCACTAATGACGCTGTGGAAGTGACGAAGCTTTGGGCCGTCAAAATTCAAAATACTGTTGTGCCAGCGCCATGAAAACAAACCAAAAGTAGTTAACAAATTATATTTTTTTGTATTATGGCTTGACAAAACATGAATTTTAGAAGTATTGAAATCCATGCAGTGTTAAGATACGTCTAAAGATGCATTTGTTTAACTGGTCAAACATCATCATCATTCTTCTGCCCTTATCCCAATCAATTTGGGGTTGGCGCAACCTGTCCTTTTTTTCCATACTTCTCTATTATTCGTCATCTCGGTAGTCACCCCCTTTCTAGCCATGTCATCTTTCACACAATCAATCCATTGTTTCTTTGGTCTTCCCCTACTCTTATAGCCATCAACATTCATACTTAAAACTTTCCTCACAACATTTTCCTCACTAACTGGTCAAACAATCACCTACTAAAAGCCGTTTGCATGTAAGCACTCAACGGTTTTTACTATTATATTTATTATAATTTTAAGTGTATTTTTCTTGTGAACAATCGCTGGTGCATAGGACATTTGTCAGGTTAAGCTATCTACTTCAAGCTTTGGTCTGCTGAATCTGTAAAAGCCCTGGATAAAATGTTTGTTAATGTAATTATTGGGGTTTTAAATCAAGTCACCAAATTAATTTCAATACCTCTTCCAATTCAAGTTTCTTCTTCAAATCTTCAGTCTTCTCCTTCTTTTCTCGTTTCTTCTTCTTCTGTCCCACTTTAACTCCTTCTACCAATTGTAGATCACTATCTCCTTTCCCTTCCTGGTCAGTATCTTGATCTTCAGAGTCCGATGCTGATTGGTCCAAATCATTTTGTAACTCTTCTTCATTGTCACTTATTTGTTCTTGTTTTATTTCTATTTCTTCCTTTTTGATTGTAGATTTAGAGTTCTGGCCCTGATGATAGAAAGAAGGGAGGAATCCATAAATAAGTGTTTCATTATTATTTTCATAGGCAAATATTTTGATAAGCAATGATAACATGTGTATGAGAGTTACCATAGACAGGAATGTATTTAACAGGTATGTATTACTGGCAATTTCAAACGAATCTTTACCAATCTAAACAAAAATTATATTGTCATGTTAGAAAAAGTAAGTTAAAGCAAACTGCAAATAAACAAGCCGGTGTTTGAGTCAACTTTTAACCTTCTATATCCTGACTGTGGGGAAAACCTTTGCCCAGCAGTGGGTCATTAAGTGCAGGTAGAAAACAAAAAATCCTCTGACTGACACAACTTTGTTTCCATTTGTTAGCTTTTTCTCTTACATAATCGGCAAAATATCAAGTGTGCCAGCAACTAGACGGAACAAAGTACTTCCTAATAATTCCTAGCTTGATAAAATATTGGTAACACTACTAGTTTGTCCAAAACTTAAAACTTTATTACAGTAACAGAATAGGTTATGTTCAATACTTACATTGTTTTTAACACCCAAAACACGATTTTTGAAAGTTAAACCCTTTGTTAATTTCTTAAAAATATCATAGGCGTCCATTATTACTGCATTTAAATGGGATTTTAATTTAAAATAATAGAAAAACACACACGTGCGAACTGCAACAACAATCACAATAGTAAATGACACTGACAGTGACAGTAACAGTAACTCATAATTGTCTGACAGCTAAAGTGACAGTTCAGTTTTCTCGTTCGGATACACCGGTACCAACCGATACAGAAGCCAAGTGTTCCTTTTTTTTTAGGGTTCCAATTAGAGTTCAATTTTTAAGTATAGTCCAAGAGCTAGATCGAAGAGTTTACGATAAAATCTTTGATTTAGCTCTTGGATCTTATTTAAAAATTGAACTCATTATATCTTCTAAACTAAGACCCCACTAAATATGTGACTTGGCGAAAAGTTGCGACTAATTAGCGTCTAATCAATCTGCCTAGCCTTTTCCCAACTAGGTACGTTGGGTTCGGCTTCCAGTCTAACCGGATGCAGATAAATACCAGTATTTTACATGGAGCGACCGCCTATCTGACCTCCACAACCCAATTACTGGGTAATACGATACTCCTTGGTAAGACTGATTGTCAGACTTTCGGGCTTCTGACGACCCGTAACGATTGTCAAAGATCCACGAATGACAAGCGGGACCCGTGCTTTCCGAGGTTCGGAGGAGTCTCGGTATGTAAAGATGGTTACACATCCACGGACCAACCCCGGCAAGCGTAGCTTAACTTAATGGATCGATCCGTGCAGCTGTTATTACATAACCACGAGCGACAAAATTTGGGAGAAACCAGATCTTCGCTAGGTGGCCTAGTTTTTGAGGATTTGAGGATGGTATTAAAGGCAAAAAGTGGTTACAATGCCAACTGTTTACTGCAGCTGCTATTTGACATGCCACCACCACACTGCCCACCAGAGACTAAAGAGCAGTAACAGCCCTTTTGTGATTTTTCGTTTTATTAGTGATTCTGAAAGCGGGTTTCTTAAGCTTTCTATTGAATTAACTTACTTATTTCTAAGACTATTAGAATGGTTTTTATTTAACAGTTTTCACTTACTGCAAACGAAAAAAATTAACAATTTGGCGTGATTTCCCAACTAAAATACAGTATAAATTATACTGCAGATTAAATTTTAAGGTTTCATAACTAAAATGCAGTAAGCAATATAATTTTACAGTTCTTTAGATAGTTTTATATTTCTGGAAAAAAATTAAAAAAAAAATTAATACGCAGTAAAATTTACCGCCATACAAGCTATTTTTACTGCAAATTAAGAAAATACATTTTATTGTCACGAACTCCCAACTAAAATGCAGTAAAATCAAAGCTTGTCGCATTTTAGTTGTGAATACTTAACATTCTTTTATCATTATAAACTGACTAACACGCAGTAAAATACAGCATTACTGCAGATTAGTTTGGATAGCATAATGACACAGATATGATTATTCCTAGCTAAAGTGCAGTTAATGTTTTAAATACTGCATTTTAATTGGGATCAAGTTTAACAAATTATAGTAAATTAAACTAATTGTTAATTTACTGAATAATATAACTGAATAAAATAAATGTTAATATTAAGAGAAAACTGTCAAAGGAGGTTGTGCATTCTGCGCAGGGTCCTTTATTAATTAGATGTTTTTTTTTATTTTTGATATGTAAATTTTACATAAGTGAGTTGAATTATTGTGATTAAATAATAAGAAATAAACGGTCTTTAAAATGTGAACTAGCTGTTTTTCTTACTGCACTAGTAAATTGAACACTTTTTTCTTAAAAAACTAACTAAAATGCAGTATTTTTTTGACCTTACTGCATGTTAGTTGGGTTTCTTGACAAAATAACTGATCCAAACGCAGTAATAGGGCTTTTTGCTGCATTTTACTAAGTTTAAAATGGTATTTTTTACAAAAAAGGCTATGCAGTAATAGGCACCAAAAAGAATAAATGGCCATAATAAATTCAGTTATTAAGATATATTTTTTTTTATTGCTTTAACGTGTGAACCTATGCCTTTACAACCTTTCTGCATTCAAATTTTTTTGCTTATACATTCTGTTGATTTTTTAAAATCAATTCTTAACTTTAAATGCGTTTTACTCGAAATCGTGATTTTGCTGTTACTGCACTTTAGTGTATGGTGGGCAGCACAATAGAAGTCAAAATCGGTTGAACGGACTGTAAAAAAGGTTTGTATATGTCTAATCTTATTGAAAATGGAGTATACACATAGGTACATAAACTCACGCCTTTTTTCCATGGGGATAGGCAAAATCTACAGAATTCCACCTGGAACTCCACTCCTCCAACCTTACCTTATATCTACCTCCTTTTGATTCGTTTAAGCTCACACCGTTTTACGGTACATTCTATTGTTTTAAACCGACTTCAAAAAAAAGAAGGTTCTGTATTCGTAAATGTTTGTTTGTCCGCGATTTTCTCAAAAACTACTGAACCAATTTTGATGATTCTTTCACTTGGTACTCTAATCTACGTACTATCAGGAAGGTTTTAGTGTATAATACATTAGGTAATTATTCTTATACATGTACGAAGTTATATGCATAACTGTACTTGCGCTTTCGCGATGATTCATCTTTTCGTTCATCTTGGGCTCATGTAATTATTATTGTCCTATTTTTATATTCAACTAAAAATGGAAAAATAAAGAACATGGAACAAAACGTACCCACCCATGTAGCAAATTGAAATTGGTACCATTAGAAAGGTCTTTGAAAATATATATATTTATTGTAGAGGGGCAACTTTGTAGCTTGCGGGGGAAAAAAGATATTCGACGTTGAAAATGCCGAAAAGCGACCCATGCACATTCGACGTTTTTGCGATTTTATTTTATCCGATACGTACTTCGAACTATTATGCACAAGCGTCGGTGTGTCGTAAAAATTGGCATTCAGTATGCAACCGTATAGCCATAATCGGTGAGTGAGTAGTACAGCAGAGCCGACGTACACATAAGTGCGAGTGAAACAGATAGCGTATAGTCGGCGACGCCGCGCCGCCTCGATCTTTTGTTCTTAATCGTTAGTACCTGTTTGGAACTGTCTTTGAGCGCGCGCATTTCTGTCATTTTAGTTTATTTTATTCGTACTTATATCTACAACCTCAGCCTTCACAACGGACTTTAGTGTATTCTTAACGATTGGATTAAATATGATTCACCTGCTTCAACGAAATGGAAGGTGAACGCCGTGTATTATGTGTTACGTGTACAAGATCAGTACTTCGTGACCGAAACCGGCATATACTGACGCGAGCCTATTTGGAAGACAATCCAGGATTCACAGAGTATGTGATGGAACGGATTAACATAAATGAGGTTAGTATAAACATAACTTTTGTTCATCGTGTTCACGGTGTCTGTGTTCACTCACACATCTGTCGTGTATTTTTGTTTTTTAAGTATTAAGTTATTTATTGTTTTTAATACGTAACTTGAGGATTTTTTTTTCTTTTAGATGGCCCTCAATCAACTTCAGTATATGTGTCATCGTTGTTGGGTAGCTGGAAGACGACAGCAAGCCAGGTTCGAACAAGAACATAACCAGGAACTCGCAAATCCAGAGCAGTTGCAACCAACATCTGTTCCAAATTATAGGAGGATTGCGAATACGGCGCGTCACTGTTTATTCCGCGGGTGCATCAATCAAGAACTTCATAGAGTGTCCAGGTTTATAAAAGTATTTTTGTTGGTTAATCATAGCGTGTACGTTCCTGAAAATGCACGCGTTTGTACACATCACATCAACACAGATGATTGGAGCTCGCTGTATGATAATGGAGAGACAATATTCACACCAGACCATCTCAAAGATATGATTGATACGTTACGAGATGCATATAAACACAAGACTAATATAGATTTTGACAATGTAAACAACATTTCACCTGAGGATCTATATTACCTAACTGGAGTAACACACCAACAATTCGAGATCGTTTTGAATGAAACACCGTCTCTTTTAGATCAATGTAGAAGACCAAAAACTGCGCTAGGAGTCTATTTATTAAAACAAAGGTCTAGTGAACCAAATACACGTATAGCCTCCCAAATAGGTGTATCACGTAAAACGATTGGTATTTTACTTAAAACTGCAAGAAACTGCTTGACCCGAGACTTTGTTGTTCGCCATTTGGGATTCAATCATATAAGCCGTGATGAAATTATAGCTCACAGCCTTGCAGTGCCATCATCAATATATTCCAACCCTACAAACCCAGTGGCTATAGCTATTTGTGATGGTTCGTACATATATGTACAGAAAAGCAAAAACTTTTTATTTCAAAAAAGGACTTACAGCTTACACAAGTATAAAAACTTGTTAAAACCTTTTGTAATTACTTGCCCAGACGGCTATATTATAGATATATGTGGACCATACGCTGCAACAACAACAGATGCCCAAATCATGAGTGAGATTATGAATGATCAAACGTCCCCAGTGCATACAATATTACAAACAGATGACGTTTTCATATTAGATCGAGGTTTTAGAGACTCTATACCAGATATAGAAAGTGCTGGTTATGTTGCCCATATGCCGCCAAGCAAACATAGGCATGCCACACAGCTCACAGATATTCAAGCAAATAAATCTCGGCAAATCACAATAGTGCGATGGGTCATTGAAGTCATTAACGGATGGTTCAAAAGGGACTACAAGATATTTAGGCATACACTTATTAACAAAACACTCCCTCACGTATTTGAAGACTTTCGCATTGCGGGAGCCCTTATAAATGCATTTAGGCAGCGTCTGACGGACAATGAGCATGCCCACGCCTTTATCGATATAATAGCTCAAAGAATTACCGAACCTAATAGACTGGGCAATTATGTAGTCGCAAAAAATATGAATAGACAACGGGCGGTGTTCACTACTTTGACGGCTACATCAATACCATTTCCACAATTGACAGAAGAAGACGTCATTCTATTCAGTTTGGGAACATACCACTTAAAGCTCGCTAGATCATATGTTGCCGAGCATTTGCGAGGTGGAGATGGTATATATAATATTGAGGTATCTTCTAGCCGTAGCCCTAATATGTCGCAGCATGGGCTAGTGACCGAAAACTGCTCGTTACTTAGAGGCCGCATATTATCGAGGCACGTATCGAATAAAATATATTACACATATATTTTGATCAAAGTGAATGTCCAAGGCAGAGAAGCCATCGAAGCCTATTATTGCTCCTGCATGACGGGTATGAGAACTCTAGGTGCCTGTGCTCACACTGTTAGCATAATATGGTACTTAGGTGTTGGCAGGCACCTAGATAACTTCATAGGTCCGGCAAGTGCCTGGGATGATATAATCATTGAGAGTAACAACACAATTTAAAAATGATGTTTGTGTTGGTCTTGTAATAAAACTGTGCTTTTTAAGGTTTATGGTTTTTATTTAATGTTTTTTCCATACCAAAAACGAATGGTAGGAAGCTAAGTCTGTCTCTCTTTAGGCAGAAAAAACAACTGGTTAATTATTTGGTCTACAGAACAGAAAAAGGTGCGATTGCTGTAACACTTTGCAATTAAAAATGTAATAAAGAAGTTATCATAACTTCGGTTTCCCATTCATTCATTCATTCGTTCATTTATTTTTGAGTTAGTCATTTAAGCCTCTTCTAAATGACACCTAGTCTAAAATGCTACAAAGGTGGGTACGGGTTCCATACAAAATTACCCATTGTTCTTTACTTTAAAAAAGTAAAAACCGACTTCAAATCCTAAAAATAATAAAATAACTATCATAAAACACTTAACAGCTTCTGAAGTCAGTGTCAAGCTAAAGTGCCTTGAAGAACTAAAGACAGCGACTTAAGAATTTGGTTATGAAATCGGTATTTACTTTTTTTTAAAGTAAATTTATTTTTCCATTTTTGTTGAATATACAATTATATAAGTAGGTAGGTAAGCCCAAGTCGAACAAAAAGAAGAATCATAAAAATCCGCTTAGAAATGCCGGAGATACAGTGCATTTATGCATATAACTTCGTACATAAGAATAATTTCATAATGTATTATATACTAAAACTTTCCTGAACGTACGTTAGTGAAAGAATCATCAAAATTGGTTCATTAGTTTTTGAGAAAATCGCGGACAAATAAACATTCATACATACATATGGGTCGAATACAGAACCTCCTTTTTTGAAGTCGGTTAAAAATTGTTGAGCTGGATGGTGCTGATCCACGCGTCTTCGTGAACGGGCCGCCGTCAGTTGAGACTCTGCCAGGGCTTATTTTTAATCTTATATTTTGTTTTTTTTTACATTGTACCTACGCTTATACATATTCTATGCAATAGGAATAATATACCCAGGATTTTGTAATATCTGTATTTAAAAGAGTGTCCGTGGAGTTTCTTGCCCATTCTTCTCCATAGAGATCTACGTTTTGGAACTGGGCAACTAGCTTCAACTTTATGGGGGCCTACTATGAGCTGTTATAGGAGGGCAGAAGTTGAACGGTTCCAGTGTGACAGAGAGACGGAGATATATACGACCTATAACACCATCCTTTTTTCTCAACGGTTCCATGATGGATCCATGATCTTTTTTTACATCATAGTACGGCCCCAGACTAACTGACCGACTTTTTGACAGTTCAAAAGTGCCTGTACCTTTTTTTTTTTTTTTCGTGGGGAAATCCTCATGGATACCCTCCGTCTGGGAACAACGGAGGGTTATGTCGGACTTTTACCAACTAAAACCCCACTGTTCCTTCTAGCACCATGAGTCGGGGGCCCGGGAGATACTTGTACATTCACCG
Source organism: Cosmia pyralina (assembly GCA_946251885.1). Taxonomy (NCBI): domain Eukaryota; kingdom Metazoa; phylum Arthropoda; class Insecta; order Lepidoptera; family Noctuidae; genus Cosmia; species Cosmia pyralina. The sequence goes on from OX276354.1 coordinate 1,679,658, forward strand.
CACCCCCGATTAATTGAAATAAATGTTTTGACTTTTATTCAACCGAACGACGTGCACTGCTGGACATAGGCTTCTCCAATCGTCATCATCAGTCAATAGCATCCACTGCTGGAAATACTGGCGAAATGTACTGGGTGTAGGTACACACAGAACCGATTATCTGTTCTTTAACTATACTAGGACGATGCCTTTGGTCTCGTGGTAAATAAAGACAACGTCTAGGCATTGTCGCAACAGCTAGGGTTGTCCCAAGTAAACGATATTAATTAATTAATTTGTTTATTTGAGATCAATGAATCTAGTACTATACATTACCAATGTCATACTTAGTTACAGTCCTACCAACTTTTCTGTGAACTGAAAGAGGACGCCACCGTGAATGCGTCGACACAATCGAATGACATACGTCGGCACAATCGAAGACATTTCAACATGACGGCCGTAGTTCCAATTTTCGCCATTTCACAGATAAGTTGGCAGGAGTGTTTAGTAAGCTTATTTTAGTTAGTAGGGTATTTGCTGTAATAATTGGCCACGCTTTAGTAACTGGCCACTCATAAATAAAAGAGGTAGAAACAAGGTACTTAATGCAAGCAAGCTCATGAATGAAAAGGACAAAAAAAATATTTTTCGTCCTTTTGATTCATGAGATTTGACGACACGGTTGGCGCAGTGGTTGAGCGATTGACTGCTGCGCAGCATGTCGCGGGTTCGATTCCCGCACGGAACAAATATTTGTACGACCTACAAGTAGGTATTTGTTCCGAGTCTGGGTGTTTTTCTATCTATAATATGTATGTATTTACAAAAAAAAAAAAAAAATGTATATAAGTAGTTTATCAGCCATCTCGTTACCATAACACAAGCATTAGGTTGCTTAGCTTGGGGCTAGATGGCGTTGTGTGATATGTCCAAACATATTAAAAAAGATTTCTTCATCTCCTTGTTTCTACCTCTTCTTTTATGACTGGCCAGTTACTAAATATAGCATTAGGTATATGTATTTTATATCTTTATTACTTTTTTTTTGTTCTTTTTTAGACTCAAGTCAAAGCTGTTTTGTTTATAATTTTGTTTACTTTGTTTTATGTGAATGTCATGCACCTGTACCTAATTGGTATATACAGAACCCATACCTGTTAACTTTTAGTATTTAATGTACAATGTCTAGGCTGTTGCCGTACTTACCTATTTAATAAATAAATAAATGCTCGTTCTTTGCCTATACATTCATTTTTATTACATTCTAATTACACGATGATACAATGGATGGAGGAGCTCGTGGCTAAGTAAAAACAGCCGCACGGGTCCATCGAAGGGTAAGCCACGCTTCCATTATATATTTGTAGATCTGTGACAGTCGTTACTGGTAGTCAGAAGAAGTTTGACAACCAGTCTTACCCAGTTACTGGGTTGTGGAGGTCAGATAGGCAGCAGCTGCATCCGGTTAGACTGGAAGCCGACCACAAAATAGTTGGGAAAAAGCTAAGCAGATGATGAGCTACTTTATTTTGTATCATCTTATATTACAATATAAGATGATACAAAATAAAGTATTATTTTGTATTATTTAGTGTTATTTTGTATCATCTTATATTACAATATAAGATGATACAAAATAAAGTAGCTACGTAAATATTTCTTCTTTATTAGATTCTCTCCCTTCAACTTGATGGGATGGTGTCCTACTTCCAACCATGCGTCCGCGCACATAGAACATTAAACCGTTGGAGGTAATATGGCACATGAACACAACATTAGAGGATGCAAAAATTTCCTTTACCTCGTCCGTTAAAAAGATTAGGATATTATGGTCGAAGCACACGACGAGCTTCAAATCCTCAGGAATCTTCACATATCTAAGGATATTCAAGGTTGCAATAAATTACACACTACGCAAACTTGCGCTGCGCTGACGCCGCCTAAAAAACGGGGCGGTAAAATGAAATGATATATTTCTATTGTATGTATATGTTGTATAAGTATATATATTTGTATATATTGCATATGTATAAGGTACACCACTGAATACATCCATCCAACGGTTGTCTGTAAAATATCACTTTTAGCGATAAGACCGCCCATTATGTCACCCTATGTAAAATTTCAACATTTATATCTATAATTTTAATCGTGTGCATAATAAAGAGTATTCTATCTATCTATGTTGATAGGGGAAAGGTTCTAGACTAATTAATAAAAAACCTCATAATCAATGGAATCACTGCGAGTTTATTTTTATACTTTTACATTCAACTGTTATATCGTCGCTGAGAATTCGAAACGCAGATTTTGTTAGAAACCTAAACTTAAAGATAACCGATATATTTTTCTCCAGTATAGTTTAGACGAAAGAGTCAGATTCAAAGATACTTATAGTACTAAGTTTTCCGACTATCTGATATGTTCCTAACTTCCTACCAATGTGACTGCCATCACGAGAACACGAGACAAAGATTATCTATGCCCATTTTTCATACCATTGCTGGTATCGTAAAGTATTGTCGTGTTATAGACCGTTGGGATGCCGCAATGGAACGAATAATGGGATGTGTGAACTTCGGATCTCTATGTTCGTGGTAGCAGCCGTATACTCAACCCGAATTGATTCCTTATTCACATATATCAACAACATCAAAACAAGTAAAGACACCACTTTTTAAATATCACTGAAACATGAGTTTTCAACTTTTAGTATCAATGCAGATTTTCCGATTCGTTGTACCTTGCGTTTTTGGTTCCAGAGTATTTTCTTCAAGTATTTCTTTGCCCTATTTAACAAGTAATGTATTCCGAATCAGGCGTCCTACTGTTTTAATATTAAAAAGTTATTTTTGTATTTCCTTTCCATATTATATACTATTGCGATTGTAATACTGATTGATTTTACTGCATTAATACGAAAAATATACAACACGAATTATTCCTTAAACTAATTTACAATATTAGGAACCTAATCGAAAAATTAAAAACGTACGGAGCCAGGAGAAAACCTTTCATAATTACATACTATGCAATATATACTATAAAACCTATAATATTGGCACTAAAGAGTTGTATCTTCAGTTTTTCGATTAGGTCACCTCTCATGAGTCCAGTGATGATTTAAAATCATTTCGTAAACTCGACCTCGTATCTACAACAATAGTACTTTAAGTGTCTTCACCGACTTGGGTGTAACTTACAACAATTGTCAAGAGAAGCCTACCAGGTCCTATCGGCCCCACATCTAACCTTATTCGATCAATACACAATACTATAAATCATTTTTGTACACACCTCATCCCCGGACCCTTTAAAAGTATAACAAAACTCCATTTAACTAAATTTAACACATATTTTTTCATCTTTGATCAACGATGGCAAACTATAACTTTTACATAGTAACACAATATTAGTTTAGGCATATTAAAACGTCGTAAGTGGTACTCACCCCTGATTGTTTTGTTATTTTTTTTTTGCCAAATTACTAAATACAATAAATTATTAATTTAATTTTCCAATTTTTGGGAATCAAACGCATGTATCACTTACGATTTCAGCTTATAAAGAGAAAAAAAAAAGAAAAATCAAATGCTTATAAAAACGCAGATCGTGCATACATTAAATTACGAAAAAAAGAAAAATCTAACCCTAAGTGTGTCAGCAAAAATATAATGCAGTAAATTAGAATTGCCACTTAATTAACTTTCACAATATAAATTGTATTTTTTTTCTCGTAAAAAAATATTTCTGTGTATAAAATGTGTTACCGAGCATAACAAGTAACAGCAGCACAGTTTTACTAAAAAATAAAACGTAAACATTAGGGAAAACAACTCATTACTTAAAAGATTAAGTACTGAGTATACTACAACACGACTTGCTCAATATCGGCAATTGAGCATGCGCCCAACTCGACATTCGATTGCTCAACAGGTTCAACACTCAACATTCGGACTGTATAATAAACTTGCTTATAAATTAACAGTTTTTGGTAAAACTGTACCACTGTCTTACTTTATCTGTAGATAAAAGTTACTTCTAGCATATAACTGTCAGTATATTGTATGTCATAGTGTGTATATTGTAAATACTTTTCTTTTATGTACTGTTAAAGACGGGATATCAACGATAATTGCTCGACCAGGGGGACAAATGTACTACTTAGTATATAATACTTATTATTTTTATATAAAAAGTTGTAAGTGCACTTTGAGTTACGGAACTATATTAATGTAACTATTTACTGTAGGTTTAGCAGATTTAACACTGATATACTATAGTACTTCAAATTATAAAAAGAGATGTTCCTTGACATGTGACTTTAAATGTATTGTCAAAATTTGGCACTAAGATTTTTGACTCGAAATGTTTATAAAAGAAAATAATAAACTACAAAGAATATTTGAGGGCATGAATTGATAATTTTGAAGTCAAAAGTTCGCCTTTTTTAGCGAATAGAAATGAAAATGGGAAATAAGACTTACATTATTAATAAATAGAGCTCCTTAAAATCTTAATTGACATTAAAAACAGGAAAATCTGCTGATTGTAGCTTAAGTCATACATAAATGTAACTATTATACTGAGGTACTGTGGCAAATTGGGAACTATTGCTATAACTGTAATTATTTATAATTATATTACGTTTAAAGTGGAAGATACTGATATAAATATTAAAGCTATTGACTTAAGAATACATCGACTCGTGACTCTCATACGAAAATACTACACGTTCGTAAGTATTTAATATTCATTTTGTGAGCAACGATTAAAAAAGAGTTTTAATAAAAAAATGCAGTCGATTTATTCTTAAAAAGATGGTTGTCCCTCCACCGATCGAGCAATTTAAATTATTTATAAATAACTATTGTATGTTCTGGTTGCATTATAATTTTAATTAAAAACTATTAAGTTTCAATTAAAACAATAACGGATAATATCTATTGCATTTTAAACATGGAAATGGATCAACAAAAAATGATTGTATGGGAAAAAATACTATGTAACAACTGTTATATCTCGTTCGCGATTTACAATATAATTCGATAAATATAAAACACTGTCCTGCCTGTATGTTGTAACTGTAATACATATATAAATACATCGGCCTGTAGTCCACAGGAAAACCCACGATCTAAACTAATACATTAGAAATTAAATTATATAATTGGAGGTAATACTTAAAATTATAGGAGGTAATACTTACGATAAAAGCATTTCATTTTCTTAAAAAAAAACTGTTTTGTGAAGCGGTTTGTGAACATATATTTATCAGGTGAGAACTCCCGTAAAAGACGTTTTAATTTCGATCGTAAGAAGTTTAAGTTACCTGCCTATCATAAGATTAGGTAATTATTATTATATCCACGAATAATCCTAAGGAAAATCATGGAAAACCCTAACGAATCATTTAAAACGTTTACGAAATTTATAAAACGGCAGTATTAGCTTTTTATTCGAATACGAAAGTTACTGATGTTGCAAAGTAAAACTGACAATATAAATACTTTAAAATGACATTTGGCAGTAGAATGGCTCAGATACTGAAGCCTAATTTACTACATAAAGCTACCAGAGAGCTAGCACAATTCAATCTCAAAAATTGAGCTTCGACCCAAAAAGTGTTGGCCGAATGTCGAGCAAGGGTCGACGCTCAACTTTGAGGTCATAATCTAGCTGTTGTTACTCTTAAAGTAGAGTAGAGAAACTATTCTAGATATTTTTGTGCAACTAATTTGAGACGATCGCCGTCCGTCACGTCCATAAAGTCATTTTAAAGTACACGAATCTTATTTATTTATCTACTGTAGGCTATTGTTATAGTTGTACTGTTTAGAAGGCATCCCGTTGTTGATTACTTTGTGCATTACGCTAATTAGTAACACAGTCGGTTTATAAAATTATTTATTTAAACTTAACGTTATTAACTGGCGAAGAAGCGAAAAATTATAGCGAATTCAAAGGGTTTATTATAATTTACACGTATTTATATTAAAAAAAAAAAAGAAGATTTTCTCACTTTTCATCTTACTATTTAAAAATGCAGTATTTTGGTATACATTGCAAAATATACTTTCACTTATTATTGTTTCGCTGTATTTTTTATTTAGCGATTGTTTGTTTGTGTTTTTTTTATTTCACGAATTTTAAATTTTTACGCTGCGTCTGTTGAACCTCCTTTTTGCCGACACATAATCCAAACTTAACACAAATTTTACAATAGTATAAGACCTAACAACATTCGCCAACGGCTGTCTCCGATATTGATGTAGTACGCAGCTGTCAACTGAGATCACTTTAGAAAAAATTTCATCCAAAAAATCGAACCACAAAAATAAGTGGGGATGTAAAATCCAAAATTTCAACGTAGCAGTCAACAATAAGCTCAATAAACAGCCAAACCAATAAGAACTAATTGCACAGCGAAAACAATAAACACAAACATTAAAAAAACCATTATGAAGACTAAGTCTAAGTTTCACTAATAATAAATCCATTAGTAGAATATATAAAAATCCTTTCCATTAATGATTTTATCTATTTACTATTTAGTTAATAATATCACGAGGCTTCTATTCCCGAACGATGCCACGATTCTTCAGTGTATGTAATCTAACTTATATTTACAATTCAAACTACCCGCTTGCTTTTCCGTCTAAGCTCCTGCTAAATGATTTTATGATCTTTAATATGTCCGAAATTATTTCATTGACGTGTTTTTTTTTACATTAAAAATTAAACAGCCTGTAACATTGAAATAAAAATAAAAAAACAAAATAATATACTTGAGGTACTACATAAATGGAGGTATACGGGCTTCACCGGCCAATGTCCACGTAAAAAATATTTTACTTCGAAATCAACCCACTATTAACATTATTTAAGCTGAGGATAAAATGATAAAAACTTAAATGTTAAAATATCTGGATATACCAAACAACTTCTCATTAAATGTATTTCATATCACAAAGTACACATATATGTAACATTCCGAAAAAGAAAGTAAATAAAAATACAAAAAACCCTACATTACGAGCTAAACCCAACTTATTAACAGGGACAAATAAATGCAAAAAAATAAAATGCTATAAAACAACGTAGTTGCATTGCTTTTTGCTATTGTTTGTAAAACTTTCAAATTTTTATTATTAATTGCAAAAAAAAAATGATTTCACTTAAAGTGATCAGAGATTGATATGTCCCTAAATTTTGGAAAGTTCTATGAAACATGTAAAATGGATATGACACATTTTGGTACTTTATCATTTTTCAGAAAGTTTTCATATTTCTACAGGAATAAATGCAAATCAGTAAGTATTATTCACATTAATTTTTTTCTTTGGCTTTGTGAAATATCACGGTGTTAAAAATACTTTCTTTTATTTAAAGATATTCATGGTGTTGTGATATGTGGTTTAAGAGATTGGATCGCGATTTTAAAGATATTATTGAATTATTTCTTCAAACACCCTGAACAGATATGTCGTGTTACCTGAAAAACGCGGTTCGCAAGCAATTTTCTACAATATAAGTAAATAAAATAAATTTTATACAATTTGCAGCCATCTTATGGTTAGGTCTCCTAAGATTTTTGAGAATAATATAATAATAATCTAATAAATTTTCAATAACGAGACATCAGCTACGTTGGTCGACATTTAAATAAGAACCACTATACACTCATAGAGAGAAATCCGAAAATGGATACAGGTTAAATATAATTCTATTAATTAATACCTAAACTCTACGTATTCTATACAGAAGAAATGTTTGATTTTGTTTCATGATTTGTAATCATGCACACGTATACGATCGTCGAACTGCTTTTCGAAGACCCACTTTCTGGCAACCCAGCGCCTCTATTTCCTACATCTGTTTACTCACTCTTAACCCTGTATTCAAGGATCCCACCGGAGTCTGGCAACCCTACAGCATTTACCCTTTTCGAAACGTCACCGCCAACATTGATTCGTCCGTGAACCGTCTTCACTTGCTCATACCTCGTCAGTTCTGAAATTCATCCATAATATTTCGAAGACGAACGAAGGCACGGCTACTTACACATTGATCATAATCATTAATATTATTGAAGCCAAACGCACATAGATTAGATATTGTTAGACGTTCAATTTTGTACTTTCGAAATCAGATTCTAAGAAGTCTTTAATTTTTTTACTCAACATCAACATTTTTTTTTTTTTACTTTTACTCTAAACATTTTTGTAATTAACCGCTAAATAATCTGTATCATTTTAATTAATTTAGATTTGGCGTTCCGAAAAAAGTTTCAGTAAAAAATATTTTCTTTGCATTTCTTTTAAAATTTACGGTTTTAAAATTTGTACGTTCTCATTTTGTACAGTTATCGAATCTAATTTGACACTAGACATTTATCGAAAAGTGATTTTAAAAAATGTATTTCATTTTTTAGAATACAGTTGGCATAATTTTGGCAGTACTAGAAATATTAATACTTTAGTATTGCTCTGGATTACATTGTCATATTGAACACTGTTGGAACATTTTCACTAGAAAATGCCGTAACTCGCAACTGTCACGAACTAGTCACAAAGCGAAGTCCGATCCTCGAAGCGTACACTAAACGACTTCTACAGTCGCGTGCGACAATACTGTTTATGTAATTAATCCTAACGTCAATATTTTACTAATTTATTATAATACGATATTAACCATAAATGCGGCGCAAGTCCTGCATTGTTTTGGCATTGTCCGTTATATTGCACATGCTGCGATCCATAGTGTATGCGCGTCCGTCGAGCCGCGCTACGAGTACTCTCGGCGGCGGCGCCCGGTGTACTCGCAACACGGAGTTCTGCGAGCGATCTAAGCCATGGTCTGTGGTCATTGGAGGCCGGGCGGCAGCTGCGGGCCGTGGTCGGCGCCCAGGTCGAACAGGTGGTGCGGGCTGGGCGCCAGCGCCGAGTGCAGCGCCGACGTCTTCAGCAGCCGCTTCAGCATGCCGCTGGACCCGCGGTGCTGCAAGCTCTTGTGCGTGGTCAGCGAGTTCTTCGTCCGGTACCTCCGGTGGCAGAACTCGCACACGTACAGCGTGTCCGACTGCTCGTGCTTGTCTTGGAAGTGTCGTTTCAAGGAATAGTAACAAGAGAATGTCCTGCGGCAGTAAGGACACTCTTGGGGCTCGTTGATACCGCCGGCGGTGGGCGGGGGCATACGGAGGGGCGGTACTGCTGGAAAACAACAAACAACCCATTTACATTAAGCATTTTTACCAAAAAAACAAGGTAATATTTGTTAGCTGGCAACACGTGAAGACATGGAGAAAATCCGCTGAGTGATTTTCTGCTTGTTAATTTTCATTCAATAGGTAATACATGTATGAGGTTAATAATAATAGTTAATAATACTAATAATATGCACTGTACACATTGACTAACTACACAATAATCACGAGATTTTCATAATATTCAAAATCTTAAGGAAATTCTCTCAACCACAATAACACATAGACACGTGATAACAAAAATGATAGAAGCATGCTCCAAGCAACACAACAACGTCAAAACTGCGAAACCCGACGGGAGGGGGGGGCGCGGGGGGGGGATTGGTAAGTACAGTCGAACTAAAAGAACATAAGTCAAACTAAAATCTATAAAATTAAAATTGAACAGAAAAAATATGAAATGAAAATTGAAGAAGGGCCCTTATACCTAGCTTAGTCTAAAAAAGGAAATCCATTGTTAATGTGTTAGACCGTGTTCACTAATTTGTTTCTGGTTCTATAAAGAATATCTAACCTTTGTGAGTGTTGCTATGTACGGCGGGTTCAGGTAGATTGGGCTCGTGTAGATTCTCTTTACTAGATGAATACTGCCGCACGCCGCGCCAACTCCGTCCGAGTAGTCACTAAAAAAATCGTATTTGATCTGTCTCCCCTGTCCTTGACTTGTGGTAGGTGTATATGTGGGTCATCAACGAGTTCCTCGAACAGTACACCCTCTCACATATCGTGCACCGGTACTCCTCCTGGCGCTCCGCGTGCTTGTCAGCGATATGCCGCTTCAACGACGCCTTTGAACACAGAACCTTCCCGCATAACGAGCACGAGAATAACTTTTTACCTGTAAACAGATCGAAAAAACAAAAAAATATGGGGTTGCTCCCCGAACGCGGTATAAATTAAAAAAAAATTAAACCTACTCCAGGGATCTCATTATGACAAGTTTTTTTTTTTCAAGAAAAAAACAAACAAAGTGTGACTAAAATAAATGATAAATAAAATAGAAAAACAAATGTAAATGATGGCGAAGCTACAGTGGCTCGTGAGGGTGTTAACAGTCAGCATGCGTTGAGGCGGGAAAATAAATATTTAGGCGGGAAAACTAGATATGCTAAGCGTGTTTCGAAATTAATAAAAAAAGAAAACAGTGCACTATGAAAATTATCTAACTGTTTCTACAAAAAAGCTCATAATTCTTTGACAAAAAACACAAATCAATACTCGGGTAGTTAAAGGATTTTCTAATAAAACTGGCAATATTGTTTTTTGTATATTTGTTTTTATTAAAAACGCCATTATCATCAATATTAGGATTTATGAAGTTCGGTTTAACGATTACATTTTATGAGTAGTTACTTCAATTATTTTTAATTTAAAAAGTAAGGAAGGAAAAGAACTATTTATGAATATATAATATAGTGTTGCGAAATCATTTTTAATATTAGAATATAGCTAAGTGCAGCCCATTCAAAGAATTCATTTATTTTTGGCGTTCCACGCTACGTTCAAGACGAGTTCGCCTCAAAATGGAAGACAAAACATAAAAACACCGTAGTTTTTGGCACAATCTCGAATAACATTCAACAATCTAATGGACTGCATTACACAGATGCCAATTGTTAACAAAAAAATATCTAGATTCATGGATAGTAGAACAATAATTTAAGAAAAAAATATATAAAATTTCAATACAACAACCAATAAATTAATTTAGATTCCTTATAAAATAAGTAAAAATGCCAACAAGAAGTATAAGAACACATTGGATAAAGTCAGCGCACGCGCACGTGCGAGTTTGAAAAAAAATCTTAACTCGTTAGAAAGATAAAAACTTAAACAGGTCACAGAACAGTCTTAAACTTGCTAAGATCCTAACTAATATAGTTTTTGACAGGGATGTGTTCTGCTCCTTAGAACACGGTGGAATTCTTACCCTTTCAAACCCGAGGCTTTCAGCCTCTCGAGATCCCAAAATAACTTAACACCTAAAAATTTCGAACCAAAGATCATTTCAAATCACAAATAAATTTCGAGTTTATTAATTACTACCAAAATTAATCACGCTTTGACCGCCTTCTGTGCGACAACATTTCTCGATTTTTTTTTTTATAAAATTATCAATTAAGTAATTTAGTAAATAATGTACATTTTTTATCTATAAAATACGCCTAATAGTGTACAAGTCAAACGCGTACTTACTCTAATCAGTCTATAGCGCTTATTATTTTGGCAAAATTTTTCCCAACCAGAGACAAGTTTTTTTTACTAAATAAATTCTTAATTTTCATAGCTATACTGAAGATAGCTGAAATACCGTACTGCCATTGCAGCACATCCCTGTAATTGTAAAGTAAACATGTATTTCTATTATCTATATGAATTCAGATAAACCTTAATCCTATTTAATTAATTAACTTAATATCCCAACCCAAATTAACAAGAAAAACTATGACTAAATTACTAATCAAAAAACAACAATCCTACGTTTCAAACTTTGCAATGTTACGCAAATAAAAACTTAACATTTCTTTATCATTTTCGTTTTAGTACACGGAATGTTGCGAAATATTAGAAAAAATTTAGATTCCTTTCGTTTCCCTTATCTCTTCTACGAACATCGTTCCTTTTAGCACCAAATCTCTAGTCTTCCAATTAGCCAAACTATTATAATAAAGCTTACTAATTAACTAAACGAGTAATGGCTAAGCATTTATGTATCTAGCAATAACAACAGAATTTGATAACATATAGCATTTAGGAAGCCTCTTAGTTGTTTGAAGGTAAAAGCACCTTGTCTAGGTAAAAAGTGTGTCAAACACTACCTAATGCTTATTTACGAAAAAATACGTAAAATATGTCTTTTTTTTTGTCAATAAGAACACAATAATATGAAGCAGGCTCTAATATTACTTAAGGTGTATATCATTTTATAATAAATTATGTTAACATTTACAATCAAAGTTCCCTTATTGCTATAAAATGAAAATTTTAACAATAGTGATATTTTATCGACACTTTAAAGTCGGTATAGTGATGTTTTCATGAACTAGAATATTTTTCACAAAGCAAAGACGCACTTTAATTTATTTATTGGATGATTGAACTTTAACGCGGAAGGGAAACTTTTAAATAAAATAGAACTAGTCTTTATTAGCTGGTTTTCTTCCTTTAGAAATCAGTTGTGTTTTTTGTAGTCTTCTACTGGTTTTATTTAGTCTCAGTTGCTTCCATTATAAATATGGACTTGTCTATCTAGACAATTTTTCAGAAAGGCAAAGTTGCATGTTCAGACATTGTTCTGAGCTCTTTTATTTTTCATAATTTTCTAACGCGTTCAAGTTTCGTCACCCAATATCGAGACATATACTAAAATTATTTTATGGCAAGCAAAATTCCGTTACTAATTAACATCGAGCACGGAACATTTAATAGTTGAAAAGTTCACACTGTTGAAATTTAGGAACATTTAACACTGAGAATTATTAAAAATTTGTTGTTATACTATTACCTATTATGTATAATATAATAATAATAATGTGTAATTACAATTGTACAAAACAAAAACAAACTGTGAGTGTTTAATGTAAAAAAAATACGAGTACAAGTCTGTAAAAAGCGAAAAATATTATTATTTGAAAAAAAAAACTATTCTAAAAAGGCTCAACGAAATAATAATAATAGAAACGAACACAAGATTGCGATAAAAACTAATGATTGAAAACTAAAAAAAATGTGACTAAACTAAAAAATAAAATAGCCATATTCATTTAAAATGGCACCTTGCGATTCACTTTGTAAAATGCAATTTCCTTTGACTGATGGTTGTTTGTCAATTATAATAATAATAAAAGGGCAGCAAAGGATTAATAAAAGTCGACAAACAAGATATAAATAAATAAATTGATAAAATATAAATAAACTGTCGACTGCAAAAAGAAAGCGAGAAGTTATTCTGTTTGTGTCTAAGTCGGTTTGCTGTACTGTATATATGTATTCCTGGTTTGTGTGTCGTAATATCCGGTATATTTCTGTGGTTGTGCTATCTGCGGGTTACTATGTATATATATTTTTTTGCAAAAAACAATCTTTCATCTCATTCTATTGGTGCTATTATAACCTGAATTCAGTCTTAAAAATGAAAAAATAAAACACCTAAAATAAAAATAATAATTTGAAAGCCTCATAAGCCAATTATATATCTGTGTATATAGTTTTTTTTTATACTTGTTTACATATTTTCGTTTAGTAATCTCATATAAATATCTAAGAGTGAGATCATACAGATAAATTACAGAATAAATAATTGCCGAAAATAATGAACACAATTTGAAAACAATATGCCTCTTCTGTTACTTACACGAACACCGTTTCTTTTATATAAATTTAAGCCTAATATATAAATTTACAGCACCAAGATTTTTCATCTTTTCTCAAAATATTATTTTTTTTCTCTTCGCCTTATTGTCGCACATTTAACATAGTGTAAAAATTCAGGAATCATTTTATACCGCAGTATTGCACTCTCCGGGCGCAATCAATCGATAACATTTCAACAAAAAAAGATATTTCAAATTCGATCTAACTCGCCCTCCCTTGTAACAAGTGGAATGTCAGAAAGCCATTATGTATTGTGATGTTAGTCAATGTCAAATCTTACTTACTTACAAGTTCAAAGTTCACAAATAAATATTTCATAGAGGAAAACAATCTGAAAAACAAAAAATATACAAGTCCCGTTACGGAAATAAAAAAAGATATATGAAAAATAAAATAGTTACTTTCCTTTTTAAATAGAGAATAATTGTTTTTGAAAAAAGAAAACTTTCATTGAGTCAAATTACACGTTAAACTGGTCTTTGAACTTGTAGAAGTCGATGTTGTGATGCTGCTGGTTGATCTTGGTGTCAGGGCTGGTGGTGAGGTTCTGCGGCTGAGTCTGCTGCGGCGCGCCGCGCTGCCGGCGGTGGTAGATGCTCTTATGGTTGTTGAGCGAGTTGAGCGTTCGGAACACCTTGTGGCACAGGGAGCAGCGCGCCGAGTGCAGCGGCTGCAGGTGCTGCTGCTCGGTGTGCCGCTTGAGCGTGAGCCGCGTCGACAGCAGCTTGCCGCACACCTCGCAGCGGTGCCCCGCGCCCAGAGGGCCAACTGCGCCACACATAACAACCAACATCAGCGCATTAGTCAACACAGCGGCGCGAGCGACCCCGCCGTATCCACACCATGCGACCGCTCGCTCCCGACGGGTCCCAAGTGACGGAACCAATTGGCACAATTAGTGTACCACTATTGTTTCGGTGGCAATTTTGAACCTAGCAGAGGCAATTCAACGTGTTTCACGAATTTGACTAATGCGCTTTTTAAAAACGGTTGGTGGTTATGCGTGTACTGATCAGATGTCCCAATTGGTTCCAAGAGGACGTGGCAGCGCAGCGGCGTCGCCGACGCGCTGCGCTGCCACCAAGCGTCAAGATACGTTTAGTGAGAAATAATAAAGTATACATACATATAGATAAAGTTGGCGATGCGCATGCATTACTATGCTATGTACAAGTGTTAGGAACATATCGCGATACAATTCAGTTTAAACTTAACGAAGTTCTAGGGGCAAGAGTATGGCGTTTGAGGTGGTTAGGATGGCAGTTCTGTTTCTTCGAATGGCAACGTGAGGGGGGCGCGCCGGGGCCGGCGGGGCGAGCGTCAGTTGACGGAGTAGAAGGGGCCCGGGGCCGCGGCCGCCGGCTGCTGCTGCTTGCGGTGGTAGATGGACTTGTGGTTGCGCAGGCTGTTCAGACTCGAGTAGACCCGCCGGCAAATGTTACACACGGGCTCCCGGGACGGTCTCATGTGCACGTTTTGGATGTGTCGTTTGAGCCGCGTCAGGGACGACAAACTCTTGTTACAGGGCTCACAGCGGTAATCTTCTTGGGGGGTGCGGGCGCCACCTGGTCACAACACAAGCAGTTAGCCCCGTCGACGCTCGCGCGTTTAATGCACTCTCGTATCGTAGCCTCTGTTTAAGCACCGCCACCCCCCGTTACGACGACAGGCGATCCCGCCGCGGGATGCGAAGCGGGATTAGTAACGCATACATGTCGCCTACTCGTCGCTAGTTAAGCTCAGCAATGATTGTGTGTTCGATTATGGTCCGTGTTCATAACAGACGCGCGCAACGTTTGTTTCAAATTTCCCGAACAAAAGCGTTTTTAATTCTTCAATGAAATAATTTGAGCGTATTTTATATAAACCGACACCAAGTTACCATTACTAAAATCCATTGTTCGATCTCCCTGTTATTATATTTTCCGTTTCCCAAGACAATGTGATCGAGTGTAACCCAATAGTGTATTTAGAAATGATTCATGAGATCCGCTGTGCTTGGAACAATAAGTAAACTCTACTTTTACTGAATTCGTTCAACTTTTATAATAATATCGAAGTTATGATTGGAGTTCTCGGAAACTAATTTGGTGGTTTTCTTCTTATTTTAAAGTAGGTTTTTTTTCTTAAAATTTTTTTTAATGTAATGTTTACAGCCAATTCGTGTATGTACAATGTCGTTCGTTAACATTTCGTTTATTTCCGTGGAATGGTTGGTAAATAATGAGAGAATTTGAAAAAAAAATGAAACAATAAGTAACAACAAAAACCTAATTCGGAGACATGGGAGTGGGGGGGTTTTCCTAGCACACAATTGTTTAACATCTATAAAACAAGCTAGCATATCTTCGTAAACTTACATTACTCTATATGTTACAGTAACAATTACATGCACGCCACGTTGCGTTTTGGTTCAATGATAAACATTCGTCCCAGTCGTACAGATAGTCCAAACCATTGAAAATTAAATAAATCGAATAATTTTTTACCTACGCGCGTCTCCATCGAACCATAACACAAAAGCTAACATTAATTAATTTAAATACAGAAACACAGAGCACAAATGAAGACATATACAAGGTTAATAGTATATAATTATAATAATATACATATATTAATAGAAATAAATTATATGTCACGTGATAATTGCCTCATACATTTAAAAAATTATAATAAAAAAAAACCTAATAATGATATATAAACCTAATATGACAGAGCAGAGAGGAAGCGGTGATGGTGGCATACGACAGACAGTGCATTAAAAATATCGTTTGTCTCAATATATGTAGTAATGCAATAAAATAAATTCGTTGCTAGACAAGCTGGCACTCACCTTGGGAAGTACTTGCGATGCCGTCCGGAGCCAAGGGACTTTGGAGACCTGGAAACAATACACAGTTCATATGCTATCTTCATCTTTCAGCATAATTGACTAAGACGGGTATTTTCTCTTCTTGGCGACCAAGCATGATGGAATGACAATCATCAAGTCTTAAAATCGTTCGAATAACAAAAAAAAAAAAACTTCGTTCCAAAAAATATTCACAGCAATATAAGTATAAGAAATGCTCGATGTGTCTCGTATCATGTTTGGGAGCTAAAAATCATCAATCAATAAGACAAGTATTTTTGGTGGAGACGCCTCTTTTTCAGTGGATTGGAAAACTTTATTATTTATTCAATCGAGTCTTCGTTCAATTGCGTCCTAAATAATACTAAACACAAAAATATCATAATATCGCTGGTAGATTTATGAGGGACAAGTTGTTCAGGTTTGATGTCCATTCTCCAAGGTCCTTTCTTTTACACAAATAAATTCTATTTATTTCTCCCATTCGGCTATCGGCAAGAAATACGTACACACAATTATGTCAACAACGATCACAAATCCACAAATCCTTCGACTTTAATAGATAATGTAGTTGTTTCAATTCTTTATTACCATTGGCTTCAAAAAAAAAAAAAATATAGTAAATCCCCTTACCAGTCAATGAAGGATGCGTCAGAGCTTCCATAGTAAAGTTGTATGTGTTAGCCGGGTTAAAGAGTTTCGAGTCTGGTGGCTGTATGAACGGTGGCGGGTGCGGTGGTGGCGTGCACTCTTCAGCATCAGCTGAGCTGCCGCGCGACGGCGGGCCTCCTCCCTGAGGAACGATACGAGTAAGCATTAAAGTAGCGTCCGAATTGTCTTTAGTCTTTGGCCATATCTTGTTTAGGATGTAATGTGATATACAGTATTAGTAACTAGGCTTTTTAATTGTTTATTTCTAAGTACGAGGCGAATCTGAAACCGTACGCACAGGAAACTAATATTTCTCTAAGCTATGTCGATTCCAAATGACATTGTTTATTAACCGGAATGAGATTAGGTAATAATTTCTCAAATCTACTTGATGTTACAAAATGAAAAATGAAAATCGCTTTCCCCGAGCGATATTACAAGAAGGCGTTATTAACAGGAGTCTGTAGGAGTCGTCAACTATTACGAGCTACACCAATTTAACTTCCAAATAACTAAAGTTTTGTCCTAATAAAAATATAGGCACTTCAGTCCAAATGGGGTCTTATTTTTGTGAAGAATTTTGTTTTCCCTGGAATTCCGTGTATTTATTTGGAGGAAGATTCGTGGAGTGGGCTGAATTAGAAATTATTGGTGATATTTTCATTAGTATTTTAATTAACTTTTTGATTGTGTGGTTTTCGGCTTAAAAGAGGTGTTGGTATGTAACCAACGACATTTTTTTTTTCTCGTGGGCGATTTTAAAGGTCCAAAAAAACCTACTATTTGGTTAGTTTATACATTCGGTATTATAGAGAACTTTTATCAACTCACATCCTAAACGACTTCTACACCGGAAAACTGTCAAAACCCTTTTCAAATACCACCAAAAACATCTAGAAATCAAAGTCCCCAGCGTCGACCAAGGTCAAGGTCGCTAACCCACTAGAATCATTAGCCCATACAACAATGTTATCGCTGTCACGACTACCTGATACTCTGTACTTGACACCCATCGAGTTCCGGGTACAAATTCTAGTGTCTAGCACTCTAATACGTGGTACTGACACTTAGACGTATTGCTTGTTTATGATATTGGTGATTTTGAGGCTACCGGGTCATATTTTTGGTGTCAAGGGCCACGGAATCAGGCTGTAGAGAAGCGCAGTTTAAAAAAACGCGTAAATGGGACTGGCTAGTGCTTTAATTCGATATTTAATTTGATGCATGTTCATTGAAGTTCGTTTTTGTTTTGGACAGTTCGTATTCTATTTTTAAATAACTGTCAAACATATTCTAGTTGATTCAAGTATTGATCGGCATTTGTTTAGATAAATTCTATGAGGATTCGCAAATCATGAGATGTGTAGATGTTACCTACTATAGGAAAAGAGAACGAGAGAGAACCTTGAAATCGAAACCCGTAGTTGCTGTTAAGTACTCAATTTAAATAATCTAAACTTACGATGAACTGAGTGAATATGAACTAGGTCCCAGTTATCATTTATTTATGTAAGTTTTTGTTCAGATATTGCTCTTCATGATTGAATTGTTTTATAATGTTCAGAGTTGTAATATTCATTTCGTCACGAAATTACCATAGTTAACTAAATATTTTAGTAGAACACTGATTGTACTCAATTATTGATTTGGTAATCGATCAATTCTGTGAATAAACACTCATAGAATGTGGCAAGTCCTATATATACGTAATACGATAATATTGCTTATTAGTAATTTTAACAATGTTTGTATTTATATTGTACTTAAGCATTGCTAAGTATTCAGGAATTTGTTGACATACGCGGTTTTCGTTCGACAAATTGATTGATACCCGAATTCAATTGAAAGTAGTTTTTCTCTCAAAATTAAGTTAAATATTATATAATATTATCTTTTCAGTTTTTTCATGAGAAAATTAGATTTCCTTGTGTCTCGGTTTTCAGATCCGTTTGGTTTGGATTGTTTTAATTATGTCATGGGAAATTATAATATTTAATTTTGCGCAGTTTGAATCTAAAATTTCGTTTTCTTATGAATTAACTTATTATGAAAGAGAAGTGACTCTGATATAAATGAATATATATTCGTTAAGTAAGTCAGATTCCATATTTACATTATTAAGAGCGTGGTCCCATGGGGCTAAACTATCTATAATGTTCACCACTCCTGGTTGACAGCTTACAAATTTAACAAATTTTCTACTCGGGGTTCGAACCCGCTCGAGGAAATTTTGGGTACAGTAAGTCGAAGTTTTACCAGCAAAGCAAAATTTAATTTTAACAGGAAATCGAACCCAGAACCTGTGTCTGTTCAGTATGTTTATAGGCTGTCAATTAAATGTGTTCATCATGTGACTCTTCATTATGTAAATCTTTAGTAATGATGTGCGGTATTGCCTAATAATTACATAAATATTTTTTTTTGAGATTTTCAAACTCAATAATAAAACTACATTTATAATCACATTTATTTGATAAATGGTGATTGGGACTCGAACCCAACATTGTCTTTACCTTTTAACTCGAAACCACTCTAAAAAAACAAAATGGCAGACGTTTTACCAACTCACAAGTGGTCTGTGATGATGCGGCGGTGTATCATCCGTGCTCCTGTCAATATCCGGGTTAGAGGGACAGATCATGTCAATCGGCTCATTCTTCACGTCGTCCATGAGCCTCGGGGAAGGTGAGGAGCTGCTATTAGAGATCCCGTTCCCGTTGTTCCCCGACTCATTATGCCCGCGGGTATGAGTATTGTTTTTAGTCGAAAAGTCAGTTGCATGAATCTGTGGTTGCTCATTGTTGTTGTCGTGGCGAGGACGTTTGATGACGTCGGGACTGTTGTCGGCTGAGCGGCTGAGCCGGCGCGGCGGCAGTGGGGTTCTGCGCATGAGTGGCTGATGGACGATTGATGGTGTTGGCTGGAGTAGAGCCTCTTCCAGACGGTCGTAGGACTGCGTGTGGCTGATGTGCGTGCTGTGAGCGGAGTGCGGCGGCGTGTGCGGCGATGTTGTGGAGGGCGCGCGCATGGGCTGCAGCAGCGGCTGTGGGGAGGGGGTGGGTTAGAAACTTATGATCAGTCTGCAATATTTCCACTGCTAGGAGACAGGGCTCTGTGAGAGAGTGGGCAGTATTCCCACGCGGGCCCTGCGCGGGTTGGTGAATTCAGGAAGAGGTGTTTAGAAGAGTAGCAACAATAACTTTATCTAACTTAAGGAATTTATGTTCTGTCAGCTAATTCAAAGCCAAGTAAACCTAATTTTCCATACAAAACAATAATTAGGTAGGTAGGTATCAATTTACATTATTCACATAGATAATTGGTCTATAAGTGAGTAGTATAAATTGATACGTACATAATTATTTTTTTTGTATCATATCTAAATACTATTATATTGGTAGCTATCTCAGTTCTAAAATGCCTACTACACTCGTACTAATTACCAATTGGCTTAATTAGCTTGATTTAAAACTTTGAACAGTTATTGGAAAAGCCTTGAATTTATACATTGATGAGAAATAAACTACTACGTAAATAAACTACTACGTAATTGTAAAAGAAATCGTAATACTTCTAAATATGAATTGCGTATATATATAGGAAGATAGATACCGTTTTAATAATATAATGATAAAACTTGTATTCTTTATCCCACAACTGTTATCAAATTGAGGTAGGTATTTTTGACTAAAAACCAATAAATAATCTTCATGGTTATCAATCATAGCACGTTAATTAATGTCGTTTACTGACCTACGTAAGCAGATAACTGCAATTCCAACGATCTTCCTTTGACTTACCAATTATTACATAATACCGCTTTACCCATTTTCTTTTAACTAACTTACCTGTGCTTTACATTGAACAACCCAAAAATCAATCACATAATCCACTCTAAAACCCACCCACTCAAAAAGTAAAACCCACCCACTCTAAAACTAAAACCCACCCACTCCAAAACTAAATTCCACCCACTTAAAAACTAAAATCCACCCACTCAAAAACTAAAACTCACCCACTCTAAACCTAAAACCCACTTACTTCAAACTAAAACCCAACCACTCAAAAACTAAAATCCACCCACACTAAAACCAAAACCCACCCACTCTAAAACATAAACCCACCTGCTATAAAACTAAAACCTACCCACTCTAAAACTAAAATCCACCCACTCTAAATCTAAAACTCACCCATTCAAAAACGAAAACCCACCCCCGCTCTAAAACATAACCCCACTTACTCTAAAATCACTCACCCCCTGTGCGTTCTCATTATGTGTGAGTCCAGACACGCGGAGGACCTCAGCAGTCTTGAGAAAGGAGGACAGACTCCTCTGGTGCACGTTGACCTCCCCGTGGTAAATGAACTCGACGAGCGCGTGTAGGTCCGTGAATGCCACGTCTTGGAGTACGATCACTGGGTGCTTGCATGGTGTTGACTGGGGACAGACTTTGAAAGTTAAAATAGTGCGAGGAAGTAGGGTTTTAGAAAGTACCGGAAAAAAACGCAATGCTACCAAGGGCCTTTATTGCTGGCATGGTAGATGCGATCAGGATTTTTATTGGTGAGTAGTGCAGAGAAGAGTTTATTGTACAGTCAGCAACAAAAGTCGATTAACACTTACAGTTTTTTAATCTTTATTACTAAGCGAAACATTTAATTCAAATCGGAACAGAAGTACTTAAAATTTTAAGACTCTTACCAGTTAAACGAAAAAAAAGCAGTTTATCGAATCATTTTGTGTTAATTTAGATGATGTCAAAAAGTAGCAGTGTTAACCGACTTCTGTTGCTGACTGTACCTATTTTTATTTATTTATTTTATTATTTATGTACACACATTAAAATACATAGAAATACGACATAATTATAATTTTGAGTACAATGGTACCTAGCTACTGCTTATTTCTTAAGAAATTTCAGCAGACTCGTGAAAAAGTTGTAACTAAAATTATTTGGTTTGGTTGAATAGTTTGTACCTAATATTACAATTAATGGATCCTGCATGATTGTTGCTTGGTTAGCGCATGGGCTCCGCTTGAGTCCAGCCTGTTAAGTATGGACAGTCTAGATTGAATGTAATCGGTTTAAAATTTAAATGAATATCTATCGCTATGTTTTCAACAAAACAGTCTCTTAAATATTTTTTGTTTTAAAATTATAAAATAACGGTACCTACATTTTAAAGAATACCTACAAATGCTGAAGACGTGGCCTTCAGTGAACAAAAGAGAGAACTATTTTGTGGCACAGCTAATATTTTATATGAATTTAATTAAGACGGACAATTTCATTAAAAGCAACCTTGAACCTTATGCTTTAGCGATAAAGATGAAAATCTATTATAGAAATTTGACAGATTGTAGTAGCTTGATGTGCTGGCGTCTGTACTTAGCATTATAAAAGTAAAATTAAGTAGTTTTAGTAAGAAACGAATATCAGCTAAAAACATAACCGTTATTTTGTAATTTAAAAAATATCTGTAAATATGATTCTCAATACCTAATGATAATGTCGTAAACTTACTTAACAAAACCGGTCAAGAGCGAGTCGGACTCGCGCACCGAGAGTTCCGTACCATACTATCATTTATGTAATTTATGTTGATGATTTCTGAAAAACTGTGCTATTTAGAGACATAGTTTTATTTTTCCTGTAATCTATACATAAACTTCTATCACATAGAATAATTTCAGATTTTTCTTTATGCAAACTTCGGAGATAAAGAGGGGATGGACGGATTTTTTTAAAACATTTATTATCAAAAGGCGAAAACTATGTAGCCTAAAAAAAGAAAAAAAAATGAGAATGTGCAAACAACGTTCTTTCATATGATACCCCACATGCCCTAGTAACCCCACTTCCCTGTTGCAAAAAAAAAAAAAAACATATATTTTCGTTTCTTTCTTATTTGCAAAACGGTTGGGTAAACGTCATTCAAAACTGTTCCAAATTTCAAATTGATAGCATTAGTAGTTCTTGAGATATTCAGCTGTGACAGACTGACAGACAGACTGAGTCACACTATAAGGGTTCCTTTTTAACCGACTTCAAAAAGGAGGAGGTTCTCAATATGTATGTTCCCCGATTACTCGAAGATGGCTGGACCGATTTGGATTTTTTTTTATTTTGTTCTCTCGAACAAAATAAAAAAAATAATAATCTAATAAATAATAATCAATAATAAATAAATAATAATCTAATCTGTGATGTATATATACACTCTCGTGTATACATCACAGTTGGTCCCATATAAAATTGATTAACTTTGCTTCGGTAGTTTTTGAGTTAGCTTCAATAATACGTATTTTTTCCCCACTTTTATATGGATGATGTTCTAGTTTGTTTTGCAGGTAGTGGTATTTGAATTTGTGTGGGGTAGGTACACCGCTAAAAAGTGAAAAATAAAAACTTTTTTACAAAAAATTACAACCGACTTCCAAAAACAACAATACAAAGTGAAAAATAACTTTAATTTCGGAAGTCGGTGGCAAAAAACGAAAATAAATTTAACTAGACACCGACTTCCGAAATTAAAGTTATTTTTCACTTTGTAGTGTTGTTTTTGGAAGTCGGTTGTAATTTTTTGTAAAAAAGTTTTTTTACCAATTTGGTACGGAACCCTAAAAACAAAAATAGGCAGTACGGGGATTGCCGACAGAAGTGAAAACTTAAACGCGGTGTCGCAGTGACACGAACCCGTAAGATTTCCCCCTACCATAAAATGCTCAACGCGTCCAAAGAAGTTTTCATAAATTCATGGATTCCAGAAAATAATTTCAGTCTCATCAAACACTTTAATATAAACCAAGGGACTTTATATCACACTAATATTATAAAGGCGAAAGTTTGTGAGTGTGTGTGTATGTTTGTTATTTCTTCACACTCAAACGGCTGGACCAATTTTGATAAAATTTGGTATGGAGGTAGCTGACATCTTCAATTTACACATAAGATACTTTTTATCCCGATATTCTTACGGGTTTGAAACTGCGGGGCACTGCTAGTTATATATAATATAAGTCGACAAAACATTGTCAAAATACGAAATTGTTCAATCAAAAAGTCCTAAAATAACTCTGAAGCTTATAATATCATACAGCTATCAGATAAATAAACAAAAAACTCAATTACTATGGAATGAATATAAAATATTCAGCGGTAGAGCTCTAGCCGGGCTGTTTTAACCCACTCTACTATTTATTGGGTGTGGTAACACTGGCCATTCGGATTATAGATGAAAAACTGATTAAAAAGAATAAAATATATGTGGAATGTTCGTTTGAAATGTAATTTGCGAATGGTTTTTTTTTGTTTGCAAATATTGTAGGAATAAATAGACTATCAAAGCAATTTACAGCTGCTCAATTATGGACGAGTGACGTCATTATCATAATTTGTTACAATTGAAAATGATTTCCACCGAAAAATCAATTATTACGCCATGTTTTCAAGCATCAAGCGTAACATAAGTTGACCCTAGAAGACCATCGCTAATTTCGACTACTCTACATAAGTCAGGTTGGCCGAGTGGTCTAAGGCGCCAGATTTAAGCTCTGGTTCCCGAGAGGGAGCGTGGGTTCGAACCCCACACCTGACAAAGATTTTAGATAGATTTTTAGATTTTTTGGAACATACTTTGTATTTCCGAGATTATTATTTTCATAATTTTATTTATTTTATTATAAATAAAACAATTTTTGGTTTATTTTTGTGGGTTTTTATAGTTCTTAAAGCGGATATTTACTATTCATAATAATAATTTAATAGATGAAACCTTTTAATATAGATTGTGGATTTATAATGATTATTAAAATATCTAGGAATTAAAATGCGCCATCTCGCGGCGATTATATGCAACTTATAATTCTCTTCTTTGTAATGATTCATCTCAATTATAAATGTAGGTACAATTACTATTAATTGCTGTGATTATGTTTTTCATACAACATCGCTTGTTTCGGCAGAGAGTCAGCAGAGATTATGCTTTCAATAGACAAAACCATGTTATTTATTATGAAAAGTTTACGTCAAACAGTCAAGTGATGAATTCTTCACTTCTATCCTTTTAAATCCCTAAAGACATGAAAAAAAAACCCTAAAAATTACCTTCAAAAGCTCCCTGAAGTAAGGACTGCAGGCTGACAATACAACTCTATGTGCTTTCAAACTCTTGCCATCGCAGGCTAGTGTGACGTCGACGAAATCCTCGTCATCCCGAAGATTCTCGAACGCGCTGGTGATACTGCTCTGATAGTTGTTCCAGCGCAGGCAGAAATGCTGTGTGTCCACCATTTTGACGGCTATGGAGTCATGTGTGATGTGATCTGGAAATTGTAGAATGGTTAATGTTGAAGGAATATGTCATTGAAAAAGGGCCGAGGGCTTTCCAACGCGAACACTACGCCAATATTGACAAGGGGATAAAAAAAAATGTCCGACTTTGAAGAACATCGTCTCATAACTGTGTGGCTCTAGAACTCGATTAAAATTTTAAATGCCTGTAGAAGAATTGCCCTAAAATTGGCATAGGTTTCGCATATATCGTTAGTGACTGAAGCACTTGAAATTGGTATTCACAGTACTATCTAGCTTATACCAGAAGAAAATGTCTCTTTTTACGACACCCAGTAGGTAAAGATGGGGTACCTATACTTTGACTATCGGAAAGTACAGGGAGATTTGAGGACGTTGTTAGGCCCTCAGGTTGATCTGCAAAGTTCAGCATCGCTTCTTACAGAGTCAGTCTTGGATTGGTCCCGTTCTTTACTTTACACATCGGGATACTTTGACCTACGTCACAACTTCGCACTCGATTATTATTCGACTAGCTTTTGCCAACGGCTTCTCCCACGTGGATGTCGGAAAATATCCCATCTTATCTTATTCCTTGTCTACATTTTATAGGGAATCTCTGTGCAAAATTTCAGCTTTCTATGTCCAAGGGTTTGGGCTGGGCGTTGATGAGTTAGTCAGTCAATTAAGGACTTCTCTTTTTATTTATATACATATAGGTATATAGATAATCTGTGACTGTCCAATACGAGTTGTTTTGATAATCGGTATTTAAGTCATTAGCTTCGTTAGACCGGAAGCCAGGATTAACATAGTCTCGAATGATGAGGATGAATTTTTTTACCGAAGTTATAAGGAGATCAGACGACTTACTATAACTATTTTCAATAAATCTGCCTAGCCTTTCCCAACTGTCTTGGGGTCGGCTTCCAGTCTAACCGGATGCAGCTGAATACCAGCACTTTACATGGAGCGACTGCTTATCTAACCACTACAACCCAGTAACTGTGCAACATGATATCCCTTGGCAAGATTGGTTGTCAGACTTACGCTTCTGACTAACTCTCAAAGATCTACGAATAACATGACTATTTTATAGATTTATATAAGAGAAAAACTTATAAACAACAAAGTTAAGATTACAAAAAATAGGTCGCGTGTGATAAAACACCGTCTCGCTACAAAGTGTCAGTCGTAATAAGTTATTGTTTAATATCTGCCCTATATTTTTGAAATAATTGCAATTACCCTATTGTGACGATAAATGATGAGTTATGTGTTCCAGTTTTAAAGTAGTTTATGTGTTTGAAAAAGGGATCTTATGTATGGTAGAGACCTAGAAAGACAAGGGCTGACTATAACGCCTTTTTTAGATTAGAATTCTATAATTATTTAGGTTTAAATCCTGATCCCTCGTACTGTAATCGGTCGTGAGGTTCGTTTAAGACGCCTATTTGCTACTTCATTTTGTCGAACTAACTCAGGCGTTCGCTCGCCGTTACATCGTTTGGTTGACACTTATAATAAACAGTTTGGCTCTACTGATATTATGTTTCTCAGCCAAGCTGTATTTAAGAGTGAAATTATGACTATTTTAAGAGATCATAGCCCTAATTTATAGTTAATAAGTAATATAAGTGCTTTTTTAACTTGCTCTGCTAACAGCTAGCTATTCTGTATGGTAATCTGTGGATAACGTCTTGAGTAGTGTATTTGTTACTTTTATTGCAAGTTATATATTGTATGCCTACTGTGTAATATACTGTTGTTTGTTATTCCTATCAAATAAAATAAAATAAAATTAAATCACAATTCTAAATTAAAATTCTTGAGCAAGCGTGGTGATCAATGCACGTGTCTTCTCTGCATGAGAACAGGGCTTTGCCCTGCAGAGGGACAGCAATAGGCTGGTATTATTACTGTTATTATATTCTACACCACCATAATAGTCTACTTCTTCTGAACTGTATGTTTAATATGACTGACTGAGAAAACTGCAAAACTTTTTCAGAGTCAAAGGCGTGTTCTTTTTAAAATAGATTTCAGACAGAATTTTGCAAAGTAACAAGGATTTAATTTTCTGAAATCAACCAATACTCAATCATAATCAAAAGTCATTTATTTATTTAGTCAAACTAGGCTGAGTCATCATCATTCTCCTGCCCTTATCCCAATCTATTTGGGGTCGGCGCAACATGTTCCTGTTTCCATACTTCTCTATTAGTCGTCATCTCGGCAGTCACCCCCTTTCTAGCCATGTCATCTTTCACACAGTCCATCTATCATTTCTTTGGTCTTCCCCTACTCTTCCATCGACATTCATACTCAAAACTTTCCTCACGACATTTTCCTCACTCCTCCGCATCACATGCCCATACCATGACAACCGATTTCCGCACAACTTTTCAGTCACCGGTGCCACTTTCAGACTTCCTCTTATGTACTCATTTCTTATTCTATCCATTCGTGTATTTGAGTATCTGCACTGAGCTGAGTATCTGCACTTTTTGAACGTCAAAATTACTTAAGACAGTCTGTTCAGTTAGAAGAAGTTGATTCTTATACAATACGAAACACAAAAGATTAATTTGAATTAAGAGCTAGTACACGGCAATACATCAACAAAAACACCTTTCTTCCTCTATTAAAAAGACGTCTGGAAATTATGTAATCATATTAATCTTATATATAAAATTCTCGTGTCACAATGTTCGTTCCCGTACTCCTCCGAAACGGCTTGACCGATTTTCATGAAATTTTGTGAGCATATTGAGTAGGTCTGAGAATCGGCTAACATCTATTTTTCATACCGGTACTTTTTATCCCGGTCTACGCGGGTGAAACCGCGGGGCGCAGCTAGTTTCTTATAATATTGTAGGTATTCGAAATTCAATGAGTTGTACCGACTGAAAAAAAAGAAAGAACATCGTCTGAAAAGGTTTAATAACAAAAAGGTTTGGTAGGATTCGTGTATTGTCTGACCTCTCTTTTACCTTTCAAACAAAAGTTTTGGACTTTGTTTTAATTTTTATTATTATTTTGGCTTCTTGGCTATGCCGAAAGTTTTCAACTTCCAAAGTTCTGTTAAGACAAAAAAAAAAAAATTGAGAACTACCATTTTTGTGGCTTCTTATTATTTAGTTTTTCCGTGAATCTGGAAAGAGAACAAGATTTACGCAGCTCACCTACATCTATTATATACTTAGTAGGGTAAAATATAGAGCTTTTTAAGTACATAGTATGACTTTCATTTCATAGTATGAATTCGTAATAGACACGAGTTGAAAGTTTTTCAAAGGAATAAGTTTTTAGTAAGAATTTTATTATTTTCAATAATTAGTTCAGTAATCTTTTTCTTTAGCGTAATAAAACGTGGCAAGTATTCTAATTCTTTACTTAATTATTTTGGTACCGTATATAAGTTCTAAGGGTCGTAATTCTAACGTATTTGTTACATAACACTATAGGTACTCAGCGATATGTTACAGAACTATGCATAATGTTATAAATTTTTCCCCTCCAGTTCACTGAGGCAGAAAAGAGCAAAACCTTTTTTATTTCCCGCAGGCTAAGCGGCCTTTGATCGTGGTCTTCT
Organism: Cosmia pyralina; assembly: GCA_946251885.1. Taxonomy (NCBI): domain Eukaryota; kingdom Metazoa; phylum Arthropoda; class Insecta; order Lepidoptera; family Noctuidae; genus Cosmia; species Cosmia pyralina. The sequence goes on from OX276354.1 coordinate 1,708,670, forward strand.
AACTAGAAAGGTCCTATATCTTTTTTTTTTGACCTAATAATCATCATAAGTTGTGAGTGGAGACGCCCTAGGATAGGACATAATATAGTGACCTTATTGGTGATTTTCTTCAGAAAGGTCAGGCGCGTAGTACTCGTAATCAGCGTGCGTGTGTCTCGTATGAACGTAACGAAGCAAAAGGAGTATTTATGGATCGTAGCAGGTGGCATTCTGTAGTTTCTGCCTACCCCCATGGGAAGAAGATGTGGGTTTATGTATGTATGTTTTGTGTGCGTGTTATTTTGATCTAAAGGAAGTGTGTTGAGAGATGAGTAAAACCTTCGAGAAACGCTAAAGTCTTTTTTAATTGTTCCAAACACCATTACAATATTGTACTTAGAATAACTGAATACACGCGTCTGTAGTGTGCGATATAGTACAACTGTTCACATAGGTGGTTCCGGGGCAACTGAGGCTAGCTGCGCTCTTGATTTACTAATCAACTACAAAACATATGCGTCAGCATTCCTCTACATATGTATTCATTATGCATACATACTTCCGAGACCATAGACTATCTAATTTTTGTATTAGAACATGTCTTGTTGCATAAATTCACCTGCATACGTGAAGACCGCTGACGGCTGTGTCAGCAAACGGTATTCACGTTGCTGAGGTCAAATGAATTGAAAATAATAATTGTTTTTGTCTTATTTTACCCATCGATACGATACGCTAAGAAGAGGAGGTTTAAAATATTTATTATTTTATTTTTTAAGCAAACTATAATAAACTAATATCAATAACACAACTTTTAAACGCCCACTGCTGGACGTGCAGTAATCAGCATAGAATGTTCCCACTGCTGGGAGACAGGCCTCCTCTCTGTGAGAGGGAGTGGACCATAATTCACCACGCGGGCACTAAACTACGAGATCCACGGGAAAGAAGTCGCGCCGGAAGCTAGTATGGGGGATATACTCACCTTTCACCACCCTTCAAATAAAAGATAGAATTACCGCAAATCACATCCTACCCCCCAAAATTTTTCATCAGCATAGAAACAGTTACGTAAAAGATTGCACATAGATAGCATCGTGCATAACCACCACAATCTAGCGTCACGATATTGAATTATTTATTCCTTATCACCTGATAACGGCTTAGAAAAACTATGATTAGTAGGTATTAGGTGCATTATCTACACGGACGAATGCACGGAGCGTGTGCATGATGATAACGTTTATATTTGGATATCTTCACGATTTTCGGAAGGTGGATTAGCAGGTTTTAGGGCACTTTAAACCAGGGATCATTTTGGTTACCCATTGAAAGGGTTATCGATAGGGTTTTTATAAGCAGTTAATCAGAAATCCATACGAAGTAGGTAACTCTTTTCAATGGGTTAAAGGACCATTTTGGTTATCCAAAGGATTTTTTTCTATTCAGCAAAGTAAATCTAATCGTGTTATTAAAAGCTATCCGCCAGATCCTTAAGATATATCTTTATTTCAGAATTTTTATCACTGTTTTTTATGTTTCCCATGGATTCAAAAACTAGTAAGCGCGGTCTCTGTCGGGTCATAGCGCCTTAATACGGCGCTATTTTCGGGCGCAGGTAGCTGCGTCACAGTTTTGATTTTTGCTGCTATTTTCTTTCCTGTTTTGGATTCCAAATAAACGACTTTAATAATGAGTCTATTTAACCGCCACGCTCGCATCTGTAGGTACCAACTTGTCTTTACTGGGAACTGCGTCTTAGTGCAAACACCATACGGGTAGTCGTATGCCTGGCTGTTGGGTTAGATTTTGGCATAAATTAACTCTTCGGTTCTTTGTTTGGTTATTTTTTTTATTTTAGAATGAAAATGCAGAAAATAAGCCGGAATAATTGTGCTCCACAAGACTATACGTTATTATTATTATTAGAAATAGTAGCTTTATATTGTTAAGTTTTATTATATTTTATAATAAAACTTAAACTTTTGGAAATAACGAAACAAACGATGAGGGCGCCACTGTGCGCTCGGTAGCCTCTTAATATTTTATTGATCATCTTATTGGGCTTTTCGGCTCATTTATGTGTAATGCTGAAATCGATACCTAATGTCCGACTCCCAAGCAACGATGAGTTCGGGTTTGTTTCGTTTGGGTGACGGTGTATTTGAGATTTTTCTTCCAACTTCAGGAAAAGGATAGGCAGATGATAATCAAATTATGTGGTAGCAGTTTTTCGATGTTTTCTGATAGCCTGTCGAAATGTGACCAAATTACACCTAGATAAACATCGTATTCTCAAATCATGGCACTATTTTTTCGCAATATTTTTTTATCAACTTCACCTCAACCTTTCATCGTCCCCCTAGTTGTCACTAGTACATTTCTTACATTCATGCCAACCATTTTATCTGACCCCCACATTACTCTACACACACTCTTCTCCTCCTACACATAAGAGCTGTTTCAGCTTTCGCAGCAAGTAAATTTAAGTTCGCATGACACGTAAGTTTGAAAACAAAAGTTAGACAATAAGAATGACAGACGTTTTCATATTAGCTGACAATGATAGGTAATCGTGTTACCTGTTGGCATGCACTTCAACTGAAAACAAGGTGATTGCTTGCTAAAGGCTAGATTGTGTAGTTATGTACACTAAGTTTTTAAAAAATGGTAGTACTAAACCCCGGTTTACACCATATACATGTTGTGCTACCTACTTGATTTGGACAATAGGGATGATGCCTGGGTAAAAAAAAAGAAATTCTATTTAGTCCGTCAGTCAGCTAATAAAAAAATATTAGAAATGTATTTTTTGCTTTATCATATTAATAAAAAATGACTTATATAACACGCATTAAAGTGGGGGCTCGCTACGTCACTTGTACGTAACGTATAAAATCTAGCTACACGTGACGTCACGCGATGTTTGAACTCAATGTATCGCCATAATCTTTTGATTTTGTAAAAAAAGAAAAAATACGTGTCCAATATTTTCTAATAACGGACATGACGGACAAAAGAAAAAAATTTAGTCATCATCCCTATTCTTGTAAATGACTTCTCAAAAACATGTCGCGTTTAAAACGTGTTTCGAACATGTATTGAAGTTTTTTCAGATATGTTTTGTTTACTATTTTATTCACCTATTTGCCATTTTTTTGACAAGTTTTGTATTTACCAGCATTATCTCTTTTTAACCGACTTCCAAAAAGAAGGAGGTTGTATGTTCGACTTTATGTTTTTAGGGTTTCGTACCTTAAAAGGAAAAAAACGGAACCCTTATAGGATTACTTCGTTGTCCGTCTGTTTGTCTGTCAAGACCCTTTTTCTGAGGAACGCGTGGAGGTATCAAGTTGAAATTAATATGAAATACGTAGATCTATAGTCCCTTGGAGCTCTAAAAAAATCAGGCTTCTAAGTAACGCAGTAAAAAAATACGGTCATTTATGCGACCTATTTTGATACTCGCAAACATATCAAAACCTATAGGGTACTTCCCGTTGACCTAGAATCATGAAATTTGGCAACAAGGAAGGTCTCACAGCACAAGTAAAGGAAAAAGTCCGAAAATCTTTAATTTGTAATTTTATCGCATATTCTGCTTCAATTATTTTTGTACATTACATTTTTTATTTTATTTAAATTCATTTTGATTTAAAACATAGTGTCTTTTTTTTTTTCTTTTTATGTAGTATCATAAAACTTTAAGTGTGCTTTCTTATTACGGGAGGACACTGGCTCCTGCAACACAGTTTTAACTAGTGCAGGAGTCAGAATTCCATATCTGGTGTACCATCTGTTTTATGACAATAAATTTTTGGGATAAATTCTTTTCAACTACGGAACCCTTCATTGTGCGTGCTCCGACACGCACTTGACCGGTTTTTTTTTACTTATGTATATTCATCGCAGTCCAAGAGAAACGCAAAAGGTTTTTCACTATTGATTAGATTTTAATTAAAACAGGGAAATCGTTTAGTCAACATGGCGGGAAAAAGCGTACGTGTATTATTTATTACCAAATAGGTATTATTTAATACGATAGGACACTATTTCCGTAAACTAAAATACATTTTCCTTAAACTACAACAATGATATTATAAGGATACGATAAAATTCATGCACAAACACCTAAAATATAGTAGAAATAATAATAAGAAACCATAGCCTTTTTAAACCAATCAAATCCCACGAAATCACCAACCCGTCTTGAGCAAGCGTGGTGATCAATGCTCGTGCCTTCTCTGCATGAGAAGAGGGCTTTGCCCTGCAGTGGGAAAGTAATAGGTTGGTATTTGGATCATTTAGCTAATCCATGCGTCAGGTTCGTGAACAAGCGCTGTCAGTGAAGGCTGGGCATACCTTAGCGGCCACGGCTTATTTTAATTTAATTTAAATATTTGAATTGTTTTTTTTTTTTAAGGACGCTTTTAACGTTCTGCATCGTTCTCACATGTAAAATTTCAACATGAATGATGTAACCATTATTTTGTAACCATATCTTGATTTAAAAGAGTGTCCGTGGAGTTTCTTGCCCGTTCTTCTCCATAGGTACCTACTATGCTTTGGAATGGGCGCCTAGCTTCATCTTTCTGACTGACCGACCCCTTGACAATTCAAAAGTGCCTAAAATTGGTTTAATTGAAATAAATGCTTTGAGTTTGAGTTTGAGTTTGAATTATCTATACATCTACAGGATGTATCAAAAAGGTGTGGTACATACCATCAAACTGAACAACTTTCTCCATGGAACCAACATCGTAATCGAGAAAAAATAATTAGCCATCCCATACATTTGAGTCGAGTACGTATTGAAGTTTTGTATGGAACAGCTCACAATTTTTTCGCGATTATGATGTTGGTGCCATGGAGAAAGTTGTTCAGTTTTGATGGTCTGTACCACAACCTTAAATTTGATACACTCTGTGTACATAATAATAACATAGTAACTTAGAATTTGTGTCCATTTTTCTGTTTGTCTAGATGTATGTTCCGGATTGTCGCAAAATCGGCTGAATGGATTTGGCTGAAATTTGGCAAACATACCTATAGTTTATAACCAGGATTAATCCCGGTAGTACGTTCCCGTGGGATATTTTCCGACATCCACGCGAGCGAAGCCGCGGGAAAAAGCTAGTGATGTTATAAATCCCATGTGCAAATCTGTCTACCTTAATAAAAATAGATGTGTTTATATCTAGTTTCTTTATAAGTTAATACATAATGTACTAAGTGTGAAGTAGAATGGTTAAACAAAAAAACTATTTTGAATCTGTCACAAAGATAAATGGTGAATTTTCAATGAGACAAAACGGTTGTATTGAAGAACAGCCGTTTTGGTTTTATGGTCCAAGTCAGGAGAAATAGCGAGTGCCTGTAGATGGTATTCAACGACTAAATCTAACTTCTAACCATCAAAAATGACTACTACAAATCAAATAAAACAATCAAATATGCTAACTTGGGAGCAGTGGTGGCACAGTGGTAACGACCCTGACTTACGAGTTGTAGGTCGTGGGTTCGAACTCAGGCAGGCGCTTTACTGTGTGTAAATATTTTCATCACCACTGTTCTAAAACGGTGAAGGAAAACATCGTGAGGAAACCGGCATGTCCTAGAACCAAAAATTCGTAGACATGTGACAACTACCAACCCGCACTGGGCCCGCGTAGTGGATTACGGCCCACTCCCTCTCGAAGAGAGGAAGCCTGTGTCCCAGATGAATGAAGGAATGTTTTTTTTTTTAAAGTCCAATTATTTAGTTACCTAACAGGTGGCGTTCTGTAGTTTTTGCCAACCCCCATGGGACAAGGCGTTAGTTTATGTTTATGTATGAATTTATTTTCACTGATAAACTATAAAACAGAGGGGAGTATGTTATCATGTTTTAACACTAAATACGAATGTAAAAAAATCTACGAGTATATCCTCTTTTAATTAGTTTAACATAAACATTACAGTAAATGGTTCGGTTTAGACAATAATCTCAGATCAGAAGATCAGGACAACGCTAGACTCCAGAAATAAAACTTTTATATGAAATAAAAATGTTGGTAGATTCTTTTTTTCAATATTATAAGACCTCTTGTTTTTAATTAAATAAAGTTTACAAGTTTAAGTACATAAATACCTTCTTCCTATGGGGGTACGCAGAAACTACAGAACGCCACCTGCTACGATCCTTACATACTTCTTTTGCTTCGTTTACGTTCATACATCTGGTTATACACGCACGTAAAGATGAATGAAGTGTAATATGTCAAATATAAATAAAAAAAACTAAATAGTATGCAACATTAGTTACGTTTCTAAGCTTAGACCGAAATATCGTCATGTCTCCAAATGTTTATAAGTTAGACCACACGGTAAGGTCCGTGTCACACCGAGGTCTTTCACAGAATTTGTTATGTGGTGGTAATGTTACACTATTGGGTACTTTATGTCCATTCTGTACCTCTAGTGTCAATGGGACACTTAGGGGCCATTATGTAAGATATTTATATAAAGGATTAAGGGTCCTATGATGTATTAGAAACGGTTCCACGCTTGAGAATATCGGTTAAAAATTATCATGGACGAATTTGATTGGCGCTTCTAAAGTTCTTGTAAAGGTCAAAATTTACCCAATATGATTTTGTCTTTGATCATGTATTTTTGTCAGTGCTTTTATATATGAAAGACCGTTTTATTGGCCATTTACTTTCATTATATTTTTCAGCATCTTTTAAGGCAGTATTTACATGCCGAGACTCCTCCGTGCCTCGGAAAGCACGTTAAGCTGTTGGTCCTGGCTGTCATTCGTGGACCTTTGACAGTCGTTACGGCTCAGACGGTGGAGGTCAGATAGGCAGTCGCTCCATGTAAAATACTGGTATTCAGCTGCATCCGGTTAGACTGGAAGCCGACCCCAACATAGTTGGGAAAAGGCTAGGCAGATTTATTGGTTTTTTACTTTTTCCAATCAATTAATTTACCTGCGTGTATGCATGGCCAGATGTATGAACGTAAACGATGCAAAAGGAGTATGTAAGGATCGTAGCAGGTGGCGACCTGTTGTGTCTGCCTACCCCCATGGGAAGAAGGCGTGAGTTTATGTAATTTACAACTCAAGAATCCGCATGACTTAATGTAAAAAATATAATTTATTGCTAATTATATTTTCTACAGAAAAGTCTCGAATTAAGATATTTTTGGTTAGAGGCCAAAGTAATCAAACAATTTAATGAATTAGACAAAAACTTGTGAGTCGTGTCGCAGTGCCACGATAGTCAGCTGTTATCAATGTATTTTTTTTAGCAAATTTAGCGTTTTATCGGAGACCTAGGCTACGCGATATCTTATCACTAAGTTTAGGCTGCAACCGTTAGGTACAGGCAGCGCCAAAAATATCGGGACGAACAGACTGTTCAAAATGATCTAAACAACTAAGAAAATTAAACTTTATCTCAATTGGATAAAGTTCTTGTCAGAATGACAGTTATCGTGTACTGTCTTCATTCTGAAACATTCCTTGTTTTCATTTTCATAGTTGTTTAGATCATGATGATGATGTATGCATGATGTGTTCTCCTATAACTGAAGGAGCACAAATCTTCAAAGTACTTTGTATAATAATGCATGTAATGTGTATCCTTTGTTGGAGTTCCTTTATGAATAAAATAAAATAAAAATAAAATAAAATCATTTTAAACAGTCTGTGCATCCCGATATTATTGACGCTGACTACACTAGCGTTGTAAAATTATAACAATATGTTCAATTTAGAGCAGCTTTTTAGATATATTCTTAACTAGAATTTATAGTTCCGGGAATTCTATTCATTTATAATTTTCAAGAGCAGTGCTGGCTGTTAGGTAAGGGTCCCGACTTACGAGTTGTAGGTCGTGGGGTCGAACCCAGGCAGGCGCTTTACTTTGTGTAAATATTTTCATCACCACTGCTCTCGAAACGGTGAAGGAAAACATCGTGAGGAAACCGGCATGTCCTAGAACCAAAATTTTCGAAAACATGTACTACCAACCCGCACTGGGCCCGCGTGGTAGATTACAGCCCAGTTCCTCTCAAAGAGAGGAGACCTGTGTCCCAGCAGTGGAAACTCTATAGGCTGATTATGTTTTCATTTATCGGCCTGGATAAATACGTCAATAGAACTGCAATCATTATTTGCACATATTAATATTTTTTTGACCACAATGACGGGCACCATCTAACACAATAATTATTATTGGAATCCTGTTGTAATTAGGTACTGGGAACTACTTCTTTAAGTTTTCCATCTGGAACTTCGCAGTAGCAGCCCGGAGTCTGGATTTGTGCCCAGTGGATGGCAAAGGTTCGCACCCTATTACATTGTACTGAAACATAACTGACAGAATGTGGGTGTACTATAGGTACTTACACCTCCGCTTACCCCTTTGCGGAATACAGGCGTGATGTTATGTTTTATGATATTTAAAAAAAAAATATATATATTTATTGTCACAAAACAGATGGTACACCAGATATGGAATTCTCTGACTCCTGCACTAGTTAAAACTGTGTTGCAGGAGCCAGTGTCCTCCCGTAATAAAAAAGCACACAAGGTTTTATGATACATAATAACGATTCTAATTTCTAATTTCTAATAGCTTCATAAATCCTATAGTTTCTCATCATTATGTTCTTGTTTATTCCCGCTACTCAGAAAAAAAAATAAGCTAAAAGAGGCTTCAAGTGAGTCTGTAATTTGACCGGTAAAAGTTTCTAAGCCGAACACAGCAACGGTTACTGACAGAAAAAAATACTTTTCCAGCTGGACGATGTACACGAAAAACTCAAAATCAAGGCATTTATACCAATTAAACCATTTATAGGCACTTTTGAATTGCCTTTAGCAGTGGTTCCCAAAATTAACTGCCTGAAAAAAACTTCCAAATTCGGGACCCACGTTTTGGTTGTCATGGAGAGAAAAAAAAAGAAAAGTCAAATTTTAAATACAAGCAGTGCTATTTCAATGAGAAGGATATATTTGTTTTCTATTTTTTGTCATTAAAGCTAAAGCATCAACTTCAATTTTATTTTCTTTTAATTGCAGTGTTAATGATACGTCCAATAATTATTTTGGTACTATATAGTTTTAAGATAGCTGAAAATCAATTTTTCAAGGTCCGCCCAATATTGCGAACACTTGTCTAGAGGTCGGTCAGTCAGAAAGATGGAAGCTATTTGCCTATTTCAAAGCGTAGTAGATTCCGATGGAGAAAAACGGGTAAGAATCTCCATGGACGCTATTTTTAACACGTTGAGCGCCGTCTGTATCCTTCCGGAAACACAAAGTACCACCTTCAGAGGCCGCGTGTTTCCTTTGGGAAACACAGGCAATGAGGCAGTGCTTTATTCGGAGGCTAGTGTGTCTGCCAGGAAACACATTTTAATACATTTTTCTATGAATTCTAATACCTCAGGCCTCCACGGTTGTTTCGGTCCAGGTGGGTTTTTTGTATGACTTTTTGATGAAATGTTACGTCTGAAAATAAAACACCAAAGCGCAACATGTGCCAACATGCAAAGTCAAAGAAAAACACGGTTTTTGGGCTTGAAGCTCAACGTATCTATTAAAATATTTTAGACGTTTGGATATATCTCCTTCTTTGGATCTGTTCTTAGCAGAAAAATATTTTTTATGTAGAGCTATAGTCCACGTAGTTATGTACTTCTTAAAAACTCTTCCTATAATACTGATTATGACAGAGACAAAAAATATATAAAGTTCACTACTCAAGGTGCACCTTGGGTAGTGACTTTAAATATTTTTTTTTGATTTTTAAACATAACCTAAAAATAACAAAATTATATCCTAACATAACTATACTATTAAAAAACTAAAAAATGGCTACTTGAATAGTTAGTTTTAAACAAATATTACTAGTGGGTGACATAGTTGACATTAGCAATATCAGTTCCTTCCTCAATGACATTTTAAATATTATCATATTGTTTTGGTTTTGCCAATTATAACTTTATTTCAATAGAGATAAAATGTTTTATTTGTTGTTGATTTCAATTCTGAAGTGGGGAATATTCACTTTTTCTATTTCTTGACTACTTTTTCTTTTCTTTTTGCGTACCTATGTATTTTTTAATAAAATTTAATATTATTTGCGTAGATGTGACGCATATTTTCCCCAAAACTTGCTTTTTACATTGTTATTTTATTTTCTTTCTTTTCTTTCTTTCTTTCTAATTATATACCAACAAATTATTGCGTACAACAGTCTCCCGTAATTAACAAGCAATCGATTTAATTCTTGCATAATATGATGATGACGAGAGGCTCGTGGCTAAGTAAATAACAGCCACACGGGTTGATCGATCAGGTTAAGCTACGCTTGCCGTGGTTAGTCCGAGAATGGGTGACCATCTTTACATACCAAGACCTCTCCGTGCCTCGGAAAGTCATTGGTCCCGGCTGTCATTCGTGGATCTTTGACAGTCGTTACGGGTCGTCAGAAGCCCAAAAGTCAGACAACCAGTCTTACCAAGGTGTATCGTATTACCCAGTAACTGGGTTATGGAGGTCAAAGTCGGCCCATGTAAAACACTGGTATTCAGTTGCATGCGGTTTTAGTGGAAGCCGACCCCAACATAGTTGCGAAAAGGCTAGGCAGATGACATGATGATAAATAATATCATCAATATAATAACTATACGTACATCTTCAATGAAACACCTATGTTCTAAAGCAAACATATATCTCTCTCTCAAGGTCTGCCAATACGTGTGCGAATCTAACAGCAGCTTGTGTCAATAAATGGCGGTAATACGAAGCATCTGTGCAACTCAAGCGCAGCCTTCGAAATGTTTCAGAGTTTTTAGAAATTAATATCATTATTGTTTATGGAAAACTTGTGGCTAAGTAATAACAGCCGCACGGGTCGATCCATCAGGTTAAGCTATGCTTGTCGGGGTTGTCCGTGGATGGGTGACCATCTTACCATACCGTGCCTCGGAAAGCACGTTAAGCCGTTGGTCCCGGCTGTCATTCGTGGATCTTTGACAGTCGTTACGGGTCGTCAGAAGCCCGAAAGTCTGACAACCAGTCTTACCAAGGGTTATCGTATTACCCAGTTACTGGGTTGTGGAAGTCAGATAGGCAGTCGCTCCATGTAAAATACTGGTATTCAGCTGCATCCGGTTAGACTGGAAGCCGACCCCAACATAGTTGGGAAAAAGGCTAGGCAGATTGATTGATTGATTATGGAAAACATTTAAGTAATCTACTAAAAACTTATGGGTATCATTTTTTCTTTTCTTAGGCACTTTTTCAATTAATGCACATCTTAAAACTTGTTGCGCTTTCTGTCCTTTTCTCACAGTTAGTCATAATAATTAAGCTAGGATACTCCAACCAAACTGTTCAGGTTAGTTTGGAAAATATATGCCTTTGATAGTGTGGCAGAATAATTTTTTGTTGAGAGAAAATTACTGAATAATGCCGCTTTAGTGCATTGAATTTTTAACAGACTGTAGATTTTTTGACACATTCATAATTTGTAGTTTTATTCTCTATAAGCAATCATTGGCTTAATGTATTATTTTGTATCACCTGTATTAGATGTTTTGTTTAAAAGGCAGTTTTACAAGTTAACTATTATTTTAAAGATCCTAGTTCATATTAAGTGTTTATCATAGTCAATGGGTTTTTCATGTCTTTGGGACATCTCATTTTGTGTCTTACATATCATACCATACACTCACACCTTCTTCCCATGGGGGTAGGCAGAAACTACAGAACGCCGCCTGCTATAATCCTTACATAGTCCTTTTGCTTCGTTTACGTTCATCACAGAAATCTAAATAATAATTAGATTTCTGTGACGTTCATATATCTGAGGGGCAATTCTCGTATTCTCCTGTTTTTTTGTGTATCCTCGTTTATTTTAGGTCTGAATTAATAATTAGTATTACTGTTTGAAAACTAGCAATACTAACCTATACCTACGTAAGCATTATTGTTACTAACAACATATTTATGGACTCGGTTTTTTTTTAACAACGATCGCAATCTCATCTCTGTCTTAATCTGTCAAAAATTATGTAGCGTTTACCTACATTTTTGACATTTGATTGTCGCTAGCATGAGATTGGGACATGAATTTGAGCATTTTTAGGAACGAGAATTCGGTATTCTGGTCACACACGCACGCCGCTTACGGTTGTGAGAGGAAGCGGAACTTATCATTAAAAAAATAGAGTGTCTTTCATCTCTTTTTCACAGTTAATTCTGCAAACAAATCCGTCACAACCGAAGCCCGAATACTCGATAAGAAATATGCGTTATAGGTGAACGCATAAAAATATAATAAAAGATACTGTTCACCGGTTATCTTGAGTGCAAAAAAGTCTAAATTTTTAGCCTATCTAGCTTAGTGGCGCGCTATCAGAATGACCTGTATTTATCTCAAATCGCTTTAATGAACAATATCAGAATTAATAGGCACTTTATTAATATTTGAAATTATGTTTTAAAATGTATAAGTAATCTTGTTTTTGTTTGGTTTTGGGGGTATGCAGAGGTCCTTTTTATACCTAATGTAATTGTCGTACGTGACTTCAGACCAAAGAATTGATGATTGGATTGTGTGGAAGATGATATGGCTAAACAAGGGGTGAATACTGAGATGACAGCTGATGGTGTGTGGACTCCCGAACCAAGCGAAGTGGATGAGCATCCTACTAATATTATAAAAGCGAAAGTTTGTGAGGATGGATGGATGTTTGTAACTCTTTCACGCAAAAACTGCTGAATGGATTTTGACGAAATTTGGCACAAAGATAGTTTATAACCTGGATTATCACATAAAATAATTTTTATTCCGATATTTTACACGGGTTTGAGACTTATACGGGTGAAACCGTAGGGCACTGTTAGTCATACATAAAGCCACAAAGGCCTTTCACGACTTATAGTACTGAAGAACGCCACCAAGAATAAGAAGACGTGTGTGGAAGGAAGATGATGCTTGCGTCGGCGCCCTGAATAAATTGGGATGAGAGTGACGATGAACCATGAGCTTTGATTGGTCAAAATGTTTGCTTATCAGAGCTCATTGTGAAAGTTTTCTCTAAGGAATATCACACATTATGTCGTTATGCCACATTGATGGGTTTCCTTTTGAAAAGCTTTTGAACTCTTTGCCATGGCATCACGTCAGCAAACGTTCCATTTTACTTGATCTAAAGCTAAGTCTGATGTCATCTTTACATACCGAGACTCCTCCGTGCCTCGGGAAGCACGTTAAGAACACGAATGACAGTCGTTACGGGTCGTCAGAAGCCCGAAAGTCTGAAAACCAGTCTTACCAAAGGGTATGTATTACCCAGTAACTGGGTTGTGGAGGTCAGATAGGCAGTCGCTCCATGTAAAATACTGGTATTCAACTGCATCCAGTTAGACTGGAAGCCGACCCCAACATAGTTGGGAAAAGGCTAGACAGATGATGATTTTTGGTTAGTGTATCGAGTCGCTTTTTTTCGAAAGTTTTTTTTTATTGCTGGCTGAGCCTGCTCTTGGCCTCGATCACGCCTGATGGAAAGCAATGGATGAGGTCTATGATGGAACGAGCGTGCCCAGATGCCAGTTTACTCTTGCGCTGAAGGCAGGGTTATATGTGGAAGGGAACACTTTTTTACATTCTTGACAGAGAGCGGCAAGACCATGTCTATAAACATATTCTTTCAGTAGAAGAAGGCATGTGGTGGCACCACGTGCTTTCTTCTCATAAGCATATCTGTTGTTTTTTTTTTCTTTTTGCAAGATTATAAGCTACGTAGTAAGATTTAAATGATTTATGTACTAACCTTAAATAAATAATAGAGGTCCTCTTAAATTGTTTGCGTAAACCTGAAACAAATAAAATATAATTTAGTAAAATCATAGAGTTGGTGTTACATGAGATAAAAAGTGGCCTATGTGTTAATTTCCGGTATAAGCTATCTATCTATACACAAAATTTCATCCAAATCGGTCCAGCCGTTTGAGCGTGAAGAAGTAACAAACATACAAACACACACACACACACACTCACAAACTTTCGCCTTTATAATATTGGTGTGATTATACAACGTGTCGTTTTGCATCCTCGTCCAATTTCAGGGTGTGATACAGAACATCAAACCGATCAACTTTCTCCATGGGAACAACATCGTAATAATCGCGAAAAAATTTTCAACTGTCCCATAGAAAACTTCAATACCTACTCGACGTAAATGTATGGGGTGGCTGATAATTTTTTTGCGATTACGATGTTGGTGCCATGGAAAAAGTTGTTCGGTTTGATGGTCTATACCACACCTTTTTTGACGAGGATGCAAAACGACACGTTGTATAGTGTGATATGATTTTAGTCACGTATTCATAGTTAATAATAACTAGTTAAATGGGTAAATGGCTTTTCAGGAATTCTTTACAATAGCCAACTTTAGTGAAATTTGATTTGTCCTGTTGTATTTTTGTGCTATTTGTATCTGTGATTGATTACAGAAGTTGTCAAGCAAAATTGGTGATTGCTAATATATTGGTAAGTACCTAAGTATCTTAGTTTTTGTTGGTCCGTGGATGGGTGACCATCTTTACATACCAAGACCTCTCCGTGCCTCAGAAATCACGTTAAGCCGTTGGTCCCGGCTGTCATTCGATCTTTGACAGTCGTTACGGGTCGTCAGAAGCCCGAAAGTCTGACAACCAGTCTTACCAAGGGGTATCGTATTACCCAGTTACTAGGTTGAGGAGGTCAGATAAGCAGTCGCTCTATGTAAAATATTGGTATTCAGCTGCATACGGTTAGACTGATAGACGACCCAAGCACAAAGAAAAGGCTAGGCAGACAATATTGTAATCACCACGATAAGAAAATGAGTTCGGTAAACGCTGTGTTAGATAGTTTTTAACCGACTTCAAAAAAAGGAGGAGGTTCTTAAATAGGTTGTATTTATTTTTTGGAATTAGATAACTTTGGTACCAACCTACTTAAACTTGATTTAAGCTGTCTAAGTTCATAATGAATTTGAAGCCTTTGGGAATACAGGAGTTAAGAACTAAATAGTTTGAGTTTGACTTAAAAAGCTAACATTAACATTTACAGATCTGCGCAACTGAACGATACATAATAAAATTGTAACAAGCTTCTTAGAACCAACAGAACGGATGAATGCTTAGACAGAACTAAATAAGATGACTGCGGTCTCCCTGCTGATCCCACAAGACAGCATCACGAACCTCTCTATATTAACCTACATTTCCTGTACCCATGTTTTGCGGATAAAACGCGAAGCTCAAATATAACATACAAACTAAAACAGCCTTCATTCATAACCCACACATCCGACCATCCAACACACACCCACACATAGCACACGCACACGTGATTGGAGCACTTTCGCTTTCGCTACAAACCTACATAGTTTGAATACCGAGTGCCACCGCCCGATTGGACGTTTCAACTTTGACCTTCCACGCTATTGGTTGAAAATTCTCATATGTAAGGATTATATACGGAAGTGATGTGGAGTTATGTATGGTTGTGCCCGTAAAACCTTATTGTTTAGGTATTTTAAGGCTTGCTGTTTGTTTTAATGGCATGACTTATCCGTTGCGGGGTTTGGGCCGGATCAGAAAGGGTTAATTGCAACGTCTCCTTGTGTATATAGTGATGTTATACACGTTGGGAAAGGGTCTGAAACTATATAATATATAGATTTCATTTCATATCTTTTGAGAGAAGTAGTTGAGGGGCTCGTGGCCAAATAATAACAGCCGCACGGTTCGATCTTCAAGGTTAAGCAACGCTTACCGAGGTCGGTCCGTTGATGGGTGACCATCTATTACATTCCAAAACCCCTCCGTGCCTTGGAAAGCACGCTAAGCAGATGATCCCAGCTCTCATTCGTAGATCTTTGACAGTCGTTTCGGGTAGTCAGAAGCCCGAGTCTGACAACCAGTCTTACAAAGGGAAATCGTGCTACCCAGTTTTGTGAAGGTCAGAGAACACTGATATTCAGCTGCATCCGGTGAAAATGGAAACCGACCCGAGCATAGTTGGGAAAAGGCTTGGCAGATTGATTTAGTAATCAACTTCCTGGAATTTACATGCAGTCGATTTTAATTCGTAATAATTATTTGATTGTCGTATAGAAATGAGTCAATTCTTAGAAGTTTTATTGAATCATCAGACTTGAATACACATCTATACATTGTATCAGATACATAGAAAAGATATCAAGTCTAAAACCGTTTGTGCACTGCACCGGGGGCGGGACGTCAACAAGAAACGAGATTATTAAGAATTAAGAATAATATTTATTACGCACACAAGATTCATGATAGGTACACAAGAGCAGATGTACAAAACAACAAAACACGGATATCTACATAAATCTACACAGATCATGTAAGCCTGTCTCCTAAACTAGGTAGTCCTGTATCTTAGGAGACAGAAATTATTCGGCCATAGTAAATGTACTGTCGCTACTCCGGCGCCATCATTTGTTTCATCGACAAGCAGTGTTAGGAATGAGTTCCTATTCGAATCACGAACCAACGACGAAGACTGAAACCGATTCACGTAAACGTAAACGTTAACGTTTGTAAAAGTTTGGACTGAAAGATTTCACGAACAGCGGTTAATATATCAGAACAAATTTTTAATATTTCTGTTATGTTATGAATTATGATACTTTCTATGTTAGCCATTCTTTGCCTCTGTCCACTTCCAAAAGACCTTTTACAGATAAAAAACGAGCAAGAGTTACAGTAGTCGCATATGATTATGTAACATCTGACCTTGGTAAAAGCACTTTCTAGTTCCTTCAACCAAAATTTCATTCCGTCACTCAAAACTTTTAGAAAAATATTTTCACTTCCTGTTACAAACGTCCGTGACTTCCGTCCCTTTTCACGTATCACTCCCACAGATTGCAGGTAAGCGAGAGGAAAGATGTTACACATCATAAACGAGCATTGATGACAACGCCTGCTCATGGCATTTTGTCGTTTTCAGGCCATTTTCAGATGTCTTACTGATATTTTCACATTCCTTATTACAGTATATTCCTTTAAAATCACATGTTTCTTACTACGTTCATATAAAAACCACATTAAACAGTACAAACTCTGTCATTATCTATTTAAACAAAGACGTATTCATTTGACTTATGTTTTTTCTTGCTCCTTAGTTCGGGGTCAGCTGATAAACATTAGGAATTGAATTAACTAGTTGCTGCATACTGGGTTTGCTTGTTTTATTTTATATTACGTCATTATTCATGACCCCTGATAGTGCGGTGAGGTAGGCAGAGAGTGCCAACTGTATGCTTAATTATTTTTCTAGCTCTTAAATTCACTGACAGACAATGCACGACCTAAAGTTCCACAGGTGAGCAAAGGAAGGATTTTTGAAAATTCATCCTGAATTGAAATTAAATATGGGATGAAAATTTGTATGGAAGTTTGTCAGTCAACTGCTTATTAATTTCGCCATTGGGTCTTGTGGTATCACTACTTATCGTATAGTTTTTAGGGTTCCGTAAAAGAAAAAGCATAATCTTTGCTAAAATACCATCATCATCTTCCTGCCCTTGCCCCATGTTACTTGGGGTCGGTGCAACACGTTTTCTTCTTTGCTAAAATATGAAAGCATTAAGTGCCACCAAGTGCCATTGTCAGATATAACGATATTATACTAAAGTGGCACATCCCTATTTTTTATGCGATCATAGTCCCGCTCGAATCGACCTCAGGGTCAAAAAACTCTTAGAAAACAGCACAAGGAAGAGTGAACTCTTTATCTCAGGTTTATATAATAATAGTACTATTATATTAATATGACATTTATTATTTCCACGATAAACTGAAGAAATTAAGACTTTGTGTCATTGACCAGGTGGATCGAGTTCAAATTAGAATTTTAACCGTAATTGCGAAATGGATGTTGCTGTATTTCTATACATATTTTAAAATAAAGTCGCTTTTCGTGTCTGTCTGTGTGGCCGCGTTGTTCTTCTAAACTACGCAACGGATTTTGATGCGGTTTTCACTATCATTTAGAGAATTTAATCCGAAAGGTTTATAATACATTAATATTTAACTTGCGTGCGAGAGGAGAGGAGAGAGGAGCTTGTGGCTAAGTAATAACAGCCGCACGGGTCGATCCATCAGGTTAAGCTACGCTTGCCGGGGTTGTCCGTGGATGGGTGACCATCTTTACATACCGAGACTCCTCCGTGCCTCGGAAAGCACGTTAAGCCGTTGGTCCCGGCTGTCATTCGTGGATCTTTGACAGTCGTTACGGGTCGTCAGAAGCCCGAACGTCTGACAACCAGTCTTACCAAGGGGTATCGTATTACCCAGTTACTGGGTTGTGGAGGTCAGATAAGCAGTCGCTCCATGTAAAATACTGGTATTCAGCTGCATCCGGTTAGACTGGAAGCCGACCCCAACATAGTTGGGTTAACTTCCGTGCGAAGCTGGGCCGGGTCGCTAGTTTTTCATTATTTTTATCGTTGGAAGGCCTTCTATTTTTGTCGATGCAGATAATATTAGGGCATACAAGTCACGCGGGATCCAATTTAAACATAGACAAAAAAAAAAAATGTTTTTCTTAGAAAATAGAGTTGGTAAGAACTTACCAAAATGAAAATATTTTTTCATGGTTTTTACATTAACCAGGTGCACTTAATTTGAAGCCGTTCTTTTTAATTTGTTAATGTTTTATTATGGTACGAGGTAAAAGTGGTAGGTACCCAAACAAGGTCTACGATGGGCCATTGTGTACAAATTAACAGCCAGTACAAGACAACACAATAGACTAGACACGTAGTATTTTAATATTGTAAAAATGTTAATAAAAATATCAAACGAGATTACAATTGCATATTTGTCTGCGTTATCTTATCTCGCAACTCATTCTATTAATATAGTGGACATGACTGGAAACAACTTCGATTTTTAGATGCACTATAAAAACCTAGATTTTTTAATGAAACTCCAGTTTGTTTTCTGTGATATTTCCTTTGACAGATGTTGGACGCTGATCGATTTGAGTCTATTTCGTGTTGTCACAACCTACGTGAAGAGTCAGAAAGATCGGTAGAGGGTCTGACTGCTTAGTTAGCTACAGCTTATTCAGTCAGCTTCGCTGGTATGTACGCTAGACCTAGCTATTAAAGCATCATCTCCGCTCTCAGAGGTTGCTGTAATTATGACAAATTTTGTCCAAGAAAATGTAAAATGCCCCCTAGGATCATTTATCTATAACATAGACCCAACAGTGGCAATCTACGTATCAAAATACTTAATGCTTTTATATCGTCACCTGGCCATAAATATCGTCACGAAAAATTGTCTATGGTAATATACAAATATTAATGCCCAGTATTAAAACGTTAGGTTTCAGATAAGGACTGCATTGAGTGTTAGTGATGTGACTGTGTTGATGTCTGTTGTCGATAGTTTCTAGTAGGTATCGATTTTTTAAGTGAAAACTTTTTATGAAGCTATGCATAGTTTTAAGTGTTTACTTCTGTTAGAAATCCATGACTGCCATATATTTTTTTATTTAATTGTAAACTTGTCTGTTTTCGTGAATATTTCTTTTAATATATTTAATTTTTCTTCATAATGTAATAATTATATGCCCCGAAAAGCTGGCTGGGTAAAAGCTCAAAAAGATGAGCTACGAAAGTTTTCAAAGAAACGTAATTATAAGGCATCAAGAAACCAACAAATTATAATTACAAGCTTAAGCAGTCATATTTCAAATAACTACAAAGATCTTTAGATAAAGGCAAAAATAAATAAAACTTGCGTCACAGTTCAAAGTTTCTTTTTATCGATAAAATTAGCGTCACATCCCTAACCTAGGGCTGGGCTAGTTATCGTTGCAAGAGATTGCGAATTTGATATATCGAATGATAACGTGTGCCGAATAAATCTAGATTAGGTGTCAAACAGCATATATACTAGGTTCTTTTTTTATTTTGGAATGTTATCAGTAGAATTACTAGATTTTGGGGCCTTGGATTTCATGTTAGTGCGATTTTTATCAATAGCTGGTTTAATCAAAAGCTGGGGATATATTTGATATCTCTGTTACAACATGGGACACCCTACGAGCCGTCGCAGTCATCACGCTTAGCTGATAAATTAGATTGTAGCAGTTTATGGCTTTGATGCATGCATGATGAACACGCTTTTATTAGCTTCACCTGTATGTATGTTTGTATGTAACGCAATCTTTGAACTCGATTTTTACACGCTTTATATGGTCAGATTAATTCAAAATTTTGCACACATAACACGGCCTGATGACAATACAATAATTGAAAAATTTTGTTCCAGTATCCTGATCAGGATCAACAGGATTAACGATTTATCTCTAAAAAAATTAAAAATAAATTATAGTTTAAAAAACTAAAAAACACACTTTGATACCATTAAAGTGAACTAAAAAGTAAAAAAATAATTTTTAAAAAGTTATTAGTTTATTTTTATAAAGTGATTAACGAGAAAATTAATGTCATTGTAAAAAAAGCGTGGGGTGCTTTGTACGACATTCTTACACTGACTCTGTAATTCGAAAGCTCCCATGCTTTTTTTAACCGACTTCAAAAAGGAGGAGGTTCTCAATTCGTTTTTTTTTATGTATGTTCCCCGATTACTCGAAGATGGCTGGACCGATTTGGATTTTTTTTTGTTTTGTTCGAGAGTGTATACATCACAGTTGGTCCCATATAAAATTGATTAACTTTGCTTCGGTAGTTTTTGAGTTAGCTTCAATAATACGTATTTTTTCCCCACTTTTATATGGATAATGTTCTAGTTTGTTTTGCAGATAGTGGTATTTGAATTTGTGTGGGGTAGGTACACAACTAAAAAGTGAAAAATAAAAACTTTTTTACAAAAAAATACAACCGACTTCCAAAAACAACACTACAAAATGAAAAATAACTTTAATTTCGGAAGTCGGTGGCAAAAAACGAAAATACATTTAACTAGACACCGACTTCCGAAATTAAAGTTATTTTTCACTTTGTAGTGTTGTTTTTGGAAGTCGGTTGTATTTTTTTGTAAAAAAGTTTTTTTTACAATCATATTAATTTTCTCGTTTAACACTTTATTCTTTTATATTGATAAATTATTTTTTTTTACTTTTTAGTTCAGTGTAATAGTATTAAAGCGTGTTTTTTTGTTTTTTTAACTACTTATAATTTATTTTTGTCATCTTTTCTAACGTCTACAATTGCAGATTTAGTTACGTAATATAATTAGGACTTTACCTATGAAATTGCCGTTTTACATTATAAACAATTTTTTTTTAAAGAAACATTGTTGATGCACTTTTGCGATTTTAATGAAAATTTGTTGTTGCCTCTGCTATAGAAATCCTGGGGACGGGAATCGATGAATTCTAAGTCGTTTCTCACCGCCTCATTGGCTTTGAAATTTTTTCCCCGGGGCTCATTGTTGAGTTCAAAATTTCCAGAGCGGAAGCGATCAAACCAAAAACGCACCGTGCGTTCACTTGCGGTACCTTGTCCGTACACATCGTTAATATTGCGTGATGTCTGTGCCACTAAGGAACTCGTACTTATTCGAAAATAGCGCACTATTTCGATTTTTCCATGGCTACAGAAACATCAATATCAAAGAAAAATCGAACGGCGAGAAAACAAATGAACAACTGATTTTTATTTAAATATCATGTTAGATTATAAAATTTATTTGAATTTGGAATTCTAAATAGAATATAATAAATTGATCTTCACATAAGCAGCCGGTATCAAAAATCGGCAATTTCTAGGTAAAGAGGTAGGTTTTGTGTCGGAAGACTATCTTTTAATTATCTTATATCTAACCCAAAGTCCATCTGTCCATCGATTATCAAATTAGGTATATAGGTCTGGCAGGTATATAGGCACTGCTGATTTAATGAACATAATATGATTCCAAAAACATCCAACTACAGTAGCATAATCAGTCTACAATCTCATTGCTGGGACACAGGTCTTCTCTCGGCGAGAGGAAGTAGGCCGTAATCCACCACGCGGGCCCAGTGCGGGTTGGTAGAGACACATGTCTTCGAATTTTTGGTTCAAGGACATGCCTGTTTCCTCATGATATTTCTTTCACCGTTTTGTGAGCAGTGGTGATGAATAATTTACACAAAGTGAAGCGCCTGCCTGGGTTTGAACCCACGACCTACAACTCAAGTCAAGCCATATGTCTGCCTACCCCAGTGACTACTACAGCGTCATGATAATTAATTATTACAAGATAAGTTTACTTGTAACTGACGCCTAGATATGTGCTGTTTGTTTGCTCATCCGGATGCGCACACGCTTATGTTTAAACAATTTATTTTTCAACAAATTGATAGGTGAGATCTTAGCGCTTCCTTTGGAGGTAAAAAGTTGAGAGGTTAGTTGCGAAACACGATTGCTAATTAGTTCTCTGTACTGTGTCTTCTCTCTCACTCATACAATCTCTCTCTAAAACTGGATCATTATCATCTAACTGTGTTGGGTTCGGCTTCCAGTCTAACCGGATGCAGATGAATACCAGTATTTAACATTACGCGACTGCCTATCTGACCTCCACAACCCAGTTACTGGGTAACACGATATCCATTGATAAGACTGGTTGTCACAGTTTCGAGCTTCTGACGACCCGTAACTACTGTCAAAGATCGAATGACAGCCGGGACCAAAAGCTTAACGTGATTTCTGAAGCACGGAGAGGTCTTGTTATGTAAAGATGGTCACCCATTCACGGACCAACAAAAGTAACATACTTAGGTACTTCAAATGTTAATACCAAAATATTAGCAATCACCAATATTGCTTGACAATTTCTGTAATCAATCACCGATAACTAAACCTTAAGTTAAACATTTTAACAAACAAATAAATACCCCTTGGTAAGACTATATGTCAGACTTTTGGGCTTCTGACTAGTGTAACGATTAATAGATAATTTAAGAACCCCCCCTCCTGGTTTTGGTAGGTAAGTGTTATCAGCAATACAGCTGTCTCATACCATGATGTTAGCTGTTGTGATTGGTGTAGAAACATAACAACAGCCAATCACACAAGTTGACTGATATTGTTGACAGCTGATAAAACTGTGTAGGCTTAGAATTTGTAGAAATAATATTGATAGGACTAGGTATACTGTCCAAAACACGTCAGCAGTACCACTCCTGGGATACGAAAACCGCACTTACTGCTACGGAATAAAGTCTTTCTCAAAGTCAATTTGTTACCTACTTAGAAGTATTTATGTTCGATTTAACCACGATATTATTATACATAGCCGCTAGAGAAACCGGGGCGAAACCGAAGAATAGACAAGAATAAAAAAAAAAGAAAATAAAAAAAACAAGAAGACCTACATGGACGTGCGGCTTACAAACTAGACTTTTTATTAATGTTTAGTCAATTTATCTGTAAATTCTTGATGTAGATCCCTAGTTTAAACTTTAATAGCCTTAAAAAAAGCCTCTGAATGTCTGAATGTAGATAATTTAAGAGCCTAAACTGACATGACCCATTTCTTGGTGGATGCAGTCAACCCCGATAGTTTGACAACCAGCCAAAGGGTGTCGTGTTACCACTAACTGAATTGTGGAGGTCTGATGTGCAGTGTCTCCGTATTAAATACTGTTTTTTTTTTTTACTCATCTGGTTGCACTGGCAGCAGACCCCAATGTAGCTGAATAAAGGGCAGATGAAGATGACACAAACAATCAAAGGATGGGAAGCAATTATTGCTGATACACAAAGATCCATAGTTTGAACAATGAGAAGATTTGCCTTGAATTGATGAACATGCTGACATTATAGTTCAATTCTTAAAACAACATGCAGTTAAATTCCTTAACTGTGGTTTGCGCAATATTCTTGTTAAAATTAACTAATACGGTTACTGAGAACTTTGCTTAGATTGACGTTTCCTTTTGATTGTTTTGATATTATTGTTTCTTGTTTGAATGGTGTTAACAGAATATCTAGTTAAAATAAATTTTAAAGAAACAAAACTGCCAAATTACAATAAAAAATAATAGTTGTAATTTGGCAGTTTTGTTTCTTTTTAAGCAAGTGATCTATAACAATACCAGCCTATCAGTGTCCCACTGCTGGGCAAAGGCCTCTTCTGATACAGAGAAGGCACGAGCATTGATCACCGCGCTTACTCAAGACGGGTTGGCGATTTCAGACTTATATCCCAACTCATAAATGCGAAAGTAAGTTTGTTTGTTACCTTTTCAACCTAAACCACTGCACCAATCATCCTGAAATTTTGCATATACGTTGTCAGGTGTACAGTAACGGACATAGGGGATCTTGAAAAAAAGTACTGTTCCCGAGGAAAACAACAGTAACTTTCTTATTATAATAGATGGCGCCACGTGTCTTTTCAATCATGATTGAATTATATTATTATAAGCAGAGTACAACCTGAATGGACTGTCAAATTCTAAACTAACGCGAGCGAAGCCGCGGGAAAAAGCTATGATATTTTCCTTCACCGATGTCAGTAAGATAAACTCAGAAAAATATTATGAATTTGAAAAAATCACATTGGAGCGTGCCAGGATTTGAACCCACAACCTCGTGCGTGAAAACACTATACAAAGCTGAACTATTTCTGAGACTCTATGTGCCGTATTGTTAGGTCCTGTACTGCGTTGTGTTGTTAGTTTTTTATCCCATATATGCCTAAACTCAATCTGCCTAGCCTTTTCCCAACTATGTTGGGGTCGGCTTCCAGTCTAACCGGATGCAGCTGAATACCAGTATTCTACATGGAGCGACTGCCTATCTGACCTCCACAACCCATTAACTGGGTAAGACTGGTTGTCAGACTTTCGGGCTTCTGACGACGCGTAACGACTGTCAAAGATCCACGAATGACAGCCGGGACCAATGGCTTTACGAGCTTTCCGAGGCACGGAGGAGTCTCGGTATGTAAAGATTGTCACCCATCCACGGACCGACCCCGGCAAGCGTAGCTTAACCTGATGGATCGACCCGTGCGGCTGTTATTACTTCGCCACAAGCTCCTCCTTATTTATAGCCTAAACTGCTGAACCGATTTCATAAAATGTAGCGTATCCTATATAGTGAATGTCACTGGATGTTAAATAAAAAAAGTTTGGGGAGGTGTCGTAGGATACCTGGCTGGAATGAAGTTCCTTTCAAACTCAAACTCAAACTCAAACACAAAGCATTTATTTCAAATGAATTTTGAATTGTCAATGGGTCGGTCAGTCAGAAAGATGAAGCTAGTTGTCCATTCCAAAGCGTAGTAGGTTCATATGGAGAAGAACGGGCAAGAAACTCCATAACGGACACTCTTTTAAATCATGTTACATCATTCATGCGGCGTCATACATCATTCAGACGTCTTTCGGCTAAAATGATGATGATGACTTCCTATCTGACCTCTACAACCCAGTTACTGGGTAACACGATACCCTTTGGTAAGACTGGTTTTCGACTTGAAACTGTAGTTAATTAAAAACAATTTAAACACTAATTAACAAACGTTAGAATTGTTAATTAACTATTATTTCGCAGCTAAACTTAATGTTAGGTCCAGTAGTTCCGAAATAGGTAATACATTATACGTAGTATTTTCCTTGATTAGTGTTATTGTAATGTAGGTACAGTTGTAGATACAAGCTTTACGGGAATATGAGACTTAGTGAAACTAACTCCTGCTCTCTAGCAGTCTAGTCAATCAAATCTGTTGAAAATCTTATATAGTATGATTGGTTTTCAGTTATTTTGACACCTTAATAAAACAGAAGTTTGTCGAGATACTTGTACTGTTTTTAATTTTATTACTTAATATTAAGTGCGTTAGAACAAAAATTAAAAAAAAAACAAGTGCGTGTCGGACCACGCAAAATGAAGGGTTCCCTAGGTAAATAATTGAAAAGATCCTATGAATAGATAGATTACGTAAGAATTTTTTTTTATTGAAAAATTAATGACATTTATTTTATAAACAAGCTAACACTATTTACACTAGGTACTAAATTAAATGACTAACTAACTATATAAAAACAAAAGGACAATATACGGTTTCGGTGTGAATCGGGTCCGTGAGATTTTAAATATTTTTTTATTATTAACGTTGTTCCATCACTATTAAGTAATTTTTTTACTATTACTTAATAGTGATGGAACAACGTTAATAATAAAAAAATATTTTCCCGGTATAGAACCCATACCACGCACAATATTAGGCAAATTACTCACGGACGAACCGTATGAGGGGTTAGGCGTATATACGTAATGTTATATATATTTATCGTACGCTGTAATTTGTATCGTGTACCTTTATAATAAAGAGTAGGTATTCTATCTATATATCAACACCTCTGCCTATCCCTTCGGGTATTAGCAAGCATGATGTGTTATGTTTACATGCGAGAACAGCCGCGTACAAAACCAAGTACGTTTTAGATAACGGAGTAGACACTTCAGTACTCGTTGGTACTGACTAATCGCCCGACTAGACTTAGTTCGTCACAATACCTACAGGATACGTCGCAAAAAAACGGACTACAACTAATAACTTTATTTATTAGAATTTTGAATTGCTATGCATTCATAAATGTAGGTATTAGTTGCTAATATTAAAGGGGGAAATTTGATTAAACCGAGAGAAGGCTATCGGCTGCCGTGTGCATAAAAGGAAGTCACGTGAGCTATTTAGTACGTCACAGACCACAGGAATTTTTTGGGTCAAAACTCAAACTCAAACTCAAAGCATTTATTTCAAATAAACCAATTACAGGCACTTTTGAATTGTCAATGGGTCGGTCAGTCAGAAAGATGAAGCTAGTTGCCCATTCCAAAGCGTAGTAGATCCCTATGGAGAAGAACGGGCAAGAAACTCCACGGACACTCTTTTAAATCATAATATTTTTACAAAATATTGGTTACATCGTTCATGTTGAAAATATACATGTGAGAACAATGTAGAAAGACGTGCACGTTAAAAAGACGTGCACGTTAAACGGGTTTTTGTTTGATGAAAATAGCATCTGGTTAGTTTTGGGTAATATTGACCCTTATCGTTAATTGATTAATATGGTTAAGGGGGAAATACAAAATCGGTCTGATGGGAAAATTGCATAAAGTATCTATGCACAATGCGTGGTAGTGGTATCTAGGAATAAGCTATCACAGGCTAGCATTATTGCTTGTAAAATATCGTTAGGCACTAGATCTATTTATTAATTAGAGAAATGGAAAAATCCATGTTTCTTTTAAGTAAGTGCTCTTGTATTATGTTGCTGAGTGGCAGAATATTATTTTTGGGGTGACTGTCATTTTACCTCCATAACCCAAAAGGCTGTCAGCAGACAGGCGCCACGCGTCAGCGCGACGTGACTCTAAGGTACTAGAGTACAATTTCCATGAAATTGTTCTACCAGAATTACGTCGCAACATCGCGTCACGCCTGTATGCGGAAGTCATATTTAGACTAGTAGAAAGTTGTTCTGTCAGCAAAACAGTCTCGGTTGTCATTCATAGATCTTTGACAGTCGTTACGGGTAGTCAGAAACAAAAAAAACTTACAACAGTTACTGGGTAGTGGAGGCCAAATAGGCAATCGCCCTATATACAATACTGGTATTCAGCTACATTCGGTTAGACTGGAAGCTGACCCCAATATAGTTGGGAAAAGGATGGGCAGATTGATTGAAGTGCAACTAACTTTAACCCTTACGGAAAATAGGCGTTCGGTTACGAGTATGTTAAAATGAATTAATAATATTTGCATTTTGGTTATTAATTATTACGTATTTTAGGGAAGTCAAAATACAGATTAAAATGTTATTTTATTAATAGTATTTCTAGTAGCTTCCGGATTTCATACACGTGTAATGCCGTGTGGTTAAAATGACCATTGCCCTAATTTACAGCTTTTTGGGTGATTGGTTGCTAGCGCGTCTGTCTGTGGGTCGATTCCCGAGTTGGCAAAATGTTATATTTTTTTACTAGGAAAGTCTTGGTTTGTGGAAACAGGTTCATTCTCTATTGGATCTACTGTACTTATTTAATGTGTAAGTGTAGATGTCAATACACGCACGCACGCTTTGTACGTTGTTTTGACAAATTATTTTGTTTAATAAACGAAATTTTGCGATGTCAACTGTCATTTAGTTTTTTTTCTAATTCTGATTTAGTAGCCATCTTGAATTTATTTGAACCCCAGTATAAGAGTATATATATAATTTTTAATTAAATAATTTCATCATCACTGCATTCAAATACGGTGAAGGAAAACATCGTGAGGAAGCTGGCATGTCCAAAACGAAAAATTCGAAGACATGTGACGTCACCAACCCACACGGGGCCCGCGTGGTGGATCACAGCCCACTCCCTCTCGGAGAGAGGAGGCCTGGGACACAGGCCTAGGATTGGGCACATTATAGGCTGATTATGTATGTTTATATGCTTAGAGTATTACAACGTTTCAAAAGAAATTATAGTTGATGATAACAGTCTGGAATATGACTCCATATAAAACTTCCACAGATGCAAAAACGCATTTTATCACAGACAACGGTGTTTTATTAACAATTAGTTCTAAATAATTGTTTACACTCATAATTCCGGTCTGTCCGTCCGTTTTATAGATAATAACACTGTATCTAAGAATTACCGTAACAGGAGACGCCGCGGGGTGGTCTAATATGTATTATTTCACAAAACTTGACACTAAATTATTACCTACAGCATTGTTTTTATTACAAAGAGTATCTTTTACAGTAGTTTTATTTAGGAGAAAAAAGGAGGGGCTTGTGGCTAAGTAATAACAGCCGCACGGGTCGATCGATCAGGTTAAGCTACGCTTGCTGTGGTTGGTCAGTGGATGGGTGACATCATTACATACCAAGACCTCTCCGTGCCTCGGAAAGCACATTCATTCGGCTCGTCCGAAACTCGAAAGTTTTACATCCATTCCTACCAAAAGGTATCGTATTACCCAGTAACTCAAATAGGCAGTCGCTCCATGTAAAATTCTGATATTCAGCTGCATCCTGTTAGACTGGAAGCTGACCCTAACATTGTTGGGAAAAGGCTAAGCAGATGGTGATGTCAGTATTACAAAAAAATGTGCTTTGCGAGGCACGGAGGGGTCTTGGTATGTAAAGGTGGTCACCCATCCACGGACCAACCGTGGCAAGCGTAGCTTAACTTGATCGATCGACCCGTGCGGCTGTTATTACTTAGCCACGAGCATGTTTTAAATTATGAGTTTAGTTGATTTTAGGGCAACATAGTTGGGAAAAAGCCAGAAAATAAAAATCCTGGCCAAAACGCAAGTTTTTCTGTAAGTCTAATTTTAATGCTTGACCTTTTATTTTTACTTTTTTTAAAACAAACATGTCCTGTTTTTTCTTTTATTTAAAAACAGGCGAATTTGGCTCTGTCGGTTCAGATTAATCTGGGTAAATTATACCGAAATATGTGATAAATATTATTATAATGAAAGATAAAAATCAGGTTCGTAATGCATCAAGAGTGGCTGATAGCTGAACTACAATGATATGGTAGTCAAAGAAATAAATACGATGTTTTCTTTGCTTATCTTCACATGAAAAGAAAAACAAGAGAACCTCAGTTTTCTTCAAAATCAGTTAAAAAGAGATGAGCATTTTTTTTCTTCTAAATAGTGAAACAGTATTATAGGATAAACAGACATTCAATTGAAAAAAAAAAATGTTTTTTTCTTTAACATTATTTTGCAAGATTTGGTCTGTATTTTACCAAAAATAATTAATAAGTACTTTTTTTTTTTTTAAATAAAGATGCTATTTTGTTCATCAATCTTTGGACGACTTTTTCCTTTCCGAAGTTTTGTTCGGCTAACTTTTTTCGACCTGTCATTCTGCCTACCCCTTTCTAATACATGACAAATCTATTTAGGCGACAATATAAAAAGTACTGTATGTTAGTATAGCCTATCTAGGCAGAGCTGTATGCTCGCCTTATCTAGGTTCAATGCTCACCAAAAGATAAAAAAAATATACCAGCCGACTGTTTCCTTTATGTAATACATACATTAGATTGTGTTGGACGCTAGGTAAAGCGTCGTTAGTCGAGGCTTAGATTGTAATGGGTGGGTGTTTTGAAAAAAGCTATGTAATTTAATTTTTTTGTTGTTTTGGGATGTGTCCGTGGAGTTTCTTGCCCGTTCTTCTCCATAGGAACCTACTACGCTTTGTAATGGACAACTAGATTCATCTTTCTGACTGACCGACTCCTCGACAGTTAAAGTGTCTGTAAATAAATAGTTTAATTGAAACGAATGCTTTCAATTTGACTTTAGTTTTTCCTATGAGGACAGCTACACTAACGGTCAATGATAAAATAGCTATCTTTATTAGTCTTCCTGGGCAGATATTATGGCTAGCCTGGTGATATTAGTTTCGTATTATTAGTTACCAACTTTTGCCCGCGGCTTCGCTCGCGTTGATTTAGAATTTGAAAATCAATTCGGGTTGTACTCTGCGTGTAATAAAATAATTCAATCATGATTTGAAAGACACGTGGCGCCATCTATTATCATAAGAAAGTTATTGTTGTTTTCCTCAGGAACAGTACTTTTTTTCGGGATGAAAGATACCCTATGTCCGTTTGTGTACACCTGACAACGTATATGCAAAATTTCATGATGATCGGTGCAGTGGTTTAGGCGTGACAAGGTAACAAAGAAATTTACTTTCGCATTATTTATTTATTTATTTATTTATATATACTTTATTATTAATAAACAACACACATACGCATTTATAATATTAAGTTAGGATTCGCACTATTGCAAAAGGGAGGAATTACAAAATGAGACGTACTGCGATCCTAACATAGTCACTTTTTATTTCCATAACTCTCAATATCGCTAAGTACTAGTCCTTTTCTTGCTAAAAATCAGAAAAGGTTGGATGGAAATTATGTCTTATAGTATTTGTTAAACCCGTCTCATGTACGTACCATAGTCAATCAATCTGCCTAGCCTTTTCGCAGTTATGTTGGGGTCGGCTTCCAGTCTAACCGGATGCAGCTGAATACCAGTATTTTACATGGAGCGACCGCCTATCTGACCTCCACAACCCAGTAACTGGGTAATACGATACCCCTTGGTAAGGCTGGTTGTCTGACTTTCGGGCTTCTGACGACCCGTAACGACTGTCAAAGATCAACGAATGACAGCCGGGACCAACGGCTTAACGTGCTTACCGAGGCACGGAGGAGTCTCGGTATGTAAAGATGGTCACCCATCCACGGACCGACCCCGGCAAGCGTAGCTTAACCTGATGGATCGACCCGTGCGGCTGTTATTACTTAGCCACGAGCTCCTCTGTACTATGTAGGTATCATAATGTGCCTATAAAAGTATAAATAAACAACAAATTCAGCCAAAAAGGTAACTAACAATTCATAGTCACTGAAGCGGGTAGGTGACAAGGCTAACCCTCCAGCGCCGGTGACGGCTGACGCAAATATTAACCCTTGAACGGCGGGTAACCTGTCAGTACGTAGTTAGGCACGATTTATATCGCGGCTACCTGTGGCTTCAATCTAGACGGAACTAACTGGCGTAGTGGGGCGTCTGACGGCTGTGGGCGGTTAGGAAACGCGTTTCCTAACCTCGTTTCCTAACGCGTTTTTTTTTTAAGTGCTAATGAAAAGTATCTTTCTTTTATTAATAGAAGATTAAGTACTTACAGATGTCTTGTTTTACGGATTTTCCAATACAATGTAAGTGGTATAAATTTAGGATTTGTTCAACTCAGCCTATCGCAGTACATTGCTGGACATCCGCCTCTCCCAGGCTGTGCCACAACACCCTGTCCTGCGCCTTCCGCATCCAATTTGTCCCAGCCACCTTCTTTTGGTCGTTGTCATAGGATTTTATGTTAGGTGCTTAATATTCACATTATTATCAAAATTATGTTTTTTTTTTTTAAATTGATGCCATTTGTTTTTGAACACATCAATCAATCTGCCAACATAGTTGGGAAAAGGCTACTTTTCCCAACTATGTTGGCGTCGGCTTTCAGTGTAACCGGATGCAGCTGCATACCAGTATTTTACATGGAGCGACTGCCTATCCACCCACCTCCACAACCCAGTAACTGGGTAAAGCGATACCTAGCCACGAGTGGTTAAGTATAATTAATGTTTATTTTCTGTTGTTTTAATCGTATTTAAGTATTTATCGATTGTTGATGCCTTTATCAAGTCATTTAGCTCTAAAATTAACAGATTAGGCTGAAAAACTGATTGACTCAAGTAATTGATCCTGAAATGGGAATTTTCAGCGTAGATCTACGACTCAGCAACCACCAAGGTTGTTGCGATTGTCTTAAGACCTTGGTCCTTAATTTACGTGAATTTTAGTAAAGAAAAGTAAGTACATAGGTTAGGTATTTGTTTTATTTGTGATTAATATTTAGAACAAACATTCTTGATCATTATAGTGCGTCTTACACTCTTGTTTTTTAACCGACTTCAAAAAGGAGGAGGTTCTCAATTCGTCGGAACCTTTTTTTTTTTTTTTTTTTATTTTTTTTTTATGTATGTTCCCCGATTACTCGAAGATGGCTGGACCGATTTGGATTTTTTTTATTTTATTCGAGAGGGTATACATCACAGTTGGTTCCATATAAAATTGATTAACTTTGCTTAGGTAGTTTTTGAGTTAGCTTCAATAATAGGTACGTATTTTTTCCCCACTTTTATATAGATGATATTCTAGTTTGTTTTGCAGATAGTGGTATTAGAATTTGTGTGGGGTAGGTACACAACTAAAAAGTGAAAAATAAAAACTTTTTTACAAAAAAATACAACCGACTTCCAAAAACAACACTACAAAGTGAAAAATAACTTTAATTTCGGAAGTCGGTGGCAGAAAACGAAAATACATTTAACTAGACACCGACTTCCGAAATTAAAGTTATTTTTCACTTTGTAGTGTTGTTTTTGGAAGTCGGTTGTATTTTTTTGTAAAAAAGTTTTTTTCCCTTCATATTAAAACTACGTAGAAAATTCGTAGGAATTATAATAAAACCAACAGTAGTTAAGTAGATGTCGGCTATAAAATAAACTAAGCTCGTGTTACTGACAAACGTTGGCAAAACTAACGTCGCGGCAATGTAAATATTATCGCATTGAGACGAACATCATAGGATACCGCATTTTTGTTAGCTATCATTTTTAAATCATAACTAAATTTTCCGAAGAGAACATCTGGATTCTTACAGGTCCCTTATAGAAAGTTTTTGATGTTCAGTACCCCAGCCTTAAAGGAGATGAATACGCTTTCATACAATCTTGGGCCTGGTTGTAAAAACATGAAATTGGTGTCAATTGATAGCTACTATATTATCAAACCATCACTGAACATCTTGCGGATTTTGGCGGTCTGACAGCCGAGTTAAAACAGATTTAATAAAAGTGAGGTTACGTAACAATCGATACTTAACAGCTGATTTTTGAAGTTTGAAGCTCGACGAGCAAGTAAACTACAGCCTCTAGTCGCTATGCCATAATTTACACAACGATCCATGGTGCCATTTCTGATACAATGCTACATAAAAAAATTCATAGAGAAGTGTGGAAGATTGCAGAAATCTTTGAATTAAGCTATGCTGTTTAAAAAGTTAGTAGGTACCATGATTGTCAGTGGACCTTTGTAACAAGAAACCTCATCATCATCTGCTTACCTTTTCCAACTATGTTAGGGTCGGCTTCCAGTCTAACCGGATGCAGCTGGATATAGTATTTTACATGGAGCGACTGCCTATCTGATCTCCACAACCTTTGTAACCAGAATAAGAATATGTATTCATCATCATCTTCATTTACAATATCATGTCTGGTATGTTATATTTTTACCACCAAAAGTTTTCATTAAAATTAAATACTTGCATTTTTTGTCATTACTAGAGTATATATTCACAGCTTAGCAAAACCATTTAAATTGAACCAACTTACGATATTTTCAAATAACTATTTGGTACTAATACTAAAATACCAAGCCCGTACATACATTTGATTATTTTATTATTAGTATTTTCCCAGACCTTGTTTGCCAAACTAGTCGGAATGCATGGTTGATGTGATTAACACATTGAATTGCTTCAATAATTTATGAGGCTAATATCCTTAATAATAGCATACCTATGTGTAATACAGTGCAATATGTCTGTTTCTAAAAGTCTAAATCGAAAATAAACTGGTCAAACGGGATATTAATCGGGAATAGTAAACTTAAGATGCTGATAAGTGCCAGCCTTGAGTGGTTAGCTTGCGTATTCTGTGATGATCTCACACAACGCGTCGTACGTCCAGCCAGTAATAGGACTCGCCCATCAAGAACCGCTGTCCCAAATAAGACGCATTATTAATTTATTACACATTAAAAAATATTAAAACACGACTAAATAAAAATAATATATATAACATAATATATTTTTTTTTAAATATACATTTTTATGTATAATTAATAAAATTATCTTTAAAATGGTGAAGGTTTCATAAAAATACGCTTGATAGCTTTTGCGTGATTCGCCGTTTTTTATCCGGTTTGACATAACTTTACAAATTAATTACACTATGTAATATTAACATTATCTAAAATATTCATATTATAATTATTAAGTTATTAAAAAAATGCTCTAATTTAAGATATATTTTTTCCAAATCACTAACACTACTCGTTTAGACTTGATCTTTAGTTTAAAATCATTAAAAGTCTCTTATCGTCGCCTTAAGACTCCAGACTACACATCTAAGTACCTATTCATTTAATTGTAATAAAAAATATTTTTCATAAGTTTATTCTGACATTTCATCTCGCAGTTAGCTCGAAAAAGTTCCCTAAACTTACATAAATGCTACAAAACCCTTTTACAGAATTATTATTAGCATTTATAATTCTTTCTGTAAAGAAAAACTTTTTATAATTTTCTGTGACTCTGAGCTACTTACAGAAAAATAAATGATTTCCACTAACAAGTTTAGTTGAACACACTGACGTCCAAAACCGACTTGCATCATGCAAACATTCACAGTAAGTCAATAGATGCAAGTTTTATTTTCTAAACTTTCGAATTGTGAAATGTCACTTGTGTGTTGCATTCCATGTTAAATAAAGGACATCGCCCACTTAACATTCGCAAGTATTGTTGATCTTCGATCGGAGATGATTAGGCGTCACTTCTTAGAACACGTTGACAAGTCACAACCAACAAATAAATGGCCACACTTGATTTTATAGCGCCTGTACTAACCCGACGGCTTCTGTTCGTAGAAGGCAATCACACTAATACTCGTATTTTAAAGACGAATGTTTGTGTTTGTATGTTTGTTACTTACACGCTCAAACGGCTGGACCGATTTGGATGAAATTCGGTATGTATATAGCTTATACCCTGAATTAACACTTAGGCTACTTTTATCCCGGTCTACGCGGGTGAAACCGCGGGGCGCAGCTAGTTTTGAATAAGTTTATTTAAGTTCGTCTACTTGTACTAAACTCACGTATAAACACTTCTCTTGATTTAAGTAGAGCGTGTATTTTTTAGAATAGTAACACTAAATGAGCCAGCTAAATTATAAGTGTTTACACGGTCTAAGTCACTAAATGCCAGTAGCTAAATTATTATAATCAAATACCTATTTAAAAAAAAAAAAAAAATGACAATAATAGAAGTAAAAGACACTATGACCCAAAAATTACAATCAAACAACAATATTATAATTACAATTTTACTAAGCCACTAATTAAAAACTGCGCAATTTGTGCTAAAACTATCCTTGTACACAGTGTGACTAACCCTTCCAGTGTTGTTTCGCTAGGCTATTATCTAGCCCGCGTTATTGACCTCACGAAGGACAAGGCTACAGTTGTTTACTGTTTCCTACATTTGTACCTAAATCTGTGTCCTGCCCTGCGTACTAACGTTACAAGATTGAGAGCTGGAGAAATTATTTCTCCTTTTGTCTTTTAACTATTTTACGTATAGCCGTTTTATTTATTTATTGTAAACAAGGCAAAAGGTAGCAAGTGGCGTTCTGTAGTTTCTGCCTACCCCCATGGGAAGAAGGCGTGAGTTTATGTATGTTATTTATATTAAATTATAAGGTGGCTTTTGTCTTAACTATTTTACTTTACGACTAGTACAGAAGTATGGAAAAACACACATGTTGCGCCGATCCCGAATAAATGATTCTTTGAAAATTTTTATTGATTACTGTTTTAGATTGATTAAGTATAGCTTTTGCACGCGGCTTTGCCCGCGTGGATGTTGGAAATTATCCCACGGGAACGTACTACCGGGATAAAAAGTATCCTATGTCCTAAGCCATCGTCTATCTATGTGCCAAATTTCATCCAAATCCGTTCAGCTGTTTTAGCAAAGAAACAAACAATCTCATTTTCGCTTTTTAATTAGCATAGTTGTTGTCATAAATTATAATTAATTATGAAAATAGCTTTGTTTTAAGCGCAAAATAACTACAGTGGTTTTTTTTTTGGTTTTGTAAAAAGATAAATAAGGACCAATTTTAGAAGCTGATGTTTTCGGTTTGATATTCTGCCTTCCAGCACTGACTTTATTAAGTCATTTGAAATTATTTACTGATATATTGCCACATGGAAATAAAATTAAGAGTGATAATTATTTTTCACTTAATCTTTCTAACTTAATTTGCGTGGTAGTCAGCATAATATTTTGCTCCTAATTTCAATCGAGATTTCATATTTCTTCTAAAGAAAATAGTATTTATAAGGCTTTTGTTTTAATACAAAAACATAAACGTAACTCGAGTAGAACAGATAATTTATTCGAGCTTTACTATCGGATATCGTTTACTTTCCTGTTTTTAAAGAGAGATCTTAATTTTAGTCCTTAGCGATTCCAGCCCAGTTTTTATTCTGCGACGAATAACGAATCATTATACTTTAAAAATAGTTTTCATTTTGGCTTTAAAGCTAAAACAAATTGAATGTTACTACATTTTTGGTGGGTTTTTTCAATTATAAAGATGCATGTAGCTTTATTTGGTCGCAATAAGTTATGAATTTTATTTATTAAAGTAGGTACTTATGTTTATGTTAAAAAAATATTACCAGTTTTTTTAGAGGTCTCAATTGGGGAAATAACTTGTAGATTAAATTATTTACGATAATTTTAATTGTAACGGATATCTAATTTTAGACAAAATGTTATCTAAAACAATCATTTTTATGTAAATATTACCGGTAGGTATTTATCTGATATTAATTAGTACTTGGTACCTAAAACATTTATCAAAATTAAATTTCCTCTATATTAATAACATGTTTTTTTTATTTTATTTATTTAATGTTAATAACTAACTTTTTAAAGGTATCCTATCTTTATAAAAAATACCATCTGTTGTTGTGTGAAAGAATGACAAACAAACATACTTTCCCATTTATAATATTATATTAGTAGAAATGTAGTAGATATTGCTATTGTAGTTTTACCCGACTACAGCAGCAAAGGAAGGGTAATGATTACGTATGTATGTCTGTTTAATAATCATTATCGTAACGTCTTGAAGTTCATCGCTAATCGTACCATGTTTGCGTATAATTCTAAATTTTTATCTATCTAGCCCAGGCACACGTGTAAAATTATGAATTCGATCGATTTGGCAAATAGGTCACTTCATATGTCAATATTTTGTAGCGAAATAATGAGTTATAGACACGCTGCGTATGTTGTTGACGCGTTCATCGGAAAGCCTATTTTTAGTAATGGCCGTTTACGGGTTAATGTTGCTGGTATTTTAATTGTTAAAAAAATAGGGATGATGCCTGGGTAAAAAAAAAATAAATTCTATTTAGTCGTATTCTATTTACGTATTTTTGTTTTTTCATTTTAATAAAAAAAATATAAAGATAAAACGCATTAAGGTTGGGGAGTGGGGGCTCGCTACGTCACAAATATAACAAACTACGTATAAAATCCAGCAAGGAGTGACGTCATGCCACATTTTAACCCAACGTATCGCCATTATCTTTTGATTACATAAAAAAGAAAAAATACGTGCCCAATGGTTTTTAAAATCTACATGACTGATAAAATAAATTTTTAGGCATAATCCCTATTACCAATCTAACAATAACTTATGGGAAAAATTTGATTGCAAAATTTGGACAGACTTAAGTATAGTCTAGCATTGTAAAGTTTTGTATGTACCTACCTTGTACAAAACTATGCAAGTAGCTGGCATGCCATTGTGACATTCACCAATCAGAAGTTTTTATAGCACACGGCGTGCAAGCTACTTGCATACTTTTGCGTAAGTTACAGGCATGTGTATTCTCGCCCTTAGGAAACTTAATTATTGACTTTAAGATCAACACCGTACCAGTAGGTGCCTATTGCAAATAAATGTTTATGATTATTAATTTACCAATTCTAGAATACGTATCTGTGGAAATATAACCCTATACTTGTTACGTTTCTATTTCAATACCATTTTGTCAATTTCATTTAATAATTAAGTTTATTTTAACAATATTTTGTAATTACTTATATAGAGTAGCATTTTCATAGTTGGTGTTAATTTATAGAAACTAAAACAGATAATTTTTAATATTGTGAGTAATTCATAAATGGGTATTTTGGTTAGCACTATTAATTAAGTACGTATTAAGCTTTATAGTCTTGTAAAACTGCATTATTCGTAGAAAGATGTTAAAAATACAAGTTTTAGTGCATGTAATTTTTTTTTAAACAATTGCTTTGCAAAGCATTTTTGTATTATATTATAAAATAGTTCTCAGTAATGACTATCCCCCTTATTCATAAAAAACTAAAACGCTAAAACTAAGACGCGTAGAGCGTTTTGTTTTTTAT
The DNA here is from genome assembly GCA_946251885.1 of Cosmia pyralina. Classification (NCBI taxonomy): domain Eukaryota; kingdom Metazoa; phylum Arthropoda; class Insecta; order Lepidoptera; family Noctuidae; genus Cosmia; species Cosmia pyralina. Next base: position 1,747,609 of record OX276354.1, read on the forward strand.
GAATAATTGAGAACTTACTAAAATTGTTTTCAACGTTTTATTTATTTTGAAAAAAGGTAGATAATAATCTAGTACGTATTACATTAAAATAATTTAACCATATTACGCTTTAAAAACACTGTGGTGCGGAAATGAAGTCTAATTTGAGTAAAACGACATAATGTTAGATTTAAAAACAAAGCTTTATAATTGAACCGTTTTAACCTCCAATGTATTACTTAATTTATTTATCTCATTTTCATAAAGAGAAATTGGAAAACTGAAAATCCCTTTGAAAACTAGGTTTTAATTCATGGCCCTGTATTTGGCGGGAAAGCGTTGACTGCAGGGTTGACAGCTGTCGTCACGTGGCACAAATTGTCCGTCGCGTTTGATGGCACGAGAAACTATTCATTTTAACATTACTCAAATAAGACCCATTTTAAGAAGAAAATTTTACAGAAATAAAGAAAGTGTTTGCATCTAGCAGAGATTTTAATAAAAATATAATGCTTTTATGAACTCTTTAAAAAATATTTCAGAAGATTTTCAGAGACAATTTTGTCTAATTCATATTAGGTAAAAGAGTTTAGAAGCTTAGCTGATACAAGTGTTAAATGAACTAAGTAATAAAAAAAATTACATTTAAATCTATGTTATAACTTAAGCCATAGCATAAAGTCAAGCCTATATATACATAGGGATAGTCAGAGGTGTTTATCTACTAGGAGGTAAGTTTACTAATAACCCAAATCCGGACTACAAGACATAAAATAATAATTATTAATAATTGTAAAATGACGAACACATTATCGGGTTAGTGTGCATTAGAACTATTTTTATATGCACTTAAGTTGAATGCACTGTGAATAGGTAAATACACATTGCAGTTTGTAATTGATAAAGGAAAAAATGTACTTTATATTCTTTTTATGAAAATTAATGACGATAGTTAGGTTTAGAATGTTCTTTTTGTCAGTTTAGAGTTACTAAACACCTATACGAGTATATACCCAGTAACTGGGTTGTGGAGGTCAGATAGGCAGTAGCTCCATGTAAAATACTGGTATTCAGCTGCATCTGGTTAGACTGGAAGCCGACCCCGATATAGTTGGGAAAGGCTAGGCAGATGATATACACAAACACAAACTCACTCCTTCCTCCCATGGGGGTGGCAGGCAGAAACTACAGAACGCCACCTGCTACGATCCTTACATACTGCTTTTTCTATACTTTACTTTTTTTTAGTTATTGTGTGAAAAATTAGTAAGATGTTACAAGTTTATTCAGAGCTTTAGTTGAATATGGATGAAGCTTTTAGATTGTGTTTAAGATTTATTATAATAAAATGATTTAAAGTTGAGAGACATAGAAAATTATATGTTCTAAATGTATGAAGTTTCAAACGTTTTTAGGTAATAAAGTGATTCAGTAGGTATGTTTTAGTGTATTTATAAAATAAAAGAAGAAGTGTTATTCTTTAAAGTAGAATGTAGGAATGTTTAAAACTTTATTTCTTTCTAAGTTAACTTATGTATGTTAGATTTTAAGAAAGGAATGCTAATGCTTTAATAAAAATGGGTGCGACTATAATTCGTCTATCATCAACATTATAAATAAAACAGTATCAAGTCTAATCTAATTAAGCGATTACTTAGTTGTACGTCACTTTCAAATTATCATATTTTAATCAATCATCTTTATTTAAAAAATAGACAAAATTGGTTTCGACTTAATTAAAATATTAACTTAAAACTCATCATTCGCTTAAAATTCGTACCTACAACGAAAGTATTTTGTATCTTAAAATAGTTGTCTAAAGTTGCCGAAAGAATTTAACTTCTCAGTAATTGACGGCGTAATTTATAAGATAAAAGAGTTTATTATGAAAACGATAAATTAAAAATATGCGAAAAAAATGAAACATATTTTAACACAAGAGCGCGCATTGTTGCAAAATGAGGTTATCCGTATAAGTCTAACACATTTTTTTGTGCAAATAAATTTATCTGTATGCCACGACCTTGCTCCCAGCTATCGCCAAATTTTGCTAGTCCTAACGTCACATTGATAACTAGGCAATCTAGAATAACTTACCCGTTTTAATATTAAATGATTGTTACAAATCCTCACAGCACAACACTTTGGTCACAGTTTATTACGATTATATAAAAAAATAATGTGTTTAGTTTAGTCCGCTCATGTCCCGAGAGTGCAGAATGTTGTTATGGGCCGCGGACGGGGTTATGCACATCGCTTGTACGCCGGCAGCCAGCCGACTGGCGCGGCGCGCACGCAACTTCCATGCTCCCCGCGCCCCCCCGAAAAAAATACAACCGCGAAAAATATGGCGGGAGCCGACACGCAAAAACTGAAGGGGTGCGCTCCGCGTTCTCTTGCTGAGGTTGTATGCTAATCCATCGTGTGCTTCGCCCTTTTTTCCGGGGTGGGGGGTGGGGGATGCAATTAAAAAGCCGCGCGTGCGTGTGGGGGCGCGATTAGAAAGGAGACGGCGGACGGAATGAGTCTGTCACCGCTTTTTTTTACTTTTTTCCTAGTCTGGCATTTTGTGTACGAATGCCTAGGTAGACTAAATCGATGGACTGTCTGAATAGATTATTGGTCGAGTACTGAGCGTAGGTACCTTAGATACATGTATCGTGGCCGTTATCTAAGAAATGAGATGATGCGCCATTTTTTTTTTATAGTTAATGTTTGTTAATTGCATTTGTAGGTTAGATATATTGTAGACTTTAATTTTTGCTTAATTAATGTTGATTAATTACGGGTTTTTTTCTACCTTTAAGTTAGTTAAATTGGTCGTATTAGATATAAGTCTAATAGTGTAATTTTGTAACAAATACGTCAAATAAAACGCTTTATAGGATAAGGGTCAAGATAAATCCTAAATGGTTCCTTTTTCATAATACTGCTCCTGTAGCGATCACCTGAAAATGGACACATCTTAAACTTAGGGAAAGTCATACTCAGAAAATGTGCGGGCGATGTCCTTTGCCTAAAAATGCCTAAAATAAAAGGGATGGTTACATTTTCTCGTCGTATTACATAAATTCGAAATTTCGACGACTGATCTTGCATCAACCATCTTTATCCCTCCTTCTATTTGCTTTCTTCGCACTATAATAGCTGGCCCCGCAACAAAACTGCAAATTAATTACTATTTCACCATCCAACAATAGTAAAGACGTTTTTAAAACCTGCTCCACCTAATCTATGTGCCTTTCTGTATGGACAATGGTGTCGCGATCGGAAAGGGGTGTTTTGCACGGTTGCAGCTAGCTCGATGTTACTTCGGACCTCATCTTGCAACAGAATGTGGGAATACGGAGAGGTCTGCTTAGACGGATAACCATCGCTAACGGCTTGAGTTTGCAGTTTTTTTTAAAAATAATTAGACTTACCGTTAAGTGAGGGAATTATTTTGGCAGTTTTAAAGGGTTGAGAAATGCGTGTTTGAGTAGGAAGGGAATTTCTAGGAGATGAGAGAGACTTTAGAAGCAGTTTTGAATTTATTTGCTTTCTAATAGGCGTTTAAAACGTGATTAGGATGTTTTTTGTTATTGTTTATTTCTTATAAACATTGAACTTCTCATACTTGTACTAATTTAACTGTAGTTAATAAGTTTGTTTCTACAGTTTGAGAAGTTTTTATAGTCTTGGTATTTGTTAGTAATTAGTGTCTTTAATTAAATGTAATTTCCTCATTGTTTAACTATTGATTAATAATAAAACGTGTAGGATCTATTACTGCCTTAGCCAACAGAAGCTGTTTAATAACTACTGTACCTCCCTTTCCGTGTGATAAGCAGAAATCAAAGCTGCGATTTCACACAACCCGTAAACTTTTTAAAACTTAGACTTTTACTTACACCCCCATAATATCTTCATTCTTCTTAAACATGATAAGCAGAACTGTCAAGGATCTGATACATTAAATAGATAAAAGAAACATAACTCATAAATTAATTCAAAGATAAAAAAAAATGTCGGCCATATGCAAAAAAATATGCTAGACCAATAGGTTTTGGTGACACACTTAGATAATTTGTTTTAGTGATAAGATAATGTTTGTGATAGTTCTAGTTTGGTTCGGGAAGTTCTAGGTCAATATATTGCTAGCCGTAATCGGGCTAGACGTAATTGTTGCAAAACATTTTTTTTAATTAACAAAATTATTTCATTAAAATGTTTTTTTAGCAAAGTAAAAATTCGTTAAATTACGTTAAATTTAATTGTTTTGGTTTTAATTTAACGTAATGTCACACAAATAATGTTTAGGTCCCATTATTAATTGAATTACTGTCTTAAAAAACTGGAAACAACTTACTTAACAAAATAGAAACTAATTAATAACTAAAAAGTCTTAACAGAAACTAAAAAAAAATTAACTTGACAAAAAAATAAATAAATCACACGTTAAAAAGTACAAAAATCCGTTTCGCTACATTAAAATCCGCGGGACTTGTTACAAAATAACAATGGTAAGGTCAACGAAGGATGCAATTCTTTACCGATCCTAATTATTTATGCAAGATTTGTCTAACTCGAGGTCCGGCGTCGCTTGCAAGTTAGCTATCCCCTGCATCCACGGACTTAACATTAACATAATAATAACACAGCTATTCAGAGGGTTAAGCTAATTGTGAACATATTAAAATCAGAGTGTCTATTGACCATTCTTATTTTATAATATGCAAATCTTCCAACTTAATATATTTTTTAAACATTTCTGTCAAAAGAAAAAATAGTTCTAAAGTTTGTGAATTTTTAATTTTACTTCCGGATTTTTAAATGCATAAATTGTGGAGATAATGTGAGAAAATACACGGAGTTTTGTACTTTTAGCAGTTTATAATGCAGTTGAACGGCTAAGTGACTTACCTTTTCTATCGACCGCCGTCGAACGCACAAAAATGTAACTCAACAAAAACAAAGTTTAACAAAGTCACTAAGTATATGAGAAGCAACGTCCGGTAACAGAACACGACAGACAAATAAACAAACTTAACCCAAGTGTTGACAAAATATGCACCAATAAAAACTATTCGAATAGTAAAATTGGGATAGAATTCGGCGAGTTGTGCGAGACTCGATTTACGATCGTCAAGCGCCGACCGGCCGGCCAATCCGTCAGGCAACCGGTCCGATGTCCACACACGCACGTGAGAACTTCGCTCCAAGTTCGACTGAAAACTTTCCCCGACACGCGTCCGATAGTTCCGCGCCGCGCGCCCGCTTAAACTTTAAAAATATTTTTTTTTTTTCTTAAGACCGAACCCGTAATTCCAAAAATTTAATTGCGGCTGTTAATTTCTATCCTTTTTTTTTGTGAGTAAAAGTTTTTTTTCCGAGGCGTCCACCCGTCCGGTCGGGTCCGGCCGGTCTGCAATATTAACACGAGCCGCGTCCACCTTTTGTAATGAAACGTTCACACATGCTTCCGCATTACCGTCCCGATGCCATCAATAATGAAGCCGGGCGGGAAAAAACAAAACGGGGCACCTCTCCCGGCGAGGCGCCCGCCGACACTACAGCCTCCTCGTCAAAGATCAGAATTGCATATCTGGGTTGCGTTAATGAGCGGGGGTAGGGGGTTTATGGGGGGTCGAAAAAGTGGCACCGCTCGCGCGCGAATATAAATTCATCGCCAAAAAATCATTACGCGGGGGGTGGTATTACGGGGCTTCGCTGCGCGGGTTCGTCCGTATAGTTTTTAAATCGGGCGCTCATTCGGCGCGGCGCCGCGGCGGGCGGAGGCCGCGACTGCACCTCGTCGCTCCCTGCACCGCACTATGCTCCTCAACTATCACGCATGCACTTACTCCGCGCACCCAAGACGAGCCAAGTTCAAGCGAACAGACGTAGTAGGGCTACGAACTAATAAAGGTTCCAGAAAACTGAAACCTGGCAACACTAATCCAGCATCCGAAAAAGAGAAATGAATAAATACGCGGCAAATTAATGCGACGTAGCGTGAGATGGATTGATTTTTTTTCAAACGGAAAGAGAAAAAAAGAGGTTTCACGTGTATGCAAATTCCTCTTTTCGACGACGATCGTAATCAATTTGTGCGTAGGAAGCAAGCACTTCCGCACACACACACACACACGCACACGCACGCACACACACGCCCCTCAAATTAAATCTAATACAAAATTGCGTTTTATGTTGATGCTAGTGTAGATGTGTGTAGGGGAGCACAATGCGAACTCGCGGGTGTACAGTCGGCCCCAACGCGCTGATTAGAAAATTAAAAATTACGTCATCAATTTTTATCTACTTTTATATTTTGATATATGATTATTTCATTTTTGATCAATCAAAATTGAAAAGTAAAACTAAACTGTCAAACTATCTTAATTAGTTTAATTACTTCACTAATTACGTTACATAAAAGTTTAAAGTTACTATAATTGTTGACGTTTGCATAGTTATTACTAGATTGTGAAAACTTATAAAAACACACGCGGTATTGGCGTGCTAATCTAACAGGTGGCAAACCAACCGCCCCCGTATGAAATCTCCATGTTATAATAGAAAATATAGTCGACAACATTTCTATTCAGTTTAGTTAGCAACAGAGTTCCAACTAACATTTTGTAGCGGTTATAACAAATTTCCGTCAACTCTTGCTATAGAAAATAACAAAAAAGAGTAGAATGAAAAAAAAATCTGTCACCAATAAAAAAAAAACATCATTGTATAAAAAAAAAAGCTTATTTCCAGCAATTGACCTCCAAAGACTAAGTTTTGATTTCTAATCAGTAAGCGTAGATCTGTTTTCTGGCTACCCTCATTTCAAATCTCAAAACTAGTTCCTACCCTCAAGAAAGGACCTCCTTTGGGATCTACCAGAAACTATTTTTTACATCTTGATAGATTTCGATAGGCTTGAACTTGAATATTTAATTTCCAATTCCTGGAGGGTAGTCGCGATTTCTTCGTTTCAATCTATCGTTTGTTTTGGGTAACTAGATGTATTTATTGATACGTTTGAGTCCGAATCTTGCGCAAGGGCACAGAAAACGTTCAAGAAAGTTCTCCTAAAATGTGTAAAAAGAATTGACTCTTTCTCGATTTGGATATCAATAAATTATGTAATCTTTAAAAACTTCCAAGCCTTGGTCGAGTGTACGTAAATAGGCAGACTAAATTAATTAACATTCTCATTCGCAATATCCCAATATCCCAATTTACGTAGAGTCTGCGCAGCATGTCCCTTTCTTCCATACTTCTCTATTAGTCGTCATCTCGGTAGTCACTCCCTTTCTAGCCATATCATCTTTCACACAGTCCATCCATCGTTTCTTTGGTCTTCCCCTACTCGTATAGCCACCGACATTCATACTCAAAACTTTCCTCACGACATTTTCCTCATTCATCCGCATCACATGCCCATACCATGACAACCGATTTCCGCACAACTTTTCAGTCACCGGTGCCACTTTCAGACTTCCTCTTATGTACTCATTTCTTATTCTATCCATTCGTGTAACACCACACATCCCTCTTAGCATTCTCATCTCAGCTGCATGCAATTGCTTTTCATTCATCTCTTTTGTGGCCTAACATTCTGATAGACTAAATATTACTACCTACTATACATTTTAGAAAGATGCAGACTAATTATAACTCAATCAAATTCGATATGATCAAAAACTAAACACCAAATTCATCAGCACCATCTAAATTGAAAAACAAAAGTGAATCAACAAAATTAAATGCACATTTTTCCATCTCTCATAGCATTAGCTCATTACGAGAACATCCAACAATTCTTCATCCGACTGTACTTTAAAACACACACCAGCGTAATGTTAAAAATGAATTACTAACACATAGGCACGCCTCCCTCCCCGTTATACTCATTTTCATTTCGATGTTTTTGGGTTTTTGCGCAGCCAGGGGTGGGAACACCCCCCACAACCCCACACCCTCGCCCTATGAAAATAGGATATATTTTTATGTTTTATTTGCCCGGAAGCCAGTGCTTAGTTGCATGTTTATTAGAACTTTTTATTAGTAGAGACTGTACTGTTTTTGCCTTTTTTCCGGGTTACCCGGTATCAGATGATTTGCGATGACAATTCTATGGCGCACAGTCACGACATGTTTGTTTTACCATTACGCGTTTTATTTGTGGGTTTTTGTTGCAATGAACTAATATATTTTGGGTCATCTTCAAATCGATGGCTGAAGGAGCCGACGCACTTGTTATTCGAACTACTTTGATGTCTTCAACTTTTTTTTTCGTCTTATGGTACTCTGTCTTGCCGGGGTACGTGAAGTTCAAAGGGAGATTTAATTAGGGAGCGAATGTAAGATTTCACGAAATGAATATTTAAGGCATCTCAATTGACGGTAAAAATAAATTCATTCATTCACAATACCGAAAAATAAGCAAGTGACTTGTAAGCTGGTACAAAAATACTTGTTGAAGCCTACCTTTTTTTTTATGTAGCTAGCATTTTTTAATATACAAGGCAAAGATCCATTTGACAAATGAGCATGATCTTAAGAGGATTATTAAATATTATTAGATACTTTAACTTTATCCGAGTTATTTTTTACTGCAATGGTTAGGTAATTGATAGATTGAATGATAATATCCTTGGTAAGAGATACTGAAGCAAACACAACGTTGTAAAACTTAGGAAGACAAGGTCTGCTCTCTTTCTATTTTGATTGCAACAGGAAGTTCTGTGACAGCAAACCTGTGTCTTACAGGAAACTTGTTTTATAATCATCAGATGCAGCTTCCTTGTAAACCCATTGCAAATAACAGATCCGCAAAACTAAATGATCACATTTGTCAAATTAATGGGTGACTGTTATCACAAACATAAGATTATCTTATTGCTGTCACAGCTTCAACCCATTTCAAGACACCACAGACTAAAGACTAAAGAACTCAGTAAAATAATTCCATAAAAATAAATCTCTCATAATCTAAGAGATTATAAATAACAACTTATACTTAATTAAATAATAATATAAGAATAATAATATGTTATCCTAATTTAATCGAAATTATTAACAAACCAAAACATTCATCGAAAATTTCCTACCTAAAGACAGTAGCACCTTGCTTATACCCTAAACTCCAAATATCGTCATCAGCATCCCCTACATCCATCGAAAGCCGGACATAATCCTGTCCAAACTTATATTACACCAATCAAATCCCACAAGCGGTGTTTAATTACTAGCTAATTAAAGATAAATGGTTTGGTTCCACGTTGGATTTAACTCACAATATCAGATAATTGTATATTATTGAATGGATCATCAATACTGTGTTTAGTGAGGGCATGTGGACTGGACTAAACCATAACAACATAACATATTGTGTGTTCACTAATTAGTTGAATGGTGCTGGGTTTCTGAAGTCTTCAAATAGGATGGTGAATTCATTTTTCCTGAGTACCTTAGAGACAGCTAATTCCAAAGGCGGCAATCTGTGTTTTTATCCAAAAATGAGTTATTGGCATGGCAACACAGAAAATGTTGAATTATAACGTATTATTTAGTGATTTGGCAACAAAACTAGCGTTTTGCCATTCAAAATGCTCATCAAAATCTGAAGTTGCGATCAAATCGGGAATTCTGTCATATTTCATTATCTCTAAAAATAAAAAGAGAGTCCTGATTGACTGACTGACTGACTCATCAACGCCCAGCCCTAACCCTTGGACCTAGAAAGCTCGTACGTTCCCGTGGGATATTTTCCGACATTCACGTGGGTGAAGCCGGTGGCAAAAGCTAGTCAAAAATATTCATCCACCGGTTTCCTTGGCGATTAAATAATTTGTACATAATTTTGATTTGTACCTAACCTTTAAAGCAAATAACCAGCCGAAAATTTACGAAAAGTCAGATTGTCACATTTTGAAATTACTCTCTCTCTCCCTTATTATTTGTCTCTTGACTCTTATGGTAACCGAGCTTCCTGAGCAGCTCAAGCATTACTGAGTATTCAAAAATGCAATATCGAACCATTAGGTCACAACTATGGAACAATTCTTGTTTAAATATTATTTAGTTTTACTGATTTACTTGCCCGCGGCTTCACTCGGATTTTATGAGATTTTCTGCATTTAAGAGGAGAATAAGCATTACATATTTTAAGTCAGGATATCCACTCACGCGATAAATGCACTATTTGACCTCCGCAACCCAGTTACTGGGTAACACGAACCCCTTGGTAAGACTGGTACTCAGACTTTTGGGCATCTGACGACCCGTTACAACTGTCAAAGATCCTCGAGTTACAGCCGGGGCCAACGGCTTAACGTGCTTTCCGAGGCACGGAGGAGTCTCGATATGTAAAAATGGTCACCCACCCACGGACTAACCCCAGCAAGCGTAGCTTGACTTGATGGATCGGTCCGTGCAGCTGTTATTACTTAGCCATGAGTTCCTCCACGGTCATAACACCTTAAACGTAAAAAAAAACTACCTTTCAAACTCACACATATACATAAAAATCGTCTAAAGCGCTCTAAACAACATTAAACCCCGGATCACAACCCCCCTAGCACAGTCAAAGTATAACCTAACACAGACGTAGGGGGCTGAAACAAAAATAAACTATGCTACGAGGCAAGGGGTTATGTCGTAGCAAGTTCGTAGGCGCCTACGATGCGTAGACGTCTACGAATGTATTCGATGTGTTGTTGACAGGGGGTGAGTTGGTCAGTATGGGGTATTTATAGTAGGGAATAATTGGATTCTTTTTTATTTTGTTAGTTGTTAAAAGGCTCTAAGATAGGAAAACAATTCTATACAAAGGTTTAGATAACTAGACAAAAAAGCTATTTGTGAAAAAAAAAAAATGTTTTTCAAAGGTTCTGGTTTACAAAAACTGTTGTGATGTAGTTCAAATCATAGTCAATCTGCCTAGCCTGCCCCCAACTATGTTGGGGTCGGCTTCCAGTCTAACCGGATGCAGCTGAATATCAGAAATTTACATAGAGCGACTGCCTATCTGACCTCCACAACCCAGTAACTGGGTAGGTAATACGATACCCGTTGGTAAGACTGGTTGTCAGACTTTCGGACTTCTGAATACCCGTAGCGACTGTCAAAGATCCACGAATGACAGCCGGGACCAACGTGCTTTCCGAGGCACGGAGGAGTCTCGGTATGTAAAGATTTACACACATTCCCACATTTCCCCTAAGAGCCATTGTATCAGAATAATATAATAATGAAAGCATTGCAGACTGGTCTTCTAAATCGAAAATAATATTACAAAGCAAAAATGCCCCTCCCTATGATGTTACCGTTTAATCTCACCCCTAGCTATACCAATACCAGTCTGTTCTAGACAGTTTTTATGCCATGCAGAAAAAGAAGGCTTCAATAGCTAAGGGGTGAAGTGGACAACGCAAAGGATTATCAAGGTAGCCGTATACCAGGATTCACTTCCTAATTTCGAAATACGTTTCATCTAAACATAACTGCTCTCAAGGGCAGCTTCGTCATACTAGTATTTGTTATTAATGAATGTCCTGTAAAACGAGGAGCTCGTGCCTAAGTAATAACATTTGCACGAGTCGATCAACCAGGTTAAGCTACGCTTGCCGCGGTTGGTCTGTGGATGAGTGACCAACTTTACATACCGAGACTCCTCCGTGCCTCGGAAAGCACGTTAAGCCGTTGGTCCCGGCTGGCATTCGTGGATCTTTGATGATCGTTATGGGTCGTCAGAAGCCCGAAAGTCTGACAACCAGTCTTACCAAGGGGTATCGTATTACCCGGTTACTGGGTTGTGGAGGTCAGATAGGCAGTCGCTCCATGTAAAATACTGGTATTCAGCTGCATCCGGTTAGACTGGAAGCCGACCCCAACATAGTTGGGAAAAGGCTAGGCAGATTGATTGATTTTGATTGAATGTCCTGTAAAGCATTTTGACAGGAGCGTGGGGATTGGCATCAGAATAGAGAGGCCTTTGCTCCTATGCTCAGCAGTGGGTGAAGTCGGGCTATGGATGATAATGATGAAAGCATTTTAATGCAATTCGAATGCAAAACAGTCCGTCAAAATGTAGCATTAAAAACCTGAGTTCGGTGAAATACAAGGTGTAAGTGTAAACAGTGGCAATCTTTTAAGGGGTCATTGTACTCATCATTATGAACAACTTTTACTATGGGACTAAACCTGAAATCGCGAAAAAAATCAGCTGTTCCATACATTCTAACGAGTTATGCGAACATAGATGTACTGAACAGCAGATTTTTTTTTCGCGATTTCAGGTTTGCTTCCACAGTAAAAGTTGTTCATAATGATGAGTACAATGACCCCTTTAAAGGATTGCCACTGTTTACACTTACACCCTGTATACATATAGAAAGTAAATTGTGTTGCAGAATAATTGCCTTTAGGAAGCGCATAAGCATGAGCGTTTATGATTACATTCGTAAAGGAGGATGCACGATAGCTTCATGATCTGACTGACTGACTCCTTGACTACTTCAAAAGTGCTTGTTTGGGTCAGTTTCCATCAAAAGGAAAAATCCCCGCGGATGCTCGAACACGCAGACATCACGCTTGATGTGTGCGTCGAATTTTATACTTGAAGTCAATATTAATACAGTTACTTATTCAGTGAAATTTAAAAAAGTGCTAGAGCATCCGCGGAGATTTTTCCGTTTGGTGGAAACAGATTCTAAATTGTTTATTTGAAATAAATGCTTAGAAATTGAGTTTGACGATAGAATATTCCTAGAGAAGCTACAAAATTCTCAATATAATTTGGTAGTCAGTGTATAGTAAACAATACCTAAATCAAATAGATTCCTTTTTAGGAAACACACGATACATAATTCTAGCATATATAAATTATGTGTCATCTCATAAATTACATTGTACATAGTTGATACTTTTACTAACTTTTTTCCCATAAAAACTATCAGTTCGTTCTATCCCTTCTTACATTTTGTTATCAAGGTAAACTAAATTGGTTGAAATTAACCTAACCTAACGCGCTTTAGATCAATTAGTTTGACGTTGAGTTAACTAAGTTATACCTGAGTCCGGAATTTCTTCGTAAAATATAAATAACAAAGTTTCTAAGAATTAGATCAACATTTTTTTGAAAAACCTATTAACTTGCAAATTTAGTCATTCTAGAAATCGGAATGTTATGAATTGAGAACTGCTGACGATTATAGGTCCAATTTTATCTAAAGTAATTTAATAATTTCTCAGAATTTTCCATATCATTGTGTACGAGCGTTATTGGGATGTAGTAAACTATTCGCAGTCGATAATCATCTTCTAGAAGAAGTCAAAAAGAGGCATCTGTGACTGAAAAGTTGTGTGAAAATCGTTTTTCAGGAATGAAGAAAACGTCGAGAGAAAAGTTGAGTATAAATGAGGATGGCTATATTAGGGCCAAGTAGTATATACTGGTATTCAGCTGCATCCGGTTAGACTAGAAGCCGACCCCAACATTGTTGGGAAGCGGCTATAAGGCAGATTGATTGATTGATATTAATAGGATCAAATAAACGATGGATGGATTGTGTGAATGAAGATATATGGCTAGAAAGGGATTGACTCAGTAGACACTCTTTTTTTAGCTTTAAATCATCTTTGACACAATCCATACATCTTCTCTTTTACCTAGTCATCACCTCAGTAGATGATGACTAATAAAGAAGTATGACAGCGGAAGACATGGGATGGGATAAGGGCAAAAAAAATATTAGTTGATAATCATCTTTCATCATTTGGAGAGGTATAAAAAAATGAAAATTAAACTCTGGTGATATTATAAACACACTAACTACTACACTTAACTAACTTAACTTTGGATTAATAACTTTAGACTCGGAAAAACTGGGAAAGGAATGGGCAGGACGTTGATCTTAGAGTATGATTCGGTGCCTTCGGTAGTATAGTGGAATTTGTTTTGGTCTTGAGTGCATTTTTTATATCGTCATTCTTTTTCTATTGCTAACAAACATAGGTATTATCATAAAGGGTTATTTTAAATTAGCTAGCTAAACTCCGCAAATGCGATGAGTCTAAACACGATAAAATAAAAGATAAGATTTGATTTTTTGACCTTCCACGTAAGTGTTCTTACTTGAAGTATGAGTTCAAAAAAACAGTTTTCTTATGTTTTATGGTATTTAGATATCAATACTCATCACGTCTGTGAAGTTCACACAAAAAAAAAACAGATAACTGTGGTCGATAAAGATTATCAAATTTTTTTTTTTGTTGTTATGTCGTTTAGATATTGATACCCAGCGCGTTTGTAGAGTTTAGCTAGCCAATTTAAATTGACTTTATATAGTGTACAGTACATTACTACTCATGTGTATCATACGTCCAACACCCACACAAAAACACATGTTAAACATTATTCAACTACCATCCAAGTACACACATCACCCACCATTTTTGTACAAAAAAGTTTCAGCCGAAAAACAGGCGTATTGGCGATAAAAAGAGATAAAACGACACGCACACATGTAGCCAAAATGAAAAGTAGTCATTTTTGCACCAATAGGGTTATTACTGTAAAAACTACAGCAAATGAATTTATTATAGATCGTGTGGGGTTGGGAACGCCCCTGCCACCCCTATAACAATATAATTTTATTTTTAATACGCCGATAACATATAGCGATGTTGCGATGCCAGTGGCTGGAATGGGAGTGGGTTCGATGCTGTGACGAGGCATCGGCTTTTTAAATTCACTAATAGGATATTATTATGTGGGATTATTTTCCTGATTGCGTTGCTGAAATTGTCATTATAGATTTAAAAGGCAATTAAAGTAGAAAAGAAAATATTTTGGTTGTTATAGTGGCGGTGCGTCTGCCGTCTGCTATTGTGAAGAAGTAGACGTTCCGTGCTCGAACTTAAGAACAAAACTCGTAGTCTTAAGTTTGATTGACTTAAGGCGTACGAACATTTTTTCAGTTATATTATGTTTCTACATGCTGAAGCCTCAATGAGTAAAGAGACCTAAAACTCAGCTACTACCGGCTCCCTACGCACTAACAAAGTTATACCACTGCATTCATATTTTTTTATAGCTGGTACCGACACGAAAGAAGAATAAAAATTTTTGTTACAAAAAAAAAACAACCGTCTTCCAAAAATTTTTCGCTTTTTACTTGTGGTACCTTCCTTACTAGAGAGGCTTGTGGCTAAGTAATAACATTTGCACGGGTCGATCGATCAGGTTAAGCTACGCTTGCCGCGGTTGGTCCGTGGATGGGTGACCATCTTTACATACCAAGACCCCTCCGTGCCTCGGAAAGTAAGTTAAGCCGTTGGTCCCGGCTGTCATTCGTGGATCTTTGACAGCCGTGACGGGTCGTCAGTAGCCCGAAAGTCTGGCAACCAGTATTACCCAGTTACTGGGTTGTGGAGGTCAGATAGGTAGTCGCTCCATGTAAAATACCTCACACAAATTAGAATACTACTACCTGCTATGTACAGGAAGTTATTATGTATAACATCATCTACGAGTACATAGACTTAGTGAGAAAAATACGTATTATTGAAGCTAACTCAAAAACTACCCAAGCAAAGTTAATAAAATTTATATGGGACCACCTATGAAGTATTATAGGGTATACTCAAACAAAAAAGAATTTTCCAAATTCGTCCAACCGTCTTTGAATAATCGGGGAACATACATAAAAAAAATGACGAACTAAGAACCTCTTTCCTTTTTTGAAGTCGGTTAAAAATAATTTTAAACGGCTTCCAATCAAAACGATGAAGATTCATGCAAGTTCAGTGAGTAATTATTAAAAAAAAATTACCTGGCTTGATGACTGCCGAAGGACATCTGTAAGAAGAACAAAACATTAGTAAGTTATTGTTATACTTTAATTTAACAACAGACTAAGGAAAACAAGGAAATAGTTGCACAAAAGTTATAAGGTCTGACTTGTCTGAAGTCTTAAATTAACCAAGAAACAAATGAACACGAATATATGAAAGAAAACCTTTGGTTGAAGTGCTTGTCCACTCTAAAATGACGCGCCGTACTACTTAAATTTGTATACGTATACTACGGTAGATGCCGTAGTATACGCAATTTCAGAGTGGACAAGCTCTACTCGGATAATTGTCATTCATTTGTCACAAATTCTTATGAAACCGTAAATCATCATGTTTATCAAAAACAAGCAATCTATGAGTAAAACTACGAAAACGTAGAACGCAGTTTAGTATTCCAAAAAAATTCTTGAATATAAAACTGTCCAACTGTTCAAACGATATTATTTAGTTACATCTAATAGAATATGTGACAAAACATCTGTTTCAACTTAGACAGAATTTGTGCCAATGTATGTACATAAGTAGACAATGCCATATATTGAGTATGTATGTAGATATTTACTTAAATATAATAAGTGAGGCTGTATTTTAGACCAATCAAGGTTGACTAGGTAACACTAGGAGGAAATATGGTTAAATTATAAATGTTTGTAGCATTATTGATTATAGAATTGTTGTTCGGTTATTAATTAATAACATAATATATAGGTTTCTATGATAAACAAGTCATCTTGCCTCAAAGTAAAAGAGAAAGTCGTGACGAAACGTGGCTGAGCAATGTGTGGTGACCAATGCTCTATTCTTCTTTTTAAGCGAAAACTCTTTTTCTTTCGGTCATAAAAATATCAGTAGTAAACTCTGCTGAATATGGACTAGAAAATGCTACTTTTTAACAGCATTTTTGGCGGACCAAACGGCTATTCCCAACATGTTTATTCCATTCATCATTCTACTACATCGAAATCCCATCCTAATTTTGATGACTACATCAGAAACTACTAATACAATACTCTCCAGTCTTATATTTTCAATTATATGTAATTATTATATAAAAAAACCCTTAAAACCAAATCCGATTGCCACATTAGGGAGAGAAGTCATAACCCAATTTTCGGGCTAAAAACCTAGTAAATGGAATATACGAATGTCGTGTGGAGACAATATGAAGACTCGACGCCCAAAGTGGAATTTAAATATGTAAGGAATTAGGAGAGGGGTCACCCCCCTCGGGGGGAACGGTGAGGGGGGAGGGAAGCGGGAGGTTTTTCAAAACTAGAAAGAGATGAACATCGTGCGTTAGTATCGCGATCCGGTGTTTGGAGGTAAAGGGGATTGAGTTAGAGAGATTAGTCCCGAGATATCGTTGCGTGATGAGGAAGTGTTTGGTTGATTGGGATACGTGAGGAATCTTTTTGGTGCAACCGGAAAGCAAAAGAAGCTGGAAAAAAATTAAGTCACCGTCTCATGTACTTACTGCGCAGGAGATGGTGATTTAATTTTTGATTTTCAAGTTAATAAAATAATACTTAGTTAAAAGTTTAAACACCAATGTCAAACCTATTATGCAGTGTGCCAAACGTCCAAGAAAACTGAACATGTTATATTAACCTGCGGTTTAAAAAGCAAGATAAAGAACTTTTGAAAGACTTATTACGAACCAAATGATTGAATCTATAATAACTTGAACTCTTAGGTCTACTCGTCTAATGCCTGCCAAAAAGTGAATGCTTATTCTACGAGACATACAGACAAAGAAAACAATCCATGACACTTTACCTACCACACCGCTCTCAGCACAAACAATCTTCCTCACAACTTTTCCACCCCAAGATCCTCCCTCCAAAAACTCGGTCTATCTTAAGACGTATCCTCACATACAGCTCCTCGTGCAACCCGCACGCACGCGCCCTGTAATGAGCTCGCGCGGGGGGAGGGTAGTTAGACAATTTTACAACTGCGCCGCTCCGTTTTTTGGCGTTCTCTCCTCGCTAGGTGTGTGCGCATAGATTATGTTAGAAGATGTGACGGTAATATGCGGGAAGGGTTTGATGCCTAAACCGGTAGATATGGATGTAATCTTTGGTGGAAGATTTTCTTCTCTCTTGGTGAAAAGAACTGTAATTTGAAAGTAGCTTATTCCGTGGCTAAATATTTGCCAGTCAGAAGTGTTATGATAAAAATAGAATATAGATAGAATACTCTTTATTATGCACACCTTAAAAACTACAGATTTATATGTTGAAATTTTACATAGGGTGACACAATGGGCGGTCTTACCGCTAAAAGCGATCTTTTACAGACAACCTTTAAAGCAGCTATAATGGTAGATGAAAATGATATGATAAATTATGGTGGTAGATGATGTAGCGATAATGGTGGTGGTTTCATCCATAGGTGTAACGATAGAGATTGATGTCATAAACCTTTTCAATACTAATGAAGACACTTTGCTAGGAGAGTTGTTATAATAATTATTCATGTTAAAAAAAAAAATGGTCTCGATA
Source organism: Cosmia pyralina (assembly GCA_946251885.1). Classification (NCBI taxonomy): domain Eukaryota; kingdom Metazoa; phylum Arthropoda; class Insecta; order Lepidoptera; family Noctuidae; genus Cosmia; species Cosmia pyralina. The sequence continues at coordinate 1,765,929 of OX276354.1, forward strand.
TTAGCATGATAAGACAGTAAAGCAACCTCATTCCCATTATTCCTGTTAATTCAAAAACCGGCCAAGTGCGTGTCGGACCACGCACAATGATGGGTTCCGAAGTTGAAAAGAATTTATCCAATTATGAAACTTGACATTGTAGTTTCAAAACATTGTCTCCCATATGTTGGTATACGTCACGGTCAATTCTCCAACTGCAAGATTGTAATCACAAAAAAAAAAAAACTTTATGTGATATAATTATAAAATAACAATTTTCGGACTTTTCCTTTACGTGTGCTGCTTGCTTGTACCTTGTACCTTGCTTCTTGCAACATGATTCTAGGTCAACGGTACTTACCGTAAATCACAAGTAAATCAAAACCTGTCGGTACTACTACCTACTTACAGGTACCCTGCAGGATTTGATTTACTTGCGTTTACTAAACGTTTGATTTTTTTAGAACTCTAAGGACTTACGTATTTGATGTTAATTTCAACTTTATACCTCCAAGCGTACCTGAGAAAACGGGTCTTGACAAACTGACAGACAGACAGACGGACACGAAGTGATCCTTTATGGTTACCGTTTTTTCCTTTTGATATACGGAACTCTAAAAATTATCAAAATGAAGTCTACTCAATACCTGTCGTATCCTAAAAGCTGCATAGCTAACCCTAATTCTTTAACGAAACCCAAAACTATATCCAAAGAAAATTTCAAACTTCCCTATCAACTTTCCCTCTCAGAGGACATTCCTTTCTTACTCAAACCGTCTCCTCTCCCTCCCTAATCTTTGTCACCATCTGTAGGTGCGCACAAATTTGCATATGTCGAAATAATTTAGGGGGTAACTCCACACACTCGCAGGACGCTAATGTAAGCCCGTATCGGCACCGGCGGAATAAGAAATTGGCGTAGATGCGACATTTCGCTAACATTTTTATGTTTATATCCCTATTTTTATGGGCCTAAGTTGTAAAGGGATGTTAGAACTGTAGTAATCTTGCGAAGGAAGAAAGGTAATGTGGGTGTTATGTTTGAGTGGCTGGATGTGGAGGAATTTGTGGTTTTATTGTGGAACTACTCGTAGTTGAATTTCCTTTTTCTATCATGTTATGAAAAAGAGGTGACTCAGTTAGCACAGTCGGTAGCAAGTCACGCACTTATTCAGACACTATAGCTTCTGTCTTTCTTTTCTCTTTTAGAAATTTCTTGTTCTTCCGACCCACCCCGTCACATGGCATCGCCTGCCCGCGCTATTACGTCCTTTTCGCCTAGCGTTCTTTCTGACTTTTTTTTCTTTTTGCTGGGCTCCTAAAGGTGATGTTTTAATAGCCTATAGCCTTTCTCGAGAATTGGGCTATCAAATGCAAAAAAAAAAATTACAAATCCGACTGGTAGTTCCAGAGATTAGCGCGTTCAAACAAAAAAAAAAAAAAAACAAAACTCATCTGCTTTATTATTATTATAGCTAGGAACTGAAATTAAAAAACACAGTTATTAAACTTGAAGGAGAAGCTCGTGGCTAAGTAATAACAGCCGCACGGGTCGATCCATCAGGTTAAGCTACGCTTGCCGGGGTTGGTCAGTGGATGGGTGACCATCTTTATATACCGAGACTCCTCCGTGCCTCGGAAAGCACGTTAAGCCGTTGGTCCAGGCTGACATTCGTGGATCTTTGACAGTCGTTACGGGTCGTCAGAAGCCCGAAAGTCTGACAACCAGTCTTACCAAGGGGTATCGTATTACCCAGTTACTGGGTTGTGGAGGTCAGATAGGCAGTCGCTCGATGTAAAATAATGGTATTCAGCTGCATCCGGTAAGACTGGAAGCCGACCCCAACATAGTTGAGAAACGGCTGGTAGGCAGATTGAGTTATTAAACTTTAAAGACGATTTTGTATTTACAGTTCCGGTATATATTAAGCTGGATTTCTATTCGTGTTCGATATTATTTATTAATATTTTCCAGCTATAAAACTGTTAATAATTGTAACAAAATATGGCTAGAAGTACCTTCATGAGAAAAATATTTTCATATCAAGTGTCATAATTATCGAAACGTATAAAACATATTATATATAAGCTAAACTAAATATTTTACTTACTAGGGAAGCCCCTTGTATTCACCCCTTTTTAATACATACAATTCGCATGATATGTGATACACAAATCAGGCAATGAATCCTTGTAACGACTATAATTATATTTCAATCTGTCTAGCCTTTTTCCAACTGTGTTGAGGTTGGCTTCCAGACTAACCGACTGCCTATCTGACCTCCACAACCCAGTTACTGGGTAACACGATAACCCTTGGTAAGACTGGTTGTCAGACTTTCGGGCTTCTGACGACACGTAACGACTGTCAAAGATCTTAAAATGACAGCCGGGACCAACGGCTTAACGAGCTTTCCAGGCACGGAGGAGTCTCGCTATGTAGAGATGGTCACCCATCTATCTGATCGATCGACCCGTGCGGCTTTTATTTCTTAGCCACGAGCCCCTTCACAAAGACTATAATTCTGTATTACACAGAAAAGTCCAACTATTGTAATTAACTCTAATATTCATGAGTAAACAGGTCGAAAGTGTTTTTTTCATTATTAATCAAAATGGTATACGGTACACGTCTACTGGAAATTAAAGTATTTCCTAGATACTCATACTACTACTACTTACTATCTTACTATCTTACTTACTTATGTTAATATGCGGATAATGTAGTGGGCTGCAATATTGTTAATATTTTGTATTATCTTTTCTCTGTTACAACACATATTGTAGTTGTTTATTGTCCCTGAATAAAATAAAATAAATAAATCATCAGATTATTATTTAGGATTAGGATTACTTATATTAGTTTTGGCAGCAGTTTTAACTTGTTAAAAGTACCTAAATGCAGTATCATCGCATTTCAAAAGCAAAAACCGGACAAGTACGAGTCGGACTCGCACACCACGGGTTCCGTACCACCGTACAATATTTAACATTACATATTTCAAAAAATACTTTAGTCTAAAAGAAACACGTTTAATTTTTATTATGTTTTGTTTTATCGGCAATAGAAATACACGTCTGTGAAAATTCCAACGATTTACCTAATATGGTTCATGAGATACAACCCTGTGATAAACAAACGGACTAGAGCCACTATTATGGTCTCAAGTTTGAAGTGTTAAAGTTTTTGTTTTTTAATACAGAATCATCTAGTATAGTCTTAATCAAGCAAGAAACTACAGTTGAATGGTATTAAAGCGTGTTTTTTAGTTTTTTTTAAACTATAATTTTTTTAAAATTTTTTTGACATAAATTGTTAATCCTGATCTGATAATGGGTCAAAATTTTTAAATTATTGTATTGTCATCGGGCCCTGTTATGTGTGCAAAATTTCGAATTAAGCTGATCATTTAAAGTGGGTAAAAATCGAGTTCAAAGATTGCGTTACATACAAACATACATATAGGTGAAGCTAATAAAGGGGGTCCCCATACAAGAAACGTGTTTTTATTAAATAAAGTATTTTTTACTTGACGTAACGCTTTTTCACGTGTCACAATTTCTGCCAGTTTAAGCCGCGTTAAAGAAGTTCGTTCCAAAACCCTGTGGTTTCGTTGCCTGTAAATTCACGACCCATTTCTATATACCAACCAAATCTAAACACTTACCAACCCAAAAATATAAATACGAAAATAAAAACAGCAAACATCGACTCTACATCCGGTATATTACCTTTATGGCATCTCTACCTCACTTATAACTGTTCTAAGTCTACTAAAGGAAAATTTTCGCTCATAACGTACAGAAAATAACGCGGGGGAGAACTCTAGTAATTTGTCGATACTCTACATATGACTCTATATAGAGCTACTCGCTTATGTACGAAGGCTCTGATTGAAAAATTAGGGACTAATGTATGCGTAAATTAGACTGTAATAGAAATTGAAGATGTAGAGATTATTTGAATATTGTGCCGGAAGATTTTAGCAATTTGAAATCAAGGAAATACTCGTAAGAAAATGCTTAGGATTATTAGGAAAATAATGTGTTCGTAATTTTGACGAAGCCTTGTCAAAGAGTTTGTTCGGGAAAATACTAACATTAATACGATTTCTGCAGACGTTTACTGGGTTGCCGGTGGCCTTACGTATAAGGCATCCACATCAACCATAAACCTCGTAGGCTGGCCTGCGAGACGCCCTTCGTAAAAAATAATTTGCTGGGTGCCTAGTAATATATTTTTACAAAATTGAATCTGTCACTGCATAGACCTAGGAGGTGTTGCAGCTGTTAAAATTAGTAGGTACGGTCAGTAACAAAAGTCAGTTAACACTGCTACTTTTTGACATCATCTAAATTAACACAGAATGATTCGATAAACTGCTTTATTTTGTTTAACTGGTAAGACTTAATGTTCTTAAAATTTTAAGTACTTCTGTTCCGATTTGAATTAAATATTTCGCTTAATAATTAAGATTAAAAAACTGCAAGTGTTAATCGACTTTTGTTGCTCACTGTACTACTGGACGTTAACCCATGTAAGTACCTAAAAACGGTTCTAGTTACCACCACAGTCAGTACGGCTGTGGTTCTGGCTGGGTACTGACGGTTAGTCCTGACAGTAACTCAACAAAACATTCAAAGTTTATTCTAATTTAAGGTCTAGTTAATAAAGACTCACATCAAATTAAATAAACAACAGCGGTTTTAAAAGAGCTCAAAAGAGCGACAATAACCAATGCATTAATTTCAAATAAACCAATTACAGGCACTTTTGAATTGTCAAGGGGTCGGTCAGTCAGAAAGATGAAGCTAGTTGCCAATTCCAAAGCGTAGTAGGTATCTATGGAGAAGAACGGGCAAGAAACTCCACGGAAACTCAAAATATGATTACAAAATATTAATTACATCATTCATGTTGAAATTATACATGTGAGAACGATGCAGAACGTTAAAAGCGTCCGTTATAAAAAAAATAAAAAAACAATTAAAAAATTAAATTAAATTAAAATAAGCCGTGGCAGCTGAGACATGACCAGTCTCCTGAAATGATCCAGCTCTCGTGCTACCATCAGCGAGACATTAAATTATAATTATTAGATATAATGCTAATGAGATGAGATTATAATGCTTACGTTAACTGTACTTTCAGCACACCCTGAATAAGCAGTCTGCTATTAATCTTGCGAACTAGCAAATATTTTCACCATATCACAAGGTTTCCCAGCTCATATCAACACGAAAACTGTATTAGCAGTCCCACAAACACACACCCTTCAAAAAACTAAAAAACGAAGTCCACTAAAAAAAAAAGAACACGAAACTGCCCATTCACTTCAAATAAAAATAAAAACACGGAAAAAATGCAAAAGAGACAAAAAAATCACGCGTTACATGGTAATTGAAGTACGCTGTAGTGAAAGTGAAATGATTTTTTAGACCTTTTTTTTAGTTCACGCATCCCGATTGAAATATTTCGGCTGAAAGCCTTTATTTTATCACACCACCGTTAGAATCGAGTTCGTCCGATGAATTTTTATTCACGAGCTTTGTGTAGAAAGTGAAAACCCGATTTGTTTTACTCTCACTTGTTTTTTTTTTGTAGTGCTGTGTTTGTAAATACAGGGTTTTTTTTACTTTTTATGGCTTGTGTACGATTTATAGGAAAAATATGAATGAATTTAGGAGGGATGTGGATGTATTTGAAAGGTTTTAAAGGCATTTTATTGAAGTGCAAACTTCTTTAGGCGAGTTGAGTGATTTTTGTTAGGGGGAAATCTTGCGGGATCGCATCACCACGACACCGCGACACCGCGACATGCTATACATAATTTTACGTTTTCACTTCTGTCGGCAGTTACCATGACTGCCATTTTTTTTCTCTGGGTGTTCTCTTTGGTTGAAATTGATTACTAGGGTTCGCCTTTCAGCTCAAACGTTACGATCTACAAAAGTTAATCTTCAACTAACGAATAGTTGACATTTTAGATATATAACAAGAGCAGTTTCTGAGAGATGACTTTCGGAATATTAATAAAAAAAAAAAAACTAAACAGTTTCACCAGCACGCAAATCATCACCACCACAAAATGACAGATTGTAGAAATATTTCTACGCATTCTACGCGTCTAAGCATAGCAATGTGTCATTTTGTCTATTCTTCCGTTGACAAAACGTCGTCAAGCTACGCGTGCAGGAGGAAAGGCAGTGACTGTGCAAAGTATGTTAATAATGGGAATATCTCCTGCTACTGTTAATAAAATAACGTGCCGTCTATAATAAAATCAATCTGTCTAGCCTTTTCCCAACTATATTGGGGTCAGCTTCCAGTCTAAATGGATGCAGCTGAGTACCAGTATTTTACATGGAGCGACTGCCTATCTGACCTCCACAACCTAGTGACTGGGTAATGCGATACCCCTTGGTAAGACTGGTTGTCAGACTTTCGGTCTTCCAAGGCACGGAGGAGTCTTGGTATGTAAAGATGGTTACCCATCCACGGACCAACCCTGGCAAGCGTAGCTTAACCTAGTACTTAGCCACGAGCTCCTCTACCAAGTAAACCTTTCAAATAATACATTATTTAAAATCTTCCTTCAGGGAAAAGTCCTTTTTTCTTCTACGGAAATAGCAACACTCATTCAGTTAAAAGACTAACCATAGAGTTAGTGGCGGCCCTCCCCCAGTGATCCAAGCCGGAAGCAAAGTCTAGACGATTCATAAACGTTCATTGCTTAACGAAATAAAACCTTGAAATACACAAAATATTGTCACTGAAATACGTTAAATTAGTTTACTGTGTATGTGATTTCTTTTTGTAAATTAGGTTTGGACTCCGTGTTTTATGTCGTAGGAAAAATGGTGAGGAAATTTGGACTTATTGGCCTGTAATCGAAGAGACGTAGTGAGCAAATGAAGTGATTAATTTAAGTTTTATTAATTTTACTTTGAGAGCAGTTCTTGGTTCTTCAGGCTTTTTGCTGGATAAGGAAATATAGATTGTCTCTGGAAAAGCACAATGCCTTCTTCTTTTTAAGGAGGCAGAGTTTCATAGATTTATGTTTTAAGTAACAATGCTTATGCTCCGCCAAAGTTTTCTTGGGATCGGAATTACCCAAAACCTGAAAAACTCTTACGAGGAAAACCGTCGTTTTCCTGTTTAACCATACCAAACTTTAGCCCAATTTTTCTTCTTCGCAAACTTTTATAAATATACGAAAAAATCAATCATACTTTTTGTTCCAAGTTACTCATTTCTGTAAGTAGTTGACTGAAAAAACAACTTATTATTAATTAATAATTAGAACATAAATGAACGCCTAAGTAACATTTAAGCTGTCTAGAACTTTTACACAAAACAAACGGAAGATCAAGATCTTGTTTAAAACTACCTACTTTATAATATCACTTGCAAGTCATCACACATTTCACTCCGGAATCGTCCGTGAATCGCAAGTAAGCCCTTAGATATGGGTCAGTATATCTTGGGCAACGCACCCCCACTTGGGGTAGCCAACCCTAATGCTACATGTTCTTGAGAAATGTCTCGGTCAGTGTGTACGATACTGAGTTGTGCATCAGACGGAATGTAAGGGTCATTGACACCTTAGAGGGGGTTACTTTTGGGTAATAATAAGTTTAAAATTGTATGGTAGGTTTAATTTGTGAGGATGTATTGAATTTGGTGCTGTTAAAGTAGTGTTATTATTTTTTAATAATGATGTCAGGTATAATAAAATTGCAGTTTGATGTTTTCGATTATTTTTCTTTAACTTCGGATACTTCTTTTGCCATTTGAGATTAACTTGCAAACTTAAACGTTATAGTTGAACTGTAGAAAATCAAGTATATATCAAATGAAAATTAATGCAAGAAAATGGAAGATTTTCTATAATATTCTTGCTAATTTTTTTCTTTCTTTCTGTTCTGTAGATATGTATCAATAAAGGTTAGTTACCTACAAAGCTAAGTAAGACATTTATTAATTCCAAGCAGAGAGATTCCACAGTTCCTGAATACGACGGGAATATCTCTTTTATTTCTTTGTTTCTCTTTTAAATTGCAGAGGTTTGCTTTGTTATTTATTTATGAAAAGATATCGTGTATTAAATAGGTTACAAATAAGAAAGACTTGATTTTTAGACTAGATTAGTTCTAGACTGGAAGTAAACTTGGACTTGATTTGGTCTTGCAAAATATATAGTCGTATATTTTATTCCAGATTTGACTCATATTCTTAAGCTAATCGATATTGTTAGGTGAAGTGTACATTTATAAAAATGTAGTCATGTCTTCAATGTGTTGCAAATTGCGTAGCTGTACAAGTATCTGAAATAAAATATATCTGCATACTAATGACTATACTTGATAAAAGTATGTCGAAAAAAAGGCGGACAATACAAAATAAGCCTAGGACACGCCCATACGAAAAAAGTAGTCGACACCCCCGGAAATAAATACATGAACAGAACCAATTTTTGCATATTTAATTACCCAATAACCTAACCTACCTTACCAATATTTAATAAATGCCACATTTCTCTCAAACTACCCTCTAAAGAATATGTGTATACGATCTAACACGTAGGAACACACGACACCAATGTAATAAAAATTATATGCTCCAATTTACGATGGCGGGGTTGGGGTATGGGAGGCCAAAAAATTCCCCCCTTTCCCCCCCTGATTGCGGGATCGAATCTCGCTAAACGGGTGTACGAAAAATTTCGCAGTGGGGGTGTCCCCCCGTGGGGCGCAATACATTTTTATCATTATCCCTTTCTCACTAGTATGAGGGTATTTGGTAATTATTGTGTATACGTATATATTTTTTGTCGGCTTTTTTGCATGTTTGCAGTTTTTCGGGAGTAGGGGGGCGTAATTATGATTGGACAGTGCGTCCAATGATTACTTATTGTGTTTAATATTTTCATTTATTTTGTCGCTTGATTTATTTAATTGGACATGTTGGTCTCTGGGTGATATTGGATTCAAATATTCACTGTTCTTCTTGCTGTATCTGTAGTTGCCAAGTTACCAAATTACTTATTTCCGGGTTCATTTTTCAAACTCATTATTTTTCTTTTGCTCTTTCTTGTTTCAACCTTTTCAGATATCAATATACCCTAAATCTCCTTTTGTTTGTAAAATTGATACAATTTTTTCAGTTAGAAATATTATGAATCGATAATTTTCTTTAAGCTCTGATAACCTGACTGCCTCAAATTATTGTTCAGCGTGGTGTGGGATGATAACTGATCTACTACGTTTTCTCTTTGATTAACATATTAAATAATGATGAACCTAAAATTACGTGATGTTAATCTTCAGATAAAGAGGTAATATTTTCTTCTAAAATATTGCTGAGGTTTTAGACTTGAATTAAATTTATTTGTGATAAAGAAGTGTACACACTTTTTAACCGACGAAAAAAAAAGAGGGAGGTTTCAATTCAACACGTATTTTTTTTTTTTTTTAGAGAAAAGAGTGGAAAGCTATGGGCAGAAATTTTGCCCAGCTGTGGGACTATATGGTTCGATAAAAAAACCAATACTTAAGTTATGACAGTTTTGTGTTTTTAATTTTTTAATAATTGTAGAAGTGAGTACTTAGTAATAATTATATTTTTATCTATTAATGAATACGAATATACTTACGTTTCTATTTCGGGTTAGCCCTACCAGTTTCGAGCTCGAACGAAAATCTTTCCCATGAGCGTCATCACACCCCAAAGTCGCGAGTTGAACTGATTTTAAAATGTAGTCTTCGCCGAAAAAAGAATGCATTCAGATAATTATGTTTCTGTCGTAAGTCGATGATTATATCAATAAGTAATTGTTTTTTTAGTAACTTTTAGTGTGTTAGCATTAGGTTTGCAATAAATACTCAGGCGCACGTAAAAGTGTATCACAACATGAAACCTATTTCACCAAAAAAAAAATTCTTATCCAGTAGGAATGAAGAATAAGAAATAATTATTCTAAGAATAACACCATTTACAATTCTCTCAAAAATGCTAGCATTTTTCGATGAAAAAGGTGTGAATATTTTCAACAATAGAAGTATCTGTATAGACTTTGTTTTGTCACTTATAATAGGAAGCAACCTATGTCGTCCTCTCTATAGTTACGAGTAACATCCGGAATTGTGTTATTATGAGGCACCTAATAAAATAATAGAAAACACCTGGACTAATAATGGAATTACATTTGAATTTACCAAGGTGAGGTATTCAGTAGTTTTATTTTTAGGGTTCCGTACCTCAAAAGGAAAACCGGAACCCTTATAGGATCACTCGTGTGTCTGTCTGTCTGTTTGTCTGTCTGTCACAGCCAATTTGCTCCGAATCTAATGGACCGATTAAGTTGAAATTTGGTACTTACCATATGAATTTCTGTAACTCAAACACGGACGGGTAAAATAAATAAATGAATTTTAAATATGGGGGTCACTTTTGGGGGCCAAATAAGAAAATTATAAAAAAAAGTTTTGTAAACTAACTATACCGTGTGACATATTGATATCGTGTGAGAATCTCAAATATATTTTTTTATAATTTTATAATAAATTGTTTTAAAGCATTTTAAGAAAATATACGATAATTGACCACTCCCCCCCTTGTCTCCGAGACTACTGAGCCAAAAAATTAAAAAAAAAATACTGTAGATAATTCCTTACTTGTAGATTATTGGAAAACCTATAAAAAGTCTGTAGTCTTAAAATAACATGGTTAATGTCTCAATATTATGAGTACAAACTTATATTTACAGTTGGAATGCATTGGGGAACATGTTTTTCAACTACAATGTTAAGTTTGTTCTTGGGATAAATTCATCCCAACTGCGGAACCCTTCATTGTGCGTGGTCCGACACGCACTTGACCGGTTTTTTTTTGTTTTTTAGCCACGTATATAGTTTATCGAACCATTTCATTAGAGTTTCATTTAGGACACTCTTGAGCATGAGTCTACTTGCTTGACTCTGTAAAGACAGAATAAATTTATTTTCATGCCAGCACGTGCTATTTGAGGATTGAAGAATAGAAGGGGAAAAGAAGAGAAGGGGCTTGTGGCTTGCCGCGCTTGGTCCGTGGATGTATTATGACCATATTTACATACCAAGACCTCTCCGTCCCTCGGAAAGCACGTTAAGCCGACCATATTTTTAAAAAAACTAGATGAGGTCGGCGTTTCCTATCTAACTCCTCTGAGAAGAAAGGCCGAAACAAACTCAGAGGTCACAGCCTCTTTTAAAGTCCGGACATAATCTTGGTCACATCATGTGAAGACCATGAAGATTGGTGTCTGAAATGGTCGTTACGGGTCGTTGGAAGCCCGAATGCCTGACAACCGGTCTTACCAAGGGGTATCGTATTACCCAGTAACTGGGTTGTCGAGGTCAGATAGGCAGTCGTTTCATGTAAAATACTGGTATTCTGCTTCATCCGGCTAGACTGGAAGCCGAGCCCAACATAGTTGGGAAAAGGCTGGGCAGATTGATTGACTCGTCTATTGTATTGAGACATCCTTCTATTTTTGGAAGTTCAGTAACCATACATCCCATCCATTAGCCCACCTCAGCCATGTCTAACTTAACCTTGAAGATCAATCGATCTGTTCTTTATTTAACTACACACTCCTTAATAATATATCTACCATTGATAACGTTGATATAATTTTCTAAGTAGTTATGTCAACCTTCGGTATAACCCCAAAGATCAGATAACATTGTCTATTTTTAGTTAACCTATAATTTTGCAGCTGGAATTCTAATTTCGGTATTAAAAATAAAATGACTGAAACTTGACATTTCTTCTTAATTAAAGTAAATTTAAAAAAAATGGTATTTTATTGGTCATAATTAGAAGAAGTTCGTCTGTCTTAGTAAACACACACAAAACATTTAAGTATTTTAAATAAATAAACCATTTACAGACACTTTTGAAATGTCAAAAGTCGGTCAGTTAGTCAGAAAGTTGAAGCTAGTTGCCCATTCCAAAACGTAGATCGCAATGGAGAAGAATGAGCAAGAAACTCCACGGACACTCTTTTATTTAAATCAAGATATTACAAAATCCTCGGTACATTATTCTTGTTGTTTCTAATGTGAGAACATTGTGAAAAAAATAATTATAAACAATTATAACATATAAAATTATTAAATAAGCCCTGGCAGTTATGAGATGACCAGTCTCAACTGACGGCGCCCGTTCACGAACATGACGCGTGGATCAGCACCATCCAACTCAAAAATTTTGTAGAGAACCGAATGGTCCAACACACGTGCCACCATCAGGGAGACATTTATGTGAGCATGACATACTCTCAACTGCCATGCTTTATTCAGTCAATAATAACAACATCTTAATATACCTAATAGACAGCTCCATGGTACTCACATTAACAAAACTGAAAAAATGCTTCTAAATTATTCAAAACTATAATTTGCTATTTGAAAGATTTATAAAATCTTACTGCTAAAAGGAAAGAAAGTCGAAAAGTTTTTTCCCAGCAGTGGGATGTATGTTTTTCCTAGTATATTATAGTCTGTTAGACTAGATACACTACATAATTTCAAACAAAACAAAACTGTCCTTTGTTTTCCGAATCCCAACAAAACATCAATGCCATTAATTAGTTCTTAGCCCAATTAACTCACCTAATTATGAAAATATAGTCTCAAACAAATTTAAATTCCAATTTGACGTCATAACGTCAAAGAAAAATCAATAGCCTAGCCTTCAGAGTGTCCAAGAAATCTCGTAGCGCTTTAGCTACGCGACCGTAGCCGTAGTACTACGCCGTAGCCGGGGCCTACGCAAAAACAATATTTTCTAACGGTACGGGCTTTCCTAATTATATTGTTGAATCTCTCAATGAAAGTCTCCAGTAGAAAGTTTTATACGTTTTTAGATTATTTTTTTTATATAAATCAAGAATATTTCTGTTCTAAATATAATTTTGGTTGACAGTTGAAAAGTGAGCTGAATTTCCTGTTGGCCAATACTTATTGGAATCTTTTACACAACGAACTATGGTTAGTAATTGTCAGCCATGGACCATGAATCTTTATTGATAAAATTATACTTTAATTAATTCTAGTTCAGGCCAATTAATGGAGTAACATTATAATTTATTCAGCTTTGCATTATATCCCCGTATTGTCCTATTTCGCTGGATATTGCTCTTTAGCTGAATTTAAAAAACTGGCTAGTGCGTGTCGGACCACGCACAATGGAGGGTTCCGTAGTTGAAAAGAATTTATCTCAAAAACAAACTTAACATTGAAATCCCAAAAAAAAAAAAATGTATGGGATAAAATTACAAATTAACACTTTTCGGAATTTTTCCTATAGTTATGCTGTGAGACCTTGCTTCTTCCAAATTTTGTGATTCTAGGACAACGGGAAGTACCCTATAGGTTTTGATTTATTTGCAAATCAATATCAAAATATGTCGCATAAATAGCCGTATTTTTTTTGCGTTGACTTGAAAGCCTGATTTTTTTTAGAACTGCAAGGGAGGAAGGAACTGCAGACCTACGTATTTGATATTCATTTCAACTTGATACCTCCACGAGTTTCTGAGAAAAAGGGTCTTGACAGACTGATATACAGACAGACAGACAACGAAGTGATCCTATAAGAGTTCCGTTATTTTCCTTTTGAGGTACGGACCCTAAAAAAAATAGTGGAGCTCGTGGCTAAGTAATAACAGCCGCACGGGTTAATGCATCAGGTTAAGCTACGCTTTCCGGGGTTGGTCCGTGGATGGGTGACCTCCGTGACAAGATATCTTCGTGTTTCGGAAAGCACGATAAGCCGTTGGTCCCGGCTGTCATTCGTTGATCTTTGACAGTCGTTACGCGTCGTCAGCAGCCCGAAAGTCTGACAACCAGTCTTACCAAGGGGTATCGTATTACCCAGTAACTGGGTTGTGGAAGTCAGATAGACAGTCGCTCCATGTAAAATACTGGTATTCAGCTGCATCCGGTTAGACTGGAAGCCGACCCCAACTTAGTTCGGAAAAAGGCTAGGCAGATTGATTGCTCGCTCGAGAGGTTCACTGAATTGGAGCTGGTTCAAACAAAACTTAACTAAAGATACCTAACCAAAATTAACAATTAATTTTGTCATAGGTTTCTTCTACCAAATAAAGAATCGGAGAAATAGGTGTAGGTATACACTAAAAAAAAAAACACATAAAATACCCAACTTCAAAATAAAATATGGAACATTCCATTTTGAATGACGTCATATTATATTTTCGGTACATACAACTACCGCCTACTTAAGTCCATTGTCTGCCGAACACAAGTTCGGTACAAGTCCCTTATAACTTGAACTGAGAAGAAAGGAAGTACTCTCGACGCGAACATTTTTGATCTCCCCCCTGACTATTAAAACTATCGATTTCTGCACAAAACTCATTGCGGAGGATATAATTTTTAGGGAAGATGGAAGGAAGTTATTCTCTCACTTTATTTAGATAGAATTTCAATGTATTGAATTGTTAAACGATAGTACAGTTATTGATAACCAAGCTGGGGTATCCTAACTAATATTTCCGTCAAAGTTAAAATGACCATAGAATGACTATCTGCTGTTGCACCGTCATGTCAAATGTAAAAGGTAAAGTTCGGAGCAGGGACATGACATTCGACGCGTCTGACAGAAGTGACAGATGTTTAACAATAACTTTAACCAGCGAAGCGTCGGCGGTTAAGGTTACAGTTAAAGTTATGACGTCAGCTAACAAATTGTCAAATGGACCAACCCATTTTTTGTCTAACAGGAACTTTAACAAGGGTGGGTTGCACCATGTTGCTTTAACTATAACAAACATCGCACCTTCAGTTAGATGTTTGTTATTGTTAAAGCAAGATGGTGCAACCCACCCTTAATGTTTTATTTTATCAAAATAAACAGGCTGTGCCTAGTTTGGGACCACCGATATATCTATATTGAGATTTTAATTTTGAAATAAATGATTTTTACTTACTTTGCTTTTAGACTCTTGATGAGTAAGACATGATCAATCATTAAAGTGCTCCGGGGGAAAATCATGTGTCTTTTGATCCAGGACTTTGTTACTAAGCTGCCAGTACAGCTGGGGACTACAATATACAGTAATTTAAGAGGCAAATTGACACTTGTAAACAACCATTCATCGGTAACTATTTATACAGCTTTCATCATTCTCCTTCAACATTTTAATATACATAAGTTTATTAAGTATATATCACCACAAAAACCCCGTTTGATTTTCTAAGAACACTAACAAAACAATGGAATCTTTGAAGAACAAAGAAAACATCAATTTCCAACATATCCTCATAAACTTGAAGAGAAGTAAGTGAATGAGAAAACGCTTTCCGGGTAGCGACAAGAATATTTATCTTTTTAAGAAAAAAAAGGAATGAAACTTAATTTTTCTTTTCTCGGTCAAGGAAAGTTTTAAATTTTTTTTTTTCATTGTTTTTATTACAGACTTCCTTATAGAGAATGAAGGTTTTAACTAGGTTAAGAGTTACATACTTTGTTAATTTTATGATAATTGATCAGAATCATCGGCCTTAGAAGTCCACTCCGTTGGTCATGCGAACGATTTGAACAACGTCTCTGACGCCGCAATAAACGTGGTCACCTGCTGCAACCTAACAATATTGGACACAGAAGTACCGTCGAAACGAAATGAAGAAGAATAAGTAATAACAGCCGCACGGGTCGATCAATTAGGTTAAGCTACGCTCACCGCGGTCGTTCCGTGGATTGGTGACTATCTTTACATTTAAACGAAACACCCCATGCCTCGGAAAGCACGTTAAGCCGTTGGTCCGGGCTGTCATTCTTGGATCTTTGACAGTCGTTACGGGTCGTCAGGAGCCCGAAAGTCTGACAACCAGTCTTACCAAGGGGTATTGTATTACCCAGTAATTGGGTTGTGAAGGTCGGATAGGCAGTCGCTCCATGTGAAATACTGGTATTCAGCTGCATCCGGTTAGACTGGGAGCCGACCCCAACATAGAGTTGGGAAAAGGCTAGGCAGATGGATGGTATTTCTATCCGTGACTTCATCCACGTGAAATGTTTTGTTTCAACATTAATTATTATATTCTATACAAACGCTGTTAAATTGAAATATTTATTCTTCAGATAAGAGTTATCTGACTAATGGATAATTAGCTCACATTGGCAGTTTATTGACTATGTTTAAGCTATTAATGTAGATTAAGATTATTCGATTTATTTTTTAAGTAAATACATTTTACCTAGATGTCGCCACAACTGCTGCGCGAGTGAGACAGGACGAACTAATAATATTATCAAGATTCTTAGAATTTTGCTCGAGTTTCCTCGTTTAAAAATACCCGGCTATGACGTCTGTAATTTTATTTTCGGGAGTAGACGAATTACTCCATTTTTAGGGTTCGGTACCTCAAAAGGAAACAACGGAACCCTTATAGGATCATTTCGTTGTCCGTCTGTCTGTCTGTCAGCCTGTCAAGGCTCTTTTTCTCAGGAATGCGTGGAGGTATCAAGTAAAATTAATATCAAAAACGTAGGTCTATGGTTCCTTGAAGCTTTTATAATTTTGAATAGGTATATAGAGGCATGAGGAACAGGGTGTAAAGTTCACTCATCCTTCATTGAAACGGGAGGATCCTCCGACCAGACGGCTGTTGTGTCTGGTGGGCAACTGCCCGACGGTTGATGTCGGGACGTTGTATATATGCTAATCGCCCGGTAAACTCTGATTGCGCGATGCAGGATTGCGTGACGTCCGTGTGACGCGTATTTCGTTTGTAGCGATGTAGATGCCGCCACATCACTCCCCTCCGGCGACCGGAGGTCGATAGTGGGCTGAGTCGTGTATCTTGCAATGCTTGCCAGTGCCAGTTGTGGTTCCAGTAAGTCGGAACCGGGTGCCGCATAGTTCACGGTGAGTCGGAACTGTCTGTGGTGAGGCTCCGACCTATGTGGATATATATAATGATAATGATATAGTCAGTCAGTCAGGACTTTCTGACTGACTGACTGATTGACTGACTCATCAACGCCCAGCCCAAACCTTTGGACCTAGAAAGCTGAAATTTTGCACAGAGGAGGGTTATAATGTGAATGTGTATAATGTAGATGAGGAATAAGGAAGGCATTCCCGGTAGTATGTTCCCGTGAGATATTTTCTGACATCGACGCGGGCGAAGCCGCTGGCAAAAGCTAGTTTATTATAGTTTTCAACCAAATAAGCTTAGCTAGTCAATAAAAAAATGTTGCTTGACGAAAACTTAGAGTTTTCCTACTTAACTGCTTTGTAATAGAGCCGATTTTCCAATGACTAATTTTCTTGTTTCAAGTAAACTAGCTAACTCTAAATATGTCAAGAAAAATATACTTTTACTATATTTTAATGAGGACGGAATTAAACGTCTTTTATTTCAATATCTTAATAGAGTGACATGTACACTCATTTAACTTACAATTTATACTCGTATTTAACTTGTTCCAAAACTTAAAATATCATAGAACATTATCTCTACCGTAGGTACATGATTTTCATAATGAGTACAAGATTTTTACTCGTAAAGAAAACGGAACATGAGAATGCAAAAAACCTTGGAAATAGAGAAACCTTTTTGGAATCACCGTGATATTAATTATTCCTAACTAAATAAGTACCATTCTTGTTTATATGTAAGACTAGCTTTTCCCTTGCTTCCATTCGTACCCACACGAATAAACTAAAATCTAGCTGCAGAACCCTTTTAGAAAAATCTATTAAGTGACTTAAAATCATCATCTGCCTAGCCTTTTCCCAACTATATTGGAGTCGGCTTCCAGTCTAACCAGATGCAGCTGAATACCAGTATTTTACATGGAGCGACTGCCTCTGACCTTTACAACCCAGTTGCTGGGTAGCACGATACTCCTTGGTAAGACTGGTTGTCAGACATTTGGGCTTCTGATTACCCGGAACAACTGTCAAAGATCTACGAATGACAGCCGAGACCAAAGTGAGATCCGAGGCAAGGAGTGCTCTCGATATGCCACGGATGGTCACCCAACCAGGAACCGACCTGGGCAAGCGTTGCTTAACCTTCGATAGACACGGGCGGCTTTTAATAATTAGCCACGAGCCCCTGCAGAAACCATATATTAGGTAATAAAAAAATAATCACGTAAATTGGATAAGTGGTTCTAATGTTATGGGACAAAGAGTTCATTTCATTGTATTTCAAAGAGACTTCAAGATTATAAGTTTTTAATAATTATTTCAGTAACTATGTTACAGTATATAACAAATAAATGGTTGATAATCAGTTCTCTCATTTCAATTAATTACTAAAAAAATTGTTATCGTTTTTAGAATAAGTAGTTATTTAAAAAATATTTACTAGTTTTTTACAAAGTTTCGTAGTACATAAGTTACATAGGTAAACTCACGCCTTCCTTCCAAGGGGGTAGGCAGAAACTATAGAACGCCACCTGCTACGATCCTTACATACTCCTTTTGCCTCGTTTACGTTCATACATCTGGTACATGATCTTTCTTTACCTATTTTTTTTTAATTTCTAATAAGTTATTTTGTAATAACTAATTTAAAAAGTCTTGATTCCTAAACCTAATTAAAACGTAGTAATAAAATTAAGATATCTAGTAAAAGTTCCATATTGCATGTTGCTTGCTATGTAAGTTTCTAAAAAAAGTAAGATCTCTTTCAGGCACGATAACAGCATCCAAAGTTTATCTGCAAGAGATCTTAAGTATTTGCTAATTTTTAATCGCAGTGTAATGGTTTAAGTACCTACACTAATGGATGATGTTACCCATCCATCCAATTTAATCCCGTAGTTGACAGACAAGGGTAAGAAAAAATACCTCTTGCCTTAGCGCGAATAAGTTAAGACAGCAAAGATTCACGACCTGAAAAACTTAAAGGTTAAAACAACCATTTTTTTCACTCATACGTCCGACCACACACGATCTCAAACGACCGCTTCCGAATTAAAACCCAAGCCACTCCGTTCCAAAATCAAAACCTAGTCACACTTTTCCGAGTACCAATAGATTGTCGCGTTTACGGAATGAAATTGACACACATATACACACACACACACACACATTATTATATACACGTAAGGGTAGGCACAAAGGGGTCTGATTAAAAGGCATGACATGCGCAGAATAAATTTAAAAACTACCGGGAGGCTGGGTTAATTTTTAAGTATTGATCAAAAATTGCGTATATACGAGTATATACGTTTCATGGCGGGCGGGGCGGAGTGGGAAGGGGGAAAGCGTGCGTGAATTAGATTCCTTTTTTTTTCAGTATATGTGTGTGTGAATTTTTGTCATTAGTATACGGTTTTTTATGTTTAGAGGGATGATGCGGGGAGTTGTTGGATGCTGTGCGCTGGAGATACGTTTGATTTGAATGATGGGTGGATGTTTTAAATAAAATGTTTGGTAATGAGATCGCAGTAAGAAGGATGTTATTAAAAGTGTTGTGTTTTTAGAGGAGAAAATTCGCGTATTTGTTGGGGTTAAATAAATCTAATAAATTATTAAAGCAAAAAAAATATTGCTAGAATTGAAAGAAATTCTCATCGGCATTTTATTAATTAACAAAATAAGAATTAAATAACATTTTGACGTAAGTTTAGGTCAAATTGTAAGTAGTTTTCATATTAATACAATCACTGGCAGTAGGTTAAGTACGGCTACAAATGCTACAATTAGAGCTTCACAAATTGAAACCATATTTTGGCACAGAAATGGTGCCCAGATTAAAAGTTGACTAAATTCTACTACTTGGGATTCAGCCTATTTCCTATTTACAAAATTGAAAATTTGTACTGATTGACACTAGCATAATAATTATAATAATTTACCATATTGCATTTACTTTGTTGTATTTAAAAACTAGCGACCCGCCCCGGCTTCGCACGGGTAGCCCGATTGCTATCAAACTTCACAGGATCACCCTATAGGCTAATCTAAAGATTGTCTGAAAACTTCATCAAAATCGCGCCAGCCGTTTTGGAGTCCATAGGAAACATACGCACATCGATTTTATAGATGTAGATAGATAAATGTGTGTGTATTTTATACTTCGATAGAATGAATAGTTTCTATTTTTCTGAGATGAAAGTGATTCTATGTTCTTTTTCATTCATCTAGCTACTTCCTCACCAAATTTCATCAAAAATGGTTCAACAGTTTAGCGATAATAAATAGACACACAGAGAATGACGTTCATCATCATCATCATCATTCGAAGCTTTGTTCCATCCACTGCTAAGTATACGCTCCTCCCTTTTATGCCATGCTTTCCTGGTCCGTGGGAGTGTCATGAATCCAGGTCGTTGACGTCCACATTTGTAATATTAGTTATTTTTTATATCCAATAGGTTTATTTTACTAATCATAATAAATCTACCACAAAAATGGTCCTTAACTCAATTTTTAGGGTTCCGTACCTCAAAACGAAAAAACGGAACCCTTCCTTCCTTCACTTCGTTGTCCTTCGTCTGTCTATCTGCCTGTCTGACTGTCTGCCTATCTGTTAGTTTGTCTTTTTCTCAGGAACGCATGGAGGTATCAAATTGGAATTAATATCAAATATGTAGGAGTTCTAAAAAATGTCAAGCTTCTAAGTCAACCCAATAAAAAATACGGCCTTTTATGCGACATATTTTGATACTCGCAAGTAAATCAAAACCTAATAGGGTACTTTCTGTTCTTTGGCAATAAGCAAGGTTTCACAGCACAAGCAAAGGAAAAAATCCGAAAATTGTTAATTTGTAATTACATTTTTTTTTTGTGATTACAATGTGAAATATGTTTTTGGGATAAATTCTTTTTAACCACGGAATCCTTCATTTGCGTGGTTCAACACGCACTTGACCGGTTTTTTAGTTTCATGTATCAATTTAACGTAATAACAGCTATTTTCATAACTGAAATAAATTGTGTGATCAGTTAATGACTTATGAGCCAAATATGACACTATTATTAGTGAATAACGACGTAGGTAATTAAAATATGTAAAAAAATATTATGCTCCATGTAAAATACTGGTATTCAGCTGCATCTGGTTAGACTGGAAGCCGAACCCAATATAGCTGGGAAATGACTAGGCAGATTAGTGTGACTAATGATGTAGGTAATAGTTATTGTCATAACTTAGTAAAGTCATAAATACTTTTTAGTATTTACTGTTTGAGACAATACTAATTACTACTCGCTCAAGTTTTCTGTGTGTTAAGAACCAAGATTACAATGAGCTAACATAGAGAAAAAAACAATTAAGACAAGTTTTTAATTTGTAGCACTGCAGGATATGACCTTCATTATTGTCGTCAATTCAAGAAATCACATCACACTAATATTACATAGGCGAAATTTTGTGAGTGTGTGTGAGTACGCGTGTGTGTATGTTTGGTTTGTATATTTGTTACTTCTTCACGTTCGGCTAGACCGATTTGGATGAAATTTGGTATGTAGATAGCTTATACTCCAGATTAACACATAGGCCACTTTTTATCCCGGTCTACGCGGGTGAAACCGCGGGGCACAGCTAGTATAATATAAACAGCACGAAATGAGATCAAAATACCCAATTGTTGGCCCAATAGTTACGTTGAATAATAATGCTAATTCTTTGACCAAACATAATTTAGGGCAGTGCTAATCAAATTAAAACATTTTTCTTTTAGTAAGCAATTTATTTATTATTTATTTATTTATTTATTCAATTGGTCTTACGAGCTAACAGACAGAACATCCAAAACGCTCATAAGATTAACCAACAATTCAATTGTGGCTACACACACTCGTCTCCGTATACAATAAATTTTCTTAAAATAGCAATAATGCCCATGTCTATAAAGCAATGTTAACAATACCCAAATAAAATGAGAACAGGAAAACTAACACACATTTTCAATGGTATTGTGAACAATCTTTGTCCAGATGAATGAATGTAACTAGTAAACGTTCAGTATCGGTCCCTCTTTTGCCCGGACAAAGCTGATACTCACTTAGCAATAGAGATTGTCGCCCTCTTGCATTGTAAATTGTGTGTGTGTGGATTTCGCTTATAAAATAGATGCTGTAAAGTATCACTCTTTAAGAGCATTAATTGTTTAAGTTAGCTTATAGTTTTTAAGTATTGGCATACCGTATAATAAATCAATGGCGCTTGAAATAAATGAGGAAATAATTAATTAATACAATGCAATATACTTTTATATTTATTCAAATTAGGCTTGTATAATCTATCTCGCAAGATTGTAAACTATCGACATATTGTGAACTGTACCATACTGTTATAATCTACCTGTCTATCTATATAAATAAAAACAGAAGTCCTGACTGACTGACTGACTGACTGACTCATCAACGCCCAGCCCAAAGCATTGGACCTAGAAAGCTGAAATTTTGCACAGAGGTTCCCTTTATAATGTAGACAAGGAAGGAATTCCTGGTAGTATGCCCGTGGGATATTTTCCGACATCCACGCGGGGGAAGTCACTGCCAAAAGCTAGTAATAAATAAATAAAATTAAAATAATAAGCCTTTTATTTCCTGCAAGTTGTTTACAGAACAGAAATTAATTCTAATTTAAAAATGTATTTTTTGTGATATCAATTTTTTTTTCAGTTGGAAATTGTTTGTGTACTATATACACTTGCAAGAACCCCTCCGCAGGTAAAGGCTTCCTCCTACGATAGCCAATCGTCTCTAGATATCGCTACTTTAACCCAGTCTGAACCTCCTATTTTCTTTATGTCTTCGTCCTATCTAGTATTAGGCCTTCCCTTCTTTCGTTTTCCTAGTGTGCCCTTCCATGTTGTCACTCTTTTAGTCCATCTCTGGCCCTGAAGGCGTGCTACATGTCCAGCCCATGTCCATTTTGAAGTTAAGGCTTGTACAGTACTTCATTAGTTTTGGTAGTTTGTCTAATTTTTGAGTGTCGAGTTTTCTGTATTTTCTGCTTACAATATAACATATTAATTTTCTATAGTTTATAATCTATACATGTCAAACCGTCAAATTGTGAATGAACCTGCACTTTCCGACAGGGTTCACAATCTGTCCGATTTTATCACTCGTATAATTGTGAACCGTCCCTAAATCCTTGATCCTGTTCCTAGTTGTATGGTCTTAGCGGTAGTCAAATTGGTCGCATTAACTAAGCCAGGGCACTCCAACCAAATGGGTTAAGTTATGTTAGAACTGTGACCAACCACGCGCGAGCCGAGCGACCGAAGCGAGCGAGCGCTTTGTCAAGTTGGTCGCAGTTACTAGTGCAAGGTGCGTTCGTCGCATGCAAGTTTGATACCAGTTCACAATTTGTCGGCTTGCCATGGATAGATATATCGAAAAATAATGCGTTACATTACATAGTTCACAAATTTTCGATATTATAAACTGACGAAGTTCATAATCATACGGTGACATTATAAGTAGTCCTTTTGTATTTTTGTGGTCTACTTTGCCCGTATTGATCTCAAATCAGTTTTTACGCTAGTGTTATTTTAAAGACCTACATTCTAGCAAAAATGAATTTGAATTTAAAGACTCTTGACAGTCTGATCTGAGTGATAGCAGTCAAATGTATTAAATTCACTTGACGTTTTATTGTGACAACTCGTATTTTTTAAAAATTTTAATAATAGGCTATACTACTGCTGAGCAAAGGCCGCCCCCAAATCCAAGTTTCAATGAAGTAGCAGTTCAGTTGAATTCTGTTTTCAAATTAATTGATTTTTTAAATTTATTTTGAAATTAGATAATTGAACATGGGATTTTTGCATAAATAGCTTCCTAGCTTCTCATTTTATTCATGCTTCATAAATTATAGTCCTTTTCGAGACCACCTTGGAACCTGATTCGTTAGGGCACGTAGGTGCTTGCCTTAGGTGACTTATAGAATTAATTACTTAATTTAGGTAGTTAGTAAGTAAGACTTAAGATTGTTAAATAATTACGCAATTTTATTCCTTCGTTGTAGAAGGAAATCATTGGGCAAATAATATTTTCGCTTGACATTGTAAAAACTTGTCACAATTTTTCAAGTTACGTTAGGTACATTATTTCATGTGGGTATTTTATCACTCGTAGAAGTAATAAATTCATCATAATTATAAGTAATTAGCCTCAACAAGTCCACCGCTAAAGATGAATTTCCCAATGAACTTTCAAATAGGAAATTGTCAGTTCGTTTTATAAAGCGTGGCGAATAATCAGTTGTTATAATATGAGCAGACGCAGTTAAATTCCCTTTGAAACGATGCTTCATTCGCATCCAAATGAAAAAAGGGAGTGACACAATCCTAGAATAATAACATTATCCATCTATTACATACTACTAATTACTTCCTAATTACAGCTCAACACCTACTTAGAGATCTAACAACAAAGCTCCATCACACGAAATAAAGGCCGCGTCATACGCACGCTGAAAAAAAAAACTAAACAGCCTTTCACATGTGGGAATAATTTAAAAATACGCAAAATACAGCCACTTCACTTCTAACCAGGGCCCGCCACCCTCCTCTTTTGCGTATTTTTCGGTATGCGTGGCAGGTGGCACCACCACCCCTGGGGTGTTCGTTAAAAAGCGCCCGAGTACGTAGTATTATAAAAGTTGTGCCTACTGTATAAGTAGTGGGTTTGGGCAGGGAGGCAGGCGGTGCCTACCTAGTTAGACAGTTAAAAGTATGCGGTATTAACAAAACGGAAATGAATATACGAGTAGCTACGTTTTTGGGAGGCTGCGTCATTCGGTTTACGGTAATGAAAAATACTTGGTTTTTTTTTTCTGTTGTGTTTTGTTTTGTGTTAGATATTAGATTAGGTGGCTAGGCTTTGTGTGGAGCCTGTGTGCAAGGTACTTTTGTGATGTCTATGGTTATTCAAATGTGAAGTTAGGTTTATGATGTTTATGCGAAAATTTTGTAATATGAGTTATTGTGAAAATTACCTACTACATGATTGAAGTCTCATGAAGTAGCGTTCAGTTGAATTCAGTTTTCAAATAATTTAAAATGATAATGAAACGATTATTATAAAGCTTTAAACATACTTTTTAAACTTTGTGTTATCATAACTATAACTGTTGTATTGGGTAACCCTGTAATGATAGTTGTATGTGTTTTAAATAAATAAATAAATAAAATAAATTATTTCAAAAGTAAGTATATTTTACTGGGGAAAAAGGCTCCAGTATATTTAAGGTTGCATTATTTGATATTAGGTTAATTATAACATGTAACTACATTACAATAATATTATGTAGATAAAAGTTAGCTGTAATTTAAAATTTACTAATTCGAAAATACCTTAGATTCCTATATATATCCTTAATTTTATACTAAAGAGTGTGTTTAATACCACCAGACTACTAAAATAAGACAAACCTAAAAAAAATAAGTAAAAACACACATAAAAAAAATCAAGAATTCATACCACAAAACGCACTACACCCAATTCAAATAAAATGCCGCAAAAATACATGAAAACACATTATTATGACGACGTTGAGTAAGCAAATAAGGCAGAAATAGTTCCTTTTACATCCCTTTGCATCTAAAACCAACCTTAAGTTAAAGAAATAAGGTTGAAGACCGAGTGTGGCAAGTTTAGTGGGTAATATTTTTACGGAAGATTTTTTTAGTACCATTCCGTTTGGGTGTAGTGACACGATATTTCTGACATGTGTACTGTGACTGACACTTGTAAGCAACAAGTATTGCTTGTCATGTAGGGGTAGGCAGACGTGTAACTGATAGTCAGGTGTAACGGGAGTTTGTATAGGAAATGTGGGAATGTTACTTTTAAGGATTGCTGTTAGAGGTAGGTACTTATGTGATAGAGAGAGAGAGAGGGAGAGGGCTGTCGCATTTTGTCACACGGGTCCAAACTTTTAAGATTGTTAATTGAAAAGATGCTTTTTTGAAAATTTTTATCAATTAGCGAACTAGCAAATAATCTTAATTTAATAGGACATATTTATTAAAAACACATTTCTATTATATTATCTAATAAACTCACCTCAAAAAGTATTCTATTTTTATATCTGTTTTTGAGACGAGTTAAATAAATGCCACAATAAAAATGAGTTTTTAATAATTACCTATTAGATTAATATTATTTAAGTACTAGTTCGCTAATTGATTACATTTTTCAAAAAAGTATATATTCATTTTACATTCTTGAAAATTTGGTCCCGTGCGAGCGAGAAAGGTGACAAAATGCGACAGCCTGCTCTTAATATAGGTACCTAGTTATATGACATCAGTTGTAGTAAAACTGTTCGTCAGAAAGTTTAGATGTTAAAATGGGTAGAAAGTCTAATTGTTTAGCACCGAGATGAAGTATTAGTATACTTAATGAAAATGCTTAATGTATCTAATGGGCTGCACTTTTTTTTCTGGAAAAGCGTTTTTACGGCTGAATTGGTCATGTTAATTTGATTATATCTGTTACAAATCAAGATAAATTTGACCTTGAAAATAACATAAATTGATTTTCACCTGAAAAAGAAAATTGAAAACTACACTCAGGTGAAGTCATACGTAATATACAAACAAAACACATTCCACCACTAAAACCACTCCAAACGTTAACGAAACCCTTATTTCTGATTACCCTTTAATTTATAAACCTTCTAAATACTAATAAAATCCAAAATCCAGCCTAGTACATAGCAAACACAGTTCACTACCCCTCGCCTACTGGCGCTCGACGTAGGATCTCATTCAAGGTTATATAATATATACCTAACACTGTTTCCAACGACACTGCGTGGGTTTAGATCCTGACGATTTCTTTTAGGCTCACAGGAAAAGGGAAATCGTGTACCTAAGTAAGCGAATATTTTATGAGAAGACCCGGTTCCTATAACTTACCGATGGTAATGAGTGAGTTCCGGTCCTATATCTTACCGATGGCAATGGTTACACTCTTGCGTCTTCATTAGTAACGAAGCGGAGTCACTAAATCATTGCTAACAGATTTATTTCATGCATAGAAGCGTTTATTTTGGTAAGTAAGCCTTGTTAAAAGATACATCACATGACATAACATTTAAAAACCATTCATCAATGTGTTATTTAAAATTTCAGTTTGTAGCATAAAACAAAATATAAAAACACAAATTCGAAAAGCAAATTGGCTTAGCTCTCATAACTGCATCCAATTAAAATATATTAGCAAGTTACACCAACAATGTTTTGCCAAACTAAAATGACTAAAATATCGTTCAACCGAAATCCGTTTTTATTTTACTGTCGAATAGATCCCGCCAAACATTCCTCTGTTATTTAGCTCGCAAATAACAAACGCTAAAAATAATTTTCGGTGTAAAATTTTAACAAAGTTAACTACCAACCAAAAACTGACGAATCGTATCAAATTTTTCAAATCAATTCTCCATTTGTATAATTGAGAAATGCTTATCATTCTGAAACTAAATTGTTGAATTATACAGCATACATTGACGACTAATTACCCTTACTAATTAATGTGATATCTAGTAAAAGCGTCAATGAAATCAATACTACTCGACCGACTTATGACGTAGCATCTTTCGATGTAGCGCTAAGTCCGATGCGCCTAAAAATTGCGGCATAGCAAGGAAGTTCATTCGAGCGCATTGCTATAACATTTTTTATAGGCGCTCCCGTTCAAAGAAGCTTTTACTTATTATTCTAAGAGCACTCTTCTATGAAATAGCTCGTTCAAGTAGGTATACAATTATATTTTGAGAATTATTTCTTAGAATATTGTTTACTGTGGTTCTTAGGAAAGTAATGGAATTATATATACCTATGGATAATAATTAGTTACCTGCTTGGTGAATTATATTGTACTTACAGACCATGTGTGTCATTGGGAATGACTCATGTATAAGTGGCTTGTCGAGGGCATATAGACAGTGATTCCAGAAAGATTTTCATATAAACATGACTTAGTATTATGTATGCTCTTAGCAAAGCCATATCTAAAACTCCGGTCAATGAAACAGAGTACAGCACAGCAATCCCGGACGCCTAAATAATAAATACGACGCTGGCACGTCACACAAACACAGTGAGTAAAACAATTTATTACAAAATGTAAACAGGAAGAACCGTATTTTCATTTAGAATACGATTTCTCGATTCCTTCTACCCCCCCTTCTACAGCCCCCTACCCGGGACATAGACGAAAATACCCCGGTTATGATTAATACCGAATGCGAGGCGCATTGATCAAGAAATCAGCTTTTTACTCCAAACTACCCATCTCTTGCCTCCCTGCCTACCCCCTGTGCGAGCAGGACTAATGCACCTCTCCCCTCTCACTCTAAAACAAAGATGCTAAAACTTCTTTCGCTAGTATAAGATTTTAATTTCATATTTTTGACGAAACCGTTCTAATTTTACAGCACCATGCAACGGATATAGAACTCTCATTATCACTTGTTAGAACACATATTCGCTTGCACTCATGCAGCACTTGCTTCCGTCTTCTAATTCGGAATTAGTTTTCGAAGTGAAAAGATACAGTCCAAAGACTGTACACGGTCTATTCTCGAATTTAGACCTTAATTTCTTAATTTGAGAGTTGAATTTCTGTTGAGCATACATCGGCAAGAAATAATTCTTCAGTTGTACCCCCAAATTAGTCGAAATAGGGGAAGGGGTGCACACGAAGGGTGGTTTTAAAAGAAGCAAAAAGGTGGGGATAGAAAGATGCGCGAAGACTTAGTTCTCGCGGGCGAGGGGGGGCGGGCGGTGGGGTGGCGTTATAAAATATATAATTCTATACTTACAATACTTGTAAATACGGTACGCGGAAGTACTGCGACTAAGACGTCTTGGTACTTCATAATTGGCAATAGTTGCATATAAAATGGCATTATGTAACTGAAAGGATTTCGGGTTGGCATCTCCCGTCCTCGCTTATCACATAACGGGTACCTAATATGACTTTACGTCATGAAAGACACATTGCCAAACAAAATCTTGGCAGCAGCGAACAGCGAACACAAATTCCATCAAAGCATTACGTTTACAGCACGAGATTCCTGAGAAAACTGTGAAAAAGCATTCAATTACCTATTCATTAATCAGAAGAAAAATAAATCTTAAAAAAAACCTTCATGCGTAGGTCAACGGCATTTAACACCATCATCATTCTCCTACCCTTATCCCAATCTATCTAAGGTCGGCGCAACACATCCCTTTTTTCCATACTTCTCTATTAGTCATCATCTCGGTAGTTACCCCCTTTCTAGCCATGTCATCTTTCACACAGTCCATCCATCGTTTCTTTGGTCTTCCCCTACTCTTAAAGCCATCGACATTTATACATACCAAAGACATGTATCACCACAACTCAAATAATCTGCTCATTAGTCAGCTCACGGATACTATGAAATTGTTATTGAGACCACATTACTAGAAAATCAAATAAATACTCATGAGATGGGTACTTCTGAAATAAAAACTGATTTTCATACAAATATTACATAGAGCAGTGGTGGCCCAGTGGTAACGGCCTCTACTTCCGAGTTTGTAGGTCGTGGGTTTGAACCCAAGCAGGCACTTTACTTTGCGTACATAATTTCATCAGCACTGCTCTCAAAACGGTGAAAGAAAACATCGTGAGGAAACCGACATGTCCTAGAACCAAAATGCACAGAACTTACAGTGTGGTAACAATACTGTATTGTATGCTACTCATCATCTCCCTAGCCTTTTCCCTACTATGTTGGGGTCAGCTTCCAGTCTAACCGGATGTAGCTGAATACCAGTATTTTACATGGAGCGACTGCACATCTGATTTTCACAACCCAGTTACTGGGTAAGACGATACTGCTTGATTTAATCCAAAATACAGTGCTTCTCCTCAAAAAGGAGAAGGAAAACATCGTGAGGAAACCGGCATCTCCTAGAACATGACATCACCAACCCGCACTGGGCCCGCGTGGTAGTTTACAGCCCACTTTCTCTCGAAGAGAGGAGGCCTATGTCTCAGCAGTGGCAACATTATAGGCTGATTATGCTATTCATTACATTAAGACACAAAACAATCATGAACACTTTCTGAAATAATGTTTAATTTTTCCTCTACTCAAAAAAGTAATAATTTAGATTAGTTCCTTAGAAGTCTCAAGACCGTTCGGTCGCAGTACAACGCTACACTCGCTGATATTTAGTCGCGAAACTGGATGTATTATAAAGGCGTAGTTGTTTAAAATAAGAGCAGGCCAAGGCGTCTGTGGTGTAGTGGTTAGAAGGATCAGGGGTGCGGGTTCGATTACTGGTTGATGTAGGAATTTGGTGGGTAGATTTTTGTAGATTGTTTGGTGGAGATGTTGGGTGGTTTTATAGATTGGGTTAGGTAGATTATATTTGGAGTGAAATAAATTTCATCATTCATTGTTTTTTGTTTTCCTTTTAATTAAGATTAATCTGTGAGATTAATTAACCAACTGCAAAGAAGGGTGATAATTTTGAAGCGAAAACTTCTTTAGGCGCGTTAAACGATTTTTTTTTGTAGGGGAAAATCTTATGAGTTCACGTCACGCAACACGCATATCACGCGTCACGCTAATGTGACGTGTTTTGCTGTCAAGTTTTTCTGACTGCAGTTCCCATGGCTGACTATGGTTTTTTTTTATCATAGAGTGTTTATGGTTTAAAAATGATTTTTATGAAACAAAATATGTATGGAGTTTACTTTAATTTATTCTACTTCTTATTATTTGGTTGCTTCGTTCGTAATTTAGAACAACATAAAGCAACTCTTAATTGTTCTTCTGAGCGTATCGATGGGAAATAAGAAATTTGTTGTGAAAATATACATATTATGTTTAGCCCAAAATTCAGTCACACGAACTCCTAATTTATGAAAATATATTAAGCGATTTGGTATTGTTAAAACAGTGGACATAATTCTAACATGACTTCAACATTACCGTATGACACAAACTATGAATTATAACAACTCAGTAAGAATATTTAATTGTTATATTATTTTACATGATGACATATTCAAAGTGCTTGTCTAAAATGATATTCAGTTAATGAGTCAGATAAATGACAGTTGCTATTTTAGTAAACTCGTTAAATACTGAAATTAAACCATTTACGTAGGTACTTTGTATTTATCTTTTTATTGATAAAAATACATATTAGTTTGTATGTGTCTAGGTATCTGAATGGAACATTTACTGGTGTTGACATGTTTACATACTATATTGACATGAAACATGTATGTTTAGTTTTACTTTTTTTGTGAACAGGCACCATGCCTGAGTGACGAGAATGCAAATTTATATTTTAAAATAGGTCTAATCAAAAGTTACCTAGAGATCTGTAAATATCTTCTAATATACTGTGACAATAAGGCTTTCTTTAGTATTGGTAATAGTACTTTAAAGTAATATTAAAAGCTAGCTATACTTATTTAAGTAAACGAACAAAAAATAATACTATTGCGCAAACAAAAAATAATAATACCCAATAAAATAATCATTATTAGAAGTAAAGTGAAGCTACCTATGTTTTATCCACTCATTTCCCGTGGTTCTTAGTAAAAAGTTGTGTAAAAGGGGGGGCGCCACTAGCGCCTACGCCGTAGCCGTGGCCGCTACGAGTCGTAGGCCTCGCTACAAACGTAGCAGGGCTGCGCGCAAATTATTCTAATTGATTAGATTTATTCATAATTCTTTGTTTTATTTTTTTCAGGTTACATTGTGAAGTTTTTCGTGAGTAGAATGTATGGGTAGTTTTATTAATTAAGTCGGTTCAGATATATGTGATTAGTTATTTTTATGATACTATGAAAAAAAATGCCAAAATTGTTGTTGTTTCTGTGTTCATGTTTTTCTAACATAGTTTGTAAGTAGGTATATTGTTACTAACACTATGAGCCTTGTTACTTGTAATAAATTATTAAAATAATTAATTAATTATTGAACCTTTCAAAATTGTTAGTTTGTATTTTTTATAAAGTATTAAATAATGAATAAAAAATAATTATAACTTGTCATTAATTACAGATTTTGAAATAGCAATGCATAAGCAAATGTTCTTTTACGGAACTTCAACATCTA
Source organism: Cosmia pyralina (assembly GCA_946251885.1). Classification (NCBI taxonomy): domain Eukaryota; kingdom Metazoa; phylum Arthropoda; class Insecta; order Lepidoptera; family Noctuidae; genus Cosmia; species Cosmia pyralina. The sequence continues at coordinate 1,798,023 of OX276354.1, forward strand.
TTAATTCACATACAGTCAAATATAACCACCTAACCCGCAACAAAAAACATTTTTCTCAAAAACTTCACTATTGATTTTTCCGCAACAGATCTACGAAAAACATCTTACAACACAAAGTTCATTAGCATCGACAACCCTAGCGTTTACTATCTTGCACGTTCCTAAGATGTCCCCCCGGGGGTGGTTTAAAACAACCCCCTGGGGGGTGGGGATGCGGAAATATGAAGGGTGCTCTCATTTATCAATACGGAGACTGTTTCTTTCTCTCAGAATTGATTATATTCAACTAAGAATATTGATGTCCTCCCCCAAAGACCCCCAAGAAAGTTTCCTAGGGGGTGCTTTGATTAGAGTTTTTGATGTGCGTCGTTTCCTGTTTTACATATACTATATAATATGTGTGTATATCGTTAATGTGTTGAATTTTTAGGGTGTTACCTTGAGTGTGAAGGGATGTTTAAAATGTACGTGACGTGCTTCCATCGTGAATGTTTTACGTTGTAATTTAAAATTTTGAGTTTCATTTGTTTTGGCTAGAAGTAGTTAGTTACATTTCAAAAATAATAGTAGCGAGTTATAGCTTAGATTATTACCAAGACCACTTCGTGCTTCGGAAAGCACGCTAAGCCATTTGTCCCGGCTGTCAATCTTGGATCTGACAATCGTTACGGGTCGTCAGAAGCCCGAAAGTCTGACAACTAGTCTTACCAAGGGATACTGTTTAACCCAGTAACTGGGTCGTGGAGGTCAGACAGGCGCTCCATGTAAAATGCATCCGGTTAGATTGGAAGCCAACCCTAACATAGTTGGGAAAAGGCTAGGCATATGATGATGGTTATCATAGATTATAGATGATAAAAGATATGTAGTATCATTCATAACAAACGACGAACAGGCGTAGTAATATAAGTCCGTTTGCCCTCTTTCTACAGAGTCACTTGCCTCGCAGTAACTAAAAGTATTTGTTATTGTAGTACTTATTTCAGCCATTTAAATGCACAAATTTGCTAAGCATCGTATATTTTGGTGTCAGTTGAAGATCTGTATCCAGCACTGATATTACATCAATGAATAGAGAAAACTCTGACTTAATCAGAGCCCTCTAAGAACCTTACTAGGATCCCAACCCACGCAGCTAGAATTTTTCTGGTATTTTTTTTTTTTTTTTGTTGTTCTTTCTGCTTCGTAGCAATCTGTCGTCAACAACAATAAGCTACTTCTTTGTCCGATATCTCTGGGTTTTCGTCGATTTTTCTGGTATGTACGCAATTTTTTCTACGTAATTTGTAGGACAAAGTACGACTTTGGCTACAGAAACAAATTCATACAAGAGTTATTTATAGACCTGCCTCGTTGGTCTAGTGGTTTTAAGTGCTACTGCTGAACAATGAGGTCCTGGGTTCGATTCCCGGGTCAAGCAAGTTATTCGGTATTCCCATCTAGAATTTCTCAGTCGCAGCCCGGTGTCTGATTTTGTGCCCGGTTCATGGCAAGGGTGTACGGTAGGTACACCTCTGCCCAACCTTTTGGGAAATACACGTGTAATGATATGGTTTAATGTGGGTGTCTTAAATATGTTCTCAAATAAAAAATAATACTTTAAAGTGGTTTTATATGGCAAACAAGTACAAGTGGTTCATACTCGGTTGCTCTCTGACTTATTCATTAACTTAAAATAATCATATCATGCAACAACACAACGCCTTACTACAAAAGAAGCTGATCAGATAAAAAACTACCTAAACCACATAGTTCTTGTTAACAAATCAACCCATTTTCTATCAATATAGAACACACACATAACACGTTATCAGTTTAAGGGTTAACCCTTACTCGAAACGCAAAAAGGGTAGCGGGAGGGTTAACTTACAAATTGGAACTACTTGTAAGTTATTGGCCAATTGAAGTATCGCATGTTATATGTAACTTGTTCGCGTGTATTGGTTTCTGTCTACCCTTGTATTAAAAAAGAAGGATGATGGTTTGTATTAAACGAGGAAGGAAAACATCGTGAGGAAACCGGCATGTCCTAGAACCAAACATTCGAAGTCATGTGACATCCACCAACCCGCACTGGGCCCGCGTGGTAGATTACAGCTCACTCCCTCTCGAAGAGAGGAGGTCTGTGACCCAGCAGTGGGGACATTATAGGCTGATTATGCTATGCTGCTTTGCTGTACAAATTCAGTGATAAAAAGTAGATAATTGTGGACTTTTTCGTAATTTTAGATAAGTCTTTCGAATTTTTGAACAGCAATACTTTAGCTCTTTGACAAAAACTTAGTTAACGGAAGACCTACTACCGCGCCTATTCTTCTCTAAGTCAGAGCGAGTGCCGGTTACATTAAACGCATATGACACTTAAGGTATTGCACCAAGGGCTAGGTTACAGTTTCCGTCAAAGTTAAAATGTCCATAGAATGACTACCTGCTGTTGCACCGTCATGTCAAATGTAAAAGATGAAGTTCGGAGCAGGGACATGACATTCGACGCGTCTGATAAAAGTGACAGATATTTAACAATAATTTTAACCAGCGAAGCGTGGGTGGTTAAGATTACAGTTGAAGTTATGACGTCAGATAACAAATTGTCAAATGGAACAACCCATTTTTTGTCTAACAGGAACTTTAACAAGGGTGGGTTGCACCATCTTACTTTAACTATAGCAGACATCGAACTGAAGGTGCGATGTTTGTTATAGTTAAAGTAAGATGGTGCAACCCACCCTTAATTTTATGTGAGTGACAGTTAAGTTCTTACAGATCAAATGTCAACTTACTTCCGGGTTTCATTTTAACATAGATGTGCTCTACATATTTTAACATAGATGTGCGCTACATATATATATATATATTTATTCCCGGGAGAGGACGCTGGCTCTTGTAACACAGGTTAATCACCTAGCACAAGTGTCAGGGACTTCGCACTATTTGTAATTCACTTTCTTATGTAATAAAGATTATTATTATTATTATAGGCAAGTATTTCCACAATTATGCGCGATGACTTACAGATAAAATACCAAAAAACTTCAGGTTTTTATTTGAAGGTATCAATGACCAAAGTACCTACATAATATACCTATGTTTACAAATAAAGAATTCTGATTCTGATTCTGATACTAGGTACATGACAACAAGTACTAAATCCAGCGAAACAGCCTCAAACACCAAAACACACCGAAAACTCAACAATCATAACTACTGGTAAAAAATTACAAGTTACATAAAACCCGCATCTGCATAGAAGAGGCAACTAAGCGCGGCACGTCGCCCCGGGCCCCTGGGCCCCCGGCCCCCTCACTCACACGCGAAACGAATAAAACACTAACACAAATAAGTAATAAAGTACAGCAGTAATATAAAACTAAGGAGCATCAACATCTTGCCACCCTGAGGGGCCCACTCCCCGCGGGCGGTAATTCCCCCGAACTTACTAAAATACTAAAAACGGAGATACAGGGGGGTGCTACCCCCACGTTTTCTTATGCAAGATCCTTATATTTTAACCTAAATGTTGTAGATACGTTTCTGTTTTTAGTTATAACTTTGTTATTTGCTGAGTTCAGCAGTTTTATCTGTTTTTCGGATGGAATTTTGATGATGAGTGTTTCGTTAAATGAATTATTGTTTGTTTTGTTTTGAAGTTAGGTTTTAGGTTTTAATAGATCTTAGTGTAAGAGTGGAGAAGAAGAAGTGAGTTTGCACTCCACTCGTTGCATTATCGATGAGAACCCACGCGTAATACAAGCATTATTATTTTTTTTTCTTTCTTTCGCAGAGTAATAGAGTTTTTTTGTTCATTAGTACCTAATGAACAACCCAAATATGTATATTATATTAATTCAATATGTAGTATTAATTTAGAAAGAAGTAATGAACGAAAAGATCGTGGCTAAGTAATAACAGTCGCACGGGCCGATCCATCAGGTAAAGCTACGCTTGCCGCGGTTGGTCCCTGAATGGGTCTACATACCGAGACTCCTCCGTATCTCGGAAAGCACGTTACGCCGTTGGTCCCGGCTGTCATTCGTGCATCTTTGACAGTCGTTACGGGTCGTCAGAAGCTCGAAAGTCTGACAACCAGTCTTACCAAGGGGTATCGTATTAACCAGTTACTGAGTTGTGGAGGTCAAATAGGCAATCGCTTCATGTAAAATACTGGTATTCAGCTGCTTTCAGTTAGACTGAAAGCCGATCCCAACATAGTTGGAAATAGGCAATTTGATTTAGAAAGAAATACTTAATAGAAGCGCCTCGCGGTTTCACCCGCGCAGACCGGGATAAAAAGTAGCCTATGTGTTAATCCAGAGTATAAGCTATCTATATACAAAATTCCATCTTAATCGGTCCAGCCGTTTGAGCGTGAAGAAGTACCTAACAAACTTACAAACATAGACACACTCACAAACTTTCACCTTTATCATATTAGTGTGATAGTGTGATGTGATGGTTGGAGCACAGAGCACGTATTATTTATGTGGCCTCACAAGAATTTTTGTAGTAAGTAACACAAAACTGCTTGAAAACTGAATAATGGAGCATCTTAAAACGCTTTTTAACCGACTTCAAAAAGGAGGAGGTTCTCAATTCGTCGGATCCTTTGTTACCCGATTACTCGAAGATGGCTAGACGGATTTAGATTTTTTTTTATTTTATTCAAGAGAGTATACATCACAGTTGGTGCCATATAAAATTGGTTAACTTTGCTTCGGCAGTTTTTGAGTTAGCTTCAATAATTCGTATTTTTTCCCCATTTTTTTATGGATGATGTTCTAGTTTGTTTTGCAGGTAGTGGTATTAGAATTTGTGTGGGGTAGGTACTGTAAGGATTGATGCTATGATCAAGCTTCGTTGATATAATGCTGGCTGACATTCAATCATTCAAATATGGAATATCTTCTGTCAAGAAAACAATCCTGGTGTTCTTGATAGAATGAGAGAGATAGAATCTGTTGAAGGCTCGGCATAGAATTAATTTAGTAGGAGTGTTTTATAATTTATTCTGAAGCTTAAAATACAGTGGGCTTCAGCCCCATAGAAATAGAGTCCCACTGGTATTATTTAGTAGTTCAGTTAATCTCCTACTGTGAAGTTCGAGGCTTCACAGTACCACAACTAAAAAGTGAAAAGTAAAAACTTTTTTACAAAAAAATACAACCGACTTCCAAAAACAACACTACAAAGTGAAAAATAACATTATTTTTGGAAGTCGGTGGCAAAAAACGAAAATACATTTAACTAGACACTGACTTCCGAAATTGATGTTATTTTTCACTTTGTAGTGTTGTTTTTGAAAGTCGGTTGTATTTTTTTGTAAAAAAGTTTTTTTTAAATAAAAAAACACTAGTGTGATCACAAAGTCGCTAAACGTAGGAAAAGTGATGAACTTTCAGAAACACCTGGTAGGTAACTTTACTCGAAGCAAATTCAAGAAATATAGATAAAAAAAAGCTTTACCACTTGAAACCGTCTCGCGATGTAAACTAGTCTAATAAAAACCCAGCAGTCGCCTGTAAAGATCAAAATGTTTAAAGGGTAGTGATGTTTTAGTGCAGGGCGCGGTCCAAGGTTTGATGCTCGTGCGTTAAAATATGTCGTTATTTTGATTGTAAAATTGATGACGAGATTGTAAAGATTTTCATGGGAAATTTTATGGGGGGCTAGTTCTAAAGGGGGAAAGGGAAATGGGAAGTTTTTAGATCGATAAGGAAGTTGCGCTATCTACAAGTTTATTTAGAAGATAATAAATGCTGTCAAACTCTATGCTCATCAGAATAACACTAAGACTACTTTTTATAAAGTGAGATCTTTTGTAGCCAGTAAGTAGCTCATATAAGTTCCAATATAACATAACATCACGCCATGTTTCCGCGAAGGGTTGGGCAGAAGTGTATCTATAGTACGCCCACATTGCGCCAGTAATGTATAAGTCCTATCTTTAGGGTCTTCTGCCAATCTTTTTATACCTGCAGCCTGTGGGCCAACTGCACGCAGCGGGTCGTGAGCACTCTGAGAGTTCAGTATAATAATGCCTTCAGGGTGTTGATGGGGCTGCCTCGCTATTGCAGTGCATCAGTATCATGCTAAAATTAGAAAAAGGGCAGCATGTTTGATGCGCAGAGTGAGAGATAATCCTAACAGCTACCTGAGGGTCATTACTGAACACATTGAGAGTCCTATCTGGAGGCACTGGTTTCGCCTACATACAGGATAGTTATTATAGTTTTGTTTTTAACCGATTTCAAAAAGGAGGAGGTTCTCAATTCGTCGGAAGCTTTTTTTTTTTTTTTTTTATTTTTTTTTTATGTATGTTCCCCGATTACTCGAAGATGGCTGGACCTATTTAGATTTTTTTTGTTTTGTTCGAGAGGGTATACATCACAGTTAGTTCCATAGAAAATTGATTAACTTTGCTTCGGTAGTTTTTGAGTTAGCTTCAATAATACGTATTTTTTCCCCACTTTTATATGGATGATGTTCTAGTTTGTTTTGCAGGTAGTGGTATTTGAATTTGTGTGGGGTAGGTACCACAACTAAAAAATGAAAAATAAAAACTTTTTTACAAAAATATACAACCGACTTCCAAAAACAACAATACAAAGTGAAAAATAACTTTAATTTCGGAAGTCGGTGGCAAAAAACGAAAATACAATTAACTAGACACCGACTTCCGAAATTAAAGTTATTTTTCACTTTGTAGTGTTGTTTTTGGAAGTCGGTTGTATTTTTTTGTATGTGTGTACTAACATAGTTCTTAAGTATCATTGTATTACTAACACTCTATGGACAACCTAGTCTGAATTAAAGTATAAATAAATAAATAAAATACGGGGTGAGTCTATGGCCATCAACCGGCAACCAATTCCAGACTCCAGGCTGCTACTCAGAAATTCCAGATAGAAAATCTTAATAACATTTTCCCCGACCTGGGAATCGAACCCAGGACGTCATGCTTAGCAGTAGCGCTTGCTACAACTAAACCATCGAAGCAGTCAAGTTCCAAAATGTCGAGTGTATAAGATCAATAATGTTCCCCGTCAGACACTTTAGTTACACCGGGAACTAAAGTGCCTGATGGGGAACATTATTGATCCTCAAATTTATGATCAACGTGCTGCCACAGTTATCAAGATATCTAATAACCAAACCTAATGTATAGATATTGATCAATACTGAAGGATAGACTAATACAACATGTGCGAGAATCAAACCATGGCTTAGAAGCCAATCAAGTATAAACAAAGAAGGATTTTCTCAAACCCACCCACCCTAACTACGTAACACACTATCAACCGGAATCGGTTTTATTTTGACAGTTCAACAACATTCATTGCGTTATTTACGTTGTTGAGCAGACAAATTTTTCGAACTTAAAAGCAATGTTTAAGCAATTTGTTTCAAAGTGATTCAGATTCCGATCGATAGTTTATTACGCAATTAGGGTGCAGGATTATGGGTCTTTTGGTTACAGTTATGTACAATAATAATAATAATAAGAATTTATTTCCATAACCACACAAAAGTTATAATTTATACAAGTGGATTTCTTACTAAAATAATTTCACTAAAAATATTACTTTAAATAAAATAATTATGTACACTTTTCCATCTAGGTTATGGCCCCTTTTCGGGTACAGGCCTCCTCTAGTTTTCTCCAGGTTTCTCTATATTTGGCTTTGACCATCCAATCTTTGCCTATGCTTTTTAACCGACTTCAAAAAGGAGGAGGTTCTCAATTCGTCGGAATCTTTTTTTTTTAATTTTTTTTTTATGTATGTTCCCCGATTACTCGAAGATGGCTGGACCGATTTGGATTTTTTTTTTTTTTATTTGAAAGGGTATACTTCCCAGGTGGTCCCATGATCATCAAGTCAGGATCTGATGATGGGATCCTGGAGAAATAGAGAGAACTCTTCCAATTTTATAGGCACACTTGAAGCGATTTGGATAGTTTTTGGAAGAGTACTTTCTTGGAGTGGTCCCATTTCAATTTGGTGACGATCAGGTGTAGAACTTCTGAGATAGGCAACGGAACTCCTCAATAAATGATAGCAAATGGACTGGGATTGCTGAAATCTCATGTCTGTTTGTTGTTCACACCAGTTCATAACATAACATCACGCCAGTACGCTGTGAAGGGGTAAGCACTTGTGAACCACTAAAAAGTGAAAAATAAAATCTTTTTTACAAAAAAATACAACCGACTTCCAAAAACAACACTACAAAGTGAAAAATAACTTTAATTTCGGATTTCGGTGGCAAAAACGAAAATACATTTAATCAGACACCGACTTCCGAAATTAAAGTTATTTTTCACTTTGTAGTGTTGTTTTTGGAAGTCGGTTGTATTTTTTTGTAAAAAAGTTTTTTTTTTATTATTTATTTATTATTATTATTATCTTTTTTTTTCATTTTGTTTCCCTAGTTAAATACAATAGGTACATACAGAATACTGTACAACTTAACATACATTTACATGCCACTACTTTCGTTTCTCTGCACTTAATATGTTGTAAGCTTATAAGTAATAAAAAATACAAACTCCACCACACACAACTTTATTAAGTTAGTAACTTTAAGTAGACCAAGTTAACTTGACGTTGTGCATGTACTACAGACGATAAAATACTTGTAAACTTTGCCTACACACTCTTTAAGCTCTAGACTTCTAGAGGCCAAGTAGAAAGAAGTAAAGTTGTATCCTATTATCTGCGTTTAGAATTATAAAAAGAAGTTATCTATTTTTATATTTTTTCCTTGTTTTCGAGTTTAAATATATAGTCTCAATTTGAGCAAGAATCAAGCGATAAATGACTTATCGACTAGTTTATTATTTACGCAAGTGAAAGAAAATTATTAAGAAAGCTTAGATTTAGTCATGTTGAGAGGATGAATGAAAGGTAACTAACAAAAGGTATGTGAGTGGAAACACCGCGAGGGGACGCCCTCCTTGGGCGTCCCCAAGACAAATAGTGTCCTTATTGGTGATGTTCTTCAGAAAGGTCAGGTGTGTAGTAGTTTAAACCGGCAGAAGTTGAACGTAAACGAAGCAAAAGGAGTATGTAAGGATCGTAGCAGGTGGCGTTCTCTAGTTTCTGCCTACCCCCTTGGGAAGAAGGCGTGAGTTTATGTATGTATGTTTTAAAGAAAACCCTATTCTTCTCTTTATAAAAAGTCTTGTGTTTACACTAATTAGATTCACAACTAGGAGCATCCCTTATTTCTATTCATTATTATCATATACATTTTTGAATTCGAGTTATGAGTTTACTTAAATTTTTTCGTAATGATGTCAAAAGAGCAATAAATATATTTCAACGTTTTAAATTCCAATGTTCAACAATAAATACAAAATGGAGCGTACAAAACTAAAAAAAAAAGTTTTTATGTTGAAATCTAAACCACTACAAACACCACACGTTGCCAATCAAATATCATACTGAAAAAAACAAAATCCGCTTACCGAACCTCCCGTAAAAATACCACTATGAAATGAAAAATAGACGGAAAAAAAAAGCCGCGAGAAAATAATGAATAACCCTGAAAAAGTAGTTCACGCAAAAAAATACCCACAAACGAGTTTTTACCGATCTTTATTTGCTTTTTACGAGCAACTACTGAAAGCGAGAGTGGTCCACGAAAAAAAAACGTCACTATTTCTATCGGGAACGCGTGAAAAAACGGAAAAAATGCCATCTACCCGACGAGAGAGAAAGTTCTATATTCGGTATGCCCGCGCGCCGTTCGCTTTTTATATTTTGGGTTCCGCTTTCGGGGGGTTGGATATTTTTTGTGGAAGGAAGATGTGCATGTGAACCCTTTTGACTAATCATAAAAGGAATAACACTGAAGTAATAATTTTGATTTAAGGAGAGAAAGAGAGCTAGCGATATGGGATGCAATCTCTTTAAAGAAAATAAAATGCTGTTATCATTATCCTCCGGCCTTATCTCAATTTATTTGTCGCCGTGCCTTTGGTAGTGATTATTAACCAAACAAGCTTTTCCATGTTAGAAGTCTGGTTTTACGCTTACAAAAGACTGTGCTTGCTTCGCACGAGTACCCATTGCAACCCCTCCGAAGAAAATATTTCTGCGAATTAGTGACTCAGGACATTGGCGCATCGTTGTAACTGATTTGAAATTACTGTGTTGTAACAATATTCATCATCTGCCTAGCCTTTTCCCAACTTTTGGGGTTGGCTTCCAGTTTAACCAGATGCAGCTGAATACCAGTATTTTACATACAAGGAGCGACTGCTTATCTGACCTCCACAGCCCAGTTACTGGGTAATACGATACCCCTTGGTAAGACTAGTTGTCAGACTTTCGGGCTTCTAACGACCCGTAACGACTGTCAAAGATCCAATAGTGACAGCTGGGATCAACGGCTTTACGTACTTTCCGAGGCACGGAGGGGTTTTGGTATGTAAAGATGGTCACCCATCAACAGTCCAATCGCGGCAAGCATAGCTTACTTAGCCACAAGCCCCTACCTACCCTTACCCTTTGTTGTAACAACATTATGAGTAAAAATTATTAAATAAGGCACCAGCGGCAACACTTTATTTCAAAAAGATCGACGACTTTCAGACGTTACTCATAGTTCATATAAACCACAATGATGAGGTGGTATTATTTAGTAGTAATAACAGATAAGTCCCTCCCTACATTTAGATTACCCCTAAGTCCGTCTAACCAAAGTCCTTTGCACTCAAACAGACGAAAAGAAAACAAATCTACAGGCCCCTACGCGGCCATCTAAAATTCGTTCCTGGTGTCCATTTTTTTTGTATTTTTTCAAAAGGATTTTTCGGACGCGGCGTCCGGTGCTAGCAAATGGTATGCATGTGTTTTATACAGCCACTCTGTTAGTTTGTTCATTGTTTTGACGCAGAATTCTATTTGATGCTTTTTTTGGCGAGTGTCAAAAAGCCGTGTAGTGTCGCTTTGATTGGAGTTTAAAAGTTTTTGAGGTCTGTCACTGGATAGTTTCGGGACGTGCCGCGTCGGAACAGATTAGTGAGGTGAATATTATTTTTTATACGAGTTTATGTATGTTACTGTTTTGTTTTATAAATTGCTGAGATGAAGTATTTGTATTTTTTAACCGACTTCAAAAAGGACGAGGTTCTCAATTCGTCGGAACCTTTTTTTTTATTTTTTTTTATGTATGTTCCCCGATTACTCGAAGATGGCTGGACTGATTTGGTTTTTTTTTGTTTTATTCGACATCACAGTTGGTTCCATATAAAATTGATTAACTTTGCTTGGGTAGTTTTTGAGTTAGCTTAAATAATACGTATTTTTTCCCCACTTTTATATGGACGATGTTCTAGTTTGTTTTGCAGATAGTGGTATTAGAATTTGTGTGGGGTAGGTACCATAACTAAAAAGTGAAAAATAAAAACATTTTTACAAAAAAATACAACCAACTTCCAAAAACAACACTACAAAGTGAAAAATAACTTTAATTTCGGAATTCGGTGGCAAAAAACGAAAATACATTTAACTAGACACCGACTTCCGAAATTAAAGTTATTTTTCACTTTGTAGTGTTGTTTTTGGAAGTCGGTTGTATTTTTTTGTAAAAATGTTTTTTATAGTTTCGGTTCGCAAGCGTGTATTAACCCAGGTCATGGTCTATCCCTTTCATCCAAGTCCATTCAGCCGTTAAGGTTAGGTAACAGGCCGAGTTACTTACGCATTTATAACTAACTAGCTTTTGCCCGCGGCTTCGATTGCGTTAATTTAGAATTTAGAATTTAATAATCAATTCGGGTTGTACTCTGCTTGTAAGAATATGATTCAATCATGATTCAAAATACACGTGGCGCCATCTATTATCATAAGAACGTTATTGTTGTTTTCCTCGGGAACAGTACTTTTTTTCAGTATGAAAGGTACCCTATGTCCGTTTCCGTACACCTGACAACGTGAAAAATTGCAGGATGATTGGTTCAGTGATTTAGGCGTTAAAAGGTAACAAGCAAACTACTTAGGATAGTTAAAATGTCATTGAATGATTTTCTTACAAAAAGGGCTATTACCTAAACCACGGCAAATGTCGGACGTCTTTAGAACATGACGATGACAAGGTGAAATTTCGATCAACACCGAAAACAAAAGAGTTTCAAAAATTATGGAATCATAAACCATGAAAATAATCACTATTACCATTTACAAACTTACGGGGAATTCACAAGAAGACGAGTTTTAAACCAATTACGTCTCAATAAAGCAATTAAGTCATTACGAATGTATGCAATACTAAATTAAGCCAAGCCATATAATTCAGCACAATAAAAAGCCATCCATGTGCGTGTTGGACCACGCACAATGAAGGGTTCCGTCGTCAAAAAGAATTTATCCCAAAAACAAATATTGTTTTTGAAAAACATGTTCTCCCATACATTGATATACGTCACAGACAATTCTTCAACTGCAAACTTAAGTTTGTATTCGCAAAATACTGTTTTTAAACATAACATCATGCCTTGTTTCCCCGAAATGTTGGCCAGAGATATATATAGGACAGTAGGACACCCACATTTCGCCAGAAAAAAAACTAAAAACAACTTTTTTGTTAACAAACTACAAATTGTCCTGTCTCTTAAGATACAGGTAACCCTAGTTTAAGAGGCAGGGCTCACCAATTATTGTTTACAGATTTCTGCAGCATAGCTTATTCCTCCGTACTTGCTTCCTACCACTACCTTTTTGTTAACCAAGCTTTATATATAAATCTGTAACCTTCTCTTTTTTGGAAATAAATAAATTTTATTATTATTATCTTTGGCTTATCTCGGGACCCTGGGGTCCCGGATCTTTGGAAGGCGTACGAGGGGCCGAAGCCAACTCGCAGAGGCCCCTTAGACAATTTTAAATGACGAGGTTATTATTATTATTATTATAAATATATATAATTATCAATAAAGAATTTTTATTTTTTATTTTTATTTTATTTTATTGGTTACTTTATGCACTCCCGTACTTCAGACTGATCTTCTAAATTTGTTGAGTGTTACACCGTGTAAGTCGGTTTCTGACGAATTACAAAAGCTGTTGTAATTTCTGCACATTCGGACCAAGGGAGCGTTGAGATTGATTTTGCAAAAAGGGATATGAAGCAACCTGGTGATGGGATGTCTGGGAGGTTTTGAAGGGACTGAATATTGGATACGTTCAACAAGATCGCTACATTTTACAAATCCGTTTGTAACTTTGTAGAGGAAAATTAGATCACGCGAACGGCGACGGTCTCGCAGTGTCTTTATATTGAAAAAAATGTAAGCGCTGTTCATACGGACAGCGATGGCTAATTTTCCTGGATATAAAGGCTATGTGTTTTGTGAATACTCTTTGTATTCTCTCAACTCTTTGCGAATGAACTGCATAGAACGGATTCCAGGCAACACTGGCGTATTCCAACCGACTTCGTACCAGGGTATTAAACAAGACTATTCTGGTCTTTGTTAGTTGGAAGCCCCGGGTATTCCGTTTTACAAAACCCAGCATCTGTGCCGACTTCTTAACAATGTCGTTGATGTGTGGCTTAATATTTAGTTCATCGTCGACCAGAACTCCTAGATCCCGTATTTCACGTAGGTACCTTAGACAGCGTAGTATTGCAAAGGTTGTAGGTAGTTGAAAAGGATGACTTTTTTTTAGAGAAGCGTATAAAGAAGCATTTTCGTGTGTTTAAGGTCATATTGTTAGCTATGCACCAGGTTTCAATATTTGTTAAGTCGCTTTGAACGAGGGTATCTGCAGGCCGCGTGATCTTCCTATAAATCTTTAAGTCATCAGCAAACAACAAAGCTTGACAATGCTTTATTTGACTAGTGATGTCATTTACAAATAGCAAAAAATACTCTAACATAATACCTCCTTGCGTTTCTGAGAAAAAGGATCTTGACATGCTGACAGACAGACAGACGGACAACGAAGTGATTCAATAAGGGTTCCGTTTTTTCCTTTTGAGATACGGAACCTTAAAAAGAAAGTCATAACTGTTCTGCACGATAAATCCTCATAGTAAAAAACCGTCTACTCTTGTCAAACATAGCTTGTAACAATAGTTCACCAACTCAGAGGTACTGAGATCATTTAAAAATAAGACAATTTTCTCATCTCCCTGGTGACGCCAGTGACACGGCTATACTTACATACTATTTCTGTCTACGTACCCCTGCTGACAACCAGTCTTACCAAGGGGGACCGCTTTACCCAGTAACTGGATTGTGGAGGTCAGATAGACGGTCGCACCATGTAAAATTCTGGTATTCAGCTGCATTCAGATAGACTTGAAGCCGACCCCAACATAGTTGAAAAGGCTAGCAGATCAGAGAGAGAGAGAGAGAGGTGTTTCGTAGGGTAATAAGAGATATATTATTAGCATACATAATACGTGTTTTTGTTTTATGTGTATTATGTTGCACTGAATAAATGTTTTGTTTGTCATAACAATCTGGATTTGTTAATAATTATTATAAGAGAACGGTATTAGAAACAAACGGTGTGGTACGTGACGATGGGAAGAGACCAGATGGCGTGACGGTTGTTGCCTTGGAAGATGGGTAGGCCTCTGGTGTGGGACGCAACCTGTGTCGACACCCTTGCGCCATCTCATGTTCCAAGGATAACGTGCCGTGCTGGCGCCGCTGCTGCGGCTACTGAGACCCTCAAGCGGCGCAAATACTGCTAATAGGTAACTACAGTTTTGAGCCGTTTGGGGTCGAAACGCTTAGGTCATGGGGCCCGAGTGCGCGTCTACTTTTTAAGGAAATTTCTCACCGACTATTCGAGACTTCACGTGCTGGCTCGTTCTTTGGCCAAAGAATTAGCATTGCCATTCAACGTGGCAATGCTGCCAGTCTTCTGGGCACGTTTCCGGATGACATCGATGCGGATGAGTACTTCGACGCCTAAGTATCTTTTTGTTTTCGTATTTATTTGTATAGTTAGTTAGTTAGTCTTTTACTTTAGTACCTAGTGTAAATAGTGTTAACTTATATATTGTTTATAAGTGTGTATCTTTAATACATCCCTCAAAGTAATTTTTTCATTGAGGATAAAGGACAGAGTTCCAACGGCATAATCAAACAGTTCTTTCAAAGTAAGTATGTAAGATACGATTGTTTCAATTGAAAACGTCTACTTTAATTAGGAAAGGGAACAAAAACAAAAGGGGAGCCATCACATATAAATAAATTCTAAATGCCGTGAAGCTCGCGGTCAGGTGAACCACGTGTCTTGCACTTTAAGCAGGTGTGATTTGTGAAGGGTTGCTTTTGGAAAGATTGTTAGATTTATTTTGAAAGGAAAAAGAAAGTGTTTGTTTACAAACACAGACATTTTGTTTCTTTTTAATTAAATTCTGTAAAAATTTATTATTTGGATATAAATTGCAATCTAGATACTGAAATACCTACCTGAATTAGGTATTTCCAAATAATACACTCACTCATGACTTACCAAGGGGATCGTGTTCCCCAGTAACTTGGTTTTGGAGGTTAGATAGGCACTCACTCGGTTAGACTGGAAGCCGAACCTAACACAGTTGGGAAAAGGCTAGGCAGAAGAAGACACTCATGAGGGCGTTTATTGTAAAACGCTCATAATATTAATAATTAACGCTTGAATCAGAACTATTTGATTTGACCTTAATCTGAAACATTAGACATTGCACTATCATTCCAGACACCTACTTCGTCTTATTTTCAACTTTTTTCAAAAGATAATGTCATTTGCTAATTATGCTGTTTTTCTGAACAGTGTTAAAATCCTAACTTCCTAACCAATATTATAAATTGCGAAAGAGAGTTTGTTTTTTTGTTTGTTACGCTTTCACACTAAAATGGCTCAACGGATTTAGATGAAATTTGGCACATGGGTGGACCATAACCTGGGTTAGGACATAATATACTTTTTATCCCAGTAGTACGTTCCCGTGGGATAATTACCGACATCCACGCGGGCAAAATCTGCTTAAATTATAATGAAAGAATTAACGCCAAGAGCATCAATTTCCCACTTATTTGTCACCTACCATATAGGAGTAGCTAAACAGTTTAAAAACCACAGTTTTCAATCAGCACCGAATTATCGGTGCATCGGTCACTGAGTAAACACAGGTTTCCGACAAAGAGCCGCCGCAAATGAACATAAATATATAATGATGGTAGCATTTTAGTTAAAATGTATGAACAAAAAACTTATTTACTTGATAGTATAGTGTTGAGCTTACGGATTTGCCTATAAAGTTATCAAGGGAAATTATTTTCTTTCAAAATTTATTAAGGAGACTTGAAGATTTCGTGGTTTATGAAATAGTTTTGAGAACATTTTATGTAGTGATGAAAAACTTGTAAAAATTTATCTGAAAAGAAGCCATGCAAACTTTCTTTCCTTTTATTTTATTACAGCTAGACATCAATTTTTCAAGGTGCATTAAATAATTAAATAGGTTGTTGCATTTAAATTAATGAAAGCAATTAAGTCTCTATCTATGCCACCTTTCAAGAATTCACATTTCCTATAAGAATTGCATAGTCTGACAAGAAAATATCGAAAGAAAACCATCTTTCTTTGGATACTATTTGAACCAATGACATGTATTTTTCAGACACTAATCCTCATTTTATTAATGCATAAATAAAAACAGACAATATCGTTATAACCAATAAATCAACGGACAGACAACAACAACGCTCGAAATGATAATAGTACATGAGCACTATGTATCGTAGTACATACAGATTAAGGTAGTACATAGAAAAAAGTAAATACACGATAAAAAAGCCACATTTTATTATGAGTAGATCAGTCGAGAGAGACCTACGGTTGTGTGTGTGTATATACAGGGTGGTGCTGATTTTGGGATTAATTAATAATTATTATTTAAAGATTAAAGAGATTTTGAAAGAGGGTTACCTATGTTTTTAGTTGCTTTGTAGAATATTTTTGTGTCTAAAATAGATCCATAATTTATGTTTTGCATAATGGAGTGGGAATAGATTAAATACTCATGCAAGTTGTTTATAAAAATATTATAATACCTATGAAAGTATTCGTTTTCTTTGTCGAAATTAATGTCAAATTAATCTAAATATTTCAAGAGATAATTATCGAAATTCAAGTAAAAATGAACAACGAAAGCGATGAGGCATACAAACAGATGATAAAAACTTAATGTTATTTTTTATGTTTCAGATTTTGAGAAAATCTCATGAATGTAAATAAAGTTATAAAAATAAAATGGCGTCATAATAGCAATACGTAGAATATATTTAATGTTATGAATAATGAAAGCTTACCGTTAAACATTTTATTGACATACAAAATGCCAGTTTAACCCTTACGTAACTTATATAAGGATAACTGTTACATATTTTATAGCTCGTATAAATCATCCTTTCTTTAATAAATAGCAAATGAGATCTCGAGGCCATTAATCGATTCGAGTATTTATAACTATAATAAGGGCTAAAAGAACGAATGACCTAATATTGCTTACAAACAAAAGACATAATTACATACGCTATCTCTTCCTGATTATTAATAACCTGCTCGACATTAACTGTACAATAAACAAACGAATTACGAGTTTATTTTATAACATTTTAATGTACTAATAAAAAATTACATGCCTTTAAAAAATGACTGTTAAAAAATGGGCATCAGCCTGTGTATGAGTGATGCATGTGTGTAGGTGCATCTGCACGCACTCACACAGCCGTTCATATTCGGTTGTGTGTGTGTATTGGCTTGTGTGTGTGTGTGTATCGAGGTCACATTGCAGTGTACAGGGGCAGGCACTTGTGATGCAACTTAAAAAAATGCCTCCTGTTTTTGGAAAGTTTGCCGTTTTCTGAGATAGCGGCGGCGTTTTAGTGCGTTGTATATTATTAGTTATAAAACTGTAACAGACGTGCTGTGTACCTTCATAAATGTTTTAGTTTATGGTCTTGTAAAAATGTTTGGGTATTTTTTTCCTCTTGACTTTTACTAAGTTCCACAAAAATTACTTAGACAACAATAAGATTTTCATTTACGTACCTAATATTTACTGCATTTACGCAAATATTAGTAAATATATAACTGGTTACTTATCTATTTGATAACTGTATTTTTTTTTTTTTAGGTTATGAAAACTTTAATTTATTTTATTATAGTTAACTCTGTAATAATAACGATCAGATTTTTTTTATCAAAACGTTGCAAAGTTGGACGTGGCAGACCGGAATATTATTGGTACAGATTAACTCCGACAGTTAGGCTTCAAAAAATGAGCAATGGACCTAAAAGTAGGCCACAAGAACCGTTACGTGTAACCCTAAAATAACTACAGTACACAAATTGGTTTGTCATTAACAAACGACATCATTCCGCTTGTGCTACATTCGCTTGCTCCGCCCCCCGGTGCCGCTCGGTTCCTCTTGTTATGCTCAACTCATGTTTGTGTGCCAGTTTTTTTTTTTAATACGTCACTTATTGCACATTTCCAATGCTTTGTGATGTCGTGACTGATCAGTACATTTAGGCAAATAGATTCGCTTTTGCAGAGTCTCTAATGATATGGAATGTTTATTTCTGTAAGTAGATCTTCTAAGACATTTCCTAGCTCATTGGTCCGTGAGAAAAATGCCGAAACAAAAGCCTATTTTCTAGCCTTGCAACAAGAATTGCATATTTTTTTGAAAACGTTGAACATCCAAAAGCTCGATTCTTATTACAGCTCACCCTAATATTTTAGATCCCATAATCCTAAGATTATGGTGTTTGCACAGCTTCAAAATATCAGGAGCCAAGCTAAACTAAAAATCATTGAAATATTGCTTAAACGTGACAATAATATGTCTAGCCTGTTTTAATAAGTCCAAAATACATTATAATATGCCTAAACAGTAAACACCAAGGGAGAAGCCATTTTGTTTCTCCCAAGGATCATATATCAGGCATTTTCGACCCCGATAAGCAGTTGTGTTAACAGATGCAAGCATATTTAGGTCAAACACAGTCAAGTTCTGTTCAAAACGTTAGGTATAAAGAGTGTATTTTGGTACTCAAAGTCCGCGGTTTTTCTTATGTAAATAATTCTGTTCGGGTTTAAATCAATACTGGTCGGTAACGTATTGATGACATTTCTGATTCGTTGCAACGAGTTATTTTGTGTTGAATGTTTATTTTGCGGTGAGGTGTTCAGTGTGTAGGGCCAGATGTTTTATCGTGGTGTTTTTAGGTTAATTTATTTACTTTAAATACAATATTTGTGTTTGCAAATAAGGTTAAATATTAAATATAGCTCGAATAAACTGCTTTTGTGCTACAATTTAATGAAATAACTACCTAAACTTACTTTTTTGTCAAATCGCATCATGTATTCTACTTTTGCAAATTTGATTATTAAATCATGTATACCATAATTTATGTACACAAAACTAAATAAACATAAAGCTAAAGAAAAGTAATTACTACTTATGTTAAACTAAATACTGCCGATAGTCTATGTTGCGTCTAGGTGTACTCTATTACCGAAAATGCAAGCCTTGTCGCGGCACGCATTAAAAATCGACAATCGTTGTGAGCTTCACCATAGCGGGGCCATATGCTACTTTCATACAATTAATAATTAATACTTTAAATTAAATATATCGGTTTAGAAATCCGTTTAGCTCTAATTCTACAATACTTATGAATATTTTTCGATCAAGTGTTTTTTTAATAAGGCGATACGTTTAGTATTTATGTTATTTTTTTCAATATTGTTTTTGCAATTTACATTAGTACGACAAAAACGTGCCAACCTTTATTCATTTACAATTTATTATGTTTACAAAGTTTATGAAGGTCGGCGAATACGTTTCTACTTAACTTAAACAGGTAAAGGTTTCAAACTTGAACCAAAGTATTTTTCCGTGATTCGTATTCCGCCTATCCATTGCCAACATTATTGAAATTCTACTCTATCGCTCTCACATCACAATTCTTTTTTCTTTACATCGTGTGTAGATTCCTAAGCAGCAGCAGCCCTAAGGACAGACACAGACTGAACAAACAAGCCCTTCAAGGTTAGACACAAAGATTTCCACAATGAATAATCAGTAACAGACTCCCAGCGTACGACACTTGCGTATAAAATGTCCATACACATGTTAAAATCTTACATAAAAACATTAAAACAATGGCCCATAGCTTTTGCATCACAGTTTTACGACCGATTTTACGTCAACCGGATCTCCCAAAAACTTTTTACAGATAAAAAAATCAAGAGAAACCGTTCGCCAAAACTGTACGATAATGCCATTTACACGAACACACCTAATATAAAGAGTAATGCGACGATATTGATTGCATAAAAATCAATTTCAATTGCATTCGCGAACCTGCTCGGCGACCTTTGTCTTTTTTGTGTCGGCATCAGCCTTGTGAGAACATTAAACTGCATGTCAAAATAAGAAAATTTATCTGGAAATGACGATGGGATTATTTGAAGTGACTTCTTTTAAAATTATGGATCATTTTAGCAGCGTTTCTGTGGGTTTGACTTGTTTATTAGAGTTTTTAGTAAAGTAAAGATTTTATAAAGATGTAAAAATACTCAGAACTTTATACGTATGCAGTTTTTATTTAGCTACATGATGAAATAAATACAATTAAGGAAAAACAAAACTAACACAAAGACAACGTTTACATTCATTTGGCATTGACGTGTTTTTCTTGTTTTTATTAGACAAGTCACTGCAATGTTTTTAAAATGCAAGCAAAAAATGCAATCTCAAGTATCATAATTACCCTCTCGGTAGTGAAACATTAATATTTTATAAAGTAACAACATTAACATATAATTTAAGCTCGTTTTCCCTCAAGGCATATAATGTTTAATTAAAAGCCAGTTATGTATGACCTTTACGAAAAAAAAAAATCCTTACATAAGCCCCGATAGATGGTGCTGATGCAATGTAACTTCAAATTACGTCCAATTAAGTTTCGTAATCAATACCAAAATAAATATTTTAGATTTTTAAATGTATATAAATTACCGATAAAAGTTGTTTGTCGGTTTATTTTATTATCATGGTCGTTGTTCACCCGTTGTTAAACGTTGAACAGTTGAAAAGTTACAAGTCGGTCATTAGTTTATAAAAATTACTGCAATTTACTTGCACCTTGACATTTTAAGACCGAATATTAGTGGTTCTTCGCGGTGAGGACGACTTCATTTTTCAAGTTTTATTTTTATACCTTGCCTATTCAATTTTAATTTGGGGATAATTGAGAGAGTTTGAATAGTATTTATTTATTGCGAAATAAGAGTGCGGACTAAACGAAAATATTTCCTGTTATTAACAAAATAATGTGTATGTATGCGTAGAACTAACGAGTTACCATATGAAAGAACCGTCTTATTAAACTATGTGCTAACTGTGCCAAGTGTTACTCATAAATTAAAACGAAAACAGTACAAAAAAGTAAAAGCAAACAGTTGCACAAGTTACTGCACATACTTATTAAACAAAGCCCACACTAGAGCGCTAACTTAACGGATCTCGAGTACATTTAAAACAAATAATCTAACACGCCAACCGGCGCCTAAAGTGCATACAAAAAGAAATGTGCAACATACTCTCTCTTAGGTTCAATAAAAAACGACTCAGGCGCACAGCGCTGCGGCGATGCGTTTATTTCAGCAATTGACCTAAATACGCCACATGGTCGCGCCGACTTAACGCACATACTGTGTCCGTATGCGTCGCTTGCGCGTGAGTGAGTGAGGTTGCAGGCGTGTGCACGATACAGGTTGTATTGTTGCGGTAGGGTGGGGAAAAAAGTTAATTTCGTTAATTTTTTTATAGGTATGATTGAGCAAATTTTTTTGCGGCTAATTTCTTACTTGTGGGGCATCAATCTTGGTGCGTTAATATTAAAAAAAGGCATAAAATATTTTCCTTGCCATTAAAACTAAATAAGTAATTTAGAAATAATTTTGGGTAGAGACAGTTTTCAGTGAGCAGACAATCGCAGCGTTTATCGAATTCATATTGTTTTATTTGTTGAGCGAAATACTAACAACATATTTTAGCTTTGTAAATAATTGCCTATAATTGGTATTACCTATTTATAATTATTATTTTTTTTCTTTTAATAGTAGTAAGCAAGAGTCTACGTACGTACACCAAAAGTTCAATTAATTATTTCTTGTCTAGCTACTTAGATCAATAATTGGCTTTTTTATTATCTGACAAAACTAAAGGCTAGCTCCACCATGAAAAATATCATCAACATACTATAAACACAGCATAATAAAGATCTTCAACAAAAATTAAAGTTAATTATGATAAAAAATGCAATTTTATGCGGACGCTACCGGGAATGACAAGCGATATTGAATTGTGGCTGAGTTGCGCATGTGTGCGTACCATTCTTTCACACATTTTTGATCACTACACTTTTTATTTGGGCTTTTTTGTAATCGTGTGCGTTTAGTTGCGTTTGACTGTGTCTGTGTGCGCTAATTGCGATAGCTACTTCATTTAAATTTCGACTGTCAGCCGTTTGGTGGGGAAATGGGAGTAAGTATGGATTTGAGGTTTTTTTCGTTTTGTTTTGCCTGAGCTAGTGTTTTAGGTGGTCGGGAGAGACTGATTTTCAGTGTTTTTCAGTAAAGAAAGTTTGTTAGACGTGAAAACGATGACGAAGTTGACCCTATTCATTTTATGATTAATGACTGTCACTTTTTATGTAAAATTGTCTTTTTGGTGTCGTATTAATTAGTTTTCAGAATGCATTTAGGTCGACACCGAATACGGAATAAGTACAAAGTTTAATCACTTAGCAGTACATAAAGTTTTCACGAGCTATATTTTCGTAATATTTTTGTTTATTAAATAATATATAAATAGATGGAAGATAAAAAGAACTGCACTAATAACTACTTACCTACACATCATTTTATCAAAAAAAATGTTTAAATTTCTAGTTCTCAACTTTACAACCCATCTTAATGCATTTTAAATCTCAGTGAGTGAAGAGGAAGCTGTATTTCAGTTAGTCGGCAGACACCTGCCTGTGTTCTCACAACCTCACCGGCCTTGTGGCGAGCCGGAACCCGGCGGTGCCGCCTAGTTAGCATTGAACAGGCGGACGAACTGACCGACATGGGCTTTGAAATTGCTGGGCCAAGTGTGATGCGGTCTCTGGTGTAGTGATCAGATCAGTTGTAATTATAATTTCGATGGTCAGATAATTTCTTTAAGGAATTTTAGGTCAAACCATTTTATGACTTATTTTGAAGCTTACCTACAGACATCCAATAAAATTTAGTTTGTTATCGAAAGATGCTCAAAAGCATGAATTTTTGTTTAAAACTAATACATGTTAAGGCTTTCGGCTTGAGCAATGTTCTAGAATTACTTTCAGAATATTAAATTAAATCAATTTGTTTAGCAAAACAGACTTTATTGCTCTCTGCACTGGTAAAACAATAAATTCTATTAATACTCATAATAAATGTCACAACAATTTAATAATAGTCTCAGTAACAATAAGAATGTAATCAGCGGCAACAATCGAGATAGCAAATTAATAATTTAATAACTTGCATGTTGCAAGGCTAGTCTACCATTTAAATTATGCAAATAATAATATTCCAGTGATATATTGAACTTTGGTGTATTATAATTATTATTGTTGAATGAAGTCTACAAAAGAATACTCACATCAATGTAAAAGTAAGTATGCGTGTTTGTTACTCTATCACGCATAAATGGCTGAACTGATTTGCATGAAGTTTAGCATACATGTAGACCGTGTTCCGGATTAAAACATAGAATACTTATTATCTGGGTATATTGAATAGTTCCCCTAGAATTAGAGTGAAACTGCAGGTAATATCAGCTATTTTTTAAATAACTATAATTATGGTTCAACCATTGCCTTAAAAGACTAAAACATTGAAACACACATCTCAGATAAAAATCCAAAAATATAGTTTTTTTCCAAAGCCATATCATACCAATATACATAAGTATCGATAACCAGCTGCCTCTTCAAACGGCTACTTTATGCGCCTGCGCCTAACCTTTCAATTTAACCTCAAAAATCAGATTACAAGATACGATATCTTGACCATTTTCGTTCGGCTAATTATGTAAACACATTTTTCTTATATTTTAATACTTGAAGTAAGAGTGAGATTAAACTACCACGCCGGGTGATCGTGCGCAGTCTGAGAAGGTAAATTGAGAAACGAAAGTACCATTTGTTTGAGGAAAATAACAAAAATTAGGTTTTTTTTTGCATGTTTAACATATTTGACGTTCATATTATATGAATAAGTAAGTAATTTACTATGACATAGACAAAAAAAAAATTAATAAACAATGTTCTAGCGCTAATATCAATCTTCTGATCTGTCAAGATTTCATATCGAAGTGCTATTGCCATCCCAAAAGAATATAAATGTCGCACCCTCTTTGTTTTTCTGTGACGGCCTATAAGTACCCTCTGTCTACCCTCAGAGGATCCGGCGTAAAGATAGAAGTAATATATAGAGATTATCACATATAATTATGATTCATATCTGGCCTTACACCGTGAAAACCGGGTTTGGTTGAATTTCATTATTTTTGTAACTTTCGACTTGGTGTAATGTTGTTTTAATTGATACGAAGAAATTCGCCTTGACGTGAAGTGTTTGATCAAAGGAAACGTTCCGAATTTAAAATAAGTGTTGTTAGAGTTTTCTTTTCATGTCAGCTCTACGGTTAACTGTGAGTACTTCTCAGGAAAACACAATTGGAAAATTCCTTTTCATTCAGCAAAATACTTATTCATTGAAAATTCCAGTTACATTATCAACTGTTTTTGACAATTTAAGCTTTCACTTAACTAAAGCAACCTTTAATTTAACGCGACATCAATCGAACTCACTACTAAAATAAAAAACTCGAATTTAATTGAAAGAGAAATCTAAAAAAAACATTCTTATCTCGTTTTCGCTCGCGGCAGGCGCACGATAAACGTTCGATGCAGCCGGACATTACGGCCTCATTTTTATTTGGCACATAGACAAAAACACCCTTTTTTTACATAATACACACGCACACTTATGTACAACAGCACATAAGTACATAACCGGACAATACATAGTCGCGGCACGTTCAATAATTAGTGAATGTTTTTTAAACAGAAAATTTCAAATGAACTTTTATATTGTGATTCGTTTTTTGAATTGGGTATTTGTGTACTTTTGTGCGTGTGTATGGTACTTTGTGACTTGTGTACTGACAGCTTTCGTAATGAGAAATGCAAATTATTTCGGGGAATTTATGAATTTTTAGTGGAATGAAAGGTATTATTGGTGCCTAATTAAAAAGTAAATTCTTTGCATTATTGAAATGATGGTGACATTCGTTGTTTGTGGTCGTACAGCTGCCCCAACAGACGTGGCCCTGTCTAAATTTCAATTTCAGTAGAAAAAAGCACTTTTTAGTTTTTCCGGATTTTTTCAATATTTCGGGCAACTTTTCCAGCCGTTCTTAAGTGATGCGCTTACCAACGAACAGCATTTCATTTTTATTGTTCCATACCTCAAAAGGAAAAACGGAACCCTTAAGAGATACCTTCATTGTCCATCTGTGTCTGCCTGTCAATCTGTCAAGACCCTTTTTCTCAGGAACGCGTAGAGGTATCAAGTTGAAATTAATATTAGATACGTAGGTCTATGGTCCCTTCGAGTTCTAAAAAAATCAAGCTTCTAAGTCAACGCAATAAAAAAATAAGGCCTTTTATGCGACATATTTTGATATTCGCAAGTAAATCAAAACCTAGGTACCTACTTCCCGTTGACCTAGAATCATGAAATTTGGCAAGAAGCAAGGTCTTACAGCATAAGTAAAGGAAAAAGTCCGAAAATTAATTAGTTTGTAATTATATCACATAATTTTTTTTTTTTTTTTGGGATAACAATGTTAAGTTTGTTTTTGGGATAAATTCTTTTCAACTGCAGAATCCTTCATTGTGCGTGGTCTGACACGCACTTGGCTACTTTTTTTTTATATTTTTTATTAAATATAGCCTCCAGTTCTACGCTTTATCACATGAAATCATATTTCGTCATCAATGAGAATGCTCCCAATTAAGTCTATTGATTGCAGTCTATTGTTTGCAGTCTGACGCTGCTGCGCTTCGGGGCATCCTCCTGTTGCTTTTGAGACAAGGGTTCATACCTTGCCAGAAACCTTTAAAACGAAATCGTGTAAATAGATACCTGATACCATCATCACCTGCCTAGCCTTTTCCCAAATATGTTGGGGTCAGCTTCCAGTCTAACCGGATGCAGCTGAATACCGTTTGCTGCCTATCTGACTTCCACAACCCAGATTTTGGTAGGCTTCATAAATGCCTGCAAGCATGCTTACTTATTCTCAGTAACATTCCAAACTCATCGCCGCAATCCAATCTAAATTCTCAACATCTTAATAAATTTCTTTCTCAACAGTATCTCCATTCCTGTCTACCCCATTCCGTAACTTAGCAACAGAATTAGACGACCACTCAGCGCAAGGGCAAACCGCACCATACAAAGTATACTCTTACTTAAACCAAACCATCGTTACTTGGGATCCTTCACCCCCCTGGCCTGAACTAAGCAGGACAATATCAAGGTGGGTACTTCAGAAGTCAGAGATCTTGTTAAAATGGACGGGAGTTTTATAAAAAGCAAGGGCTCTTCAAGAACTGTCGGGCTAGACTCGAAGGGCAGAGGGTCGAAAAAACTGGATTGAACCAGTCGCAACTAGTTATAGGTATGTCTATGTGTGTGTCTTTGTTGGTTTTTGGGAGAAGCTTCAATAATCTGGAAGAATGTTGGTGTACATGTGCACACAAGGGTCGGAAATTGTCACAAATAGACAGATTTGCATTTAAAGCCAGTTTAAGAGGTTCCTTGGCCTTGTATATGTAATACGAGGCAATTAAAAAAAAAAGTAAATTATAGTTTATTAATAACTCTAACTCAAAGCATTTATTTCAAATAAACCAATTACAGGAACTTTTGAATTTTTAAGAGGTCGGTCAATCAGAAAGATGAAGCTAGTTGCCCATTCCAAAGCGTAGTAGGTTCCTATGGAGAAGAACGGGCAAGAAACTCCTAAAACTAATATTTTGCGGTAATGACTGTAAGGTGTATCCATATCCTTGAAACATATTTTATGGTTCTTAAGTTATTTTTTTCTCACTCAGTAACAGGGTGAGTTATATGCGTGTTAAAATGCAATTTCTTATTCGTTTTATTTACTTATAGTAGCGCAAAATGAATTATTATAGGTATAGCATAGCAGAAATGGATTATTTATATTACCGCTGGTATTATTTATTATAAATAGGTAGGTAGTATTATAATACTATATATATTTTAATCAGCACAAAATGTTCTCAATGCCATGAGACAGGCATATGATGGCTTCTCTTCGAGAAGGACTGGGCTGAAATCTGCCACCCGAGCCCATAAGTCTTCGAAGTTTTGGTTCCAAGACATGATGCGAAATGCTCTCAAAACGGTGAAAGAAAACATCATGAGGAAACCTCCCACACGATGTTTTCCTTCACCGTTTTGAAAGCAGTGGTGAAGAAATTATTTACACAAAGTGCCTGCCTGGGTTCGAAGCCCCGACCTACAACTCGTAAACTGGTGCCGTTACCACTGCGCCACCAGTTAATAGACACTTAACTAATTATATTAAGTATCACTTGT
This sequence comes from Cosmia pyralina, assembly GCA_946251885.1. Classification (NCBI taxonomy): domain Eukaryota; kingdom Metazoa; phylum Arthropoda; class Insecta; order Lepidoptera; family Noctuidae; genus Cosmia; species Cosmia pyralina. The sequence continues at coordinate 1,825,782 of OX276354.1, forward strand.
CAAGTTCCTGATAAGTTTTTCAGAATTGCATTTTCACTTTAGTGACTTATTTCACTATAGTTTATCAATTAGTACACTCTCACCTAAAATAATCATTTTCATTTAATTATTATGAGCTATTATTACTACTCTGTAATGTCTGTTAAGGCAGTTAAGGCCCTGTGATCCGGCGCTCGCGCCGCGTACTGGACTGAAGTAGGCTCGCGAGTGGTTGCCTCGCGCATTTGGTAGGTATTTAAACATAGTAATTATTTTAATCATTTATCACGACAAACTCAGCGAATTAAGCTAAACAATGTTACTACCTTTTCATTTATATAAACAATAAGAAAAAAACGTCTGTTTTGTAGCTATGAGAATGATTGATCTAATCGTGTTATTAAAAGCGATTGGCTATCCGCCAGATCCTTAAATAAGATAAATTATATCATTTTTTCAGAATTTTACAACACTGTTTTTCGGGTTCCGTACCCAAAGGGTAAAACGGTGTATCTCATGAACCGTGATAGTTAGACAGTTGAAATTTTCACAGATAATGTATTTCTGTTGCCGCTATAACAACAAATACTAAAAAACACAATAAAATATTTAAGGGGGCTCCCATACAAAAAACGTGATGTTTTTGCCGTTACGTAAGGAACCCTTCGTGCGCGAGTCCAACTCACACTTGGCCGGTTTTTTATGTTTCCCATGGATTTAAAAAACTAATAAGCGAAGTCCCTGCCGGATCATAGCTCCTTAATATGAAACATTTTCAGGTTTCAGTCTGTAAAACTGAAGTATGGACAACGCAACATGCTTAAATTATTCTAGTTTTCCCGTAAAACTATATAAGTAGCTTTAGAAGACGTGTGCCCGATGGATCTGCTGTGCTGTGGGGCATCTTCTTCTGTTGCTTTTATTAGCAAAGTTGGAGACAAAAGGGTTTGTACTTTGCTAAGAGCCCAAATAACGAAATTATGTAGATTGAAGTCGTGCACTCGATGGAGGTTCAAATTGGCAGAAATGACAATCTTCTAGACAATCCTTCCTTACTTGTTCACTTTCGTTATTTAGCGAACTCTTGCTCATGTTTTACGCTTCTATTCCCATCGGTTTAGGCTGTGTGTTGTCTGTCAGTGAATTTATGATTTTTATTAAGATTGCATCAAAAATAAGATTAACTAGTGAAAAACCATTTCTTTACCAAACGTAAACTATCCACAAAAACCTAACATCAAAACAAACGCACAGATTAAAAATCTAAAATACAATTCGAACCGATTACATCAATAACCGATTCAAACTAAATCGCGTTCCGATTCCGCCAAATTCAATCGTACACTATTCTATGCACACCAACACACCCACATACAAACAACACACTCAAACGTTGAGCATGTGTGCGTCTATCCTTCTTTGACCTAGAGACGGCTACTATCGCTAGTTACAGTAGGTCAGGACCACTACACACTATACGGGAGGTCCACTATACCTTGGTCTCCCCCTTCCCCCCTTCTATACCACATGTGGATCGTCTGCGCTGCATTTGAATAGGTCTCCCCGTGTCTTCATTCGCTGGACGCGTTGCTAGACGAGCTGTAGACGGAATGCGGTTGGTGGACCCGATTAAATAGCGTCGGTTGTTCTTGATTTGAATTTCGGGTTTAGTTTTAATTAGGGATGGGGTTTATTAGTTATTTAACGTTTGTGAGGTAAACGTGAGGTTCATTTTAAATGTGTTGCGTGAGTGAAGTTTTAAGTGGGTAGTTAAGTAATTAGGAACTTGTGTTAGTAACGTGGGTTAATTGTTTTGTTAATTCGTGATTTAGATTAACGCTTAGCGTGATATGGAAGCTAGTACTTTCAATGTTGTAGCATGAAACATTGTTTATAGGGTAAGCGAAATAGGAGCAAGCATAGTAGGAGCAATACATAAGTATTAACCCCTATAAATGTTGCTTAGCTGAGTAATGATTAGGGGTTAATGACAGGCTACATTTGCAACATTACGATGGAAACTAAAACGTCTTTAAATGTAGCATTGTCAGTGTTTCTCTTATCGACTATTCCATAAATAGTCACGCCAGTATTCTTTTAATTGCAGTTTAAGAAAATGAACACAAAAAATTTACAGTGTTCACTTTATCGATAAAAAATCTGCCTAGCCTTTTCCCAACTATTTTGGGGTCGGCTTCCAGTCTATTTGGATGCAGCTGAATACCAGTATTTACACAACCCAGTAAATGGGTAATACGATACCCCTTGGTAAGACTGGTTGTCAGACTTTCGGGCTTCTGACAACCCGTAACGACTGTAAAAGATCCGCGAATGACAGCCGGGACCAACGGCTTAACGTGCTTTTCGAGGCACGAAGGAGTCTCGGTATGTAAATATGGTCACTTATCCACGGGCTAACCCCGGCAAATCGACTCATGCGGCTGTTATTACTTAGCTACGAGCTCCTCCACCTTATCGATATAAGTAGATAACAAAGTAGACACATCACTACCTTTTCCGACAGGACAACTAAGCCAGACATCGTCCTGAAGCATACCAACTAGGTATAGTAGAAAAGTCTATTACGTATCCTCACTCAAGTACCAAACAAAGCGAAATAAAGGAACATTTTCCTCTACAAAGATCAAACGAAACAAATCGCCTATTTTCATTCATATTGACATAATATCATTACTAACAGTTTCCCGTTTACCTCAAGCTACTCTACGAGAGTATGATAAGCAGCTTACGATCCTTTACGTATTTTTTCCTTTACTAAAACGGGTATTTTCCCCTCGTTTTTTTGTGGCATATGTTGTTTATTTGTTGGGTTATAGGTAGTGGAACTTGTTGCTTTTCTTGGCTATTATTGTTGAACATTAATGTTTTTGATTTAGAGCGGAAGGTTTAAAATATTTGTAGGCTTTGTAGATTATTCTTGATCTTGAGGTTTATGCTAATTACTAACATTAATGGAGTTTTATACATGACAATCCTATTTTGTATTGTAATTCTTTTTTGTTCATTTGTTTTTATTTTTTGTTATTGTCATAATTTTATTTTTTTAAGTTTAGAACTAACTGTTCTTTCTATAATTTTACGTTTACACCTTTTGCAAATGTTTTTTTTTTATTATTAATTATTTATTTATTTCAATTGTGATACATTATTAGGTATAATGATGCGGCTTAAAGTTGTAATTGTCTTAAATAATTTATTATATATTAATATTGCAGAGTTTTAATGTTGACAATCCTTAACACTTACTATAAAAATCGGGAGGTGTCGTGGGACATGGGGTTGGAACGGAGTTCCTTTCGTTGTACATACAGACTTACAGAGTCATCAAGTCTAAAGCCATTAACTTTTAAGTCTCAAAAGTTTTGGTTTTTGTTTTTTTAATACAGGAGCCATCTAGTATAGTTTTTAGCAAGTTAACATTTTTGACACTTGAAACTGACTGCATAATGCTTTTTCGTTACGTCAAAATTTCTGTCAGTTTTCCTATCACAACAACAACAAGCCGCGTTAAAGAAATTCGTTCCAATAAATTAATAACACCTCCTGGGTGCACTATACGTACACCTACATTGCCCAACCCTTCGTGGATACAAGGCGGATGTGTTTTGTTTTATGTAAACTAACTATTCTACAGAATTGCCTTCGTGAGTGACGATATCTAATTGCGAGTTTGGCGTAACCTGGCCCGTCAGACTCGCCAACACCTCGCTGACTACCACTTATGAGCCATGTTTTTTAGGGTTCCGTACCTCAAAAGGAAAAAAACGGAACTCTCATAGGATCACTTCGTTGTCCGTGTCTGTCTGTCAGGACCTTTTTCTCAGGAACGCGTAGAGGTATAAAGTTTAAATTAATATTAAATACGTAAGTATATGGTCTCTTGGAAAAAGTTAAGCTTCTAAGTCTACACATTAAAAAATACAGCCTCTTATGCAATATATTTAAAACTAATTGAAATGAATATTTCTTCATAAACAAAGAGATATACACAATACAACCACGTGCGAAATAAATAATAAAAAACTAATACGCATCGATGCGCCGGCGCAGTACCATGAACAATCGACGATCGATATTTTATTATCGACGTCGTTGTCAACACTATAGTACAGTCAGCAACAAAAGTCGATTAACACTTGCAGTTTTTTAATCTTAATTATTAAGCGAAATATTTAATTCAAATCTGAACAGAAGTACTTACAATTTTAAGTACAACAACTCTTAACAGTTATACGAAAAAAAGCAGTTTATCGAATCATTTTATGTTAATTTAGATGATGCCAAAAAGTAGCAGTGTTAACCGACTTCTGTTGCTGACCGTACTTGGTTTTATGTCATAATATATAACTCTTTGGAGTTAATTTCCAGGAATTACATTGTAGTATACATATACTCGTACGTCTTCCTAGGTTTCATGAATTGTAGAGTAGGTATCTAAGCATTTATTTTAAACGTTGGAAACGCAGAAGCATGTTATGGCACGTTGGATTTTCGACTCTCTGGGCTGAGCCAAATATTGAAAATCTAACAGTGCGCGTACGTTTAGGCTTTACATTTTGCAGCTCATTGTTAGTAAGTGCTTATTAGGATATTTAAGTGTTTTGGGGTTTTATTAATGTATTTTTTTTTTTTTTGTAGAGACGTTGAGTTAGTAGTTGTGTCTAAAGAGCACACATTATATAGTCCGCCGGCAAGCGGTCCACTCATAAAAACTGGTGGTCCATTTTTTATAAGTGAACCACCTGTCTCATGCGGACTGCCGGCGGACTGTAAATGTGTGGGGCCCTTAATAAAGTACGTACAGAAGACAGACTAAGAGAGATGTCAAAGAAAATGCCGTCCGCCAAAATCTTTTCATGAAAAATAGACGTGTTTTATGTAGGTATGGAAATCAACAAGTTTAAAGTAAACACTAGGTATAAGAATAGTATCGTTCTAAATAGTGGGTAGACTCCAATTTCAGCTCGATGCAGTTGAAAATATAAATAGATATTATAAAGCAGCATTATACTATTTATACTATTTAGAGTAGTAACTGATTTCTAACGTTAGTACATCTGCCTAGCCTTTTCCCAACTATGTTGGGGTCGGCTTCCAGTGTAACCGGATGTAGCTGAATAACAGTATTTTACATGGAGCAACTGCCTATCTGACCTCCACAACCCAGTTACTGGGTAATACGATACCCCTTGGTAAGACTGGTTGTCAGACTTTCGAGCTTCTGACGACCCGTAACGACTGTCAAAGATCCACGAATGACAGCCGAGACCAACAGCTTCACGTGCTTTCCGAGGCACGGAGGAGTCTCAGTGTGTCACACATGGACCAATCCCGGCAAGCGTAGCTTAACCTGATGGATCGACCCGTGCGGCTGTTATTACTTAGCCACGAGCTGCTCGATAATATAATGTTAGTAAAACATATCTAAAAAAACAATCTGGACGAATTCAAACTATTTTATGATAACTTTTCAATCAATCAACACAGCCTTCGACTTTCTGTCCCTTACATACCTATACACCAAAGAATCATCACGATCTTCCCCCTTCTCCCCAAATATGCTACCACTATCCGGTCTAAATCCGGTCTAACCGGCTTCACATCACTTTTCTACGTACACATATATCTATATCTACGCACACATGTACCTATATGTGCACAAAGTCAAGGGTTGTATGCATCGGGGTGAATGACCGCCGAAACGCAGCGCGCAACAAGGTCACACACACAAGCGCATACACACATAGACGCGACGACCGTGAAATTAGAAATAGTAGTGATGTGTCGACATCGAGATGGGATATCGATGTTTGGGAGGAAAATTGTCGATGGATTTGTTGGTGAGGGAGTAGTGTTGTATTTGTTTGTTTGAAGAAAAATGTATCGATATTTAGGTTTGTATGCTTTTTTTTGTGGAAATATTGTCACTTATTTTAAGATTTTCAGCTAGTGGCAGTTTTCTACAAAAAATATTACAAAGAATTTGAATTTCATCTTATTAGTGATCAAACTCAAAGCATTTATTTCAAAATAAATTAATTAATATAATATTATAATAGTGATTAACCTATGTATATATTAATGAATACAGTAAATATAGTAATTCGTTATAATAAAATTGTTAAATAAAAATACATAAAAACTCACTATACATAATGCAAATAGCCAGGTAATTAATCGGCCAACTACCTAAAAGCATATTATCAATTGGAATAATACTGAATATGTAACACATTTTGAAGGGTCGCTGTACAAGAAATTAATGCAACACTAGCTTTGTATCTTGTGCAATAAAAATAATCATTTAAACCCATTGTAAATTATGTATTTACCTACTACTTTGTTATGTATGTAGGTAATTTATTTACTTCTTTGTAGATTTCTTGACCTTAACTTCTTACCACAAAATATAATTTTTGAAGTAGATTTTTTCTTCGTTTTTTTATTTATATCCTCATCTTAGTAATTAAGGATTCTCTGTTTTCATACGACCATGTAGTACATACGAGTACCTACCTACATAAACATCAAATAAGTTGAACGGTTTGGTGTGTAACTAAAAAACATTTTGGCCACATCAATACTTTCTTTCTATCAAGAGAATTTAAAAGAGTGTCCATGGAGTCTCTTCCCTTTCTTCTCCATAGGTGCCTGTGGAATAAACAACTAGCTTCATTTTTCTGACAAAATGACTCTTTGACATTTCAAAAGTGCCTGTTAATTGAAATAAATACTTTGAGTTTCAGTTTGAAGAAAACATCCCACCAAGAAAACCGACCGTTTCCCAACACTAAGAACCCCACACCTCAGCCGCCATATCTAAAGGCAGTATAATCCTATAACCTTGCAATATGGCCCGCTTCGACGTTCAAATGATATTCAAATCCAACGGCCGTTGTATTAGCGATCGACATCGGTTGAATACAAATGAACCCAAGAATGCAACCAGGGTTAGCATGAAAAACAATTGTTTCCTGAATCCTAACTATGTTGTATGCATTTGTATGTGTGGGTAATGTTAATAAGATGTTAATAAAACTGATTTGTGATTTTGTAAAGTGGAGAAGGGATTTTTATTTTTAAAATATATTATTATATTGCTATATTTCAACTATTGATACTCAGGTACCTCTTCAATAGAAAAATTGGCATCCAGATATTTTAAGAATAAGTTAGCTCAAATATTTTTATTATGGTTTCTTAAAATAAATATTAGTGAGTTTCAACAAATTATATATTTTACGTAATAAAATCTTTAGACTGGAAATGTTCTCAATAGATCGATGAAATTATTATGTTTGCATCACTATAGTGTCGTTGCACTATAGAAATATGTCTAATTTCGAATTCAGCACTGGACTACACACGATTTTTTCAATAGGCTAGCTTTGACTACTGTTTACATCAATATACAATTTTGAAGTACCGTTTGCATGATGTACTGATCGGCCGTGTATATTCGTATTCATACAAATCTTTCGATGGAACACGTTTTATTTTTTTTTTTATAATATTATCATAAAATTTTCTTGAAGTTAGTTTCTTGGTCTTTTTTGTGAAAGCTTGTCTATTTTACGTTTTTCTGTTCGTGTCGTTCATTTTGAATTCTATTATTTGACTTACTTCAATACCTAGTAGTAGTTAACCATTCAAATAAAAATTGAAACACTTATTTATTTGTTTACTATACAAAGTAAATTGTCTATCAGGTCTATCGATAATCCATCTACTTAACAGTCGCACATCGCTCGACATATCCATTTCTCCGCACTAGTGTGTCGTTGCACTACAGTGAGTAATTTCAGTAGCACTACTTTGGTTTATTTTCGTAACGTTTCTTCGACGCCTGCCCGTAGCGCCTACACGATAACTATGTAGTGTAGGTATATGACGTTGTTTGATCTACGTCATTTACTCAAATGTTATACACATGATGGCTATTGGAATTAGGTAGAAAAAATATAATCAAATGTTGTCGTTGTGGTACTTATTGGCTTTGACTAAATTATAAGTTTAAGGTAGCCCGCGAAATTCAAATTTTCTTACGTTTTTTGCAATTTGCAGGTCAGTGTCAGATTGTATGTTGATTAAAAATATGATTCACGCCCGTAACTAACATGGCTTTACAGAATATTATAATCATTAGAATCAGCAATACAACTCCATGTTAGAATTGACCTCAAATCTCATGATTTCATTCGATTACTTTTTTAATCCACATTAGATATTTCTACGGTAAAATTCGTTATTGCTACTTCTTTGAGCCTTTCTTGTTTCCTGATTTTATGAGATGGAATAAGAGGAGCTTGTGGCTAAGTAATAACAGCCGCACGGGTCGATCCATCAGGTAAAGCTACGCTTGCCGGGTTTGTGTGTGGATGGGTGACCATCTTTACATACCAAGACCTCTCCGTGCCTCGGAAAGCACGTTAAGCCGTTGCTCCCGGCTGTCATTCCTGGATCTTTGACGGTCGTTACGGGTCGTCAGAAGCCCGAAAGTCTGACAACCAGTCTTACAAAGGAGTATCGCAACCCAGTTATTGGGTTGTGGAGGTCAGATAGGCAGTCACTCAATACAAAATACTGGTATTCAGCTGCATCCGGTTAGTCTGGACCGGACCCCAACATAGTTGGGAAAAGGCTGGGCAGATTGATGAGATGGGATAAGATATATTATTACTTATTATTCCTGTAGTTGTGTGAATATATTCAGAAAAATTAAGAAAGCCTTACTTTACATGTAGTCATTTTCTTAAAATTTAAGATACAGAATTTTTGTTTTTATTACCAGGCCGGCAAAGCTTCGCTCAAAGATCATCGACCGTCCAAAAAATATTCATTGTTTCATGGCACGTTCACGTCATACATTCCTCGGATATTTCAATAGATCAGCTTTATTTGTGTTGGCTAGGTCGTGCCCACTAAATATACCCACGTGAACAACGTGACCTAATATTAGAAGGAAGTTGTTAAGGAAACTGTTTCTTACCGTCTTTTTGAATGAGAAGGGTTTTCTGACGATATTGAGGAAGTTTTCGAAATAACGGTTAGTTTTCTATTTTAGGCGGTCAGTGTACGGCTTTTCAGGAAAATGGAGGCTGATTAATTGTTGTGAAAATTTTGAAAATTATGATGATTTTGGATGTAGCTAAGTAATAACAGCCGCACGGGTCGATCGTTCAGGTTAAGCTAAACTTGCCACGGTTGGTTCTTGGATGGGTGACCATCTTTACATACCAAGACCTCTCCATGCCTCGGAAAGCACGTTAAGCCGTTGGTCCCGGCTGTCATTCGTGAATCTTTGACAGTCGTAACCAGTCTTACCAAGGGGTATTACCCAGTAACTGGGTTGTGGAGGTCAGATATATGGAGTCACTAAATACTGGTATTTAGCTGCATCCGATAAACCGAAAGCCGACCCCAACATAGTTGGGAAAAGGCTAGGCAGATGATGATGATGATTTGGATGTCTAACTTAGAATTTGGATGTATGTTGAAAATGCCTTTTAGAGCGAAAATACACATACTTTTATCATAGCTTGTACAAAACTATGTAAGTAGCTGGCATGCCATTGTGACATTGACCAATCAGAAGTTACGTTATGGCACACGGCAAGCAAGCTACTTGCATAATCAGCTACAGGCATATGTGTATTTTCACCCTTTGTCTCAGTTTCAGTGGAATAATATTGTAAACAGAATGACAGTTTGCTTGGCTCAATTGAATATGTATGTAGTCCCGTAGATTTAAAAACAATACATCATTTACCTGTAATTAACGTCCTCCTCTGTCAAAAAACTTTGGCAGTTATTTTAATTATCATTTTACAAAATTTAAATACAACCATTCGTGCCTAGCGTCACCTTAAAACCACTCCATCCGTCAATTAGCATTAACAACCCATTCTCAAACTTATCACGATAAAAATAAAGTATAAAATAAATTGAATAATAAACAAGAGATAATTCATTGAGGCACATTAGAATTCCATCCTTAATTCAATGCTAAAGAGTTTAAATTCATTTGAATTAACAAAAAAGACCAGCTCCTACATTGTATTAACAATAAGCACTATAAATAATGCTTCAGCTATATAAGAATAGAGTTCAAATTCGATTGATAGTTGCATTCAAACTTAGAACGTTTTGTGAGTGAAGAGAAACCGCCAAAATGCATCGGAAGGTCAACGAACCTCGCCAGCCAAGGACAGTGCATTCCATTTTTAAATAGCGCGCCAATAGAAGGCTCGATCTAAATAGGCCCGCCATCTTGCCATCATTGCGCGGGAATCGTATAATGGCGTCCATTTTTGACAAAAACATTTTTTTTTTCGTAACAATGGCGCGTTTCCACGTATTATTTCGGCATAATTAGGGAGCCGGTAACGAGATTTTCGTTGCAAGTTCGTTATAAAATTGTATTAAAGTAAAATGGAGCTCTTGTGTTCGATAGACGAGTTTTTTTAATAATCTGGGAATTCTAGGAAGAAATTGTGTACTGAAACGGATTATGTTATTAAATGTTCGCGTACACATTTCCAAGAAAACATTATAACGTTAAGTTTTAGTATAAAAGATAAATGGTAGGAAGATCTTGGTTTCTTTACTTTGATAAATGTCGATGGTAGCTTTTCAGAATAATTAATGTGTATCCAACCAGTTTTGAATTGCAGGATATCATAAAGATTCTTAGGGTTGGCTGCCTACAAAACCTACACAACATAAAATCGCTTTATTGTTAACTTTAGTTTTAAAAGCGCTGTCGCATTTTATCACCTCTCTCGCTCATACGGGATAAATTTTTAAGACTGTTAAATGAAAAGATGCTTTTTTTTATTTTATTAAAAATGTAATCAATTAGCGACCTAGTAATTAATATTCATTTAATAGGTGGTCTAGGTGTCTAGGTAGTGTAGTTATTAAAAACACATTTCTATTGTGTTATCTAATTAAACTCAGCTTAAAAATTAATAGGTATCTGTTATTGAGATGAGATAGATAACTGCCACAATAAAAATGTGTTTCCAATCATTACCAATTTTATTATTTTTTTTACTAGTCCGCTAATTGATTACGTTTTTCAAAAGACCATATTGTCATTTCATCATCATCTGCGTAGCCTTTTCCCAACTATGTTGGGGTCGGCTTCCAGTCTAACCGGATGCAGCTGAATACCAGTTTTTTATATGGAGCGACTGCCTATCTGACCTCCACAACCCAGTTACTGGGTAATACGATACCCCTAAGTAAGACTGGTTGTCAGACTTTCGGGCTTCTGACGACCCGTAACGAATGTCTAAGATTCACAAATGACAACCGGGACCAACGGCTTAACGTGCTATTCCGAGGCACATTGTCATTTAACATTCTTAAAAATTTGGGAGAGGTGAGAAAACACAACTTAGGTTTAAAGAAGAACTTTGAGTTACGAAAGCTACCTTCTCCAATTCTAAGGGCGAAAATACACATGCCTGCAGCTGGCACAAAAGTATGCAAGCAGCTTGTATGCCGTATGCCATAACACGTCTGATTGGTCAATGTCACAGAATGGCATGTTAAGCTACTTGCATAGTTTTATACAAACTACACTTGTTTGTGTATTTTCGTCCTAATAATAGTTACGAGTATTACTGTACTCTTCTTTTGTTCTTTCCTTTTCAGCTTTTCATAGATCTGTGTCGGCCATAACATCCTTCCCAAAATGTGTGGTGCCCTCCAATAGATTCTGAAGTTGAAATGGCAATGTCACCAGTCTCTTGGGTACATTACCAGTTGACAGCGTCGCGGAGGAATTTTTCAACGCCATGGTTTAATTTGTCACATTTGATAGATCGCCTCGTTGGTATAGTGGTCGCAAGCGCTACTGCTGAGCATGAGGTCCTAGGTTCGATTTCCGGGTCGGGCAAAGTGTTATTGGGATTTTCCATCTGGAATTTGTCAGTAGCAGCCCGGAGTCTGGATTTGTGCCCGGTTGATGGCTATAGACTCGCCCCCTGTTACATGGGACTTACACATAAGTGGTGAGATGTGGGTTTACTATGGATGCACTTTTCCCTTCGGGGATCGCAGGCATGATGTTATGTTATATTATTTTATGTTTTAGTTAGGTTAGGATATTATATTATGATTTTAATAATATCTCAGTTAATAATTCGTTTCGGTAAATTAGTAGAAATCAGAAAACAACATTTAGCCACAAGTTAAAACTGTTATTTTAATCCATTGTTACTTTATTTCCAAATCCACCATCACCGTTCCACGCAGCAAGAGATACCCACATAACAAAGGGATCCTCACGACCTATGAAGGGCAGACACTCGTCACGGTGGCTGCTTCAGCAATTTGTGTCTTCCATGAAATGATTAGCATATCAAATGTACACTTACTAATGTTTTAGATTCAAGATATGAGGAGCTTTGGAGTATTAAAATGACCAAACATTTTGCACCGACTAAGAATGGACACTAATATTATAAAGGCGAAAGTTTGTGAGCGTGTGTCTATGTATGTTTGTTATTTCTTCATGTTCAAACGGCTAAACCAATTTTGATAAAATTTAGTATGGAGATAGCTGACACCCTCAATTAAAATAAATAAATAATAATAATATTTTTTATTAACAAATGTTACTAAAAAATTATTATTATTTATCAAACTCATCTATCCTAAACAATTTTTTTTTAACGCTTCCCGATTTATCATTAATTTATTTAAACCAATTACTTTTAATATAAACATAACCTAAAAATAACAAAATTATATCCTAACATAACTAAAACTATTATTACTAAAATATGGCATCGAAAAATTCCTCCTCATCGTCGTCGACTGGTAAAGTACCCAAGAGACTGGCGGTATTGTCATGTTGTATGGCAATGCTAAGCCTTTGGCCAAGGTAAAAGCCAGCCCTTGGCTCATGGCCCTAAGCAAAAACACAATGTACAAAGTATTGAGCATTTTTAACCGACTTCAAAAAGGAGGAGGTTCTCAATTCGTCGGAACCTTTTTTTTTTTTTTTTTTTATGTATGTTCCCCGATTACTCGAAGATGGCTGGACCGATTTTAATTTTTTTTATTTTATTCGAGAGGGTATACGTCACAGTTGGTCCCATATAAAATTGATTAACTTTGCTTTGGTAGTTTTTGAGTTAGCTTCAAAAATACGTATTTTTTCCACACTTTTATATGGATGATGTTCTAGTTTGTTTTGCATGTAGTGGTATTAGATTTTGTGTGGGGTAGGTACACAACTAAAAAGTGAAAAATAAAAACTTTTTTACAAAAAAATACAACCGACTTCCAAAAACAACACTACAAAGTGAAAAATAACTTTAATTTCGGAAGTCGGTGGCAAAAAACGAAAATACATTTAACTAGACACCGACTTCCGAAATTAAAGTTATTTTTCACTTTGTAGTGTTGTTTTTGGAAGTCGGTTGTATTTTTTTGTAAAAAAGTTTTAAAGATAAAGTGAACGACGATGTCTTTGTGTGAATGAGTACATATGCTTCTTTTTATCTTGGTCTGCGCGGGTAAAGCCGCTAGTATTAAAAATGCGAAAGTGAGTTTGTTTTTTGTAACGCTTTCACGCTGTAATATTGAACGGATTTGGATAAAATTTGGCACATAGACCATGATCTGGATAAGAACACAGAATACTTTTTATTTCAATATTCCCACGGGATCGAGACTTATGCGGGTGAAACCGTGGGGCGTAGCTAGTGCAATCATATAATTTAATAGTGTCCGTGGAGTTTCTTGCCCGTTCTTCTCCCCAGGTACCTACTACGTTTTGGAATGGTCAGCTAGCTTATCTTTCTACTGACCGACTCCATGACAATTCAAAAGTGGCTGTAATTGGTTTAATTGAAATAAATGCTTTGATTCTGATTTTGAGTTTGAATGGAAAATGTAGCGTCATCACTCCTCATCTGCCTAGCCTTTCTCAACTATGTTGGGGTCGACTTCCAGTCTAACCGGATGCAGCTGAAAACCAGTATTTTACATGAAGCGACTGCCTATCTGACATCCACAACCTAGTTACTGGGTAATACGATACCCCATAGTAAGACTGGTTGTCAGACTTTCAGGCTTCTGACGACCCGTAACGACTGTCAAAGATCCACGAATTTCCAAGGCACGGAGGGGTCTTGGTATGTAAAGATGGTCACCCATCCACGGACCGACAGTAACGTATTCGTTTCTTATTCTAGACCCATTATATTAATCTTTCAGAGTGAACACATAGCATGGTGATTTCCTAATAAATGAAACTATACAATTCATAAGTTTAAAAAGGATTTAGTTAATACGCTTTTTGATAAGTTCTTTTTAGTGTCTAATGAATTTAATTTTGCGACTTGTTGACAATAAAACCTTCACTTTAAAGTCGAGCCAAAAGAACCCGAGACCTGCAGTTATTTTAAGACTGCACTATTATTTGGCGTAACAATTACAAGTTTTAGAACTTGCTGTTCTTTACGAGTACTACCTCAAATGGCTTAGATGATGTCGAAAATACTGCAGCATTCATTTTGAAATAAATACATACATGGTAAAGGTGAGAATTAATTCTAGGTACTATGTTTGACGAAAACACGATTCCATAAAATTTTCTCAATAGAATATAATACAAAGATATCTCCAAACCGAACAATAAACCGCTGGTATTCAAATAATCCTTCAAATTAGATCATGAAACTTTGAACACTAACTGAACTAATTATAAAGCAGGTCTTATGTTCTTTATTTTTTTCAAATTACCATAATTTTCACTATAAAAAGCAATTACCTAAACTATCGGCGGCCAGCACCGCACTCAGTCTCGCTCTCACTCAGTCCGCGAGCAGTATCGTACGAGCGAGATAAAAACCTGAAGTAGTATGGGCTCTTAACAACTTATTTTGTTAAGTCATAAAAACCGTGTGAAGCAGGGGTGGGTCACGAGTACATTAAACTCAAACTCAAAGCATTTATTTCAATTAAACCAATTACAGGCACTTTTGAATTGTCAAACTTGAAAAACTTAGTTTTCGATACTTACATAACTTGACTTATTGCAATGCATCAAGTAACATCATCAGTTGTTTAGCAATGTCACCGGTACCGACTGGGCAGACGAGGGTACTGGGCAGAAGCGATACTTTCTAAATTATTCTACGTTGCGTCAATTACGTGTTTTGTATAGTTTAAAAAAACATTAGTATACGTACACGATCATTTTGACAAAGAAACAACTGGCTAAGTTCGTGTCGGTTCACGCACCATGAAGGGTTCTGTAGTTGAAAAGAATTTATCCCAAAAACATAATTAACATTGTAGTTGAAAAACATGTTCTCCCATACATTGATGTACGTCATGGTCAATTCTCCAACTGCAAATTTCAGTTTCGCAAAAAGTTATAAGTCATAAAACTACTAATTAACAATTTTCGGACTTTTTCCTTTATTTGTGCTGTGAGAGCTTGCTTCTTGCCAAATTTCATGATTCTAGGTCAACGGGAAGTACCCTATAGGTTTTGATTTATTTTCGAGTATCAAAATATGTCGCATTATACATGGCCGTATTTTTTTATTGCGTTGACTTAGAAGCTTTATTTATTTATTTATATATACTTTATTGTACACCAAAAAAATACATAACAAAAAAAAGACACAAACACTACAAAATATACAATGGGCGGCCTTATCGCTTTCTGCAATCTCTTCCAGGCAACCATAGAATGGACAGTGAAGCTTTATTTTTTTAGAGCTCTAATTGACCGTAGACTTACGTATTTGATATTAATTTCAACTTGATACCTCCACGCGTTCCTGAGAAAAAGGTTCATGACAGACAGGCGAACAACAAAGTGTTCTTATAAGGGTTCCGTTTTTTCTTTTCGAGGTACGGAACCCTAAAAAAGATAATTTTATTCATTTTATACTTTGATCAATATTTTTACCGTAGATTAATTAAAAAAACTTCCTCAGAGCTACTCGCAGGAGCTTCAATAAACATTGGTACTCTAACATAAAATAACTTTCGGTTCAAATATTGCTTTATTGAATTGATCAAACAAAATATTATATCTAAAATGTATACTCCCACCTGTAAAACAGTTCAGAATTACAATTCAAAAAACCGAATCAATCTCTCCTACACAGAGGATGATCAGAAATAAATGCCGATACAAAACTGAAAATCCAATCGTTCACCATTTTAAGCCGTGTTGCGTAAACTGACTATTTTTAAACACTGACGTACAAATTCTATTACAATACTGAAAAAATACACACAAATACATTCATACATTCATATTTTTGAAATACGGTGGCGATGCGAATGGGTTGCGTAGCTCCGTAGACGCGGTCTATGCTACGAAAACTGTAGACCTACGCTACGCCGTAGCGTGTCTACGATCTAGGCTACGAGAGGCGGCGCGTAGCTTAGAATTAGAATTTGTAAGTTTATGTTTTTGTTGGGCGGGCTTGTGGAATGTTTTTTTTTTTAATGTTGTTAGTTTTTTCTTAATACATTTTGCATTATTTTGTACAGAAAATACTTAGCTTATGTATTATTAGTAAAACATAACTTATTTTTCTTTATTTTTTTTTTATATTTTGAGATAGACTTATGTAAGTTATTATAACAAAATATTTTATCAAATCGATAGAATAATTCGAGATAGAATTAAGATTGAATTCAAATCAATTTTTTGCCTATTACATAGCATGACCGTTTTTTTAATTTTAATTTTCTAACAAACAAATAAATGAACAAAACAGAAGCAACATATTAGTTTGTATTTATCTTCTTGATGTGTCAACCAGAAATAACCCTTAACATTAATATCATTTATTCTTGCAAGTAATAAGCCATAAAATATCCCAACTCCCCACTCACAGGACCCGTCCTACCGTCCGTGCGTAACTATGACGTAAGCACGTGCACGCAGAAACCACGCCGCGCGACACATGTCCCACGCCGCGCGACACATGTCGCTCTACGTAGGCAGACACGTGGCCTTCGATCTAGCGGCACATAGTGACGTTAGCTGCCACACGTGTGATAGCTTGTGCTTACAAGTAAGAGTAAATTTAGAAGGTTTTTATTGAAACTTATATAAAGCTTAATGACGAGGTTGGTATTAGGTGTTAGTAACGTCATTGGTTGGGTTGGTTTTGACAGTTTAATTACAGTTTTTTTTTTCACAAATCAGACGATAAAGTGTAACTTACATACTAGGGGTTCGTGCTTAAGTAATAACAGCCGCACAGGTCGATCTATCAGGTTTAGTCTACGCTTGCCGGGGTTGTCCGTGGATGCGTGACCATCTACATACCGAGACTCCTCCGTGCCTCGGAAAGCACGCCAAGCCGTTGGTCCCGGCTGTCATTCGTGGATCTTTGACAGTCGTTACGGGTCGTCAGAAGCCCGAAAGTCTGACAACTAGTCTTACCCCGGCAAGCGTAACTTAACCTGATGGATCGACCCGTGCGGCTGTTATTACTTAGCCACGAGCTCCTAATCTTATTGTAAATGGAGTATAATTGCACAGGCTCCTCTTACTTTAATTTTGGCTGATGCTAAGGTCCTGGTGAAAATATCAAACATGTTGCTTTAGAAGGGCCGCCACTAGTGACGATAATGAAGTACAGTCAAACGCACATCAATGGCATCAACTTGTTTTTGACAGAGCATTTATGTCATAGCAGTAAGGGTGACTTTCTTATTTCAAGTGTTACTACCGATGTGTGGGTGACTGTGTACTGTGACTGTCTAGCGCACCTTCAGTAGTATGCTATTAGCCTTACTTCCCATCTTTTTCATAATCAGTCTATAATGTTCCCACTGCTGGGACACAGGCCTCCTCTCGGTGAGAGGGAGTGGGCTGTAATCTACCACGCGGACCCAGTGCGGGTTGGTAGATGTCACATGTCTTCTAATTGTTGGTTCTAGGACATGCCGGTTTCCTGACGATGTTTTCTTTCACCGTTTTGAGAGCAGAGCTGATGTAGAAATTTACATATAGTATAGCGCCTGTCTTGGTTTGAACCTACAACCTACTCTCGCAAGTCGCGACCATTATAACTGGGTCACCACTGCTTTACCTCTTTTTAGCAGAATAAAAAGCAAGCTATGACTTAAACAGTAAATATTGCTTATGTATTTAGTGTAATAATGATTTCTGTGGGTTGTTAGAAAAATGGCAGAATTTTCTTCATTTATTTTTGTTTTGTTCAAGATTTCTCTTTTTTAAATACTGATTTAAATTGTTATTTACAGGATACATTTTCCATTTTTGTACCTTTCCTACATCTCCAAATACAGAAATCACATTTTCAAGTAAACAACTTACAAACCACGAACTAAACTGAATTCCTTTTCCATTTCCTTCGTAAACTAGTTTCCCCCTAACTCAGGGGTGACGTTCTTCAGTGATGACGTCATCAAGGGTTGGAGGGTTGTCGGTGACGTCACTCTTGATCAGCAAGGGCGATGTGTGGTGTGCTAATTAAGAGTAATTACTTGAATTTTGTGTGTGGTTTTAGTTTGTGTTTGAAAGGTGACATGGGTTTGCATGATTTTTGGAACAAAGTTCCTTTTCGCACGTTATCAAAAGTGTCGTGACGGTTAAAATGTTACACTTTTATTAGTTTAGCTCTCGTTCGTTTTATTTTGTAATGATATTTTTTTTACTACAGAAAAAACACATTTACGGTTCACAAAAACAATTTTCCAAGTAAAAATAGAAAATTCCAGAAAGAAGTGTATATATGTGTATGTAGTGTAAAAATCATTGCATCGCAAACACCAAAAAAAGTTTGGGAAAGCGAAGAAACTTTACTCGTATTACAACAGTGTCCGACGACAGCTCCCGACTGTTTTTATTGAAAAATTAGTAGTGGTGTTACTTAATTATTATTTTTTTAGCTTGTTGTATGGTGACTATAAAAATAGGCTTACAAAATTTAAAAGTATAGTAGGGTGGCTTGTTTTAAAAACGAAATGACTAATAATCCAAAACAACTCTTAAACTCTTCATTTCTTCCTTTATGTTTTTTTTTTATTTAAGTCTCAAATTCATTATTAAATTTTTTATCAGTTACAATTGCAATTACCATACTACAGTCTTCAATATTGACATAATCATTCATCCAAAAAATCATCATTACAACATTACTGTCTCCAAAAAAAGAGGCAAAGCCAGAAGGCAAGCCCTAGCGCGCATATCAGGGTCAAGGTAATATGTTTGTGCAACTTTCGAATCCTCCCCCTCCCCGCGCCTCGTCTGATGCGCTTACCCCTCGAGGGGGGGGTATCCTTGCGCGTTATTTATAGGCGCATTAAGTGCGTTTCAACCACGGAAGGCCGGAGGTCAGTTGATAGCTTTATAACTGATGAGAGATGTAGGGAAATTATTTTTTATTTATAGACTAGTTGAGCCGCCAGACGCTGTTCTGTCAAAATTTTAATTTCTTTTTCTTCCTACTTTTTTTTTTAATTTTAAAGCACCACTGTATTAGACCAAACAAAATAAAAAAAAATATTCAAATCAGTCAAGCCGTTTTTGAGTTTAGCGAGATTAACGAACATCAATTGATTTTTATATTATAAGAAGAAGATATAAATGGATAGTTTTAAGTAGGTACTTCTTATATGATTGTTCAGTTACCTAAGTAGTCAATCTACATACCCATAGACCAAAAAACGAACTCGAAAATTGATTCGTAAGCGAGGAGAGGAAGGATCTATTCAGTAAATTTGTACGTAAGTGGATTACGAACTGATGAGTCTAATGATTTCAGCTTCAGATATAAAGTGCTATAAATAAATGTCAAAGTAAAAACTACACAAACCTTCTATTGTACGCCAGCCATACATTACCGTTTAAAGGAAACAAAATCTTCTATAAAAACCTTTTTTATCCTTATGAAATCATCTTCTTATCACAACCTACCTTGTACGTACAAATCCTTACCTAGATAAGAGACATCACATGTTTAAATCTTCAGATAAAACTCTAGTCTAACTAAAATCGCGAGTACAAACCGATAAGGAAAAGCTGCGCAGGGGCAGCCGGCTTAGTCACACGGACAGCCTTGATGCGACGACGCATTGCTTTTGTTGCAAGATCTGCACTACGACTGCGTTTGCATGTGGAGTAGGTAGGGTTTAGGTTTTATTATGGAGATAAATTCTTATGTCATCTTATAGAACAGATAATATAGTAATTACTACGTTTTAGTTTTTTCTATATGTAGGTATTTCTGTTCGGCATTCAAATTAATTTTATAATTTTCTCATCTATAAATTAAAGTCGCTTTTCTAAACTACGCAACGGATTTTGATGCGGTTTTTACCATTATTGAGACAATTAAAAACCGTCGGAAGTTGGAGTGGGTCGCTAGTTAAAATAATTCAGAATATCAAAACAAGCTTTGCTGGCATAAAATCTTCCTAGAAAAAGAAGTTGTTGCTAACAAATCGATTAATCTGCCTAGCTTTTTCAACTATGTTGCGGTCGGCTTTCAGTCTAACGGGATGCAGCTGAATACAAGTATTTTACATGGAGCGGCTGCCTATCTGGCCTCCACAACCCAGTAACTGAGTAATACTGGTTGGTAAGATTGGTTTTCCGACTTTCGGGCGTCTGACGACCCGTAACGACTGTCAAAGATCCACGAATGACAGTCGGGACCAACGGCTTAACGTGCTTTCCGAGGCACGGAGGAGTCTCGGTATGTCACACACAGACTAATCCCGGCAAGCGTAGCTTAACCTGATGGATCGATCCGTGCGGCTGTTATTACTTAGCCACGAGCTGCTCCTTGCTAACAATACAATACAATACAATCAACTTTATTTTTCTCACCACAATTTGTATATATGTTACTGTACATTGATCAGATTCGACACTGAATACACAATTCAGATAAGTAGGTATACAATATTGTGGGAGACTGGTGCCTCAGATAGGCTCGTGGCCTGTGCTTCAGGACATCAGGATCCCATCCCTTTACATTTTCATTTTGTAAATTATGCATTCCAAGCGCGCTGATAGAATGTAGTAAGGAATCAAACAATATTTATTTTGATTAATATTTAAAGGTTAAGAATGCGAGACGAATGTTAGTAGATGTGTAGTATGGTGAATGCGTTGGTGTGTGTGTGTGTGTGTGTGGTTGTGTGAGAGTGCGTGATTGTAAGTTTAGGTTTTTATAAGCATGTTTTCAGTATCCTTATAGTTTATCTCTAGGAGGAGCTCGTGGATAAGTAATAACAGCCGCACGGGTCGATCCATCAGGTTAAGATACGCTTGCCGGGGTTGGTCCGGGATGGGTGACCATCTTTACATACCGAGACTCCTCCGTGCCTCGGAAAGCACGTTAAGCCGTTGGTCCCGGCTGTCATTCGTGGATCTTTGACAGTCGTTACGGGTCGTCAGAAGCCCGAAAGTCTGACAACCAGTCTTACCAAGGGGTATCGTATTACCCAGTTACTGGGTTGTGGAGGTCAGATAGGCAGTCGCTCCATATAAAATACTGGTATTCAGCTGCATCCGGTTAGACTGGAAGGCGACCCCAACATAGTTGGGAAAAGCTAGGCAGATTAATCGATTTGTTAGATATAGTTTAACTCTAGTAGCCAGTCAGTTAGCCTCTTTTTGCATTTATTCTTAGTGAGACTAAATAAATTTAGCACCTTATTTGTTTTATTGTACAAACAGCTACCCAGATAGCAAAAGAATCGCCTTGCAAAAATAGTATTGTAATGACTCCACTGGGTCATATCGTCTTTTTCCCCTGGACAGCATTGGATTATAAACCAATTGTGCTATTTACGATATTTCTGGTATTTCAGTTGATTGAAGTTCAGTAGGTACTTTATATTTATTTAAAACTCAAATTATTATTATTTATCTAGTGTTACTTGAATGGTATAATTAGACAAGTAACACAATGTAAATTTGACATTTTTTTGATTTGATTTTGCATGGTGTTACAAAAGCTGCGCGCACGCAGCCGGTGGTTACTCACCGAGACAGCCTTGGTGCAGACGTTTTTCTTTTGTTGTAGCTTTCTTAATGTATGTATGTTTATCCTTGTTATTGAGCTCGGGATCAGCTGAGATGTTTTAGCGTCTTGATATTTTGTGGATGAGTGAAAAAGCTAATATTTATTCAATTAAGCTACGAGTATGTTCTTTTTTTCAGTAGAATACATACATACATAAACTCACATCTTCTTCCCATGGGGGTCGGCAGAAACTACAGAACGCCACCTGCTACGATCTTTACATACTCCTTTTGCCTCGTTTACGTTCATAAATGTGGTCTACACGCACGCCGGTTGGCTGTACTACGCACCTGACCTTTCTGAAGAACATCACCAATAACGTCACTATTATGTCTTCCTAGGGCGTCCCCTCCCGGCGTTTCCATTCACATCTGCCTTGTAAATACCTTTTGTTAGCCGCCTTTCATTCATCCTCTCAACGTGACCAAACCATCTAAGCATACTCTTACCAATTTCTGTCACTCCATCTTCTTTTGACCCGCACCGTTGCTTTATCACATCATTCCTCAGCCTATCATTCATAGTCACACCACTTCAGTAGAATGATTGGATTAGATCATCTTATATAATTGATAAGTATGACAAATGGTTTTAAACAAAAATTGTGGAAGTTTATCCTTACAGTAAATTGCTAGTCATCACCATAATATATCGCCTAAGTCAATTTGTAAAAAGCACAAACTATTATGACTGTCTTCCACGACACTCACAGATGATAAATTCGTGGCATATACCTCAAAATCCTTTTCAATTTCATTCAATAATCTTCATCATCTGCCTAGCCTTTTCCCAACTATGTTGGGGTCGGCTTCCAGTCTAACCGGATGCCGTTGATTACCTGTATTTTACATGGAGCGACTATCTATCTGACCCCTACAACCCAGTTACTGGGTAATAGACACCCCTTGGTAAGACTGGTTGACAGTTTTCGGGCCTCTGACGACCCGTAACGACTGTCAAAGATCCACTAATGACAGCCGGGACCAACGGCTTAAGGTGCTTTCCGGGGCACGGAGGAGTCTTGGTATGTAAAGATGGTCACACATCCACGGACCAACCCCGGCAAGCGTAGCTTAACCTGATCGATCGACCCGCGCGGCTGCTATTAATTAGCCACAAGCCCCTCCATTTCACTCCACAAGCAACTGCATTAAATATCTTATTGAAAAAAAAAACACTCCAAGATAAGGCGCCTACCAAAGTTCAACTATTTCCTCAACCCCCGCATAGCTCGCCACGAAGCTACGAATGCACCAAACAAAAATAAAGTAAGTAACTATTCAAGGTGCGCACACGCACCACACACCGGGCGGCCCTGAAGTTCGTGTTTGATTACGGAAACCTCTACGTATAGTCTTTTCTTAGATCCAAGTTTTTTTTAATGTACAGTACAGACTTTTAAGTTTTTTAAAATTTATATAGTGCATGGTGGATTAAGTTTCGAGTTTTCTTTTGTTTTTTGGGATAGTTTATTTGTTTACAATTATGAATTATTGATTAGAGCTCTACAAAGATCTTTTAATGCCTGAATCCCGTTCACACTGGCAACTGAAGGAACACGGGTGGGATTTAGTCAGTAAAAGTCTGACACGCCCTCCCGCTCCACCCAGAGCGGGAGAAGTCATTTGATGATTTCACATCCACAAAAAAAAAAGTAGACATTGTTAGTAAACAGTTGTGAAAATGTCCCGGGAAGTGTAGTGGAAAAATAAAATGGCGGCGTAGGTTCCGATTTCGGCCACGTGCCAAAAGATGCGTGTACCGTTGTATGTTGAAAATGATCTTTAATTCTAAACAATGATAAAGCGGCGATGATTTTTCTCCAAATTATTTTTCATACAGACGAAGAAAAAGCAGGTTGGATGCCCTTCCAAAAACACATCCATTTCCTAAAAAAGCTAAGGAACTCTTCTCCGTGGAGAGAAGAGCTTCAAAGATCATCGTTTATTTTCGGAAAAACCGAACATTGCCGAATAAGGGAGCTGATCCAATAAGGGAGTGACGGAATTAGTGCGTCAATCTATAATAATTTAGGTGGGAATAGAAATCAATTTCTATTGGTTGACAGTCACATTTTATTCGCTGTATTTCGGTTTTCCCGAAAATAAACGTGGAATCTTTGAACTTTGTCGTGCTTCTGCATCACCATTTGTACCTTTATAAAAATCTTTTGGGAAAAAGTCTGATAATTTATTATACAGGGTGTCCAGTAAATAGCACGACATACTGCAGGAGGTGATAGCTTGGGTCAATACCTATCAAAACAACACAATATATGTTCAGCAAAATCTTATGGATTTTTTTTCACCACTGTAGGTTAAAGTTATGCGAAAAGAAAATCGTTATGTGAAAATTTAAACAAAAAATACTATTTCTTGAAAACATTCTTGTTTTTGATAGAAAAAAGACTTATCAATGAGTAAAGTAATTATTCACGAATAATTTGATGTAAAAAAAATAATAGAAAAGGAATGTTTCATTACGAGATGCTTAAAAATCTGTTTCAAGGTAGAGATTTTTCGATATTTCGGAAAATTTTGTAAAACTGTAAATCCGTAAGATTTTGCTGAACATATATTGTGTTGTTTCGGTAGGTATTGACCCAAACTATCACCCCCTGCAGTATGTCGTGCTATTTACTGGACACCCTGTATTTTAACTTCATAAAACTCCTCTAAAATTATAATGAAGGGAAACTCAAAAAATATTCCTACATTCAAATTAAAGTTATTTATCGAATAACCTTCACATGAGTATTAATTCATTTTCATGACAATGTTATGTAGAATAAATTAACAATACAAACTGACCAATTATAATTGATTACGTCATCAAATAGTCAAGTTATAAGCTATTGTGTGGTAATGAATTGTATTTCATGCTGGTACTCACTGCATGCAGGAGTTTTTCTGCATTTTTCAATAGTACAAAAAAAAAAATGCCTATAATTATTGGTACAGTCGACGCGCTACTGTTGAGCATGAGGGTACTGTTGGGTTGGGTTCAACTCCCAGGTCGGGCATTTTGCTATTGGGTTTTGCATCAGGAATTTCTCAACAGTAGCCCAGCACCCTAATTACGTAACACACTATCATTGGATCATTTAGCTAATCCATGCGTCAGGTTCGTGAACAAGCGCTGTCAGTGAAGGCTGGGCATACCTTAGCGGTCACGGCTTATTTTAATTTAATTTAAATATTTGAATTGTTTTTTTTTTTAAGGACGCTTTTAACGTTCTGCATCGTTCTCACATGTAAAATATCAACATGAATGATGTAACCATTATTTTGTAACCATATCTTGATTTAAAAGAGTGTCCGTGTAGTTTCTTGCCCGTTCTTCTCCATAGGTACCTACTATGCTTTGGAATGGGCGCCTAGCTTCATCTTTTTGACTGACCGACCCCTTGACAATTCAAAAGTGCCTGTATTTGGTTTAATTGAAATAAATGCTTTGAGTTTGAGTTTGAGTTTTATCAATCGGAATCGGTTTCATTTTGACAGTTCAACAACATTCATTGCGTTATTTACGTTGTCGAGCAGACACATTTTTCGAACATATGAAGCAATGGATTAGTAATTTGTTTTAAAATGATGACAGATTCCGATCTATAGCGTGTTACGCAATTAGGGTGCGGGTCTGCATTTGAACTCGATTGGTGGCAATAGGCTCGCCCCCTATTACATGGGACTTCGAAGTCGTAAGTTTTCAAAACATATTTTCTTTCATTGTTAGTCATTGGTGTCTTTTAATAAATATAGTTTTTATTCATTTACTTGTCTATAGAAAGGTCATCCTCTTTCTCCACACGAGAATTATTTCTTTGGGTATCTGGATAACAAACTGGTAAAATTCTTCCTGCCTTCATCGATCTTTTGACTTTTATCATCAAAGGTTAAAGATATCAATCATCCAGAATTAGCATCTGTCCCACTGCTGGGCAAAGGCCTCTTCTCATACAGAGAAGGCACGAGCATTGATCACCACGCTTGCTCAAGACGGGTTGGCGATTTCAAACTTATAATCCGTTCAGCCATTTTTGCATGATTGAGTAACGAACATCCCACACACACACACACACACATACACACACACACATCACACACACACACACACACAACACACAACACACATCACACACACACAACACACATACACACACACACACACACACACACATTTATAATATTATCTATATAATATTATAAATGTGTGTGTGTGTGTGTGTGTATTTATAATATTATCTATATAATATTATAAATGTGTGTGTGTGTGTGTGTGTATTTATAATATTATCTATATAATATTATAAATGTGTGTGTGTGTGTGTATGTGTGTTGTGTGTGTGTGTGTGATGTGTGTGTGTGTGTGTATGTGTGTTGTGTGTGTGTGTGATGTGTGTGTGTGTGTATGTGTGTGTGTGTGTGTGTGGGATGTTCGTTACTCAATCATGCAAAAATGGCTGAACGGATTTATAATATTATCTATATAATATTATAAATGTGAAAGTTTGTAGTAGGATTAATTAATTTTAATATAACATATAACTAGTTATTTATTTGAATTAAACAACTAGTCTGAAATTATTTGGTGGGACCAATGGGACTCGAAAAAAAAAATATTCCCGTTCGTCCTACTAGATGGACGAACGGGAATACACAACGATTTCAATTTCTTTTTTTTTCGTATTTTTTTTTCTTTTAAACCAACCCTCTAAGAAAACAAAAAAAAAGACATTCAAATCTGTTAAGCTGTTTTTGAGTTTTAGCGAAAATAACGAACAGCAATTGATTTTTTATATGTTCTGATGCTGTCAAAGATTATTTTCATAAAAACCTATTAGTAACAGAACTGTTCTAACAGTGTTAAGAATGTAACAAAGAATTGTACCAGTGAAAGTCTAACTACATTTGGCTCAGTAATTTTCGGGTGAAACGTGTGCGAACTGACAAATAGTCGGATTTTTTTCTTTTTGGCAATGTTGGCTAGAACGTCCTAAGTTGAAGTAGGTTTTTTTTTCTGTAAATTATATAAGCTGATGTTGATGATGAAAATACTTTATTTCAATATCTGTATCTATCTATAAGGATATAGCTATCTACCATAACATAGTTAAATGAACGCGGTTCACAACTATCTTACTCAGAATATAACTATAATACGAGCATGATCTAGTAATATAAGTATTAGGGCACTCCGACCAAATATGTTAGGTTAGGTTAGAACTGTGACCAACTACGCGCGAGCCGAGCGAGCGAAGCGGGCGGTGCCGCGGCACGGCCGCCGAGCGCTTCGTCGAAATTGGTCGCAGTAATAATTTTAGGGCACTCCGACCGTTTTCATACAACTATATACTGCAGATAGCTATATCCCTAGGGATACTTATATCTATGTCACGGCTACAACCATCTTACTGTCACATAATAGCTAACATTTCGGTTTCTGGCTGTGATGTCGCGTTGTTCTTCTAAACTACGCATCGGATTTTGATATGGTTTTCACCATAATTTAGAGAATTTATTCCGGAAGGTTATGTGTATAATAAATTCATATTAAACTTACATATTATCTCGATATTTTGTCGAGTCGTAAAAACCGTGCGACACTTTGGCGGGTCGCTAGTCAGGTTGTAAAAGGAAAAACTAATTTTGTTTTTCCTTTACCGATCGGCCAACGTTTCGCCCGGTTAAAAAAAAAACCTAAAAAATAAAATCAAACATAAAACTACACAAATTATTTTTATTATAACTCAACAAGTAACAAGTTACGACTGACTGACGGTTAGTCACACATAAAAATAATAAACCAATACAATGAAGAGTCTTGTAAACTCTAAAACAAATCAATTGTCTTCGGCAATATTCGGCGCCACTATGATCGCCGAGCACCTTCGGGAATCTTCGTGCGCACGAGTTTAGCCGAAGTCTGACAGACATGAGGCGAAGTTAGCACAATAGATTGAATAGTTTTCATGTAATTTGCAACCAGACATCAGATAATGTAAGGTCACGGGTTAGACTTTTCTAGGAATTGATGCAAGTCAGTGATTAAACTCTTGGTTTTCATAAAGAGGATGATTTAATTACGAGACCGTTAGGCTCTCTACAGTTAATGTTTGATTAAATGTCTAGGTTCGAAGACTAGGTTGAAAAAAACTAAGTAAGAACCTACTTAAAAAAAAAAAAAAATATATATTCCAAAAAGTTGTACCTACTGTTGTGAAATAGATAAAAAAACTCTCCGTTTTTTTTTCAAATAAAACTACATTAAACTCATCTTGCTAACAAACCTCTTCATTTACAATAATTATGCCATGTCTTTCACACATAACCAAATCGAAAATAACAGTGTTGGATTGTGTATAAGTATACTCAGTTTCTCACTAGCATAAAATTACACTGTGTCGTAATTGGAAAGCGCAACTAACACTCCATAAGAAAAACCAGAACACCTTGAGCTCTGTTACATAGCTTTCCATTCAATGAAAGAGGTCAACAGTAATTGGACCATTCTAAATGCAGTATTAGAAAGAAAACAACACTTACAAACTGGACATATCCAGATTATCCTGACACTGCTATCGTATTGTTCCTTACAGCTACTTAAGCTCACATTATGTTAGTTTAACACTGTGTTAACATAGTTGGAAAATCGTTAACACAAAATCAACAACACAATAATTTTCCTTGACCTCTTCTGTCACACATTTTCTTAAACACAAAAGCTCAGAATAAACTGGAAACACACAAACTGTCATTGAAAAAACATTGTACCTGCAAAAGTAAAAATCCAATACATCTTGAGACATGTTACCTTGTAATTTGTTCCTCAATGAAGGTCAAGTTAAGTCGGTACCTTGCAAGTCTGTGTGTCATAGATGGAAAACAGTACTTACGTTTTTTCTCCAGTGTATTCTGACACATGTTGTCTTGCCTTTTATATGGTAGCTAAGGTCGTTTTAAATTGGTGGTATTCAACAAGTAGACTCTTGGGCCTCCTTTTATGAGACTGGCTTTTGTTTCCTATATTATTTGTTAGTTTATTTTCTCTTTACTAAAGCTAAGGTGTGGCATGGATGGTGTGGATAATAATAATATGTGCGATTATTTTGTCCTAGCGCCGTCCTAGTGCTTGAATGGCCAACCGACCATGTTTTTGGGAAAATTTGTTTTTAATGTATACACTGTAGAAACTGTGTCGGTGTGTCTTTTTCTACATTAAAAACGCATTTCCAAAAAAAAAAATGGTCGGTTGGCTATTCAAGCACTAGGACGGCGATATTCTCTTCGTAGGTAAATGCGCTTAATATGTTTTTTGAAATTGGGTTATTTTATTGGAAACTGATGGACGTTTTTTTAAATCATCTAAAAAATCTACTTTTGATCAAATAAATGACAACAGATGTGTTACTACTATTAGGTATTCCTATTATGATCATATTAACCAGCTTATCGACTTTTAAAGCCCCGCGGTTACACCCGCGTAGACCGGGATAAAAAGTAGCATATGTGTTAATCTAGGGTATAAGCTATCTACATAACAAATTTCATCCAAATCGGTCAAGCCGTTTGAGCGTGAAGAAGTAACAAACACACACACACACAAACTTTCGCCTTTATAATATTAGTGTGATAAAACCAATACTACACAGAGTGTATCAGAAAGGCGTGGTCAACTTTCTTTATGGGACCAACACCAAAATCGAGAAAAAAAATATCAGCCATCCCATACATTTGGGTCGAGTAGTATTGAAATTTTGTACGGGACAGCTGATAATTTTTTCACGATTACGATGTTGGTCCCATGAAGAAAGTTGTTCAGTTGGATGGTCTGTACCACACCCCTTTCTGATAAAGCCTGTATATTTCACGTCTAGACCTTCATTTACAAATTCGTCGTGCGACTAATCGCGCGTGAATAGCCAGCTTTAAGCCTTTAAGTTTTTGTATGAAGGGCATTGAATGTGATAGGATGTTGGTCCTTTATGCTTTATGTTCATATTTTATAACTTATTTTGGTTTAAGATGTAACTTACAAAATGGATGTATCAAGTAAGTGTCGGCATCATTCAGTAACTTGCTCATAGATTGAGAATATGCCTTTTTCATAACATAACATAAACTCACGCCTTCTTCCCATGGGGGTAGGCAGAAACTACAGAACGCCACCTGCCACGATCCTTACATACTGGAAATACACGCACACCGTTTGCAAGTACCTGGCCTTTCTGAAGAACATCACCAATAAGATCTTTATGTCTTCCTAAGCAGTCCCCTCCCGTCTTATCTCACATCTGCCTTGTAAATACCTTTTATGCTTTTCTCCTGGGTGACAAAGAGTAGTCTACCGATCTGTCTATCATTACGTCCTTCTTTTTGCTAGTAGCAACTGCTAACACAAATCTGATTATCATTTGAGCGGTGATTGTGACAATTCCTAGTCTTGTATATCTCTTACATTGGTTGTTATCAACTCATCATCAGTCCAACTAACTTGGCGTCGAGTTCTAGTACAACCAGATGTATTATCTGACTATCTATAAACAGGATAAATTTTTCAAGAGGGCGTGGATGGCCAAATACGAAACTATGAGGAATAGCGAAAAGTACTCGAAGGAGTCTCGGGCTCGATTTTGATGAAAACTAAAACTGCATCATTGGGTTTTTGAAAAATCAATATTTCTTTAACCAGGAATCGAACTCCTTGGTTTTGAAAAAAAAAACACACACTGTACTATTACACCATTCGATAGTGTCGCTAATAAGGAACGAATTCTGGGAAGTAACATACGGCAAACTAAAGGAAAAACTCATAACTGATTAATTATAAAATAATAATAAAATTAAATTATGTTTAATTACAAATTACATTCATAAATTTCTTAAAATACTTGACATATTAAGTTGCAAGGTATTTAAACAATTTTGTAATTTGTAGAAGATCTGTGGTCTAAACTAAGCCTAGGCCTGCATTTTAGAACTCCAGGACTCCCCATTATATCTCACAGTAAAGGTTGTCAACGTGATGACGTCAATTGTTCAAAATGATGACCAGTGTTTTCAATACATAGCTGGATTCAAAGTCTCAAGGATTGTACTGCATTCAGCATTACAACTATTCCTCACTTTTCGAAATTGGCCATCCACGGCCACATAAAAAATTCACCCTGTATTTAAACAAAAACAGAAGTCCTGACTGACTGACTCATCAACGCCCAGCCCAAACCCTTGGACCTAGAAAGCTGAAATTTTGCACACAGGTTCCATTTATAATGTAGACAGGAATAAGGAAGGATTTCTTGGTAATACGTTCTCGTGGGATATTTGCCGAATAACGACTTCCTATCTGACCACTGTGTGAACTGCCACCTCGAAAAACTGACGTCTATATGAGCAGCATCCTCCTATCTCCTCCCTCTTTAATCACTAGTCTGTTTGCCATAATTAGCCTATAATGTTCTCACTGCTGGGACACAGGCCTCCTCTCTGTGAGAGGAAGTAGAACGTAATCCACCACGCGGGCTCAGTGCGGGTTTATGCTCCGTTTACCAAGTTTGGTGATTAGTTCAATTTTGCAAATACTGTAAAGCAAAAGCTATTACTACTACTAGTACTAGAATTCGTGTGGGACGCCCTCCAGCTAGTTGGACCGACGATCCGATCCGATCCGATGAAGAAAGTAGCTGGGATAGACTGGATGCGGAAGGCGGAGGACAGGCTGTTGTGGCGCAGCCTGGGAGAAGCCTATTCCAGCAGTGGACTGCGATAGGCAGAGTTGATTGTAGTTTTTATTAGGTCCTTAGATACAGAACTAGTTTATAAAAGCTTGTATTTTAAGAATAAGTCTGATACCTAGAAAAGATAACCAAAACTGCAGATTAAAAGTAAATATTTTGACATAAACCCGCGAATATAAATTGTTGTTTTCAAAAGAGTTTGTTGCGTCCTTATAATGTGCTACCAACAACAAGTTGTAAATATATAAATAGACTGTAATTTATACTTTAAAATGTCTGTTTTTAAGCGCTGGCGCACGAAACAGCTCTACTGAATTTGGTGCAATTCAATATTTTTAGGTCTGCCAAGCTTTGCAAAGAAATCCATTTTTAACATTCACGCTATTTATAACGAAATAGCATGATAAGGACAAGGTAAAGTAGTATTTGTATACCTACTCAATTAAATAGGTATATCTTTTCTCAGATACCAGACGCGTATTTTTGTGAGGAACTACGGCATTTTTTTATTATCAAGTCTACTGTCATTTTTGTCACCAATTGCAATTATAAAGCGATTTCTAGTTTTACGCTAAACTACTAACATTTATACTTATGCCAATATATTCATAGCAATGATATTGACACAGTAGATTTTATCAATTCCCACAACACAAACAAAACACATTAATTTTGACTTTGGATGTTCCTATCATAGCTGCATAGACATACCGACATACCTAATAGACGAAACACACATTCATAACTACACACACACAGACAAATACACACAGTGATACATACGTTACTGAATAGTTTTTAAGCAAGCCAAACAGGCGAATGTCATTTGAAAATCAAGAGTTAAACGACACGAGCATGGCGGCCGAGCTGCTACGGATTTAGACTAGGTAGCTATCTCATGTGGCCTTCGGATATGTGCAAGCGCAGGATCTGAGGCGTCAGCAGGATTCCAAGGCTATGCTTTGTAGAGTTTGTAGAGTTGGGGTTTGTTTATTGTGGATCATCACTTGGTAGATTATTGAGCTAAGTGACTTTATTGTTAGTGATTTTTGGTAGATTTTTTGAGGCTATAATAATAAAATATTTTATGAAATGTATTATTATTAGACTTAAAAAATTACATCATATTATAATGAAATGTTTTGTAGATTAGGGTTTGTTTAGTAGCTATGGGTGTTAAATAGTTAGTTTATAGAGCTAGATGATTATATTGTTTGTAATATTTTGGTGGCATTGTTCAAGGATAATAATTTACGTATTATATTTCATTTAATAGTATGGCTTTGGATAAGTATATCGAGCTATAAATCTATTTTAATAATGAAATATAATAATCATTTTACTATCCATATTTTCAATGATGTTTTGCTGGTATTTTTTAATTTATAGTAACGTGATTGGAAAGGAAGATGTTTGTATGGTCTTGGTAACCTGTTTCTAGACTGGACGGCATCCGGAAGACGTGGAACCGGGTGCCAGCACGCTACTTGGGATAGGTATGTGTATATAGTGAATTTTGTTGAGTCTTTTTAGATGACTTGAAACCTTAAAAAAAGAATCTTCTTTGAAACCTTTTAATGGATGACGTTTTAAGGGAATCTTTTTCTATATAACATCTAGACTGCTTATTGATTTGTACAACAATTAGCAAAATTAATTGGATACGAAGTTCGGACGTGTTTTTTTCTATACTGCTGTTTAGAATGACGTGGAATATGAATGGTTGTGGAGATTTCCTGGGTAAATAAGCTCCTGAAAGCATTAAAGAATGAAATTAGGAGCTTTTTAATTATTATTCATTCCTTTAGTTTCAAATCAATGTGTCTCGATGAAAATTTTTAGCATAAGCTAATACCATAGCATCTTTATATTTAAAAATGATCATTCTTACAATAATGATGATACAAAAAATGACTTCATTGACTTGTTTGGTCATTCACCTATTTATTTTAAAATTATATTTATTTGCGTTTCTATCTTACTTTAAAAAAATATGTACAATTCTTGTAGCTGGTGCCGCCGTGCTTCTTGTTGGTTTCTGGTTTATGTGATCTCTTTTTTATAAGAACTTTCTCCAAAATGAATAAAAACAATATTCATATGCTTATAAACATATTGAAAAAATTAACAAAATAGTTTTCGTCTAAAATAGGTTGTTTTTATTTTTATCTATAATATGTGTACGAGTATGTATTTTTCAATGTAAAATGCATGTAATTTAGTTGGCAAGTAACTCTTCTTTCTTCGTTATTTAGACGTTTTAAGGCCTAATAGTTTTAAGAGCCGTGCTGGTTCAGTAATGTTATTTTCTCTTTAATTCACATAAATGTGCTGCGATTCTTATTGTTTCATAATGATAGCCTTCCATTTGTTTGCCATTTGTTTTATGAGAATGAAAAACCATAGTTTAACAAGATACAAAGAAATTTAACTGGTCTCTAATTTCTTTATTGCTCAGTTTTACAGAATATTCCCTTAACTATCCAAAGCTTGCAGACTTTTCAAAAGCTCTGCAATAAAATGTTTACCTAAATTTTTTTTTTTTACGTATCTTTTTAATTGAGTTTATTTAAAATAATATTTTAAGGCAAGAAAACGATGAGAAATCTATTTTATTCTATCAATTCAAAATACTATCCAATTTTTGAATGTCGGAACAAAAATATATACTTCCATACTGTCAAGCCGCTTCAAATAGGCCTAACTACTTATTGCATTCAATGGCAGGAAATGCACGCTTTAAAAGTATCTTTATGACAATAAAATAACACCTGAAAATACGTTCTAGATTAAACCTATCATCCAAAAAAAGAAAGAAATGGTATTTCTAAATTCAAAATTTTAACATAAAGCAACATGGCGGGCCCGCGCCCGCGCTCTTCGTAGGCTTCAAAAAAAGAACACAGAATCAAGATGGCCGACTTTCTCGGCAGTGCCTAGTACTGCTGACGTCACTCACGACGTGTCCTTGTCAATTTGTCTAGGGATCATTCCCGATTTATTAGAAAAATATACGATTTACAAAGTTATCTAGTGTTTTTGTAAGCATAAACGTTGCAGTTTTGTGACCCGTGGCGCCGAATACGATGCTGATTATTCCTTTGTGTCTTTTTATTTGAATAATGGTTGTTAAAAATAAAAACATGGTTTGAAAAGTTTTGCAAGAACGGATCTTCATACAATACGTAAGGAAAAATTAAAAAGTAAGGTAATACTTAACAAAAAGTCTTAAAATAAAAACAGGGAAAAATAAAAGTACTTACCAAAAAATAAAAAACGGGAAACACAAAAGTCCAATAAAAGAAAAATATTAATTCTAATTGCAGTAAAATAAAACACAACACGACACTTTAGGCACTAGAGTCTTTTCCAAAACGGTGAAAAATCTTGGTTTTTATTTTTAAATATTAAGTCATAATCGGTGACGTCTGTAAAATAAAATCCGAATGAACACTGCGCCCGACTGCCGCGGTATTTTAGTTCAAAACGCTCGTTGAATTAACTAAAATAAAATCTATTTATCTATTAAAAACGAACTATCAAATTCAAATAAGATTCCAAGTGGAGCGAAGTAACGCGTTACGGGTTCTTTATTCAAAAAATCGCGACGTACTGGCGCGCTATAATGTTTCAGGAAGAACGCCTTTTCCTAGTGATATAGACACAAAAATTCTTTTCAAAAAATCGCCAACGAGCGTTTTGAGCCAAAAAATCTAACCTAACCTAACCCAGGCGGGCGGGCGACTGGCGGGCGCGTAGGGGCCGCATTGCCAAATATTTTTTTTTGCATCTCGGCCGAATTATGCACTTGTATGCGACTTACGTCGTCCCTTCATTGTAGTGGTGCGACATGTACCGATTGGGCATTTTTATGTGGTGTCAGTGTGTGGGGCACACACACGAACGCAACCGACGAAATTTTTGTCTGTGCGCGTTGTGAGCCCTTCGACGTGGAGTTTATTTAAAAAATAAGGCGTGTTATGTAAACACGGGATTTTTTTTAGACACTAAAATACTTAGGTGTTGCCCGGAGGGGTCGATGACCGTGTTTTTCGGGAACTCTGACTAATTTCGCTAAAAGGATCTCTTTCGTACACACTCCGGTAGCAGAGGCTGTCGCAGCCGAACACTCAAGTTCGGTTTCCGAACTCCGCTCGTGTTTCATTGTTTTGGCGCGAACATATTTTGAACTTGGAACGTTTGTATTTGAAATTCTTTAATTATTAGTTTAGTCGATGAATATTTTACTCATTACTCGTGATTGGTCGCAGAAGCTCCGAGCGTTGAAACCGAATTCTGAATTTGAAACCACCAATGACAAACTCGCGAAACTGTATCTCACATTCTATAGCTCTAAACCAAATTACTTTCCTTTTCTTGGATTTTTTTTTCTCCGATAACTTCATCACTAACTTGATCACTTATAGCACTATAATATTAATAAACCTAGGTACCAATTCCCGTCTATACCTAGCCAAACACTAAATTAGACTAAATGGAAGACGATTAACGTCGACTAGACAAGGCGGTCGTCTAAAAATAACCAATAAAACAACTGTACATAACAATTTATGAGTTTTATATTTTTCTAAGAAACTGATTCATTATTTCTATAAGGGAAAAACGTTTAGATTGCATTCTTTGTATGCAACATCTTTACGACATACCTGTGCAGTTTTTGTGAGGTGAACAGATTCGAAGCATACTATCAGATGCATCAGAACATTTTTTTTTTTAGAATTTGTTGGTAGATTTTTTTTACCAAAGTAATAACAATAAGACAAGGTCCACCTTATAAGGATATCATAGTATAGCTTATAATGCTCCATGAACAAAAAGAGAACGAAGAAATATATGCAATAATGAGCAAACACCCTTTCTTGCAAGAAAAATAATTTCACTTCTAAGTAATAACAGCCGTACGGGTCGATTATAATGTTAAAAGCTACGCTTGCCGAGGTTGGTCCATGGATGGGTATATGGATGGGTGATATTTACACACCGAGACTCCACCGTGCCTCGAAAAGCATGTAAAGCCGTTGGTCCCGGCTGTCATTCGTGGATCTTTGACAGTCGTTACGGGTCGTAAGAAGCCCGAAAGTCTGACAACCAGTCTTACCAAGGGATATCGTACTACCCGGTGACTGGGTTATGGAGGTCAGATAGGCAGTCGCTCCATATAAAATACTGGTATTCAGCTGTATTCGGTTAGATTGGAAGCCGACCCCAACATAGTCAGGAAAAGGCTAGGGCAGATAGATTAAACTACATTTTCTAAATCATCGCTGCATAAATTATTATCCTAATCAATTATTCTAATGAGGTCAAACCTGTCTGTAAAACATGACATAGCAGCTCCTAAATAGGTAACTACACAGTTAGGTATCCTCACCAAAACTTGAAACGAAAGGCTGGAATTTCCACAAAACTTCACTTCCTTTACGAACTTCAACATAATTTAAAATTAAATTAAAATTATTTCGGAACCAGTCCATATGCATGTACTATCGACAAAACAAACGTCTTTACACCTTAAAGTTGATTTTTGTATACACTGATTCATTGAAGAAACCCTGCCTCTATGGTGCTTTGTTCTCGTAAAACAATAGAAAGTCGGAACGGCACAAAACATTTGCAAGCAAAACTGTTTCAAAATTGGTAATGCCAGGTGTTTGTCGATGATACATGTGAAATTAAAAATATTATATAACATTAAGTATTCATTAAAATATTACAATTAGACAAAACATTACAAAACCATCAATAAAAACATAAAAATAACAAAAAGCTTACTCTTTCTCTAGCAGGTTGCATTTTTTAACCCCTGACATTTTTTGACAAACACATCCCCATGTTCACATCGACATTGCATCCTTTATCCCCACTTACACTCACTCACTCTCACCAAAAAACTCAAACCTACACTAAAAAGCCTTAAAACAAAAGCGAAACTAACTCCTATAATTAAAGTACCCTAAACCATAGTGTAGAAAGGGTATCCATGCAAAACAGGACAATAAAGGTCGCCAGGCGACACAGGTGTGTCAAAAATAGTAAAAAAAGCCCTTTGAAACTACTCAGTGGGCTCGAGAGCGGTGAGAACTATATATAGCTCGTGAAATTATAATCAGTGATTTAGGTTATGGATAAAGGGTTTTATCGAGTGACTAGACTTTTTTCGTAAATTTTGAGGGCTGTGATAGAGTCTGTAGAGGTTGTTGCGCCTTTCTTTAGTCGTAAGCTTTGCTTATCGCGGTTAAACTGACTGAAACCATTGAACTAGTAACCTAAAGACATCCACTCTAGGGTCTCTAATAAGTTTCTTTCATAGACATTAATAAGTAGACTACACTCTGATTTTTAATTTGCTAGACTAAGAGCCTGTTTCACCACCTACGAATAAGTTTCTATTAAATTTTTTGGCAGATAATAACATACAAATTCAGTTCCATTTTTGAAAATAAACGGTAAGTAGTGGCTATTTGGACACCGTGAAATAGGCCCTAAGGGCAAATGTTTCAAACATCAGATAACTTTTGTTTATGGAATAAATATGGCGTTGGACAGCTTTTGTATAGAAAATATGTCAAACTGTCATATTTATTCTTCGGATAAAAGTTATCTGACTACTGAAAAATCAGCCCTTAAATGACATAACATGACGAATAAAATGTCAAAATTATAATTATTAAAATCGATCGCAATTATTGTCATTTTGATCTAGCAAATTAAAAATCTGAGTTTAGAATCTAATTATCATTCACGTCATTTTATAGTGTTCCTATCAAAAATATTAATTTGACAATCCAGTAGGTGCAGTGTTTTTACTTCCCATTTATATAAGGCCCATAGGTTCAATGGTAGAAATATTTTTAGTCCAGAAATCTAACTACCTTATGTGTTATTTCTACGACCAGTCGAAATCCCAGCATATTAAAATAAGTCTTGCACAAAGTAGGTACAATAAAAAATCCAGCTAGCATCACACTCCATGAAATAGCGTAAACATAAAACTGTATAATAATGTTATAAAAAGTGCATTTCCTGCAGTATTCAGTGATAAACGTTAAAAACACTGCGCCCGCGCATTAGATCGATAGGCCGGGTTGCCGGCCTGCCGCCCTTGTTAGACGAAGGACGAATCGACTAATACTGATAGGCCGCAGAGTAGGACTCAGACGCGACAATGGTAGATAAATAATTTTTAAAAGGACATGTTGAAAACTGTCGAGAAATCCTGAGATAAATTTCTATTCTTGTTTTTCAAAATAACACTGACGTACTAGGCATTTCTCCTGTAGGTATAACTTTACCGAACTATATATAATATATAATGAACTCGTTACGAGACTGAAATCTCAAGTAGAGCTTACAAATAATATTTTGTCCATTATGTATTTTGGTTAAATGGTTATCTCAAACCCGGAACCGCGATGGAACAGAGCCGAAAGTTTAATAATTATATACTGGATGATCTTTTTTACCGTCTTCAAAGAAATAGGCTATACTAGGTGAAAGGAATAAAAGCCTATGGCATAAACAGTTCATTTTTTTTCAAAAATTAAAAAAAAAAATCGAAATTCAAATCATATGCAGGGTGCATATGATTTGAATATCGATGTTTTAAACGACTTATTATTTTTTTTCAAAATTTCTGTTTTTATTGTTTAAAGAAATTAAAAAAAAAAAAAAAATTTTTTAGTATATATATAATAAGTCGATTATTGTTATACTGTATGAAAAGTTTACATTGAATTTGTAGTATTTATTGATACTTAGATCAATATTTCTATCTAAGCTATTAAAAAAAAAAAAAAACCTAGGTATGCCATAGGCTTCCACTCCGTTCACCTAGTATACCCTATTTTTTTCAATACGGTAAAGAAAGTCATTCGGTATACATAACGTCTTGCGAAAAAGTTCGTCCAAGGAAGCCGTACCTACCATTTTCTGACCATAAACAAAATCTCTGTAACCATTTTGAATGGATGCTGGTCAAATGACAAGTTGTAGTTCCAGCAACAAGCTTGTCAGCGTCAGTAAGATAAGCTTGTCAGCGTCGATTGATACTGCGTGCGGCGAAAACCTATGTAGGGGATGTCGCGTCTTTCCTGAAAAATCAATCTGCCTAGCCTTTTCCCAACTATGTTGGGGTCGGCTTCCAGTCTAACCGGATGCAGCTGAATACCAGTATTTTACATGAAGCGACTGCCTATCTGGCCTCCACAACCCAGTAACTGGGTAATACGATACCCCTTGGTAAGACTGGTTGTCAGACTTTCGGGCTTCTGACGACCCATAACGACTGTCAAAGATCCACGAATGACAGCTGGGAGCAACGGCTTAACGTGCTTTCCGAGGCACGGAGGAATCTCGGTATGTAAAGATGGTCACCCATCCACGGACCAACCCCGGCGAGCGTAGCTTAACCTGATGGATCGACCCGTGCGGCTGTTATTACTTAGCCACAAGCTCCTCGCATCTTCCCTGAAAGCTCTACAGTTATTCAGCGAATAAATCCCTTATCTCGATAAAAAATCGTTTTAACAACTCATCTTATGTCTGTCTCTATAGTCTGTTCTGTAAAATCGTAACCCAAGACACCAAAATCAAAAATGTCGCTTCTGCAGAAATTTTCAAATATAACATTGTTCATGTCTGTGTAAACGCACACACTCAGCTGCGCCTGCGCAGTTCGTAGACGCCCTTTGTTTTGGAGCCCACGGCCCGAGGATTAATGTTTTTTGTGAACATGAAATGTTAATTTTTCGTCTGAGACTTATTTTTCAAATAGGTATTCGAGTTGTATACATGTGTTTTTTTTAAAGGATTGATTTATAAAGTGTCCCTGGGTCTTAATGTTGGCGTTAGGGTGGGAATACAAGAGATGTCAGCAGTGACGGGGTCCGATAGGGCCGATGCCGCCGGGGTCGCGGGTTGTTCGAAAGAGATACCGTGGCCCTGGCACGGGCAACTGAAGGAACACGGGTGGGTTTTAGTCAGTAAAAGTCTGACACGCCCTCCTGCTGCACCCAGAGTGGGAGAAGTCATTTGATGATTTCCCATCCACAAAAAAAAAAGGTCGGGAATACAAATGTCTGTGTACAAAACTATGCAAGTAGCTGGCATGCCATTGTGACATTGACCAATCAGAAGTTGTTATGGCACACGGCATGCAAGCTACTTGCATGCTTTTGTGCAAGTTACAGGCCCTTACAGGTGGTGACTAAAGGTCCTGTTAATATAACTTATTAAGTACCTATCTTATTTTTTTGGGGATTTATTTTTAGGGAGTTATTATATGACCATTTCACAGCGAAAGTTTAAAGTGCATTATAACCTCAGTCTCAATCTGTCAAAATACTTCTAATTTACCTACATTTTTGACAGGTTTTTGACACTGATGATATGAATGTTTTTAAATACGGGAATTGGCATTCTGGATTCCTAGAAATCTAGTTTAAAATAAAAAGCTTGTATAAAAACAACAACTATGTTTTGTGTGTGACGAACTAAACAATTATTTCAAAATCTGCTTTTAGGCGCCATTTTGAATTGGTTTATTTATTTTGGATGAGTCATATGGATAGACCTCAGCTTCCCATAAAACAATTCAGAAATTTGTTTGCTGCATCTTTACATACCGAGACGTACATACGTTGCTCCCGGCTGTCATTCGTGGATCTTTGACAGTCGTTACGGGTCGTCAGAAGCCCGAAAGCCTGACAACCAGTCTTACTTAGGAGGTCAAAATAGGCAGTCACTCCATGTCATATAAGCCGACCCCAACATAGTTGGGAAAAAGACTAGGTAGATAATGATGATTTTTTTTGCTATAATTCATTCTTTTTCTATTTCCCAAAGGCATGTACGAGTATAGGCAGACGTGTTCAGGCCTGTATTCTTCACAGGGGCAGGCGGAAGTGTGTGTTAAAGTTAATTATGTGTTTACTTACAAAATCACCACACTTGGTAAACTAATCTATTAATCACCTGCCATAAATAAATAAAAAAGCCAAAATAACTTTTTACTAAAATCATTATTTCTACAACCAAACGCGCACTAAAACAAACATCTCTTGGTTGCATTCAATTCAATGAACTCTACATTCACGTGACACGACACACAACACGTGACTTTACCATAGGTCATCATCTGCCTGCATCTGCCTTTTCCCAACTATTTTGGGGTCAGCTTCCAGTCTAACCGGATGCAGCTGAATATCAGTATTTTACCTGGAGCGACTGTCTATCTGACCTCCACAACCCAGTTACTAGGTAAAACGATGTATGATAGTTGTCAGACTTTCAGGCTTCTGACGACCCGTAACAACTGTCAAAGATCCACAAATAACAGCCGGGACCAAGAGGCACGGGGGAGTTTTGGTATGTAAAGATGGTTACCCATCAACTGACGAACCGCGGCAAGCGTAGCTTAACCTGATCGATCGACCCGATGCGGCTGTTATTACTTATCATAGGTGTTTACTAAAAATACGCTTTTTTGTTCATAAACAACCATTCATTACGTTGTTATAAAAAAATTGGCAAGCGTATGCGCATGTAGAACTTGACCCATTACAACGTAGAAATTTTGATAGAAGAAAACAAAAATAACTAATTGTGTCTAATTTATTATTCGATGTAAAGCTATTTTTATGTAAAACAAATTATTTATAGAGAAATGTAGGTAGAGCCCATCCCCTATTATTATTACGTAAATTGATATAGAGAGAATTTCTAGGTATTCAGATTTTACTCTATATTTAAAACTCGACCTAAAAATCAGGAAAAAATAAAATACAGCCATAACCTGCGCCAATATTCCTAACGGCAATCTAATATCTAGAACGTAACCTTGACTCTCCCGGTCAACGATCTACCTTTCTGAAAAAATAGAGTCACGCAAATTGATGTATTTCTCTAATAGAGTTTCTTGCCCATTCTTTTCCATACGAAACTACCTGTTTGAAAGGGCATCTGGAATCAGTTTTATTTTCTTGTAAGTTTTGACGTTCAGAAGTGCTTTTCATGGTCTTCCTGAAAAAAAAAAATTGACTTTGACTTTATAGCACGACCTACATCAACGTCTCTATCAGACTAGATTACTAGAATGACCTTGAACGGTCACTGACTCTACGTAGAGTTGTTACGTCTATGATAGAGCATGACCTACGCTAACGTTTGTCGTTAGAATTTTAAATTTAGTAGGTATGACTCTACCGGTCATTGACTGGCTAATGTGCGAGTTAATACCGGTTTTATTTAGTTTTATGCATCTGCTATTATTTTATGAAGTTTATTAAGCTTGTACTTGAGTACTTCCAACGCCTATTTTTGAAGTGAAAATTTATTTTGGTGCGTTGAGCGATTTTTGGTAGGTAGGTACTCAGGAGAAAATCTTGCTGGTTTGCGTCACCACGTCACCACGACACCGCGACATGCTATACATAATTTTACGTTTTCACTTCTGTCAGCAGTTACCATGACTGCATATTTTTTTATTACTTTTTTTATTTGTATAATTATTTATTTTATTTAGTAGCTAGTCTAGTTAGTTGTATAACAATTAATTTTAATGTTTTTATATTTTATTATTTATAAATGTAATTTATATGTATATTAGTAAAAAAAAAGAAATAATAATATCACTTTTAAACAACTGATTAAAATTTAAAAAAAAAATACAAAATCATGGGTAAAAATATTTATATTGTTATCAATCTCTACTATTCCATTCAGTCAGATCTTACAACCTTTTTTCATTAAAAATTCCCATTTTTAATCTCCAAAAAAAAAAATCCTAGACCAACAAACTACAATTAAAAGTCACTCGACCAAAATAAAATATAGTCACAATTCCACTACATGAGATTTAAAATCAACATTTAATTTGACCTACACTATCGTCGTCTCTATTCGGCGATCGCAACCTTGACTCTCGGTCGGCGACTCTACCAACAAGTGACGTCACCAAACTAGTCACGCGTAGAGTTATGTGTTCTTAGAATTTGTGAGATTGCATGTTGTGGTAGGACTCTACTTGAGGTTTAATAGTCACTCTATCAATTAATTTAATTAAAATAGATTAAATTATTTCAGAAAACTTGATCCATACAGTCCGATTTCAATTTAAACATTAAAAATATTAAAATTAAATTAAAACACATTCAAATTACCCTCTTAACCCTAAAGGATAGCTCCATAACGGAGAAGAGATCCTATCTATCCGGAAAAAAGAAGGAAAGATATGATAATAAATATCCCTAGGACAAGGACTTTGCTTGCCAGCAGGCAGTTCAGTAATAGATCTGCTGCGTTATATAATAAAATTAATAAATACATTTATATTTATCCCAAAAACTACTATGATAGTAAAAAACATATAATGGAATGGATAAAACGCTTACCTATAATGATACCGAAACACTTCTGGGACCTTGACACATACACACCCTCACACTCATGTACTCTCAATCACACCTACAGGCTACACTTTCACTCACATATACTCACACACATACCCACCCTTACACACATTTGATTTATTTTAAATGAATGTTAATTTATGTAGTTTTAGCATAAAAATTATACGTTTTGGTTTCTATATTAATACGTCTTGTTATGGAAGAGCGGACTCTCCTAATACAGGCACTATCTGCCTAAAAGGAGGATCCAATCAAAAATGTTGTTTATATCTAAATTTGATTTACCAATAAACTATATTTTTTTTTTTTTTTATTTGCTACAGTTTTCAGAATTCCGTTGCAGCTACCACGCATTCTGCAGATCAGGGAAGTTAAATTATTATCACACTAATATTATAAAGGCAAAAGTTTATGAGTGTGTGTGTGTGTGTTTGTTACTTCTTCACGCTCAAACGGCTGGACCAATTTTGATAATGTGGAGGTAG
Organism: Cosmia pyralina; assembly: GCA_946251885.1. Lineage (NCBI taxonomy): Eukaryota > Metazoa > Arthropoda > Insecta > Lepidoptera > Noctuidae > Cosmia > Cosmia pyralina. Next base: position 1,870,492 of record OX276354.1, read on the forward strand.
CTGACACCCTGGAATGACATATAGGTTACTTTTTATCTCGGTTTACGCGAGTGAAACCGCGGGGCGCAGCTAGTTATCTAATAATGTAATAGCGACCGGGCTTTTTCCATGAATGATGTTGCTCACACCAATTACAACTAACAATAACGTTATAGTGATTAAAACATAAACAAATGCGCACAAACATAATGTCATTGTTCTACTCTACGACTGACCTTGGGACATGGGTGGACATTGACTCTATTTGACCTTGAACAAGCTATGGGACTAAAAGGCCATGACTATGCAGTAGGATAAGTCAGTGTCCGAATCTTTTGTTCTTCTGTTTATGGCGCCCGCTTCTCAAGCACGAGGATGTGGCAAAATCAGAATAATAATACAACAACACAACAATTATTGTTGTAAATTGTTGTGGAATAACAGATTTTTTATGTGACTTTTCAATTACATTTTGCATTCTAGTTTTAGATTAACTTGAAGATAACTGATTACAGTGTAGAACACACTAAAACATCGTGAAAGTAAAGATTTCTTGACTTTATTCGAAAAATTATGGTTCGTATGCTCAAACAAGCATCCGGATAATCTTATCGCGCTTGCTTACTAACAATTTCTTCCTTCACCGTCATTTTGTGTGGTGTCTTCTGTCCAACTTAGGAAGAACAAAATGATTTAAGTAATTCAGAATTAATATTATATTTGCAAGGTTTCAGACCAACTGTCTGATTCTTGAAAGCAGTTCTTAAAAACTTATTTTAAAAGACACCCCCATTGCTCAACTTACATTAAGTTTCCAACAAAACTTGTCACATTATCCAAGTCACCTTCGACCTTGACCCTGACTGTGCTATTGACCTTGGGCTGGTCATTCACGCCGCTCCTACGCCTATCCGGTCAACTATTGTCAGCTCTACGTGGAGGCAATTTATGTCGATGCGTTGTTATGTTATCAGAGTCTAACTCACAATTGAATGGCCCTGACATTGTGATGCGTAGATTCAAGTAGCGTAAGCAGAGATGTAGCTCTTGCCAATCCTAACTAATGTTATAAATGTGAAAGTGAGTTTGTTTGTTACGAATTGGATGAAAGGCACATGGGTAGACCACAACCTGAGTTAGGATATAGAATACTTTTTATCCCTGTAGTACGATCCTGTGGGATAATTGCCAACCTTTACGCGGCGAAGCCGCGGGCAAAAGCTAGTCATTAATAAATCTCTCTAAATTCAAATTAACTTATTGAATGAATTTTCATTCTGACATTTGACACCAATTCTAACTTAGAGAGATGTAGGTATTAATGATTTTACTGATAATAATTATGTAAATACATATTTATTACGATCGCTAATCATATTTTGATCAAGATACAACTAGACACAGACCTGCAAATTGATTGCAAAAAACGTAAAAAGAACAAAAACAGCACACTCTTATAAAAACTATTGCAGTACATAATAAGACAAGCATTCACTAAACAGACGGCATTGCCCCCGCCAAGGATAGCCATTATTTATGTAAAATTAGTCAGCTCAAACAACCGGCTAGTATGTTACACTTTAGGTGGTAGCTACGTTGTTTTTAAGGTATATAAATGTATGAGAAAAACCTTTGTAAAAACCGGTAAAAAATAGCTTAGTGGTGAGTGAGGACGGCAACACTTTAAAAAAAAAAAAAAATTCATCATCTCTATGCTAAAATTAATTTATTTAAAAAACAAATACTGAACACATATTTTTTCGTTTTTTTACGTAATCAAAAGATTACGGCGATAAATATGGCATGACGTTACGCCTAGCTAGATTTTATACGTAGAAGTGACGTAGAGCCCCCACTCCCCAACTTTAATGCGTGTTATCTAAGAAATATTTTATTATTATTATAAAGCAAAAAGTACGTGTCTAATATTTTTTTATTATCTGACTGAGGGACTAAATAGAATTTCTTTCTTTTTTTTTACCCTCCTGCGAAGCCCGAAGCCCGAAGTCCCGAAGTCTGGATTTGTGGCCACTGGATACGAGTACTAGGCTCGCCCTCTATTACATGGGATAACCTATGGAATGTAGGTGCAATTAGGTACACCCCTGCCTAACCCTTCGAGGATCACGGGCGAGATGTTATGTTATGTGTATACCATTATGTTTACTATGCTCTTTAGTTGCTCGAGAGATTAATGATCTAATGTAAGTGATCTAGCGACCTGACGGGGCGACCTTGATCAATGCGGCTGTTGACATTATTTATGACCAAGCAATTTTGTAGGCATTTTACGTTTGATTTCAAATACCACACTATACATACTCTCAGAGGATATTCTGGAATGCGACTAGAACTAAAATGGCATGCAGTAGTTTCCATGGTGATCCATGGCGAAGCTTGGGGGAGGCCTATATCCAGCAGAGAACGTTTTTCGTCTGAAATGATGCAGTAATTTTGATGGCGACTCATTGGTCGGTTCATAGTAGCTATGAATGGGGCTTTGTTGTGCCCTCAAGTTCTAGAAAAAAAAGTTTATTTCAGAAAACAATCCATAAAGCCTTCGGTCAATAATTATTGATCGAAGCATAAAGCATAATAGTAATAAAAATAGCCAGCATACAAATAAAATGCAGTCTCATGATTTTGCTATGTATGTGCTTAATATTTATTAGATATAGATTTATTAATATTTTATTATTTTAATGTACGAGGATTTCGCGAACGATTCCGCGAACTTAAAAATGTACCTACGTAGTAATATTGATATTGGGTATTTATTTTAGTTTTTAATTAATCACAATACTACACACACACGCATGCATGTCATATCATTTCATTTTAATTAATTCTCTTAAATCTATTTTCTACCTTAGATTCTAGCGTATGGCACTCGTGGGTTGCAGCTGAAAATCAGCGTCAGGTGGTACACCTTATGTTGTCATCTGACAATATGCTGAGCTGAGGCCCTTTTGGCATTACAATCTTTGTTTTATGTTTTTTTTATAATTTTAAGGTGTATTTTTTTTTTTGCTGTAATGTCAATTAAACGCATTTTTCTTTCTTTCAAATATAAAAATTAACAAAATAAAATTTGAAAATACAGAGCAACTTTAAAGATTAAAATTATAAGTCAGTCAATCAATTAAATTAGAAATTATACATAAAAAATTCATTACAACTAAATAAAATGATATGTCAGTATTATAGTAGTATAGTATTATACGAGTATATTATGTCAGTTTATCTATGGTAATTCTTTTTAAATTTAATACATCCCTAAAGTATGTAGTAAGGGTATGTAAGTACAAGTATGTGGACGTGTTGAGTAATTTGAATTAACCTTACCTAAATATCTCACGTGCAACTAAACAGAATTTATTTCTGTAAACACGTGTAGGTATACACATAACATAACATCACGTTTGTGATCCCCAAAAGGTTAGGCAGAGGTGTACCTTATTACACCCACATTTCACTAGTTATGTTTTTATATTATTATCTCATGTAATAATTGGGGCAGCTTATTGCCACTAACCGGGCACAAATCCAGACTCCAGGCTGTTACTGAGAATTCCAGATGGAAAAACGGCCTGGAAATCGAAACTTGGACCTCATTATCAACTCATCACATATCTTCTAGTTCATCACTTTGGTATTCAGACCTTCCGTGTATTGGCCACTTAAATTAGCGGATAGAGAAACAAATTCACTTCTCTAAAGCCACATTAAAAACCTAGTAGGTAGTTCTTAGAAATTTGCAAGGGTTTTTTCAAGCAATATCATTATCTGTGTGGTCATTTCAGCTGCCGTTTCTTGCCGTTTCGTGAGTACCTATGTGGTTTTTATTCTTAACTATAAGTAAAGATATTTCCAATACACAAAACTAGACTAATCAGTCCTCTGATTCATAACCTTCTGTTCTGTCCTCATCGCAATTTATGTGGACTCACACTCAACGCATCGTGTCGCCTTCTTCAATGCCTCTATCAGCAGCCATATCGCCACCACCACACCACCACGGCACCACCCACTACCACCACCACCACCACCACCCACCCAACACCATCTCCACCATCTCCATCACCACCACCACCCACCACCACCTCCACCACCACCAACACTTCTTTTTTATTTGAAAGGTAGTTGGTGTCTCTCACAAAAATTTGGTGAAGTTCTGATGAAAAAAACCGGTCAAGAGCGAGTCGGACTCGCGCACCGAGGGTTCCGTACCATCCATTTATATGTAATTTTTAACCGACTTCAAAAAGGAGGAGGTTATCAATTCGTCGGAACCTTTTTTTTTTTTTTTTTTTTTTTATGTATGTTCCCCGATTACTCGAAGATGGCTGGACCGATTTGGATTATTTTTTTTTTTTTTTGTTTGAAAGGGTACACTTCCCAGGTGGTCCCATGATCATCAAGTCAGGATCTGATGATGAGATCCTGGAGAAATAGAGAGAACTCTTCCAATTTTATAGGCACACTTGAAGCGATATCGATAGTTTTTGGTTTTTGGTTTTTGGTTCTTGGAATGGTCCCATTTCAATTTGGTGAAGATCTGATGAAGAACTTCTGAGATAGGCAACGGAACTCCTCAATAAATGATAGCAAATGGACTGGGATTGCTGAAATCTCATGTCTGCTTGTTGTTCACACCAGTTCATAACATAACATCACGCCAGTACGCTGTGAAGGGGTAAGCACATGTGAACCACTAAAAAGTGAAAAATAAAAACTTTTTTACAAAAAAATACAACCGACTTCCAAAAACAACACTACAAAGTGAAAAATAACTTTAATTTCGGAAGTCGGTGGCAAAAACGAAAATACATTTAATCAGACACCGACTTCCGAAATTAAAGTTATTTTTCACTTTGTAGTGTTGTTTTTGGAAGTCGGTTGTATTTTTTTGTAAAAAAGTTTTTTTGTTGATGATTTCTGGAAAACTGTGCTATTTAGATACATCATTTTTTCTTTCCTGTAATCTATACATAAACTTCTATCACAAAGAATAATTTTAGATTTTTCTCAATGCAAACTTCGGAGATGGGGGGAGGGGGGGGGGGGGGGGAGGGGATGGTATTTTTTTTTACATTTTTCATCAAAAGTCGAAAACTAAAAAAAAATGTTTGAGAATGCGCAAACAGCGCTCTTTCATATGTTATATCTATGGTTACCCCACATGTCTTAGTAGCCCCACTTCGAATTTTTAAGACCCCCTTTCGGTCTCTGTTGCAAAAAAATCATATTATATTCTTATTTCTTTCTTATTTGTAAAATAGTTAGCCAAATGTCATCTAAAACTGTTCCAAATTTCAAGTTGATAGCATTAGTAGTTCTTGAGATATCCAGCTGTGACAGACGGACAGACAGACAGACTGAGTCACACCATAAGGGTTCCTTTTTATCATTTTGGTACGGAACCCTAAAAAAGAAAAAAAACGTGGTACATAAAAATCCCGTTTTAGTATACAAAAAGTTTGTGCTCGCGAGGTCTACTGTTCGCAGAACTACTAGTTAAAATACCTAAGTCGTAGCATCTTAAGAGATGAGCGTCCCAACTGATGCAATGGCGGCGGCGCCTGTTCACGAATAATCTATAAAAAAAAAAAGAAAAAAAAAAAAAGTTTATTGCATATTAAAAAACGTACACGGAAATGAACTCTTGACTTCCAAACTAAGTAGGACTTGTATTATGGAAGTCAAGGCGCTCTCTCATTACATATGCTTAATTAATACAATAAAAGTAAGGGATGCATGCAGCAAACAAAAAAAGTATTAAATGATGTTTTTTTACGTTTACATATATATGATATAAGCTTATATACCTATTATATAAAGGATTTTTCCTTATGCACACCCAGGTGTTCATGCGACGTTCAAAGGGTTAAAATACCAAAAGAAAAATAACAAAAAAAAAAAGTAGGTAGGTATAACAAAATTAAGTTCTACGACTTCCTGCGGAGTGTAGTATCGCACAATCCATCCACATTTTTTGTACACATCATCACAGCTATTCACATTCATACATAAAACTCTCCTAACGACTTATGATATTAGATCTCCAAAGTTTACACGTCAGGACAAAATAATCAGCACCAGCCACATAATCACACATAATACAGCAGTTATTAGTTGAATGTCAACAACCTAGGCTCAAGGTTAGGCGATTAGGTCGCATAGACCGGACGTTGCGGTAGGTCGCTGCTAATCTGACTCATTTATTGTGCTTGCGTGTAATGCTTTAGCGCGATTACCAAATCAATTCTAATTGATTACCTACAATAGGTACCTACTAACCTATAATCAATTGGAACAGTGTATGGAAGGATTATTAGGTACTAATTTTTGCCCGCGTTGATTTAGAATTCGACAATCAATTCAGGTTGTACTCTGCTTGTAATAATATAATTCAATCATGATTTGAAAGACACGTGGCGCCATCTATTATCATAAGAACGTTATTGTTGTTTTCTTCGGGAACAGATCTTTTTTTCGGGATGAAAGGTACCCTATGTCCATTTCTGTACACCTGACAACGTATATGCAAAATTTCATGATGATCGGTTTAGTGGTTTAGTCGTGAAAAGGTAACAAACAAACTTACTTTCGCATTTATAATATTAGTTAGGATAGCAACTGTAGTTTATATACAAAATTAATGTATTTCTTGTACTTTTAAATTATTTTTTCTAGAAAAAGAGGCATCAATATTAAATAGGGTTTTTTTTCAAGCAGTCTAGTTAAGTTTTCCTCAATTCTAATTCAGTTTGCCAATTCTCTAGGTATTCTTTTCCTTAATTATAGGTGAAGGCCAACCAACGATCTTAACTGAGATTTTTTTAAGCCAATTTTTTTTTTGGTTTCCCTTGTACCTTTCCCTCCTTTTTTTATAAACTTGTACATATTATAATTATTTTAATACTGTTACCATTTATTTTATATTTAAAAATAAACTAGATCGTAGATGACTAGAAAAAAATAATAATGATGAATAGGATTTTAACAAAACATTTTACTGTCATGAATTCCATAACTTAGGATTAGACCCATCACATACATTAAAACATTTTCCGAAAATAAGATTCTCCTCTCTACATAAAAAATAGGCTAACGGCCTGTTTCACCACCTACGATTAAGTTCCTATTAACTTACTTGGCAGATAATTTCATACAAATTCTGTTCCATTTTCGAATTTACTCGGTAAGTAGTGGCTATTAGGACATCGTGAAATAGGTACGTTTTCTCTGCCACACTACTTATAAACACTTGTCATCCGATCAACTGGCCGCCATATTAGTTAGCATATAGTATAGTGTGAATGAATTCTAGCTGCCAAGGTCTAGGTATCAGACATTGCGCAGGTCATAGTGCCCACCTACTGACTCACACACAGTGTGCGTTGATTGGTCATAGAGTGCGTAGTAGAGGAGGATGTTGGGCGCGGGGATTTCGTTACCCAAGAAAAATGCTGTCAGAATGTTCAGTAACAACACACAGAAGTTGTAGAATTTTTGATGTTACTCAAGATAGCATAAGCATAATCAGCCTATAATGTTTCCACTGCTGGGACACAGGCCTCCTCTCTGTGAGAGGGAGTGGGCCGTAATCCACCACGCGGGCCCGTGGGGGTTGGTAGATGACACATGTTTTCGAATTTTTGGTTCAAAGACATGACGGTTTCCTCACGATGTTTTCCTTCACCGTTTTGAGAGCAGTGGTGATGAAATAATTTACACAAAGTAAATCGCCTGCCTGGGTTCGAACCTACGACTTATAACTCGTAAGTCGGAACCGTTACCACTGGGCCACCAAAACTGCTCTCTCAAGATAAAAATTACATAATTATTTTAACGTAAAATAATCGTTTATTTTAATATTTTGTAAAGTCTTACACAAAGCAAACAAGAACAAAGAAAGTATGTTTATCGATGATATGAAAAATTACAGCTGAAAAACCGCCCAAGGCTGACAACATGTAACCTTGAGAACTCTGTTACCACCGCGAAATTTCCGTTAACTTTAACATGTTACCAGAAAGTTCCTTACAAGTAAACCATATTGATAATACCATTACAGACACATCTACATGGTCCTCACATGATCTGACCAAGATTATGTCTGGAATTTAAAAGAGACTGTGACCTCTGAGTTGGTTATAGTCCTTATTCTCAGAGTAGTCAGTCAGGAAACACCGAATTCATCTAGTTTTAAAACATAATTCATTTTTGACGTGTAAAAGTGTTTTACGAACCTACTCACAGAAATAAAATCATTCATCATTTAAACTACTCAAGTTACTCTTCAAATCTACCAAAAAAGTGCATGAACCTAAGCGTCAACAAAGTACACAAAGGTCTTCCACTGCGAGTGTCTGCGACAAAAAAATCGCATGCACTAGACCAAAACAGCGCATTAAGCAGACATCACGAGTAGGTACAAACTGTAGGTATCCAGACTCAACCTTGGCAGTGCTGTCGAACTCTCGCCTTGGGCAGAGAGGCCAGTGACAAGAGAGGAGCAGAAGGACCACTCCATGCAACTACAAGCCCAAGCGATGATGTGTTATGTATCGTCATAGCGTTACAACCGCGCGCAGCGTTTTATAACAGCAGTGATAGCCTAGTGGTGTGACCGTCGGACTGCCAATTCATTAGGTCTCGAGTTCGAACCCAAGACACGCACCTCTGACTTTTCGGATTCATGTGCGTATTGTATAATTATGCTTTTAAAAACTGCGAAGGAAAACATCGTGAGGAAACATGCCTGAGATTAGAGAGATATTTCTCGACGGCATGTGATGCCAAGTCAGATGCTTTAGTCAGTAACCACACGAAAAAGAAAGAAAGAAGCGTTTCAATCTTCAAAGTCTGACCCTGAACCTATTCTCAAACCTCTGCATGAACACTTAAACTAAATCCTAGTGAAACACAAGTGATAGTTTGTTGCTACTCCTCTACAGGTCGTATTTTACAACCGATCTGGATGAAGCTTCTGGTTCTGCAATTTTATAGATTTTTTTTGTAGTCGCGGATTTTTGTTTGAAGGGGTACTTCCTTCAAAAAGAGGCAAAAAGAGGGCTACTGGATATCTGCACCATAAGAGATCCGATCTCGATGGTTCTATTTTTAACCGACTTCAAAAAGGAGGAGGTTCTTAATTCGTCGGAACCTTTTTTTTTTTTATGTATGTTCCCCGATTACTCGAAGGGCTAGACCGATTTGGTTTTTTTTTTTTGTTTTAGTCGAGAGGGTATACATCACAGTTGGTCCCATATAAAATTGATTAACTTTGCTTTGGTAGTTTTTGAGTTAGCTTCAAAAATACGTATTTATTCTCCATTTTTATATGGATGATGTTCTGGTTTGTTTTGCAGGGTATTAGAATTGGTGTGGGGTTGGTACCACAACTAAAAAGTGAAAAATAAAAACTTTTTTACAAAAAAATACAACCGACTTCCAAAACCAACACTGCAAAGTGAAAAATAACTTTAATTTCTGAAGTCGTTGGCAAAAAACGAAAATACATTTAACTAGACACCGACTTCCGAAATTAAAGTTATTTTTCACTTTGTAGTGTTGTTTTTGGAAGTCAGTTGTATTTTTTTGTAAAAAAAGTTTTTATTTAAAAGGTATAGGTTGGTCTCATAAAAATTTCTCTCTTTTGGTATTTTTCTATGTTGGTCTCATAAAAGGTCTCACAAAACTTTAAGTTGGTCTCATAAAAATTTGGTGAAGAAAATCTGATGAAGATCTTCGGGGTGATGAGCATAATAGCTTCTCGAAATGCAGTAAATTGCTCACTTTTAGATTTCTACCAGTGGAATTGGCCCTTTAATTACTAGGTAGGGACTGATAATAGAGCGCCTGGAACCACATTCTCATCTCAAAACTAGAGAATTTTGAAAATAATTTTCAGAATTCTCTAAAACGAGGCTTTAAAACCAATATTAATATTAGTATCATAATGAGGTCACTAGATGGCGCTACTGTTAGACTTAGTACTACTTACCTGAGCTTATTTTATGCTTTTTAGTAACCTACAGCCGCAGTCGGGTTGACATGACATAGTTATTTTCACTACTAAAGTTATTAAAAACGAGGTATTTTCCATGTTTTTAAAAACAAAAAACATCGTAAATATTAACTTTAGTGGTAGATAGATTAATTGTTGCAAAAAAGTTTGTGCTCGCGGGGTTCACTGTTCGCAGAATTACTAGTTCAATATACACATATAGACAGATTTAAATGCATTTGTGTTGAAAACTAAATGTAATCAAGTTCCATTTACCATCGGAATGCAGTCTGTTTTCACCCCACATCCTTATAGACACAAGTGGTCCTTCTGCCCTTTACCTTCAATGTCCTGACGCACTAAATTTGCTCATATTAGTTGCAAGCGCAGGGTTATTGCTTGTATTTATTTTAGCTTTAATGGTGGGCTGTTTATTTTGGTCCGATTTGTAAATCAGGTAGTTTCGGAGTGACGTTGACCATATGTTAAGTGCGCAGTTGGTCGGTGTCAAGGCTGTGGCTAGTACCTACGTATTGTGTTGTTGACTGCTAGTAATTATACTTAATGACGTATGTTTGAAGAATCCCCGAAATGCATGTTTCTGATCGACTATAATCAGGGCGTCGTCGAGGTATCGAAGGTAGGAGTGAATAGGTTTACTTCTAGAAAGCTTGTATCTGCAACTTCAACTGCGTCTTACAAAATAAAATGAAACTTGACATAATAATCTTCATAAACGTGAATGCAAACTTGTCCGCGCCGAATGAAATGAAGTTCCTAGTAATTCTTCCGGCGATGCGTCCGATTCGACGCGTGTGCGAGGTTTCATAGAATTTCATTCAAATAATTCTAAAATTCGGTTCTTTCGGCGCCTTTGGTTCGTTTGGCTCTGATAAGTGTGCGTTTACCTTTAATGCCTGATTTCCATCCTAACTAGTCTTTCATCTTGGACAACAAAATACATACACGTCTTATTTACCATTTTGTACAACACGATTAGGTAAATGACAATAGAAGTCTACTAGAAACTGTCCGCCTTGGTAGTACCACCACCACCACCACCATCATCACCACCACTACTGCCCGCTCTAAAGCGTAGTAGGTTCTTAGGGAGAAGAATGGGCAAGAAACTGCAAGACGCATTGCTGTGTTCAAAGCAGGGACCGTGGGTACAACCGCAGTTAAGAGTTAAGTCTATCGAAGGTGTAGCCATTTATAAGGTTACATTTATCATGTGTAACTCCTTGAATGGGTTTTAGTCTTGAAACTCAGTGAAAGGGTTACCCCTTCAATATGCATAACCAATTGAATGGGTTCTATACTTGAAACCCAGTGAAAGGGTTAACCCTTCATTAAGATACCTATTACAATATAAGCGTTTTGTTCGGGTTAACATATTAGCTATTTGCAACGTATGCCCATCGAGAATGGATAAAGTGAGAAATGAGTATATAAGAGGAAGTTTGAAAGTGGCGCCAGTGACAGAAAAGTTGAAAGGAAATCGTTTGTCTTGGTATGGGCATGTAATGAGGACAGACGAAACGCATGTGACTAAAAGAGTGATGAATATACATGTTGATGGATGGAGAGGCAGAGGAAGGCCAAAGAAAAGATGGATGGATTGTGTGAGGAATGATATGAAAGAGAAGGGAGTGAATGATAGCGTGACGGTTGACAGGGGAGAATGGAAGAAGAAAACGTGTTGCGCCGACCCCAAGTAATATGGGATAAGGGCAGGAAGATGATGCAACGTATGCCCATCACCGACAGATCATATTATAGCTCCGAGTCGGAATGTTACGCTGTTATCGTTTTTAAGAGATTTGAAGTGAAACCCTTAAGCCGTTCAAAAGGGTTACCCACATCGTATGGGTTTTTGTTTAACTGCTTAGAAAAACCCTATCGAAATACCTTTCAATGGCTAAACCAAAATGGTCCCTGGTTCAAAGACAAGAATGCAAACCTATCATTGACCTAACCGCGTCAGAGGCTGCTTTACCCCACATGGTCCTTCGATCCGCGCCTTAACTGTCACAATCCTGTCCTCAAACACTATAAACATAAAATTCGGTATACCTACCTCACAGTACCTAAATCAATACGTATAAAACTAAAGACTAAACACATTAACATAAGACATTTGCCTTGAACCTAAGTCACAGTGCGTTGCCCCGCGTCGCCTCTCCTGTTGTGAACACAATATTACTGCTTTGCAAGTCTATTCTAAGTTAGAGAGGTGTTTTTGTTATGGTGTCTTTGTTTATGTTTTCTTTAAGATCAGCTACTTAGCATCTATACCTTTAGGTTCCTCAGTTTCTGTTTGGATCTATTCTTTCGTGTGAGCACGAGAGAGGGCTGGTAGCGGGTCTGACTGGTGTGCTAGAAATACGTTAAGGAGGATGCGCTAAGATAGCCCGCGAAATTCAAATTATCTAACGTTTGTTGCAATTTACAGGTCAATATCAGGTCGGTTGTTGATTATAATATGATTCGCGCCCATAACTAATATGGCTATACATAATTATAACTTTCATTAAAACCAGCAATACAACTCCATAAGTTAGAATTGGCCCCAAATCTCATGATTTCATGAAATAGTCATTCAATAGGGTGATATGAACTTGGTGAGTTGTATTGATGATTTTTGTGATTATAATTCTATAAATAAATATTTGTAATCATATTTAGATAACATATAACCTAATACTGACTTGCAAATTGCAAAAAACGTAAGAAATTTTTGAATTTCACGAGCTACCCTGGCGCTTTCACCTAAATATCGTCGCTTCAGGAAGCTCCTAATTTTTCAGTTTAGTAAACGTACCAATAAAAATATCTTAAATCACTAATCAACACAATTTAAAAGGTGTACTTATTCCTTTTCTTAAACTCTGAATTCGCACAATAAACCTGAGGCTATTTTTCCCAACATAGCATTAGCAAATCCCGAAAGTCTGACAACCAGTCTTACCAAGAGATATTGTATTACCCAGTAACTGGGTTGTTGAGGTCAGATAAGCAGTCGCTACTTGTAAAATATTGGTATTCAGCTGCATCCGGTTAGACTGGAAGCCGACGCCAACATAGTTGGGAAAAGGCTAGGCAGATGATGATACCACTAGCAAGTCCAAAGAGGGTCAACTCGCACTATTATAGTGCGAGTTTTGCACCGTACGAGTTGACAACTGTGCTTTACAAGCGGCATCTCACTTTAGTCACCAGACCCTGTCGCATTATATATCTAGCACACCAAAGCATAACAAAAATGACACACCAAGCGACGAAAAAGTGATCTATGTTATTGCACATAATGCACATCTCACAATCTCCCTCTGAGGCCTCACGCCTCTATATCCCGCCGCCTTGATATACATAACACGCACGTACATAACGTACATAATGCGTGCATTAACCCACGACCAATGATTCATCTATTCTTAGAACACTTACGAAGAGAAAAACACCCACCGCCTAAAGTAATGAAATCGTAGAAGCCGACGTTCATTGTAGGTACTTTAAACTTCTTGAAAATGAAAAGCTATTTTCCTTCAATAGTTAACTTTCAAGGATTATATTATGATAAGAGTAGAAATTTCCATAAACCTCCATTAATAATTATATAGAGTTATTATCACCAATTAATTTGCCAAAAGTGGTGATTAACTTTGACAGTCGTTACGGGTAGTTAGATGCCCAAAAGTTTGACAGCCAGTCTTACCATGGGATATCGTGTTAGCCAGTAACTGGGTTGTGGAAATCAGATAGGCAGTCGCTCCATGTAAAATTATGATATTCAGCTGCATCCGGTTAGACTGGCAGCCGACCCCAACATAGTTGAAACTGGTGATTAGACTTTAATGTTGCTTTAAACCTGATGTTGTAGGTGTCAATGAAAAAGTCAACAATTTGCAATATGTAGATCTACTGTTTGGTGTATTAAGAATCTACGACAACATTCAACAACAGGACAATGTTTAATTTCGGGAATATTTTCTTAATACCAGAAATGGCTAATTATATATGGTGATAGGCATAGACAAAAGATTCTGTTTACATTATAATTAGTATTATAAGCATATGATGCGCCACGACAGGACAAAGATCTCTCTTTCCTCTTTCTGTGTACATTAAACCAAAATAAATAGACATCTGTGACCATTTACTTGAAGACACAAACACAATGAAAAATCACTCACAAAATCTATCTTTAAATGGGTCTCACATCAGCACTCCTTTCGCGGCCTCTCAATGCTATATCCTGCCATACACATAACGAGTACATAAGCGCATAAATATAAAATTGCGTTAGTTCATTAAACTGCAGTAGATAAACACATAGGTATGTTGCGTGAACCCATCTCTACTGGCAAACCAGTTCATACATTGCAGGCCGAGATTATTGGCTCACCAAAATTATCAAAATATACTTACTAAAAATCATAAATTCATTCATTCATTCAGTCAGGCAACGCACAGCCTAAACCGACAAGCAAGCTGAAGACAGGAGGAGCTGAAGGTGGAGGACAGGATGTTGTGGCGCAGCCTGGGAGAAGCCTATGTCCAGCAGTGGAGCGCGATAGGCTGAGTTCATTGGTGGATTACGGCTTAATCCCACTCAAGGAGAGGAAGCCTGTGCCCGAGCAATAGGAACAAATGAATGATTATGTCATATGTCCATAACTTCAACACTGGACCACCTGCCACGTGATGAGTGATAAGCAGAGGAAATGCTGCTGCTCGTCTTTTTATTGGAGTTTTAGGGCTCATAGAAATCCTCTGCTGCTTGGTCTGTTCGTCACAAGAGCGGCTGTCGAAATCCTTAATTTGACTCCCAGAAATTGCAGTGTCTTGGCTGGTTGGAACAAGCAGCGACGGCCGCCATAGCCCACGCACAATGGTCCACTTGAAGGACTAAATGCAGATACCAAACCTTCTAACGTATAGAACATAGAAGAGAAGTGTATTGCAGCAGCAATTTTTTTTCTTATTTTTTTAAAATTATTTTTCTTTCTTTCTTTCAGATCATGGGAACAATCTGTGATTCCCGCATTCTCCTTAAACATAAGGGGAATATATATAAAACAATGGTTAGACCTGCTGTCTTGTATGGATCAGAATGTTGGGCCACAAAAGGGATGAATGAAAACAATTGTATGCAGCTGAGATGAGAATGCTAAAAGGGATGTGTGGTGTTACACGAATGGATAGAATAAGAAATGAGTACATAAGAGAAAGTCTGAAAGTGGCACCGGTGACTGAAAAGCTATGCGGAAATCGGTTGTCATGGTATGGGTATGTGATGCGGAGGAGTGAGGAAAATGTCGTGAGGAAAATTTTGAGTATGAATGTCGATGGCTATAAGAGTAGGGGAAGACCAAAGAAACGATGGATGGATTGTGTGAAAGATGACATGGCTAAAAAGGGGATGACTACCGAGATGACGAATAATAGAGAAGTATAGAAAAAAAAGGACATGTTGCGCCGACCCCAAATAGATTGAGATAAAGGCAGGAGAATGATGATTAGAGGTTTGGATCAGAAGGCCAATTCTCGTACCTAAAAACGTTCAAATTCAAGTCGCAATCCAGAGCGACAATCAAATGTCAAAAATGTAGGTAAACGCTATACAATTTTTGACAGATTGAGACTGAGATGAAGTTGCCAATTGCAAACGTTGTTAAAAATACGGGAATTGCACTCAGATTACTTTTGTTTCACTATATGAAAGGTTAGTTGGTAAATGAAAGCTAGAAAAAAATGCTGTGAGTGCGGGCGATTCTAGTACTAAATAAATAAAACGAAAATTAATCTAGATTGTGTTTATAAACTGTATTAGATCATAAGTGGTAGCTTGTCCCTAGCCCGCATGCGCAGGCACTCTAGAACTCGTTGTCCCAATTAACTATATAAACAGGGTGACAGCAATAAACTAATTGTTAATGTGTTATCACGTTCAGATCAAAACGGGAAACTAACACTCTTTTTTAACTATAATAATAGAACTGGTTGATGTAAGTATACAAGAAATTCTACCTTAACCATTATTGTAAACAAAGTAGTCTACGTAATTTTCCATTTTTCCCGGATATCCTTTTTTCTTGAATGCTCGCCCTTTGTCTTGTTAGAATTTGGATGTAAGGTTTTGTATGTTAGTTTACCTCAATAACCAAAAAACTTACTAAAACATAGACAACCCCCTTCCTCATACTCAAGATATTCATCTAATAACCCAAAAATACACTAAGTACACCAATTTTCCTGGCACACAATGTAATCCCCACTGCACTGAACATTTGCCAAATATTTTTTTCTAAATATGTAACCGTCAGTTCGTTAACCCCGACCGCCATTATCGGGCTCGCCGGACGAGTGTTTTAGATCGGCGCAAGCGCATCGCTGTGTGCATTTACGACGCACATTATAATCTGCATGTGTGCGAATTTTTATGTCCTGACTTGTATTTTTTAGATTCGGATAGGTGACGTCATTATGAGAACTGTGAGTCCAAATGTTTGTACCTTTTGATTTTGAAGGTTGTTTCAAGGAATCTATTTGTGGTGGTGATGTCTCTCCTATAAAGGGACTAATGCAAAATAGAGCTGACGGTTACTGATGTACAAGCCTTACATTTGTTGGTCATTTGTACTTCCCCACAGATTGGAGAAATGGCAACAGAAGCTGGAGGATTTTGGCTTGAAAATCAGCACAACCAAAACTGAATATTCTGTTCTGCAATTTCAGTGGTATTTCCGGTTCTGGAGCCATAGCGCTAGATGGCGCGCTTTTCCTGGTCTGCTCCGTCTTTCAGTATCTCGTTTCACTCGTGCAAAGCGATGGCGAAGTAGATCGGACGGTTAAGCACAGGATTAACACTGGATGGATGAAATGGCGGCAGGTCACGGGGACAATCTGCGACTCCCGCATTCCCCTTAAACTTAAGGGAAAGATATAAAACAATGGTTAGACCTGCTGTCTTGTATGGATTAGAATGTTGGGCCACAAAAGGGATGAATGAAAAGCAATTGCATGCAGCTAAGATGAGAATGCTAAGAGGGATGTGTGGTGTTACACGAATGGATAGAATAAGAAATTAATACATAAGAGGAAGTTTGAAAGTGGCACCGGTGACTGAAAAGTTGTGCGGAAATCGGTTGTCATGGTATGGGCATGTGATGCGGAGGAATGAGGAGGAACGTTTTGACTATGTTTGTGTGTAATGTCGGTGGCTATACCAGTAGGGGAAGACCAAAGAAACGATGGATGGACTGTGTGAAAGATGATATGGCTAGAAAGGGAGTGACTACCGAGATGACGAATAATAGAGAAGTATGGAAAAAAGGGACATGTTGCGCCGACCCCAAATAGATTGGGATAAAGGCAGGAGAATAAAATGATGTACTTCTCCACAGAGCTGCCCAGAAAAGACAATAATATTCTTGGCTAATTATGTTTTGCTGTATGTCGAATGTTTTGTCCTGTGAGAGCAGTAGCTCAGGAGTAACGGCTCCGACTTAAGTGTCGTAGGTCGTGGGTTCGAACCCATTAAGCACATTACTTTTTATAATTTAATTCATCACCACTGCTCTCAAAACGGTGAAGGAGAACATCGTGAGGAAACCGGCATGTTCTAGTACCAAAAATTCCTAGACATGTGAGATCCCCAACCCGCACTGGCCCGCGTGGTGGATTACGGATAACTCCCTCTCACAGAGAGGAGGCCTGTATCCCAGCAGTGGGAACGTCATAGGCTGATTATGTATGTCGAACGAGTCACGGGCAAAATCTACTACCATATGGGTCCCAGAAAACGTCTGTCGACATCGAGGTAGACCCAGGAGACGATGCTGAGATGAGCTTGATGCCTACTGACAGGATTAGTACCTACACAATAGCTCAAGATAGAGAGGAGTGTAAAAGAGAAAGGGAGGCCTTTCCCAAAAATAAATAATGTATATTTGTACTTTCCCACAGAGTTGCCCAAAATAGATCATCATCACCATCATTCACAGCTCAACTTCTCCCACTGCTGAGCATAGGAGCAAAGGAGTTTTCTTGTGCCAATCCCCCCCACGCTCCTGTGCCAACCTCATTCAGGTTCTACCCGCGATGGTAACAATATCACCCGCCCATCTCGCCGCCGGACGACTGCCACTTCGCTCATAATAATAGTAGAAATATATTTTCCGTGTCTCTTGGCTCTCGGGTAGGGTTGGCGATCGTAACATAAACAAAAAAAAAAACACAAAAAAAAAAAGAAAAATAACTTTAAGTCGGTGTCTTTGGATCTGTATTTTCACTTTATGCCACCAACTTCTGAAATTAAAGTTATTTGTCACTTTGTAGTGTTTTTTTTTTTGGAAGTCGGTAGTTTTTTTAAAAAACTACCCAAGCAAAGTTAATTAAAATTATATGGGAATACCGCGCAAGCTTTCTCTATACCAAATGTAAAATTAATTTAAAAAAACGGTCCACAATTGACGAAAATATCGATGAACATATATTAAAATAAGTTTACTTTAAAAAAAGTAAAAACCGACTTCAAAAACCAATAACGAATAAAATAACTTTCATAAAACTTAACAGTTTCTGAAGTCGGTGTCTTCAAGTCTTCAATGCACCTTAGCTTAGCACTTGGCACCGAAGAAGCTGTTAAGTTTTTTATGAAAGTTATTTTAATCGTTTTTGGTTTTTAAAGTCGGTTTTTACTTTTTTTTAAGTAAATTTTGTTTTTACATTTTTAGTTGAATATACAATTACATAAGTAAGCCCAAGACGAACGAAAAGAAGAATCATCAAAATCGGCTTAGAAATGCCGGAGATACAGTACATTTACGAATATAACTTCATAGAATAATTACATAATGATATATACACACATATACTAAAACCTTCCTGAAAGTCACGTTAGCGAAAGAATCATCAAAATTGGTTCATTAGTTTTTGAAAAAATCGCGGAAAAACAAACATACATACATACGGGTCGAATACAGAACTTCCTTTTTTGAAGTCGGTTAAAAATGATATTCTTTGTTCGCTTCAGATAGGTTCGGCTACTGGAAACTCTTGCATGTGACAGGACGGAAGTAATACTTGGTCTATTATACCACCCGGTAGAGACAGACTACCTTGTCTAACTAATTGTCTACGTCTTCTACCCAAAATGCATTGTTTACCCTTTTTGTCTCCTTGCGCATTAGGGTAGGCTTATGAAATAAATGATTGAATTATAAATTACTAACTGCGCCCCGCGTAGACCGGGATAAAAAGTAGCCTATGTATGAATCCAGGGTATAAGCTATCTACATACCAAATTTCATCCAAATCGGTCAAGCCGTTTAAGCGTGAAGAGGTAACAAACATACAAACACACACACTCACACACTCCCAATCTTTTGCCTTGATAATATTAGTGTGATTATTAAATTTATAGCCAAACAAACAACGTCAACGTCATCTATCGTCAACGATCATCAACATCCATCAGTAACCCTAATTATGGCTACATCATACAACCTTCAAATAATGTAGACGTGATTATGAACACAACATTAAACAACACTAAAATCAAACAAAACCACACCTTCACACAATCAACAAACACGCTTTCTAAAGCGTGTTTGTTGATTGTGTGAAGGTGTGCCCACACAAAACTACTCTTAACAAAACAACAATAATAACGAAGTAAATAAACTATAAACCGGACTATTTCCGGTCCTTGTCTAGACTCGAACCCCGACCCTTTAGCCGGGGTCAAGTACGGTCAACTAGAAAAGTAGATACCTATGAATATGTTATTGTTAAGGGACCAGGGGGAAATAGTTAGGACAGGTTTGTTAGACGGGTCTTTAGTTATATAATTGTTTGATTTTTAGGGTTCCGTAGTCAAACTCAAACTCAAACTCAAAGCATTTATTTCAAATAAACCAATTACAGGCACTTTTGAATTGTCAATGGGTCGGTCAGTCAGAAAGATGAAGCTAGTTGCCCATTCCAAAGCGTAGTAGATCCCTATGGAGAAGAACGGGCAAGAAACTCCACGGACACTCTTTTAAATCATAATATTTTTACAAAATATTGGTTACATCGTTCAAGTTGAAAATATACATGTGAGAACAACGTAGAAAGACGTGCACGTTAAAAAGCGTCCGTAATAAAAAGATAAAAACTAAAACAACTAAATTAAATATTAAAATTAAAAATAAGCCATGGCAGCTAAGAGACGACCAGTCCCAACTGACGGCGCCCGTTCATGAACATGACGCATGGATCAGCACCAATTAGCTCAACCATTTTGAAGGGAACTTAATGATCCAACACACACGCCACCACCAGCGAGACATTTGAGTGAGCATGACATACTCTCAACCGCCAGGGCACACTCAAGTCAGTGAAAGACGTACCCAGTAAAAGGTAGCTTAATAGTAGCTACATAGTGCTCACACATGTGCTATGCAATTATATAATATTATGAGATTGAATCTAAACAATGCAAAGAAAGTTTTCTCTCATCTTAATCTTCAGCAGCTCCAACAATATATCCGATATATAATGTGCTAATCAATTAATTAATGCGTCCTTGTGGAGCAGGACAAGCATTCAGCCAAGCATTTTTGTCAGCGATGTAATCCCCCAACTTATAATATGCCTGGCTGCATAGTGTGCGTTTTATACAAGATTTAAATTTCGTTTCATTCAGCTGGAGTATGTGGGGAGGTATTTTATTATAACATTTTAAACAGTACCCCATGAAGGATGAGTGTACTTTAGCCAGTCTGAAACCTGGTTGAACTAATTGGTCCCTATTTCTAGTCCTATAATTGTGTCCTTCACCTCTTTTACCGAAAAGATTTAGATTTTTCCTTACGTACATGATGTTTTCGTAGATATATTGACAAGGTACCGTCATGATGTTAATATCTTTAAACAGTTACCTTAGAGAATCGCGCCTGCGGAGGCCATATATTGCTCTGATGGCTCTTTTCTGCAGAATAAAAATAGACTCTATGTCTGCAGCCCGTCCCCATAGTAAAATACCGTAAGACATAATACTATGAAAGTAACTGAAATAGACCAGCCTTGCGGTGTCTACATCAGTGAATTGACGGATTTTTCTCACCGCATATGCTGCTGAACTTAGCCGTCCTGCAAGAGATGTTAAATGCGGACCCCATTGCAGCCTTGAGTCGAGCGTGATCCCCAGGAAAACAGTTTTATCGACGAATTCTAGTTTCTCTTTATTCAATACTATGTCACAATCAGTACTTTTAACATTTGGTAAAGCAAATCTTATACATTTAGTCTTTTTCCCATTTAATACTAAATTATTAGCAGTGAACCAATTATGGATCTGCAGTAGGGCGTTATTTACGTCGTCAAGATTTGATGCACGTCTATTGATCTTAAAAATTAAGGATGTATCGTCAGCAAATAACACCATTTGTGGTTGGTTTTTTAATAATTGGGGTAGATCATTAATATATACTAAAAAGAGGAAAGGACCCAATATCGAGCCCTGTAGAACACCCGTTTGTACTTTTAGACCGAGTGAATTGACACCATTTATATCAACATATAATACAATATAGTCAACAAGGAACCCTTATAGTTTCGCTATGTCCGTCCGCACCTTAGCTCAGAGACTCTTAGTACTAGAAAGCTATAACTTGGTTTGGATATACATATTCATCACTCCGACAAAGTGGTAAAATAAAATCATGAATAAAAAAATTTTTTAGGGTATCTTCTGCACACGTAAAGAGGGATGTTTTTTTTTCTCGTCTACCCCATGGTGTGGGGTGTTGTTGGATGGTTCTTTCAAAAATATAGCGGGTTTGTGAATACAATTTTGCGATTTAGGGATCCGTTTCTGAAATATTAAGCTTTAAAATGCTAGTTTTTGTTAGAGTCAACTGACCCCCCGCCCTGCCACCTAAACGGTTAGTTTTGGATGGGTGAACAAATTCACGGTGGTAGTATACTCGTATATAACGAAGTTTAAAGGAAAACTATCACAGCTAAGTAGGCTTGTCAAGTCTACGAGTAATAGTCAAATATTCATGAAACAACAAAAAGCCCTCTTATTAGTGATAAAAGGAGACTTGAAACTCTTACGAGATAATAATAGCTACAGATGGTTATGTGATATCACCACGCTTACAAATACAATCAGTTACCTACCGCAGTGTGATAACTTTACTATTGCTCTAAGGAAACGCAAAAAAAAAAAAAATAATGAAAATGTTGCATTTTCTTTAAATTCAATTCAATTCAATTTTTATTCAGGAACAATTCACATTATGTTTGAAATCATAAATAAATAAATTTAAAAAAAACATTCATGAAACTTATAAAACTAACACATTCTTAAATCATAATTTCATAATGCAATTAAATATAAAAAAATAACAAAACTGAATGATCTTCTCGTAGGTTTTTTTTTTACAGCCACAACTGCCCATATGTATTATAACTAAGTACGTGGAAATAGCTAGCTATGCCAGAATGCCTTCTAAATTACATTGCAAACTAATTTTTACGGGTTAGTCCCGCTATGGTATGGTCCCGGTATGGCACCCTCTTAAAATACCTATCAAAAAGTCCCGCTATGGTACCCTTCAGTTTTTGGTACTGTTGTAAAGAAAAGTTATACAATGCGTTAAGAAAAAAATAGTATTAATAAAAAATATCTTTTCTTAACTATTATAGTTAAGCAAGATAATATTTATTAATACTATTTTTTAAACAAATCACGCTCGGTAATTGTCGTTTCACTTCAGGTAGTTACCTGACCAACCGGTTTTTTCGTAAAACAATAGAGACGAGCCCTTCCTCGAATTCGTATCTAGCTCTTCCCTTTTGTTTTTATGAAAATAGAGAGAGACAGTATTATTCCGGGTTTAGTTTGCTATTTGCAGCTGTACTTTTGCGATATGAGTAATTAGGATAGCTTGTTAGTTTATCTATTGCAATGTCTGGGTCAAGTAGTTCACGTGGTGTAAATTTAATAATTATTGACAGTCGACGCGGTGGAAAAACTTTATTACGTGCCGGACATAAATATATTAAACGCAGAGAAAATAAAAATTCAAGTACTTGGCATTGTGTAAATAGGAGAAATAGTATTAAATGTAGTGGATATATAACTATTGAGAATACCAATAATACAATAATTAAAGATTATAAACACAGTGATCAGTGCGTGCCACATTTTGAAGACAATGAAGTTCAAATGGCTATAAGTGAGTGCAAAAAAGAAGTAAATTCAAATTACGGATCAGTACAGAAAATTTTCGAAAAACACATGGGTAACTTAAAAGACAAAGGGTTACACCTTACAGGAAATGTTCCTGACTATAAAAAATTAAAAACAGTATTATACAGACACCGAAATAAGTCGTTGAACGTACCAAAAACACAATTTAAGAATGTGGAAGAAATTATAATACCAGAAGAATTTAATAAGTATGTATTGGCTGATTATTGTAATGAAGACTGTAATCGAATAATTATATTTTCCTCGACAGAAGTAAAGGAATATATAAAATGTGTAACGCATTACTTTGGTGATGGCACTTTCGACGGCTGCCCAAACCCATTCGAACAAGTTTATGTCATTCATGGAGACATGGGAAGCACTGAGTTATCCACGAATGTAGCACCATTATTTTATATTCTGTTAAAAAACAAAGAAGGGAAAACTTATGAAAAAGTTTTCGAATTGATTAAACAAACTTTGCCTGAATGGCGTCCATCGAAATTTACCTTCGATTATGAAATAGGAGTAATAAATGCAGCAGCGAAGATTTTTCCTGATATCAAAATAAATGGATGTAACGTACATTTTCAAAAGAACGTTATCAAAAAAGCGAAATCTTTAAATCTCATGGAACACGAAGAGTCCTCGAACCATGTTAAGCAATGCATAGGCTTGGCGTTTTTGCCAAAACAAGATATTGAAGACGGCTGGCTGCATATAATGGAAAATAGGTATAATATCTTGGTTACTTTCCAAAATGATGTTTGAGTACTTAACTCTAATTATATGGCAAAAAAGTAAAGAACAACAATATCAGTAAGGACCTGTTAATTTCATTGCTTTACAAGTACGGACGTTTAATAAGTATTTTTTTCAGTTTCGACGATGAAGCTATGACCAAATTCAATGACTATTTTGTCACTCAGTGGCTTGAATATCCAGACCTCATTTGGTGTTGCCATAATGAACGCCATAGAACAACTAACTTGGCGGAATCATGGAATGGCAGATTCAACAAAGTTATTGGAAAAAATCCCAGTTTATTATTGTTTCTGCAAACAATTGGCAACGACACATGTCACTTTGATATAAAACAAGCCAAGTAAGTTGTATTTTTTAGACAATATTTTTAAGCAGATATAATATTTTTAAAAGCAGATATATATTTTTTTACATAATACGAGTACATAGAAGAATTTGAAAATGGATTTGATTTTATTTATTTTGGTAGATATTATTGGTTGTCGCCTTCTATTACAGACGGTTACTGAAAAAAATATAGCTTAACTTAAATAACTGATGATTTTTGTTATAGCTTTCGACTAAAAAGATCACCTATAAATTCAAGAAAAAGAACAAGTATAGAAATCGACCGCCAGATTCAAAAGCTAACAAAAAGTTACGAAAATAAAGCTATCTCCATTGGTGATTTTCTGATTAACATATCAAAGTCAACATTTCGATCAGAACATTTAAAAAAATAGTTTATTTTAATTTTGTTTTTAGCCTATTAAAATGTTTAATACTTTTTCTCGATGTTGATTATTTTTTGTAGTTTATGTTTACAATTTGCGCCTTTTTCTCCATGTTGATTATTTGTAATTAATATATTTGTCTAGTTGGTTGTTGATTATTTTTGTAGTTTATATAAATTTACAATTACTACCTTTTCTCAATGTTGATTATTTGTAACTAATATTTATGTCTGGATGTTGTTTTTATTTGTAGTTTATAATATTTACAGTAATACTTTTCTGAGATGTGGATTTTTTATATTTTTTTTATTGTTGATTATTGGTAATTAATATTGTTGATTATTTTAAAAATTACATTGCAATTAATATTTCGTTTTACTGTTTGATATTTTTTTATAAATATTTTGAATTAATAAAAGACTGATTTAATATCGCAAACAGACGTTTTATTGATACACTCCTAAAAGTATTTATTTATAGATCTATACACTTTTCTTTTCAGTTGTACCTTCTATTGTCTAACGTAGATCTAAAAGATGGGTACCATAGCGGGACTTTTTGATAGGTATTTTAAGAGGGTGCCATACCGGGACCATACCATAGCGGGACTAACCCATTTTTACGGCTAATTAGATTAACCTCATGCAGAATTATTTTTTAAGATTTCACTTCAATTTGGTTTTCTTACTTCGGCTTCTTACTTAGGCTAGGCAGATTGATTGACATAAGTAAGATAAGAGATAAGATAAGATAGAGATAAGTATCAACTATGTTGGGGTCAGCTTCCAGTCTAACCAGATGCAGCTGAATACCAGTATTTTACATGGAGCGACTGCCTGTCTGACCTCCACAACCCAGTTACTGGGTAACACGATAACCCTTAGTAAAACTGGTTGTAAGACTTTCGGGCTTCTGACGACCCGTAATGACTATCAAAGACCCACGAATAACAACCGGGACCAACGGCTTAACGTGCTTTCGGAGGCACGGAGAGGTCTTGGTATGTTAAGGTGGTCACCCATCCACTGACTGACTGCGGCAAATGTAACTTTTTAACCAGATCGATCGAGCCGTGCGGCTGTTATTACTTAGCCACGAGCCCTTACTTCGTAAAAACCAAAAATTATAGTAACATTATTTCAAAGACAACCAAAAACACCCTTAATTCCTTCTAATATCTAACATAATCCCAACAGACAATCAACCACCATTTCCTCTAATCAAAACTACAAACCTGACCAAAATAACCAAGGCCGAAGGCTTTCAAGGCCGAAGAAAATTACACTGTCGTGACATGTAACTATCCCAACGTCGGCAGACCCCGGTGACCCACTTCGCTATCCGTCCCACATGTCTAGACGAAAGACGAACCCCTCGGGGGTCGGGGTCGGTCAAGTACGCCCCGATAGACGCCACTAATGTCATGGGATTTTGTTCCCATGAGATTGCGACAAGCCGGTTAGGGATTTAGTTTTCTTCTGTTGCCAATGTTTATTTTTCCTGGGGAAAAATGTGTACTTATTATAGTTTTTTTTTTTCCAAGATCCTGAAAGTCTTTCTTTTAGGCACTGCATTGCGAATTTTGATCTTTTTACCTAATAATTAGAACTGCAAATTATCGAAATAGGCTTGTGTTAATTGTACGTAATGTAATAAAATCAAATTCACGAACTTTCTTCTGCCTTCTTCTCCAAGATCAAAAACCGTATTGACAAGACCACGATGACTTCCTACCTTGTATTACAACCAACTGCAGCATAATGATAGGTTGCAAATATAAGCTAGGAACTGGAAGACCGGGTGAGATGAGAATATCACCCGGTCTTCCAGTTTAATTCCTTCAACTTGAGACATGATTCGCACGTTATTCTAAGCTAGCGTACAGCCAAAACAATACATAAAATCAACTACCAAACGCAAACAAGAACACATCTCTACATAACACAAAGAAAAACACATGAAAACTATTCACAAATCAATCACATCACCCCCCGCCGCACCCCTCCCCGTCAGACTACCCTCGGAACGCATTCCCGTCCTACACAATAACCCGATCCTGCCCATAACCTTGAAAAAGCCATCTTAACTATCAATAGACTCCACGCACGAGGGAGCCGGCAATAGTCTCGAGGAAGGAGGGACGGAGACGGAGTGATAACATAAGAAACGCAAGGTCGTCGGGCAGTGGGTCACTTCGTCTAGGCAGCGTCTAGTACGCACCCTAGTTTAGTTGTAGGGATAGTAAAAAAGTTAGTAGTGCTGGATTATTTATTTATTTAAACTTATTTATTTATTTATTTATTATTTATTTATTAAAACTTTATGCACAAGTAAAAAAATACTGTACAAAGGCGGACTTAATGCCTGAGGCATTTTCTACCAGTCAACCTTAGGGTGATGCAGAGAGAAAACATGGCAGGTGCAGCCTATGGGATAGATAACTCGAAAAAGAATAAATACTAATAAATAAATACATATATACATACATATAAACAGAATAAACTTTGTCAAGAGAAATAACGATAGGTAGAGGAGAAAAAGAATCCAGCAAGAATCAGCGCTGAAGTGATTCTGCCAACTTTATACGAATATGTTCACGAGCCTTCATTTTGAACGATAGCTGACTGGTTGCCATCCTGATGTTCAGAGGGAGCGCATTCCAAAGAAATACCGCCTGGACAAAGAAAGAAGAATGAATAAAACCAGAGCGGTGAGAAGGACATCGTAGAAGACGATTGTTGGTTGAACGAAGATTTCTACTATGGGCAGAGCACAAGTATTGAACATTTTATTTAGTTTTGTAGGTTTAGACAAGTTGCCGGGGCTTACTGTGAGGGAAATAGTTTTGGATGTGTGAGATTGGTATAGTTTGGATTTATAAACTAGAATGTGAAAAGTAGGGGAGGAATCAAATCTATAGTAGATAATATAAATAAGTAGCGGTAACTTTTTTATTTTGAAAGGGACTAAAGTCCCGTTTAAAATCAAAGTTAACCGCTAAGACTTTATTTGAAAAAAGCTTAGACAAAATGAGAACTTTATAGATTAATGTGCAAATAATACTCGCTTAGACAATTATTTGCAAAGTGCAAAACCTGAAAAAAAAGTATAACGGTTTTCATAATCGATTCTGTTCTTTCAACAACATAAACCTCGTCAAAGCATCCTAACCCATGTCCTTCAAAAGCAGCTAATCCTGGAAACAAAATTTAAACATATTATACAAAATTCAGTTTATATTGATCTATCAATTGTCAAAACATCTTTTTATAATAATTGTTCTAACTTAATCATTGAACTACCGCATACCAATCGCAACACTGCTCAAGATAACCAAACCTC
Source organism: Cosmia pyralina (assembly GCA_946251885.1). Taxonomy (NCBI): domain Eukaryota; kingdom Metazoa; phylum Arthropoda; class Insecta; order Lepidoptera; family Noctuidae; genus Cosmia; species Cosmia pyralina. The sequence continues at coordinate 1,898,558 of OX276354.1, forward strand.
ATCCCCTTCAAAACATCTCTAACACTCGCCATAATCGCCGAAAACTGAAGAATTAGCCAGTAGCTTGCTCTAATTAGCGTCATACACGTAATTAATGAACGCGGTCACACGCAGGCTGAATGTTTAGTGAGCAGTGCCACTGAACTTCTGGCAGGAGGGTATTTGAAAGACGAAGTCTGATTAATTGACGTGATTAGGGTTAAAAAGAGTGTAGGTCTTCTAGCACATTCAGTGACGTTATACGAATATTAAATACTATCTACAAAAGCGTGAAAAAACGATTAGCAATGTACGATGAAAATACCGAGCACTTTGACATATTAAAAGCTGCGTTTTCACTTAGCGTTCTGAAAAGTTCTGTGCGAGCAAGCGTTTGTCCACGCGGTAAATAAAAACACTTGAGCGAGCGAACATGTTTGTTCAGTGATGATCAGTTGGAATCAGCGTACAAACGCTCGCTCGCTCATTCTTTCAGTGAAAACAACGTCGCGGCGAGCGAGCATTAGTTTTCTCGGTGTAGTGAAAATGTAATGTTTTCTGTTTTGAGTGAACATCGACAGAACAGCAAACATTTGCTGTGAACAAATGTTCGTTCAGCAAGGTAGTGAAAACGAGGCTTAAGATAATCATTCAGGATGTACTAACGAACACCTTCATGTTGCACTCCATAAGAAAAACAATAAATCTATTAAAGCATAACATAATCCTTGAAAATATAGTCCTCCAGACCGAATTACGGCCAGGGCAGCCAATCTCAGCTGAGACACAAGTGTGCGCGCAGACGCAGGTGCACTCACTCTTTCCTCACTCTCATAGTCTGGTGGGACAGCAATCCGACACGACCGGAGAGAGATCAAGCGCAGGGCACTGAGGCAAGGGGGTATCGCACCGCACCGCCAACTTCCAAACTCCTGGCTGCTACTGAGAAATTCCTAATGGAAAAACAAATAACACTTTACTCGAGCTGGGAATCGAAGCATGGCCCCACGCTCAGCAGTTGCACTTGCGACCATGAGACCAATGGGGCAGTTAAAAATATAATTATTGAATAACATAAAAACAGGTATCGTTCTCAAGATCTTGTTTTGTCTTGCATACTAATGTGGATTTTTTTCTACAATATCTTAAGAAAAACTGGATGCACTTCTAGACTTCAACAAGCCGCACGCGTAGCACGACGTGTTCTATTTGTACTCTTTGAATAATAATATATCTCTCTCGTAAAGTGAATAAATTCTACCATCGGGCCGTAGAAATCATTCTACGATTGTCATTTTGTCTCACTTTTTTCTGTTTTTTCAGTGGCCATGCTACGCGTCCCAAGACTAAAGTACTGTAACTTAAACGATACATTTTTATTTTTGAATCGAAAATACAGCTATCCTATATATTTTAAGCCGACTTCCAAAAGAAGGAGGTTCTCAATTCGACTGTATGTCATTTTTTTGTTTTTTTTTTTTAAAGGGTATCTCTCGATGTGGTCCCAAGTCAGTATCTAATGAGGGGATCCCATGGAAATCGAGGGAAACCCTCAAATTTTATAGGCACACCTATAGTGATTAGGTATTTTTTATAGTAATTCGTGCATTTGCTCTCGGAAAGCACCATTTTGGTGAAGTGTAACTGATGATGAAGACCACAGATGGCTACCGGAACTACTGAATTATAATTTAGTATTTCACGGGTTGCGATTCGATTACTTTAAGATAAATAAATAAATTAATTAACGTCCCTGCATAGGGAAAACCAATATTTTGTAAAAGGTGATGAGCAGTTGACATTAGGCTATTGTTAGATAAATAACAAAGTGACCCACTAAAAATAAAAAAACTTTTTACAAAAAAAAAAAAACCGACTTCCAAAAAAACACTACAAAGTGAAAAATAACTTTAATTTCGGAAGTCGGTGGCAAACAACTAATACAGATCCAACTTCCGAAATTAAAGTTATTTTTTACTTTGTAACTGTTTTTTTTGGAAGTAAGTAGTTTTTTTTTTTAAGTTTTGTTTAATATTTTTGCGATAACCATAACTTTATGAATAAAGTCTTAAAACTAAGTTAATAGTGTGAAAAGCAAATTTTAAATTTTAAAATCGTTCTAATTTCCGTTACCAAAAATCTCCATAAACAAAATAACATTCTAACTGACGCTGCTATCGGTCCGCCCACACTACTCCACACAGACGGCACGGCCGCATGTGTGCGATAGTTGTCGTCGAGCAAGCCGTATTGTTCGTGAACACGCGATTATAGGATTACACACGTGTAGAAGACGCGGACGGCGGGAATGGAAACGTTCATGTTCATAGCTATGTTGGAGGGTTTTCCTGGGGTTTATTCAAGCGTGGGTAAAGGATAGGGTCCGTTTCCTGAAGTTTTATAGCCATGTAAGTGGTGGAAACTTGTGATAGATTTTTCACTTCCTGTACTTAATCTGATTGAGTTAAAACTTTACTTATATGGCATGTGTAGTTTTAATGGTGAGATAATGCATGAACAGCAACATAAAGGAGAACAATGTTATTATTATACACTCACAGATGTAAACTCATGGAAGCCATATCACATCACACTAATATTATAAAGGCGAAAGTTAATAAAAAATATAATAAAAAATAAATAAATATCTTTATTAGTTTGTGAGAGTATGTGTGTCTGTATGTTTGTTACTTCTTCACGCTCAAACGGCTGGACCGATTTGGATGAAATTTGGTATGTAGATAGCTTATACCCTGTATTAACACATAAGCTACTTTTTACTCCGGTTTATGTGAGTGAAACCGCAAGGCGCTGCTAGTCACACTAATATTATAATGGCGAAATTTTGTGAGTGTGTGTGCGTTTGTTTGTATGTTTGTTACTTCTTCACGCTCAAACGGCGGGACTAATTTTGATCAAATTTTGTATAGAGGTAGCCTACACCCTGGAATAGGGTATATAGGCTATATCATATAGGCTACTTTTTATCCCTGTTTACGTGGGTGAAACCGCTGGGCGCAGCTAGGCTATTGATACTGTTACTTTTATGTTATAGGTCATATTTGATAGATAAGATAGGTTTTGGTAACAGACTAGTTTTCAAGGTCCCGTAGTAAAGTTAGACTAAATTATTCTACCGTGTTTGTTTGCAGGAGGTTTTTGTTACCAAAATGAAGTTCCCTCTTCGAAAGCCTCATAATAGTCTGGTACAATAATAATCTCATCTCAAAACTGAAAACTACAAACTACAAATGAATGAATGAATGAAACGCATAGATCCCAGCGTGGTTTGACCAGACTCGATTACTCGAATGAACCCAAAGATTCATACTAGCCCCTGGAGTCTCATGCTTCATGCTGGTCCTGCTCCACAACCACAACTAATTAATTAACATTTGAAGATACTGTTGGAGCTGCTGAAGATTGTAAGACTATCATTACATTGTATAGACTCAATCTCCTTTGTATTATATAATTGCATAGCACATGTGTGAGTACTATGTACATACTCTAAAGCTACCATTTACTGGGTACGTCTTTGTTTGACTTGAATGTGCCCTGGCGGCTGAGAGTATGTGACGCTCACTCTAATGTCTCGCTGATGGTGGCGCGTGTTGGATCATTTAGCTAATCCATGCGTCAGGTTCGTGAACAAGCGCTGTCAGTGAAGGCTGATCATACCTTAGCGGCCACGGCTTATTTTAATTTAATTTAAATATTTGAATTGTTTTTTTTTTTTTAAGGACGCTTTTAACGTTCTGCATCGTTCTCACATGTGAAATTTCAACATGAATGATGTAACCATTATTTTGTGACCATATCTTGATTTAAAAGAGTGTCCGTGGAGTTTCTTGCCCGTTCTTCTCCATAGGTACCTACTATGCTTTGGAATGGGCGCCTAGCTTCATCTTTTTGACTGACCGACCCCTTGACAATTCAAAAGTGCCTGTAATTGGTTTAATTGAAATAAATGCTTTGAGTTTGAGTTTGAGTTCATGGGTTACAAAGACCATTGTATATCAAGGAGTAGACCGGGGGGCTCCATAATGGTAGGAAAGTTCTAACTGAACAGGCAGATGTGCTGCTGGGGAGTTTGTTGCGCTACTTCTTCCCAGCTAAAGAACTAGGAAGTAGTAATTTTGACGTTCAGAAAGTGCTGATTGTCAGCCTAATTTAAATAAATAACTTTTGTTTTAATTTTTATTTTGAAAGACGGGCCCTTACGACATGGAAGGATTAATAGAGCCGTACCGGATATGCATCGTAAAGTAAGCAATAGAATTTTGGAGAGACGGGTGATGATTAACGACGTCACCCCCAAGTTGGTTCAGGCCCAGCTTCACCGGTGAATCTTTTGGCGGGGTTAAACTGCTTTCTCGGCTCTTTTCTAGGTAACTGCTAAGCTGTACACGTTGCTGTTTCCAAAGTCTTCGCAAAACAACACTCTTTCCGTACAAGTGTTTCAGCTTTTCAAAAACGCTCTAAAAAGCTCTTGTAAAGGCACAGGTACCTTCCTATATTTACAACGCGTTAAAGGTGCGACGGGACTGCACTCACAGGGAATGTAGTGCGCGCTACTGCGTGGCGGGACGCATAGCCCGGGAGTGCTGCGGCACCTGGAACTTTGCGTGCCGGACCGGTACGTGTGGAGGCGGCGACACGCGCCCCTGCTTGCTGTGCCTGCAGCCAGAACTAACTTACTGGCGAGGACTCCGCTCAATAGAGCCATGCGTGTGGTGAACGAGGTTCACGAGAGGGTTGATGTATTGTGGTGCAGCTTGAGTGAATTCGCAAAAGCTGCATTATATGTTATATGTTATTTAGATGTAGGTTAAGTTTCAGGATATAAGTATTATGTAATTTTATATTAAGGATTAGGCATGTAAGGCCACTTTATCGTATTGGATCGCAGATCTGTAATGGTAGATGTAGGTAAGATTTACGTAAATAAATAAATAAATCTAGACTAATATTCTAATGAGGAAATATTTGTTTAGTTGTACCGAATGAGGTCCGAAACTACTGGACCGATTTAAACTATATTTTCACTAATAGAAAGCTTAATTGTGAGGAAATAACATAGCCTGTAATTTATTTTCAAAAACCTTAGGAGCCGAGCAAATTAAAATAAAAAAGGGAAAAAGAACACTAGGCGAAAACGAAGTAACGTGACACGAGGTATAGGATATATTTTATGTCAAAACAAGAAATATCACGCGAACGAAGTCGCGGGCTCAAGCTAGTTAACTTATAAAGTACCTCACTATTTTGTCCCGGAAAACCAGCCTCTACACTCTACAATATTCCCTAGGGGAAACATGGGGATTACGAGGGCTTACACATATCATAGTCAATTGAGTGATGTAAACATTGCGGTTATATTACAGGTTAGAATGTGGTTACAATAACAACAGTGAAAGTTGTGCTAATAAATTATTATTGAATACGAGATGACGATGAAGGTTGTATATTAGGTCTTTACCTATGAAATTGCCGTTCTGCAGTACTGGCCATTTCAAATCAAAATAATTTTTGTTTGGCTAAGAATTCTAATTTCAAATTAATTTTATTTTAAAAACATGGATTTTTTTTCCAAAAGTAGTCATTTGTTTATTGATTAGTGTTACATTTTCATCGCATTTCACTCTTTTTCGTCATCATGGATACGTTAAAAATTCGAGTAATTATGGAATATGAGTACCGTCGTAGCAGCAACGCGGCACAAGCGGCACGCAACATCAACGACGTTTACGGAGCTAACACTACAAACCAACGCACCACTTGTTATTGGTTTGATCGCTTCCGTTCTGGAAATTTCGACCTGAAAAATGAACCTCGCGGTCGTCCGAAGACTTTGGTCGACAATGACGAATTAAAGGCGATTGTGGAAGCTGATGATACACAATCTACGGCTGAATTAGCAGCAGCTTTCGACGTTAGCGTCAAAACAATATTGGTCCATTTGCGTCAAATTGGCAAAGTAAAAAAGCTTGACAAATGGGTGCCCCACGAAGTCAATGATCGCCAGCGCGAAGTACGCGTCGAGACGTGCCTTGTACTGCTCAACAGACACACAAATGAAGGAATTTTGAACCGCATTGTTACCTGCGATGAAAAATGGATTCTGTTTGATAACCGCAAGCGCTCAGCAAGTTGGTTGGATCCTGGTTCAGCACCTAAACAATGCCCTAAACGAAAACTTACCCCTAGAAAAGTGATGGTCACTGTTTGGTGGTCTAGCGCCGGTGTGATTCATCACAGCTTCTTACCAAACGGGGTGAGCACTACTTCAGATGTGTACTGTGAAGAGCTGAACACAATGATGGAGAAGCTGGCACATCTCCAACCAGCATTGGTCAATCGCTCGTCTCCGCTGCTCCTGCAGACAACGCGCGACCTCATACTGCACAGCAGACGGTCTCAAAGTTGCAAGAACTGGGGTTGGAAGCTCTCCGTCATCCGCCCTACTCACCAGACCTTGCGCCTACAGACTACTACTTTTTCCAGAATTTGGATAACTTCTTGGCGGGAAAAAAATTCAATACCCGAGAGGCAGTACAAAATGCCTTTGAAGAATTTGTTGCCTCCCGTCCAGCTGATTTCTTTAAGAAGGGCATCAATAAACTGCCACTGCGTTGGCAAAGATGCATTGATTGCATGGGTGATTACTTCGATTAATACAAATAAAAAATGCATGAAAAAAATTCGTTTAAATTTTTTCATACAAGACCTATTATTTGTAAATAGACTAAAATTAGGGGTTAAAGTATGAAATTGCCGATTTGTACAGAAAAATTTAAATTCGTTTTTTTTTAATTTAACATATTTATTTAATCAAAATAATTACCATTACTATCTATACATTGCTGCCATCTAATAGGAAGGTCATATAAGCCTTGACGATTCTAGATCTAGATTCGACAAACTGTGTGAAAGCATTTTGTACTGCCTCCTGAGAAGAAAACTTTTTATCACGTAGAAAATTGTCCAAATCACGAAAAAAATGGTAGTCCGTTGGAGCAAGGTCTGGCGAATACGGAGGGTGACGAATGGTTTCTAATTGCAGTTCCTGTAGAGTTAAAACGGTTTCTCGTGCTGTATGAGGTCTCGCGTTATCATGGAGCAATAATGGTGAAGATCGATTCATGAGTCGGGTCTGTTTCACTGCTAGTTTTGCTATCATTGTTCGGAGTTCGGTACAGTAGACATCTGCCGTTATTGCTTGACCAGATCGGAGAAAGCTATAGTGAATAACACCATGCTGAGACCACCAAACAGTTACCATTACCTTTTTATTGGTAAGCTTTGCTTTAGGACACTGTTGCGGCGTTTGACCTGGGGTCAGCCATTGCATTTTTCGCTTACGGTTATCGTAAAGAATCCACTTTTCATCACATGTTACAATTCGATCCAATATTCCTTCATTTCTATCGATTCAACAAGGCAACACAAGTTTCAACACGCGTTTCTTTCTGCAGATCAGTCAAATCATAAGACACCCATTTCTCATATTTTTTTATTTTATTGATTTGACGCAATTGAGTCAATATTGTTGGTAAGGTAACGGTAAACCATGCCGCCAATTCCTGGGTAGTTTGGCTCGGATCGGCTTCCACCATCTCTTTCAATTCATTGTTATTCACCTGGGTGGGCGGTCTTCCACGTGGTTCGTTCTTCAAATCAAAGTTTCCATCACGAAAGCGTTTAAACCAAAATCCACGGTGCGTTCATTAGCAGTCCCCTCTCCAAACGTAACATTGATATTGCGAGCTGTTTCTGCCGCGTTAGTTCCGCGTCGGAACTAGTATTAAAAAATAACTCGAATTTTCGAAGTATCCATCTTTCTTGTTTAAGCTGAATAAAAAAACAACTGAAAGTCGATAATCGAATGTTGCACATTTTTTAAAAGAAGAACTTCATAGGTACCATGTGAAAAAAGTTTCACTCAAAAATCTCAAACTATGAAGGTTCTATGTCAATTCGAAGTTCCTAATACAATAAACGGCAATTTCATACTTTAACCCCTGTTATTTGACGTTTATTCTTGTAAATTTAGGAGGGGCTCGTGGCTAAGTAATAACAGCCGCACGGGTCGATTAATCAGATTAAGGTACGCTTGCCGCAGTTGGTCCGTGGATGGGTGACCATCTTTACATACCCCCCGTGCCTCGAAAACCACGTTAAGTCGTTGGTCCCTGCTGTCATTAGTGGGTCGTTTCGAGTCGTCAGAAGACCGAAAGTCTGACAACCAATCTTACCAAGGGGTAAGCAGGGGCAGTCGCTCCATGTAAAACTGGTACTGGTATTCAGCTGCATCCAGCCGACCGAGCTGAGCTGATACTGGAAGCCGACCCCAAAATCGTTGGGAAAAGGCTGGCAGCTGATTGTAAACATGGACCTATGACCTTGGTTTCCGTACCTCATTTTCGGGTGACCATTGAACATCAGCGATGTGCTTTGGGTCCATAGCACCTCATCATGCTGTTCTCGTCACAGTCATGACGTGCAGCTGTCGATAATTTTTGCTCGTAAGTATAGACCTGTTTTGTTTTGGGAGAAAAAGATAAGTTATCTTGAGATAAGGCGAGTAGCAATGCCAACTAGCACCACCATTGAGAAAAACATCATAAGTCTGAGATATGGAACATTTTGATATTACCTATGTTCACATTTTTAGTCAGATGAGGTAGGTCAGGTGAGGTCAAAAGAATCAACACTAAACCGCTAAGTTCGAAGCCTTAGCAGTTAACGCCAAAAACGGCCGTTTTTAAGGTTAACTGCTAAGGCCCTTGAGCCAAAACCCTTTGCTGCTTTTTTTTTTTTTGCCTTTGCTTTGTTTTTTTTTTTTTGCTTTTTGTTGGGCTTGGGCTAAGGACCATGGAGGTTTAGTGTTGATATTTTTTATATAACACATTCTACCTCATCTGACTAAAAATATGAACATAGGAAGTTTTAAAATGTTTCATATCTCCAGACTAATGATGTTTATCTCAATGGTGGCGCTAGTTGGCGGCGCTACTCGCCTTAACTCGAGCTAATGTATCAAAAGTCCCAAACAAATAAGGATGAGACTTAATGACTATTGTCATATACATAAGATATTTTGTTCCTTTGCAAACGCAGACAGTTTTCAATGCCGAAGGCTACCCTGTCTGCTGTCTGGTTTTACGCAGTACTAATCAATTAGTGCACCCTAATATGAGATAGGGCGGTCTACCCTTCTGCAGGGTGCATGCGATGGTTGAATTCACTTTTTTAAGTTAGCTTTTGTGGACTGGTTCTAATGTGAATAAGCCAAATAGTCGTAATGTCCAAAAAGAGATGGTCTTACTTAACTTATCCTTAACTTATCAAATCAAATCATTTATTAGTTTGCAAACATGGGTAATTAATATTACATAGATGTTTTATACTATGAATCCTCCATGTTCTATCGTCATGGGCATGCTAATCATATTATTATACTTTATTTCAGTTATATACATATGATTTACATTTTTAAATATTTTTATAAAAAATAAAAATAAAAAATAAAATTAAAATATTAAAAAATAAGTAAGTAAGTAAGAGAAAGATATTATAATTTTAAATAATAATTAGGAAAACATACAAATTAATCTCAAATCATTTTTAATTACTTATGAACATTAAAATATGTCATATTATTAAAAAAATATCAACAAGGTTACAGTAATGAAAAAATAAAATAAAAATGTCATCAAGGATACAGTAATAATAATAAAAAAAAATCAAGAAAAAGTGTCAAATAGAATCAATCAATGAATGTCAATCAGTCAAAGATCCATCATTATGGAAGTCGTCAATTGTGTAATAACTTTTTTCAATTAATACTTCGTGTAGTGCCCTTTTAAATTTTAAAACAGTCATAGTTTTGATAATATTAGGTACCTTACTAAAAATACGTGGCGCAATACCATAAAAACTTTTTTGCATTACTGTACTTTAGTTAGCATTCTGTAGATGTTCTGAAAGTTCATTATAATTTTCTAACAGTTACCAATGACTTCATTCGCCTACAAACATCAATCCACGTTGAGCCGATTAAGTGTGGAGAAACCAAAAATGATTTCTTGGTCTTGATCACCTACCTGTTCCTAAAAAAAATCGCCCAAGTGCGTGTCGGGCCACGCGCAGTAATAGGGTTCCGTAGTGCACGCCGCCGCCCGTCGTTATTCGAGCGTAAATATTATTAACTTAGAAATCAATATTCATAAGAATATTATGATTTTATTTTTGTATATTTTTAGATGGTTCATAAACTTTTATTTACTACCTATTTTACACAACTAACAACGTTATATAAGTAATTTTTAAAGGAATTTGTACGAAATTTTGACTGTTCCAAGTACATTTTACAAGTTGGTTGACTATTACTCGTAAACTTCCTACTTAGCTGTGATAGTTTTCCTTTTAACTTCGTTATATATACTACTACCGTGAATTTTTTTATCCAAAACTAACCGTTTAGCTGAAGGGGGGGGGGGGGATACTTGACTCTAACAAAAATTAGCACTTTAAAGCTTAATATTTCATAAACGGATCCCTAAATCGAAAAATTGTTTTCACAAGCCCGCAATATTTTTGAAAGACCCACCCAACACCCCACACCATGGGGAAGTCGAAAAAAAAAAAACAACCCCAATTTACGTGTACGAAGGTACCCTAAAAAATGTTTTTTTCATGATTTTATTTTAACACTTTGTTGGTGTGATGAGTACTCGTATGTATATCCATGCCAAATTATAGCTTTATAGTACTAAGAGTCTCTGAGCTAAGCTGCGGACGGACGGACATAGCGAAACTATAAGAGTTCCTTGTTGACTACGGAACCCTAAAAAACCGGCCAAGTGCATGTTCCATAGTTGAAAATAATTTATTCCATATTAAAACAGGTTCTCCCATACATTGATATACTCGTACGTCACGGTCAGTTCTCCAACTGCAAAAAGTTTGTAACCGCAAAAAAATATTGTTATGTGACAAAATTACAAAATAAACATTTTTAGACTTTTTCCTTTACTTGAGCTGTAACCTTGCTTGCTTCTTGCCAAATTTCATGATTCTAGGTCCTAGGAAGTACCTTATAGGTTTTGATTTACTTGCGAGTATCAAAATATGTCGCATAAATGACCGTATTTTTTTATTCCGCTAACTGAATCTTGATTGTTTTATTTGATAATAATTTCAATTTGATACCTCCGTGCGTTCCTGTGAAAAAGGTTCTTGACGACTGACAGACAGACGGACAACTAAGTCATTCTACAGGGTGTTTGGCAGAACGTTGAACATACGAAAATGGTGGATAGGTGGGGTCATCTGCTACTTACTCAGCCCTAATTTATTTGGCCCTGGCCCTCTGGATATTTTAAATTTTATTTTTTTTGCTTTTTTCTAGTTTCACCACTTTCTTAACTTTAAAGTGTAATTTTTATTAAAAATGGGTAGAACAGGCAATACTTTGTTTTTTTTTTTAATCTTTAATGTTGGCAGATTCTTATAAAATTATTGTTTTATTCAGATGTTAGCTAGAAAAAAAGTTATGAGTCCTCAAACTTACAGAAAGGTGTAAAAAATTACTTAAATCTTAATTTCAACTTGCATTTAAAAAAAAACAAAAAATGATTGAGGAGTTCCAATTCTAGCAAAACATCCCTAGTGTGTGACCTTTCTAATGGTATGTAATTTGCTTTTATAAAAAAAAAACTTTAAGAGTTATTTCATAATTTTATCAAGTAGGAAATTTTTGACGAAACTCTACCTTTACGGAAAGTGAAATGTTTTGCGAAATTTAACACTGCAAGGTTCGTAAAATTTAAATGATTTACCACCGTTAGTGGAAGAAGTGTTCCAAGTAGACATAAACAGGCCTATGGTCTTTCAACACGATGGCTGTCCAGCTCACTGGAGTCTGATTGTACGTGAACATTTGGATAATTGTTTCCCAAATTCGTGGATTGGCAGGGGAGGACCAATTCCCTGGCCTCCGCGATCGCCCGACCTCACTCCGCTCGATTTTTACGTGTGGGGAAGAGCAAAGGAACTAGTTTACACTACAGAAGTAGAAAGTCGAGAAGATTTGATAAATCGAATTAATGCTGCTTTCGAAGTTATGCGACGGGAGATGCTGCTGCGCACAACAACTGTAGAAATCAGACGTAGATGCCGCGCCTGTATTGTAAATGAAGGGCGTCAATTCGAACATCTGTAATTTATTAATTTAATAAATTATTTAAAATTATTTGATTGTTTTATTAACGCTCCTAACTGGTACATCTATTTTCTTTGTACTTAATTCAAGAACTTACATAATTTTAGGAACATTGCAGTGTTAAATTTCGCAAAACATTTCACTTTCCGTAAAGGTAGAGTTTCGTCAAAAATTTCCTACTTGATAAAATTATGAAATAACTCTTAAAGTTTTTTTTTTATAAAAGCAAATTACATACCATTAGAAAGGTCACACACTAGGGATGTTTTGCTAGAATTGGAACTCCTCAATCATTTTTTGTTTTTTTTTAAATGCAAGTTGAAATTAAGATTTAAGTAATTTTTTACACCTTTCTGTAAGTTTGAGGACTCATAACTTTTTTTCTAGCTAACATCTGAATAAAACAATAATTTTATAAGAATCTGCCAATATTAAAGATTAAAAAAAAAAACAAAGATTTGCCTGTTTTACCCATTTTTAATAAAAATTACACTTTAAAGTTAAGAAAGTGGTGAAACTAGAAAAAAACAAAAAAAATAAAATTTAAAATATCCAGAGGGCCAGGGCCAAATAAATTAGGGCTGAGTAAGTAGCAGATGATCCCACCTATCCACCATTTTCGTATGTTCAACGTTCTGCCAAACACCCTGTATAAGGGTTCCGTTTTCCCTTTTGAAGTACGAAATCCTAATTAACTCTTGCCGTTCGTTCCGTGATCTAACAGGGTTCAGAGTTTTTGACTGCTTGCGGGTAAGATTTGGTTGACACTCGCATAGACCAGGAAAGCAAACATGGCCGAAAATGGAGGAAGCCTAACTCAGTAGTGGGTGGAACAGGGCTGCCGGTGATGATATGATGATAGCTCGCTGACTGATGAATATTTTTAAAGCGGCACGAACTCTTCTCCTATTGTTTGTAGTAGGACAGAAGAAGAAGACTTTGCTATTTTCCGCATTTCCAGGTAAATTTGATAAAATACCGTAGGGTAACTGCTACAGGAATTCGCTACGCTATACTAACTGGCCACTCATAAAAAAGACATAGAAACAAGGTGATGCAAGCAAGCTCATGAATGAAAAGGCCAAAAGATATATATTTTGTCCTTTTCATTCCTGAGCTTGCTTCTTCTCCTTGTTTCTACCTCTTATTTATGATTGGCCAGTTACTACAGCGTGGCCAGTTACCCTATGTATTGTCTAAACTCGCTGGTGTCTATAGAAAACTGAATCACAAGATCTTTCAAGTCATAACATGTATCATCATAATTTCCTGCGCAATAGGTCTGGTTTCAAGACCTATAATATGCGCACACGTTTGTACCTCGTGTCTAGTGCAACGACCTGGCAGAGCAAGGCCAGGTCTTGATGCGTCTTAGAATATTAGTAGTGGTAGCAAAAACTGTTATCAATCTATATAATAAAAAGAGAAGTCCTGACTGACTCACTGACTGACTGACTCACCAACGCTCAGCCCAAACCACTGGACCTAGAAAACTAAAATTTTGCAGAGATTCCCTTTATAATGAAGACAAGGAATCATCATCTGCCTAGCCTTTTCCCAACTATTTTGGGGTCGGCTTCCAGTCTAACCGGATGCAGCTGAATACCAGCATTTTACTTGAAGCGACTGCCTATCTGACGTCCACAACCCAGTTACTGGGTAATACGATACCCCTTGGTAAGGCTGGTTGTCAGACTTTCGGGCTTCTGAGGACCCGTAACGACTGTCAAAGATCCACGAATGACAGCCGGGACCAACAGGGCTGTTAATACTTAGCTACGAGCCTCTCAATGAAGACAAGGAATAAGGAAGGATTTTTGTTCCCGTGGGTTATTTTCTGACATCCACGTGGGCGAAGCCGCACGGGAAGTGCTAGTACATAATAATGTCGTGGGTACCGTGAGTCAGAATCTTTGACCACTTTGCCTTCCTCAAAGCCTTTGGGTGAACATGAAACTCTCCCTAAGGGGTACTAGGGGAGGGGGGGGGGGGGTTACTAAGTTTAGTATTATAAATTCGTTTGTTAATTTTCTGTATATATTTTTTTTATTAATTAAAAATAGTGACGCTACCGGTAGTTAAGGCTTCAGACACAATAACATCTTCACTATGCGAGCCGTATCAAGGAATACTGCCTTCTGAATCAGGTCCTTTCCTAGGCTAACTCCCAAATATCTCTTAAGAGTTTATTTCTCTCCTTGCAACTATTGTAGCTTCAGTTCCTTTTCAAAAAACGTCTTCAGCTAATTTGATTCAAAACAAAATTGCTTCTGTGACAGAAAAAACAGGCATTTTTCATGTCTTTGTATGCAAAGATAACTGAAATTATCCAAAGCCCTTTAGAAGCATTTCTGCGAAGTGGAATAATCGACCTTTTGTCGTCTTCTTTAAGTAGAACCAACAATAAACTCCATGGTTACTATCTACCCTAATAACATCAAAAAGAACTAAGAAATAAAGCTTACGTATACCACAAAGTAGACCTTATTTACCACAAAACATTCTCACTCATTCTTAACTAAATGAAATAATTCAACAAACATATTTCAATCGCCTAATTTCAGCGAGCTTATTACGTTTACGTAAAAAAATACGTTAGCGCTAAGAATTTAGCTCACGACTGGGTACAAGGTTACGTTAGAACTATTTATTCAGTTCAGTCTAGCTAGACCTGACCTACGACAACTACACGTCTAGCCGTCGGCGTTCAGCCTTCAACTCAGCCTAGGACGTTGACTCAAATATTGTGACACAGTGATTGGTACCGTATTTATTAGAAGTAGAGGTGATTTTAGTTTGAAAAGGAAACTTGAGGTTTCTTTTACGCATTAATAGCCCTTATTTGTTTTATTATTTATTTAAAATCTTTATTATTAATATTTTCTTTTAAATCTTCAGATAAGTTTTATCTGAGGAATAAAAGTTGCGGTTTGATGGCTTTTGAATAGAAAATATTATATTATAGGCACTTGGTGCTTCCTGTACTATAAGTATATTATTTCAATAATTTGCATTTTATAACCCCTACGGGAAGAGTTCTGTAGGGATTATAAAATGCACAAGAAAATTGTTAATTGTTGTTGTTGTTGTTTGTGTTGTTGTTGTTGTGTTTGTTTGTTGTTGTTGTTGTTGTTATTAGTAGATAAGTAGGCGAAAATTGTAGGTCTTCATTTTGAAAATCGTTGATTGTCGAATCAACAACTTAGTTTTTGCTGACGTTACTAAAAATAGACAAAAAAACAAGATAATCGACATTGATTGAGAATGGCGATATGCAAAACGATTTGTCATTACTGCGCAGAAAGATTTGCTAAACAAGTTTATTTTAATAGTAAAATAACTTAGGTAGCTACCTAAAATATGGGCATTATTATAATTCAGATCCCTTTTTTTTTTTGTGGATGGGAAATCATCGAATGACTTCCCCCGCTCTGGGCAGAGCGGGATGGCGTATCAGACTTTTACTGACTAAAACCCACCCGTGTTCCTTCAGTTGCCCGTGCCAGGGCCACGGTATCTCTTTCGAACTACCCGCGACCCCGGCGGCATCGGCCGTATTAGACCCCGTCACTGCTAACATCTCTTTGAGGCGCGCTTGGAATACAATGCGCCGTCGACCCGGGCCTGGTCCTTACCGGACGGCGAGCTGCCCATTACTCGTCGTCCGCAAACCTGCGCCTACGGTGGCCGGGAATTGGCGATAGATTCCCGCCGCCCAGGGCGTCTCCTGTGGCGGCTAGGGGCGCGAGGGCGCGGCTGCTGCCTCTCCCTCACGCGTTCCGCCTCCTCCTTCGCGAGCATTACTGCTTCGCAGAAGGAGGTGACGGCCTCCCATGCACTCTTGCTCCGCACCATGGCCTGGACCAGGTTTGGACGTGAGAGATCGCCGCCGTCGATCGCCTCCGTGAGAACACGGCGGTGCTCCGCCCAAGCCGGGCAGACCTCCACTGTATGCTCCACCGGGCGTTTCCTCCCGCCTTATCCGAAACAGGAACCTCCCGAAACAACCGTGTCCGGTGAGAACCTGCGTCAGGCGGAAGGTGAGGACGCCGTGGCGCCTCTCCAACCACTCCTCAAAGAAGGGACTTATCGCCGCAGTTGTGGCGTGCCCAGCGCTGGGTTGCGACAATCGCACTCTCCATGTCGCCATGAGATCCCGCCGGAACTCTGTCCGCTGTACCGTGATTTCTCGCGGCAGCGGAGTTACGCCCCGGCGTTTCGCCCCCTCGCGCCACTCCCACACGTGCGCGAGGACTTTTGCCTCCAGATCCCATGGCGGTAATCCGGCAAGGAGGCTCGCCGCCTCACAGGAGACCGTGCGGTATCCCCGGACTAGCCGGATGGCCATGACCCTCTGGGACGCGTTCAACCGGCGGGCTGGTCGCAGCCTCAGGGAACGCGACCACACCGGTGCCCCGTAAAGGGCCATGGATCGCACGACCCCCGCGTAAAGCCTCCGGCAGGAGGCGTTTGGATCCCCCAGATTGGACAGGAGCCGCTTCAAGGCAGCCCCGGCCCGCTCCAGTCTGGGAACCAAACGTCGGAAGTGCTCCACGTAGTTCCACCGGCTGTCGAGGACGAGTCCCAGGTACTTCATCGTCGACTCGACCCCGATGTGAACCCATCCTACCGTTATTTGGGAACCCGACGGTGGCGCGTTCCGAGGACCATGAAAACACATGACCTCGGACTTGTGCAAGGCCACCTCGAGTCCCAACTGCCGGATCCTCTCTACATTGTCGCAACCCTGCGTGCCGCTAGTTTGGCCGCGCCTGGTGCGACCTCCACTGCGCCAGGACCAGCGTATCGTCAGCGTAACATACAACGCTGACGCCGCTAGGGAGGTCGGCGCGCAGCACCCAGTCGCACCCAATGTCCCACAGATGTGGCCCCAAGACCGATCCCTGTGGGACACCGCACGACATCTCTCGCCGGTTCCACTCTCCCTGATGACCGGGGTAGATGACGGCCCTGTCCGTCAAATAGGCCTTGACCACTCGACGGAGGTAGGTTGGCACCCGGTGATACCGGAGTGCCTCCCTGATGCAACTCCAGGGCAGGGTATTGGCAATGTCTAGAGACACTGCCAAGACGACCCCACCCCGGGCCACAGCATCCCCCGTCGTGATAATTCAGATCCCTGAGTTTTTTTGCAGATTTTATGTTCGGTGTTGTAGGGTCCTTCAGGTGGACCATAGTGCGTGGGCCATGGCGGCCGTCGGGGGTTATTCCAACCAGCCCACCTCCCTCCAGAAGTTGATTATGTCTCCTGGTCTGTTTAGATTATCTCTATAAAATCTGGGTGACCCGAGGGTTTCTGTTCTAATTTAGGTGACGCCGGTGCATTCAAAGAGCAACGGTTTCCTCAGCCTCCATGCATGCCATGCTCAGAGCAATGTCCGATATGCCTATTGTGTGGAAGTGTTTGTTTAGCGAGCAATGTCCCGTGATGGTCCCCGTCACCAGGCGCAGGCCGTTCCAATCCAGGCCTGGTTAGCCTGCCTACTAAGGATGGCATATCTGCCCTGGTCTGCCTTCAGCCCAGTGTCAAGATTTGGAAATTCTTTTAGAAGGTTCTTTTAGTCAGGAAAATAATATCAAATGCAGAGAAACCAACTAGAAATCGCTTAATAAATCGAATCATTCAAATTTCTGCAACGACTTTCAATCGAATTGACATAAGCTTTCGGTAGCTTATGTCAATCCGATACATTTGAGTTTTCCATCATCGTTAACTCTGATAGACTGTCACTTTGTGTAGACTCTTAAGATCTACAGAATAAGCAGCTCCTGAAAATATTAGCAAAACAATTTAATTTATATTATATGTATTACATGGTATTTATGCAACAGAAGATCGCGGGGAAGACCTGAATGAGACTCGCACGGACCAGGGAAGCATGTCACAAAAGGGATGAGGCCTATACTCAGTGGTGGGTGGAAAAGGGCTGCCAATGCTGATGAAGACGATGATGACGATTGCAACCTAATGTATCGTATTGTGTCCTCTATTACACATGCGATTGATGATAATAATTTATCCCTAATTATTTACTGAAGAGATTTTCTTTCTTTCAGCCCATTTTCACTTTTTTTGTACACTGAAACGTCCGAAGTCTAAAAGTCACCTGGAATGAAAAGCGCAGAATGTCCGAACGCCCGAAACTGACCCGGAACGAACGGGTGACAGCGACCGTGTTCCAGCCTATAGTTTTTTTTTTTTTTGGAATTTTTGGAATACAGCTACAGCCGTCGTTCTTGTATTGACAGAAAGCCATTGAATATCCTGATAATTTGGTTAATGGCGTTGGTTGCAGGAGGCATGACAATATGTTGAGTTGCATGTATACAACCGCAGAGCGGCGCGTGTGGGTCCGACGCGGGTGACGTTTTTACCGAGATTATTATTTGTATTTCAAAACTTTGGAAGAACAATGGTAACTATTACGATGTCATCTGATGCAGACTGTCTTATACTATATTTTATGTAAAAAAAATAGGGTTATCGCTTTAGATTTTGAAATAATTATATTTTTGTTTTTTAATGGCGTAAAAACAAGATTACATACCTATTTTGTTTTAGAACTATAGAAAACTAAGTCATTTAGAGTTCTAGAACAAAATATATAATCTAGCCTGGTCTATCCGCTATAGGAAACAGTCATTAGTTTACTATCAGTTCATAGAAATATTTTGTGTACAAGCCGTGTATAAGTGACCAGGCGCCCCATCGCGCGCCGACCAAAAATTATCGAGAACAATCCTGACGAAGTCGCGCGGGGAGCGGGACGCGTCAGTGATTAGCCGTTACTGTCCCACTGCTGGGCAAAGGGCTACTCTCTTTCCACCTCTCTCTGTCCAGAGCTGCCAAGGACCAATCTTTAGTAAAGAAGTCCAGCTCATCCCACCATCTCCATCTGGGCCTGCCACGATTTCGTTTGCCACTAAGCGGGACCCATTGGGTCGTATATTTGGTCTATTGATCGTCTGACATGCGATTCCATTTACGCATGACAGCTTTCCGAGTAACATCAGTTGTTTTAATGATGGAACTGATCGTTGTATTCTTAACCCGATCCACAAGTTTAATACCCAGAGTACTCCATTCCATAGCTCTTCAGCTCTTCCCATTTTAACTTGCTGCTTGAAAAACATCTCCAGTAGGTTTTACCTTACGTCATTATACACTTACATACGTTTCCTTAGCGCTTAGGTACTCCTGCTAATTTTTCTGAGAAAAAATGTTCACCGGGTCTTGTTTTTAAAGTTGGAAATTAAAGACAGTTGGAGTTAGATTTCTTGATTGTCGTCGCAACATCAAGCAATGACGTCTGTTGAATTTGTCTTTCATGTCAAGACCTTTTTCAATCAACATCGACCAACAGCAGGGTTGGTTCTTAAAATATGACAGAGATTAGTTAGCAATAACTACACTTTATACGTGAAATTGCGCTTTTTTAAGCTCGCTTAAAAAAGTGATCAACTTTTTCAGGCCAAGTAGACTGAAATACGAAATTGTTAATATAATGAGGAAATGTACTTCATTCAGCAAAGTCTGTTTTCTTTTAATAACTGTTTCGTGGAAAACATACAGACATCTGGATCATAATTAATTTCCCGGCCACCGTCCTACCGAATCAATAAATCAGCATTTCCTTTACAATACGAAAAACCAAACAAAAAAAGCTCGATCCAGAAATTAAACAAACAATGTAAATTAAAAAGCGTATATATAAAAAAGCCGCACATCGTAATTTAAAACGTAATGACGTTCCATTTCGCAGGACGACTGAACGAAAATTAAACATGCTTTGCAGTGTGCAAGTTAAAATTATTTTTTCACTACTTACACAGCCCACTGTGTGTCCGCTGCCGTATATACGAAAAAAAAAAACGAAAAAGGCACTAATACAAACACGCAAATCCATCATGTGAACAACAAAATAACGCACACAGTGACACGTTTCAACGCACCACAGTGACAACTTCTGCTGAATACTGAGGCAGAAAGAATGCATTTATACGCGCACACAAGAAAAAGAACGCACACGGAAATAAAATTCGGTGTTCCTATAATCAAAAATTGTGTGTCTGTGTGTGTACCGTCATTCCCACGCACGGGTAATGTGTTAACATGCTAGTTCTACAAACAACACCCACCATTGCAATTTCAACCTTACAATCCAAACTCCACAGTTTATATTCCGAAAATTCAGTTTAATGATTGGGTTGCATTGCCTGTGCATGTGTGCGCGAGCGATTCGTTCGTTTTGTTCCTTTTTTAAATTTCACCGTTTAGTTCAATCTATTTATTGGTTGGTGGATGAGTGTGCGTTGCGGTGACGTGTGTACACGCGGTTAGCGCGCATGTGTGCGTGCGCGAAAGTGCGTAGAAAAATGGTGGGATATAATTATGTATGATTTTTAACTAGCAAATTATACGACGCTGTCTGTTCTTTGTTATAAATTGGAATATCTTTCGCGGATTTAAGGGTATGCAGTAATGTGCAGTAATGAAGTCATCATCGCAATAATTTCAAGACGTATGCCGTAGAGAACTTGTGGGTTCGTGTTACTTCGTTTCTTGCATCTCTTGCTACCATCGGCATCCCAAAGCGATCAACAAGTAGTTCGCTCGTAAAATGCATGACTCCTGCCTTCCCACGTACTGCAATCATCTTTTAAAACTCTTTTCTTCACGATCTCCAATTTCAGCGTCACCTGAAAAACCAACAAATATTTTAGTGAAACTGTAATTTTCATTTTCCAGTTTTTGGAGTAAGCAGTTTTTCAGTTTTAGTAATTAGTCATCAACTTTGATTGGTAGAAATAACATTCTCATGTGGAACTGTCAGCAAAACACAATGATGAAAAAGCAAGCAGTAATTTAAAGTTGTCTTTCTTAACTTTTGAAAATAAATAGTAAAGTTTTTTTAAATTTTCTTTTGTTTCGGTCTCTAGATTTTTACAGTCGGTAGGTACAGTCAGCAACAAAAGTCGATTAACAATTGAGTTTTCTAAATCTTAATTATTGAGAAAAATACTTAATTAAAATCGGAACAGATGTAAATTTTAAAGAAAATTAACTCTTATCTAATAAATGAAATTCTAAAAAGCAGGTTATCATTATGTGTTAATTTAGATGATGTCAAAAAGTAGCAGTGTTAACCGACTTCTGTTGCTGACCGTACTTACTAATACTCGTTTCCTATCCCTATGAGAAAGTATAAAAAAACTTGGTAGTTCAAAAGACAAACTTTTCTGAGGTGAGGGTTTCTTTTATCATTTACCCAATCTTCTGGCAAGGCCTAAATAAGGTGCTGGTCCTTTCATCAGCAGTGAAGACTTTTAAATTCATAACTAAAGTGCATTATTTAATCTCGGAGACTAAATTGACAACTGCATAATGTCAAACTGGTTTACATTAATCATAAAGGTAATTTTAACATTTTTACTTGTCAATTTCCGAAATTAAAAAAACAGCCCATAGAGAAATTATTATCACGTTGTCGCGTTTTCTACTACATGTATTCAGTTGACGTTTTTAGGAAATTAAATTACCTTCATCGGACTAAATAATTATTGAATGCAAGCTCAGACACAGGAAAATGTAGGACTTACTATAAAAAATGTATCTGTCTTGTTTTTATATTTGAGTCATAAAATAATAATTTCATAAAAAATCAACCAACCAACCTGAATACTCTTTTCAGTAAGCATTTTATATTGTGAAAACTGAAATATTTTTTACATGATCTGTCCACGATGAGGTAATACTAATAAAATAATAATACTTTATATAAAAAAAAATGGAAGATGCTTAGTTTTCTTTTAATTTTCCGTAAATTGAACATTTTATAACAAGGCCATTGATCCCGGAGGGGTGTCAAAACACTGTACCAAAAGGGGAGACTATCATTAGCCCTTACAATATCTCTGGCATTACCCCATCACTGACCACCCAAAAAATGCTTTTTATAACCAGGAAGGTTATATTTGTTACTGCCTAGAAAATTCTATAGGTACTCATTACTGATTTATTAACAAAGAAACATCTACAATTCTCTGAACGATGATATAGTCAACTTACATCCGTAAGTTATTTTGAATTTATACTGATTTTGAAAAATAATGAAAGGCAGGTTTAATGACGATCGGAAAATTGTATCTCCACGTGAAAAGAAATAAATACATCGTTATTTTTTTAAGCTAATCTTTTCTATTTTATAATTTTCATAAGCTAACTTCGCTAAAAAACGCTGAAAACCAAAACTACAGCAAAACTTATTTCATTACGAACACAACATTCGCAAAATCATGAAACTAATTACCTCTAACACTGCCAACCTCCCTGTTCTCCTGTTTCATCCCCTGCATTTGAATCTCAAAGCAAAAACGGACGTAATTAAAAATTCTCCCAAATTTAGGGTGTCGCCCTAACTAACGAAACTAGTGCGATCCGCCGCGATCCGGCGCGAGCTCGTTCAAAGCGGTAACAACCGGTCTATTCCCAAATTCGTTCCTTGCCCTACAGGTGTGCATTAGTGCGGTGTGTGTGTTTGCGTGAGTTGCGTCTGTGTGCGTGCCGGGTGAAATGCAACTTGTTCTTAGGAGTAGAGAACGGCAGCGGGGCTCAAGCTGTGGATATTTTTAGATGTTTTTGGTAGTCGTGAGTGAAAAGTCTTGCAAGTCTTGAAATGTTCAGATATCAAGCTAATGATCACTAGAGTATATCTTTGGCTGTCACGGGAAAACTGCAGTATAAGGTGATGTCGAACATCAAATGGTAATCTTTGACAAAAACTAATAGTCTTAAAATAATACAAATCCGCGGAACGAGAAGGTTAGTCACTCCAATTTCAGTGTAAGAAACTTACTATATACCGATTACGTTATGCCAACATTAGGACTATAAAAAGTTATGTATGAAATTGAAAATTGGAACTTTATAGGGTTTATTTATAAGCGTTGCTTGAAAGTTACGTAATGATTAACGTCTTCTTAAACATAATTTTTTTGACGTTAAAAAACTTCTCTTAACAGGAAACATTTATAAATAACCCCTGAAGCTTTTGTTTAAGAAGTGAAGGTACCCTTAAGTACCCAATACTTGTTTAGTTTATAAAAAGACTCTTCCTGTTTTCATGACTAACAAAACTGGCATCAATGTTGTCTTTGCTTATGCTTACGTTTTCACGAAAACAGATGTTGTGTGTTTACTGCATTATCATATCACTTTGTCAGTCTTTTATCTCGGTTTTGTTTTTCATTTTACGTACCAAAGTAATAGATTTCAACAGATATTTTTGTAGGGATTTTCATCTCCGGAAAAGTGTCAGAATACGAAGGAAAATCTCAGCAAGAATCATGCTCGTAATCTGTTTATCATGGCCTTTCTCTGTTCATCACGCTTGTGATCCTCGAAGGGTTAGGTTTACAACGAGTACACTCGCATTTCGCCAGTTATATATATGTCCCATGTAATAGAGAGCGAGCCTATTGCAATCAACCGGGCACAAATCCAGAAACTGGAGCTTCTATTGATCCTTGAAAAAAATACGATAATTATACAAGTCGACAGATACAACGCAGAACATTCAGACCCTCATAGAGTGCTTGAAGCAACACCATTTAAGAAGATCTCGCATTAACACCATCACGATTTGAAAACAGAATTATAGTTGTTGTGTGCTGTTCTTAAGCTTTTGTATGTGTAAAAAGTATGATGTATTCCTGCCTAGTTTTATATGTACGAAATTAGTAGCAACAATAATATATTCTAGACCTGAGGATTTTGTTCAGCATACACCTCTCTCCTAGACGCAGATACTTCTATCCCATGCTTAAGTTCATATAAGCTACCAATGGCCACCACATTATACAGCCACATTTACGTACTTCGTGAACGCACATGAAGATAGTAATTCGTGTTATTTATTACCGTAAATAAACCTTACGAGAGCAAAATCACTTATATCTACATTGTAAACCCTATTCTAGAGAAAGCTAAAATTACCGTCGGGAAAATTAGACACAAAAAACAGCTCCAAATTTTTTCATCCCAAATCACATCAAATTAGCTCACTCCAAACTAAACTCGTAAACACGACAGCACCATTAAGAACAATAACTATCTAACAAAAAAATATTAGTTCAGCCCAAAAACTCCCAAAAGCCCAGAACAAGCATTATTTGTGGAGTATAATTGCAAAAAGTTTACAGCACCTGGCATAGAGTAATGTTACGCGGTAACAGGTCCAGCGGCCATTTTGAAACTTTTTTTTTAATGCTTTCGAATTTCGGGTGCCTAGGACAATGACCTCGTCCGCCCTGTAGGACTGAGCATAGGGTATTTAATGTGCATTTTCAAGGTATTTTGACCTCCTTGGTGAGGTATACATACGTATAGTTAATTATATATTAAGTAGGTTGTGTTGGGTCGCAATTTTCGGATACTAAGTCATTTATTAATTCTTATGGCATTGATAATTATCGTGAAAAGAACACCTTGTATTAAAATGGACATTCTTGGCTAAGAAAATGATCTGATTATCTAAAATAACTGAAAGTTTTTAACATAAAGAATTTATTCACAATATAAAATCTGATTTGTTGACTTAACATAAGCTGGATTTGAACTTGTTTTATTCTGTAAAACAAAATTCTTTCGGCAATGAACCAAATACGGTTCTAGGAAATTCGTAACAATGATGAAATGATGTTAAAAGCTTTCCTTTCGAGTTCCAAGAAAAACCGAAAAATCTAAGACCTCATATTAAATAATAATCCCTTACATTGTTCTTTTGAAACATTGAAGTCACATTCCTAGTTATTTATTTATTGGAACGAAGTTCTTTATGGCGGTTTGCGGTGATCCGTGATTTTTCATCACGTAACGAAAAAACCAGTTTCAATAGGTCTCAAGTTTCAAGTGTCAAAAGTTATAGTATTTAGTAGTAGCTAGTTTTATTAAGTTGTAGTATTAGTTAGTGTTAGTAGTGTCCTAATCCTAATATTAGAAAGAGAGAGAAAGTGTGAATTTGGTCAAAATGAATATCCAAGACGGCGGTTGCGAAAATTTTATTTTTTTCCTATTGGGTGTCGTTTTCATGGTGTTCAAGGGAGCTAGAGCCGATATATAGTGACGTTAAAATGTAAAACCAAGATGGCGGCTGCGAACATTTTAAAATATTTCGTCATGGGTATCGTTTTGATTTTTGAGGATGCTGAAGCCGATAGTGACGTAAAAATGAAAATCCAAGATGGCAGTTGCGAAAATTTTCAAATTTTTTTTCATGGATATCGTTTTCATAGTTTTCGAGGGTGCTAAAGTGAGGTCAAATGTAAATCCAAGATGGCGGCTGTGAAAATTTTGTTTTTGCTTTAAATCATACGTGAGAAGGAACTTCGTTCCTGACAGGGGTCCCGCGACCGCACACGTTTTTTTTTTTTTTTAATTTGCACAATGTACACACAGTTACAGACCAGGCTAAAACTTAAGAGTACATAACCCTGTTAGGACGCAGCATGTATATATATATATCTAACTTATAGCTAGGTTAAGTACATAAGAACAAGTTTTCAGAGGTTATTCTCAAGAATAGAACAGAATACTCCTTATTGAGTGTACCATAATGGATTCAAGATATTAGCTATAAATGTAGAACAACAAGCAACAAGCCGTTTCAACTTCTACTTTTAGGTCATCATCAGCGGCCGGCTTTCCAGGTGGAAAATGGTAGCCACCCTTAAATATGACAACATACAACTGAGATCTGGGACCGTACTATCATCAGAGGCCGTACTATGACGAGAAAAAAGATCAATGGTTCCAGTGTGAGAGAGAGACGGAGCCATATACGACCTATAGCATCATCCTTTTCTTTCAACGGAACCATGGATCCATGACCTTTTTTCACGTCATAGTACGGGCTCTGATAGTACGGTCCCAGATCTCAGTTGTATGTTGTCATATTTAAGGGTGGCTACCATTTTCCACCTAGAAAGCCGTTGGGTAACGAGAAAAAAAACATCGGTGTTGAAACGATGGTGATTCAAGACTCGTAATATATTATCAGTTTATCACAGTGCCTAAGTAACAAAATTTTCTAAAACCTCGACTTTACCAACTCCAAGTCAACAGGCGCAGTAAATCTATTAAATAGCTTAGTACTTAAGTAAGTTGAAGCTTAAGCACCGACTAAAAGTAACTGAAAATTACTTGAATGAAATGTTAAGTAACTTATTGTTATACAGTTAAAGGGAAAGCAGTAATAGAGGTATTACTTTGTATAAGTGTGTGTGCTATACTACATAAAAGATAGCTTGATCTCTGCGACATATGTCAAACTGACATTCCTAGGGTTGTCAGGATATAAAAATTGTCGATAGAAGTTATCGACATTTCTTACTATTATCGATGCTAATGTAACATACAATTGGGTTTAAGTTAATTACTAACGTTACTAAATTAAACGAATATTTCAATATAAAATACATTTATTCTCTTAAAGGAGTATACTCCAAATGTTACATGAGTAGGTGAGAAATTGGATTTTATTTACTCACTATTATTTTAGATCAAATAAGTACAAATGCAAATAATTTTATGCTATTAAAATATACAATAAAATTAAAGAGATAAATCAATTTTAAATTAAGTTTTCATTAAAATATCCATAGTTTATAGTCAGTGGTCACGATGATTCATCGCCCATCACTAATAAGGTCGGCATGCCCATAAAGTATGACATTGACAGGTACTGTCTGTACTATTATGAAATTCAGGACTTCATAGGTGTGATTTTACTGACAGCTGTCGCAGAGATCAAGCTATCTTTTATGAAGTATAGTGCTCCTGCCATTATATAGAAGAGTCTTGGTATGTAAAGATTGTTACCCATCTATGGAACAACCCTGGCAAGCGTAGCTTAACCTGATTGATCGACCCGTGCGGCTGTTATTGCTTAGCCAAGAGCCCCTCTAGGCAGAACCCTCACGATAAAGAGATTAGAAAGTCGCGGCATTTTTAACTTGATTAGTGGCTACTCTTTTTATGACGGCTTCAGCATGAGCGTTTTTACCTGACTGCGCGACGCAAAGGAGGGTCATGTGTTTTTCGTATAGCCGTTATACGAAAAACCCTGTACTAATTATTTATACAGCGTGTAGGTATGGGAAAAAAATAGATAGTTCTACGTCATTTACTTGTGGATATGTAAACATTTTAAATGTCTATGCTTTTATAAGTATTTTCTGGCAAGAAGACCATGTCTTGCCCAAACAATGCGTCAGTATAATAGACCGTCAATACGTAATAGATATGTCACAGTCAACTAGCTTAATTAGCCAGTCTTTGAAAGTAGCACTCGTCGGCCGCTACCACGGAACCACTCGCTTCGCTCGCTCGGCTCGCGCGCTGTTGGTCTCAGTTCTAACCTAACCTAACCCACTTGGTCGGGGTGCCCCGGTTTAGTCACTGCAACCAATTCGGCTCGCGCATGGTCGGTCACAGTTCCAACCTTACCTATAATTGAATATCATTCAGGCCGCTAGTTGAACGGCGCTGTTTAAATAAAAGGCTAGGCTGATAACTGAAAGTCTAATTGCTAGTTGGCTGCGACAGATATACAGTCGCTATGAAAACAAGAAGAAGAGTAAGTTATTCGTGTTAGTCTTATTTATAAACTAGCGACCCGGCCCTGCTTCGTACGGTTTTTACGACTTGACAAAACATGCAGGTTTCTATATTAATATAAGTTAAATATTCCGTTGCGTAGGCAGTTTAGAAGAACAAAGCGGCCACACAGACAGACACGAAAAGCGAATTCATTTTATAATAAGTATATAAATATAAAAGTCTAATAGACTAGCTTTTGCCAGCGGCTTCGCACGCGTGGATGTCGGAAAATATCCCACGGGAACATACTACCGAGAATTCCTTCCTTATTCCTTGTCTACATTATAAAGGGAATCTCTGTGCAAAATTTCAGCTTTCTAGGTCCAAGGGTTTGGGCTGGGCGTTGATGAGACAGTCAATCAGTCAGTCAATCAGTCAGTCAGTCAGTCAAGACTTCTCTTTTTATATATATAGATAGATAGATATATAGATAGAAGATAGAAGAGTAAGCAATAATAAAGTGCCTTTGTATTACAGGCTTATTTTAGTGTTATTTTCTTTCGATGGCTCGACTAGTAGTGATGCAGATTTATGTGCATTCTTCTAGGCCACCCCACGATAAACAGATCAGCCAGTCGCTACGTTTTTATCTTAGTTATTGAGCACTTAACCACTTACACGACAATTGCACGAAAGTGAGCCTGTAGGAAACAGTCATTAGTTGAATATCCGTTCATAGAAATATGTTGTGTGCAAACCGTGTATAAAAAGCTAGGCGCACCGTCGCGCGCCGATAAAAAGTCTCAAGAACAATCCTAATAACGTCACGCGGGGGAGCCCGGCATGGGAGTGGATATAGCTCTTATAAGAGAGAAGAAGACCACCTCATGTTATACTTACGCGTGGTTTTGTAATCTATATAAATAAAAAAGAGAAGTCCTGATTGACTTGATTGAATTGACTGACTGACTCATCAACGCCCAGCCCAAACCCTTGGACCTAGAAAGCTGAAATTTGGCACAGAGGTTCCCTTTATAATGTAAACAAGGAATAAGGAAGGATTTTCGTTCCCGTGGGATATTTTCCGACATACACGCGAGCGAAGCTGCACGAGAAGCGATAATGGAGCGTTTAGCGAGCGTTTTAGTGAGCATTCTAGCGAGTGTTCTAGCGCGCATTCTAGCGAAACGACAGTAAATTTGCTTCGAGCTTTTGCCGAGCCGAGCAATTTTCAAGTCAAGTCTGACATCTTCGTGAAGAATATATTTTAATCGAGCATTTACTAGATAACTAGAGCGTTCGGTAGAATTATCGTGAAAATATTCGTAGCGATGTTTGGCTCTATGCTTGGCTCTGTTCGTTGTTCAGTTCGACAAATTTAAAAACGGCGAATGCTCAAGTCTATCAGTGGCATAGGGAATATTATTTGAATAAGTATTTTCTAGCTTAAAAGACTCAAAGAGAAAGTTTTATATGTGAGTGTTGGAAATTGCAAGCGTGGTGATCACTGCTCGTGCCTTCTCTGTATGAGAAGAGGCCTCTTCCCTGCAGTAGGAAAATATTATGTAACACTAGCTTCTGCTCTTGACTTCGTTCGCGTGGAAGTCGTAAGACACCACGATATATTAAAATAACAACCAGATTATATCATTGTAATAATTCCTTCGTTTGCAGTTTTGTTCTCAGTAGCCAAAATATAAAGAGAGTCAGGATTGGTGACGCGGGAGCAAGCGACGTGTCCGTGTGACAAGCAGCTCATCCTGAGGTCGACACCCGCAGCTTTCAGCTTCCCATTGCTTGCTAAGTTTTTCGTGTTTAGTGAATTAATGAACGTTCATGTGTTGGATTATTAACGATTGTTCGTATTTATGGAGAATAATTAAGTAATTGAATAGTTTATTGATAATCTTATTACGAACGTCAGTGTCACTCTGTCAGAATGAATGATGACAGTGACGTTCGGAAACGTTCCATTTCAGTAACATTTGAATAAACTTGATAAACGTAAATTAATGTTTCACGAATATAATAATTAATGTTATACTTATAATATAATATGATATTGATCCTATTAATCAAAACAAAGTCATAGAACGTCAGCTATCACTCTTCTCAGATTAAAGATGATAGTGACGTTCGGAAACGTTACATTTCAGTGATATTTTATTAAACGTAAATTAATGTTTTATATGTAGAAATGTACACATTGTTATTTGCATTTCTTTGATTGATATTTCATAGACAGATGTATTTTATATTAATTGTTTATATTGCGACTTAAAATACTCGTATTACCAACAACGATTGTAGAGTTGTCGCACAATAGACAATTATGGTGGCTACTGATAATCAAGTTTAGACTTTATTATAATAACAATACTGTAAATGAATAAGTAATAATTAATATGATACTAATAATGTTTCTCATGATTTTACATTGCAATTTCTATGTACCAAGTTATTTCTAAATAACTTGTAACAATAGTCACGACCTGTGATTGGCAGAAATAAATCATGACCCTTGATTGGTTGAAACTAATATCGTATCAGATCTTACTTCTAGATTATAAATAAACAATAACTGTATTCCTAAATGATCCCTTAATGTTTTAAAACAGTATCGCAATATATGATTTGTTAAGTAATACCTATTTTAGAAGTTATTTGGCAATTATGTATAACCATCTGTGATTGGTCTAAAATGGCGCCAAGAGGTGGGAATAGTTTGACTATAAAAGACGGGACTGCCCCGAATTAGGGGGTGTCCCCCGTCATGATCCAGCCTGCCCCGTCTGGCTGTCATATTGTTATTAGCGACGCTCAGTCGACTAATAATTTACTCTAGTTTTAAGCCTGGCCGGGGGCTTTAAGTTCGCTTAAAGAACCCACAGGAAACGCCCGGTTGAGCAGTCTCGACCCTTAGTGGTCAACTGCGAGATGCCATACGTAACTAACTAACTAACTAATGAATTAGGGGGACTCGTTATGCTAGCTGTCGTACGGTAAAGACCCTCTGGTGTCTGCCGTAAATATAAAGCTGCTAAGGAGGTCCTATCATCCAAGTCTTTTTGGTTACAACTGTTAAACGGTACAGACAGACCATGAGTGGTGTCCCATGTCCGTAATTATTAAGTTGCTAAAAGTTATAATACGTCATTGGCTAAACCAATGTAAAACACCATGCTGCATAGCAGAAGTTCTGTGTAAAATGGATTCTCTTGGATCTGGTGAAAGATCTAACTACAATGTTCATGTAAGTTGATTGATAATATTATATCTTGGTTATTGTTGATAACTATGTTGTTCTGTATGTGTTAAATACGACTAATATTGCTCATGATATTGTGCAAATTCCTATCTATTGTTATAGTTGCTAACTTTGAGAAAAATGATCTATGATGATCTGATCTATATTTATAAGGTAATGTGATACCTAATTGAGACTGATCCTAATGTAAAAATGTATGGATAAAATACTAAAGTTCCCATGGAGTTTCTTGTCCGTTCTTCTCCATGTCTACCTAGTTTTGCGAACGGACAAATAGCTTTCTTAGATAAATAATTATTGGCAAGCCTAATTGAAATAATAAATACCTAGTCTTGTCTTTCTGTGCTTTTCTTCATGAAACCCTTTCCTTACACACCATGTTCATAACTAGGTTCATACACAGTAAATAACTAATAATCATCTTGACATACAAAGCTTTACCTATAAGGTTAGTGTACAATCCACTTTCTAACATCAGAAGTGGGATAGTGCTCCGTCTTACATAAAAGGTTTCTAATGAATATTATTTTGCTATTTTCATGATCAATGTTGGAGCAATCCGTGTTTTGCTGGAAGCCGATGGTGTCTGCGAGTCGTTGACTCAACCCTCACCATAACGATGACAACGTGCTACCATCTGAGAGCCAGCACAGTCCCTGCGGAGCTGCAAGTTGCTACAAAATCTTCAAAAAAACATCCCAAGAATTCAATGGAGCAGCGGTACCTACAAATTAACTAAAGTCGGTAATGCCTTTAGAGGCTCTGCTTTATTATTATTTAATCTAAGTTTTTGTAACCTATGTCTATAAAATAGAATTTTAAAACAAAAGTTTGTCAATAAAAGTTAAGCTTCAACTGGTATTTTAAAGACTTAAGAAGCAGGTTTTGTTATATGAAATTGACCAGTATTTTGCATAAAAGTATTCCTAAAGTACTTGCCTACTTAAATAAGAGTAAGTTGAAAGAACATTAATTACCTAAAATTGACTTGTGAAAATTCAAATTGAAGCTTAACTTATAAAATCAATAATTAATATCATCTGCTTACTGCTAAAACCAAGTAAATGCAATGACATAATGAGTTTGTAAAAGTGATATTTCACAAAAAATATACCTAACAGTATAACATAATAAATAATCTTATGGCTTAAATCAGTTGCAAAACAAAAAAAAATATATGGTTACTTAAATCTTTTTACATTTTATAATTTAAATAATAACATGGTAAATATTATTCTGAGGAAAGGTCATAAACTCATTATTGTTATGAACCTTGTAATATTTTGCTTATGAAGTTTTTAAAATAATTGAATTCAGCAGATCACTTTTTGTTAAAAACAGGTAAAACATATTAAATGAGCACCTTGCAATCTAAATTAAATTTTATAGTTATGGTTTTTACTAATAACAATAATAAAATCCAAAAGTAAGTACCTAAATCTTGTGCAACATTTTGCTTTAAGTTTTTTTTATTTATTGAATTTGAAATAGATCAAATTAAAACTTAAACTTTGAAAAGTCATTTACTAGAATTGACAATAACTGTACTTATTACTTTTTATCCGTAAGCAGACTTATAATTAATTCTAGTTCTCACAAAGATGAGACTGAATAGGATACAAGAGCAGACTGTATATGTGGTTACTATGTTATTTACCTACTAGATTATAATTAATTCTAGTTCTCACAAAGATGAGACTGAATAGGATACAAGAGCAGACTATATATGTGGTTACTATGTTAGTAACCTACTAGATTATAATTAAATCTAGTTCTCACAAAGATGAGACTGAATAGGATACAAGTTTTCACACAGGATGAAACTTGGCAAGAAAGGTTAAAATTGTAGTTCTCACAAAAATGAGGCTGACAATGGAATAAAAGTGTTCACATATGGATGAAACTTAGAAATAATAATTTGAGATTGTAGTTCTCACTAACATGAGGCTGACAATATTATAATGCAGGTTTTCACATAGGATGAAGCTGGGCATTATGGAGAGATTCTAGTGCTCACAAGGAGGCTAAGAATAAAATGCAAGTGTTCACATAGGATGCCGCTTGACATTAGAAAGAGATTCTAGTGCTCACATAGATGGGGCTGAGAACAAAATGCAAGTTTTCACATAGGATGGAGCTTAGCATCACATAAACAAAATGCAAGTATACACATATGATGATACATTGCATAATAAAGATTCTAATATTGTTTTGAGAATCTGTTAGTTAACAGAAATTGAACTGTGTCACAGAAATACTGATTTTAGATTCTGGTGTTCATAATGATACATTTTGAGGAAAATTGGAGAACTGATTAACATGAATAAAAACATTACATAGGTCAGTAGTAAAGCCAGAATTTAAAGTTTGTACTATGTCATAGAGTAAATGAATCATAATTATATTTTTCTTTTATCCGTTGTACTAATTATGTAAGAATTAGCAAACATTACATAACTTGTTGATAAACAAATATGTCCCAAGGTTAAAGGTTATTATTAATTATCTTTATTTAATTGTTTTTCACTTTCAAAGCGCTTACTGATAGTATGGTTAAAATAAACTTAATTTTGTCGGAACTGATGTTGTGGTTCTCTATAATTTTGATTTGGCTTATAACTTTTTACTACAACGTAGAGTACTTAGGTGCCAACTGAGTAACCATGTTATAATTTGGAATTAATTAACAGAAAATGTAATATGGATGATCAATACAGTTTGCACCAATATTGTCAGATTGACCGAGCGACGTGTTGTTTGGATTAGCTATACAATGAATACTAGTTGGTGTTTGATTCAATGGTTAGATAGATGGATTATTGTTTTTCGGTTGTTTTGTTAAAACTAAATATTACTCTGAAATAATTATTCATTTGATAATAATTTATACCGCAGGTTGACTATTTACTTGATACTATTCTTTCACACCAGCAGCAGACAAGGTGTCTAGATAAATAGTAATTGTTATTGGTTTAGTATAATCTAATTACCTAAACTAGAAAATTAACATAAAAAGTTGGAACATTTGAATCTGTCATTAAAAACTTATTATTATTCGTATTTGGTCTTGATAAGTCAGATAGTGTTTCTGTGTGCTAAGTACGTACTTCGTTAACGAAGTAATAATCAGAATAGCAGTGTTGGATTATGCATATTTATATAAATATTTATCAACTTTACACTAGTGTTTATAAAGATGAAACTCTTGTTACTACTTTGTTAGATTTTAGTGCACAAAAACGAAGTTTTAAGACTATGTTATTGTAAGTCCTTTGAGAGCAAAGTACTAATCAGTATGGCCGTGTTGGATTATTAACGATTGTTCGTATTTATGGAGAATAATTAAGTAATTGAATAGTTTATTGATAATCTTATTACGAACGTCAGTGTCACTCTGTCAGAATGAATGATGACAGTGACGTTCGGAAACGTTCCATTTCAGTAACATTTGAATAAACTTGATAAACGTAAATTAATGTTTCACGAATATAATAATTAATGTTATACTTATAATATAATATGATATTGATCCTATTAATCAAAACAAAGTCATAGAACGTCAGCTATCACTCTTCTCAGATTAAAGATGATAGTGACGTTCGGAAACGTTACATTTCAGTGATATTTTATTAAACGTAAATTAATGTTTTATATGTAGAAATGTACACATTGTTATTTGCATTTCTTTGATTGATATTTCATAGACAGATGTATTTTATATTAATTGTTTATATTGCGACTTAAAATACTCGTATTACCAACAACGATTGTAGAGTTGTCGCACAATAGACAATTATGGTGGCTACTGATAATCAAGTTTAGACTTTATTATAATAACAATACTGTAAATGAATAAGTAATAATTAATATGATACTAATAATGTTTCTCATGATTTTACATTGCAATTTCTATGTACCAAGTTATTTCTAAATAACTTGTAACAATAGTCACGACCTGTGATTGGCAGAAATAAATCATGACCCTTGATTGGTTGAAACTAATATCGTATCAGATCTTACTTCTAGATTATAAATAAACAATAACTGTATTCCTAAATGATCCCTTAATGTTTTAAAACAGTATCGCAATATATGATTTGTTAAGTAATACCTATTTTAGAAGTTATTTGGCAATTATGTATAACCATCTGTGATTGGTCTAAAATGGCGCCAAGAGGTGGGAATAGTTTGACTATAAAAGACGGGACTGCCCCGAATTAGGGGGACTCGTTATGCTAGCTGTCGTACGGTAAAGACCCTCTGGTGTCTGCCGTAAATATAAAGCTGCTAAGGAGGTCCTATCATCCAAGTCTTTTTGGTTACAACTGTTAAACGGTACAGACAGACCATGAGTGGTGTCCCATGTCCGTAATTATTAAGTTGCTAAAAGTTATAATACGTCATTGGCTAAACCAATGTAAAACACCATGCTGCATAGCAGAAGTTCTGTGTAAAATGGATTCTCTTGGATCTGGTGAAAGATCTAACTACAATGTTCATGTAAGTTGATTGATAATATTATATCTTGGTTATTGTTGATAACTATGTTGTTCTGTATGTGTTAAATACGACTAATATTGCTCATGATATTGTGCAAATTCCTATCTATTGTTATAGTTGCTAACTTTGAGAAAAATGATCTATGATGATCTGATCTATATTTATAAGGTAATGTGATACCTAATTGAGACTGATCCTAATGTAAAAATGTATGGATAAAATACTAAAGTTCCCATGGAGTTTCTTGTCCGTTCTTCTCCATGTCTACCTAGTTTTGCGAACGGACAAATAGCTTTCTTAGATAAATAATTATTGGCAAGCCTAATTGAAATAATAAATACCTAGTCTTGTCTTTCTGTGCTTTTCTTCATGAAACCCTTTCCTTACACACCATGTTCATAACTAGGTTCATACACAGTAAATAACTAATAATCATCTTGACATACAAAGCTTTTAATTAAGTGGATATATATGTATATATACCTATAAGGTTAGTGTACAATCCACTTTCTAACACATGCATATACTATCCAATTAGATATTATTATTATTTAGTCATTTAAAAAATATTTCTAATCCTAAAAGCTTTAAAACCCTAAAGAAACATACGTAAGTATATAAAAACTAGCACGGTTCTATTCTACAATTTTAATTTACCGTCAGGGGTCGAAACCATTTCTAACTTAACAAATTTTGAAGGGTTTTTTCAATGCCACCCCCGGGGGTGGGTCGCGGCCGCTTGAACAAATACGGGAAAGTAGCCAGAGGTCACTAATTCGATTCCCGGCTCACGTATACGTATAGAACAAATATATGTTGTGTGGTGAAGGGTTCGGGTAGATGGACTGTTTATTAATTTTTTAGGCCGAAAGTTCTTTTTTGTGTTTAATTTTGCGCAGGGTTTATTGCGTTTTCTAGGATGGTAGCGATGGTATTGATTTTGGAATTTAGGAGCAATATGCTCATCGCAATGGTTTTATTTGAATCTTTGTTTTCCTGTACAGTTTATGTATTATGATGCTCAATCAATCTGCCTAGCCTTTTCCCAACTATGTTGTGGTCGGCTTCCAGTCTAACAGGATGCAGCTGAATTCCAGATTTTACATAGAGCGACTGCCTATCTGACCTCCCCAGTTATTGGGGTAATACGATACCCCTTGGTAAGACTGGTTGTCAGACTTTCGGGCTTCTGACGACCCGTAACGACTGTCAAAGATCCACGAATGACAGCCGGGACCAACGGCTTAGCGTGCTTTCCGAGGCACGGAGGAGTCTCGCTATGTAGAGATGATCACCCATCCACTGAACAACCCCGGCAAGCGTAGCTTAACCTGATGGTTCGACCCGTGCGGCTGTTATTACCTAACCACTAGCTCCTCATGTATTATGATGCTATATGAAATGAAATGCACTTTTACACGTTAATATTTTTGGTAAATGTTTTAAAACTTTATGGCGCCGGCATTTCCTAGCTGACTGATCCCTCAGAAGCCGAAACAAACTCAGAGGTAGTTGTCCTTACATTATATTATCAGGATTTTATGTGAGTCCAACAATGCAGGGCCATGTCTGGAAGGGCCTTGTATAAACTTCCATTACTGAATTAAATGTGAAATTAAATGTCTCGCTGATGGTGACACGTGCGTTGGATCATTCGGTTCCCTACAAAAGGGTTGAGTTGGACGGTGCTGATCCACGCGTCATGCTCGTGAATGGGCGCCGTCAGTTGAGACTGACCAGAAAAAAAAAAAAAAAAAAAAAAAAAAAAAAGTCCTGGCAGATAAGAGATGCTCTTATCTGCCAGGACTTATTTTTTAATTTTATATTTTGACTTGGTTTTTTTTTTTTTTTTTTAGTTGCATTGTTCTCACATGTAGAAGCAATAAAAATAATGTACCCAGGATGTTGTATTACTTATCTTGATTTAAAACAGTGTCCGTGGAGTTTCTTGCCCGTTCTTCTCCATAGGGATCTACGTTTTGGAATGGGCAACTTCAACTTTCTGACTTACTAACCGACCCATTGACAATTCAAAAGTGCCTGTAATTGGTTTAATTGAAATAAATGCTTTGAGTTTGAGTTTGAATTTCCAAAGATTCTCATCTAAATTTATACTCAAAGTACCTACAGCATGTTCTTAACAGTTATTATTAGGTAACTGTTTGTATTTTTTTTATTACCGGCGTTACTGCTGAAACAACAAAACGGTCACCCATCCGAGGCAAACCTACATGTAAGACATCCTTAGATCATTTCACTTTTTAGGGTTCCGTACCTCAAAAGGAAAAACGGAACCCTTATAGGGTCACTCTTGTGTCTGTCTGTCCGTCTGTCACAGCCAATTTGCTCCGAATCTAATGGACCGATTAAGTTGAAATTTGGTACACATACGAACTTCTGTGACCCAAACACAGGTAAAGTAAATAAATGAATTTTGAATATGGGAGTCACTTTTGGGCAAATAACAAAATTTTAAAAAAGTTTTGCAAAGTACCGCCTGACATATCAAATGAAAGGGCTTACTATGAGGGTTTCAAATATATATTTGGTCAAAATAGTAAATTTTCGTCTATTTTCTTAAATAACTTTAAAAAAAATATTTAATCATTATAAAAACATATATATTTGAAACCCTCATAGTAAGCCCTTTCATTTGATATGTCAGACGGTTTTTTTTTAAAATTTTAGGCTCAGTAGTTTCGGAGATAAGGGGTTATCTCCGAAACTACTGAGCCTAAAATTTAAAAAAAAAATACAGAAAATAGGTTCTTTACCCGTAAATTACAGGAAAATCTATAAGAAGTCTGTGGTCTTAAAATAAAATGGTAAATCTCTCAATATTGTGAGTACAAACTTACAGTTACTGTTGGAATATATGAGAGAACATCTTTTTCAACTACAATGTTAAGTTTGTCCTTGGGATAAATTAATCCCAACTACGGAACCCTTCATTGTGCGTAGTGCGACACGCAGTTGGCCGGTTTTTTTTTTTTTGTTAAGTCTCTAACACAAGCAATTTCTTGTTTAAATTTTTTGTATGTAAATGCACTTTGTAATTGAAATATTTTTTATTATTTTTTATTTTTCCAATCAAATAAGTATGAAAATCTTTAGTCAAATGCTTTTCCCACCCATGAGACCCATTTTCCGAACTGTAACAATTGTTCTAACACCCGATTCCAGCTGATAATAAAACCCGCTCACACATCATCCATGTAAACTTATAATTCACTTTTACCGCTCGTATATAAGAGAATCCGAACAAAAAAACTTTATTGGCGTTTCAAACGACGCCTTAGGGCGACATCGATCGCGCACAACATGTACCGCTTTCTAATGTGTGGTGCGAGTCATGGGAGGTAATGGGGAGCGGAGCAGGAGTGGAGCGGGAGCGGGAAGGTTAGATGTAGGCGACTCTTCCACCGCAAGGAAGCGACTAGATAACTGAAAAAGAAACGTATAAAAGATTTTAGGTCGTATCATCTCGTGTATATTAGTTTTTTTTTTTTTAAATCCTTATTTATTTAAGAGATTTTTGTACACATATGCGACGATGTCAATCCCATCGTGCTTTTACAGATTATAACTTACTCTTAAATTAAATAAACTAATCTTAGTCTCACAGAACTTAACTTAATCTTATTTATTATTTATTTAATAAAAAAGTATATAATATTTTTGCCGCTTCAGAAGTAGGCTTAGCTAAAATGCCATGGAACATTCCAACATCCATTACCGACAGTTTCAAAGAGTTAAGAAGTGTAATTCTTTTGTTTGTATATCGGACACATTCCACCAAAACATGCTGTACATCTTCTTTTTTACCACACACCTCACAGTTAGTTTTTTTGCATGAGATTTTTGCATGAGAAAAGCAAAGTTGTTTAGCGGTCCTGACCTCAAACGATGCGCAGCAACAATTTGACAGCGACTCATTTGTGACCCGAAGAACCAAGGTATGTGAGGAGGCTCACTCTGTATACTTTTATACCAGGTATATTAGTTTGTCACTGACTGTTCACACCGCCATTGCCTGGCCAGTACTCGTTTGCCGCAGTGACAAGAGCCAAAAAGATAACAAAAAAATAAAAAATAAAAAAAAATACTCCCATTACTCTTTATAAAGAAAACATACTCCCTTAGTTTTCCCCTTGTCTTTCCTTCTAACATAACTCTCCACTATTCCACTAATTGAGAAAGTTTGAAGGTGCTTGAATGTTTTCGATGATTGACTTTAAAGAGTACAGGCTGATTTACTGAGCTGGCGCCGAGAACTGACTCTCACTGTTTGACTTCAAATCAATCTACATGAAGACAGTAACGGGTCAGTGTTGACTTGGTTCGAGTTTGGACAGCTACTGGTTCTGTGCACAGATTAATACAGATGGGACACTGCTCAAAATCATTTAAATAAAAAGCGGCTCTTGCTACGACACAATAAAATGCAATTTAGGTCGCACAACGCTTCATTACCTACAGTTATAGGTATTCACCTA
Source organism: Cosmia pyralina (assembly GCA_946251885.1). Taxonomy (NCBI): domain Eukaryota; kingdom Metazoa; phylum Arthropoda; class Insecta; order Lepidoptera; family Noctuidae; genus Cosmia; species Cosmia pyralina. Next base: position 1,938,649 of record OX276354.1, read on the forward strand.
TAAGTTGCCTCTCTTTCTACCGCGTAATTCTTATACCTGCTGACTCGTTAGGGTTGTCTTCTTTTACGACGCGACGCGTGAGTGAGTATCGAACTAACGTGCGAGCCGGCCGGTGCGCGGCAGCCCACACTGAATTCACCCAGTGAGATGAGCCCGCCGCGTACTTGTAGCTTCATACCTAAACTGCGGAGTGTCTCATCTGTATTAATCTGTGCTCCGTGTAAATCAGCCTTAAAAGAGTGAAATTAAATATATAAAATCAGTTCTAGTACTAATTCCGAACAAGTGAAAAATAACTTTATTTTTTTATAGTTTCATTTGTTGCCACCGACTTCCTAAATTCAGTTATTTTTCACTTAGTACCTAGTGTTTTTAGAAATCCGTACCAAAATAATAAAGAGGAAACATTATGGTACGACTCAGTCTGTCTGTGTCCGTCTGTCACAGCTGGATATCTCAAGAACTACTATCGCTATCAACTTGAAATTTAAAATAGTTTTAGATGACGTTTGCCTAAAAAAAATATTTCTTTCTTATTTGCAATTTTTTTTTTTGCAACAGGGACTGAAAGGGGGTCTTAAAAATTCGAAGCGGGGTTACCAGGGCATGTGGGGTATCATATAAAAGAGCGCTGTTTGCACATTCTCAAACATATTATTTCTTTTTTAGGCCGCATAGTTTTCGAATTTTGATGAAAAATGTAACCCCCTTATCTCCGAAGTTTGCTTAGAGAAAAATCTGAAATGATTCTATGTGATAGAAGTGTATGTAAAGATTACAGGAAAAATAAAACGATGTCTCTACGATGTGTCACACTTTTTCAGAAATCATCAACCAAAATTACATATATGATGGTACGGAACCCTCGATGCGCGAGTCCGACTCGCTCTTGACCAGTTTTTTTTTTTTTTGTAAAAACTTACCTACCCTATACAAATTCGTATACCACTATCTGCTGTGTAAATAACAGTGACAGGAAGTTACTATACCTAACGTCAAATAAATCTGATTTAAAGGTCATTGACCTGCATACATTAATTCAAATACGTAATTCCAAAAACAGAATTAATGACATAAACTTGTCCCGAAATGACCTTTATTGTGATCCTTGACTTTTTCTAGTAATAAAAAACGATTCATAATGTATTGTCAGGGTACCTACTCGAAGAAATTAAGAAAAGAGCAATGAACTTTATTTCAGATTTAAGTGGCCGTCACCATATAACGAATTAAAACTCCACTCACCACACAAACTCATCCACTTTCCGCTTTCGCCTTGCACCAATCCCTAGATATGTGAACCAACCCCTATCTAAAATCGTTTGGAAATAAAACGCGCATAGAGATCTCCTGTAGGAATTAACTGGGGTAAGCAGAGGCCGCAACTAATATATGGAGATTTAGTAAAGGTAGCTACTGGCCTTTTTACTGACCAGGGTTTGCACTGGAATAGAGGCTCAATTTGCCTAGCCTTTTACCAAGTATGTTGGGGTCGACATCCAGTCTAACCGGATGCAGCTGAATACCAGTATTTTACATGGAGCGACTGCATGTCTGACCTCCACAATCCAGTTACTGCATGGGTAATACGATACCCCTTGGTAAGACTTGTTGTCAGACTTTCGGGCTTCTGACGACCCGTAACGACTGTCAAAGATCCACAAATAACAGCCGGGACCAACGACTTAACGTACTTTCCGAGGCACGGAGGGGTCTCGGTATATAAATATGGTCACCCATCCACGGACCAACCCCGGCAAGCGTAGCTTAACCTGATGGATCGACCCGTGCGGCTGTTATTACTTAACCACGAGCTCCTGGAACGGAGCTACTGGAATAGAGGCTGTCGGAGCAAAATAATGAGTTAGGGTTATTTATATGTTTATAACCAATGAAAAAAAGAAAAAAATAAGAAAAAAGAGATAAGTAAAAAGAGTTAGATACTCGTAGGTTATACACGCTCCGCAAGTGGCACGTCAAAATCTGGCTAATTAGCCACATTTTCGTCGTCTTGTCTCTTTTTCGCTCCCGATAATTACGACATGCCGTCCTACTTCCACTTGTCATCTAATAGTTCGACATAGTGCCGTTTTTGAACATCGAATGTTTGGTAGGCAACCTATCTACATCTTTTTACTTATAATATCATTGTTTATAACCCTTTTCTAAAAAGATAACGATCATTATAAAAATTATGAAGAGAAACAATACGATTTTTGGTATATAACACAGTTTTTAAATTGTTTCAAGAGCTTTCTTTTTATCGTAACAACAATCATTGTTTAACAAAAAGCAAGCTTAATTAACTCCTAATAAGGGTCCGTTCACACAGACCGGCTCGGAGAGCATCGGCGCGCATTTTTCTTTTCACACAGACCGGATCGTATGCGCTTGGAGTTGGTCGGAGCGGAGCCGTCAACTATTTCACATAGACCGGCTGGAAGCGACCTGAAAGCGGATGCGCTCGGAGCCGGTCGGATGCGCTCGCAGCCGGTCGGAATCGCTCGCAGCCGGTCGGATACGCTCGCAGCCCGTCGGATGCGCTCGCAACCGGTCGGATGCACTTGAAGCCGGTCGGATGCGCTCGGAGCCGGCTTTCGCTTGGTCGTTGAAAGGATTGTGCTATCAAAATGGCGGTGGGCGTGGAGAAGCGCGGACGCAATCGGAACCGATCGGCTGCGCGAGCGAGAAAGAGCACGCAATCGGAGCCGATCGGCTGCGCGAGCGAGAAAGAGCACGTAATCGGAACCGATCGGCTGCGCGAGCGTTAAAGAGCATGCAATCGGAGCCAAACGGCTGCACGATCGAGAGAAATTACGCGATCGGAGCCGGTAAGCTCCTCTTATTATTTCACACCAAGCGCCTTCAAGCATTCTTAATCACAAAAGGAGTGCACATGCAAAAATAAACCTTAATACAAATACTAAAAACTCTGTTTTCAACGTGATAAGAATCTGCTCTCCTCTCCGAGCCGGTCTGTGTGAACGGACCCTAAGGGTTGTTAAAGAACAACAACGAAGCTCTTGAAGTGTCAACAACTCAACGGTTTAGCACTTGGACTAGGTACAGATCGAGACTTGAACCTAATTTCACTATACTTTTTTTTTGTATCTACCTTTACTCATGTTTGGACAAATAGAATTATCTTATCTTAGGAATACCGAAAAATCTTAACAAAAAGGTCAACTTCAAATTCAAATAGCAATCAAAGCAATTCGATTTGTTAATTTAGAGATAAATACAAAATTATGACCACTTTTGGGTACTTTCCTAAATCAATTAAATTTCTTTATATAGGGTGACTGGTAATTAGTGACCGATACATAAACACATGATTGTGCTAATGATAACAAATAACTTTTACTATGAGACCAAACTTGAAATCGCGAAAAAAAAAAATCAGCTGCTCCCCTACATTTTGACGAGTTATGCGAACATGAATGTATGTGACCGTTGACTTTTGGACCACAAGCCCCTCACCATAGGCCCTATAACATAATCAGCAAAATGGGAGTATTTCAAACACCTCTGCCTCCCCTCGGGGAATACACACACGCGTGATATTAAGTACGTTATTAATAAATAATTTAATCTAACCCAAAAATATTTGTAAACAACATACCCTTAACGACATAGGCATAACTTTTAGAAAATGCCAAATATTTCGAAAGGCTTATATTACCGAATGCCAGCCCTGAGCGGATGGTATATTAATGCTTACATAATGTGTAGCGTTATTTTTCTAAATTGCCAGTTTGTGCTCGTTTAATCGAGCATATATTTTTGCTCGGGGATTTTTAATGGTATTTACGAGTATGTTGGAGTTGCTGATAATGTGGTGTAATAGGTTAGTACTTTTAATCGTAGTTAGGCAGATGAGCTAAACGTTTGATTATGAACTGGGATTTCAGCAGAACGAAACGTTTTAAAGCTTGTCATACCTACATAAGGATACTTGCATAAAGCTACGGACAGACGTGTTCAATAATAGCACGAAAGCATGTCATTATTGAGCAAATGCTACTTAGTAGCATCTGTGTTAAAACATTGCTGGTAATGAGTGTGCTTATTTCGAGTATGCTCAAAAATCAACAGTCGTTTAATTTTCGAGCATGCTACCTGAGGCTCCGCGTTTCTGAACAGGGTGTGCTTATGAGCATATTATTCTTGCGCGTTGATCCAGTCCGCGGTAGGTGTACAGCAATACGATTATTTTGTTGAGTTCTGTACGGATAGAACTGACACTATTATAACTTTGTACGTTTAGGGAACTACTGTTTTGATTTGTAATTTCTTGCAAAGCTTCCATTTTCCCCGAGAGCAAGAGCATGCATAGCACATGTGCATAGCATGTGTGTCCAATTTATTGTTTGCTTTGAGCACGCTTATTTAGGAGTATGCTTAAAACTATCATGCTTATTTCTAGCAAAATGTGAACAGCTGCAGAGCATGCTAATTTTAAGCATGCTTTTTTTATTAGCATGTGTGTCAGTACCTTTAAGCAGCGCGTTTTTCGTTACAGAACGCTGCAGCTTGATCTACGGAAAGAAACGGTTAAATGTTTTACCTGTTTCTATAAGTGTGTGAGCGTTTGTTATTACGGGGCTATTTTACCCACACCGATCGGTACCAACTTGTCTGTACCTCTCTTGCAAGCATCCGGTTGCATGGAAGCAGTAGAAATTAAGAGGATACGTCGATAATTTTGTGTTTTTAAAATTACTATAAAACCAAATGTATATGTTTAAATCATTTGGATTTTACTTAGATGTTATTTGACTATATCGTCTACTTCTGTGTTCTGTAATTGATTTAAATACAGCATTTTGTCATAAATCTACAATTAAACGAAGCGCGTTCAATTCCGGTGCGCGTGAGAGTCTTCTATCTCTCTCGCGTCTAACTAGACAGCCATAACGCCGTTTCACTTACACACAGAGTAGCACCACGCTTCGAGGTAGGGCCTTAATAGGAAAAATCTATCGTAAGTGTAAATCTTGTTGGTTGGCTAATCTATTTACAAAGCTATATAAGAAAGAAAGACAAGTTAATGATGAATTGTTGATTTGTTGTTGATTATTTTTGTTGTTGTATATAAGCCATACCTGTTACCAGTGTACTTACATGTCCTGCCTATACAAACAAAGGGAAATAAAAGAAAAAAAAAAGGAAAGAAAAAAGAGCAAAGCAAAGGGAAAAGAGTGACTGCAGTAATTAAATGTAATCTTACTAAATTAACAGATATTTAAAGCTTTTTTAGATTTGGTAGCTAAATTAATTTCTGAGATAGCATTATCTAAGAAATCAATTTAGCTGTCATGGATTTAAATGCTTTAACTCATTATCTTAAACAGTTACACCTGAGATAAAACAATAATTATTATTAAAAAAAAACCTTTACCTTTTTTTTTTTTTTTTTTCATCTCAATTAATAATTGCATAATGAAAAATGGATTCTAACTATAAGTTTTTAATTTACTGAAGTTATAAACATAAATAATATAAAAAACGTTTTTACAAAAATAACAACGGACTTCCAAAAAAAACACTATAGAATAGAATAGAATAGAATATTTTTATTTCAGACCGGAGTCCATAGGGTTAGTAACAATTTTAACTTAAATTCTAGTGTTAGTAGGTTACAGACACATAAAAATATACAATTAAATTTCGGCATGGAGACGCATCCACCTCCGCAACATCGGGGAATCCCACCGATCTACGAATACACTGAGAATACTGTTGGTGCCGCCGCGAACACGAGACATCAGGGATGCACATCTGTTCCTAATAATAGCGGCAAAACCATCAATATTATTATCTGCAAACATCCCTGACGCACTACATCGCCACGGCAGCCGCAGCAGCACCCTCAGTGCATTATTATATTGAACGCGTAGGTCGCTGTATGCCCTCTGAGTGAAGTTGACCCACAGGCTGCACGTGTAGAAAGACTGACAGTAAGCTTTGAAAAGCGTTACTTTAACTGGCTTCGTACAACGCGCAAACCTGCGGGCCAACATGTTACAACGGACAGCCAGCGACCTACGTTCCCTTTCAATGTCACAATTATCTTTAAGGTCTTCAGTGACCCAGTGGCCTAGATATTTAAATTTGTCCACCCTTCGCAGTGGTTCTCCACAAAGCACTACGTCTGGGATACATGGATATGACAGACTGCCAGCTTTAAAAACCATTAGTTCGCTCTTAGCGACGTTATATTTGAGCCCATGAGTCACCGCATAGTTTTCGCAAATAGCGATCAGTCGCCTCAGAGCACCGATTGATGGGCTCAGCAACACCATGTCGTCCGCATAGCTAATATTATTAATGCACACCCCGTCAATATGACATCCAACATTGGTGCTGCTGAGCTCAAGGATCAGCTTCATGTATAGGTTGAAGAGCCGTGGAGAGCTGAGCCCCCTTGCCTCACCCCGCACTCCAACCGATACACGTCCGAGTGCGAACCATTCCACTTGACGCTATTGCTTTGACTACTGTACCAGTACTTAAATATTGACACTATTTCAGATGGTAACTTAGTTTCACATTCTAGCTTACGCCACAAAACATCATAACAAACAAGATCAAATGCCCGTGAGAGATCCAGAAAACTAGCAAAAATAGGCGTCTTCCTGTTCGTGTAGTATTGAACAGTCTGCTTGAGGCAAAAGATTGCACTCTCAGTTGACAGCCCAGGCTTAAAACCGAACTGGGCGTCATGTAATTCAAGGTGATTAGCCAATTGCTTATCAAGCAGCCTATCCAACACTTTTGCTGTGACAGTAGCCAAAGAAATGGGCCTATAATTGGAGATGTCAGAGACATCCCCTGTTTTATTTTTCACAATAGGCACTACCACTGTATACATAACATCTTCCGGTAAGTAACCGTGACTAACGCACAGGTTAAAAAGTAAAGCTAGCACACGCGGCAAGTGTCGCCCCGCATACCTCAGGTGCTCGATGCTGAGGCCATCATGACCCGGGGATTTACCCCTCTCCATTTTATTTATGATGGCTGATATTTCTTGTGTACTATAAAGTGAAAAATAATTTTAATTTCGGAAATCAGTGTCTTTGGTTTTGTAATTTCGTTTTTTGCCACCGACTTCCTAAATTAAAGTTATTTTTAACTTTGTAGTGTTTGTTTCGGAAGTCGGTTGTATTTTTTTGTAAAAAAGTTTTTATTTTTCTCTTTTTAGTTGTGCTACCTACCCCATACAAATTCTAATACCACTACCTGCAAAAGAAACTAGAACATCATCACATAAAAAGTGAGGAAAAATACGTATTATTGAAGCAAAATTAATACATTTTTTAAGGGACCAACATTGAGGACAATTTTTTTTTAAATCGGACGACCCTGTAAAAGTTATGCGTGGTAATACATAAAAAAAATATATACATATTACGTGTCGAATTGAGAACCTCCTCCTTTTTTTCGTCGGTTAAAAAACTCAAAAGACAAAACCACCATTCTTTAAACAAAAAACTTAAAATATGAAGCATCTTTCGATATCCTTTAAATAATTCAACTTTGTTCTGCCGTAAGAAATGTGGCAGGAATACTAATATCAATAGGAGGAAGGGTCGAATGTGGGTTAGGGGGATTTTTATAGACAGCCATGCTATCAATTTGAAGTATTGATAGTTTTTGAGTACGTGGAGATGTGAGTATGTGTTTTAGAAATGTGAGTTTTTTTTTTTACGTGTAACATCTTTCCTCTCTCTTATGTGGGAGTGATTTCGTGAAAAGGGACGGAAGCATGTAACAGGAAGTGAAAATATTTTTCCGAAAGTTTTAAGTGACAGATTGAAATGTTGCCGTCCTTTATGTTGCTTATTTTTATTTTCTATTTTTAATTTATTTATATATATTGCTTATTTGGTATGGATCTATAAAGCACTTTACCAAGGTGAGATGTCAGATATTACTCATCATATGTGACTACTGCAAGGCTCGCTCGTTTTTTGATTAGATAGATATTTTTGGGGCTCTTCTTTTAATTTCTACATATCCCCATTCAACTAAGTCCAACACCTAAACTTATTATAAAGTTAAAAATAATAATAATAAGAAATACATATTATCTCCGGTTGTTCTCGTCTGGCTAACGGCGAGTACTTGCACAGGCATAACCAAGTAGCTAGGATTATCCACCAGCAACTTGCTTTGAAATATAAACTAGTCGATTCTGAGGTACCATACTACAAGTATGTGCCCGACCCAGTTCTCGAAAATGACCATGTCACTTTGTACTGGGATCGGTCTATCATTACTGACAGGACTATTGTCGCCAATAAGCCTGATATAGTAGTGATAGATCGGTTAGTGCGCCACGCAATGATAGTCGATGTTACCATTCCACATGACGAGAACCTCGTGAAAGCTGAGAAAGAGAAACAAATAAAATATCTCGACTTAGCTCACGAGGTTGTTGATATGTGGAATGTGAGCTCGGCTGTCATTGTGCCGATTGTCGTAACGGCCAATGGCCTGATAGCCGAAAGCCTCGAACAACACCTCTCGAGGCTATCATTAGGCGGTTGGATCAAGGGCCTGATTCAGAAGGCAGTACTCCTTGATACGGCTCGCATTGTGAGAAGGTTCCTGTCTCTGCAGCCCTAACCACCGGTAGCTTGGACCCTGCTCCCGACACCGGCGGACCACTATTTTTTTATATTTTTAAATGTTTTTTTTATATCCTTTTTTTAAGAAATATTTAAAAATGTAAATAGGTAAGAAATAAAATAAATAAACGACATAATAATAATAAATAAATATCTTTATTTCCCAAAACATACTACATATAATTGTGATTGTAGTTTACAACTATGAAGATATGTGATTTACATAATAACATCTAAACGCTGCAAAATCTGTACACAAAAGATTAAACTCTGTCTCTTAAACTAGGGTATCCTGTATCTTAAGAGACAGTGTCTCACAATGAGGTTCCAATTAATATAGTTACGAGTATGTGTGAGTGGACTGTGTCAGTATTTCATCAGAAGGGGGAAAAAAAAAAAAAGAAAAATGTTTTAATTTACATCTGCTATTAAATTATGTATGAGTATGAAAGAGAACAAAAGGTGAAGGTGAAAGAATGTGATTGTTGGTGTGTATAGGTGTTTATGTGTGAGTATGTATGAGTAGGTGATGAGGTGTTTGGAGTGTAAGTGAGTAGGGGAGTTGTATTATATTCAAGTGTGTTTGGTTGCGAGGAAAGAGTATTCATGCACGCATGCATAAAGTTGGGTGAGTACTTATTAGGCGATGTAGGTAAGTAAAGTCTCCGTTGCAGCATAGTCCTGTTTAAGAAGCCATTCCGTCACTTTTAATTTTAGGTTGTGTTTGTTGAGGTCTAAGATATTCAGTTTTTTATGAATCTTTTTGTAAATGTAAGCGCTAATTACGTAATACTGATGCTGTGCGAACGAGGTCCTGTGTTGGGTGCCGGAGGGAAGGTTTGTACGCTTGGTTGGGTTAGACGGGGGAAGGCTGCTATGTTTCCTAAGGACAGATTGAAGCACAAAGAGCTGACGAACTGTAAGAACCTTGCAGTCCGCGTACAGTTGAGTTGTTGGGTATCTATGGGGCTTCTTAGCCATTACTTTTAGTACTGCTCTTTGTGCTCTCTCTGCCTTCAAAGTTAAAGTATATACAGTGAACCTAGCTCTACAAAACTTGGGTCTTATTCGGTATGAAAATCGGCAATAGAGATGATGACTAAAATATTTTTAGTCCGTCACGTAGATTAAAAAATATTGAACACGTCTTTTTTCTTTTTTTACTTAATCAAAACATTACGACGGTAACATTGAGTTTTAGAATTATGGCATGACGTCACACCTACTTAGCTAGATTTTATTCGTAGAAGTGACGTAGAGCCCCCACTCCCCAACTTTAATGCGTGTTATCTAAGTATTTTTTTTAATAAATGATAAAGCAAAAAATACTTGTCTAATATTTTTTTAATAACTGACTGACGGACTAAATAGAATTTCTTTTTTTACCCAGGCATCATCCCTATGCATGTGGCTTATGCATTAGTTTCAGGGTGGCTTTATTTGTGCATCATTTATCTTCAGGCGAAGAACAGCTTGGGTCAGGAATAAGTGGAGGGAAATAAAGGAGGCCTGTGTCGCAGACAGCCTGACCTGGTAGCTGATAATTGATAAAAACGTTGTGTCAGGTTGTTATTAGTATGTTATTATTAGTTATTTATTAGTTAATGTTATTAGTTAGTATTACTTGTATGTATGGTCACAGGAATATTTTATTTTTAACCGACGAAAAAAAGGAGGAGATTCTCAAGTCGACACGTATAACTTTACACCTAACTTTACGCATAACGCGTTTTTTAACTTGTACGCCTAACTTTTTACAGAGTTGTCTGATTTGAAAGATTTTTATTTTATTCGGAAAGATACACCTCGAAATTGGTTCCATGTAAAATGATTTTATTAATTTTCTGGGGTAGTTTTTGAGTTAGCTTCAATCATACGCATTTCTTTCCCACTTTTTATGTGGATGATGTTCTAATTTCTTTTGCAAGTAGGTTGGTATTTGAATTTGTGTGGAATAATACAACTAAAAAGTGGAAAATAAATACTTTTTACAAAAATAACAACCGACTTCCGAAACAAACACTACAAAGTTAAAAATAACTTTAATTTAGGAAGTCGGTGGCAAAAATCGAAATTACAAAACCAAAGACACTGATTTCCGAAATTAAAATTATTTTTCACTTTATAGTGTTTTTTTGGAAGTCCGTTGTTATTTTTGTAAAAATGTTTTTTTATATTATTAAAAACATTATTTTACTAAAAGGTAACATAACTAAAACTATTAAAAAACTAAAATATGGCGTCGAAAAATTCTTCCGCATCGCTGTCGACTGGTAAAGTACCCAAGAGACTGGCGGCATTGCCACGTTGTATGGCAATGCTAAGCCGCTGGCCAAGGTAAAAGCCAGCCCTTGGATCACGGCAAGTGTCAACCAGCCGTTTGGAGATTTCGTTGAACAAACTATGTGCACTCGGACCCCACGGCCCAAGGGTTTCAACCCCAAACGGCTCAAAAATATAATTACCGATAAGGTTATTATACTTCCGCCGCTTGAGGTTTTCCGCAGCGGCAGCAGCAGTGCCAGCACAGCACGCAGAGCCAGGAAGATGGGATGGCGCAAGAGTATCGACACACGTTGCGTCCCACACTAAAGGCCTTCCCAACTTCCATGGAAATAAAGACATGCCGTCCGGTCTCTTGCCATCGTCGCGTGCCAAGCCATTGGGTTCTAATTGGTTTATATTATTTATTTTTATAACTTCAGTAAATAAAAAACTTATAGGATCCATTTTTCATTATGCAGTTATTAATTGAGATGGTAGCAAGATTGTTGCTTAATTTTTGCACTAGCTGAAAGACCTCAGGTTCGATTGCAAGCTAACTTTTCTGCTTAACACAGTCACACATACGAGTACACATTGTACTTACATAAGATATAGCACACAATAAAGCAATGTAGGTAGGTGCTATAGGTATTCAGGACCCAAAACAATACCAAAAAAATAACAAATACAACCAAACCACCATATCATACTAACCATACCATATTCAACCAAATTCTTGATTCAACAAAAAATCAATCTGACTAGCCTTTTCCCAACTATGTTGGGGTTGACTTTCAGTCTAACCGGATACAGCTGAATACCAGTATTTTACATGGAGCGACTGCCTATCTGACCTCCACAACCCAGTGACTGGGTAATACGATACCCCTTGGTAAGACTGGTTGTCAGACTTTCGGGCTTCTGACGACCCGTAACGACTGTTAAAGATCCACGAATTACAGCCGGGACCATCGGCTTAACGTGCTTTCCGAGGCACGGAGGAGTCTCGTTATGTAAAGACAACCCCGGCAAGCATAGCTTAACCTGATGGATCGACCCGTGCGGCTGTTATTACTTAGCCACGAGCTCCTAAAAATACATAACCTTCTCCATTATTAAAGTTGGTTCAAAAGCACTCTACCTATCCCCCAAAACCAATTATACCTCGCTTTTCCTTCCTAAAAATGAGAGAGAGAGAGACAGAATATAAAATACTCGTAGTTTTAGCTAATCCGTGATGTGTTCCGGGCGACATTTTAAATTCGGGAGGGTTGTGGTACCCGCGTTTTTAAGCGGGGTGGCACAAACAATTGAAAATAATTTATCACTGCTTCGCTGTTGCAGTTTGTAATTAAAACTAATATTTTATTTAGTTATTTGGTTTCCGAGTTGAACAAAGATAAGTAAAGTGAAAGTTAGCAACATGTCAACTATAAAAACTTTTTTACAAAAAAATACAACCGACTTCCAAAAACAACACTACAAAGTGAAAAATAACTTTAATTTCGAAAGTCGGTGTCTAGTTAAATGTATTTTCGTTTTTTGCCACCGACTTCCGAAATTAAAGTTATTTTTCACTTTGTAGTGTTGTTTTTGGAAGTCGGTTGTATTTTTTTGTAAAAAAGTTTTTATTTTTCCCTTTTTAGTTGTGTACCTACCCCACACAAATTGTAATACCACTACCTGCAAAACAAACTAGAACATCATCCATATAAAAGTGAGGACAAAATACGTATTATTGAAGCTAACTCAAAAACTACCAAAGCAAAGTTAAAAAAATAAAATAAAAAAGGTTCCGACGAATTGAGAACCTCCTCCTTTTTGAAGTCGGTTAAAAATAGAGATATCAAGATATCAACTACTATCTTGTATATAAGTATTTTAATGTTAATAACAAAACTCACTACAAGAGCCACAAAAAATAATTTAGGTTAATTTATGGACTAAAATAGACCAGAAAAAACATAAGCAATAAACATAGACCCTTTTCATTCAGTAGCGTTTTTTAAATTAAATTAATAACCCTCCTGTTAGGCTTTGCCGCAGTTGGGTAAAATACATGGACACATAAAAAATACGGTATTTCACAATCAAATCTTCTGCAAGGAAAGATATAAGTTAGTATTTTTTCAGCTAGAAGGATTTAAGAATAATATGTATTTTTAATCAAATATCAATGTTGGATTGTCTTGGTGGCCCAGTGGTCTCGCCTGGCCTCTCATGCACAAGGTTGTGGGTTCAAATCCGGGCAAGTCCCAATGTGATTTTTTTCAATTAATTTGTACTTTCTGATTTTATCTTGGATATTACTGACACCGATGAAGGAAAATATCGTGAGGAAACCCAGACTTGATCGCCCACCTGTCTTGAGTAAGCGTGGTGATCAATGCTCGTGCCTTCTCTGTATGAGAAGAGGCCTTTGTCCAGCAGTGGGACAGTAATAGACTGGTGTTATTATTATTTATCAATATTAACATTACATAGTATCACTTGAGTACGTGTTACAACCAGCACCCTTAATAACTTATGAAATAACTTGTTTAAAAAAGAAGTGATACAAGCACACACATACTTCAATTTAACAATAACAACAAGAACAAGAACAAGCAGAACAAGTGCTTTTAAACTAAAGTTACCAGTTTTTTTGTTTGAAAAATTAACTGGAACCGTGTAGGTATAAATAACCCTGCCATCTGCCTTCAAAGTAAAAGTGAACAAGCATCTTCTGGGCACGCTCGTTACATCATAGACCTCATCCATCGCTTTCGATCAGGCGTGATCGAGGCCACGAGGCCAATTCAAGAAAATAGAAAAAAAAACTATGCCATTTCACGGTATAGCGAACACTTGTATAGTTTAACATTGCTATCAAAACCCAAAAACCACATCATTCGAGGCATTGTTTCACCCCTTCAGTCTTAAGGGGGATCTTTCAAGACACCCCTCTTAACGGCGCGGCGGTTCACCATAAGTCGTATTTACACAACTATGGAGGCAAACTAAAGACTTTACAGTATGGTGGCTTTTAAGCCACAAAGATTATCACAATAATCACACTTATATTATAAAGGCGAAAGTTTGTGAGTGTGTTTGTTTGTGTGTATGTGTGTGTGTGTGTTGTGTGTGTGTGTGTGTGTGTGTGTATGTGTGTGTGAGTGTGTGTGTGTGTGTGTGTGTGTATGTTTGTTCACTCGCTTGAGCGTGAAGAAGTAACAAACATACAAACACACCCCCACCACACACAAGCACAAACTTTCGCCTTTATAATATTAGTGTGATTGATGTAATTTTGCAATGCAAGATACTCGTAGTAACCCGTTCTGCTGGTGACAGTTTTAGTAACTATTTGAAAGGATTACGGGTAGCCAGAAGCCCAAAAGCTGGACAATTATTCTTACCAAGCGATATCATGTTACCCAGTAACTGGGTTGTGGAGGTCAGACAGGCAATCGCTTCATGTAAAATACTACTATTCAGCTGCATCCGGTTCGACTGGAAGCCGACCCCAACATAGTTAGGAAAAGGCAGGCAGATTGATTGATTGAACCAAATGTCGAAAGTAGTGATTGTGAGATAGTATTGAATCGAGAAAAACTAGAATTTGTAGATAAAACCGTTTTCCTGGAGATCACGCTCGACTCCTAACCTAAGGTCCTCAATTGACATTACTTGCAGGACAACTAAGTTCAGCAGCATATGCTGTCAGAAAAATCCATTTGAAATAAATGGTTTGAGTTACTGGAAAACACAGAATATTAAAATTATTTTATTTTTGAAAAACTACGAAGTAGTGATCTTCTCGTCAGTATTGTCACCTCAAAAGACACTGCTGACCATTCGGACTCATCCTACCACCATGAGTTTCTTCTCTGATATTGACATAGCTAGTATCTGTGCGAAAAAAACGTGTTATCTCGAAAAATGCAATTTTACACGAAGCGTTATAAAAATGTATGGATGTATGTCTGAAATAAAGATATATTATTATTATTATAAACCTAAACTTTAAAAAAAATATTATATATTATTAACATATTATTTTACTTTAAATGAGTTATCCTAATAAACTTTTAAAAATTACACAAAAAGATTCTACAATCGAATATTCAATTATCGAACAATAATAATTAAAAAAACACCTTTTCCGAGATATCACGTGTTTCTCGCAAAGAGGCGAGCTCATTGTGGTTTAAGAAAGAGATGGCTGTGAGTTACCTAATACGTATGAATACCAACCGGTCTATTCTGTAAAAAATTAACCGTGAAAACTTAGGTGAAGTGAGATGTCATTCCACCTCATGCTAGGGATTGACACTAATGGCAGTTCACTTCAAACTCACTTCACGGTGAGATTTTTACTGAATAGATCAGCTGTTTCTCTCAGTCGTAAAAGACTCACTATAGTACCTCCTACCCCGTAATGCTATTCCTAACCCGCTAATGCAAGCAGGCACTAGGCCGCATGCCAAAAACGTAACGTAACACGAAACAAAAATATAAAACGACGAAAGGGTAAAACAACACACTAATGATTCGTATTTCGCAAACGGTTTTAATGCGTGCCTTCGGACATATTTAAAACACAAAGTTTTCCGTACCCTCGACCCCTAGCCCCCCTTCCCCCCACATTTCGGTAGTTAGCAAGCGGGCAAAAGAGAAAACAGATCCCTCTCGGTGGGGTAAAAAATACGTAGTTTTAGCTAATCTGCGTCGAGGCCCGCGCGGCATTTTTAAACTCGGGTGGGGTGGTTTTAGGCATTTTAACACTGTACAAAAATGTAGGGGGTGAGTGGGGGCGCGTGTGTGGAATCGGACTTATGTGGGAATCTATTTATGTGATGTACCCCCCTCGCGTTAATATCGGTTGCTATGGCAACGGGTAGATTACTGCATCGCATCTACTCGATTTTTCGCCGCTTTTTCTGTTGTAATCAAATGAGGTGCGACGCGTGTATGTGGGGGTGTGATGAGGGGGTGTGTGGGGGTGTCGTGAGGGGGTGACACGCGTGTACTCAATTATCCGCAGTGAATCAATAGCGGCGAGATGAGGGTAGTTGTGATGTTTGTGACGGGGCTAATGTCTTTTTATCAGTTTAAATTTTTTCCGTGTTTGAGCAGCAGGCGGTTGTTTGACCTATTTTCCCGTTTACTGCGGTCCAGGGGAATAAAAATGTACGTAGTGAAACGAGGGGTATTCCAAACGTACGCGCGGGTATAAATAACCGCCGTGTATTTTTTTATAATTTATTTTTGGAGGTACTTCCTGGTGCGTTGCGGGGGAACCACATTCATCTCCCTTATTTTGCAAATTATGCGAAAGTTTAACGCATAATAATATTAAAATTGTATTTAATTACGTCGTAGCTAATGCTTTGTTGCCATAGTGATTTTTCAGGAAGTATATTATTATCTTTCACCATGGAAACATTAGCAATCGACTTAGGTACCTACCGGTAATGAGTTTTAATTTTAAATTAGGTTGTTTTAAGTAAATAGAATTATTTTATTACATATGTGTGCCTAAAATTACATACTGGGTCATAATTAGTGTTTCTATGTAAATTATTCGGAATGTTACTTTTGTTATTTATCTATAAATCGATTTCACTTTTCAATGGCTACAGGTGTTTCGGTATTGTATGTTTATTGAAACTATTTCCATGACGCAAATGAGGTTATTGTATTTTAAATTATATTGCAAACTGAGACTAGGTTTATTCAAATGTAAGAAACAGTATATAAGATATTAATGGCCTCACCACTTTCTGATAATTTCCAGTAACGAGAATTGAACTTTGGTTATAAATAATATTATATATTTGGTTATAATAATACTTTGGTGATAGTTAGAGGTCAACGTCTTTTTTGGGGTTCCGTACCTCAAAAGGAAAAAATGGAATACTTAGGTATAGGAATACTTTGTGGTCCGTCTGTATGTCAGTCTAACACCGCGTGGAGGTATCAAGTTGAAATTAATATCAAATACGTAGGTCTACGGTAAGTCAGCGCAATAACAAAATACGGCAATTTAAGCAACATACTCGTATTTTGATCTTACCTACTCGCAAATAAATCAGAACCTATAGGGTACTTCCCATTGTTCTAGAATCATGAAATTTGACAAGAAGCAAGGTCTCACAGCACTAGTAAAGGAAAAAGTCCGAAAAATTGTTAATTTGTAGTTTTTTTTGTTTTTTAGATTATAATTTGTGGAGATAAATAAACATATTTTTAATTTTTATTTTTTTATCAATTTTTTTTAGGGTTGCGTACGATCACTTCGTTGTCAAGACCAGTTTTCTCAGAAACGCGTGACAGTATCAAGTTAAAATTAATATAAGATAAGTACGTAGGTATACGGTCCCTTGGAGCTCTAAAAAAGCAAGCTTTTAAGTCAACGGAGTAAAAAATACGGCCATTTATGCGACATATTTTGATACTCACAAGTAAATTCAAAACCCATAGAGTACTTCCCGTTAACCTAGAATCATGAAATTTAGCATTAAGCAAGGTCTCGCAGCACAAGTAAATAAAAAGTCCGAAAATCGTTAATTTGTAATTTTAGCGAATACTTACTTATAATTTTTTTTTGGGATTTCTAATTTTTATTTTTATGTTTATTTTCAGGCTACAATGGTGCATAGACACATACCTTACAAACTAACATAATATAAATAATGAATCATAACTTATTAATAGTATGGAACAGCAGATTTTCTTTCCGAGATTGAAGTTAGTCCCGTAGTAAAAGTTATTCAGTTTTTAATTCAAATCAGCCTAATTGGCAACACTCTAGCGTGAAGCATTAAGTTGAAAACACACGCCATCTCCCTGAATTTTCCGGAACCTTTGCTAAAGCAAAACTTCCTATAACCGTGCTTTCTTTCTCTCACTCTGGCTTTTCATAGTTCTCTCACCCCCCGCTAGATGGCGCTATCAGATGCATCACAACCTTTGGAGAATTAAATCGATACTATTATGTTAGCGCCATCTATGTTTTCCCGGAACTAACTACTGTCTGTTACGACTTGCTTCATTTTTGAGTTCCACGATTTATGTCGTGTACGGAGAAATTCACAGATGTTATAATAATATACAAAAAGACGTTTTAGTACCTTTATCCGTCTTTAATCATATATTTACATACTTACACAAAATCACTAACCTCTTTTTCTCGCACCTGACCTTTCTGATCGGTCTTTCATAAATATGCTGATATGTAGAGCTTGTTGTAATGTTAGAGCTTTACATTTTATTTGTGACCTTCTGAATGCTGGGAAGACATCGACCTCTTGTAAAAAAAAAAAAAAAATATTTTTATTAGGATAGAGCAATAAAATAAAACACACATTCCGCAAATCACTTTAAATTTATTTTATAAAAGTAACTTCACATAAAATATTAAAATCATTATCGCGAACTAAATTCATTTACATATTACAATAATATTATCACTTACATGCTATTTATATTTTTCAAACTCTTAGCTTTTCAACTAGCCTAAAACGAAATCATAATTTATTTAATTCATAATTAATTAATTAACGCGAATATTACATTTTTTAACTAGTTTTACGGATTACTCGAATTCTCGGTTAATCGAAGATCAAAAGACCAGCTTTCTATTTCTCGATTACATTTTAGAGCTCCTACAAACAGGCGCGACACGCGACGCGAATGAAAGGTACCGCGTCGCGCGACGAGCGGTGCCTTTGTGTTGCGTCGCATGTCGCGCCTGTTCCAAGGAGCTTTTACTCAGGCTGCCTCGTTGGTCTAGTGGTCGCAAGCGCTACTGCTGAGCATGAGGTCCTGGGTTCGATTCCCAGGCCGAGCAAAGTGTTATTGGATTTTTTCATCAGCAGCCACAAGATGGCAATAAGCTCGCCCCCTGTTACACAGGACTTAAACATAGCTGGCGAAATGTGGGTGTGGGTTTAGATACACCTCTGCCCAACCCTTTGGGGACCACAGGCTTGGTGTTTGTTATTACTCATGCCCCTTATTCACTATGACGTCACGCTACCTACCATCAAAGTTTTAAACGTACCTTTTCGTTTTAATAACTTGACCATATCATCGTGAACCCTAGCATGGCGTCTTGCTTGCCACATTGCCTATGGCTTTCAAACATAACGCGGAATCGGCTTGAGCCGATCACACTTCAGTCTCTTCGGCGATCGGAAAATCGTCACGATGCAAATTCGTTACCGATCGGTATCGAGTCGCGTCGTCCGAACCATAACCAGCCGCATGGCTTCTTTTTCGCTTTTATTGCATGGTCATAAAGCTCTTTCTGATCAGCTAAAGCCTATTTGCGTGGATATGTGTGATCCGGAAAAGAACCGGTATAGCTTGCAGAGTAAGCAAGCTGAAGTGGCAGTGGGCCGGCCATGTTGTAGTGTAGGAGTCCACCCAGCGACGATGGACCACGTCCTTAAAAAGGTGACTGGGACAGACTGGATCCCAAAGGACAGGTTGTTGTGACGTAGCTTGGGAGAGGCCTATGTCTAGCAGTGGATGACTCGAGTTGATTGAAGTGTGTGACCACTCCTTAATAACCCGTAAAACTAGTTTAGTTCAGTTTAACTCTTCATAAAGGTTCGTTTGGCACGTAAAGATTTCGTTTGTCTCGCGGACGGCACTAACACTCGAAACTAAATACAATATAAAGGAGGCTGCTGACTACAGTGTAACATGGGCTTTATGCAGTTTTCTTGGTGAGCATAACACAGTACTGTATAAGCTACTAACGGTTAGCTTTGCTAACGCATTAGAGCTTCTGAAGTATCGTTATGTCAAAAAGTCAAGAGAAAAAGTAAGTGTTGAGAGGAAGAGTCCTCTCAGAAGGGAGTGTTGAGCTGTTATCTCTATTTGATAAAAATCTTGGATTCTCTAAGAGAGAACGCACAGTCTAAACTGCTGGGTCTAGAAGCATGAATTTTTGCACAACAAAGGTGAAGGTGAGCACTAACAAAGGATTTATGAAAATTCATCCCCTAAAGGGGATAATAAATAGGGGACGAAAGTTTGAATGGAAGTTTGTAAATTTTTTCAATGGCAAATCCCATCGGCGGCTTATAATTGATTAAATGGGAATTCATAAAAAATAATAGAGCAAAATATGAAATCCACTCTATAAATATATTTGGTCCTTCAATCCGGAAATGTACCTACTAGCTTTGTTGTGGATAGATAATAATATTATTTCGATGCGAAGGACTAAACTATCATACTTTTATGATATTTTAATACATATAACTAAATTATTAAACAATACCTACACTGTAATTGACAGCCAACTTTACAGAAAAACATCATTTTCATAATATCTATAAATTCTATCACAAGTTTTAAAATAATTTCAAAAACTGAGCAAAACTAACGTTACTTATTAACTAACAAATAATATTGTATTTATTATAATAATATCTATAAACTATATGAATACAACTGAAAAGAGCCTTGAATATTGAATCTCAATTCCTTAATTTATAAATAATTTTGTAACAATAAGTATCTTACTCTAGTTAGTAGCGAAATTTGGTGTAAATGCAGAAATGAAATGTTGACAGGGTCATGACTTGGTTGTAAAAAAAAAAACAGTATTTCAAACTTACACTACTTTTCTTCATGAGGTCGTTTACAAATTTAACTCTGCAGGCATTTTAAGTGCATTATTTTATTCCATTCTTGATCCATCAAGATTTCTTACCCGCATGCCTTCAGAAACAGAAACTTTACGACTTGGAGACGACAATTCGATAGTAACATTAACTTCGTATGACATTCCCAGTCTGCACACAAAAATTGAACCAAATATATCCAATTATTTAGTCACTGTAGTAGCTAGTCAAAGATTGCCAAAACTCATAGTTAGAAATTTTTATAGTTTGAAAAAAACACAATTTTTTTTTCATTTCGATGTTACGATATATTGGATAGTTTCCAAATATGCATTAGTATTGCTAGTATTTTTATTTACTGTCGTATTGTCTTCTCCATATATACAGCCCGTCGTATTATAGAGTAAATATCAGTAAATAAAACATGAATAAACTTCTCCTACTCTGTCCTCCTCATACTTCTAACTTTTTTCATTCTTCCTTTCATATTCAGTCCATTCTTCTCTGGAACGCGATTCCTCTTGATATCAGGACGGCTACCAGTCGGTATGTATTTAAGCGGAAATTGCAGTTATTTTCAAAACAAATAGCGTAGAGTCATCTCAATTACCTCTTTTCCTTGTATTTGTGTATAATAAATTTAAAAAAATGTAAGTGTATTATGACAATTATAAGTTTATAACCTATTTATGTACTTGAACCTACTTTATTTATAATTCATAATGTTATCTTTTTAATATTTTTTATTATTATTATCTACTCTCAAATAGAGTACCTGTCATCTTATCTCTTCACCAACCTTGGTTGACTGGCTTTTATTTTTATTATGGCATTATATCCGCCTTTGTACCGTATTGTGTGCGAGAAGTTTAAATCAGTAAATAAATAAACAACGATCCAATTGCTGCTGTTAAAAATTAATAATAATACAGATATACACATTGATATTGTGCGTGTTCTATCACCTAGATGTTCACTGTTTACCAGACTACTCGCAAACCCACTATTACCATTGATAGTAATAACCCTGCTCGTGATAACCCTCTCAACACTCCTCCCACTATCACTTAACTATACATACAACTATTTGGCCACAACGATGAAGAACAGAAATGTACTTATAATATCATGGAAATGACTCCCTATAATATAAAATCCACGGTTGAATGTTAAAGAGAAATTACAAAAATACACAAAAATTTTTCAAGTCAATCACAAAGAAGGACTATATGTAAGGAATATAAGTCCCAATGTGTCATTATAATAATGGGTTGAATAAAAATTAAACAAAAAAAAAACCGGTTTTATATAATCCAACCAGTTTGAAGAATTTGCAAAACAATGAAATGAACATCGAGTGTCTAAGTAATATACATTATGTTTCTTTCAAAACACAATAATACTCTTTGAAGAAAGCATCTCAATTATTGCCTTATATACTATAAATAGTTAAGATATATGTACTTACATTCCCTTTTAGTTACCTGTGTTCTTTCAACATGTAAGAAATCTTGCGGTGACTATGGTCTTAGCGAGCTAGAGTTGTCACTGTCAAGTGTCATTCATAGCGTCTAAATTTTTGCCGCCAATGTATACGTAAAATATTTTCGCTCGATAATTTTAATCGAAAATGAGTAAAGTTTCAGTTAAAACTTTATTAAAAGTGAATAAGAATAGTGCTTGTGGTAAGTGATATATAGTGTTACGCTGATCGTGAGTCAGCGAAGTGCCGAAGTGGAGATCGATACCTCAAAAGATATACATGGTCGCCAGTGCCTTTGGAGAGCAACCGTTTGTATTTCGATTCTCCTAAGTGCTGCAATGGGGAAGAACGCTCTTCCCACCGGCTAAAACCAGGGTAATGAGATCGAAATGATTTCCTGTAAGACCGACCTACTCTATGCACTTACCTACAACCGAATGAGTACTAAGAGTAGCCAAGTAAGTGTTAAGTTTCTGCTAACATGACACAATTTCCACATTATATCACCAAACCTTACTAAGACGACCCACTGACCTTACTCAGACACATTATCAATAAACTTCTAACCTGCTTCTTGCTATTATTTACATTAGAAGCGCATTGTTGTTTTCTAAACAACCCGGTTGTGTCTAACTAAATAGACAGAAATATTACAACTTAAAGATTTCAGTGCAAATTATGATAATTAGGTAGTAATTCCTAAAGCAAATGCAGAATGTCTAGAGGAGCTAAAGCTATTCAAGCAGTTTTTGACATTCAACCATGAAAAGTTATAATCCGTTATAAGAAAACCTTACATTTATGCTCACTCACCCCATGTGTTTCACACAGTGCATTAGAAGTAAATGAGTACTTATGCCACTCAACAAAACTAAATCCTACTATGTAGCCCCCGCGGAGGGAGTTTTGGCTGGGATTTCTAATGTAGGTCTAGAGCAGGCAGAGCTAGCTGCTAAAGTAAGGTCTACAGGGACTTGTTATTTGGGCAGCAACCTACCCACTACAATTGTATCCTACTTTCCCTTTCGGAAGTCCAAACACTCCCATCGAGAAGTGTATTTAAATTACAATTTTATTGTTTATGCTCGCAGGTGGTATGCAATTGTTACTTTCATTGTAACAAAAGATAAGTTAGTTTTTTAAATCACTTTAAAATATTATATATTTACTATTTCTGGTTAAGCTGTGTACTTTTTAAGTGACAAACTCACCACACTAATAAAATAAAGTTCTTTTGTAATATGTTATTAATGCATAAGTTGTTGGAGTACCTATATATAAATAAATAAATTAATTAAAGAGGTTCAGCACCTCTTATGAACTCTAATCTGCAATTAGAACATTAAAATACTACTAAATAAAGTTTACATCAAGTTTTATAGGTACTTAACTAATAAGCAGTACTAAATAAAAAAAAATATAATTTAAAATGGTATACTGTATATTTTTTCTATATTTTGTAATAATTATGGAAATCTTATAATTATGAGCAGGATCATAAGTGCTCTATCAAAATTAGAAATGGAACAAATACAGCCACCAAACAATTTAAAACTGACAAGATATTATTTAGAGCAGGAATAGTTCTTTGATTATTTTAAAAATATGATAAATTGGATCATAGCAACAATAACTAGGCCAAGATTCATAATTTTGACAAGATTCAGGCTGCCTAAGGAACCATATAAAAGCTTGGGAATGAAAGACTGCAAACCTGTTTCTGTTCCTGAAGATCATAACAGGAAATGAAATACTGAAAATATTAACATTCAATACAATTCTACTTTGAGCTATATATATTAAGTAATAAAGCTACTAGTTAAATTAATTAATACAAATTAAATCTATAATAGTCTATGCAGAAATCTAAGATTATGATCATAATCAAATAGCCTATTGTTTACACTCTGTTATTACTAAAAAGTAAGACGGAAGCAATGATATGTTAATGAAGGGAAATTGTTCACACGAGTTGACAGAACACCCTTTTGACATTTCTTCAGTGCCCTGGTTATGTGAAGCGGTGGGCAACTGAATGACAGAGAATTTGAGAGCCTGTGGTATCTGCATTCTTGTTTATTTAGTTTAGATAATTTCCTACTGGTCCACTAGGAAAAGATGCATTTTTGATTTCTGTCCCGGAGACTCTGGGTCCTAACAAAGCTTGGGTGACGAGTGAATTTCCTAAGTCAATTCTAAACCTCAATCAGGAGCTACAATATGTAGGCCTTCTTTTGAGCACTGCTACCAATCACAAGGCCCGGCCTGCAGGCAAGGTTGAAAGGAAGATAATAATATCAACACTTTGTTCCCTGAAACAAGTTCATAGTTCATTAACACAAAAATGTTGTTATCCCTGTATGGGAATGCTTGTTGCCAGACAAATATTTGAGAAGGGCAGACCAGGACAAATGGAAAAAGGTTGCCCCGCTGGTTTGCATAGAGTTAATGTGGTGGCCAGAGGCTACTGATAGACCACAGCTCAGTTCACTTACACAGGGGTAGAGTAACCCACTTCCTGTCCACACTTTCCGTGGAGGAAGGGTAAGGAGCCTACATGAACGGGCTAATATATTCATGCAAAGGGAGTCCAAAGGATGTCTTTAAAATATCGCTTTTAGTGATAAGACTGCCCATTGTGTCACCCTAGTGGTAGGGTGTACATAATAAAGAATATTCTATTATATCCTACTCTAGTCAGGAACTTGACCAAACCAGAAAAAATTGTACTTGAACTTGCGAGAGATGTTTGCCATATATGCAGTATTGCCAAAAAGCCAGTTTTCAGAGTGCACATATTAGATTCAGATTTCAATCCGACAACAGACCATTTGTCGCACATTTAAGATGAGCGAGGGATACGTCCCCTAGCGTTTCTGAACCTAATTTGCAAGATGGAAGTTAGCAGATTAGCTGAACACTCTGTTAGCGGTTTACCTCCCGGGGAGGTTAAAAGTGTAACAACGGGTTAGCCGACCGCTTATCTAGGAACAGACCAGCAGAAGTGGCTCCTGTTGCTCCAGGCCCCAGGCCTCGGAGGCCATGTTACAAAGTGGGGCGTCCCCGGCGTCGACGTTTTCACGTCAGATAAGTCGGCCGTTTGTGCGACAGTACGTCATATGGGACTCAAATGATGGCTTGGCAAGCTTCTGCGATGCTTTCAGTCAGAGGTGACAGCATCAACTAGCATGGGTTTTTCTTCGCCCGACTTAAGAGAGAGTGCTCAGTCATGTGAACTCGGAAATGGGACGGGGACGTACTATGTAGAAATCGCCCCATACTGAACCCAATGTGACTGGCTCCCGTATTTGGAGACGAGGCCTCGGAGAGTCAGTACCAGTATAAGATCTATGTAAGATCGTCTTAGACCTGATAAGCTGCAACTCCTACCCTGGAAAGTTGGGGGGAGGGGGGCAATCAGGTTGCAAGGCTTGGTAGACAAGAACCTTGCTAAAGTGTAATTGGAGATAATCTACAGTAATTACTTATAAAGCTCCTATTCAGAGGTGAATGTCATAGTGCATGGCATTAGTCCTAAATAATCTGATCCCAATTTATTTATATTTACGCATAAAGCACATAATTATGGTACCAACCAACAGATGTTAGATCTAAACAGTTTTGTGTCCATTGTTTCAAAAGCATTATCCTTAGCTAAACCACTACCCAGAAAGTCATGAAATGAAATTAATTCCAGAATGATGAGGCTGCCAGAAGAGTTTTACATACTCTAATATTGTAAGTCACAGCTTTTAAATGTTGAATAACAGTGCAACCAAGGTGTGGTTCAATCAAGAAGTTTACTTAAAATCTACCATAATCGTTGTTGATTTTGATTTACAATAACGTGTGTGGCTAAGCTTGCTTGAAATATTTTTAAACAGACTAAGTTACGAAAAGCCTTCTGGAGGTACATAAAGTAGTCTGTGGTAGCCTTCGGGAGGCTGACTGGAGAATAGTTCATCAAATGAAATCAAACTGGAAGAGCCACTAGGCTTACAGAATTATTACTTTTGTAAAGTAGTAAAGGAGATGGTTACCTCTCAAGATAATTTAGAATGCCCAGCCTATAAGATTCCCACTTTTGGGACAAAGGTCACCTCTCTGTGAGAGAATAGGGTTTATCATTATGATAATTATTAATTCCCTATGAAAATATTTATAATATTTATTAAATATATTTGTGTAGAGGTACATGATTCACATTTCAAGACATTTTAATTGATAAATGAAGAGACTTATACTAGAATTCCTTCTTAGATCATTTACATGTGTCTACTACTTAGACTAATCTGTTGACCAAAGTACTTAGTGTAAAGAAGGGTCCTAAATATATTTTAGTTTCAATGGAATTTTAACTGTGTCATGAATGACATTGATTTTGTTTTTCCACATCTTTATAAAATTATGAGATTCAGAAATATTTGTTGATTGATCTCATAACTTCCAAGTACTCATATCCAACATTACCTAACTTGTGTTAATTAAGTATATGAGTGATCCAATTATCCTTTAGTAATGAGATTATGATTTTAATTCAGTTTTAGATCTTATTGATTTTGGATTATCATTAAAGCTTGATAATTCATGTTCACCTTAAATAAGGTACTTAAATAGATTTGATTCAACTGTCGACCAACCTCATAGAGGTTGGTAACAACAATATAGTGATTAAATTGTGTCTCATAGCATGTCAGTTGAACGTTTCTATAACATTTCATGGGATTTGTTCATTTTTGCAGTTTCTAGGATAAATAGATGGAAAACTCTTAATTATTTATTTGAATATTTAATGAATACCTACAGACCGAAATATTCGATCATTCCATTATAATATTATAATTCACATAGCGTCTACATCCTTCAGGTATTCTTTCACCAGCAGATATCAAACAGGTCTTCAAAGAGTATTATTGTGTTTTGAAAGAAACATAATAGAAATGTTTTGCATTAAAACAAAACAGTTATTATGTTATGAAAAACACAATAATACTCGAGTAAGGCGCTTGCTGTTGAATTTTGAAGACTTCTATGAATGACACTTGACAGTGACAACTCTAGCTCGCTAAGACCATAGTCACCGCAAGATTTCTTACATGTTGAAAGAACACAGGTAACTAAAAGGGAATGTAAGTACATATATCTTAACTATTTATAGTATATAAGGCAATAATTGAGATGCTTTCTTCAAAGAGTATTATTGTGTTTTTCATAACATAATAACTGTTTTGTTTTAATGCAAAACATTTCTATTTTAGACCCTTTTTACCCGACTACGGCAAAGCCAAGGGAGAATTATGATTTTTTTCTTCTTCTTTAACATTTAACTGTCGATAAATTGTTCTGATCACATGTTCGAAAGTTCATGCTTATCCTCGAAGCACTGGTATATTTAGATCACATATTAATCTCAATAA
Organism: Cosmia pyralina; assembly: GCA_946251885.1. NCBI lineage: Eukaryota > Metazoa > Arthropoda > Insecta > Lepidoptera > Noctuidae > Cosmia > Cosmia pyralina. The sequence continues at coordinate 1,966,073 of OX276354.1, forward strand.
CGTAAATATGTCGTCAATATATACTATAAAGCCGGTATCGAAACCGGTATCGGTACCGTTAAAGTATTCCTAAGGAAGAAACAAGAAGCGATATTAATACCAATATCGACTTTATAGTATCTGTTGAGTGTTAGCTTCAGGAATATGCAACATTTCAATAAGCCATTTAATCTCTTCTGAAAGCTTCCTCAAAATCACCATCTTTAAAATTCTTTCAAGTTACTCAAGAATGACCTATTCAAAAACCTTTCTCAAATCAACGGCCTTACTCTTGATGACAATTCCAGTATCTAACTATTTCTGTGCCTATTTCTGCTTTCCAGAATCCTCAAATTACAATTTTAATTTTAAAAAGTTGTCAAAGTAAAGGCCAGTCGAACAAATTAATCATGTTATCTAAATATCCCAGCAGTATTCTAATTTATCCAAATTGACCTACGGAGCAACACACAGAACGGTCAAGAGCTACTAGTGGACCTGAACTGAACTGAAACAACGAGGTGACTCCAAGCTTACGACTACTTCATAGATTTTATAAAATTATTTACTAGGACATACGGTGTCAGTGAGAAACACTACTACTTTTTCCAAATTTTCATTAAAGAATGTTAAGAGAAATGGATATACAAAAAACATAGCTGTTTTAAAGTAGTAGAAAATTGTAGAAAATTAAAAAAAACTGGTTGGTGGTCTTAAATCAAATTGACAGAGCGTAGCATTCATAAATAGTCTATTATACAGTAGACTGTACAAGTGACAATGCAAAATGATCTTTATAAACCATAGGAATATCCTTCGTCATCTCTCCCCCTGACACCGCACCTCAACACATCAAAAACAACCTGACCCTCACTATATACATAAAACCGAGCGCTGAATTAACTCGTGCCATCAGACTTGCTGGATTCACTCTCCTCTGTGATAGTGATCATGGGGGGCGAGTCGTACGCGCCATCCCCTGGCGATGTTTCATTCATAAGCTTTTCAAATTTCGGAGACCCTGAAGGTAGAATCACGTCCCGAACTGATTCGTACATATCCGTCCTTATAATTGGCAACGATCCTCTCTTACCCTTTGTATTATCTTTCCCAAAACCGTCGTCTTCTTTGATAGTTTCCATCGGTACTTTTTCTGCTTCTTCTTCTTCTAACCGTACAGGAAGACTGTCAGCTCGGTTCAGAGACTTCGAACCTTCGACTTTTTCTGCCACAGGAACTGCTACACCATTCTCCAGTTTCTTCTGGTCGTGAAGGTGTTGTAAGCTGTATTCTCTGGCTTGGACATCTGATAGTAACGGTCCGTCGGTTGAGCCTTCAATACAGTATCCTGGTCCTTGCAATGCTTCGCTGCCTATGATGGAATCTTGCTTGAATATTGCTGCAGTTACCACAGGCTTGTCAGGGTCTGTCGGGGTCTTAGTAATCAAAGGCTCTTGCGAGTTGTCGTTGACTATTCCCTCTGGCACATCATCTTTTGTTGTGTCGTAGCCAGCGTAGACTGGATATCCGAAAGGTCCTTGTTCATAACCCGTCTGACTGCTGTAAGAGTAGCTTACATTATGGGAGCCAATAGACGACATGCTAAGGTCTGAAATTGAAAGGCCTGTACTAGACAAAGCTAGTGCTTTGTCTCTTTCGTACTTTCCACTGCAATTTTCACTGTCTTCCTCTAACTTCTTCTCCAACTCTTCGGGGACGCGGTGTATGAGGGCCTGGTTGGTGGAGATCTGAGGATCATGGGGTGGGGAGTTATGAACGGCCTTGGTGTTCGACCTGTAGACTGCTGACTGTTGGACCTCAACCACGAAGATGCCATCGTTGTCTGGTGAATACTTCATCTTCGTTTCTCGTCCGTTTTTGGTTATGTCCTGAAAATATAAAAGTTATTTCTTTATATAGTTAAGTATATAAAATATCAAATCTATTAACGTAGTCTGGTCAACAAAAAAAATCATCAGGCTTATAGTAACATACTGAGGATTCTGATTTGACAAGCTACTTAGTTAATTGTAACAGATTCCCAGTCAGAGCAGAGGCAAGGTAGAGTTGTAACACAGATAACTATATATGTCAGAGTTGTAAAATTGGAATTCTCTCTGGTCAATCAATTAAAATTGAATACGAGGCTTTTGCTTACATTGTTTTTGTGTAATTTTTAATTTTTATTTAATTTTTTATAATGTACGTTTTATTTGTGCAGAATAAACAGGTTTTCTTTCTTTCTTTCTTTTTTTCAGTCGAATTTATTTACGAGAACTCCACAGAACACGCTTTAATAATACAGTTTTAGTTAGGACAGTGTAAGACAAAGTTCCCGACCCATGTGTTCCGACGCGACGACGGGAAATGCCTGAGGAACCGCAGTGTCTGACAGCTTGTGTCTGGTATTTACCAAACTTTGCCTGCGGGTTGTCGGATCCCTGCCAGAATGCATGCAGACTAACTTTATAACTATCCTAAACTGAACTAATACGGAAGAGAATACTGGTCTTTCGTTCTCGCATAATTTTTGTGTTTCCGGTGAGTTACAAACTTTCGGAGAATGACCAACGTTTAGATGTTTGAGGGCCAATAAGATTTTCCGAAATAAGAATAATATAAAAATCGGGCTACACAGCTCTAAGCCGATTCTAAAGTTCTCATGGTTCCTCAGAGAACTATATTAGGACCTTTATATTGATTTTCTATTCCATGAGGCAAAATCGCAAAAAGATACAAATAATCGTTTAGCTAAGATTGTAAGCATTTTTCACCACGCTTCTTTCTAGATTTGATCAGCTGGTACTTACATTCCTCTCCTCAGTCTCCACAATGAGATGGTTGTTCTTCAAGGTCATGGTGAAGATGGATCCGTTAGCAGCCGGCGCCTCCCCGCCGTCAGTACCAGTGCTCTCGTCCGTTGGAGATTTCAACTAGAAGTAGAAATATCGTGATTAAATAAAAGATGTCCCTTTTACAAATAAATTACACATAACACCACACCTGTAATCCTGGAAGGGTTGGGCAGAGGTGTACATAATAGTACACCCACATATCGCCAGTTATATGTAAGTCCCATGTAATAGAGGGCGAACCTATTGCCATCAACAGGGCACTGATCCAGACTCAATCTGCCTAGCCTTTTCCCAACTATAATATTATGTTGGAGTCGGCTTCCAGTCTAAACCGGATGCAGCTGAATACCAATATTTTACATGGAGCGACTGCCTATCTGACCTGCACAACCCAGTGTCTAAGTAATACCCGCTCACACGAGCGCGGTGTGAATCGGGTCCGTGGAGTCATTTTACCTAATATTGTACGTGGTATGAGTTCTATACCAAGAAAATATTTTTTATTATTACTTAATAGTGATGGAACAACGTTAATAATAAAAAAATATTTTCTTGGTATAGAACTCATACCACGTACAATATTAGGTAAAATGACTCCACGGACCCGATTCACACCGCGCTCGTGTGAGCGGATACGATATCCCTTAGTAATAAGACTGGTTGTCAGACTTGCGGGCTTCTGACGACCCGTAACGACTGTGAAAGATCCACAAATGAGAGCCGGGACCAATGGCTTAACGTGCTTTCCAAGGCACGGAGGAGTTAACACTAGCGTCGTTTACTATATCATTAAAATATTCATATAATAAATTTTATTTTTTGTTACTAACATGCTATGGGCCTTTGTGTCTGATATTAAAAGTTTTTTTATATTTTATTTTTTTATAACTCTGTATAATGTTTTTGAAGACAGATGAGTTGACATAATGTTATTTTTATTTATTCACAACTCTTGTAAAAACTGTTATTAATAAACCACTATTTATTAATAACTCTTGTAAAATACTGTTATTAATAAACCACGTCTGGTTAGACTGGAACCCGACACCAATACAGGAAAAAGTTAGTATAGAATAGGATACTCTTTATTATGGACAGTAAAAAGTTTTTCTCGCAATTGTAATCCCAACTTTAAAACACCAATATACTAAACGCCAGCTACCATATTCAAGTACAAACAGTCCCTCTGCATGTTTCACCTCAAATAACATCAGTTATTACCCAAATGGTGATGGCATTCGTAATGACTAACGGAGGCCACTGACAAAGGAGCTATCCTCTCGTTTGGAGCCGCTAATGACCCGCATTGACAAATCGTTCACCTTCGCCCACGTTGTGGCCGCAAGGGGTAAGCGGAAGCGATAAAAGAATATGTCAACCAACTGTCAAATGGGTGTCAGTTCATCCTAAGAAGTATAGCTGTACAAGAATCTTTTGGCGCGTAGCGAAAATCGGAACGAATGCCGCCATCTTGTTTTAAGAGTTCCGTAGTCAACAAGGGACACTTATGTAGAGTTTCGCCATGTCCGTCTGTCCGTGGCTTAGCTCAGAGACTCTTAGTACTAGAAAGCTGTAATTTGACATGGATATACCTAATATTCACGCCGACAAATTGATAAAATAAAATATTGAAAAAAAAATTGTAGGGGCAGGTAAAGTGGGGATATTTTTTTTTTTCTCATGTGTCCTATAGTGTGGGGTATCGTTGGATAGGCCGTTTAAAATTGTTGTGGGTCTACGAAAACCATTTTTCGGTTCAAGGATCCGTTGGCGTAATATTAAGCTTTATAGTACTAATTTTATTAGTCAAGTGTACCCCTTCCAGATAAATGTTTGTGTCTCGCTTCCGCAAACTCTTTTAGCTTATGATATGACATAGGTTCAAACCAAAATTAAAGGACCTCTAACGTTACATAAAAAAAACCCTAATTCGTTTCACAATTTCTGAAATGAAGGGAGCGAGGAAGTTCTTTCAAAATTGGTCGCCTCGTCATTTCAAACTCACATAGAAATTCTTTTGCATAAACATATTGAGGTAACATTAAAAACAATAGCTTTAAGCTTAATCACTTTGCAATAGAGTTGGAAATCATTTGGCAGGAATTTTTATGATTCGCGTTTGAATGTAAAAATAAAATAAAGTGTTTCGGTATTTCAACTTTCTGACAGGTAATGAAGCATGTCCAGGTGTTAGCAACCTTGTGGAGTTATAATTGGTTATTTTAAATTAGGTAGGTATGTTGTAATATATTTTATGATATCGTAATGGAGATGATTCAAATCTAATTATCGTAAGAAGGGTTATTTCTGATTTTGCAGCATCTGAAAATTGGCTATATTTTGTCTCAATTTCCAGAATTAATTGTAACAATTGAAACAAACCAGTACTTTGAGTTCCAACAACAATCAAAAAAATAAAAATGTGGCTTGTTTTTTTACCACAAACATAAAATGGACACAAAATTATATTTTATTTACTAGATGCACCTATGTGTTAATCCAGGGTATAAGCTATCTACATACCAAATTTCATCCAAATCGGTCAAGCCGTTTGAGCACTCACAAATTTTCGCCTTTATAATATTAGTGTGATAGCCTCAAGGGTACGAACATATATCGATTGGGCCATCATTTCTAATCAATGTATGATTAGGAATGATGGTGGCTCATGAATAGTAAAAAAAATAAGGTCAAACTTTTGATTTTCAAACAAAATTTTTGATTTTCAATACCAATCTGCTATTGTCTGTCTAGTGCCAGATTGCCACAAGAGTAGGTTTCGATTAGGCTACCATTTCTAATCTTTCAAGTTTGTAATTAAGAAAATGAAATGTCAAACTATTTTTTTTACACAATTTTTTTATTCATCAAGTTTTCATTATATCGCTCAATCTTTTGAGACTCACTCAATGGGCGTAAATCTATTTATTACTAATTCTAACAAAAACAATTGTTTCATACCCTAAACTCGTGTGTCGACATCGAAACTGGGCAATACTGCCACGTGCTTGTCAAAGTGCCCACGCCGACGTCACTTCCTTCAGACCTAGCCACAGAGTTCATAATGCGTGCCCCTTCGTCGCATGGGCGGGAAAGCAGAAGGCCGACGAAAACATGTGCCCACGTGATTTCCAACTTTTGTTATTGTACCCTTTTTAACCGACTCCAAAAAGGAGGAGGTTCTCAATTCGTCGGAACCTTTTTTTTTTTTTTTATTTTTTTTTTATGTATGTTCCCCGATTACTCGAAGATGGCTAGACCGATTTGGATTTTTTTTTTGTTTTATTCGAGAGGGTATACATCACAGTTGGTCCCATATAAAATTGATTAACTTTGCTTTGGTAGTTTTTGAGTTAGCTTCAATAATACGTACTTCTTCCCCACTTGGATGATGTTCTAGTTTGTTTTGCAGATAGTGGTACTCGTATTAGAATTTGTGTGGGGTAGGTACACAACTAAAAAGTGAAAAATAAAAACTTTTTTACAAAAAAATACAACCGACTTCCAAAAACAACACTACAAAGTGAAAAATAACTTTAATTTCGGAAGTCGGTGGCAAAAAACGAAAATACATTTAACACCGACACCGACTTCCGAAATTAAAGTTATTTTTCACTTTGTAGTGTTGTTTTTGGAAGTCGGTTGTATGTATATTATTCGTGTTTAATATTAACTTAAAAATTAGAGCTTTCATAGCTAAAGATTTTTTTGAACGTTCCTTTTCTGTTTGCGATGTCTTTGCTCTCCATTTGCAGTGGGGCAAGCATTTTTCCTGTAGTAGAACAATGTTAGTTTAACAGGCTAACACTGAATATTATTTCTGTTTTTTTTTTCTTGGCTTTTCTTATCCAAAAAACACAAAATTGTTTAATCGATCAATCAATCAACTTAGCCCATCGTAGTCCATTGCTGGACATAGAACTCTAACAAACTGCACCACAACTGCCGGTCCTGACTATTTATTTCTATAATTTTCTAATGGGTAAAAATATTTGCGAACAAAATATACATTATGCGAGCATCATTCTATTCCGTTTCCCATAAACCAAACACACGCCAAGCCCACCAGTCATTAAACCCCGAAATACCTACTATACCTACCAACATACATGCACAACACAAAAGTACACAATAAGACACAAAAAATACACAGCAAAAACTCACACCCACATTCACACTTAAGACCTAGGTCCTTAGGTCTAACTTTGCAGGTCATTGGCCGGTCGTCGCCCGCGCATTTTGGCGTACTCTTATTTTTTTTGGGTCCCTCCGCCTCCCGCTTCACCGCAGCCTCCCAATCGAGTTGCAGTTTTTAGATGCACCTACTTGAGTCGTATGACTATCTAACGACCTGAAGAAAGGATGGCGTGGAGTGGGCATTATTATGTGAAAAATTGGAATGTTGAATTTAAGATCACCGACGTACCTACCACTTACAGTACAAGTGTGTTATTGTTACGAACAATGATTTAATTTTATACTTAAATAGCATGAAAAATATTGTCGCTTAGGTAAAGAAAGAAAGAAAGAAAGAAAGAAAGAAAAACGTTTATTTGGACACACTTCGTGAAACACAAAAACAAAAGAAAAAAAAAATTAAAATAATGTTTTAAAACAAAAGTGTGTACCTCACGGCTGCGCCAAAAAGGATAACGATACCGCGCAAGTTAAAGGAGGTGTCCGCTTTTTGTATGCACGTTGGTTTTTTTATTCCGAGAAAAATCTAACAAGCATCAAACTACACCTAAATAAAACCGACAAATATATGGAACTTATTTATAACCACTGAAATAATACTTTGAGACCCCCCATTTAAGAGAAAAATTATAAAATATTTAAATATTTTATTTAATGATGTCAACCCAAAAAAAAACTCCCACACACTGACAATGTCATAATTGATAGATGATTGATTCTAGTGTGACAAAAAGTGTTGACTGACAAGCGACAGGCCTGATGAGGCCTCATCACTAATATTATCATAAATCAAATATTGACAGACAGTAATAACTATACCCACCGTGTGTTTTCAGGGGAGAAAAAAACTGACAGCATAAGTCTATATAAAATAGTTTACAATACCGCCTAATCACTTAGGCGGTATTGTAAACTATTTCCATCGGCCATCGGTTTTCAGGGTAATATTCATTGACATGAATATTACACTGAAAAACCGATGGCGGACTGACGTCTGCGGTTATGACAACAAACGGCTGGCGCGGTGCCAGAACTATTCGAATAACGCGCTGTGATTGGATAATTTTGATTTTTTTTTTGACATCATTCGATACGCGCCGATAAAATCTATCCAATGAAGTATAAAACGTCACATGGCCAATTTTTGAATAACGTGGTATTTTTTTAAATTTAATTGTCATAGTTTATAATTTTGCTAGTTTTTTTGGTATGAGTTGCATTTATAGCAAAGCCTTAAAAATAACATGATGTTGATAATGAAAGTGTATCCATGAAATAAAACTCAAATGAGGAGAAACGTCAAAAAACTGATGCGAATAAATAGCAGTCAATAATAGTACAACCTGTGTTGTATCACTGTTGAGCAAAGGCCACGGCTTTAAGCCTTTAAAAGAAAAACAAATATATAAACATATTTTTTTTTGCTTTCCATGAACAACAGGTTCTTGAATTAACGCACAACCTCTTAACTCATTGTACTAATCATTGTACTCAATCGCGAAAAAAAATCAGTTGTTCCCTACTTTTATGTTCCCATAACTCATCAAGCAGGGAACAGCTGCTTTTTTTTCGCGATTTCAATTTTGGTCCCATAGTAAAAGTTGTTCATAATTATGAGTACAATTAAGAAGCTGTACGTTCACTTATACCACCCCAGAAAAACCCACCAGGCGATTACAATCATAAACCTAACCCAAAACTTCTACATCAAACTCGACTCCACTGCACTCCATTGCGCGCACGCATTCATCGAGAAGTGCGTTGCACTATAGCGAGCCAGTTTGACTAGATTTTTGGCAACGCGCGGCGCATGCACTGTTCCTCTCCCCCCTCTCTTGCCCCCCTAACCGTGCCCCCCCCCCCCTCACCGCCTGTACGGCGTGGTTATGACTTTCTGATGGGGTTTGAAAAGAAATGATGGATAATGTTTCTATAATTACTTTTGGAAAGTTAAGTTTTAGGTTTAAATTCTTTGTTAGTACGTTCAGTTGAACATATGGGTTGTTGGCACTAGCAGAGAAGGAGGTTCGTCTGTTGCACTTTGGGCAGTCCACCCCGCAAGCATTGTTGATGACTGGTTTTTCTTTCTTTCTTTCTTTCTGGCTTTCTCGTTCAGCTCCATTTGGTTGATTTTGTCTAAACATTCCTAATAATCTGTAATTTTTTTAGATACATTATTATTATTTTTTCTCATCACAAACACATTATGATATCACAATTAAACTCCTAAGATTTTGGAAAAACTTGCAAGATTTCAAAAATGTGTTACATTCGAATGATAAAAAACATTTTATTACAGTTCCTCAGTACAATCAAGATTGCTCAGTGAGTGGGTGCAAAGTTTTACAACTCTTTTACTACTGCGAGATGTCTCAGATTCCGTGTTTAGGTAAATGCTGAGGCTGCAGACTTTGTGCTGCCCCTTGAAGGTAAAATACAAAGTGAGGACTTTGGGTTGTAAAATGTAGAATGGGTGGAAAAGTGTTTCCTTGTATTAAAGTAACACTTGCTTTTGTTAGTGAGTTTTGCGCCATAAGAACTCTAGGTACTGCCTATAGTAAAAAACATTTTACTTAATAGTGATTCTAATAGTGTAAAGCTCTAGTCTATTTTTAAAACGAATTGGAAAATCGCAATTTTCGTTTCCTCAACGCAAACTGCGATCTTCCGATTCATTTTTATTTTTAACCGTTGCCGTTGAGATAATGGAAAAAATACTGTGTTACTCTGCGCAGTGGTTATTGTCTCCCAATTTTCTATTTTTTGTCTTTTGTCGAATAAACATTGGGAAGTAAAAAAAAAAAGTTTATTGATTCATGAACAAATGCTACAAAAATTTAGGTATGACACTGGGATACCCTATGTCGCAGGACTTCTATTTAATTTTTCGGATTCGTTTTTCTTATTAACTACGCATTTATGTTACTTTCAAATAACAAGTACTTAGTTCATTTCTTATTATGAATAATACTTTGGTGATTTTAGTTTTTTTTTTTTTGAACAATTTTAAATTTTTCGATAAAACTCATTTTAAATCGCATTTTACACGATGCAAGACCGACTGAAATGTATTGGATTTGCTCGTCGAGTTACCTAGTGCCGTAAGGTAAATATTATGAAGGATTATTATTTGTGGAAAAGTACATAATTTGTTCATAGAATTTCCATAAATAATCTGCATAAATCGAAAATAATACGAGTGGATTTAAAATCTTTATTACTTAATTGTCAAACGCCTTGTCGATAAACCTTTTATACAGCATTCTCCATAACAGGAAGATTCATTAATTACTTACATGGAATTAAAAACGGTCATACGATTTTAATCAATTAACCATGGTCAATATACCTACGTTGTAAAACTCTAAAATTATGAGTCAACAAATGCAAAAACCCAAAGCTGCAGAGCTTATTTTAGAAAAAAAAAACATAAAAACTGGTCCTAAAAAAGTTTTGCAAAAAAATAAATAATTAAGTAATAATAAGTATCAATATTCGCTTTATCACTGATTTGGAAACAAAATAAAACTTTTTTCTGTAGTTTCTGCCTATCCACATGGGGAAAAGCTTGAATTTATGTATGTATGTAACATCATCATTTGCCATTCCTTTTCCCAACTATGTTGGGATCAGCTTCCAGTCCAACTGGATACAGCTGAATACTTCGTATTTTACATAAAGCGACTGCCTATCTGACCTCGACAACCCAGTTACTGGTTTTTTTTTTTTTTTTGTGGATGGGAAATCACCAAATGACTTCTCCCGCTCTGGGCAGAGCGGGAGGGCGTGTCAGACTTTTACTGCCTAAAACCCACCCATGTTCCTTCAGTTGCCCGTGCCAGGGCCACGGTATCTCTTTCGAACTACCCGCGACCCCGGCGGCATCGGCCCAATTGACCCCGTCACTGCTGACATCTCTTTGAGGCGCGCGTGGAACACAACGCGCCGTCGACCCGGGCCTGTTCCTTACCGGACGGCGAGCTGCCCATAACTCGTCGTCCGCAAGCCCGCGCCTACGGTGGCTGGGAATCGGCAATCGATTCCCGCCGCCCAGGGCGTCTCCTACGGCGGCTAGGGGCGCGAGGGCGCGGCTGTTGCCTCTCCCTCATGCGTTCTGCTTCCTCCTTCGCGAGCATTACTGCTTCGCAGAAGGAGGTGACGGCTTCCCATGCACTCCCGCTCCGCACCATGGCCTGGACCAGGTTTGGACGCGAGAGATCGCCGCCACCGATCGCCTCCGTGAGAACACGGCGGTGCTCCGCCCATGCCGGGCAGACCTCCACTGTATGCTCCACCGTGTCCTCCGGGTGATCCACACAATGGTGACACCCGGGCGTTTCCTCCCGCCTTATCCGAAACAGGAACCTCCCGAAACAGCCGGAAGGTGAGGACGCCGTGGCGCCTCTCCAACCACTCCTCAAAGAGGGGACTTATCGCCGCATTGTAGCGTGCCCAGCGTTGGGTTGCGACAATCGCACTCTCCATGTCGCCATGAGATCCCGCCGGAGCTCTGTCCGCTGTACCGTGATTTCTCGCGGCAGCGGAGTTACGCCCCGGCGTTTCGCCTCCTCGCGCCACTCCCACACGTGCGCGAGGACTTTTGCCTCCAGATCCCATGGCGGTAATCCGGCAAGGAGGCACGCCGCCTCACAGGAGACCGTGGTGCGGTATCCCCGGACTAGCCGGATGGCCATGACCCTCTGGGACGCGTTCAACCGGCGGGCTGGTCGCAGCCTCAGGGAACGCGCCCACACCGGTTGAACGCGTCATGGACCGCACAAAGTTACTGGGTAACATGATATCCCTTGGTAAGAATGGTTGTCAGACTTTCGGGCTTCTGGCGACCCGTAGGTAACGACTGTAAAGATCCACAAATGACACGTGCTTTCCGAGGTACGGTTGCTAACTACTGAAACTCAACTTACCAACTTGGAATGCTTAAAACTCGTATCGTTTTGAAAATTTTTGGAAAAGGTCACCTAAGATGGTCTGATAAGGGCCTTAAAATATCAAAAGCTTGAAAAGAAATTACTTACTCAATTAGCTTACTTATTGCTCCAGGATTAATAAGTTTACGTAGGTACAGCTAAGAGCATAAATACGTAACTTGATTTTTAGGGTTCCGTACCAAAATAGTAAAAAGAAACCCTTATAGTGCGACTCAGTCTGTCACAGCTGGATGTCTCAAGAACTACTAATGCTATCAACTTGAAATTTGGAACAGTTTTAGATGACGTTTGCCTAAATATTTTGCAAATAAGAAAGAAACTTTTTTTTTGCAACAGGGACTAAAAGGTGGTCTTAAAAATTCCAAGTAGGGCTACTAGGGCATGTGGGGTATCATATGAAAGAGCGCTGTTTGCACATTCTCAAACATTTTTTTTATTTTTTTTAGTGCGCATAGTTTTCGACGTTTGATGAAAAATGTAAAAAAAAAATACCGGCCCTTCCGCCTTATATCCAAAGTTTGCTGAAATTATTCTATGTGTTAGAAGTTTATGTAAAGATTACAGAAAAAATAAAACGATGTCTCTAAATAGCACCATTTTTCAGAAATCGGAACGGAACCCTCGATGCGCGAGTCCGACTCCGGTTTTTTTTCCAAAAGTATTGATAACTATTTTATGGTGTTCGAAAAAAGTCTAAACTATACTATTGTTAATGGTCTTTTCTCAAAGTTGCAATTTCTATTTCTAAGAAAAAATCTTTTCAATGTTGTGTAACAGAATGTTCTTGACTGTACTTTTATTCGCCCTGGATAACTACGCTAAATACTGTCCATACGGCTGAATATATCGATAGGTAGCCGGAGGCCGAAGTTATGGCCGCTAACGGTCACCGGAGCCCTTGCGAAATACCTATAGGTAGCGACAGCAGACAAACATGACGACTGCATGAATATTATTTAAAGTAGGTCATAATATTCAGAAGGGCTCGTGGCAAAGTAATAATCAATCGATCAGGTTAAGCTATTCTTGCATAACGAGACTCCCCGTGATCAAAAAGCACGTTAAGCTGTTGGTCCCGGCTGTCATTCTTTTGATCTTTGACAATAGTTACGGGTCGTAACTCGTAAGAAGCCCAAAATTCTGACAACCAGTCTTACCATGAGATGAACCATGATAAGACCATCCATGATGATTACTTACCCAGTTAGTGGGTTGTGAAGGTTAGATAGGCAGTCGCTTCATGTAAAATACTGGTATTCAGCTGCATCTGGTTAGACTGGAAGCCGACCCCAACATAGTTGAGAAAAGGCTAGTCAGTTAATCAAGATTGTGTTCTGCTAGACTTTAAATATACAGGGGCTTAGGGGTTAGCCCCTGTCTACTTCGACCCGACAATTTCAATCTCGGCCATTATGTACTAAAACGTTTTATATAGAAAAATTCAATGACACTGTCTAAGTTGGTAATCGTACTAAGAACTAAAATTTACCTAGGTGGCTTTTATTACTGAAATACCTAATCAACAACTTTTTTTTTAGCTTATTACCTGTCTTACCCAGATAATATTAATATAAGGTGCTATAAAACTATCTGCCACGGCTGCAATGGGAGACAGTATTGTGTATATAGATTACAATAGTGATGAGAAATTATCGATCTTATGTCATAATTTTTTTCATACAAGAAAATGTGCGTATAAACATAGACGTATAAAAAAGGCGGACAGATTATCGCTAACAAAAAACTGTGTCTATCGGAGTCAGCCAGCTCGCTGTACCTACAGGCAGCACGCACACATTCACATCAGTCAACCATTCGTAATATGGTAACCTATTCGTAATATGATAAGGTAAAACATGTCTTGTGAAATGTGTGCATGGCCGGCCGGTAGGTACAGCGAGCTGGCTGACTTAGTTTTTTGTTATCGAGAATCTGTCCGCCTTTTTTATACGTCTATGCGTATAAAGAATTGATTTATTTGTATGAGACCGTCCCTTGTTGTTGCAGCACCGCCATTTAATTTCGCAAAACGTCAATGAACACTTTTATTTTTGCGTATTTTTGAACCACGTTCTGCAGAATTAAGTATATTTATTACTTTCTATATTTTCTCAAATTGATTTACCTATACAGTACGAAATTTCATCACTATTGAATCTATATACACAATACTGAAGCCGTGGCAGACATTTTTATAGCACCTCATATTATTTGATTATGATAAATTCCAGAAAAAAATATATTATAGAAAATTAATTTCTAATCTGGTATTACTGAACACTGTTAGATATTTTACTTAGGTGCGAATCTAGCATACCAGCTAACCTTGTGAGGCTCACAAGGTTATCTGGTATGGTAGCTCACAATGTGAGCTGGACATATCGATAACTCAGACTGTCAGAGGCAGTGTCCCATGCACTAATTAGGTCCAAAACTTCTTGTGTGAGAACCTGTATCTGAACTTAGATCAAAGGGAACCCTTCAATTTGTTACTTACCTATTTTTGTGGGTAAACTGAAAAAGGGTAAAAGGTCAATTGTTTTCTTCATAAGCTTTTTGTAATCTCTAACTAGGTATAAGGGAATGTTTGAATTTTGTGACGTAATCACGCTTAGTAAAGTGGTGCATTTTTAAAAACTGTTAAATTGCTCTGTATACACAAGGAGTATCAGAAAGGTGTGGTCAAATTTAAGGGTGTAGCACAGACCATTAAACTGAACAACTTTCTCCATGCGACCAACATCATAATCGAGAAAAAATTATCAGCTGTCCCGTACGTTTGGGTCGAGTAGGTATTGAAGTTTTGTACGGGACAGCTGATATTTTTTTCTCGATTACGATGTTGATCCCATGGAGAAAGTTGTTCAGTTTGATGGTCTGTACAACACAACACCCTTTAATTTAACCACATCTCTCTGATACACCCTGTGTATACTGAGCAAATTAACAGTTTAAAGACATGGACAGAAGCTAGTAATGATATAAACGTATGTTTATATTGTAAACATATATATTGTAAAGGTTAAGCTACGCTTGCCGGGATCGGTCCGTGGATGGATGGGTGACCATCTTTACATACCAAAACTCCTCCGTGCCTCGGAAAGCACGTTAAGCCGTTGGTCCCGGCTGTCATTCGTGGATCTTTGACAGTCGTTACGGGTCGTCAGAAGCCCGAAAGTCTGACAACCAGTCTTACCAAGGGGTATCGTATTACCCAGTTACTGGGTTGTGGAGGTCAGATAGGCAGTCGCTACATGTAAAATACTGGTATTTAGCTGCATCCGGTTAGACTGGAAGCCGACCCAAACATAGTTGGGAAGAGGCTAGGCTGATTGATGTTTATATTGTAAAACTATGTTTATATTGTAAACATATGTTTATATTGTTACTAGCTTCAGCCTGCGACTTCGTCCGCATGAAATTTATTGTCCTCCGATCCACCCCGTCGCATCGCATCGCCTGCCCGCGCTATTACTTCGATTTCGCTTGGCGTTCTATCTGGCTATTTTTTTTTCGTTTTGCTCGGCTCCTAAAGGTGATTTTAAATAACCAAAAACAAAAAACCAAACCAAATTCAAAAATAATGATTGAAATGCGACTGGTAGTTCCAGAGATTAGCGCGTTCAAACTTACAAACAAACATAAAGACAAACTCTTCAGCTTTATTATTAGTATAGATATTAATATAGAAGATGTGTAGTAGTGGAAATCCAAAATTAACTGTATTCCAAAAGGAACCTCCTCCTTATTTTTTCGTCGGTTGAAAATCAACCAACGAAAAAATAAGGAGGAGGTTCTCAATTTGACAAGAGTTTTTTTTTTTTACTTTTTTTATGTATGACCACGCATAACTGTTTACAGAGACGTCCGATTTGAAAAGTTTCATTCGTGAGGGTATACCTCAAAGTTGGTCCCATATAAAATTGATAAACTTTGCTTGGGTAGTTTTTGAGTTAGCTTCAATAATACGTACTTATTTTTTCCCCAATTTTATATGGATGATGTTTTTTTTTTTCTTCTTTCTTTTGCAAGTAGTGGTATTAGAATTTGTGTGGGGAAGGCACCACAACTAAAAAGTGAAAAATAAAAACTTTTATACAAAAAAATACAACCGACTTCCAAAAACAACACTACAAAGTGAAAAAGAACTTTAATTTCGGAAGTCGGTAGAAGAAACGAAAATACATTTAACCAGACACCGACTTCCGAAATTAAAGTTATTTTTCACTTTGTAGTGTTGTTTTTGGAAGTCGGTTGTATTTTTTTGTATAAAAGTTTTTTTAGTTCCTCTTGTGGGCAATGACTCTCTGGTTATCCGATCTAGTTATAGCATTACTTAGCACTTTAGTAACGAATAAAACGAAAACAACTAAATACCAACTAATTTTATATCTCTTAAACTTTTTCTGCTATCGTTACATTCCTTCCTCCAAGGACTATCTCAATCGCATGCCGACCCGGAAGGCAGCTCTCATCTCATTCGCCTTTATTTGCATTCAGTATCTCTGTACCTTAGAACCTCTGGCTACAAAGCTATCCCTCCCATCCGGTTAACGTCTTTCAAACATCCTGTCTACCCTTTTTTGAATCCTCCCGTCTATAAGAATAGATATCTATTATGGAAACACCTTCATAATTTAGTAGTTAGATATTTCAGGGTCTTTTTTATGAGAAAGGATAAAGAAAAGATTAAAGTATGTACTTTATGGACAGCTTCCCATCTTGTGATGCTATTATTAAAGTCACGCACGTGGGTACCGTGGAGGTTTTGCAACCTTATGCGTTTTAGCATGCAACGTTCGCAGATGTTTAAATAGTTTATGAGACAAAAGATTTAAAATAGTGACAGAGAGTCCACGGCCACGGGTCGAAGTGATAGAAAATTTAAAAAAAACCGGTCAAGAGCGAGTCGGACTCGCGCACCGTACCATCATTTATATTAAAATATTTGTTGATGATTTCTGAAAAACTGTGCTATTTAGAGACAATGTTTTATATTTCCTGTAATCTATACATAAACTTCTATCACATCGAATAATTTCAAATTTTTCTCTATGCAATCATCACAGATAAGGGTCCCCCCCGGACGGTATTTCTTTTAACATTTTTCATCGAAAACTAAGCGGCCTAAAAAAATAAAAAAAAATGTTTGAGAATGTGCAAACAGCGCTCTTTCATATGATACCCCACATGCCCTAGTAGCCCCACTTCTAATTTTTAACACCCCCTTTCAGTCCCTGTTGCAAAAAAAACCAATTATATTATTTATTTATTTATTTATTTAATACTTCAAGCACACAAATGTACAGAGGCGGACTTAATGCCATGGGCATTTTCTACCAGTCAACCTTTGGGTGATGCAGAGACAAACAGTAGCAGGTGCAATGATGAAAAATTAAGGAATAAATATTTATTTAAATATAAAGATACTCATATACCTATTACAAACTATAAATATAATAATGTATACCTAATTATATATAAATATAAGCACAAATAAATATACACGAATAAACTAAGACAAACAATGGGAAAGCATTACCGTTATATATTTTTATTTCTTTAGTAGTAGTTTCTTTTTTTTTGTTTAGTTGGGCAAACGTCATCTAAAACTGTTCCAAATTTCAAGTTGATAGCATTAGTTGGTCTTGAGATATCCAGCTGTGACAGACGGACAGACAGACAGACAAAGTCGCAACATAAGGGTTCCTTTTTACCATTTTGGTACGAAACCCTAAAAATCTGTATTGAAGTTTAATATAAAAATATAATTATTAGAGTTGAACCTGAAACGTGTGTTATTTGTAGATCCCAAAGAAGTAAGGCTCCTTCAGGCCTTTACAGTACTAAGCCTAACCAATATCAAAACAAAGTATTGTATGTACCTTTAAGATTCGTTTAAAATTCCTATGAAAACAACAATTATAATTCTGTAAATACATATTTGTTACGTTATCGAATCGTACTTTAATCAACATACACCAACACACTGAGCTGCTATTTGTAAAAATCATAAGAAAATTTGATCTTCGCGGGCTACGTTAACGCTTCTCCTGTAACTAACCGAATAAAACATACAAGATCCGTCTACTTCCCGAGTATTCCCAAGTTGCTTGTCCTATGTATAATTCAGTTGTGCTGTCCGGAGTACCATCCCTAATGGTTAGTTCACCCTCCGAATTGGACGGGTTAAGAAGTACAAGACTTGGGAGGATACGGGATATTAAATGTTCATTTTATAGGTTATAGGATGCGAGAAGCACAGAAGCGGTCGAAGTGGCGATGCTTGTGGGAGGTCTGTGTCCAGCAGTGGATAAGGACTGAATTTTAACATGGTTTTAAAGTTTGATTGTATTTCATCCGTGGCTTTTTTTTATCGTAGGTTCGTCGGTGTGTACATTTCGCATGTACCCACCATTCCAGTTTTTTTCTAAAAGTTGGCTGGTAACAGCGTAGCTTCTAAATTTGGTTCTAATACCTATGTAGGCTAAGAAAACCTGATTGGGTATAGGTAACATTCTTCACGCAAAATAATGCCCAGACGTTGCGCAATGGAAAATCCTAAAAGCCGCAAGGAGGGAAAACATGCAATAGAAGTGTAATTGATAAGTTTTTTAATTACATAAAAGAAATCATAATATCAGCCTATTACCGTCCCACTGCTGGGCAAAGGCCTCTTCTCATATAGAGAAGGCACGAGCATTGATCACCACGTTTGCTCAAGACCGGTGACGATTCCAGACTTAAATAAACAAAAAAACATACAGAAAAGTTTCGATGATTTAATTTTTCTATAAAAGCATCTACGAGTAGGTAGTCAAATCATTACTTTTTTAAACAAAAGTATGTTTAATAAATAAAATGCTTTGCATTCATAAAATTTTTCTCGACGAATTATTGATAGAGGCAGTAGATATTTAAGGACGCATTTACGAGTGGGTAGTTAAATCATTATTTGTTTAAAGAAGTAATAATTTGAATACCCACTCGTAAATGTCCACCATAACACAAAACAAGGGATGCTGTAAAATATCTACTCCATTAGATTTCTCTTCACAACAACACATTATGATAATGTCAAGACATTATAAAGACCACGTTTATTCTAACGCGAGCAGTTTTATTGTTCGCTGTTAGTGTTTCTATTCAATTGTAAGGTTTATTGCTATGGTTACTGCTGACTGCTCTTGTCATAAATAGGTTTATGATACATACTTGAATTATTATTAATCGGGGGTGGAGGAAGAAATCTTTACTTAAATTTACGTTTTATGGGCAGTCAAAAATGGGGTTCGTGGCTAAATAATAACAGCGGCACGGGTCGATCTGCTGCGCTTGGTCCGTGGATTGGTGACCACCTTTACATACCGAGACTCTTCCGTGCCTCGGAAAGCACGTTAAGCCATTGGTCCCGGCTGTCATTCGTGGATCTTTGGCAGTCTTAAAGGGTCGTCAGAAGCCCTAAAGTCTGACAACCGGTCTTACTAAGGGGTATTGTATTACGCAGTAACTGGGTTGTGGAGGTCAGATAGGCAGTCGCTCCGTGTAAAATACTGGTATTCAGCTGCATCCGGTTAGACTTGAAGCCGACCCCAACATAGTTGGTAAAAGGCTAGGCAGATGATGGGCAGTCAAAAATACATAATATTGAGGATAAACTGGTAATAATATAAGACGTGGAAACTTGTAAAGCAATAAAAACTTTGACTTCATTAAATATCTTAAATTTGTTTTGCGTAGATGTGACGCATATTTTCCCCAAAACTTGCTTTCTATATTGCTTATTTTATTTTTTTTTTGTCCTTTGCGTCATGTTTACCGCAAATAAACGTATTTTCTTTCTTTCTTTCTTTCTTTCAAATAATCCTGTTTTAACAAGGAAGAGCAGAATGACGATGTTATCCAGATTTGTCACGTTTTTCTTGAATATATCACATGAATAATGTTATTCAAGTCAATGAAATTCTGATCTTACGTCACCGACGTCGACGTCGACGTCGATAGCTTGATATCGTACTGGTGACGTAAGATCAAAATTTCTTATTCGTAAATCCGATCAACGACTTGTTCAATAATTATTGTTTTTAAAATACGAGCGTTTTAAAAATTGCCATTAACAATCATAATTTACGCGATACTTAACACAGGCCGTCGAAACATTCGCTACGTTACGCGTAAAACAACTGACGGCCAAAAAAACTTGAATTTTTACATTTTACAATTTAAATTAGAATTACGAGGAGTGCCAAGTGTTATATTTTACGATATACATAGAGATAATATCGGTCATAAAAAGACTATTAAGTGTGTTTACGAGGCTTTTTCATTTCGGTTGAATGTTCGCGACTCAACTATGCGGGAGAATGTAAAACTGTTGTTTTAGTTCAGAGATTCGGAAACTTCTGCTTTTGGTTTGTTGTTGGAAGTAGACCGGTATATACAGGGTGTAAGTGTAAACAGTGGCTATCTTTTAAGGGGTCATTGTACTCATCATTGTGAACAACTTTTACTATGGGACCAAACCTGAAATCGCGAAATTAGTAAAAGTTGTTCATAATGATGAGTACAATGACCCCTTAAGAGATTTCGTGTATGAATAGATACACCTTATACATATTATACGTGTTGACTTGAGGATCTCCTCCTTTTTTTTTCGTCGGTAAAAAATACAGTCTCTTCTTTTTGCATGAGCTGTGTAAAACGCTCTACGTAACCAAGACCGTCCATTGCAGATGGCTGAACCGGGCTGGGGAGTGATTATTTTAAATAACTAAAATTATTTGTTTGTAATGTCTGGAAGTACGTGTACGATTACAAAAATTCTTTCACTGATAGTAAGCTACACTATTGCCGAATGCCGAATAATACGTTTTTATACCTATGTTATATGGTACGACTTCTAGGCGAGCGAAAGTCACGGACAGAAGCTAGTGTTTAGTAAATACAGTACCCAGTACCCAGTGCATAATATCGCAGCCAGATCTTAGAATGGATCATGTCATGAAGTGTTCGACTATTTCATGAAATGGTTGTCTGTCATGAAATGGAACATCGACCGCTGGTCACATGATGATGTGGTCTGGCCAGATCTTTGAATACTCAACGTTTGACGATATGAACAGTTAAACGCACGACTACTTCATGATGTGGCCAAACATTAGTGATCATATCGTAAAATAGTTAGGTTATCCACCGGTAGCGGCGTTGATGTCGCTTTGTTGTGCATCTATTGTTACTCGAATAATTCTTATATAAGGGTACTAAATACCCATGTAACTGCGACCAACCTGGATGTAGCGCTCGTGATGTGCAACTTACTTTGCGATATGCCCATACTGGTCAGCTGGGAATGTCGATAAATGGGTTCTTTTCCTCACGATATGCTATTTCTACGATCGGACCATAACAGATACCCACCCTAATTGATGTTATGGCCAAAGTCTACTAACATAATTATCATTACACGTTTAAACGATATGGTCAATTTTAGCCGGCCATTTCATGAAATGACCGAACACCATTATCAATTCTAAGATCAGCACCCTAATTGCGTAACACATTATCGGAGTTGGTTTCATTTAGACAGGTCAACGACATTCATTGCGGTATTTACGTTGTCGACAGACAAATTTTTCGAACATATGAAGCAATGGATTAGCAATTTGTTTCAAAATGAAACCAACTCCGATCGACAGTGTGTTACGCAATTGGGGTGCTGGCCACGATACATATATAGCACATCGAGTTTTCAAAAGAGACAGTGTGAGTATGTGTGTGTGTGTGTGTGTGTGTGTATCAAAGGAGTAAATGTACCACTCTACACAATCAAGTTGTTATCGTTTCAAATTCTTAACAAAGTAAAAGTTACTCGACAGACGACAATTTTCCGCAAAGAAATCGCATCGTTTCTACGAATTCTCTGTCTTAAGTCGTACCGTCTAATTACGTAAAAGGGGAACGCGCGTTACGATGCGGTGACGTGCGAATTCAACGTAACTCATTCAAATCGTGCGCAAGTAGGACGATGTTAGCTGGAGAAAGCATCGCCATCGGTGCGCAGGCGCAGAGAGCTTTGAAGTTATCGATCATGGGTAGGAGAACCATGAGATGGAGGAGTGGTAGGATTTCAATTAATGCGAACTACAACTATGTCGCTCGGATCAATAAACATCCCACCATCTGTCTCTTTTACTTTTGTGGTGGCACATGTATCGCCAAATGAGAAATTAAGGATGTCATCTATTATATAATATACACAGAGAAAATGGCAGGGGGTGACTTGCACACTCAATATTGGGCCCCCGGAAACGGTCGCTAGCACATAGTGACGTAGCGACAAGGGGGCAAAAAATTATTCTTATTCGTTTGCACCGAGAGATTTGCTTTTCCGCGAAGTATAATTTTTTTTCCTATGTCTGCATCCTACCTACTCACTTCCAACTAAACAACAGCAATGCTATTATGAAGGTTACTGTTGCCTACACTCATTGTACTTTATCCTGTATTTTAGTAGTATTAACACAGCCACCTCGGCCTGCTCACACCGAAGGGCGAGGTATGTCGCTAAGGCCGCGGTGAAAGTTTGTAGTTACTACAACTGAAACACCGCTTCAGTACTAGTACATAAATCACTTTTTATTTACTCCTGGTATGGCATGCAGCTTTGGACGAGCTAAAATGTAGGCCGAGGGTTTAACCATTGAAGTATTGTATAATAAAGGAAATAATAATCGTTTATTGGGAACACAAATACATTCAGAGATAGCAATTTTAAACGATGATAGCTGCAACAGTTAAAACTGTGGCGCAGCTGCCAGCGCCCGACTCCTAGTGAAAGGGTAGGTTGTTTCAAGATTAAACATAACGTAACATAGATACTTTGATAAATATTTAAAGAAATATAATAATACATTTGAGATAAGTGCCGTGTGTACCTAATGTTAAGTACGAGAAGGTGTGTGTGTGTGTTTTCCTAGATGTTACATTCCGACAATTTTTTCTGTTATTTATCTCCCTAATACATAGCTTAGATTACAAAGCAACTGAGGAATTACTAACTTAACCAAAATAGTAATTCCCTCTAATTTACCTATACATAGTATATCATATTTATATTCTATACATAGTATATCACATATCGAAGTAGATCGGACGGTTAAGCATAGGATTAACACTAGATGGATGAAATGGCGGCAGGTCACGGGCACAATCTGCGACTCCCGCATTCCCCTTAAACTTAAGGGGAAGATATTTAAAACAATGGTTAGACCTGCTGTCTTGTATGGATCAGAATGTTGGGCCACAAAAGGGATGAATGAAAAGCAGTTGCATGCAGCTGAGATGAGAATGCTAAGAGGGATGTGTGGTGTTACACGAATGGATACAATAAGAAATGAGCACATAAGAGGAAGTCTAAAAGTGGCACCGGTGACTGAAAAGTTGTGCGGAAATCGACTGTCATGGTATGGGCATGTGATGCGGAGGAGTGAGGAAAATGTCGTGAGGAAAGTTTTGAGTATGAATGTCGATGGCTATAAGAGTAGGGGAAGACCAAAGAAACGATGGATGGATTGTGTGAAAGATGACATGGCTAGAAAGGGGGTGACTACCGAGATGACGAATAATAGAGAAGTATGGAAAAAAAGGACATGTTGCGCCGACCCCAAATAGATTGGGATAAGGGCAGGAGAATGATGAGACATAGTATATCATATTGTTTGTGAAGAAAAAAAAATTTTGAATTTGAATACCTATTCAGTGGGTTTAACACAACAATTTTTTGGTATAGGCACTAATAACGTAAAATATGGTGAGGAAACTTGAACTTGATGGTCTGATGGTCGACCTTGTCTGTACGTGAAGAGGCCTTTGTCCTGCACAGTGTATCCAGGCTTTAAATCCCCAACCGCACACACACACAAAGGTTTACAGAGGTTCAAACTTCGGCTTTGAATATTTTATCAGCATTCAAACTTTTGTAATCATAATATCCGTCTTTCATAGTATTTTCAGAACCCTTCATAACAAAATCAAAATCAATCTGCCTAGCCTTTTCCCAACTATGTTGGGGTCGGCTTCCAGTCTAACCGGATGCAGCTGAATACCAGTATTTTACATAGAGCGACTGCCTATCTGATCTCTACAACCCATTAACTGGGTAATACGATACCCCTTGGTAAGACTGGTTGTCAGACTTTCGGGCTTCTGACGACCCGTAACGACTGTCAAAGATCCACGAATGACAGCCGGGACCAACGGCGTAACGTGCTTTCCGAGGCACGGAGGAGTCTCGGTATGTAAAGATGGTCACCCATCTACGGACTGACCCGTGTGGCTGTTATTACTTAGCCACGAGCTCCTCTGAGAACCCTTCATAACATAATATCAAATAACTAACTATAATTTTCAGAAACCTTTTGTACCTACAGCCCGCTTCTGTAATCTCTTAACCAACAAATCGTAGTTAGGTGTCATGGGTTGCCGATTCCCGGCCACCGTAGGCGCGGGCTTGCGGACGACGAGTAATGGGCAGCTCGCCGTCCGGTAAGGACCAGGCCCGGGTCGACGGCGCGTTGTGTTCCACGCGCGCCTCAAAGAGATGTCAGCAGTGACGGGGTCAATTGGGCCGATGCCGCCGGGGTCGCGGGTAGTTCGAAAGAGATACCGTGGCCCTGGCACGGGCAGCTGAAACATGGGTGGGTTTTAGTCAGTAAAAGTCTGACACGCCCTCCCGCCTCTGCCCAGAGCGGGAGAAGTCATTTGATGATTTCCCATCCACAACAAAAAAAAAGGTGTCATGGGTTCGATTCCCGGCTAATGAGAGAAAGGCCCCGCTTCTGAGAATAACTAGGTCAGTTAAAGTTAACTTCAAGTTTTGGTTTGGTTCAAATGTAGGTTAGTTTGTGATACATATCGTACGACTGAATTCAGTAGGTGAGATTTAAATAGTGATGGAATACTTGCACAATAAGCTCGCCTCCTATTACGTGGTACTTAACGCTTGTCCTCCGAAAAAAGCGCGGTCACTGTCAGACTGCATAGAAAAGAAAGAGAAGCGCGATGACACAACGCTGGTAATTTATTGCAAAATATGAAGCAATTATTTACAAAAAATCTATTGATTGGACTAAAAAAGTAATGACATGAAATCATTCCTTATTATTTTGTAGAGATTAAATTTATGAACACTTTTAATAAAAATTGTAGGAGAAATTATGGTTAAAACTAGAAAAAATAGACTTGGATTTAGTTTTTTTTTTCTTTAGATTACCGTGTATTTGATAGGGAATCAAAAAGATGCTATAGTTACTGTAAAAGATGGACATAAAGTTACTTAGTTTCGCCGTATTTCACGGAGGACAAGCCTGAAACATACCTAACTAGTGAAATGTGGTACAGTAGGTACACCTCTGCCAAACCCTTCGAGGTCTACAGGCGAGATGTTATGTTATGTTACTTGTGCAATCACAAAGGATGGTAATTCGTAATTTATTCTTTTTCATTAGGAAAAACACAGGATTAAGATAAAACACATTATGGGGATTTAACACTTTTCAACAAGCTGAAATTCCGATGAAAGCGTCACATGTTGTGAATACTTCTTATTACCTTAGTTTTTTTATAATTGTCCATATGAGATACAAACGGCATTTTAATAATCACATGAATACCATTTTTAGGGTTCCATACCTGAAAATAAAAAAATGGAACCCTTAGAGGATCACTTCGTTGTCCATCTGACTGTCTGTCTGTCAAGACCCTTTTTCTCAGGAACTCGTGGAGATATCAAGTTGGAGTTCTAAAAAAATAAAGCTTCTAAGTCAACGTCAAGTTCTAAGTAAGACATATTTTGATACTCGCAAGTAAATCAAAACCTAAATAGGGTACTTGTCGTTGTTCTAGAATCATGAACTTTGGCAAGAAACAAGGTCTCACAGCACAAGTAAAGGAAAAAATTCGGAAAATTGTTAATCTGTAACAACCCTCCTCCTCTCTGTGTGTCCTCTGTGTATGTCTGTTGTAATCTGTATCTGTGTCTGTGTTTTGTGTGTGTTGTTGTGTTGTTTCTCTGTGTGTCTGTGTTTATTTATCTGTATCTGTGTGTGTATTTAACATACAAAAAATTTTTTTTGAGAATACAATTTATTGTTAATGTTGGTTTTGGGATAAATTCTTTTCAATTACGGAACCCTTCATTGTGCGTGGTCCGACGTGCACTTGACCGGTTTTTTTTATTCATAATGAGTTTTAATAAACCGATCAAACTATCTAGTCCTTTTAAGACTATACAGGGTTACTGGTAACTTGACGTATACCTTGCAGGACGTCATAGTAGGGTTAAAATGCAACAAATTAAGCCATAAAATATTTTTCCGAAATTCAGTAGTTTTTGAGTCAGATTTTTTATTTTTTTTATGAAAAATCCAATTTTAAAATGATTTTACGGGACGACTATGCTAGAATTTAAGTTATTATCATTGCTGATGCCGTAGCAGAACTTTACTTAGTTAAAATTTCAAAAATGCCTAAAACTTTGGCAAAGATCACTAATTAAACATTTAATTTTTCGTAATTTTTGTCAATAAGAAAAACTCAAAAACTAACTGAACTTCGGCAGAACATGTGGCTTAATTTGTTGCACTTTATCCCTGAATACGTCGAGTTACCAGTAACCTAGTATAAGCATGATTTGAACTAAGTATACTCGTACAATTATTAGTATGCAAATCACCTCATCAGATTTTTTCCACTCTGACGAAACCAAAGGTGAATATTCACTTCAAAAAAGACTAATGAAAGCACAAAAAGACTAAATAATAAAGTGAGCGCACACCTGCTAATTAGAGGGCATCGGCAGATGTGCCAACGTTTGAAAGTTGACATGTATTGCAAAAACTGTCGGGTGAAAGGCCCAATTACTGTCCGAAGTTATAGTTTGAAAATTGGTTTGGTTATTGTGGAGTGCGTAATCTAGGACCGTATTTGCTGATTTATGTTTAATTTTAATTGTATTATTTCATAGTTGAAAACAAAAACGAAGCAAAATAATACTTACTCAGCTATAATTTTTTTTACCTTCAATGTTAAATATGTTTAAGTCGTTTTACATTATGTGTATATTACTCGTATGATTATGAATGATGTAACGTTTTCGAAATGTAGGAAACTCACTCGTTCGTTATTAAAACAAAATGCCCGGGAATCTAATAACGGGGTTGTATCCAATAATTGTTTAACCTACCGTAATTAACGTGAATCCACAATTTAATAATCTTTTGTTTAACCTTAAAAGGAAAAAACCTTGATATTTTACTGTTTTAGAAAACCGGCGTGGAGTAACACATTGTCTGCCTATCCTTTTTCCAACTCAAACATTATTTAATACCAGTATTTTACATGGAGCGACTGCCTATCTGACCTCCAAAACCCAGTTACTGGGTTAACTCTAGACCCATTGGTAAGACTGGATATCAGACTTTCGACCTTTTGTCTACCCGTAACGACTGTCAAAAATCCACAAATGACAGCCGGGACCAAGGGCTTAACGTGCTTTTCGAGGCACGGAGGGGTCTTCGTGTGTAAAGATGGTCACCCATCCACGGACTGAACTCGGCAAACGTAGCTTAACCTTCAATCGTCCGTGCGTCTGTTATTACTTAGCCACGAGCTCCTCTAGCGTGAAATCACACAAGAATATAATTTTTGCGTTAAATATTACACTTGTTTCAGTATGCTGGAAATATGAGAGCCGCTTTTGGGTCACATCAGTAATTCATACTTGAATACCGTTATCTTAAGCCTTGCTCTAGACACCACACATCTTAGCAATATTTATTACTAGGAGTTTTGTTTCTAAGAGTTTTGGCGAACAATGTAGTTTCTGTGCGAAAGTTTTAGTACTCTTTGTAAGATTGTCGGTGGATACGAATAAACTAAATACTTTTTATAGTCTGTGCACAGAATTCTCGATGAAAGAACGATAAAAACATAAAAAAAATATTAAAATGTTATGCCAAAACGTAAATATGACACTAACTACAATCACACGACTAATATAATATGTACTTTTATTACCAACTTGTTTTTAAAACACATTTAATTTTCGATATCACCTTTCACTCCAATGCGTCAAACCGCAGGACTTCAAAAGTACCTACGTAGGTACGCTGTTTCAAAAATAATGGCTTTTGATAAATAATGACAAGGAAGATAATTGGTGGTGTCACCCTACTCGCGTCCTTAAATATCGAGTTTGCCTTTATTATTAGCAGAGAAAGTCTGTGTTTGGGTTAACCTTTCAAAATATTACGCATCTCTCTTTTATGTAGGTACCTACTATGAAGGACTACAGTACAATATTTCATAAAAATATGCTTTGTTAAACATTAGCAAATGCGGTATTTTCGTAGTAAATGAAATCAAAAATGCGTTCCTTATTGCGAAGCATGTGTGGTGTGACTATGAATGATATGCTGAGGAGTAATGTGATAAGGCAACACTGCGGTTTAATAGAAGATGTAGTGACAGAAATTTATAAGAGTATGTTTAGATGGTTTGGTCATGTTGAGAGGATGAATGAAAGGCGACTAACGGTATTTACAAAGCAGATGTGAGTGGAAACGCCGGGAGGGGACGCCCTAGGAAGACATTATAGTGACCTTATTGGTGATGTTCTTCAGAAAGGTCAGGTGCGTAGTACTCGCAACTGGCGCGGCGTGCATATATGACCGGTGTATGAACGTAAACGAGGCAACAGGATGAGTATGTAAGGATTGTATCAAGTGGCGTTCTGTAGTTTCTGCCTACCCCCGTCAAAATAAAGCGAGTTTTTTTTTTGCTCAGCTCCTAAGGATCCTAGCGTGATGTTAAATAGCCTATAACCTTCCTCAAGAATTGGGCTGTCAAATGCAAAAATATTTTTTCAAATCCGATTGGTTGTTCCAGAGATAAGTGCGTTCAAACAAACTCTTCAGCTTTATTATTATTATACATATATTGATAATAAACTAACAGAGATATAATAAAGAAATCTCGCCGGAGCGAGTCGCTAATCTATTATATGTAGGTATATAAATAAAAATAGATCCCTATTTCCCTTGGTCACGCCATAACTTGAAAACAATTTCACTGATTTAATTTTTTTTTTATGTTTTCTAATTCTTTGTAGAAGGTTCTTAAGGAAAGAAAAATTAAGAAAATTGCGCAGAAAATTGGAAAATTTCAGAACACTTAACGACTATTTTAACTTCGCGCGTTTACATTAGAATATTCATAGCTAAGACAGGACAACGTCTGTCGGGTCAGCTAGTTATTAATAAATTGAAATTAATTCCTTGAAAATTATTTATTATTAGTTTTTAGCCTGTGTTGTCTCACTGCAGGACAAAGGCCTCCCTTTCTCCTTTCCACTCCTCTCTATCTTGAGCTAGTATCGACCAATCCTGTCAGTAGGCGTCAATTTCAAAATTACATTGAAATGGACTTGATACCCACGGGGATAAAAAGGGCCTAATATTAACTTTCGGGCAGTTCCTTCATTTGAATATCCCTAAACATTACACCGCGGCGTCACGGTCTATTTCTTGAGGAAGTTGCTGGAACTCCCGGCAGTTTAAGTACAGGTTAGCGTGGCGTAATACTGTATCTATACACATTAATATAAAGGGTAATGACAACTTGACTGGTTGCTAGCCTGTGGAGGGCCGCCTACTTCCCGTGACGTTTTGAGTGAGCAGGATGGTCAACAGAATCTTCCGTTTGTTTTTGGTAATGTCTTGTTTTTGTTTAGGTATTCACAATGGTATTTGATACCTTTTTGGTTCGTTTTTAACCTCCGACGCAAAAAGAGGGGTGTTATTTTGTAAGTAAACCATTTTTTCGTCAGATATAGTTTGTTGGTGACAGATTGGGTGAGTTTTTTTTGTTCTCATAAAAGTAATTTGAAGTTGTCTTGCGGTTGTAAAACATCGAAGGCTTACTGCTATTATATTAAGCTATTTTTCGTGTATTTGGCTTGTGGCTTAATAGTCGCTCGGGTCGATCGATCAGGTTAAGCTACGCTTGCCACGGTTGGTCCGTGGATCGGTGACCATACCAAGACTCCTCTGTGCTTCGGAAAGCACGTTAAGCCCTTGGTCCCGGCTGTCACTCGTGGATTTTTGAAAGTCGTTACGGGTCGTCAAAAGCCCGAAAGTTTGACAACCAAGGGGTATCATATTACCCAGTAACTGGGTTGTAGAGGTCAGATGGCAGTCGCTCCATGTATATTGGTATTCAGCTACCTCAACATAGTCGGGAAAAGGCTAGGCAGATGATGATTTTTCATGTATTTATTGTTAATACTTAATAAATCATCGACGCATAGAAGATTCAATAAAATTACAAATTGTGAAATGAAAAAGTGATCCTAAGTACTTATAAAGTTTAGCCTTTTTTTTTATTACTGTTTGTTTCCTAGAGGCACTGAACAATCATCAAGAAACTGAGAAAGTACCTCATTTCATATTTCAACACAACTTTTTTCCTGTTACCCTCATTCCTAAAAATACTACGAAAATTGGTCAACCAAAAAATGATTCATGACACTTCTACGACAAAGCAACCACCAAGCTATTATAATTTACGAGCGAAGCAATAAAAACACCACATTTTTGTAAACTACAAGGAAAAAGTCACAAAACGTCCGCCATCTTTGTATGAATTTACATCTCGACACTTTTCGAACAATGGCGACGAGAGATATAAGTATTAACACATTTTCTTTTAGCTATAACCGTTAGCTGACTGGAAAGTTGACTGAAACCTTTTCTAACAAATTTTGTAAAGTTTTCAGTTTTTCTCAGGCAGCTATATGAGTACGTGTTCAGAATTTGGAGAAACTACAGCATAAATTGTTTTAGGGCTGCGGTTTTTAAATCAAAATTACGTTTTAGAACGTTTTTTTCGTAAGTTCTTCTTTTGAGAATTTTTTGAGGATCTATAAATTAGCATCATTTTAAATGAAATAATTTTATGGGGATCAGAGGGGTAAGGAAACAGAAGAACGTGATTACCAATTTTCTTGAAACAATCTGTTCATCATCTTCGTGTATCTAACTCTTACCTATTCATAATTTAAAAATAATTATGACAATGCACGTGGCTGCTAACACTTGTACACACCACGTGGTCTTGACGTTCTAAATAAACATATTCAAACGAAAAATTAAACGTTCTTTCAGACCAGTTTAAAAGAAAATCCAAAATAGAACAGCATAAAGATAAAACGTTTCAAATAAGGACCTTAATGAACTCGAACACAAAGGATTTACCAATACCGAAAGACATAATTAATCGTCCACAGACATTATCAATCTAATCGCACAAAACCTCATTTTCAATCATTCAACTCAACATTAATCTTCAAGGGAAATATATATAACAAAGTTCAAAATATACATAGGTACAAACCTGAATTACCGTTAGCTCCAAAAACATGCAGTAACAAAGATGCTGCGGTTTTGATTCCCAATCTTTCATAAACCCCATGGGTAAAGGAAAATTATCCTTATGGCTTAAGTTATAAGGGTCACGGAAAATTTTCGTAGGTGCAAGGTGAAGTTGGGTGCAATTTATTCGGGTTTGCCAATTGTATAGTTCTTGGTGAACAATGCTGATGGTTTTTGTTATAGCACGGACGTGTGAGGAATGCACTGGATGATCATAAATCGTGTTTATTATAGCTCCTGCTTGCTCCAAAACGGATAGGCTTGATGGTTTTTTGAGGAAAAGTTTAGAGGACATTGGCAGTTATAATATTATATATATATATATATATTATAGTCAAAATAACGCTTTTTAAAGCTTATTGCCAAGTGTTTTACACGAGCAGCCTGTGGACCAACTTTACTCAGCGGGCTATCAGCGCCCTACGGGTCCAGTATAATAACGGGTTCAGCATGTTGATGGGGCTGCCCCCTTTCTGCAGTGCATCTGGTATGTTTGCACAAGCACGTGTCGATGGCTTCCACGCCATCGTCAGACAGAAATCTGCCTCTTTGCTCTGCAAAGTGCGGGACAGCTCCAACTCCATCCTGAAGACCATAGCGGGGAGGTACGATTCTCCTTTGTTAGGTGATGTTGTTCGAAGATGCCTTTCGAATAGCACCCTTGTCGCTAAATAGATTATAAGTTTACTAACATAGGTATAAGTTATCTTTTTGTTTATTTTTGCTTACTAACCCATATATGGATGATGCTTATCCGAAATAAAGATTATTTTATTTTATTTTATTTTTTATAATATTTAGGATTATTTAGAATAGTGCAGCCATGCTATTGTTATATCTACCGCAATTGATTAGACTTAGCAATAATATATTTATCTTAGTATTTTTTACCCGACTGCCAAGGAAGGGTTATGTTATTCGCGCGTATCTTGTATGTATGTATAAAAATTTATTTATTACCTCGTATCTTCCTAACGGCTGGATGGATTTTGACAGTTAAGTTATCGGTAGATTCGTCTCAAAAACCCAAGTGTCCTTAGATAGGTCTATGTTAAAAAAAAAACTAAATGGCGGATTTTTGGTGTTGAATGGTCTATACTCAATCTTACATTTTTGTAATCTAAACGTCGCTGGAAGGATGGTTGCTATCATAATTAAGGACAAAAACATCTGGTCATTTGAAACTCATTACTCAATACTCAATTCTTTATTACATTCCAAATGTATTATACATGTTAATATAACAAAATAAGAGATCAATATGGAGCCTGTCGGACACAGCAAAATTAGGAGAGGAAAGCTAATTATCAATTCAAGCAATTCAATATTATTATAAATTACTAGCAGCGCCCCGCGGTTTACTTTTTAATTTTATTTTTATTTTATTTATTGGTAATTTATCTACAATCGTTACACTGCTCAACCAATTAACACAAGTCATAATACAAGCCAAGTGCACAATATTAACCGATAGACACAGTATGCATAGACCGAGATAAAAAGTAGCCCCTTCTCCTGTGAGGCGGCGAGCCTCCTTGCCGGATTACCGCCATGGGATCTGGAGGCAAAAGTCCTCGCGCACGTGTGGGAGTGGCGCGAGGAGGTGAAACGCCGGGGCGTAACTCCGCTGCCGCGAGAAATCACGGTACAGCGGACAGAGCTCCGGCGGGATCTCATGGATCTCTTTGTGACCATTTTCTGAATGTGCCAGGTGGGGATACGGTAAGTGGTTCGTTGCTTGCATATTTTGAATCCGCGCGAAGTAATAGTTCCACGTTTAGTTTGGTACCTGCAACACGCAAGGAAATCGAGAACATACTGACTACTATTAAGTCGAATGCTGAAGGTTGTGATGGCTTTACCATAAATATGATATTATTGACACTGCCTGTGACTTTGGACGCCGTGACTGCTATAATAAATGCATCTGTCACATCCTCATCTTTCCCCGAGGTATGGAAAATTGCCAAAGTGCACCCATTGCCCAAGACTCCTAATGCTTTGGACATGAAGGATCTTAGACCTATAAGTATACTGCCGGTACTTTCTAAAGTTTTAGAGAAAGTAGTTTGTACGCAACTGGTTGAATTTTTAGAGACAAACAAAATCCTCCCAGATGTTCAATCGGGGTTTAGGAAGGGCCGTAGTACAGCCACGGCTTTGTTGGATGTGACAGACAATATCTTGTCGGCTCAAGATAATGGGATGTGCACTCTTTTGGTGTTGCTAGATTTTTCGCGCGCGTTTGACTGTATTAACGTTTCTCTGTTATTGTCAAAGATGGCTTTTTATGGATTTGACGAGGATACAATAAAATGGTTTGATAGCTATCTTGGCGATCGTACACAATTCGTTGAAATACGTCGGGCGGACGGCTCAACAGTTGTCTCTATGCGTCGTTCAGTAGGAAGGGGGGTCCCACAAGGCTCGATTCTTGGTCCAGTATTGTTTATTTTGTATTGTGCTGATATAATAAAACATATAAATAAATGTAAATACCATATTTATGCCGACGATACACAAGTGTATATATCATTTAAGCCGGAAGACTATGAACAAGCATTAATCGATCTTAATACAGATCTTGAAAACATAGTACAATGGTCCAATGCCAATACGCTTGTCTTGAATCCTACAAAAACCAAATATATGCTTTTTGGAACCGAAAACCAGCTAGGTAAAATTAAACCAAGTGCAGGCTTTGTGACTGTTATGGGACAGCCTATCGAACGGGTCTACGAAGCACGTAATCTAGGTCTTATCATGGACACGGAACTTCGTTTTCACAAACACGTATCTGAGTCAATCCGTAATTGCTATTATAGACTTAAGATTTTATACAAAGCCCGTCCCTATCTTAGTGAAGAATTGCGAGTCTTGCTTGTGGAGTCTTTGGTTTTATCTAAGTTAAATTATTCGGACACCGTGTATGGTCAACGACTACTGTCCAAAACAGAAAGAATGATCCAAAGACTTCAAAACGCCTGTGCACGCTTCTGTTTTAAAGTTCCCTTTAGGGGACATGTTACACCTTCCTTAAATGAGCACAACATTTTAAAAATGAAAGCTAGACGTAAACTCCACTTGGCAAGCCTACTCTTTGGTGTTATTAAGTCTCATTCCCCTTGTTACTTATATGACAAACTATCGTGGACAAGAAGACACAGAATCGGTGAGGGAAGAAAATGTTCTCAACAGCTTTCTATCCCACGGCACAAGTCGGCAGCTTTTAGAGGCAGTTTTCACTACGCAGCTACTAAATGCTGGAACAACATCCCTCCTCCCATAAAGTACAGTAAAAGTTACGCGACATTCAAATTGAAACTCAAAGAATTTTTATTAAACCAGCAAAAAGATTTTGATAATGTTCGAGCCGACATATCCGCCATATAATGCAATTTATTATTTTATCATTTTTATAATACCAATTTTATCAGTTTTA
The DNA here is from genome assembly GCA_946251885.1 of Cosmia pyralina. Classification (NCBI taxonomy): domain Eukaryota; kingdom Metazoa; phylum Arthropoda; class Insecta; order Lepidoptera; family Noctuidae; genus Cosmia; species Cosmia pyralina. The sequence continues at coordinate 2,000,982 of OX276354.1, forward strand.
TTTTTATTATAATGAATTATTATTGTCTTGTGTTCATAATTTTAATAAAACCACATCAAAATACTTTTGGTAGTTTATAAAGTGTAATGCAGTCTCATGATTTTGCTATGTAGGTGATATTTAGTAGATATAGTTTTATTATTATTTTATTATTTTAATGTGGTAATATTGATATTGGGTATTTATTTTTAGTGTTTTAATTAATCACAATACAACACACACACGCATGCATGTCATATCATTTCATTTTAATTAATTCTCTTAAATCTATTCTCTCCTTGTGTTAATTATTTAGATTATTCTAACCTTAGATTCTAGCGTATGGCACTCGTGGGTTGCAGCTGAAAATCAGCGTCAGGTGGTACACCTTGTGTTGTCATCTGACAATATGCTGAGCTGAGGCCCTTTTGGCATTACAATCTTTGTTTTATGTTTTTTTATAATTTTAAGGTGTATTTATGTTTTTTATAATTTTAAGGTGTATTTATTTATTTTTTTGCTGTAATGCCAATTAAACGCATTTTTCTTTCTTTCTTTCATGGCGACATGGAGAGTGCGATTGTCGCAACCCAGCGCTGGGCACGCCACAATTGCGGCGATAATTCCCCTCTTTGAGGAGTGGTTGGAGAGGCGCCACGGCGTCCTCACCTTCCGCCTGACACAGATCCTCACCGGACATGGTTGTTTCGGGAGGTTCCTGTTTCGGATAAGGCGGGAGGAAACGCCCGGGTGTCACCATTGTGTGGATCGCCTGGAGGACACGGTGGAGCATTGGAGCAGGGGAGGTCTGCCCGGCTTGGGCGGAGTACCGCCGTGTTCTCACGGAGACGATCGGCGGCGGCGATCTCTCGCGTCCAAACCTGGTCCAGGCCATGGTGCGGAGCGAGAGTGCATGGGAGGCCGTCACCTTCTTCTGCGAAGCAGTAATGCTCGCGAAGGAGGAAGCGGAACGCGTGAGGGAGAGACAGCGGCCGCGCCCTCGCGCCCCTAGCCGCCGTAGGAGACGCCCTGGGCGGCGGGAATCTATCGCCGATTCCCGGCCACCGTAGGCGCGGGCTTGCAGACGACGAGTAATAGGCAGCTCGCCGTCCGGTAAGGACCAGGCCCGGGTCGACGGCGCGTTGTGTTCCACGCGCGCCTCAAAGAGATGTCAGCAGTGACGGGGTCAATTGGGCCGATGCCGCTGGGGTCGCGGGTAGTTCGAAAGAGATACCGTGGCCCTGGCACGGGCAACTGAAGGAACATGGGTGGGTTTTAGTCAGTAAAAGTCGGACACGCCCTCCCGCTCTGCCCAGAGCGGGAGAAGTCATTTGATGATTTCCCATCCACAAAAAAAAAAGGATATAACCTATTTACATACTAAATTTCATCCAAATCGGTCCAGCCGTTTGAGCGTGAAGAAGTAACAAACATACAAACACATACTCACAAACTTTCGCCTTTAGAATATTAGTGTGAAGTATTAGATGTGTTCGACTCTTCGATAGAATTCAATTTTGTGCCTGGAAATGCATTGGTATAATAGGTACAGTCAACAAAAGAGATATCTAGGCAGGGTATACTAACATAATAGGTTGGGGAAAAAGTTTCTTCGCATTTTTTAAGAAAATTCAAAACATTTTTTAATATACATTATTTACATTTATCTAAAGTATGTAGGTACCACTTTGTTCGATAACATTTTGCCATCTTGTAGGTAGGGACATGATCCCATTGCTATAGAAATTTTGGGACTTCTGATCAAAATACCGCGACAAGTTTTGGCAGTCCTCTCGTGATGTTAACCTGACACTGCCTAAAGAATTCTGAAGAGACCGAAACAGGTGGAAATCTGAAGGTGCAAGGTCAGGTCTATACGGCGGACGCATTAACACCTCCCAGCCAAACTCTCTTAATTTTTGCTGAGTGGCTAAAGGTGTGTGAGGTCTAGCGTTATCATGATGAAAAACCACACCCCTTCTGTTGATTAATTCCGGCCGCTTTCTCTCAACTTCTTGCTTTAATCTCATCAGTTGTTCGCAGTAGATTTCAGAATCGATGGTCCTGCCTGGTGGTAACAGCTCATAATGAATAATATCCTTCCAATCCCACCACACACACAGCATCACCTTGTTGCGAGTTAACCCGGGTTTCGCCACAGTCTGTGAAGCCTGACCGGCCTTTGACCACGACCTTTTTCGCACGTTCTTGTCGTACGTGATCCACTTTTCATCACCAGTTATCAGCTTCTTCAAAAATGATTCGGTTTCATTACGTCGTAATAAAAATCACACGAATAAATGAATTTGATTTGAATAAAGAATCACAAATGAGTACACGGTTCATTAGGTTTCTTTCAGTGAGCTCGTGAGGTACCCAAATATCGAGCTTTTTTGTGTACCCAGTTTTTTTCAAATGCGCCAAAACTGTTTTGTGGTCAATTCCCAGTTCTGCAGCTACGTCGCAACTACCGATATGCCGATCTTGCTCCACTTTTAAAAAAATGGCATCCATTTTATCCGTAATAAGGCGACCAGAGCGACGTGCATCTTTGACATCAAAATTCCCGGATTGAAAACGCTTAAACCAAATGTGTGCTACTCTCACAGACACTGCACTGGGTTTATAAACATCGCAAATTTTTTTCGCGGCTTGCGCTGCATTTTTACCTTTTTTGTAGTAAAATTTTAAAATGTATCGAATTTCTTCATTAGATTCACTCATCTTGACAGTACGAAAAACAAATGGAAATCACATATTTTCCTAATTTGAATTTGGAATTATGTTCTTTAAAATTTAAACTTTCAATGATACCAATACCAGCCAGATACAAATAGATAGCCAAAGAGATTTTATTTTAAGTTGATACATACTATAATGCGAAAAGACTTTTCCCCAACCTAATATTTGTGTGTGAATTGCTTCATGTGCAATTTCGTGACAATATACAATTTTGTGATGGTGTGTTACAATGTAGGAGTATTTCAAAAACAAATTAATAATAAATTAATAATAAAAAATAAATTAATAATATATATAAAATTGAACATGAAGCAATTCACCAACAAATATGATACTCACCCTGCCTAGATATCTCTTTTGTTGACTGTACCTACGTAGTTTAGATTAGACGTCACTAAATAGTTTAAATACGGAAAAACCTGTTTTTCAATACAAATTAGGTATCAACATTACAAATCACAAGATTTTTACTAAAACCCGTCTGAAAATAACTTTTACGATGCGTCATCCTCACCACAAATACGATCGTTCATCCAGTCCCCCACAGTCACCCATAGTTTACAATCGTCTCACGTTGCCTCATACAAGTCTTCACTAATTGGCAACACTATGGAAGCGGGGTAAAGTTACAGAACTGCTGATAGTTCGCCAGGAACGTGGCAGGCAATTAAAATAATTTCGAGGATCGCACGGGAAACTATTTAACTTACTATTCGCGAAAATTCTAATGCTTGTACTCATTACATGACCTTATTTTATTTTCTCATTACTGATTATCCTTATTACCTGGTCAACCAAGCTCTGCTCGGGTGAAAACAGAGAAAACGAATTTTCCCAGATATGAGACCTAGCTAGATCGATTTTTCGCCCCCGTAATAAACCTCTATTTTGCAACTCTCATCGAAATCGTTAGAGCCGTTTTCATGAACGTGATTACAAATACACTTCTGGACACATCTATTGGCCCACCTTAGAGTTTAGGTTTCGATGGCCCCTACCGAAATATGATTGCTAGATTGAACAAAAACTGTTGATGCAGTTTTAAACCTGATACATTTTACCATCTTTTTCGATCGTATTGTTTTAAATTTGAATTCAGAATACCATACGACATGGAGCTACGCCTAACAAGTCGGATATGCGCCTTGTTAAAGGCAATTGATTTTTGAATAAAAAACATGTTTTATCAAATAAAGGTTTAATTTAATAACGCGTGTTGCCTCCATGGGCATCTACCACAGCTCTCATACGATTAGGCATAGAGTTTATCAACCGCTCTATGAAATTTTGAGGGATCATCTCCCATTCCTCTTCTATGGCAGTTTTCAACTCCTGCATCGTCTGGGCAACTGGCTGACGAGCCCTAACACGTCTTTTTAGCTCGTCCCACATGTGCTCAATGGGGTTCATGTCTGGGCTTCTGGCTGGCCAGTCCATAACTGTGATGTTCACATCCCGAAGATATTCCCTGACGATGCCGGCCGCATGGGCTCTTGCATTATCATGCATAAAAAGGAAATTTGGGCCCACATAGTCCGCGTATGGTATCACGTGAGGTTCTAAGCACTCACGAATGTACCTTTCAGCATTTAATGTTGGCAGCCGTGGTCCTGTAACAACCTCAAGTTGAGTTTTGCCGCTCGCGGATATACCGCCCCAGACAGTCCATGAGCCACCGCCATAAGCAACCCTCTCTTCAAAGCAGCATTGTGCGAAACGCTCTCCCTTACGTCGGTAGACCTTCTTCCTTCCATCATTGCCATGTAACACAATTTTAGACTCATCAGAAAAGAGTACACGGCTCCAATCTTGCTGTGTCCAATTTAAATGACTGCGTGCGAAATGAAGGCGCGCTGTTCGGTGGGCTCGCGTTAGTTTGGGGCCATTAGCTGGCTTGTGTGGTACCATATCGCGTTCTTTTAACCTTCTCCGAACAGTTCGAGCGCTCATAGATACTCCGTGGAAGTCGCGAAGTTGGTTTTGTATCTCAATGGAGGTAAGGTGACGATTTCTCAAGCTGGTCAACACGATGAATCGATCCTGCCTTTCAGTTGTGACCCGAGATCGTGGCCTTCCTTGGCGACAAACAAAGCCGCCAGTCTCTAGGTACCTCCGATAAACATTTCGGACCGCAGATCGACTTAAATTAAGTTGAGCACTCACGTTTCTTTGGCTGTGTCCGGCCTGAATAAGTGCCACAGCTTGGGCGGCGACTTCAGGTGAAGTATCCATAGATTATTGATAGAACCTCACCTTAATGTTAAGAATAAGTAATGTTTGTTGCAAAACCAAAGATATCAATCACTTTTTCAAGAATTAAATCCAAGTAAACCAATAAAACCAAGTTTTCTTAGTATTCGATTGTTTGATATCAACAAACAGGCTCCAAATTGTCTTTTGTTTCTTTAAATTCTGTGTTCGAAATTCAAAAAAAGACTATTGAATGAAATTGTGAATGTGCCAGGTTCAAAACTGCATAAAAACTTTTTGCTCGACCTAATATAAAATTTTAGCTAGGACCAAACGAAACTGAAAATACAAGGTGGGCCAAAAGATGTGTCCAGAAGTGTATATAAGGTGTATCTATTCATACACGACTTCTCTTAAGGGGGCATCATCATTATGAACAACTTTTAATAAGGGACCAAACCTGAAATCGCGAAAAAAAAATCAACTGCTCCCTACATTTTCGAATGTATCACATCATTATTATTTATATTATTATCACATCATCATTATATTTTCGAATGTATCATTCAACACATCGAATGCAATTTCTTAAACAATAAATTATTGTTATTTTTATTCTTATTTTGATGAGTTTGATATAAATAAATGTACTGAACAGCTGATTTTTTTTCGCGATTTCAGGTTTTGCTCCCATAGTAAATGTTGTTCATAATTATGAGTACAATGACCCCTTAAGAGATTTCGTGTATACAGGTACTTACATAATATACAAATATTTTTCATTTAAGAGCACGTAGAGGATAACAGAAACCGATAAGAAAACTCAATTTTCTTTTTGTAATTATTCGTTCTATCTCAGTATATTTAAAGCGACCGACGTTTCAAACACCTGTGTTATTTTTTGTAAGAGAGACGAAATACATACATAAACTCACGCCTTCTTCCCATGGGGGTAAGCAGAAACTATAGAACGCTACCTTCTACGACCCTTACATACTCCTTACAAAATTGTAGTAGCGATTCAGCATTCCTTGGGCTGTCAGCTCCACTAACTAATTACTGAGCTAAAAATATGTTTACCCATTGATTTATATTAACACTAGCTGCGCCCCGCGGTGTTACCCGCGGTTTATGAGATACACTAAAACGTGTATTATTTAATCGGTGAGAAAAGTATTCACAAAAAAATTGCTCATCCCACGGGATTACTACATTTTTTCAGGATGTAAAGTAGCCTATGTGTGCTATGTGTATACAGGATGTCTGCTACTTCCACACCAAAAATTTCATCAAAATCGGTCGAGGCGTTTGAGTTTGAAAGAGTAGCAAATATATTTGAATTTCTTGCTTATCCCACGGGAGCACTACATTTTTCCGGGATAAAAAGTAGCCTATGTGTTAATCCAGGTTATTAGCTGTGTACATACCGAATTTCATCCAAATCGGTCCAGCCGTTTGAGCGTGAAGAAGTAACAAACATACACACACACACACACACACTCACAAACTTTCGCCTTTATAATATTAGTGTGATAGTGTGATTATTTATTTTTGTTTTTTTGTTTTCAAACTTTTATTATTGTATTTTTTGTTGAGTTGCTGATCTTCCTGTGCTAGTCGCAATAAATACTTTTTCTTTCTTTCTCTATTTTTTCGGGATTAAAAGTAGCCTATGTGTTTATCCAGAGTGCCAGCTACTTCCACACCAAATTTCATCAAAATCGGTCGAGGCGTTTGAGTTTGAAAGAGTAGCAAATATATTTGAATTTCTTGCTTATCCCACGGGAGCACTACATTTTTCCGGGATAAAAAGTAGCCTATGTGTTAATCCAGGTTATTAGCTGTGTACATACCGAATTTCATCCAAATCGATCCAGCCGTTTGAGCGTGAAGAAGTAACAAACATACACACACACACACACACAAACTTTCGCCTTTATAATATTAGTGTGATTTTATATTATTAGTGTAATTATTTATTTTTGTTTTTTTGTTTTCATACTTTTATTATTGTGTTTTTTGTTGAGTTGCTGATCTTCCTGTGCTAGTCACAATAAATACTTTTTCTTTCTTTCTCTATTTTTCGGGATTAAAAGTAGCCTATGTGTTTATCCAGAGTGTCAGCTACTTCCACACCAAATTTCATCAAAATCGGTCTAGGCATTTGAGTTTGAAAGAGTAGCAAATATATTTGAATTTCTTGCTTATCCCACGGGAGCACTACATTTTTCCGGGATAAAAAGTAGCCTATGTGTTAATCCAGGTTATTAGCTGTGAACATACCGAATCTCATCCAAATCGGTCCAGCCGTTTGAGCGTGAAGAAGTAACAAACATACACACACACACACACACACACACACTCACAAACTTTCGCCTTTATAATATTAGTGTGATTAGCTTCTGCCAGCGACTTTGTCCGCGTGAAATTCCTTGTTCCCCCGACCCACCGCGTCACATCGCATCGTCCGCCCGTGCTATTACTTCATTTACAATGACTTAAAATGCTCAAACGCTCCGTACCCTTCGACTCACATTCGTCTGTCATTAACCTCTTTACGACTTCCTTTGACTTGAAACACGACAATATCCCAATACATAGACTCAAATTACTGGCCAAAAAAGGGCAAAGCCTTACACCAGCCAACTTCATAAGGCCATCGCCAAAATACTTGACAAAAAACGAAGCAGATGCCTATACTTGCTGGCAACATATAATCCCCAAAAATTCTTTCGGCCCTCATTAAACTATTTATAGGTGTATGGGTACCCTAAAAATGTACTTTGGTAAACCGGCTAACCCACACACATGCGCGGTAAGTACAGGTATGTGACGGCTGTGTGCGTCTGCGCTTGCGCATTACTCACACATTCTCAAGAAGGGCGAAGGGAAATTTTGGCAATAATTTCGTGTTGTATAGGCTGTGTGAAGAAAGATGGTGAGTGTTTTATTTTTTATTTTTACTATGTTGCATAATAAATTTGTATAAAACAATGGGTGCGAAATATGGAGAATATATTATAATGTAGGATATCACGACAAAAAAAAAAGCATACACATATTTTATGTTTTGTCAGATATTTTGTTTTGAAAGATTAAAATATCTACATAATCCTATCAGGCAAGTTCTGCATTATCTTAGCTTCAACTCCGTAGCACTAATCGTAGTAAGTCATAGATTAGTGCTACGAATAGCTACGCCGTAGCACCAACTATTTCGTAGACTCGCGTAGCGTCTACAGCAATTAGTGAGTTTTTAGCTGTTTTCTTATGTTGTTAAATTACACTAGATATTCTTGCAAGTAATTTCTTTTAGTTTCGAATGTATTGCTTTAGCAAACTACAGGGCAATTTTTAAATCACTAGCTAAATTTTCACAGGGCGTTCTACCCATGAATATGAACAACTTTCACTATGAGACCAACTCTGAAATCACGAAAAAAAAAATCTGCTGTTTCTTACAAATGTTCAATACCTACTAGTATTGAACATTTGTAAGAAACAGCTAGTGATTAACAAAATTTAGCTAGTGATTTAAAACTTGACCTGTATATCCTGATAAATAAAAGTCATGATAAATTTTCTTTTCAACCGACTTCAAAACAAGGAGGAGGTTCTCAATGCGGTTGTATTTTTTTTTTATGTTTGTTACCTCAGAACTCCGTCATTTATAAAAAGCTTTTTTAGGCAGTAAAAACGACAAATTACACAAAAAAGTTATAACATTATATGTATAATTATTATTTTACTAACTAAACATCGCGCCTCTATGTAGCGAATGCATATTATTGCACCATGCCTATATTGTACTGTATAATGCATGCATTAGTGTGTTTAAGCATGTGTGTGTGGTGTGCGTGTGCGCAGGCGATCATTATTCGTGAGTACTAGAGGAGTAGGCATGTATGGGTAGAATTTGGCTGCGCTCGAAGATACGTTGCAATGAAGTTTTAAAGTTTTATTACTTGTGTATGTTAGTGAATTGAGTTTTATAACTTTTGAATTGTTTTTTGTAATTGAAGAACGAGGTGTGATGTTTAATTCAAAAAAGAGATGGCAAAGCCAATAGGAGAGGCTTCTTCGCTTGTGTAATAAAGATACTAATAATTAAAAAAATATTTATATCCAATTAGCCGTTGCCCACGACCTGGGTAAGGACCCAGGTTTTGGTCTCATGTGTGCTAAATTTCATCCAAACCCGTTTAGCCGTTTTGGCGTGAAAGCGTAACAGGCAAACTCACTTTCGCATTTATAATATTAGTTAGGATTAGGACTATAGACTTGACCACATAATGACGCTAAAATATTATAAAATGATGTTTAATTAACCAGTTGTAATGATGATAAAATTTTAATTTTGTAGAAAAATGAATAGTTAAGAAAAAAAGACATTTAATAGATTATTACAGCAGGAACGGAATAAGTACTTATTCCTTACTAGCTTTTGCCCGCGGCTTCGCTCGCGTTAATTTGGAATTTGACAATCAATTCAGGTTGTACTCTGCTTGTAATAATATCGAAATCGTCGAATCGTGATTCGAAAGACACGTGGCGCCATCTATTATCATAAGAACGTTAATGTTGTTTTCTTCGGGAACAGATCTTTTTTTCGGGATGAAAGGTACCCTATGTCCGTTTCTGTATACCAGACAACGTATTTGCAAAATTTCAGGATGATCGGTTCTGTAGTTTAGGCGTGAAAAGGTAACAAACAAACTTATTTTCGCATTTATAAATAATAATAAATAATAAAAAAAAACGTAAATCAATAAAAAATAATAAATAAAAATAAATAAACGTATTTTCTTTCTTTCTTTCTTTCTTTATAATTATTAAGCTTTTGCTCGCGGCTTCGCCCGCGTGGATGTCGGAAAATATCCCACGGGAACGTACTACCGGGATTAAAAGTACCCTCAGTAGTAATCCAGGTAAACAATGTCTTCTCGCACTGGTTACTTATAGTATCTGAGGAGCGGCGCGCGGATAGATATATTATAAATCCTAAAACCTAACAATAGTACGGAACAGAAAATTACCAACTTGCATGCCTTTGAAAAGCGATAGTCTATATCCTCTTTATTCCCTATCCCGTGGGAGTAAAAAAAATATATTTAAGACTAAATGTTACTTCAAAATAAGAACTATGACTACATTTCCTATCCCTTAAATCTCTTCAAATGAGGTACACAAAATGTTTTATGTTATTTGTGAATTTTAAAATCAACCCCTCGGTTTATCTACCCCCTAACGGGATGATTTTTTCATAAATCAAAAGCATAAATTTTAATTTTCTTATCTCTTAAGAAATGCTGGGTTTCCCATACAAACTTTCATCCCCTATATCATCCCCTGTAGGACTGTTTTTTAAGACGAAAAGTAGATTATGTCCTTTCCCAAAATGCCATCTATAGCCTTGCCAGATTTTATTGATATTCGTGCAGTTTTGTGAATTTTAAAATCATCCCTTATTTTACCCTCTTAGGAATGATTTTCCAAAAACGCTGGACCACATATATCTTACCAAAAGCATAAATTTGAATTTTCGTATCCTTATGAAATGCTGGGTTTCCCATACAAACTTTCATCCCCTATATCACCCCCTGTAGGATATTTTTAAAGACAAACAGTAGGCTATTATGTCCTTTCCAAGGATACCATCTATAGCCTTACCAAATTTTATCGATATCCGTGCAGTTTTGTGAATTTTAAAATCAACCCCTATTTTACCCCCTTAGGATGTTTTTCCGAAAACGCTGAACTACACATTCCTTTATTTCCTACCAAAAGCATAAATTTGAATTTTCATATCCCTAACTTAAGAAATGCTGGGTTTCCCATATTAACTTTCATCCCCTATTTCACCCCCTGTAGGGTTATTTTTGAAACAAAAAGTAGCCTATGTCCTTCCCCAGGATGCCATCTATAGACTTGCCTTTTATCCAAATCCGTTCAGTGGTTTAAGCGTGAAAATGTAACAGACAGACAGACGGACAGAGTTACTTTTGAATTTATAATATTAGTATGGATTTTTAGATAATATAGGGTTGCTTCTTAAATTTAGCATTTTTAAAATCCCTCTGTGAACCCCCAGTCCCCCAAATGTGAAGTTATCAAATAAACCTACGCAAAGTTCATTTTTATCACCTATATAGGTTTAGGTTCAATAATATTATTCTGTATTAGCAGAAGTAATGATACAACAAAATATTGCAAATAAAAATGTACTGATAACTCTATCTGAGTTACATGAGCCATATTTTCATATACAAATACTCAAGAAAAGTTTTTAGAAAATTACTTAATTTTATAACTACGATATCCATTTAATTAAACCACTGCTACAGTTAAATGCTATGAAAATAACAAATTAACGCGGTAACCCGATGAAGTAAGTCCACATCTCGCCGAATCGATAACTGTCAAGCGTTAATTAATTAAATCACGAATGTTTACAGGGCCGGATCAGTTAGGTACAAGGTGCCCCAACGTACTTATAAGTTACGATTCAATTACTGATGTACCTACATACTGTGTTCTTCTGTGTGTCTAAGTTCTCTCCCAGTGATTTCTGTGGATTAATCAAGTTTTCATCTTTTTGGTCGCGTACTTCATTACGTGCTGAAGATCCCTGTCCCTGAAAATCCTTTGTAGCTTTATGTATGATGTTCTTCCACATCGTTCGGTTCTCCGCTTCTCTCAGGGCGGTCGTGATAGAGAGTCCTGTGGGGCGGTTATTTAGTCTGACTACCGGTTAGGTGACCGGCCGCGAGGTTTTTTCCCATCTACCTTGCCCATCACCACCAATTTATCAAGGTTCCCAACGGGCAATATGAACAAAGTAACCAAGAATCACATCTCAAAATCAAGTATTTTCTTCTTAAATCTAAAATCTCACATAAACTGTTTTGACAGTCAATCTAATTAAATAATACTAACAGAGGTATTCATTTGCGACATGAATAAATATTCAATTGAATAATCTTTCAGAAACTACCCGCTAATTTGGGATTAGTCGCTTGCTATCAGCGAGCGTAACCAGTATTCATTAGTTTTCCTTGATTTTATTTCAGGTGTTTGTAAACTATTACCTATTTTCATAATAAGTTTTAAGAATCGACCGCATTGTATTAAAAAAACTTATTGGACTTAGGTCTTATTGATTAAAATGGGCACCTGTCTGATTTATTTCATTGCATACCAACCAGCACCCCGATCCGGCCCTGTATTGTGCAGTTCTCGTTCAGCGATCGCGTGACTGGTTGTCAAACAATCGGTTAATTAATACTATTGTCCGCAGTAAGCGACTGGTTTTATGTGTAGTTGTATGATAAAGCGACACCTTATGAGTGAGTCTTGAGTTAAGGATTAGAGAAATGAGGTTAGATTTGAATAACAACTTAATTGGTTTATGGATTAATTGAGCTCCAATATAAGTGTGTTGAAATTGATTTCCTGGTCGTAATTGTAAAAGTATAGCCACAGAATAACAAAGTGACAATAGTTTATCTGGGCAGTGACCTTGAATTAGTTACTCGGCCGCTCGGTAGATAAATAAGCGTCCGACCGTGCGTAACTGCCATGCACTCGAACTGTAGTGCTATTCTGTAAACATCTCACCGTGATAACTCAGGTGAAGTGAGCGTGAAGTGAGCCGTCATTCTACTTGATGCTAGGGATTGACACTATTGACAGCTCACTTTAAGATCACTTCACTCATGTTTTCACGGTGAGATTTTATTTATTTATTTATTTATATAACAATTGCTTGCTGCACTTACAGTTTACACCAAAGCGCGCAGCGAGCCAACAACATAGCATTTAACTAAAAAACTTCATGCAAACATTATACATAAGTTTACTGCTATACATAAATATGTCAACATCTGGCTCCTGAGCAATCAGGGCGTTCAGCAGATTGATCGCCTGTGTTGTGGGAGCATATCGAGCAGTATGGGTACGCGCTGGTGGAGCCGCTAAAAGGCACCGCGAGGCACAGGCGCGCGACCGCCGAAGCCGGTCCGGAGCAATATTTACAGAAGGTATTTACAGAATAGCACTACTATTGCCTACTGTCGTCGTTTCGGCCGTTTTATATGAAGATGTACTTCTGTAATATTATTATTCTGTAGCTTTAGCTTCAACGACTGAATCAGAGACTCGCCTTTTCATCATGGCGTGCACTATCCATACCATTATTATAAATACACAAAGACTGCCTCGTTGATCTAGTGGTGCGCAAGTGCTACCGCTGAGCATGAGGTCCTGGGTTCGATTCCCGGGTCGGGCAAAGAGTTATCGAGTTTTTCCATCTGGAGTTTCTCAGTAGCAGCCCGGAGTCTGCATTTGTGCCCAGTTGATGGCGATAGGCTCACCCTCTGTTACATGGGACTTTAACATAGCCGGCGAAATATGTATGTACCATAGGTACTGCCTAACCCTTTGGAAAAACAATACGTCATGTTACAGACAGACAGATACTTTCGCATTTATAATACATACATAAGTTATGTATGTATTATAAATGCGAAAGTAACTACCACTACCACTACTACTACCACTAGTACTACTAGTCTGGTACCTTTCCATGCCTAATCGGCTGAACGGATTTGAATGAAATTTGCCACACAAGCAGAGAAAGATTTTGTTTTTATTTAACTGTAAACATAACCTAAAAATAACAAAATTATATACTAACATAACTAAAACTATTAAAAAACTAAAATATGGCGTCGAAAAATTCCTCCGCATCGCTGTCGACTGGTAAAGTACCCAAGAGACTGGCGGCATTGCCACGTTGTATGGCAATGCTAAGCCGCTGGCCAAGGTAAAAGCCAGCCCTTGGGTCACGGGAAGTGTCAACCAGCCGTTTGGAGATTTCGTTGAACAGTAGAGAATGACCTGACAAAGGGTACTTTTTGTCCCGGTAGTACGCACGGCTACAGATCAAGCTATATATTTCTAGTATAAGCTGATCTCGCATTGTATGGGATTTCCTTACAATGACAAGTCAGTGTAAACTGGAAAATTATAGCTTGATGTGTAGCCGTATGTACCTACGTTCCAGTGGAATAATTTCCGACTTCCATGCGGGCGAAACTAGGGGCAAAAGCAAGTTCTTCTGTATTCAGGGTTATTTTAAATTGGCTAGATAAATTTCGCAGACGCAATGGTTATCGATATCTAAACACTACAAAATAAAAGGTTCTGATGTTTGTTTTTTGGGAGGTCAACGACCGCTGTTAGTTTTGTTAAGTACTTGAAGTATGAATTGAGAAAATGTCTTTATTTTCAGTATGGAAGACTTACAGCTAAAAAAAACTTAACAACAAAAGGGAAACAATAGTCAACAGAAAACCAATTACAAGTCTTCGCGTTTAGAAAAAAAAAAAGAAAAACTGTTTTCTTATGTTTTATCGTGTTTCGATATCGATATCCTTGATAAGTATAGATATCTGTGAAGTTTACACAAAAAAAAAAAAAACTGATTTTTATACTGATATTTCAAGTGTCTACAATAACTCCGGTCAATCAATCTGCCTAGCCTTTTCCCAACTATGTTGGGGTCGGCTTCCAGTCTAACCAAATGCAGCTGAATACCAGTATTTTACATGGAGCGAATGCCTATGTGAACTGCACAACCCAGTAACTGGGTAATACGATACCCCTTGGTAAGACTGGTTGTCAGACTTTCGGGCTTCTGACGACTGGTAACGACTGTCAAAGATCCACGAATGACAGCCGAGACCAACGGCTTAACGTGCTTTCCGAGGCACGGAGGAGTCTCGTTAAGTAAAGATGGTCACCCATCCACTGACTAACCCCAGCAAGCGTAGCTTCACCTGATGGATCGACCCGTGCGGCTGTTATTACTTAGCCACGAGCTCCTATACAATAACTCCGATCGATGAGCCCACAAAAAAAAACATCAAATTAATTTAATTTTTGTTTTATCATATATAAATATCGATACTCATCGCGTTTATCTAGCCAATTTAACAGGTTCCCTGTCCGATGAATCAAATATGATTCACGTGACACTTTTTGTACCGACACTGACAAGTTCATGAATCATATATGAACAAAATTAGTACCAAGTTTAAAGGCTTATTTCTGTTGGACGTAGCGGGATTTATGCAATTTTTAGTATAGGGACGTAGGGAGTACATTGTCTTCTGTCGAAAAAAATAAAAAAAATAGGTAAATTATCTTTATTTTTTTTATACGGATATGAATGTGCAAATAAATTTTACACAGTAAATTAGTATAAAGAAAAATAAAACGAACAATATTTATCTTAGCTTTATTGAAATTATACAAAAAGAATAGAAAAAAAAATGGTAAGGTGAGTATAAATTCGAATTTTATGCGTACTAATTATTTGCACGCCCTGGATTTAAGTGTGCATCATTGAAACATATGTGCATCACGTTTTTTTTTTACGTTTTTTACGTCTAAAACACCTCTGACATGTTTCCAAAACACATTATATACCTTTTAAATAACTAACAGAAGCGAAATTTAAAAAAAAAGTGCAAGACATTACGTCATGAAAAATCTTTGTTATATGGGGACAGGGAACCTGTTAAAATAACCCTGTATAGTGGAGATCAATACGAGAAAAGAGAATCAGTGATAAACTAACAGCCCAATTTTTAAACATAGTTTTTATATTCGAAAGTTTTGAAAAGCAGTCAAAACTCTAATAAGTTGTAATTGCTTGACTGTCATTTCTACAATCAGTCACAGAAGAATGACTCGAGACAAATCAAACTGAACAGGCGTTTAAAATATTATATACCTATCACAAGTTATTCTGCATATTTTCATTCTAACACCCAAAAACTTGCTTTCTTCTCGCATTAGTTCCACCAAAGAACTGCAATAAAAAGGCATTCACGAAATATCTCATTACTTCGATTGCGAGCTTGTCCAAACTGCATTTTTGGGTTCTAGAGAGCGCTATTCCCATCTCTCTCTTACTAACGCTTTAGAAGGAGAGGGCTGTAGTTTGACCTATGCGCCGGCGACCGATTTCGGGGCCGTTGCATGTAGGGTTACCATTTCGAAATTTGAAAAGTCCTGACAATAGCCGGAATTTCAAAATGGTTCAGACATCTTACTTAATTATAATACCAGCCTAGTATTGTCCTAGTGCAGGGGAGAAGCCTCCCTTTTTATTCTCCATACACGTCTGTCCACTGCCATTTCATCGTCATTGCGGGCCAGGTCTTTCGGCAAGAGTCCAGTTCGTCCCTCCATCTTCGTCTTGGCCTGTTTCGATATCGTCTAGCCTTTAATGGAACTCAATCAGTGCTTGATTCTTTTAACCGTTCAATGAATTAACATTATTTAAAAAGAAATTCCATTAGTCGAATAGATCGAACAAATCACACTTCTCACTAATATTATAAAGGCAAAAGTTTGTTACTTCTTCACACTCAAATGGCTGGACCAATTTGGATGAAATTTGGTATGTAGATGGCTTATACCTTAGATTAACACATAGGCTACTTTTTACCACAGTCTACGCAGGTGAAGCCGCGGGGCGCAGCTAGTAAAAAATAAAAATAAAATACATTTATTTCGACTAACAAAGGATCATTATCATATTATACATAGTATAGGTAAAAAACCATACAATTAAAAAGAATTCACATAAACATACGAGTATCTATTACTGATTTCGATTGCTCATTATGTGAATCATATATACACTTCTGGACACATCTTTTGGCCCACCTTGTATTTTCAGTTTCGTTTGGTCCTAGCTAAAATTTTATATTAGGTCGAGCAAAAAGTTTTTATGCAGTTTTGAACCTGGCACATTCACAATTTCATTCAATAGTCTTTTTTTGAATTTCGAACACAGAATTTAAAGAAACAAAAGACAATTTGGAGCCTGTTTGTTGATATCAAACAATCGAATACTAAGAAAACTTGGTTTTATTGGTTTACTTGGATTTAATTCTTGAAAAAGTGATTGATATCTTTGGTTTTGCAACAAACATTACTTATTCTTAACATTAAGGTGAGGTTCTATCAATAATCTATGGATACTTCACCTGAAGTCGCCGCCCAAGCTGTGGCACTTGTTCAGGCCGGACACAGCCAAATAAACGTGAGTGCTCAACTTAATTTAAGTCGATCTGCGGTCCGAAATGTTTATCGGAGGTACCTAGAGACTGGCGGCTTTGTTCGTCGCCAAGGAAGGCCACGATCTCGGGTCACAACTGAAAGGCAGGATCGATTCATCGTGACGACCAGCTTGAGAAATCGTCACCTTACCTCCATTGAGATACAAAACCAACTTCGCGACTTCCACGGAGTATCTGTGAGCGCTCGAACTGTTCGGAGAAGGTTAAAAGAACGCGATATGGTACCACACAAGCCAGCTAATGGCCCCAAACTAACGCGAGCCCACCGAACAGCGCGCCTTCATTTCGCACGCAGTCATTTAAATTGGACACAGCAAGATTGAAGCCGTGTACTCTTTTCTGATGAGTCTAAAATTGTGTTACATGGCAATGATGGAAGGAAGAAGGTCTACCGACGTAAGGGAGAGCGTTTCGCACAATGCTGCTTTGAAGAGAGGGTTGCTTATGGCGGTGGCTCATGGACTGTCTGGGGCGGTATATCCGCGAGCGGCAAAACTCAACTTGAGGTTGTTACAGGACCACGGCTGCCAACATTAAATGCTGAAAGGTACATTCGTGAGTGCTTAGAACCTCACGTGATACCATACGCGGACTATGTGGGCCCAAATTTCCTTTTTATGCATGATAATGCAAGAGCCCATGCGGCCGGCATCGTCAGGGAAATATCTTCGGGATGTGAACATCACAGTTATGGACTGGCCAGCCAGAAGCCCAGACATGAACCCCATTGAGCACATGTGGGACGAGCTAAAAAGACGTGTTAGGGCTCGTCAGCCAGTTGCCCAGACGATGCAGGAGTTGAAAACTGCCATAGAAGAGGAATGGGAGATGATCCCTCAAAATTTCATAGAGCGGTTGATAAACTCTATGCCTAATCATATGAGAGCTGTGGTAGATGCCCATGGAGGCAACACGCGTTATTAAATTAAACCTTTATTTGATAAAACATGTTTTTTATTCAAAAATCAATTGCCTTTAACAAGGCGCATATCCGACTTGTTAGGCGTAGCTCCATGTCGTATGGTATTCTGAATTCAAATTTAAAACAATACGATCGAAAAAGATGGTAAAATGTATCAGGTTTAAAACTGCATCAACAGTTTTTGTTCAATCTAGCAATCATATTTCGGTAGGGCCCATCGAAACCTAAACTCTAAGGTGGGCCAATAGATGTGTCCAGAAGTGTATTAGTCAGCAATGGTTCTGGTACTGACAATCGAACCTCTGCGTGAACGCCCTCAGGATGCCGCTTGAGCTAGCCCGAACCCTGCGCACCAGGATGTGCAAAAGTCTGCTTGCGACCCGGCGGACATCCCTGACGCGCTGCAGAATCGGGGCAGCCCCACCAGCACCCTGAATGCATTATTATATTGCACACGCAAAACGTTGTAAGACCCACAGGCTGCTCGCGTAGAAAGATGGTACGACATGCTCTGAACTATGTTGTTTTCACTTCAGTCATCATCTTCCTGCCCTTATCCCATATTACTTGGGGTCGGCGCAACACGTTTTCTTCTTCCATTCTCCCCTGTCAACCGTCACGCTATCATTCACTCCCTTCTCTTTCATATCATTCCTCACACAATCCATCCATCTTTTCTTTGGCCTTCCTCTGCCTCTCCATCCATCAACATGTATATTCATCACACTTTTAGTCACATGCGTTTCGTCTCTCCTCATTACATGCCCATACCAAGACAAACGATTTCCTTTCAACTTTTCTGTCACTGGCGCCACTTTCAAACTTCCTCTTATATACTCATTTCTCACTTTATCCATTCTCGTCACTCCACACATCCATCTCAACATTCTCATCTCCGCTGCATGCAATTTTTTTTCATCCGTCTTCTTCACTGCCCAGCATTCCGATCCATAAAGTACGACAGGCCTTATCATGGACTTGTAAATTTTCCCCTTCAACTTGAGGGGCATCCGTGGGTCGCAAGTTGTTCCTGTAACCTGTCGTCATTTCATCCATCCTGAGTTGATCCGGTGCGTTATGTCTCGATCTACTTCGCCATCCCCTTGGACAAGCGACCCGAGGTACCGAGGTTGTTTTCACTTCAGTCACAGTATTTTAATCCATACATATTTTATGTGTTTTACCTTCTTCTGTACCTAATGAATAAGCTATTTTGACCTATATGTGTTACCAAATGGCAATAACCTTGGCTGTTAGTTTTCTAGTGACACTCCTCTTAAATGCTATTTATTATATTGGAAATAGAACCCATGGCTGAACGGTGGCCCCCAAAATACAGGTCCAGGCCTAGTTTGGGGGTTATGATTAGATTTGTGGCAATACATTCGTGTGCTTTTTTATGCTGAATGGCTTGTAATATGTATTTCTTTCTTAGTGTCAA
Source organism: Cosmia pyralina (assembly GCA_946251885.1). Taxonomy (NCBI): domain Eukaryota; kingdom Metazoa; phylum Arthropoda; class Insecta; order Lepidoptera; family Noctuidae; genus Cosmia; species Cosmia pyralina. The sequence continues at coordinate 2,020,411 of OX276354.1, forward strand.
ATAAATATTTTTATTTTATTTTTGTATTTAGTATAATAAAGTAAGCAGTATTAGTTACATCTTCAAAGAAAACGGCCGAATCGACTGACTTCGACATCTCCGTATATCCAGTACGCAACAGTTCGAGTGCGCGGCAGTTACGCACGGACGGACGCATATTTAGGTAATTAACTCAAGGTCACTGCCCAGATAAACTACTGTGGCTTTATTACTCTGTGCTTCAGTAGTACGACGAGCCCGAACCAAAAAGATGGGCATTTTCGGACATATGGTACAGATGGTCACCCTAGTTGCATGGAAGTACACCTCCGTGCAATGATTTCTTTTCGTTTGATTTATGAAACTGTAGCAATATTTTTGGGAGCATGCAGGAGATTTTGTTCCGTATTGCGTATCGTGCGTAATTGTTGTAACGGTTGATAACAGAGTGCTTGATTATGTTATTTGTTGCTACTAAAGTGGGCATGTATACAATTATATAGAGACATGAAACCAGGTGTAATTAATTTAATAATCCTAACTACCTACTAATATTATAAATGCGAAAGTAAGTTTGTTAGTTACTTTTTCTCGCCTACACCACTGAACCGATCATCCTGAAATTTTTCATTATACGTGGCCAGGTGTACAGAAACGAACATAGGGTACCTTTCCTCCTGAAAAAAAGTACTGTTCCTGAGGAAAACAACAATAACTTTCTTATGATAATAGATGACGCCACGTGTCTTTCGAATCATGATTGAATTATATTATTACAAGCAGAGTATAACCCGAATTGATTGTCAAATTCTAAATAAACGCGAGCAAAGCCGTGGGCTTAGCTAGTGGTGCTTTTATAGATGTGTGTGAACTGGTTAAATGTGGTTGTACTATTAAAGGTTCACCTCTGCCTAACACTCCGAGGATTACAGGCGTAATGTTATATTATAAAAAGCAATTTAAAAAGAAAAATCCTGACTCACTCACAGACTAACTCATCAACGCCTTAGACCTAGAAACATGATTTTTTTCGAAATTGTCGCGGTTGTATGGAGTATAAGGAACAAGAAGTCGCTGGCAAAGTACACTCCATTTGCAATACAAACCTTTATTACAGTCCGTTCAACCGATTTTGACTTCTATTCCGTAAGCTTAAGGATGGCATTAAAGGCAAAAAAGTGGTAACAATACCAACTATTTACTGCAGCTGCCATGTGTCATGCCACCAACGCAATAGAAGTCAAAATCAGTTGAACGGACTGTAAAAAAGGTTTGTTTAAATATCTAATCTTATTGCAAATGGAGTAATAATAAACAAACAAAATCATCACTTAATTCCCACCTATCTACCAAACAAACACCCGTGAAAATTTGTAACCACCACAGATAACACTTCCAAAAGAATGACCAGTAAATACACGAAGGATAGCTCTAAATCATCGGAACGTGTGATCCCTCCCAGAGGGGCGGTAAATCCTCCGCGTGACCTCTGCTGACGTCATAGAGGTTTATGCCGTGCAAATACTCTGACACTTGAGGGGCTTACCGATCAGTGGCTAAAGAGAATAATAATTGTGTTTGTTTGAAGAGGGATGTGATTGCAGTGGTAATTAGGTTAATCACTTGTAGTGTCTTTTATTAATTAGTTCAGTTTTTTGTGTCGTTACATACTTATATAAATGTTCGCTTAAACTGTGTTTGAATTTATTCTATACAATTTATTTTACTAAAGTGCTCCTTTTGTTTTTATTTTTGTAAGAAGTTGGGCACTAATATTTATATAGGGTGACTGGTAATTAGTAACGGATACTTGAACACATGATTGTACTCATGTTAGCAAACAACTTTTACTATGGGACCAAACCTGATGTCGCGAAAAAAAATCTGCTGTTCCTTACATTTTGACGAGTTAAGCGAACTTGAATGTATGGGGCATTTGAATTTTTTTCGCGATTTCAGGTTTGGTCCCATAGTAAAAGTTGTTTGTTATCATGAGTACAATCATGTGTTTAAGTATCGGTCACTAATTACCAGTCACCCTGTATAGAGCACCTCAATATAAATCGTTCTTTAGAAATTGAACAATGATAACATTACCTACACTGCGATAAACTGATGATACCTATCTATTAAATACCAGCTCAGCAATCTTCGCAATGAGAAAACCAAAATTGGGGGCTATTTCAATTTATTGCTATAGTTTTAAGTACTATCGACAAAGGCCAACCTTTCCAACTTTGAAACCATTTAGCTTGCAAGCTGCAACTGTACTTATGACTAAATAAAACAAAGGACCATAGGGGCAACGCTTTTTCAATGAATCAGTGTATTTAAACAAAAAGCAACTAAGGTGTACAGACGTCCGTTTTGTCGACAGTACCTTAGGTCAGGTAAGCCTTACAGATCCTAAGTACGAAACGAAATACAAAAAAGAGGTTACACAATGATGAAGAAAATAATTATAAAAAAAAAATATAAAAAAATCAAAATATTTTATTTCACGTAAACCTGGGGCACTTGTGAAACTTCAGAAAAAACATGGAAGTCAAATGACATGATTCCCATGATTGCTACTGTAGGTACTAAAACAAAACTGAATTAAATCCTCTCAACAAAAGCCAATAATAAAAAGTTGGAGTTATTGGGTAGTATTGGGAGGAGCTCGACCAGGTTAAACTACGCTTGCCGGGGTTGGTCCGTGGATGGGTGATCATCTTTACATACCGAGACTCCTCCGTGCCTCGGAAAGCACGTTAAGCCGTTGGTCCCGGCTGTCATTCGTGGATCTTTGACAGTCGTTACGGGTCGTCAGAAGCCCGAAAGTCTGAAAACCAGTCATACAAGAGGTATCGTATTACCCAGTTACTGGGTTGTGGAGGTCAGAGCAGTCGCTCCATGTAAAATATTGGTATTCAGCTGCATCCGGTTAGACTGGAAGCCGACGCCAACATAGTTGAGAAAAGGCTAGGCAGATGATGATATCAATATTTCTTTCTGTCACTGACAACAAGTCACCTTCTTTCTACTTTAAATGCACAGTGCACGAATGCACACTGCACAGTAACTTACAGCCAACTAACATAAACAAATGAACTGACTGAAGCGCCTGCACTATTTACGTGAGCAAAGCGTTGCGGTTGATCGATTACATGCGGGCTTAACTTAACTAGGACCAACTAGTCGGTAACTAGAACTTACTGACGGTGCATAGTGGTTGCATATGTTTATACTAAAATAGCAAATAGTTAAAGCTTTCAATAATTTAAGATTTTAAGTTAATAAACAGCTAAAAACTAACTAATTATTAGCTTTTGAACTTAAGTCAAAGCTGTTCACTGCGTGAAATGGTTTTCAAAAAGAATCACGATAGCAGTGAGCAGGTTCAGAAGCAAAATACGTATAAACGTTTGGATAGTATAATTAATAACAAATTTGAAAAGCTCAAGCCTTTGATGATGCATTCCAGGGCAAAACTTCTGTTATCTCGGTTCCAAATGTGTTTCCGAAGTTTTCTGACGCTGACGACAGCTAAAGCGCGGTCACTGTCGGACTGCATAGAAAAGAAAGAGAAGCGCGATGACACAATGCTGTCAGTTTATTGCAAAATATGAAGCAATCTATTTGCAAAAAAATATTATTGATTGGACTAAAAAATTAAAACTTACTTACGTTAATTGTTGTTTGTAGAATAATCTGACAAATTTCAGAATGGTTTAAATAACTATAGAGAGGTATCTTCGTAATTTTTTTCTATCGTATCAAATTTGTTGTTGTTATTGTTTTCAACACACTCTAACTAGCATAATATTATTCTATTCTGAAGAATATCATAATATATTTTCCTGATTTTGTTGTACCTACTGCAGTGGATCTTAAACGTGCAAGTTTCCTCCTGTTTTGGGTACTGTATGCCTAAGCATACAGGACCCAAAACAGGAGGAAACTTGCAGTTAGCTCCGGTAAAGCAGTAACATACACAATCCCATAGACAATTACTATTATTTTTGGTGTTTACTGCATATATTAGAAGTCATAAAATTCTCCATAGTTAGAATTGAAACTAAATCAACTTCTCATTTCTCAATCTAACAACACGTTGTCGTGTTGTTTTTTACAGGCGCTAATCTCATTATCTCCTACCAAGACCTCTAATAATTTGATCGTAAACTGTAAGATACTTCGTTTAGTTAAAGTCTAGCCAAAATATTAACTTGGTCTTACGTAACTTAGAAATCATTTTAGTTCTACAAAGATTAGATTAAGTCCAGCAGCTGTCTAGTTTAGAATTTTAGACATACCTGCCTAATAACTGAATAACTGGCGGCTACGAGTAACTGCCATTGTTACATCTGGCTGTGTTGTAAATTATGCTGAAACGGACGGCAGATGGCTCGGAATAAATGTATTTCTGATTGATACAAATTATTGTTGAATCGGGTGCACTGACTAATAACGCTTACTTGCCGAGCAATGCCTATAGTAAGTAGATTAGTCGAAACAAGCCTTTTGGGCTCGATGGGATTTCCTGTCATCAAAAATGAGGAACTTTCCCACAAATTTTCATCTCCTATTGAACCACTTTCGGGGATGATTTTTCGAAAATCCTTCCCTAATACTGACCTTCGTTAGGTAAGGGGTAAGAAACTCATGTGCAAAATTCATGCTTCTAGACCCAGCGGTTAAGGTTATGCCGTGTGCGTTGTCTGTGTATTAAGGGTCCTCGAAACGATCAATCGTAATTGATCAATAAAATTGCCATCAATTTCTATTGTAGTGATATTGTCAATCGTTTCAATTGCACTTGGTAGATGATCAATTCGCGCATCAATCACGTAAAAATTGACAGTTGATCGTTTTGGAGATCCTTTAAGATGTTTATCATGGAGAATAACATTTTTGATAAGATTGCCTCGCGGCGTGCATATACCTACTACCTATAGTTTACAAAGTCGTTGTTGTCAGTATACCTATAATGAGATATTCTTCTCACCGCAGTCATACCTAACTTCAATATCATTGATCTTATTGATTTCAGTAAAAGTAAAATATTAGTTTCAAACTGATCTTAACTTGGAACTTTGAACATCTAAGTTTTCGACCTAGTAAATTGATCCAAGCATAGTTTTCGATCTTTCTGAGAATTCAGTACATACAGCTGTACCTACCTATACCTACTACTATGGTATTTAATCCAATCATTGTCCATTAGATTTGCGGCTGCGCTGCTGTACAGTGAGCGGCTGTGTGCCGTGTGGTTTGATTGACTCGGGCTAGACTGTGTGACTACAGATTACAATTCATGTCCAGCCTATATCTGGTTTATCCCGTTCAGCCGCAATTCTAGGAAAATGGACAGCAATTCAAGTAATACGCGTGGCCTGCGGTACGTTTAGAGCAGAATGTTGCATTGCAAACTATGACTGCAATGTAGAAACTGTTAGGAGAGCTAGTGGTTTAACTCTTGAAGAAAAATATGAGTGTGAGTTGCTGTTTCAGAAAGTAAATAATTTCAAAAGTATGATTAAATTCCGTGTTTAAGAAAACAACATTACTTTCCTACTGTTTGAGTGAGAGCTTCCTCAAAGCTCGATAGATGGCGTTGTAGCATTTTCTAAATCTCGCGAATAGGGTTTTCCACAAATGTGATGTAGGGAATCGCGTTTCATTAAACTTTGCTGAAAACTCTGTTTTATTTGGTTTAATGAACACATACTCAGAACTCTTTCACATTAATAATTGCCACTTTGCACTCCTAAAAATATTATTGAACGAATTACTTATGCCCCTTTTTGTGAACCTCGAATAATTCCTATTTTGGGGTCCAAAAAATACTAAATAGCCAAATAACTGACCAGCTTTTGGATGTAGCGCGGTTGGTCACACTTCTAACCTAACCTGATCCATTTGGTCGGGTACCCGAGCTTAGTAAACATAACAGCCGCACGGGTCGATCCATCAGGATAAGCCACGCTTGCGGGTTGGTCCGTAGATGGGTGACCTTCTTTACATACCGAGACTCCTCCGTTCTTCGGACCCGGCTGTCATTCGTGGATATTTGACGGTCGTTACAGGTCGTCAGAAGCCTGAAATTTTGACAACCTGTCTTGCCAAGGGGTATCGAATTACCCAGTAACTGGGTTGTGGAGGTCAGATAGGCAGTCACTCCATGTAAAACGCGCGCACACTAGGCAGATTGATTGACTCTAGCTTAGTAAAAATAGTATAACTAACGGCATTTTGGCAAACACATTTTGCCTTTAACCATTGGTTGAGTTAACTACCGATCAAGAAGCCGGCCCTTAGCCACTGCGACCAACTGTAGAAAAGGCCAGAAAGTTAAAAAGAGGCTCAGATAATGTTTATAGATGATCAGCTAAATATATCCCATTTAGAATCACCGACATTTCTATTACTCAGTATCGATAAAACATTCATTTCCCTGATAAAATAGATTTCTACTAGGCAACTGATCTCCAGGGATATCTCGGATTCCGGAACCTTGGAACAATCAATATTAGGAACGATATACAGACAGTTTGCTACTTCCTGAAGATAACAGATCAAAGGGAAAATGTTCTGGAGAAGGTTTATGTCGGTACAATTTTGAGAGGCACTATAGTGCCTATGTGTTTGTGTGTGTGTGTGAGTGTATGTGTGGGTGTGTGTCTATTTCACCAAACCACTCTTGAACTGTACTGGCCTCTGAGCTAACTAAATGCGGCTGAGTACTTTCATATTTTATTTTTAACTTATGGCTATGATCTCCAAATTCCTCAAGCACAATAACTATGGTCAAACCAAAGCTTATGGATTGTAGATGTCAAATGGTAGGTATTCCGTCAGTATGAAGTTATCTAGAAAACAACCGCAGCTACCGACATAGCTTGCGGAGACAAGCAAGCTGAAGTGGCAGTGGGCTGACCATGTTTCTCGTAGGACCGATGGCTGGTGGAGCAGACGAGTCCTGGAGTGTAGACCGCGTATCGGAAAGCGTAGTGTGGGATCCGACGATCTTTAAAAGGTGGCTGGACAGACTGGATGCGAAAGACGGAGAAGAAACTGATATTCAAGTGAATTTCGATTTTACATCTTATTCGATTTACAATATATCTTAAAAGATGTAAATCGAATAAGATGTAACAATTATGAATGATGTTGTATCATCTTTAACAACTTCTAACTCAACGATTTCAACGAATCTAGTTTAAGGAATTTCTCCCTCCATTTCCGAGCAAAAATACCAAGAGAACACTCCAGCAACCAATTTCAAAATTAATATAGTATCGAAACGAACCCCAACGAAACTAAATCCAATTACATTATTGGTAGAAAATATAGAATGTAATCTTTGTTTAAAATGTCGAGCCCGGTGCGGTCGGGTTCCGCAAATATTGGTCCGGTCTGCGGCAAGCTATCTCGGTCAAATGGGTGCAATTGATTTTTCGTTACACAATCTTTTGGTTAGCATTAAAAAAGGCTGTAAATTGGACTTCATGGCAGTCTTTGATATAGTGACACGGGTACTGAAACTATGAAAAAAGTACATAGAAGGCCTATCGAACTAAGCGTGGGCAAAGGTGTTCGTTGTCATTTAGATATAAGATAATACGGTTACTAAATATAACTAAAAGAGACAGCCGCACGAGTCGATCGATCAGATTAAGCTACGCTTGCCGCGGTTGGTCCATGGATGGGTGACCATCTTTACATAGAAGACCCCTCCATGCCTCGGAAAGCACGTTAAGCCATTGGTCCTGGCTGTCATTCGTGGATCTTTGACAGTCGTTACGGGTCGTCAGAAGCCCGAAAGTCTGACAACCAGTCTTACCAAGGGGTATCGTATTAGCCAGTAACTGGGTTGTGGAGGTCAGATAGGCAGTCGCTCAATGTAAAATACTGGTATTCAGCTGCATCCGGTTAGACTGAAAGCCGACCCCAACACACTTTGGAAAATGGCTAGGCAGTTGATGATGACGGTTACTGCATGTGCAGTGACCTCATTGATCTCATCTAGTTTTGAAACTATATTTGACGTCTCAAAGTTACTTATTAGCCGGTTTTAAACGTATAAATGGCGTTTAACTTCTGAAACATAATAACCATTATTGGAAAAATGACTCACCTGCTGGTGATTACCGTCCTGCTTCTCGCTGCTATCAGATGCCGTTGATCCCGTTGGCTTCTTGCAAAAGGTAGGGCAATAGCGACGACATAAACACCTGTAAAAGGGAAAGTAGCGTTAATACGCTTTGTTATAAGGAGTCCGAATTAACGTAGTATCGAAAGATGTTGTTTGTTTGACCGACAACTGTTATGATCGGTCAAATTGCTTTCGACCTTGTGTCATTCAAACAGGAGGACTTCTAGACTTGGTAGATGTGAAACAATGCAGTCTACATAGATCCACGCTTACCTAAAAATAACCTATTCACTCGTGACTGAAAGCCTCCCACAATTTTATAACAAGGTAAGTGCACCTATTATTAAGTCGACCCCTGTAGTACGCACGGCTACAGATCAAGCTATACATATCCAGTATAAGCTGATCTCGCATTGTATAGGATTTCCTTATAATGAGAGGTAGGTGCAAACTGAAAATATATAGTGGTGAAGCGTCAATGGCTTTTTCAATTATAAAAATAATTAAATAATGTAATTTCTAATTTGTTGAATCCTCACTGCCTTCTATGGAAGCAGCGGCCCGCATTACAAACACTTTCTCGAGTAACTCGCAACATGGCCCATAGATGGAGCTAACGAAAATAAAGGACTCGAGTATAATAGTGTATTATCTGTGTGATTGGGTCCTGATTTCCGGTACTTCCGCCTCGGTCAAATGTGAAATATATGTGTCCCTCGCTCCGCTTTTGAAGAAAAATACTTTTTATGGTGAAATTTTAGAGTTTCTCACGAAATAAATAGGTGTGACTCTGTGCTTCGACAAGAACATAAAGTGCTGTGTTGGATCTGAAGTTTCGACGGATATATCAAGGGATATTCAGAGATTGAGTTTGCCGGCCGGCAGCTATTGGAAGAGACACGTGTGCATCGATGGTCATCGAGCTCGTCTTCCTGGACCTGAGTGGGGTCTCTGGATTGAGAAGGTATGTGGGCTTAAATTGCTGCATATTTCATCCCATATGATGTCGGTTTAATGTGGTCGATTCAACATTCAGAAATTACTTTTGTTCTTGAGGTTCCGCCATATTGTTTTTTTTTGTTGTTCCGCTAGTAATTTTCTTAGTCCTAAAACTACGCCATTGATGAGGCTATTTACACGCTTCATCATAATTTTTGGTCCTTCGAGCCGGATAAATGACCTTATACCTAGATTCTTACGTAATTATTTGGTAAAAATCATATAGGTTCACAGTTCATTATTCATACATATCGCACAATAGGTATAATTTTACGTAAACTTTTGGTATATTATTACTTATAAAACGCATAAACATAATTGACAATAGACTTAAGTTAAATCTGTTCAATTATTACATAGAACGGAACACGTTACGTATTTATTTGGTAGTGTTCTTCGTTCTGTGTAGGTATTTCGCATTTAGAATCTCGCTTTGTAGGTAGTTAATCGCCGCTTCTCGGCTTTGTGTACAATAGATAGGTACCTACTTATCGTTCGTAGGATCGTAGGTACGCGGCTATTATAAATCGCCTAGTGGGTATTTTTTCTCTGTTGTGATTGTTTTTATTTAACAAAATGTCAATCAATCAAACTGAGCCGGAAGATATGCTGACTATTCTTCATGAAAAGAAGGGATTGTTATTTAAACGCATAAATCGATTGTATAATTTGTCGAAAAGTATTTCGTCGTTCGAGTCTAGGGCGAATGAGAATTTTATGACTGAGTCAGAGACAATTGATGACATTCGAGATAAATTTGAATCGTTTGTCGATCAAATTAATCAAATAAATCTTAGTTTAAAACCTGGTACTAGTCTCGACTATGCTTGTTTAGAATCCTTTGAAGATTTGTATATTCATATCAAACGTGTTAGGAATAAAATAAACAGTAGACAGTCTCCTTCAACACCCAGTGATAGCTCAAAGTCTTTTTTTGAACCGCTTAAAATAAAGTTGCCTCCTATAGCGTTGCCGTCTTTCGACGGAAAAACTGAGAATTGGCCGGTTTTCTATGAGTCATTCAAGTCAAATATTCATGATAATGATCAGCTGACTGACTCGCAGCGTGTGCAGTACTTAGTGGGTAGGCTTACTCAGAACGCATTGAGGGTTACCGCTGGAATTGTGCCTACTGGTGATACATACAAGATTTTATGGGATAGTTTAATTAAAAAATATCAGGATAAACGGACACTAGGAACACATTATTTGAATAACATATTTGATTTAAAAGGTTGTTCATTTAATGCTAATAGTCTCGATTCTTTTATAGAAACATTTAGTGCATCTATTTCTGCCTTGAAACAACTTGGGATTACGGATCTTGCGGATTTTATTCTCTTGCATTGTGCAATGAGAAAAATGGACTCGCAGACTACTCAGTCATTTGAACTTTCTATTCGAGATGTTGAAATTCCCACCACGAAATTATTAATTAGCTTTGTTCAAGATCAGGCAAAAATATTAGCACGCTCGAATTTATCCCACTCGAACGCGAGAAACTATATTAGACCCCCCGCTTCCGCAACTCGTGAGTCGCGTACACAGACCAAAGCGTTTGTCGTGAGCGAGTCAGCTGACTCGTCCGGTTCCTCTACCGCGAACGCGGTTTCGTGTTGCGCGTATTGTAATGATAACGCGCATGTTCATTTGTATAACTGCACGAAGTTTAAATCTGCGCTGACGCCTAGAACTAGGTTTGAGTTTATTAAATCCAAACGTGGATGCGCGAATTGTCTGAGTACGTTGCACGGTTTGAGTAGTTGCAAATCGTCATCAGTCTGTGACGTATGTAAAAGACGACATCATACTTTGTTGCATTTCAATAAAGATAATGAAATTACGCACACAGCTGGTGTTGAAGTTACGAATTGCAACGTAGCCGTCTCGGCGCCTTCCGCACCCCTCTCGTACCCCGTTGCGTCTTCGCCTGCCCCGGCACTCGCCGCGGTGTCGCGTTCTTACGTCCCTTGCGATAAGGTCGATATTTCCGCACCGGTGACTGAGTATGAGTCGTGTGATGTAATCTCAGCGTCTCCAGCTCATAATACGGCTATGTTATTAGCAGCTGATACAAAGAATAAGGCGACAGTGCTGTTATCAACCGCTCAGGTTTATGCGCGAGCTAAAAGTGATAGTGAGGGTCATAAAAAAATAGTGAGGTGCTTAATTGACAATGGTTCGCAGAGTAACTTAATAACTACAGCCTGTTGTAGAAAACTTAATTTAGCAATAATTCCTTTGAGTAATTCTTTTGTCAAAGGAGTTGGGTCTGTATCGCGACCCATAATAGGTCACGTACATTTAGATATCGAGTCTCGCGTATACCCAGATCAAACATATACTATTCATGCGTTAGTAGTTGAGTGCATCACAGACCAGCTGCCATCGCATCAAGTTTTGTGGGATAGTCATGTGGACTTCCACGCACTTCCGCTTGCTGATTTAAGCTGGAATATTCCAGGTGATATTGACTTAGTGTTAGGCGCTCAACTGTTTCCGTACATTTATTTGGGGAATAGGGTTGACTTTGGGTCTGGCGCCCCACCTGGGCTATTGACCACATTCGGGTATGTCCTTATGGGTGATTTTCCGCATAATAGTAATGATTTAAATTTACCTAGTTCTTCTTTCACGGCCTTGGCCCTTAATGATTTATTACAAAAATTCTGGGAATTGGAAGAAGTTGACCATAAACGCTTTCTCTCTCCTGAGGAAACTGAATGTGAGAATATTTTTTCCTCGACCGTGTCACGTGACGATGTGGGACGTTATACTGTCGCGTTGCCTTTTAGTAAGGACCCCTCAGAATTAGGTAACTCCCACACCGCCGCGTACCGTCGATTGATTGCTCTTGAGAGAAAACTTCGCCAATCGCCGATGTTAAGGGAAAATTATAACGCAGTGATCAAAGAGTACATCGACAATGGTTATCTGAGACAAGTCGACGAATCTGTCGTTTCAGAGAACGGGTACTACATCCCTCATCACGCTGTCGTTCGACCGGACAAACCGATGCCGCGCATTGTATTAGATGCTAGTGCTAGGACTCATACAGGTTTATCTTTAAATGATGTCCTCCATATTGGTCCCAATTTACAAGCCGATTTGTTTCTTCTATTAATAAATTTTAGATTATTTCCCATCGCTATAAACGCAGATATTAAACAAATGTATTTACGCATTGGTGTACCCGTTGACCAGCGTAAATACCTCCGCATTTTGTTTCGATTCAATGAGAACGAACCTGTGCTAACCTTTGCTTTTAATCGCTTACCTTTCGGACTCAAATCGAGTCCTTACATAGCTATGCGCACTATGCGACAGCTGGCCTCTGACAGTCCGCATTATCCTGAAGCTGCTAAAGTAGCAGAGACTAGTCTCTATATGGACGATCTGGTGTATTCTGTGAATGATGAAGACACCGCCAAGCAGCTGTCACATGATCTCATAGAGATGTTTAAATCGGGTGATTTTGAACTTGTAAAATGGTGCAGCAATTCACCCGCGCTTTTAAATAGTCTTCCCGACTCGCATCGTAAATTCCTCGATTTTCACGCGGAGAATGACGTGTCCAAGGTTCTGGGTCTTTCGTGGGAACCTTCTCAGGATAATTTCTTTTTTACTTCCACTCAAATAGCCGAGAAATGCACTAAGAGAATTATACTCTCGATAGTCGCCCGCTTATTTGATGTTCTCGGTTTGGTTGCCCCCGTGATATTGTATGCCAAATTGCTTATCAAAGAATTATGGCTGAGTAATATCGGTTGGGACGACCCCGGTCCTGACGATATCTTTAAACGTTTCTCCGTTTTCATGCAAGAATTTACTTTGCTGGATACCTTAAGGATACCACGTCATGTGGGTGTTACCAACGATTGCTCAGTTCGTCTAGTCGCGTTCGCCGATGCCAGCATGGGTGGGTACGGGTGTGTCATTTATGCACATTCGACTGGGCCGTCCGGTGTCGTGGTCCGCTTACTTTGTGCAAAATCGAAGGTTTCACCTACCAAAGTCACGTCTCTTGCGCGTCTGGAGTTATGTGCCGCCTTGCTTATGTCAACATTGGTAAAAACTGTTCGTGATACTTACGCTTTACTTGTTCCTATTGCAGGAATTTACGCTTTTTCTGATTACGCTGGTCCCATGCGCATAACCCTCACCCGTCGCAGAGGCCAACATGCACAAAAGGCTTATATCTGTTTGTTTGTATGCTTGGTAACCAAGGCCATCCATATTGAGCTAGTGTCTGATTTAACTTCTGATGCTTTTTTAGCCGCGTTTAAACGCTTTATCTCGCGTCGAGGGCCAGTATCCTGTCTCTATTCGGATAACGCTACCAATTTCGTGGGCGCTAAGGCCCAACTAGATGAACGTTATAGTTTCTTAATAAATTCAAGTTTCAATTCATCTCTTCTAAATGAGTTATCAACACGCCGCATAACGTGGAAAATGATTCCACCTCGCTCCCCACATTTTGGTTCTATGTGGGAAACAAATATTAAAACATTAAAAACGCACCTTTATCGCGTGATCGGAAGTCAGCTTCTCACTTATGAGGAGCTACAAACTGTACTCATTCAAATAGAGAGCATTATGAACTCGCGCCCTTTGAGCGTGTTGTCTTCTGATCCCCATCCCGAAGTTATTACTCCCGCTCATTTTTTGATGTCCACTCCATTACAGTACTTGCCGGCACCCGGTTTGTCTGGTCAACGAATTAATCTGTCACAGCGCAAACAATTGTTAGATAATATGGTCCAATCCTTCTGGAAGAAATGGCACCTAGAGTATCTGCATACGCTGCAAGTCAGACAAAAATGGGCCACTCCGGACAAACCTGTAGAAGTTGGAACTGTCGTGCTCGTGGGACAGGATAACTCAGCTCCTCTCAGTTGGCCGTTAGGGGTTATAACTGAGGTTTATAAGGGCGCGGATAATATCGCTCTCGTTGCAATGGTAAAGACAAGGTTCGGTAACTTTAAACGTGCTGTCATTAAATTATATCCGATTCCAACGCAATAAAGCTAACTTTAAATGATACGCATAGTTTTAAGGTAGATTAATTAATCTTAAATAACTCGTATTTTCCCTCTCTCATTCAGTCATAAACTTAGGCATTCGTCCGCAATTTTTCTGATCATGATTTTGGTCAGTAATTCTTTATAATTTTTACTTTTATTTTTGGAAGCACTTGCGTCCTTCCAAAGCCGGGAGCATGGTGAAGCGTCAATGGCTTTTTCAATTATAAAAATAATTAAATAATGTAATTTCTAATTTGTTGAATCCTCACTGCCTTCTATGGAAGCAGCGGCCCGCATTACAAACACTTTCTCGAGTAACTCGCAACATGGCCCATAGATGGAGCTAACGAAAATAAAGGACTCGAGTATAATAGTGTATTATCTGTGTGATTGGGTCCTGATTTCCGGTACTTCCGCCTCGGTCAAATGTGAAATATATGTGTCCCTCGCTCCGCTTTTGAAGAAAAATACTTTTTATGGTGAAATTTTAGAGTTTCTCACGAAATAAATAGGTGTGACTCTGTGCTTCGACAAGAACATAAAGTGCTGTGTTGGATCTGAAGTTTCGACGGATATATCAAGGGATATTCAGAGATTGAGTTTGCCGGCCGGCAGCTATTGGAAGAGACACGTGTGCATCGATGGTCATCGAGCTCGTCTTCCTGGACCTGAGTGGGGTCTCTGGATTGAGAAGGTATGTGGGCTTAAATTGCTGCATATTTCATCCCATATGATGTCGGTTTAATGTGGTCGATTCAACATTCAGAAATTACTTTTGTTCTTGAGGTTCCGCCATATTGTTTTTTTTTGTTGTTCCGCTAGTAATTTTCTTAGTCCTAAAACTACGCCATTGATGAGGCTATTTACACGCTTCATCATATAGCTTGATGTATAGCCGTGTGTACCTAATAAAATATAACATCACACCTGTAATTCCCCGAAGGATTAGTTACAAGTGTACCATAACATGTACACCCACATTTCGCCAGATAAGTGTTTTGCAAGCTTTCAACATTTAATTTAATATTTTTACATTGTAACACAGTTTTTACTGTCATATTGACACTTGACAGTAGTTGATAGTTCATAATCATGTGCCAAGTGTTTTTTGATTGGCATGTATGTGTGGGTAATTATTCATCAGTGCTAGTAACATGTGATAATTTTATTTTAATCAAGCCTCCCTTCATTCGAACCTAAAAACCCAAAACTACAGTCCATTGTCATAGCCAGTACGCGGAGCGGCGAGCAGGAACAGTGTTGAACAGTCTACTACGCCAGCACCACATCCGCCGACGACGCCCGCAACAATGTGTGATAGCGGGCGAGCTTATTGCCAACAACTGGGTACTGATCCAGACTCCGGGCTGCTACTGAGGAAAATAGATAGAAAATACCAATAACACCCGACCCGGGAATCGAACCCAGGCCCTCATGCTCAGCACTAGCCCTTGCGACCACTAGACCAACGAGGCAATAACAGTAACACTGCACTATAATAATATTCTAACGACAACCTATCAACATAATCAAAGTTCGTAATAACATAACTTCTAGAACCTACTACAGAATATTACGCTTGACGTAGTACCTAACAACGTGTCTATTGCCTGACAAAAACCTAAACGGCACACAATCGAGGCTGGGACAGTACATCCTGCTCCACAGTCTCCATTGTGTGGACCGACGAGAGTAAATTAACGAGAACATAATAGCATCAACAACATCCCGTCGATAAAAGCAAAGGCCAGCCAGGTTGGCGCCAAAATTAATAATAAAGGTAAAATAGGGTAGTTTGATGTTCATTTACTTGTTGTTGCTTTGACCTTTAACGAGGTTAAGACTTGTTAAGTGGAGGTAAAAGTGAGCTTTTTTGCGGGTGTCAATAGTTTTTTAGAAGAGTGGGTGGTTAAAGATATTTAGGTCGGCTATCCCGTTCTAAATTTCTCTAACCACCACTCTTCGATTCCAGTAAAATAATCTAGTACGAAGCTCAACGGTCAATGTAGAAAAAAAGGAGTATCAATTCACATTAATGGTATCAATTCACTCAGTCTAAAAGTACAAATGGGTGTTCCACAGGGCTCGATATTGGGTCCTTTCCTCTTTTTAGTACATATTAATGATCTACCCCATTTATTAAAAAACCAACGATACAGGATACCCTAGTTTAAGAGACAGAGTTTAATCTTTTGTGTACAGATTTTGTAGCGTTTAGATGTTATTATGTAAATCACATATCTTCATAGTTGTAAACTACAATCACAATTATCTGTATGTATTGGGAAATAAAGATATTTATTATTATTTATTATAACGACAAATGGTGTTATTTGCTGACGATACATCCTTAATTTTTAAGATAAATAGATGTGCATCAAATCTTGACGACGTAAATAACGCCCTACTGCAGATCCATAATTGGTTCACTGCTAATAATTTAGTAATAAATAGGAAAAAAACTAAATATATAAGATTTGCTTTACCAAATGTTAAAAGTACTGATTGTGACATAGTATTGAATAAAGAGAAACTAGAATTCGACGATAAAAATGTTTTCCTGGGGATCACGCTCGACTCAAGGCTGCAATGGGGTCCGCATTTAACATCTCTTGCAGGACGGCTAAGTTCAGCAGCATATGCGGTGAGAAAAATCCGTCAATTCACTGATGTACGAGTAGATACCGCAAGACTGGTCTATTTAGTTACTTTCATAGTATTATGTCTTACGGTATTTTACTATGGGGACGGGCTGCAGACATAGAGTCTATTTTAGAGCAATATATGGCCTACGCAGGCGCGATTCTCTAAGGAAACTGTTGAAAGATATTAACATCATAACGCTACCTTGTCAATATATCTACGAAAACATCATGTACGTAAGAAAAAATCTAAATCTTTTCGGTAAAAGAGGTGAAGGACACAATTATAGGACTAGAAATAGGGACCAATTAGTTCAACCAGGTTTCAGACTGGCTACTGGTACACTCATCCTTCATGGGGTACTGTTTAAAATGTTATAATAAAATACCTCCCCACATACTCCAGCTGAATGAAACGAAATTTAAGTCTTGTATAAAACGCACACTATGCAGCCACTATGCAGGCATATTATAAGTTGTTTCGGATAAGGCGGGAGGAAACGCCCAGCAGGCTTAGCCATGTTGACAATCTACAATCGATAACGTTAATAGAAAACTAATCAAATGTATAGGAATGACATCATCGCAACGTTATGTCACGTGGTCAGAACAAACGAATAGAAAATTCGTAGCCAAGTTTACAACTTAACCGATCGTTCAAAATGATAAAATGAAATGTAATCGTTTCTACAACGTTGATCGCTACATCCCATAGAAATGGTAGCCAAGTTACAGTTTTGACAAGCGCTAACGAAACGATGTCGAAGTTTTTGAACGATAGCTAAGCGATCACCGAGACCCAAGAGTAAACATTAAAAAAATGGCGTCTATTATGATTTCATTATTACATTTCAAGTCTAAATTAAAATAGGTTGTTTTAATACTACAAAAAGATCAATCATCATAGATACTATTAAGGGGGATGCGCTGTGGTAGCCCGCGAAATTCAATTTTTTTGGGATTTTTGCAATTCAAATAACAAAGTAAGATATTTACGAAATAACTATTAATTTACGTACCTTTCCATGAATTCCAATAATGCTGCGAATTGTTCTGGGCTTGCTCGAGATCTAAATTCCATCCTATAAAAGTTATCACTTCATTTATACCTACCTACCTACCTTCATTGGTACCTTTCATTAATATACAGAATCATATCACATTTCGAGACACAGTAATGTTTAAAATTACATTATTTTTTTATATTAATTACAAGAAGAGCTTTACCTTATTTCGCTTTCTTTGAAAACACTTGAAAAACAATTATTTGCCCGCGCCTTTACAACTTTGACGTTAGTTTGACGTTTATATGAACGCTCACCATAGACTAAAGTATAGGTTTTTTCTAAAGACGTTGAAGAATGAGCGATCGACTCAGTCGTGTCAACTTGGCTACCAACTTATCGTTTTCTAAAATCGCTTACGCTGAGGCGTTAACGTTTGTAGAAAGAGATTAGATATGAAACGTTAGTAACTTGGCTAGGCCTGCAGGTGTCACCATTGTGTGGATCGCCCGGAGGACACGGTGGAGCATACAGTGGAGGTCTGCCCGGCTTGGGCGGAGCACCGCCGTGTTCTCACGGAGGCGATCGGCGGCGGCGATCTCTCGCGTCCAAACCTGGTCCAGGCCATGGTGCGGAGCGAGAGTGCATGGGAAGCCGTCACCTCCTTCTGCGAAGCAGTAATGCTCGCGAAGGAGGAAGCGGAACGCGTGAGGGAGAGGCAACAGCCGCGCCCTCGCGCCCCTAGCCGCCGTAGGAGACGCCCTGGGCGGTGGGAATCGATTGCCGATTCCCGGCCACCGTAGGCGCGGGCTTGCGGACGACGAGTAATGGGCAGCTCGCCGTCCGGTAAGGACCAGGCCCGGGTCGACGGCGCGTTGTGTTCCACGCGCGCCTCAAAGAGATGTCAGCAGTGACGGGGTCAATTGGGCCGATGCCATATAGGCATATTATAAGTTGGGGGATTACATCGCTGACAAAAATGCTTGGCTGAATGCTTGTCCTACTCCACAAGGACGCATTAACTAATTGATTAGCATTCGGAAATATTGTTGGAGCTGCTGAAGATTAAGATGAGAGAAAACTTTCTTTGCATTGTTTAAATTCAATCTCTTAGTATTATATAATTGCATAGCACATGTGTGAGCACTATGTAGCTACTATTAAGCTACCTTTTACTGGGTACGTCTTTCATTGACTTGAGTGTGCCCTGGCGGTTGAGAGTATGTCATGCTCACTCAAATGTCTCGCTGGTGGCGTGTGTGTTGGATCATTAAGTTCCCTTCAAAATGGTTGAGCTAATTGGTACTGATCCATGCGTCATGTACGTAAACGGGCGCCATCAGTTGGGACTGGTCGTCTCTTAGCTGCCATGGCTTATTTTTAATTTTAATATTTAATTTTGTTGTTTTAGTTTTTATCTTTTTATTACGGACGCTTTTTAACGTGCACGTCTTTCTACATTGTTCTCACATGTATATTTCAACATGAACGATGTAACCAATATTATGATTTAAAAGAGTGTCCGTGGAGTTTCTTGCCCGTTCTTCTCCATAGGGATCTAATACGCTTTGGAAGGGGCAACTAGCTTCATCTTTCTGACTGACCGACCCATTGACAATTCAAAAGTGCCTGTAATTGGGTTATTTGAAATAAATGCTTTGAGTTTGAGTTTGAGTACTGTCGCACTTGTCATCTCTCTCGCTCACAAGGGACCAAATTTTTAAGATTGTTAAATTAAAAGATGCTTTTTAAGAATAATGTCTAAGTTACTAGATACATGTCAAAATTAAAAGATTTATGTCAAATTTACAAGATTGATGTCAAAATTACAAGATTAATGTCAAAAATTACACGTTAATGTTAAAAATCAAGTCTATTAACTTTCGCCAGCTTCACCATTCATCATCATTTCAGCCGAAAGACGTCAACTGCTAGACATAGGCCTCCCCCAAGCACCACCACTTCGACTGGTTCTGTGTTTCCCGCATCCGGCGGATTCCTGTGGCCTTTACAAGTTCATCGGTCAAACTTGTGGGAGGCCTTCCAACGCTACGTCTTCTGGAACGTGGTCGCACTTCAGAAGCTTTCGGCCCCATCGGCCATCTGTTTTGAGAGTATGTGCCCTGTTTTGCGTGGAGAAATGCTCACGCATTCAGCACTACTATGGGAGATAGTGCAGTTATGTGGGACTCCAATCCACTAAAACTCCACGGTGTATGGCCGGTATGGTATGTATGGCGGGAACACGGGCACGCGTTAGCACTCATCCGCGAAACCGCTACGGCTGTCCGTCACCGTACTATACTCTGGGGAGTACTCCCCATCACCGACGCACCAGAATACATTGCACGCCGTGACCACCCCAGGGACCAAACCAGCACATGGGCGCTAGACGCGCCAGACGACCCCGTGTCTGGGCACCCTTGGTCCCCCTGCGACGGATCATTTCGGTGGCCCCGCCGTCTACCACTTTTCGGCCGCCAAGGCCGCGGAAGGCAGGGAGAGCGGCGCATCGCAATGCAGGTCTTTCTCGCCGCGGCCTCCAACCCTCAGCTGCGATGCCTCAATTGCGATGTCGCCCAAGCGGCACCGCAACCTACTTGTTGGCCGCTACGTCGCCGTCGTCGGCTTATCGGCAAAAGCCCTGTCGAGCGTCCCCCTCCTCGGGTTTCTCTTCACTTCACCGTGGGTAACTATTAAGCCACGGCTACTGAGCCCCCTCGCCTTGACAATGCGGGAACCCACCGGGGGGGCTAGTATGTGGCATGCCTACTGCCACATAATATATATGTTTGGCCATTCTTACTATTTTTGGTAATAAAAAAAAATATTTTAAAACTTTCCAGTATTTCCTAAGCCTGGTCCAGTTTCTCTAGCAGTAGATAAAGGTACATGTTAAGCAGAGTAGATAGAATTCAATAAACAGTTTGGCTCGGCTCCAGCTGCTGCGCCACTGAATATATTTTAAAACGACTTAATTTTACTTCGGGGACGCTGGACAGTTTTAGCTGAGACCAATTTAGGGGGAAAGAAATTGGTCTGGACGTTTTGCTATTAGGTGATATTAAATTAGGCTTTAAAGACGTAGCCGGACTGTGATCTAAAACTTGGGTTTGCTAGGAAAGCGGTCCGTCATAATTATTTTCTCGGCCGTCATGATCATATGTAATTTTTACCAGTAATTGACATTAAGGTGTCAAAAAAGGTTCTGCTGTATTTTGACAGTCGGTGTTGTGTGACCATTATCCGCTTTCTTAAGAAGCCAAAGATTTAGACAAGATGCTGCCCAAGACAACTTCCTTTCCCTTTTTGGCTAGAGTCATATAGTTCAATGAATTTTACGTTCATTGTGTCTCATGATTCTTTTATACCATAAGTGGTCTAAAAGATCATTATAGAGGTAAAAGAGTTTTCGTGCGAGCTACAACCATCATTGATTCTGCCTAGCGTTGCCCCTCGTACGAGCTATAAACAAAAAAAAAACTGTAAATATAATTTAATCGGCTTTGATTGTGGTAATAGTTTAAAAAGGAAGCCTAAAATTGATCTTCATGGTTTATCTACCTTCCACTACGAGTACACTCCTCCCCCATTTGTATATCAGATTATTATATAGATCTTATAACCTAGTATACGAAATCATCCTTTATAGAAAGGTTCTTACCTTAATAATTATATTAAGATGAGAATACCCCTCGTCAACTCGTTACTTAAGAAACATACGTTTCCTCACCCGAGATAATGGCGCCCAAAGTGGGCGCCATTATCACATGCTTCTAAATTCAAACTTTTAAGTATACGATTTCGTTATGCAAAGACTCATTGTTTAGAACCTTATGATAATTTATTATTTAAAACAAACAGTAGATTTCCCGTAGGCTTTGTTTTTTGAATTGCCTTAAATGTTTTGTGATAGAGAATTCTATCATATAACATTTAAGTCATCATCATTCTCCTGCCCTTATCCCAATCTATTTGGGGTCGGCGCAACATGTCCTTTTTTTCCATACTTCTCTATTATTCGTCATCTCGGTAGTCACCCCCTTTCTAGCCATGTCATCTTTCACACAATCCATCCATCGTTTCTTTGGTCTTTCCCTACTCTTATAGCCATCGACATTCATACTCAAAACTTTCTTCACGACATTTTCCTCACTCCTCCGCATCACATGCCCATACCATGACAGCCGATTTCCGCACAACTTTTCAGTCACCGGTGCCACTTTTAGACTTCCTCTTATGTACTCATTTCTTATTCTATCCATTCGTGTAACACCACACATCCCTCTTAGCATTCTCATCTCAGCTGCATGCAACTGCTTTTTCATTCATCCCTTTTGTGGCCCAACATTCTGATCCATACAAGACAGCAGGTCTAACCATTGTTTTATATATCTTCCCCTTAAGTTTAAGGGGAATGATATATAACATTTAAGTAAGGCAATAATTTGAAATTAAATTTAATAAAATTATTGAGGAAGAAATTAAGCAGGTCAGCGTGTTTCTGAAATAATATTCACTTTACGATTTATGCAGTGTGTCCCACGGTGGGCGCAATAACCACGCAATGGCGCCCAACACGGGGAAAAAAATGTTCAAAACTACTCTTTTCAGTGATTTAAAGAACATGAGAGCAATGGTGGCCCGGTGGTAACGGCCGCGACTTACGAGTTATAAGTCGTGGGTTCGAACCCAGGCAGGCGCTTTACTTTGTGTAAATTATTTCATCACCACTGCTCTCAAAACCGTGGAGGAAAACATCGTGAGGAAACCGGCATGTCCTAGAACCAAAACTTCGAAGAAATGTGATATCTACCAACCCGCACTGGGCTCGCGTGTTGGATTACAGCCCACTCCCTCTCACCGAGACGAGGCCTGTGTCCCAGCAGTGGGAACGTTATAGGCTGATTGTGCTAAATAGCATATACAGGGTGTCCAGTAAATAGCACGACATACTGCAGGAGGTGATAGCTTGTGTCAATACCTATCAAAACAACACAATATATGTTCAGCAAAATCTTATGGATTTTTTTTCACCACTGTAGGTTAAAGTTATGCGAAAAGAAAATCGTTATGTGAAAATTTAAACAAAAAATACTATTTCTTGAAAACATTCTTGTTTTTGATAGAAAAAAGACTTATCAATGAGTAAAGTAACTATTCACGAATAATTTGATGTAAAAAAAATAATAGAAAAGGAATGTTTCATTACGAGATGCTTAAAAATCTGTTTCAAGGTAGAGATTTTTCGATATTTCGGAAAATTTTGTATAACTGTAAATCCGTAAGATTTTGCTGAACATATATTGTGTTGTTTTGGTAGGTATTGACCCAAGCTATCACCCCCTGCAGTATGTCGTGCTATTTACTGGACACCCTGTATAACAACAATACACGCGCGGCATCAATAGGCCGTGCTGCAGAATTAATGGTAACAAATCCAGTTTATAGTATAACTTGAATGTAATTATGTCAAACACACAAAGAGACGATGCTTAACAAAAACTGGACAAGTGCGTGTCGGGCCACGCACAATGAAGGGTTCCATCCTAATCATTGATATGTCACGGTCAATTCTCCAAATGAAAATTTTGTGTATTTATGTGGTAAAAATTACAAATTAACGATTTTCGGACTTTTTCCTTTACTTGTGCTGTGAGACCTTGCTTCTTGCCAAATTACATAATGCTAGGTTAACGGGAAGTACCCTATAGGTTTTGTTTACATGCAATTGTATAAAAATATGTCACATAAATGGCCGTATTTTTTTATTGCGTTGCGTGCGACAACGAAGTATCCTATAAGGGTTCTGTTTTTTTTTCCTTTTGAGCAACGGACCTAAAAAAATAACAAAGTTTAATGTGTCGGATCCAAAATGTTTGTTACATATTGTTATAATATTCTATGCTGCTTATGATGTTACAAAATCTAGTTAGTTATAGACACTGAGACAATAAAACCGTGTCGTTGTCAATCAAATTCGTACATAAATGACACTTGCCAAGAATAAATAAAACAATAGTTATAATTTTAGCCAACATGAATTAGGTAAATAGGACACAACGCCAAAAACTGGCCCAAAAATCTTAAATAATTAAAGGAGATCATTCTTTTGAAAAAAAAAAGTAATATTCCGTTAGGACATGTCATTCTCTTCACTTTTCACTATGGGACCAAATCTGTAGGGCCATTCCTTGCGCTGTTATACGAGTTTGAAAAATACTGTTTTCAGTGTGTATTAAAGAAAGAAAAGAAAGAAAGAAACTACGAATTAATTAGTTAAAAAAATAATAGTAAAAAAAAGAAAAACGAATAAATAGAGAAAAACATATCTAATTTTTCGGAAAATAGCTTTTTTTTTTGTTTGGCCGTCGCTTTCACATTTAGCCCAAAAATGGATGGACGGTGAATGATTTCCTTTCCCAATAACTAACTCTCAGACCTCTTCAGACTCCCAACTCATTTTACGGATAGAACTCCAAGAAAATCTATAATGCTCCTAAACTTTCGACCTCTGACCCTCTCAGACACATACTTCGAACCCACGCCATATATTTAACACAATAGAGTCTGAACGGAACACAATTAAGGACGGGTCAACCCGGCCTTATCGAATTACTGGAAACTGTGCTAGAAGATGCGTATACAGGATGAAATTGAATTCATGGGCATCCTTCTAAGGGTCACTGTCGTCATCATTATTTAACAACTTTTACTACGGGACCAAAAATGAAATCTTAAGAAAGAACGACTGTTCCCTTCATTTTTAACAAAATGTTTTTTTCGCGATTTCAGGTTTGGTTCCATAGTAAAAGTTGTTCATAATGATGAGTGCAATTACCCCATAAAGGAATGCCCATGAATTCAATTTCACCCTGTAAGTATAGATCTTATTCGCTACTAGAAAAGCGGTGTTTAAACTTTTTACTTTAAAAGAAAAATAACATGTGTTTCAATGGTGGCACGTCAAATAACATGCGTTTCAATGTTGGCACGTCAAATAACATGTGCTTCAATGTTGGCACGTCAAATAACATGTGCTTCAATGTTGGCACGTCAAATAACATGTGCTTCAATGTTGGCACGTCTAATAACATGTGTTTCAATGTTGGCACGTCAAATAACATGTGCTTCAATGTTGGCACGTCAAATAACATGTGCTTCAATGTTGGCACGTCAAATAACATGTGATTCAATGTTGGCACGTCAAATAACATGTGCTTCAATGTTGGCACGTCAAATAACATGTGTTTCAATGTTGGCACGTCAAATAACATGTGCTTCAATGTTGGCACGTCAAATAACATGTGCTTCAATGTTGGCACGTCAAATAATATGTGCTTCAATGTTGGCACGTCAAATAACATGTGCTTCAATGTTGGCACGTCAAATAACACGTGCTTCAATGTTGGCACGTCAAATAACATGTGCTTCAATGTTGGCACGTCATGATGAATAGGATATTTTTATTTATAAACAGTGTAGTATTTTCAAAGGGCAGGAAGAAAACGCCTTTTGATCATCAAATTGTATAGACCGGATCACTACTAGTAAGTTATTTTAAGAGGATATAACGAAGCGTGGTTTAGCTCGGTGTATAAGGCCTCGAATATTGCGGGCAGCGGGGCGGCAGCAGCGGCGGCGCAGGAGCGGCCGGATTTTATGCGTAAAAACAAATGGACCGGACCTCGAAAATAGCGGCGCGGAAGCGGGGCGGGACAATGCGAGACGCGCCGCCGCCGCTGCCGCCCCGCTGCCCGCAAAATTCGAGGCAGAGGCCTCAGTGAAATGACGTTATGGCTGCCCAGTTTGACGCGCGAGATAGAAAGACTCACGTGCAACGGAATTTAAACGCGCTTCGTTTAAATGTAGATTTATGACCAAATGCTATACTTTAGGTGAGTATAGCTGCTAACCGGCAGCGCCACCACTGTAATATAACATAACAAACTACTATTACTACTATTTTGTACTATAATTTGTATAAATTTAAACTTAGGAGGTTTAGTTTTGATTTAATAAAAATACAAACAATAAAAATGTGAGCATAGGAAATTTCAAAATGTTCCATAACTCCAGACTTATCAATGTTTCAATGGTGGCGCTGCCGGTTAGCAGACATACTCGCTGTAAATCAATTTTTAGCTTAGTAGGTTCCTATCATATTATTTCCTTCCTTACCTTCGATTAAAAGCAAAGTAAATTTTACTGCATAAGGAACTGTTTACGCAAAATCGTATAAAACGGAAAATAGACGGTGCTACCATAGACGTATAAAAAAGATGGACTACGCGCGACGCATATCGAAAGTGAAGCACAGTAAGTATGCCGGGACCGTTTGTACAAACATGCGCCTCACGCACACATTTACATAATAGTATGCCGACCGCCATTATGTGACATGACGGCGTCTTTGTCAAATCACGCATACATAGATCGGTATGGTGCTTCACTTTCGATACGCGTGGCGCGGAATCCTCCTTTTTTAACCGATTTCTAAAAAAGGAGGAGGTTCTCAATTCGGATGTTTGTATTTTTTTTTTTTTATGTTTGTTCGCGCCAACCGACTCCGACTCCGACTCCGACTCCGTCGCTTGCCAACCGATTTAAAAAAATATTTTTTTGTTGGTAAGGGTATACTTCCCAAATGGTCCCATTTTTGTAAAAATCCAGTTCTGATGATGGGATCCTGGAGAAATCGAAGGAACTCTTCAAATATTATGGGCACACCTATAGCGATTTGGATATTTTTTATAGTAGTTCGTGCATTTGCTCTCGGAAAGCACCACTTGGTGTAGTGGAACTGATGATGAAGACCACAGATGGCTACCGGAACTACTCAATGATAAATATTTCACGGGTTGCGATTCGATTACTTTAATATGGTTGCTAAGCAATTTCCGCTCGTAACACAATGCGTGTGGTGAGTGGTTGTTGAGGAGTTCTCCTGGTTCTTACCAGCAGAACTTCTCAACAGTTAACGACCCAGCATCGGGAAAAGCAATATTTTGTAACATGTGATGAGCAATTGACATTAGACTATTGTAACTTATAAAAATTATAAACAGACCCACTAAAAAGCGAGAAATAAAAACTTTTTTACAAAAAAATACAACCGACTTCCAAAAACAACACTACAAAGTGAAAAATAACTTTAATTTCGGAAGTCGGTGGCAAAAACGAAAATACATTTAACTAGACACCGACTTCCGAAATTAAAGTTATTTTTCACTTTGTAGTGTTGTTTTTGGAAGTCGGTTGTATTTTTTTGTAAAAAAGTTTTTTATATGTCTATTGGTGCTACTTTGGATTTTTTTTCTATCGAAAAAATTTCAAGTAAGTAATCATGTTTCGATTTCAGTACAGCTGTAGACAATATAGTCAAATAACTTAGTATAGAAAATCCAAATGGTTTAACATTTGGTTTTATAGGAATTTTAAAAACACCCTTTGATCTAAAAGCGTTTCTACATAATGTGCCTGAACAATGACAGCAGAAACTAAATACCCAACTAGATTTATTAACTCCCTACACATGTTAATTCTACACAAGTGACATAAAATTGCAACCGGCTTTGTAAAACAAAATAAAACATTAAAAAAACCTTCAAACATTTTTAATATTTCGCCCACTTCATAAAGCTCGAATGCAAGGTTTAAATAAAACTTGCGACACACGGCCGAAACAAAAAAATAGGTCGGGTACACTCGACAAATCCAATAACTATTTGTAAGTCCATCCTCCCGTGTACAAGTACCCTCATATTATACGCTTCAGCTTTTAAATTATTCAATAGATATTGCACCGTATACTCGTCATGTAAGGTTGAATTTAGTTTGTGCAAGAATAAGCACAGGTATACAAATGAGTGTACCAATGGGTATTGACAGGCTGTTAAGTAATGTTCCGTTATTTGTCATAAGTCGTCTATTGAAAGGGGGATATATGGTGTAATATTTTTCTCCTTTAATATATTATCTGTTTTCTACATATTTGCCTTCTTTTTCCTATTTTCACTGCGGTTAAAACAAGTAATATGCCAATATTTTTCACCCTGGGCAATTCTTTTATAAGCTAGCAGTTCCAACCAACAACACTACTATTCTCACCCTCATAAAGTAGATAAGTACTTACTTAAAATCTTACGTTAGAAGAAAAATCTCCAAAATTGGACGGACACAATTCTCTTTTAAACGACTTGAAGATCGTCAATGTAGATTTTAATAGTGCAAATACTTAACGACCTGTAGATTTCTCTGAATAATTTTCACAGCTTCGAAAACAAAGCAATAAATAACTACCATAAACTGGGTAACCGTTTACTTAGACCTGAGTGAAGTAGACCCGACTACTAGCACCTGAGCGAAGCCGGTACTTGCAACAATACAGCTTCCAAGACGTTTCATTTTAATTAACGCTCACTAAGACATGAAATATGAGCTGAGATTGTGCGGCTCCCGATTACACAACGTTTTGGATTTCACTGTAAGCAATAGTTATTGTATTTAGCTGTGGGGTACTCGGGGCATTGTCTGAAATATTACTAGAAATTTAGTATAAGATGAAAACTGTTTACGGGGATACTTAGAGAGCTTGGGATTTTGGATTCGAATGTTTGTTGGCTTGAGCACATGGACGGGGAAAGTTTGTAGTTTCTGTTGGTGTTTGGCATTTAATCCTTTTAAACTTAGTTAGAAAGCCCTCATTTCTTACTTTTTGGATTTTAGTAACTTAATAGAAGACGCTTCGTGTTAAAGAAAACTCAATTCTGAGTTAAGATCCAAAGGATTACCTCAGAATTGAGTTTGCGTTTGAAAATACTTAAATGACTTACCTACATTATTACAATTACTTCTTACTATCAACAAATAAAGTTAGCTTCTTACCTGATAAGAAGCGTAGCAAAGAGTACGGCAAGAAGCGGCAGCAGCGTCCCGAAGCACGCGAGGAACAAAGTCTGGACGTCCGAGTAGCCTGAGAAAACAGACAAAACTGCGACAGTTCACATGACAGGGCAGCTTAAAATACTAGCACGTACTGGCTCATCTAGTAGACTGGTACTGAACACAAATCTCTAGCACCCATATTCTAAGTCATAGCCTCGAAAGCTCCCCGACTCACAACTCGGTCGAGGCGACTCAAGCCGTACCTCGAAAGATCCTCAAAATCGGTATTCACAGTCGTAAAATTAAGGAATTTAAGAGGTGAGTAGAGTTGAGTGTGAATCGAGGTGATATGTCACGAAAACGTCATTGTTTGGAGAAATATTCAGTTTTAACTTACTTAACTTATAAAGGTAGATGCCGATGTACCTTTTATTTGACAGTTGGTTCCTCAACTCAAAATTGACATTGTTTGAGTTGAGGAGTAAAATTGCAACTATGAATATCAAATTACCTAAGGGCCGGTTCCTTGTTCCATAGTTAACTCAATCAATGGTTGAAAATAGTAACTAATAGTTGAATTTTGGCTAATGTGAAGGTCTAATCATGAATAAGTTAAAAACATGAATGTATTCATGTTAAAAAATAGTAATTAGGGCATTATGGCAAAAACACATACATTAGCCAAAATTGAACCATTAGTTACTATGTTTAACCATTGTTTGAGTTAACTACGGATAAAGAAACCGGCCGTAAGTGAGGTTGAGTCGAGGAAATCATGAGGTTTTGACTTAGAATATGGGTAATAGACTACTAAGAGAAAAGGTATAGGACAGTTCTTGATCTGTTACCTCATTAAAATCATATTTAAAAGCATCACGCTTAGCTGTCTGTCACACAACTTTTTTCTCCAAAAAAACCGTGTTCAAGTAATAATATATATAAAATCATAGCATAACATCACGCTTGTGATCCCCGAAGAGTTAGACAGTCGAGTACCTATAGTACTCCCACATTTTACCAGTTGTGTGTAAATTCCATGTAATAGATACCATGGTGTCCATTTCTCGTTGTGTCCAGTCTTGTCATTAACTGTCTTCTTGTCTTTAATTTGTCTTTAGCTTAAGTTACTAACAATAGTGTTGTAAGTTCTGATCCTGTTACTAACAATTTATAGATCTTTAGTTATCCGAAATAAAATTATTTCATTTATCTATGTATTTAATATGGGGCGCGCCTATTGTCATCAACCGGGGACAAATCCAGACTGCGGATTGCTACTGAGAAATTATAGACAGAAAAACCCAAAACACTTTGCTTGACCCGGGAATCGAACCCAGGACCTCGTGCTCAGCGGTAGCACTTGCGACCACTAGACTAACGAGGCAGTCTAAAATCAACATTTTCATTTCATATCATTAATTCATTAAAAAAATGTGAAAAAAAAAACCGTAAATGTGTTTTTTTCTGATATAAAAAAAAATATTTAATTTATTATTAATTCAATAGCCTGGAAATTGGGGCCCATATAACGAATGTGGTCATTATATTACCTTTCCACATTTTTTATGTAGACTGTTTTAGTTAAATGTCATACAACATCGGTATACGTGTATTACATAACGTGTTATGGTTTCGACTACGCATAGACTACTGCATCAAATCTAGTTGACACGATATAAATCAGAAAGATGGATATCGCTATGCGTCAGTTAGCTAAAACCCGTTATATTTGATGACATGTGTTATTTTGGCTGTTGCATTTTTGAGACCATGTTCAGCAGTAAATATAATCAAAGTCGGGATTGTTCGAACACTTATAACTCGAGATCGGCTGGACCGATTTTAATGGATTTTGATTTATTTTATTTTTTTCCGTCCCGAATAGTAGAATAATTATTAAAAACATCGGCAAAATGACGAGAAAAAAAAATATGAAGAATTTTTTTTTCTCATACATGGGGCAGGGCAATGTCTGTCGGGAATCTTTCATCATTCTATTTAAGATTCCAAATTCAAATTAATTTTATAATCATTTGTTCATTTGTTTTCCTGCCGTTCGATTTATTGAAATTTTGACAAGACGTCTGGCGGGTCAGCTATGTAATGGGTGATTCATTTGTAGTTACTTTTTCCAAAACTAAAAAAAATACGAATACAACAAATTTATCAGGTAATCTTTATTATAATACAAAAGAACCATTCCTTACATTTACTTTTTAAGGATTATTTCTTTCAAATATTGTCCGTAACTGCGATTAAGGTGGTCCATTCTGGAGTTCCAGTTTTCGATGACCCGACCGAGCATTTCCAGTGGTATTTGGCAAATAACGCGAGTAATGTTGGCTTCCAGTTGATCAATCGTACGCGGCTTATCCATATAAACTTTGGACTTTACATAACCCCACAGAAAAAAGTCTAAGGGTGTGATATCACAGGATCTAGGCGGCTAACTGACTGGTCCGAAACACGAAATGAACTGTTCACCAAATTTTTCTCGCAACAAAGCCATGGTTTCACGTGCTGTGTGGCGCCGTCTTGTTGGTACCAAAAGTTCTGAAGATCACGGGCTTCAATTTCAGGAAACAAATAGTCCGTTATCATGGTACGATAACGGTCACCATTGACAGTCTGTCAATGGTGACCGATAATTACGGACAACATTTGAAAGAAATAATCCTTAAAAAGTAAATGTAAGGAATGGTTCTTTTGTATTATAATAAAGATTACCTGATAAATTTGTTGTATTCGTATTTTTTTTAGTTTTGGAAAAAGTAACTCCAAATGAATCACCCATTAGTATTCTAAAATAAAATCAATGGCCGAATGTATGTACGCGCATCACTTCAGAACGGATGCACCTATTTGGCTAATTCTTTTTTGTTGTATTTGTAATTATTAGGACAAGGTTTGTATGAAAGAAACTTCTACACAGTTTATTGTTACAGAGTCAATTTAACTATTATGATAAATATGTGGAGATGTAACAACCCATTATCCCAATTCATTTGGGGTCAGCGCAACATGTCCCTTTCTTCCATACTTCTCTATTAGTCGTCATCTCGGTAGTCACTCCCTTTCTAGCCATATCATCTTTTACACAATCCATCCATCGTTTCTTTGGTTTTCCCCTACTCTTATAGCCATCGACATTCATACTCAAAACAATTTTATTTTCAAATTAATTGGCTCCAATTTAATAATCTTTTTTATATTTTTGACTTTTTTCTTTAAATTCCGGTATTTTATTTTTGAGCAAAAATCGAAATTCAATTCTTAAAATATAAATTAAGTTTTCCTACACAATTCAAAATGTTCTCAGCTTGCGCCTTCGGGAACTTCGCGCGTTTACATTAGAATATTCCATAGCTAAGACAGGACAATGTCTGTGTCGGGTCAGTTAGTATATCCTAACTCTAACTAAGTTGGTATAAAACTAATTAGGGTATATATTTATACAAGAGCAAGCATTGTTTTTGAAAACAGGAATATTAGTAATAGGCAACAAATGTTATCCCAACCCCTACATAACATAATCAGCCCATAATGTTCCCATTGCCTCCTCTCGGTGACAGCGAGCGGGCCATAAACCACCACACGCGAGTCCTGTGCGGTTTGGTAGATGTCACATATCTTCGAATTTTTGGTTCTAGGAGATGTCGGTTTCCTCACCAAGTTTTTCTTTACGTTTTGAGAGCAGTAGTGAATTGTAATAATTTGCACAGAGTAAAGCTCCTTACGAGTTGTAGGTCGCGGCCTTTACCTCGGCCGTCACTGCTCTACCTAAACCCTTTTTTTTTTCTTTTTTTTTTCTCCAACATACATTTTCTTTTTTCAGTTTTACTCGCCAAATTTTCAAGTTCGAGGACGAGAAGCGCTTGTTAAAAATACACGTATTCCTCAAATCTCGTTCGTAGTACTTAAGATCACTAAAAGTACTACATTCTTTAATTTCCTCGGTCCCTATAACTACAAGCTTAGCATGCTCCTCCGTTATGTTGATAATACTGCAGCATTCATTTTGAAATAAATATATGGTAAAGTTGAGGATTAATGTTAAGTACTATGTTTGAAGAAAACACGATTCCATAAAAGTTTGTCTATAGAAAAAAATCCAAGACCCGTAACGACTGTCAAAGATCCACGAATGACAGCCGGGACGATAGAAATATAAAAACCAGTGGTCACCCATCTACCAACCAACCGCGGCAAGCCTAGCTTAACCTGATCGATCGACCCGTGCGGCTGTTATTACTGAAGCCCCTAAAACATATATATTATATACATATTCACTATATCCGCGTATCTCACTATTAATGTGTTAGCTCATAAAAATCACAAGCACACTCACAAATAGACACCGTCTCACACTCACTCATTCACCATATCACTTATCACAAAGAGAGGTGCAGACCATTGATACAACCTTATTACCTTAGAGTACTATTATTCCTTTGTATAATAAAAAAATCCTAGCATTTAGGAACTTTAAGCTAATGTAACTCGAGGGGATTTGGCGCTGTTAGCCGAAATACAGGTTCCTTCCAGTACAACTCCAGATGCTAAAACTTTTGTGTACCTACTTTTGTTATCTAACATTGAATTGTAATGCAATCTTAGTACTGTTTTCATTAAAATAAAGCTTATTATTTTTATTTATGTCGTTTATTTATTTTCTTTCTTATTTGCTTACGTTTTTAAATATTTCTTAAAAAAAAAGATATAAAAAAACATTTGAAAATATAAAAAAAATAGAGGTCCACCGGTGTCGGGAGCAGGGTCCAAGCTACCGGTGGTTAGTGCGACAATGCGAGCCGTATCAAGGAGTACTGCCTTCTGAATCAGGCCCTTGATCCAACCGCCTAACGAGAGCCTCGAGAGATCTTGGTCGAGGCTTTCAGCCATGAGGCTATTGGACGTTACGGCAAGCGGCACAATGACAGCTGAGCTGACATTCCACATGTCAACAACCTCGTGAACTAAGTCGAGGTATTTTATTTGTTTCTCTTTCTCAGCTTTCACGAGGTCCTCGTCATTTGAAATGATAACTTCAATTATCATTGCGCGGCGCGCTAATCGATCTATCACCACTATTATTATTTATTATTATTATTACTTTCAAATGCACTCTCGTGAAATTCAATAAGTAAGCACAAAATGAACATAGAACCTACCGAAATATAATCAAACAAAACAAAACAAGTTAATTTCCGAAATAAAAACAACCTTAGTTATATTTTTGTACAAGACTGTAAGTACAAACAAACGTCACAAGGCTATTAGTACTAAACAACATCGTTTAATTAAACGAGTAACAGAAACACACCCTCTAGCACTTAAACTACACAAACAATCTATCTCGTAGTACCAAGCGTACTTACTCCTTTGTAAATAAAAGGGCTATAAAAAGTTCATAAACCCGCAGCCATCAGGTGTGCACCGATGTGTTTTCATAAACATGTACACAGTATCTTACGTTCAGACGAGGTTGTAGGAACACTGTAATGTTCATAATAAAAAGTTTCCAGGAATATAAAGTTTGGAGAAAAGCAATAGAGCCAACGTAAGAAGAAAATATTACTGTTGAAACGTGGGTAGGTCGTATGTTTTCATCGCTGTCTAAAAAGGGTGTTAGTGTCAATTATATATTTTATCAGAGTTACGTCAAAGTAGCTTTAAGACTGCGTTCTGGGCACTTTCCATCAGCAAAGTTTGCTTTCCTAATGCGTAAGACAGCATCTCCAAACTGCGAAGTATGCAACAAAATAGAAGACGTGCAACATTTGCTGATGGAATGCGTTAAAAGCAAAAATGAAAGAGATTCATTGATTAGGGAGTTTGGTTTAAATATTTTAGATCTTGGGCTTATTTTCACTAGTTTAGCGAATGTTGCAAAAAAACTGTGTGGTCTAGTACAACAGCTTGATCAATGAATAGCTAAATTTGTTAAATAATAAGGATTATAAGAATAGTGTTATTATATGTTAACTTTAGTGGTGTAAGAGTAGTGATAAGGTACAATAGGGTTGGCGTATCCATGTGGATAAAAACCCTCTATTAACTTTTAAGAAATAAAAAAAAAATAAAAAATCTTTTATCAGTTCGGTGGCAATTGAACAGACGTGTCCTAGGTCGTATGAAGGAAAAGATAGCACAGAATTCAATAGAAAATGTGCAAATAATGAGCAAAATATATCGGTAACGTGCATTTGCACACGGGGCCATTTGATTTCTATACCAGACATCGTTATGATAGGTTTGGTTTCGCAGCGTTAGCTTGAATTTGAATTGTAATAATATGAAAATATCAAAAATGTTTCGCTATTAAAATTGAAGCGGTGTTGCAGCGGAGCATATAGGGATCTAATATATTAGGAATATTTCTTATACAAAGCTTGTGGCTAAGTAATAACAGCCGCACGGGTCGATCCATCAGGTTAAGCTACGCTTGCCGGGGTGGTCCGTGGATGCGTGACCATCTTTACATACCGAGACTCCTCCGTGCCTCGGAAAGCACGTTAAGCCGTTGGCCCCGGCTGTCATTCGTGGATCTTTGACAGTCGTTACGGGTCGTCAGAAGCCTGAAAGTCGGACAACCAGTCTTACCAAGGTGTATCGTATTAACCAGTTAATGGGTTGTGAAGGTGAGATAAGCAGTCGCTCCTTGTAAAATAATGGTATTCAGCTGCATCCTGTTATATTGGAAGTCTACCCCAACATGGTTGGGAAAAGGCTAGGCAGATTGATTGATTTCTTATATAAAGCTCCTTTGCTTCACACCCGCGCTGTATAAATACCTCGCAGCGATACATAGGCACAATTAAAATTGTACAAAGTTTAGAGATAATGGCATCTAACAACATAACTATTGCCTACCGATAAAGAATACATTTTTAATTTAAAAACACGAATAAAATTAATAGTAAGAAATATTTTTAAATTATTCAAAGCAGATTAAACTATCAAAGTACACACGGCTACACATCAGGCTATAATTTCCAGTTTACACTGACCTCTCATTGTAAGCAAATCCTATACAATGCGAGATCAGCTTATACAGGACATTTATAGCTTAATCTGCAGCCGTGCGTACTAAGGCGGCCATTTTAACTATTGGCGCCCAAGGATGGGAACAAGATTTTTTTTAAGGGGGAAGCGTCAGTTTTGCCTGCGAAAATCAATTTGCAAGTCAGTATTAGGTTGTACGTTGATCAAAATATGATTCGCGATAGTAACAAGTATGCATTTACAAAATCAGTAAAGTCATCAAACAACTCTTTAAAACCAGGTAAATCCTACTGAATGACTATTTTATGAAATATGACGATTAACTATAATAAATAATAATAATAATAACCCCACCACCGTATCTCTACGTTGACGTCGTGGTGGGGCTTGCGCGCTCCGAACTCTGGGTCTGTGCCGGTGGAGTTTACTTTGCCGAAACAGGTCTAGGGTGAGGAGCCAGACCAAGAGAGATACGTGAACCCGCAGGGCAGCATGTGGCGAGCTGTTGGGCAGTAGCGACCCCACGGACCCTATTTCCCGGGAGAAGTCTTGTTCTTCACCTCTGGCTTGCCTTTATTGGCCGGCTGGAGTGAACAATGACGGGAACAGAGCTCCCACCTCATTCTTGCCTTTATTGGCCGGCTTGAGTGGAGATTCGCAAGAGCAAACGTGCTCGGAGGAAGGAAGTATTCCAGTAAGTGCTTGTAGGGATCTTGACCATCTTCCGGGCTCTGGGATTGTTCTGAGAGCCGTGGAATACCTCTCCACTCCTCAAGCACCTCAGGACATGTTGCCCCTTGTCGCTAAGTCACTATGTGCTAGCGACCGTTTCCGGGGGCCCATTATTGAGTGTGCAAGTCACCCCCTGCCAATTTATCTGTGTATATTATATAACATTGGTCAGGCAGGGGACATAGTTCTTCCATAGTTCAAGGTACCCAATCCATGTAGCCACCCAAACCCATAGGCCCAATGTGTTTTGTTTCCATGTTCTGCAATAGTCCTGCACCAACCGGGGGTTGTCCTTGGGTGCACTTGCATAGTGCATACAGGGATAATCGTCGGCTGGTGCCTCCTCGTCATTTAAAATTGTCTAAGGGGCCTCTGCGAGTTGGCTTCGGCCCCTCGTACGCCTTCCAAAGGTCCGGGACCCCAGGGTCCCGAGATAAGCCAAAGACAAAAAATAATAATAATAATAAAATGTATTTATTTTCTCCCACAAATATTAAAATTGACACAGTATAAAATTACAAAATTTGAATATGGAAGACCATACTAAGTATAACCTGTGCTACGGGTCTCCTGGTCTCCTTATCTCGAACACAGAATTAAACTATAACACACTTTAGAACTATACTAAGTTAAGGAGTTGTATTACTGATTTTAGTGATTATAATTCTGTAAATACATTTTTGTTACGGTCGCAAATCATAATTTAATAAACATGTAACCTAATAGTGACTTGCAAATTGCAAAAAACGAAAGAAAATTAGAATTTCGAGGGTTAACCTTAAAAAAAATCTTGGTCCCAATCTTGGGCGCCAATAGTTAAAATGGCGCCCAAGCGTGGGACTGAAATAACAGACTGTGTTAATATTTCTTTAATTATTTTTTAATAATAATAATTCTCTACTGTCATGATGGCCCAGCGGTATAAGGCCTCGCCTCTCATGTACGAGGTTGAGGGTTCAAATCCGGGCAAGTACCAGTGTGACTTTTTCAATTCATATGTACTTTCCGAGTTTATCTTGGACATTACTGACATCGGTGAAGGAAAACATCGTGAGGAAACCTGGACTTATCTTAATTATAAAAAGAAAAGTCCTGACTGATTGACTGACTCATCAACGCCCCAACCCAATGGACCTTGAAAGGTGAAATTTTGTACAGTGGTTCCCTTTATAATGTAGACAAGGAATAAGGAAGGATTTTCGTTCCCGTGGGATATTTTCCGACATCCACGCGGGCGAAGCCGCTGGCAAAAGCTAGTACTTTAAAGTAAGTCTGCAAGCTCCAACCCATCTTGAGCAAGTGTGGTGATCAATGCTCGTACCTTCTCTTTATGAGAAGAAGCCTTTGCCCTGCTGTGGGACAGTAATATGACTGATCAATCTGCCTAAATCTGCCTAGCCTTTTCCCAACTGTGTTGGGGTCGGCCTCTAGTCTAACCGGATGCAGCTGAATAGCAGTATTTTACATGGAGCGACTGCCTATCTGACCTCCACAACCCAGTTACTGGGTAATAATACGATATCCCTTGGAAAGACTGGCTGTCAGACTTTCGGGCTTCTGACGACCCGTAACGACTGTCAAAGATCCACTAATGACAGCTGAGACCAACGGTTTAACGTGCTTTCCGAGGCACGGAGGAGTATCGGTATGTAAAGATGGTCACCCATCCACGGACAACCCCAGCAAGCGTAGCTAAACCTGATGGATCGACCCGTGCGGCTGTTATTACTTAGCCACGAGCTCCTCGAGGCCTTTGTCCTGCAGTGGAACAATAATAGGCTCGTATTATTATTATATTATATTATAATAATGATTCTATCTCAGCCTTCGCAGCCTACACACAGTGCAGCGCAATATAAAGCTTCCCTACTAACCTTAAGTTAAATTTGACTGCCCGAAAAACAAAACAAATATACTTTATACTGCAGACTTCTAAACTCCACCGTTAAAGAGCTACACGCTTCAAATAAGTCAATTTCCGATATTCTTTGAACCGAACATTCTAAACCTGGGCAGTGTTCCAATTGGCACCCAACGTGGGACCGGTCTATCTTGACGCTGCTGAAAATCTCGGTGCTATTCCGTTACAAGCATCGATTTTACGTGACCGAACTAACAATTAAGCCGGTTGAGGAATTAACCAATAATAAGCCGCAATGAAATAGTATTACTGGCTATTTTTGCTATGTCGACTTTTATTCGGTTCATTCGGTTTCTTATTTATCGGAATGTTTTATGAGGATTTATTGGATTTATGGCGAGCAGTGCTGCCAACTAGCGCCTCCATTGAGAAAAAAATCATAAGTCTGGAGATATGGAACATTTTGAAGTTTCCAATGTTTTGATTTTTTTTTTTTTTATTGGTTTTGATTTTTAGTCAGATGAGGCAGAATGATTTGTTTTTGTATCAAAAAAATCAACACTTCGGGTGGGTTTTAGTTTCCGTCAAAGTTAAAATGACCATAGAATGACTACTTGCTGTAGCACCGTCATGTTAAATGTAAAAGATAAAGTTCGGAGCAGGGACATGACATTCGACGCGTCTGACAGAAGTGACAGATGTTTAACAATATAACCAGCGAAGCGTGGGCTGTTAAGGTTTCAGTTAAAGTTATGACGTCAGCTAACAAATTGTCAAATGGAACAACCCATTTTTTGTCTAACAGGAACTTTAACAAGGGTGGGTTGCACCATCTTACTTAAACTATAACAATTATCGAACCGAAGGTGCGATGTTTTGTTATTGTTAATATAAGATGGTGCAACCCACCCTAAACCTCAACACTAAACCTCCTAGGTTACCTATGTTCACATTTTTAGTCACATGAGTCCTACCTCATGTGACTAAAAATGTGAACATAGGTAATATCAAAATGTTTCATATCTCCAGACTTATGATTTTTTTCTCAATGGTGGCGCTAGTTGGCAGCACTACTCGCCTTATGTATAGTCAGCAATAAAAGTCGATTAACACTTGTGTTTTCTAAATCATAATTATTGAGAAAAATGCTTCATTAAAATCGGAACAGCTGTAAATTGTAAAGAAAATTAACTCTTATCTAACCCCTAACCGTACCTAGTTGCATTAACGGTGTTTATGCGTTTTATTTTCATGCTCATTAAAAGTGTCGGTCAGTTACTTAGTCAGAAAGTAGAAGCTGTAGCCGCTCACCCGAGCAGGAGCGCCCGCAAAAAAAACTAGTCGATTGTACCACCCGCTGAGTCATTCGGCCCGCTGCGCGCGTTTGTTTACAAACTGCGATAGCGGCACAGTTTCTAGGAATTCTGTAGCTCCTGTTCATTTTTTTGGAAAGCTTTTGTCTAGATCTCTATTATGGTGTGTTTCGTTTGAATTTGTTATTGTTTACATTTCTAGAAATGATTAAAAAGACGAACAAAGACAATTTAGCTTCAGATTTCAAAGAAATGGCTCTAGTAAGAAAAAACAAGCGATGACCTATATGTTTTAAGGTTTAGAATGCATGGTGTGTTAATTCTTAACATGAAACATAAATAAACCCACTTACCACAGTACAATTAAACTATTAACTGAGTAAAACACTTTCACACTCGACCGACCAAGAATGACATGACAGAGAAAAAAATATTTTTTAATGTCATAGACTAGTCTGAGTCAGTGTTGACGTATCTTAAATCGTTCGGAAATAGATAACGCATCAAATTAAATGCATAGAATTCGATATTAGTACTTAATAGTGATGGAACAACGTTAATAATAAAAAAATATTTTCTTGGTATAGAACTCACACCACGTACTATATTAGGTAAAATGACTCCACGGACCCGATTCACACCGCGCTCGCGTGGGCGGGTAGTAGCCCTTTCCAAAGCGAATAGAGAAGAATGGGCAACAAAGTCCATGGTTACTCTTTAGAATCAACATGCATACTAGGGCTGTGTCGATCAATCATTTGCTGTAACCCGGGTCAATCGCGACCCATTGGCAAGGTGATCGAATCAAAATGATTCGATCGTTTCGATCACTCGATCACTTCGATACTTCTATCACGGATCGTGGTTCAGTCGTGTGATTGACTGGTTTCTTGAGTAAATTTCGTGTGGAAATGTGTATAACAATATCTAATCTACCTTAGTAACCTACTTCCTTTAGCATTAGAAAAATAACGGCAGTTATTGTGTTTTATGTTACGATGGTAGGTATAATATATAACTAATAGTTGTGACTAAGTGTAATTACTCTCAGAAATATTTAAAAAACATACAAAAACAACAATTACCATTAATAAACTAAACATTCCACACCAAACACCGAAAACTAAACAGATCACGCACAGGTCGCAAACGTGGGTCGCGAGTCGTAGGTCACGGTGCAACTGATTTGTTATTGTTAATGTCAATCAATCTTTCGATCGATCACTCGCGACCCAAACAAACAGGTTTGTACTGGTGTAGCGCGCACGAAGGAAACTCGACTCGTGAAAGTGACCGACATACAAATCGGAATGCGATAAAAAGAGACAAACATACTTGTGTCGATTCAATTCGTAAAGTACGGCGCTGTTGTATTGTGACTATAGAGTATCGCAAGTCAGCGTCCTCCGTGAGCGGGTTATATGATCGAATGTTTTTGAGATTCGTGAGTCGATCACTTGCGAGTGGGTTGTGATCGAATCAAAGTGATTCGATCAATCGTGTTCGACACAGGCCTAATGCATACATAAAATCATTCCTTCTTCCCATGGGGGTACGGAGAAACTAAAGGACGCCACCTGCTACGAACCTTTTGCCTTGTCCAAGCTCATGCATCTGGCCATGCACGCGAAATCAAGTAAAAAAAGCCGACCAAGTGCGTGTCGGACCATGTACAGTGAAGGGTTCCGTAGTTGAAAATAATTTATCCCAAAAACAAACTTGCATAACACTGTAGTTGAAAAACTACAAATCACAAAAAAAAAATATTCGATAAAATTATAAATTAACGATTTTTGGACTTTTTCCTTTACTTGTGCTGTGAGACATTGCTTCTTGCCAAATTTCATGTTTCTAGGTTAACGGGAAATACCCTATATAGGTTTTGATTTTCTATAGGTTTTTTTTTATATCAAAATATGTCACATAAATGGCCGTATTTTTTTACTGCGTTGACTTAGAAGCTTGATTTTTTTAGAGCTCCAAGGGACTATAGACATACGTATTTGTTATTAATTTCAACGTGATACCTTTACGTGTTCCTGAGAAAATGGGTCTTGACGGGTTGACAAACAGACAAACGGACAACGAAGTGATCCTATATGGATTCCGTTTTTTTTCCTTTTGAGATACGGAACCCTAAAAACAAGTTTAATTAATAAAAACCACACTAACAATCTATCTACTACCCAAGTAACAGTAGAATCTTGATCGATTTCTCCCCCACGTTCCGTAATTCGATTGGAAGTCGGAAAGAGATCCGTTAACGTCCTTCTTGAACGTTAAACCGATTTCCTTTTACAAAGTTATTTTTAAATTTCTAAACATGAAGTCCCTTTTCATTGCTATGAAACATTAAATACTTTCATAGGACTTCATAGAAACTAATAACTTTTCTGAAACTTCAGCAGAACGAACTTGAACAATGGCCGCCGATTCGCTGAAATTTTAAGTAGCTTTAATTGACACAAACAATGACAGCTTTTGAATAACAAACACGATGGACAAATGGAGCATCATTTGTTCTATCTATTCATTTAATTATAATTTGTCAACAGTACCAAACTCTCATACATTATTGCGGAATCAAAACAGGAGTGTGCTTGGTCCAAGTGTTTGAAATATAACCAAGCATTGGTTGCAAAAAAAAAGTTGTATTCATATTTTCCAATTGATAGACCTAGTACAATGCGTGCCACGAAAGATGAGACTTGACTAGCGCCAAGCCGCGCCGTATCGTTTTATATTTTTTCTGTTCTATGTTTTTATACATGCAGGGTGAAATTTTAATGGTTATTATCCTCTTAAAGGGTCATATTACTCATCATTATGAACAACTTTTTCTATGGGACCAAACATGAAATCGCGAAAAAAATCAGCTGTTCAGTATATTTATCTACATCAAACTCGTCAAAATGTAGGGAGCAGCTAATTTTTTCTTCGCTATTTCAGGCTTGGTCCCATAGTGAAAGTTGTTCATAATGATGAGTACAATGACCCTTTAAGAGGAAAAAAATATTAAAATTTATGGTTGTATAGATTTAAAAACTACTTCATTACCTAACAAAAACAGAAACAAAACACTTTAACAACTGCAATTCAAAACGGTTCAACAATTTTTTACACGTTTTCCGTTACCCTAGTTTTCTCATCTCAACCTTACTTTCGCCCCCGTTCATAACATACACCATACGGTTCAGTATGCCGTGGTACCTTAGGGATGAATACAAATTCGCGCTGAGCAACGAGCAAGCAAGATACATTTTGAAAAAGAGCCGCTAATTTGTCAAAAAGAAATCCGGGACAAAGCAGACCGTAGAGAGCTACATAAAATACTTTCTACCCTCATTCATGTATTGTTGTGTTATATTCAGGAAGTGGGTGAAAAGAATAGAAATGAAGTTGGTTGGTGCAAGCTAAAGGCAACCAAACAGATGCAAGTCTTTGTCACTTTGCAACCAACTTGATCAAAGAAGTAGAACAATTTTATTATCTCGATTAATGTGAAATTAAAGTGATTTATTAAAAAAAAAATAACGATAACTAAAACAAATCCGGCCAAGTGCGTGTCCGGACCACGCACAAATTAACGATTTTCGGACTTTTTCCTATAATTGTACTGTGAGACCTCGCTTCTTGCCAAATGTCTTGATTCTAAGACAACGGGAAGTACCCTATAGGTTTTGATTTACTTGCGAGTGTCAAAATATGTCTCATAAATAGCCGTATTTTTTTTATTGCGTTGACTTATAAGCTTGATTATGTTTAAACTTCAAGGTACTATAGACCTGCGTATTTAATATTAATTTCAGCTTTATACCTCCACGCATTTCTGGCAAAAAGGGTCTTGACAGACTGACAGACAGACAGACGGACAACGAAGTGATCCTATAAGGGTTCCGTTTTTTCCTTTTGAGGTACGGAACCCTAAAAAGTAACATGTTTCTGATATATGAAGCTAAAACTCAACAAAAAGGAATCATTATTATCTCTCACAGTAATATTTCTAACCAACACCATCCCTTCATTACACATATTAGGTCCGCCAAAACAAGTGTTACACCTATAAGCAACGTATTCCCACTGCACCAGGTGCAATGATACGGTTCAATGACTCCAGTCAGAGCCTTCTTGATTATTAATTCAGTGTTTATAGACCGGTCAGGTAAGAGATAAGCCAAGCACAATACATAGGGTCTTCTTACGAAGGCAGTAAAGGTGAATTTGCTGGTGATTGCTAATATTCCTGTTAATAGTTTACAGCGAAGGCATTAGCAGGTTTGGCTTAGCATATTTTATTCAGATGTTTAGAGAACTTAGTTAAACATGAATACTTAAATATGGGCACTGCTTACAGCTTTCAAGCAAAACTATCACAGCTTGAGCTTGTGGATCTTTTCTCTAAGTATTTATATAAAGTTTCTATCTGATTAAAAACTATAGTAACATATCTGAATACTCACTCGTATCTGGCGCCAAATCGTTGTCCACTTCATGTCCTGTGATGTTCATCATTAACGCACTTCTATTCTCCTTCGATGGCTTGGCCACCTCCACCAGCTCTACATAATCAATCTTCTTCAGCACATCACTACTGTTCCTGTCTCTTTCCATCTCACTAACACTTCTATTTGAAAACTCACTCTCATTTATTTTCGCAGCTATCAAAAATTCAAATTTTGGCATGTCCTCTGCGAACTCAGACTCTGGCCTGAATAGAATGTCGGTTATAGTGTCTTCTCTGTCTGTTTCTGAATTGATGATATCATCTAGCAGACTACTTGATATGTTCATTTGTTTTTCGACTGCACCCGCTTCTCCACTTGGTATCTCCATCATTCTCTGCTCTAATCTGTTCGTGTTCTGATCTTTCATGACTTTCTTTGACAGATCTTCATCTCTGCCTTGTTCAGCATTCATGAGACCTTCTAGTTCTGATTTTGATGTTCTATCTGTCTCTCTTATTTCTTCATCTGTCTCTTCGGCCACGACAAGAGTATCAGAGTTTGGATCAATAGGTATATTAAAAGTGTTATTTTTATTTCCAAACTTGATA
Source organism: Cosmia pyralina (assembly GCA_946251885.1). NCBI lineage: Eukaryota > Metazoa > Arthropoda > Insecta > Lepidoptera > Noctuidae > Cosmia > Cosmia pyralina. The sequence continues at coordinate 2,065,050 of OX276354.1, forward strand.
ACGATGTCTGTGGTGTTAGTGTTCATATTGGAGTATGGTCTCGCGTGGACTATGTCAGCTGTTATTAAAGCGTTCAAGAGGAAGAACATGAGTTTTAATTTAACGTTAGTCATTTTTATTCGATCAAGGGTTCATTATTATTCTTTTAGTGTCAGTTCATCTTTAATGAGAGGATCTTCAGAGCTTCAGTGTCTGTCGGCGGACATCTGCGGACAAAGAACAGTTTGCTATTAAAGTTTGCACTAACTTGATTAATGTCTGGCAGTAACAATGGCTGACTAATTAATTTTTCACGTGGACGCTTGCTTTGTGATGGAATTGATTGATGAAACTTATTATTAAACGAGCTACATAGTCTATTGTATTTTCATTTCGTTGGAAACTAGTTTCTAATTAAGTGTCTACGAAATATTCCTGGAATTAGAAGATGATAATATAATAATAATTCTCTGAAATTTTGTCTTTGAAATAAAGTTTTACAATAAATTTAATCAAATTACGCTAACCTAGATTTTACTACATCATAATAAAGTCTTTAACTACTGACGACAGCATTAAAATTAACCAGTTTGCAAGCTCTAAGCTCTAAAAAACATTAGACCACTGCATCCACAACGTACAACTTCTCACACACAGCATGTAAAATATAACACTAAAGACATTTACCACGCTAACCGTTCCCCGCGATCTAAACAATATAATTGGCCTAACCAGCGAACCGTTCAGTCTAACCCTGCCCATTGACCCAGTTCTGAACGTCTAACAATGTAACGATGCGTTTAACTAGCCCGCGTAAAGCGAGGTAGAAGTTGTGCTGTGGGTCTAATATATTGTTGTGGATACAACTTTGTACTAGAGTAGTCTTTTTTAACCGACTTCAAAAAGGAGGAGGTTCTCAATTCGTCGGAACCTTTTTTTTTTTATGTGTTTTTCCCGATTACTTGAAGATGGCTAGGCCGATTTGGATTTTTTTTTATTTTATTCGAGAGGTTATACATCACAGTTGGTCCCATATAAAATTGATTAACTTTGCTTTGGCAGTTAATGAGTTAGCTTCAATAATACGTATTTTTTCCCCACTTTTATAATAATATGGATGATGTTCCAGTTTGTTTTGCAGGTAGTGGTATTAGAATTTGTGTGGGGTAGGTACCACAACTCAAAAGTGAAAAATAAAAACTTTTTTACAAAAAAATACAACCGACTTCCAAAAACAACACTACAAAGTGAAAAATAACTTTAATTTCGGAAGTCGGTGGCAAAAAACGAAAATACATTTAACTAGACACCGACTTCCGAAATTAAAGTTATTTTTCACTTTGTAGTGTTGTTTTTGGAAGTCGGTTGTATTTTTTTTTAACAACAGTAGTCTTTGGGTTCGGGTTGGTGCTTTCGTCATCTCTGCCTATCCTTTTTACCCGACTGCGCGATTGCAATATGTTTTTCACGCGTATCTTTGCATCTTTTTATGTGTGACTAGCGGCTTGGCCCGCGTGGATGTTGGAAAGTATCTCACGGGAACGTGCAACCGGGAAATCTTTCCTTATTCCTTGTCTTCATTATAAAGGGACTCTCTGTGCAAAATTTCGGCTGTCTAGGTTCAAGGGTTTGGGCCAGGCGTTGATAAGTCAGTCAGTCAGGACTTCTCTTTTTAATTATACAATGGCTGGATGGATTTTAATACAAAAAGTACATAATCAAATCTTTATTTATCTCAACAACATATTTAAAGGCTCTGTTTAATAAAATGCACAATCATAAATAGAGAAAGGTGTCTGAGGTTGGAGGGTCCTGACAGGTCACAACTTTTGTACAAAGAAAGAAATTGGTAAGAAATTGATACACTAGTCTGTACTACACACATCAAAAGTGTCTAGGGATCAAGCATTTTTATGCGGATTTCTTGAGATTGAGATGTGGCTTTGTAATAAATTTATGATTTTATAAATTTATATGGATCCTTTTTGGTGCATTTCATAATTTGAATCAGGAACTGTGAATCAAATTCGAGTAAAAGATGAAAATCAGCTGTCAATATTTTCCCTATAAAAACATACAACGCATTGAAGACATTATTAGTGCTACTGTTTCCCTACTACTGATTAAAACCAACGTTATTATGGAGCGGCGACGTCATTTAAGCAGGGAAGAAATGCTCAGAGCCGTGGGAATGATAGAAGCTGGTTCCCGGCAACGTACTGTGGCTTTAGCTCTGAATACAAGTCAGAGTGTTATCAGTCGACTTTGGACACGTTACCGAAGCACTGGTACCGTGGCTGAGCGCCATGGAGGACGGTATCGCTGCACCACACGGAGACAAGACCGATACATTCAAATCTTAACTCGAAGAGCTCCAACTATAACCGCCATGATGTTAGCCGTGAGGCTTCATCACTCTTCAGGGAACTTAATTAGCGACCAAACAGTCAGAAACCGCTTGCATGAAGTGAACCTTCATTCCCGAAGACCGCTACGGGTACCACCTATAGCAATGCACAATCGTAGGATTCGATATCAATGGGCTCTTGAACACAGAAATTGGGCAGAAGAACAATGGCGTTTCGTGTGCTTTTCTGATGAGTCTCTTTTTGGTATGAGACCGGATACAAGACGTATACGACACTGGAGAACCCCTGGATGCCAACAGCGATTAAAATCCTGCCAGGAAGTCCATCCTTATAGTGGTGGAACCATCATGGTATGGGCGGGTATTTGGATCGGCGGAAGAACTGAGTTGATTTGGATCAGAGGCAACCTCAACGCTCAAATTTATGCTGAGACGATTGTATCAGACGTCATCGTTCCTCTACAAGTGCAAATCGGTCCCTTATTTCAGTTAATGCATGATAATGCACGACCGCACACCGCAAGAGTTGTAAGACAGACTCTCGCCGCAGCTAACATCAATGTCCTGCCCTGGCCTGCTCAGTCGCCAGACTTGAACCCGATTGAGCATGCATGGGATATGCTACAGAGAAGAGCTCTGCCGAATATGGAGGGTATCCAGTCGCAAGAAGACCTTTTTTTGTTGTTGCAACGAACATGGGCGGCCATTCCACAGCGTGATTTGGATGAACTCATTTTGAGTATGCCAAACCGATGTTCTTGTGTTGTTAGTGTTCGCGGTAGAAACACGGATTATTAATTGTTTAAGTTACCCAATAAAATTTTAAAGAAAACTGTTATTTCAGTCTTTTTTTCGAACTTTAATGTTAGTGGTTCAAATGTCAAAAATCCCTTTATTAGGAAAATGGCAAATTTCTTTATTAATGCAAAGGTGACTTGGTTTATCGTTACTGTGACAAACGAAAACACTTTATTTGATGAATCCTTAAAGAAAATTTTAATTAATATCAATCAGGAGAAAAGTTATTGCAAAAATATATGTTGATCCCTAGACACTTTTGATGTGTGTAGTACTATATCTAACGCGGATAAAAAACTGAGAATCACGCCAAAACTATCAAACGTATTTTTATGAAATTTTTACCATTTTAAAGATAATTTAATTATTTATCTTTTACTATACGTGTTTTACAAAATACCTTTGCTTTTTAAACAATAAATTAATAATGCGTCTAATATGGGACAGCGTCTTTTACTGGGTGCACGTACGACACGTTGCTTGAGCTCAGCACGAACCCAGGACCTCATGCTCACATTAACGCTTGCAACCGCTAGACCTACGAGGCAGATAAATAAAAGGCTTAACAAAACCTCCGTCACGTCACACCCTAATTTGAATCATTTCCACTTCCCTCAACCTATGTATAATAAATAAAAATAGAAGTCCTGACTGACTGACTGACTGACTCATCAACCCCCAAACCAAACCCTTGGACCTAGAAAGCTGAAATTTTGCAAAGAGGTTTCCTTTATAATTTAGACAAGGAAGGAAGGATTTTTGTTCCCATGGGATATTTTCCGACATCCACGCGAGCGAAGCCGCGCGGGTAGTGCTAGTCCAATATAAATGAACACGCAAATACAATAAACAGTAGGTATACAAAATTCACCACATCGCAATCTGAGCTTCACAATCCAACATTAAACAGCCGGCGTAAGGAGCGCCCTAACGCGGCAGCAGTAAGGTCGGCCCTAACATCGTCAGCTTGTGGCCCATAGCGTATGAATTAGGAATGACTTGCCGGCAATTTGTCAAAGTCAAGTGTGGCGGCTCGTTCTATTGAATGACATGTCTTTCGTAACGGTATGCTTTTTATTAGTTTTGCTAACTTGAGGTTTAGGGGAAAATAATAGGTTTGTGTCAGTAGTTTTTAAGGGTTCCGTACCACAAAAGGAAAAACGGAACCCTTATAGGATCACTCGTGATGTGTGTGTCTATCCCCGTCTGTCACAGCCAATTTGCTCCGAATCTAATGGATTGATTAAGTTGAAATTTGGTATATGGTGAATTTTGAATAACGGGGTCATTTTTTTTATTTGCCTCCGCAAATAAAAAAAAATAAAAAAAAAGTTTTGCAAACTGTACCGTGTGACATATTAAATGAAAGGGCTTACAGTGAGGGTCTCAAACAGATTTTATTTTATAATTTTTAAATATTTTTTTTTTCAAATTATTTAAGAAATTGACGAAAATTTACCATTCCCAAGAGATAAGGGGGGGAGCCTTATCTCCGAAACTACTGAGCCTAAAATTTTGAAAAAATATAGAAAATAGTTCTATACCATACAGACAAACCTATAAGAAGTCTATGGTCTTAAAATAACATGGTAAATTTCTCAATAAACTTATGTGTATATCCGATTTTGATTTAAGATATAAGATTTTATTTTATAGGTATAATTACAGTGATTATTTTATATTGTTTTTACCTCCTCTCGCCTAATACACAGGATGTCCTAGTTCAGGCAATTAACACTAGTGAACTTGACATAGGTACAGTCAACAAAAGAGATATCTAAGCAGGGTATACTAATATATTTGTATGTGAATTGCTGTGAAATGTTCAATTTCGTGACAATATACAATCTCGTGTTGGTGTGTTACAATGTAGGAGTATTGCAAAAACAAAGTAATATAAAATTCACATACATACCCTGCCTACATCTCTTTTGTTGACTGTACATTTAAACAAAACTTTATTTACTGTTTTCCTTTATAACTTGAATAAATATTTTTTATTTATTTATTTATTTGCATGTTTTTCAACTAGAATGAAATGATGGTGATATTTCTTCTTAGGATAAATTCATCCCAACTAAGTAACCCTTCATTGTCCATGGTCCGGAGCGTTTTCAGACTCTCAGACATAATCTCACTCGCACGCAAGCAGCTAGAGTCGAAAACTATTATTATTAATTAATAGTTTCTTTATTTCACTAAAGCCTTTAACAATAACCTATTAACCAAAAAAATAAAAGGCAATATTTAAATAGCCTGACTCCTCTAAAGTACCTAAGTACTTACTTATTTTCTAGTAAGTTCCTGTGACTTAGAAGCCAGTAATTCTCCGTAGCAACAAAGCCTATTTTGTAGTAATTTGGAACCATAGATATAATAACGAAGTTTTTTGTATTTCTATGTTTGGAACATTTTTAACGATTTTTTTTTAAAGAATGGTTGTAAAGAAAATATTATCAGCAGAATAATTAAAAAAAAAAATGTTCCGAATGTTAATTGAACTTGCGACACCCACGCCAACCATGCCATAGAATCCTACATCCCTTGGTATTTCATCATCTGCTTAGCCTTTTCCCAACAATGTTGGGGTCGGCTTCGAGTCTTACCGGTTGCAATTGTCAGTATTTTACATGGAGCGACTGTCTATCTGACCTCCACAACCCAGTTACTGGTTACACGATACCCTTTGGCAAGACTTGCTGTCAGACTTTCGGGCTTCTGAGTTCTGACTACCAGTAACGATTTTCAAAGATCTACAAATGACAGCCGGAACCAGCTGCTTAACGTGCTTTCCGAGGTACGAGGGGTCTCGGTATGTAATAGATGGTCACCCATCCACAGACCGACCTCGGTAAGCGTTGCTTAACCTCGAAGATCGACACCTGTGGCAAACTCAAACTCAAACTCAAAGTATTTAAACTCAAAGCATTTATTTCAATTAAACCAATTACAGGCACTTTTGAATTGTCAAGGGGTCGGTCAGTCAAAAAGATGAAGCTAGGCGCCTATTCCAAAGCATAGTAGGTACCTATGGAGAAGAACGGGCAAGAAACTCCACGGACACTCTTTTAAATCAAGATATGGTTACAAAATAATGGTTACATCATTCATGTTGAAATTTTACATGTGAGAACGATGCAGAACGTTAAAAGCGTCCTTAAAAAAAAAACAATTCAAATATTTAAATTAAATTAAAATAAGCCGTGGCCGCTAAGGTATGACCAGCCTTCACTGACAGCGCTTGTTCACGAACCTGACGCATGGATTAGCTAAATGATCCAACACGCGCCACCATCAGCGAGACATTAGAGTGAGCGTCACACTGTTATTATATAGCCACGAGCCCCTTCCTATATAATTCTAATACATCCGTTGGTATTTGAGATAATGTAATGTCAGGGTCACTTTAAAACTACGCTTCGGAAAATGTGGAGCTTTAAAATCATTGTGGCGGCAAAGGGTTACACCTCAACGACCCAAAATAACCCCAAACCTGACATACTTGTTTGTTATTTACGCAAAATCTTTAAAGTGTAATTTAGTTTATTTTCGTGGTCGGCCTTAGCCACAGGCCCGAAGTATACAGAGCCTCAAAGCGATGCCGAAATTATTTTTATAATAATATTATAAAAAGGTATTGTGAGTTTATAATGTAGAAGGTAATCCTCGGAACTACTGTATTGCCGAGTGTCATAGGATATATTTAATGTTAAAACAAGAAATTACACGCGGATGAAATCGCGGGCAAAAGCTAGTCATTTGTAATTTTATTACATCTAGAGGCCGTACAACGTGTTAGAGTCTTTATTGTTCGAATGCGAGTTCTACAGGATGAAAGCATCATCCCGTCCATCATCATCACATCACCATCATAGTACACACTTATGTACCGCAGGAGACGCCCTCGGCGTCGGGAATTGATAGCCGATTCCCGGCCACCGTAGGTGCGGGCTTGCGGACGGCGAGCAATGGGTAGCTCGCCGTCCGGGAAGGACCAGGCTCGGATCGACGCCGACGGCGAATTGTGTCCCACGCGCGCCTCAAAGAGATGTCAGCAGTGATGGGATCCGATAGGGCCGATGCGGGTTGTTCGAAAGAGTTATCGTGGCCCTGGCACAGGCAAATGAAGGTACACGGGTGGGTTTTAGTCAGTAAAATTCAGACACACCCACAGCGTCAGTCATTTGATGATTTCCCACCCAAAAAAAAAAGTACACACTTATAAACTGACAAGAAAAGAACAGAAAAATACGTACAAAGGTGATGCTTTAATAAAAAAAGCCCGGCAATTTCACACGCATGGTGATTCCCATAGGAACCTTGGATTTATCAGGTACGGTGAAGAAGAACAAACCAACAAACACTTTCGCATATCTAAAAGTACAGGTTCAGTCTCTACTCAAAAGTACTAGATTGTACGCAGAGATATAAAATAGCTTGCCTAGGTACAACTAAAGAGTTATCTGCGCACTTACCGGGCAGTATAAAAGTGATATAATCCGGGCTTGTGCCGGAGAGCACTCTGTGGACTATTAGGTAGGTTACCGGGAGCGTGCTTATCTCTGTCACGCTAGCGGCCTACATCTAGTACCTACATAGATATATTTTATGTAGACATGTATGTGATAGTTGAGTTTTTAATCACAATTCCACCAATTGTTTACAGGTAATTATTATAACACATACGAGTAGGTAAATACATGACACTTCGCCGGTAATCACAAAAGAGGTAGGCAGATGTTTAAAAGTGCACCCTCATTTCGCTAGCGATGTAATAAGTTCCCATTACCGGGCAAAAATCGTCTTTAGGATGATACTGAAAATTTCCAGATGGAAAACCCAGTACTATGCCCCACCCGAGGACCAAACCACCCTCAGCAATGGCCCTTGCAGCCACTACACTATCGAAGCAGGTATTATATTCACCAATATTTGTACTACAAAACACAAAAGAGAAAGACGCTATGACCTGGTCACGAATATGTTTTCTAACTAGTAAAGTCCGTTTTCTCTTGTAGAAAATATTGGACCTAAATTCTCATGACCCGCAGACACGCTAACATCAGCAAAATCAATGAAGCGGTTACATGAGCTAGATTTTCAGAAAATTTCCGTCAGCGTGCTAGAGATTAATATAGGTTACTGTCTACCAGGAGCGTGCTTATCTTGTTTTATCTTGTGTAACGTGCCAGCCTAAATGTAGCACACATATACCCCTACATATACTGAGTCATGTCATATAAAAGCTTTGGTTTAGTGCTTTCGCAGATTAGGAATATAAATATCACAGTTTGGCTCATTGGCTGCAAGTAGCTGGATCTGAAAATAAGCGTCAGGTGGTAGTAGGTACCTAGTGTTGCCATGTGACATTATGCTTACATGAGGCCCTTTTTATATAAGTATTTTTTTTTCTTTCTTAGATGTTTTGGTTTTCTGACAACAAATTAATTTTCTTTCTTTCTAGTAGGTACTACAAGCGGCAGTCAAAATCATTCAAACAATATGGCTCAAACTCGTCCCCCGTGTCATCGCCACAAGCTAGAGCAGTCGTCACGTGTATTCGTCGGCCTCATGCGTCACTCGACGTGTAATCTCTTGGGTCCCATTCTATTTTCCCCTTGGCACAGGCCAGTAGGGCAGACGCAATGAGGCTATAAAGTGAAGCACTTTTGCACTTGAAAATACCGCTCTGTTACATTTTTAGGTACACGGAGAGTCCAACAGTCGCTGCAATCTGTCCGGTACGTCGGAGAATAAAAGGTATTGTGCTTTTAAAACTATAGGCGTACCTTCCTACTTCGTACAATGCCAAGTTTTTATTAAAAGACATACAAAACTTTTTTACAAAAAAATACAACCGACTTCCAAAAACAACACTACAAAGTAGAAAATAACTTTAATTTCGGAAGTCGGTGTCTGGTTAAATGTATTTTCGTTTTATGCCACCGACTTCCGAAATTAAAGTTATTTTTGACTTTGTAGTGTTGTTTTTGGAAGTCGGTTGTATTTTTTTGTAAAAAAGTTTTTATTTTTCACTTTTTAGTTGTGGTACCTACCCCACACAAATTCTAATACCTGCAAAACAAACTAGAACATCATCCATATAAAAGTGGGGAAAAAATACGTATTATTAAAGCTAACTCAAAAACTAGCCCAGCAAAGTTAATAAATTTTATATGGGACCAACTCTGGTGTATACCCTCTCGAATAAAACAAAAAAATTTCAAATCGGACGACTCTGTAAAAAGTTATGCGTGGTCATACATAAAAAAAAAACATACGTGTCGAATTGAAAACCTCCTCCTTTTTTTTTCGTCGGTTAAAAAAGCATCTACGTAGGTAGCCATTTTGTTGGAATTATAAAGTTCACTGCGGTTGTGAACGCGTCCTTTTTGACACAGATCCAATTACGACCAATGACTAGGAATTTTCTAGGCTAAAACGCCAATTACTTCACTTGTAATCAGGCCTGGATATCAGATGTGAAAAGTCACCATCCCATCAATTTAATGGTCTCAAGGCCCGGCAATGGGCGTTGCGGTTACGATCATGTGTAAAGCAAATCTGGTGTCAGACTCTTCACTCGAGTTCTCTTCTTGATTGTCATTTTTGTTTCATTCCACGATCACACGACACCGACAAAGATATAGGAATCTACTCCTTTCATTTCATTTTTTGATCATTCTGTAGGCGAGTGAAAGATGCCGAGTGCCGAAATCCAACATCGTTGGGTCGGTTCATTAATTAATTCATTTTTAGGGTTCCGTACCTCAAAAGGAAAAAACGGAACCCTTTTATAGGATCGCTATGTTGTCTGTCTGTCAGTCTGTCAAGACCCTTTTTCTCAGGAACGCATCGAAGTATCAAGCTGAAATTAATATGAAATAAGTAAAATAGTCCTTTGAAGCTCTAAACAAAATCAAGTTTTTTAGTCAACGCAATAAAAAAATACGGCCATTTATGCGACATATTTTGATACTCACAAATCAAAACCTATAGGGTGATTGACCCTTCCCGTTGACCTAGAATCATGAAATTTGGCAAGAAGCCAAGGTCTCACACTGCACAAGTAAAGGAAAAAGACCAAAAATCATTAATTTGAAATTTTTTTAACAAAAAGTTTTTTTTTTTATTACGAACTTAAATTTGCAATTGGAGAATATAGACCGTGACGTATATCAATGTATGGGAGAACATGTTTTCAACAACAACGTTAACTTTATTTTTGGGATAAATTCTTGTCAGGTACGAAAGCCTTCATAGTGCGTGGTCCGACACGCATATGGCCGGTTTTTTTTTTCTTTTGATTCATTTTCGGTCCAGACGTTCCACTTCGAGTGAAATGTGCCGAATAAAAGACTAAAATTAACATAAATGTATGCGTCTGATATCTGCTTTAGTAAATATTTTTTTTTTTTTTGTTTTAAGGAGTTTATTCAAGTAAAAAACTTTTTTACAAAAAAATACAACCGCCTTCCAAAAACAACACTATAAAGTGAAAAATAACTTTAATTTCGGAAGTCGGTGACTAGTTAAATGTATTTTCGTTTTTTGCCACCGACTTCCGAAATTAAAGCTATTTTTCACTTTGTAGTGTTGTTTTTGGAAGTCGGTTGTATTTTTTTGTAAAAAAGTTTTTATTTTTCACTTTTTAGTTGTGTACCAACCCCACACAAATTCTAATACCACTATCTGCAAAACAAACTAGAACATCATCCATATAAAAGTGGGGAAAAAATACGTATTATTGAAGCTAACTCAAAAACTACCCAAGCAAAGTTAATCAATTTTATATGGGACCAACTGTGATGTTACCCTCTCGAATAAAACAAAAAAAATCCAAATTGGTTCAGCCATCTTCGAGTAATTGGGGAACATACATAAAAAATAAATTAAAAAAAATAAAGGTTCCGACGAATTGAGAACCTCCTCCTTTTTGAAGTCGGTTAAAAACTTGTATAAGCTAACTCCTTAACCAAGTAATATACCGATAACCTGCACTGCCCTACAATAAACCTTCATGAGATATTGTGTTTATTACTTCAGTCTGTAAGACAAGTTAATTTAAACTGCAAATTTCCCGAGGGAGGCGATTCAGTTTCACACCAGGCAATACTTCAAATTACATTGCTCGTTGTCTTATAGATTCTTTTGGTAACCATTACATCGTTTTATTTGACATGGTAATCAGGTGGTTTTATGGTAGGAAGTGAGGAATAAAACTCAAAACTAACTTTACCAGCGGCTTCGCTCGCGTGAAGATCGGAAATTATCTTACAGGAACATACGACCAGGATAAAAATGAATTATGTCCTAACCCAGGTCATGGTCTACCCGTGTGCCAAATTTCATCCAAATCCGTTTAGCCGTTAAGGCGTGAAAAAATAACAGACAGAGAACGGGAGTATTTTCGCATTTATAATATTATTAGTACGTATGAATAGAGAAAAGTGATTGAAAGATTCGATAATGAAGAAAACAAATATTATCTTTAATTTAACTTAAACTCCTTTACAGGATTAGATGTTTTGGTAGCTTTAGGTACGGATTGGTGCAAAAAACAAAATGGCGTTTAAAATATTCAGTTGGCTTTTCTCCAAAATCAAACCCTTTGATCCTTTCCTCCATTTCATTTTATTAAATTTTCACCCAAAGCATAAACAAATCACACAATCATGACATCTACTACAACTGTTGATAAGCTGTCACATCCCGCAAATCGTATATTATAATATTACGATTGACAAGGAAAGGAAAGGAAAAATGAGTATGTAAGGATCGTAGCAGGTGGCGTTCTATAGTTCCTGCCTAGCCCCATGGGAAGAAGGCGTGAGTTTATGTATATAAGTTGACACGCTCTTGGTAGAATGTCTAGCGTGACGACGTGACAACGTAGAAAGGATTTCAGTGTACGCCCACGGTTAGATCGAAAACAGATTTTTTGAAAAGGCATTTTTTAATATCGGGAAAATTGGTCGCTTTGTTCCGTTTTAGTCCGTCGATTTTCTACAAATAATCGGCTAGGGATGTCGTTAAGGAGATTGAAGGATTACTTCAGGAGAATTATGCTGAATATCAGTATTTTGCTCGGAGTGACTGCCACCAGACTTTCCCAGCATATTTTCTGCAATCCACAATGTAATATTAAAACAGTTGGTAGCCGATTAAGGTATTAATTTAGATTCTGTTGAGCTACATATGGTATACGTAGACCACTTGCCAACCTTTTTGGGTTTTCAATAAGTTATTGTGACGACGGTCACTCACCCACTGACCAACAGCGGCAAGTGCAGCTTAACCTCACAGGTCAATCATCCCACGATTCATAGCCGAATTCTGGAGGCTTTATCTAATAGTTAAAATATTCTTAAATAATTCTCCTACCCTACAAACCGGACCGAGTGGGAGGGTATAAATAAAACAGACTGTTACGTTTTTAAATCGATGCACCGACCCTGATGACCCCATAACCCTCCTTCAGGAGAGTAGCAAGGCCACCAGTACGGTTTATAAACGTAGACCACCCAGGAATACATTCCGACCTCGCCGCCGAGGTCGCAATCGTAACCGCCCCCCCCCCCCCCTATCCCCTACTCGGTGAAGCTGTGCCAGCTGGGGGCACAGCTGAGCCTGTAGCACTTGTCCCCCCCGTTATGATCCAGCCTGCTCCGTCTGGCTGTCATATTATTATTAGCGACCCTCAGTCGACTAATAATTTACCTTAGTTTTAGGCCTGGCCGGGGGCTTTAAGTTTGCTTAAAGAACCCACAGGAAACGCCCGGTTGAGCAGTCTCGACCCTTAGTGGTCAACTGCGAGATGCCATACTTAACTAACTAACTAACTAACTAACGTTTTTAAATCATTCTGTGTTTGGCTCTCGGACGCGACGGACGTTTTAGTAGTGCTCAGTAACTGTTATAAATATTTGTAGTTTCAGTACTTGCAGCTCTGTGTATATCTATTTTTGTTATTTGATATTTTTGTTAAGTAAAATCATTTGTAAGGAATAAAACTTCTTAAGTTGATTAGTGTTTTGTGTTGTTTTAAGAATATATTGTCGCAACGTACTTGATTACATATAATCCGGATAGGCACCAATAACCTACAAATTAACGAATTTTGGACTTTTCCCTTTACGTGTACTGAGACTGCTTCTTGCCAAATTTCATGATTCTAGGTCAATGGGAAGTACCCTAATAGGTTTTGATTTATTTTCTCGCATAAATGGTCGTATTTTTTTGTTGCATTGACTTAGTGTTACGACGGGTGGCCAGATATTATAGATAAATAAGACGACCAGACTATTTTATGTATCGTGTATTCAGCCATTGCATGACGAGCGATCGGAGTCGGTGACAAGACAACAGGATCCGGAAATACCACAGATAATATATATTTTATAAAGACTGATACACATACGTAACATCTCCCTTATTAAGAAAAGAAAATGGAATCATTACGTGGAACATGGTACGTAAGTATACTCTTTTTTTTTTTTTTTTTTTTTTTTTAACATTAACAAAATTCTTATATACTAGTAGACTAAGTGGAACGGAACATCTCTAAGAAGTGACAAGTTGACTTGACTGACATTTACATTGCGACAGTTCTGACAGTGACGTCTATCAAATTGACTTAACTAAGTTTTGACAGCTACTAACAAAACAAAATTAGGTTTGACAATGCTTGTACAACAAACAATACATTTAGTATATTAAATTAAAACTAAGTACAAATTAAGAACTTAATCTAGACCAATTTTCAAAATCTTCGGGGCTTTATTATTGCTCTACCGAATGAAGAATAAGTTGTGTGTTGAGTTTGTTTATTTGGTGTATGTGATGTGTTTGTTTTTGTTTCAGATTCTTGGACAGGATTACTTGTACAAGGAGATTGATAATTAGATGGAGATGACGACGGCAGTATATTGGAAGGCGACGGTGGATCAGTGTCAAGTGGAACTGATGGGGATTGAAGTGAACTTCTTCTACTAGGAGCGGACTCAGTTGGTGAATGTTTTGGCTGTAGGATATGTTGGCGATTACGGCGAAAAGTACCTTCCGGGGAGACAATAGTATATGATCTAGGCTGTGGACCTATGTCTGACACAGTACCAGGTGTCCAAATACTGTCTGGCTGTTTCTGGAAGTAAATTTTATCACCAATGTTTAGGGAAGACAACGGTTTAGTATGTTTATTATAATAAATCTGTGATTTGTTCACTTTTATTTGAGTTTTATTTGTTAGAGACCTGTAGTTAGGTATTTTAGGTTTCAGAGTTTGTTCTAAGACTGGAAGTTTAGTTCTGAGTGTCCTGGACATTAGTAATTGGGCAGGCGAATACATATTTTCTTTAGGTGTATTCCTATACTGTAATAATCCTAGATGAGGGTCTGTATTATCAGTAAGACATTTCTTTAATATGTTTTTAACCGTGGCTATGGTTCTTTCTACAAGACCATTAGACCGTGGATAATAGGGACTTGATGTAATATGTTGTATTTGCCAATCTAAAGCAAAATGATTAAACTCTTTTGAGTTAAATGGGGGACCATTGTCTGAAATTAGAATGTTGGGTATTCCATGTCTGGAAAATATAGACTTTAGGTGACTAATGACAATTTTACTAGTAGAACCACCTGCTAGCTTTACAAGCTCGACATATTGGGAAAAATAATCTACGACTATGACATACTTGTTTGAATTGAAATCAAATAGATCAACTCCGACTTTATTCCAAGGGATTGGTTTTACCTCATGGGGCTGTAGTGACTCTTTGGAATTGCTGCGTCTGTTAGTGAGACAGTTATGACAATTATTAACATATTTTTCTATATCAGAGTACATATTGGGCCAGTATACTAGATTTCTTGCCAATCTTTGGCAACTATGAATACCTTGGTGACCTTCATGTATCTGTTTCAAAATGTCTTTTCTCATGGCTACTGGTATAATGACACTGTTGTTTTTGAAGACAATACCATTAATTATATGTATATCGGTTTTTAAAGGAAAATAAGGCCTAAGTATGTCTGGAAGCAATTTTTTATGTTCAGGCCAACCTGTTATGCAATATTTACTTAAGAGTGACAATTCATTGTCTTGGGAAGTCTGTTCTTGAATAGATTTAAGTTTATTTGGACTAACTGACAGTGATCTAATGACTAAATTGACATGTAAATCTAGATCAGAATCTAGATCATGTAATGACTGTTCTGGTAAAGCTGCTCTAGACAGAGTATCAGCTACATAAAGATATTTACCTGGTTTGTAAGTTACGTTCAGGTCATATGGTTGTAATCTTAGCATTATTCTTTGAAGACGGGGTGGAATGTTATAAATTGGTTTTTTATACAGCGATACTATTGGTTTGTGATCTGTTTCAACTAAAGTGTGGCGACCATAGACATATTGGTGAAACTTTGTACAACCAAATAGGATTGCTAACAGCTCTTTCTCAATCTGAGAGTATGACTGTTGACATGAGCTTAATGAAGCTGAAGCATATGCTATGGGGTGTTTATCATGGCAAATCACTGCACCCATGGCATCTTTAGACGAATCAACTGACAGTGTAATTGGTTTATTTTGATCATAATATGTCAAGACAGGGGCTTTTGTTATACATTCCTTTAATTCATTAAATTCTACATTATGTCTCTCTTGCCAAGACCATTCATTATCTTTAGACAGAAGTGTTCTTAAATTAGAAGTTTTATCTGACAAATTCTCTATGTATGAGCCTAAGTATGTAACCATACCTAAAAACCTTTGTAATTCTGTGACATTTGTTGGTGGTGGCATACTGCAAATGGCTTTCACTTTGTTTTCATCAACTCTCACACCATCTTTAGAAAAGATGTGTCCTAGGTACTTGACTTCACTTTTACATATATTAGACTTGTCTTTATTAAATTTTATTCCTATTTCTCTAGCTCTATCTAAGACTTGTTTTAACCTAAAATCATGTTCTTGTTTAGTTTGACCGTAAATTAGGAAATCATCCATCATGATTTTGACTCCTGGAATATCACTGAATCTATTTGTCATGATGGAATGAAACAGTTCTGGGGCTGCATTTATCCCGAAGGGAAGTCTTAGGAATCTATATCTACCTTGAGGTGTGATGAATGTACATAGTTTTGAGGAAGCTTCATCTAACTTTAGCATATAAAAACCTTTGTTTGCATCTAGGGTAGTGAAATATTGTGAACCAGAGAGGCTGGATTTAATTTCATCAATAATTGGAAATTGATAATGAGGACGCATAATGGCTTTATTAAGTTTTCTTGGATCAATGCACAGGCGTAGTTTACCATTTTTCTTTGATGCAATTACAATTGAGCTTACCCATTCAGTAGGTTCCTCGACTTTGACTATAATTTGATTTTTTTTTAACATGGCTAATTCTTCTTTTAATTGTTCTAAGAGACTGAATGGAATTCTACGACAGGCATCTATAGACGGTACAGCATCAGGCTTCATTGACAAATGACATTCATAATCTTTAAGACAACCTATTCCTGAGAAGAGATCTTTATATTTGTCAAGCTGTGATACATTGAGTGACTCATGAAATTGGACATTATGGACTCTTTTAACTAATTTTAAATTCTCACAACTGTTGCGACCAATAATATTCCTACAGGGTATATCTATAATGTGGAAATTAACATTGTATAGTTTGTTGTTATGTGTGACAGACAGAATGCATTGACCTACAGTCGGTAATACTTCACCGCTAAAGGTTGATAGTTTGTGACTACTTTTCTTTAAACTACTCAATGGCAAATTAAGTTTTTTATAAGAGTTAAATGATAAAATGTTAGTGTCAGCACCTGTATCAAGTAAAAAGTCTACATTCTTACTATTTATGGACAAAGTTGTATGATAAGGGTTTTTTTTGCTGACAGAAATCTCATTAGTGAAAAGACTATTTAGAAAATAAGTATCAGTACCCGTACTTTCTTCTTCTTCTTCTATGGATCTCACATGTTTGCTGCGGCAACACTTGGCAAAGTGATTGGGCTTGTGGCAGTTGTTACAGATGACTCCTATGGCTGGACATTTTGTTCGGTGAACTTGACCACATCTGGAACAATTCTTGGTTGACTGTTTGGATTGAGGTTCTTGACTGGACGATGCTTTACTTGATTGACGACTTTGACTTGTTTGAGACTGATGACTTTGACTTTCTTGACGGCTATGACTTCTTTGACGACTGTGACTTCTTTGACTGTGACTTTTTTGATTGCGACTCTCTTGACTACGATGTGTTTGGCGACTGTGATGCGATTGACGACTGGCAACGACACTTACTTCTTGGCTTGATAAAGCTTTAGCCTGTAACCTAGTATTTCTTAGTGTTTTAGCGAGACTGACGGCGGCATCAAATGTTGATGGTTTCTCGATCAGGATACGTTCTCTGATGTACGAGCAAGATGAATTTAAGTTCCATGAGAATATGTCCTTTACTATATCATCGGCAAGACCTTCAAAATTGCATTGGATACTTAGATTCTTGAGATCCGTGGCATATGTCTCAATTTCTTCATCTGGACCTTGTTTTCTGTTGAACAGCTTATGTCTTTCGACGGAAATATTGACACGTGGTGTGAAGTAGTCTTCAAATTTGGCGAGTAAATCCTTATAGGTGATCTTGTCAATTTGTATGTTAAACGAGTAAAATATCTGAAGAGCGTCTGGGCCTATGATTTGTAGTAAAATGGCTACCTTTCGTTTGTCTGGTTGTTCTTCTAAATTGTTGGCTATCATGTAAATCTCTAGACTTGTGTTGAAATTTCTCCAAGCCAATGGCATGTTCGAGTTGTTGATATCTAAGCTGAAATTACTCGGCGGCAGGGGATAACTTGTATTATTTGCGTTTTTATTTTCCGGCATTTTAGGGCTGGACCACGCGGCGACGTTTTACTCGAAATTTTTTTTTTTTTTTTTTTTGACTGTTTGCGGCACTTACTTTTGTGGTTTTTTGTGACTTCTTTTTCTTCTGTATCTTCTGACACCATGTTACGACGGGTGGCCAGATATTATAGATAAATAAGACGACCAGACTATTTTATGTATCGTGTATTCAGCCATTGCATGACGAGCGATCGGAGTCGGTGACAAGACAACAGGATCCGGAAATACCACAGATAATATATATTTTATAAAGACTGATACACATACGTAACACTTAGAAGCTTGGTTTTTTTAGAGCTCCAAGGGACTGTATATGATATTAATTTCAACTTGATACGTCCACGCGTTCCTGAGAAAAAGGTTCTTGACAGACAGACGGACAACGGAGTGATCCTATAAGGGTTCCGTTTTTCCTTTTGAGGTACGGAACCCTAAAAATTTAACGGATTATTTACTAGGTTATCTGACAGGTAAGTTTTCGGGGATTATAAAAAGATTAACGGGCCGTTAGCTATGCTATTTCAGTATAGAAATTATATTAAAAACAACAGCACGCGCATGTATGTACTTTTCTGTACTACGTGAAACACCCACTTTTGTTAGCTAATCATACAGGATTTAAAATAGGTTTTGGAAGCTTACAGCCGGTTACAAAATTCAGTTTTAATCCTCTGAAATTAAAGATTTTTTTTTAGAGCGCGCGTTGTGTGGAATCACATAAGCCTCGGGATTTTAAAATATTGTACAATGTACGCTTTTTTATTGTTGCGGTCCCATAATTAAGTACTTATGTACGTCCTTTCAGTTCTAGGTTTGATAAATAGATGGGAAAAACCATGACGAAATCAAACCATTGACTTTTTTGGCGCCAACAAAAACGTTAACGTATTGACAACTATTAACAGTTAAACTCTTTTTGTTCGTAATTTATGAGTTTAAGCAACAGTAGCTAACAGTTATTTTGCTTTAATAATAATAATAATAAATCAATCAATAATAAGAATGAATCCGACACATTATCTCCGGGTGTTCTCGTCTTGCTAACGAAGAGTACTTGCATAGACACAACCTTGTAGCCAGGATTATCCATCAGCAACTTGCACTGAAATACAACCTTGCGGAATCGGAAGTGCCGTACTATAGGTATGAGCCCGACCCAGTTCTCGAAAATGGAAATATCACATTGTACTGGGATCGATCCATCATCACTGACAGGACTATTGTTGCCAATAAGCCTGATATAGTGGTGGTGGATCGAATAGAGCGGCGCGCAATGATTATTGACATAACGGTCCCGCATGACGGGAACCTCGTGAAAGCCGAGAAAGATAAACAAATCAAGTATCTTGACTTGGCTCGCGAGGTTGTCGACATGTGGGATGTGGACTCAGCGATCATTGTGCCGATAGTCGTATCAGCCAATGGCTTAATTGCCAAGAGCCTCGATCAACATCTAAGGAGGCTCTCGTTGGGCAGCTGGATTAAGGGCCTGATTCAGAGAGCAGTACTTCTGGACACGGCGCGCATTGTTAGGAGGTTCCTTTCTCTGGAGCCCTGACCGCCGGTAGCTTGGACCCTGTTCCCGATACCGGTGGGCTACTATTTTTTATATTTTTAAATGTTTTTTATATATTTTTTAAGAAATATTTAAAAATGTATTTTATAAGAACAAAAATGAATAAACGAAATAATAATAATACATTTATTTCAGACCATAGGTCCATAAACAACACACAATACAATTTTAACATACATAAATACATGAAAACATAACTACACTAAAAATACCTACACTAAAACAATTTACTTAAAATATTGGAATGACGCACGATGAGTGGGCATCCATTGCCACATCAATGGACTGTCTGTCCTGTCGGCTACTGTAGCCAGCAAGCTGTTGGAGCTGTCGCGTACTCGCCGCATCAGGGATGCTGATATATTTGATGCTTTGCTGATATATTTTTTTTTAAAGTAGGTACCTTATATAAAATAGATCTACCTAAGTCTCATTTCCGGGAAAGTTCGTTTTCTCTATTTTCACCCGAGCAGAGCTCGGTCGCCCTGGTACTAATATTATAAATGCGAAAGTTTGTGAGGATGGATGGATGGATGTCGTTACTCTTTCACGCAAAAACTACTGAATGGATTTTGATGAGATTTAGTAAACAGATAGTTTATAACCTGGTATAACACATAAGATATTTTATATTCCGATATTCCAACAGGTGAAACCGTCAGGCATTGCTAGTCCAAGAATATCCAAGTGTTACAATCTAATATCGGCAACTTCTTACATTGCAGTCACAAAATGTCGCAGGTAGTAAATTAATGGAGTTTCCTTGTCACCTGAAGTTGGCAGGTGTCAAGCCGGCTTTAAAGTTCACTGAGCACAAATCGTTGCCCTCAGCTATAAAGTATTATAACTTTGACTAGAAGTTGTTCTGTGTGTTCATTCTGAACAAGGAAATCTACTATGTAGTTGAAAGTGCAATACGGTATTTTACTCTATGAGAAAAAACCTAAAAATATATTATTTAGGTAGCTTAGGCAAAAAGCAGTCGGAAAAAAATAGTTTTAGTTCATAAATAACAATATAAATTTTAAAATTCAATCTGTTTTCTAAGACCATGAAAGTAGCCGCTATGTTATTAGTTATTACGTCATACGGCTGTGTAAATTAAAAAGTCCCAATGTCAACTGTCAACTGATCAGCGTATTTAAAGTATTTGTTTACACAGCCAACTGACGTCATGACTACAGAGCAATATGGCGTCCACTGCGTCCAGCGTTTTCGTCAAATTACGCGCGAAATTTGAAAATGTAAAATTTAAATGTATTTTTATGGCACTTATCGATTGAATAAAATTTTTATGTTTTTTTTAGTGGCTTATTAGCACTGTAGAATCTAATTGAGAGACTTTTCAAAAATGGGTGTAATACCCTATTATTTAACACTGAACTAATATTACGCGATTAAAGTTTAAACTTTTACGATGCAATGAGTATTCTTCTCAGAATCTGATGATTTTTACTTCTTAGATTTTCATCAGTCGTTTATTTCATTTTGGATGCATATTTTTGGGTTCTGAGCTAAGCCAAGTTACCCAGTAACTGGGTTGTGAAGGTTAAATAGGCAGTCGCTCCATGTAAAATACTGGAATTCAGCTGCATCTGGTAAGACTGGAAGCCGACCCCAACATAGTTGGGAAAAGGCTAGACAAATGGTGGTAATGTTTAGGTTCTGAGTTAATCAATAAGTAAATAACTTTTAAATTCTATCACACCAGCGTCCATCAAGAACCTAGTTTTAAACCTTTTTCCAAACTATAGACAAACGCGGACACGGAGACTTCCTAAAATACTATAATATACTATTCAGAGATACTTATACCTACCTTATAGCAAAAAGAGTTTGTAGTAAGCTCTAAAGAAACACATCACGTCTACTCAAAGTGATCCCTGCCACTTACTATCGCCCTGATGGCTGTTCACACGTTCGATTTTATTACTCTGCAATGGCGTTGGTTTGTACCATTTCCCCTATAACTCCCATAGGAGGGATGCAGTTGTGCTTAGACGGCATTTTATTGCGAGGACTCCTTCATCCATAATTTGTGGAAAGCCCCAACGGTCTTTGAATCGCAAGCACGGTTGCCAAATAGTAAACTCCTTTTTTGGGGTTCCGTACCAAAATGGTAAAAAGGAACCCTTATGGTGCGACTCAGTCAAATTTAGTGCAATAAAATTTATTTTACAACGAAGGTATTTAAATATGATAAGAACTTACTAAGCTAAAAATTTATTTATTTAGCATTTTGTCATAAATCTAGTTTTAAACAAAGCGCGTTTAGTTCCGGTGCGCGTGTCTTCTATCTCGCGCGGCAAACTGGACAGCCATAATGCCATTTTACTCACACACCGAGCTATACCACGCTTCGATGTATCCTCTTAACACATCTCAGTCATTCAACATCTCAAATTAAATTAATATTTAATCAATTAAAACACAACTTTATCAACACTCCAAAAAACAATCAGCTCCACAGAATTTCAGCAGCAATTTAAGAAAAAGCAACGAAGGTACCCTAATTCTCGGTAGTAATTGTTCGCAAAGGGTTCCACTCAACATCTTACTTAATGGAAATAAGGATGAAATTGGCTGCCTTTGAGGACCTCGACGTTTATTTTCCTAAGAGGTTTTTGTGGCAAGCCCCTTACGTTGCTGTAAAAGGCGCCCTTGGCTAATTTACAAAGGTTTCTGCCCGATATTAGTAACATGTTTTGTGTTGGAAAAATTTGAGCTTTGAGGGTTTAAATTCAGGAGTCTATTATTATTTATATTCTTCACTAAGTTAAGGGTTTGATATTAAAGCAGAATTTTGATCGAAAAAATATTGGCAATCGGGCTGATCCACAAATGACAGCCGGTACAAACGGCTTAACGTTGCCAACTTTTACAATGCACCCTCTTAAGTGATTGGGCGAAGTTGGCTATTATTAGTTTCCTGATTTCATTCATGGCTGGTATGAATAAGCCTTCTGCATCTACCTTCCCAGTGTGAAACAGATTAATAATTAAGTATTTGAACGTCCAAACTTCACTAATGAAGAAAGACTGACTCATCATTTGTTTTAATTTATCCAGTTCGACTAATATGAAAGAAAGAAATATGAAAGAAATAAGTAGTTGGACCATAGACATACCATTACCGACTAGAATATATATATATTTTTTTTTAATTATTGTAAGGCCCGTTCACACGGTAATGATCAGTACGATATCCCAACTATGTTGAGGTCAGCTTCCAGTCTAACCAGATGCAGCTGAATACCAGTATTTGACATGGAGCGATTGCCCATCTGAGCTCCACAAACCAGTTGCTGGGTAACACGATACTCCTGGTACTGGTTGTCAGACTTTTCGGGCTTCTGACGACCCGTAACGATTGTCGAAGATCTAACGAATGACAGCCAGGACCAACGGTGCTTATCTGTTGCTGGCCGTGCGCACAGAAAAATAGATAGTGATACGACATAATTATAACAACTTGACACTTCTGTTCTCCTCTGGGGTCAAGTAAACACTATCGTTATTGTAGTTCCCGAATTTGATGAACTTCTACTATGGGACCAAACCAGAATTCGCGAAAAAAAATCAGTTGTTCCCTACATTTATGTTGGCATAACTCGTCAAAATGTAGGGAACAGCTGATTTATTTCGCGATTTCAGGTTTGGTCCCAAATACATTTTTCCTATTTCGGTCGACCAGGTACCTCATAAAACCCAATAACGAGTAGCCTATTAAATCTGCGCACGTCTTGGGTGTGCCTGCTAATATACTTACAGGGTGTTCTAACATACTTACAGGCAGTTCTAATGAGCAATTGACGCGGCCGCCCCCTAACGTCACTAATTGTGACGACGGGGGTGGCGGTTGCTAGGCAACGAGTCTTGTAAATTTTAAATGTCTACGTAGTGCTATGTTTTATACTTGTGTGAAATCACGTGTGTTATCTTTGCTGTTAAGTTATGTTATTCCAAAGCGATGAAAACGTCGTAAGCCTATAATAAGAGCATGTTTTGAAACACGCAAAAGGAATTAAGTATGTGTGTTAAAATGGAATTTCGAAAATCGTTTTCTTCTCCATGAGTACAGTCATTATATGCATAGCCACTTCATTGGGCAGGTTTTCATTTGAGTAAAGGTGAAGCAACAAAATAATTTCTTACCAAGTTCCAGGAAATTGTTTGATTTTTAAAATAGGTTTTTTTCTTTATAGCTTTAGAGCTAAACTACGCTGCGTGTAAGACCAGTATGCATAGATATTTAATTCAATCTGCCTAGCCTTTTCCCAACTATGTTGGGGTCGGCTTCTAGTCTAACCGGATGCAGCCGAATACCAGTATTTTATATGGAGCGACTGCCTATTTGACCTCCACAACCCAATTACTGGGTAATACGATACCCCTTGGTAAGACTGGTTGTCAGACTTTCGGGCTTCTGACGACCCGTAACGACTGTCAAAGATCCACGAATGACAGCCGGGACCAACGGCTTAACGTGCTTTCCGAGGCACGGAGGAGTCTCGGTATGTAAAGATGGTCACCCGTCTACGGACCAACCCCGGCAAGCGTAATTTAACCTGATGGTTCGACCCGTACGGCCTTTATTAATTAGCCACGAGCTCCTCATGCATAGATATTTAATTATGACACGAAATTATGCGTGACAGCATTCTTCTTGTTGTGTCTACACCTCGTAACATAACATTTTAAGGGGATACATTGATAATTTAGTGTTTTTAAAATTCCTATAAAATCAAATGTATATGGTTAAATCATTTGGATTGTCTACTGCTGTACTAACTCCGAAACATGATTACTTAGCTGAAATTTTTTCGATAGAAAGATATTCCAAAGTAGCACCGTCTATTTTCTGTTTTATACGATTATACGTAAACAGTTCCTTATTGTGCAGAAAAATTTGCTTTAAATCGAAGGTATTTAAATATGTTAAGAACTGTCTAAGCTAAAATTTAAGTAGGTATAGCATTTCGTCATAAATTTACATTTAAACGAAGCGCGTTTAAATTCCGGTGCGCGTGAGTCTTCTATCTCGCGCGTCAAACTAGACAACCATAACGCGATTTCACTTACACACTGAGCTTCATCACGCTTTGATATATCCTCTTAAAAGGGGTGAACAGTCACACAATAATGGCTGTTCAAATACTCAGTGTTTTTTGACTTGGAGAAAATGACATACCTATTTTCATAACGGCCTTTATAATATGACGGAACTGCTTTCATAGGAAACCAAAGCTCTTTGTTTTAAAAACAAGCACAATATTTTTGATATCAATATAAACACTTTCCCTAAAATAATCCCTGAACATTTTCCTTTACATGTCGTTATTGAATGAAAAATGGCGGCCATTCATATGTCAGTTTCAGTAAACGTGAAACCCACGCGCCCTTACAAAATACAACACACTGTACATATTATTATTTACATAACATGTTTATGTAAAAACATCCATGTTTATACATAGCGTCGATTGGTAGACGGCCTCTATACTATACGTATTATGCAAAATTCTGAGAATTGAGGCTGGCACTTTTTTAGGGTTCCGTACCTCAAAAGGAAAAAACGGAACCCTTATAGGATAACTCGTGTGTCTGTTTGTCTGTCCGCCTGTCACAGCCAATTTGCTCCGAATCTAATGGACCGATTAAGTTGAAATTTGGTACACATATGAATTTCTGTGAACACAGACGGGTAAAAAAAATGTATTTTGAATATGGGAGTCACTTTTGGGGGGCAAATAAGAAAATTAAAAAAAAAAAGTTTTGCAAACTACCGTGTGATATATCAAAAGAAAGGGCTTACTATGAGGGTCACAAATATATTTTTTTTTATAATTTTAAAATAAATTGTTTGAAATTTATTTAAGAAAATAGACTAAAATTGACCATTCCCCCCCTATCTCCGAAACTACTGAGCCTAAAATTAAAAAAAAAAATACAGAAAATACATCTTTACCTGTAGATTACAAGAAAACCTATAAGAAGTCTGTGGTCGTAAATCTCTCAATATTGTGAGTACAAACTTACATTTACAGTTGGAATGTATGGGAGAACATATTTTTCAACTACAATGTTAAGTTTGTTTTGGGATAAATTCATCCCAACTACGGAACCCTTCATTGTGCGTGGTCCGACACGCACTTGGCCGGTTTTTTTTTTTTTAATATGATTTGCCGCCTTTATAGTTTATTGAAGTTATTAAACCACTATCGAAATATTACAAAGTAAAAGGCAGCTTGTATGGCGAATAACACGAAACGACTACCCTTCACAAATCTGAATAAAACTACCAAAATTGGAATGTTAGATAGACCAGAATCTCCAAATCCGTACCAGAAATACTATCATACCAATTTGTTGGACAACTGAAAAAGACAAAGCATGAAAAAATCACGTATCAATGACATGCTGAATGTAGCAAAACCGAGCACTTCTATAACTTGCACAATCATGTTTAGTGTGGTTTAGTGTATGACTAATTACGTGTTTCTCTTTGTACAATAAACTTATTATCTCTCTATATAATATAAATAAAAAGAGAAGTCCTGACTGACTGACTCATCAACGCCCAGCTCAAACCCTTGAACCTAGAAAGCTGAAATTTTGCACAGAGGTTCCTTTTATAATGTAGACAAGGAATAAGGAAGGAATTCCTGGTAGTACGTTCCCGTGGGATATTTTCCGACATAAACGGGGGCGAAGCCGCGCGGAAAGTGCTAGTTTGTTTATATTATTTCGGAAAGGAAGATACGTAGAAAGAATTATCTAGCCACCAACGGCCGAACCCAGTAACCTACTGTCAGTACCTAAACACAGATCGCTACTGATGATAGACAATATAATTCTATCTGTCTTAGATTATTTGCCCATTAAAACCATAGATATGAGTAGATAGGTTTTCTACTCGTATCTCCAGTATGCCAAAACTGGTGACAGATAGTTTATTGGGTTTGGCCGTAAGTCAGACGTCACAACAATGTATCTGCAGGTAACAGAAAAAGCTTGAAACTAGAATAATGCCTATACTCTGTTCCAAAAGTACGCAGAATTAGTAACACACCTATCTGTAATACTCGAATCTCACCACTTTTTCCAACAATCATTGTTTGAATAGGTGATTTAAAATAAGAACAACGGGTATAATTATTCGAATAATCAAATCAAAGCACACAATTTATAAGTGGCACTACAAATTGGCAGGTACTTTTTCTCATCCATTTGCTTACATGATCATCAAATAATTTTGTTTACATGTTCATCAAATACTTTTGTTTACATGATCATCAAATACTTTTGTTTACATGTTCATCAAATACTTTGGTTTACATGATCATCAAATACTTTTGTTTACATGTTCATCAAATACTTTGGTTTACATGATCATCAAATACTTTTGTTTATATGATCATCAAATACTTTTGTTTACATGATCATCAAATACTTTTGTTTACATGTTCATCAAATACTTTTGTTTACATGTTCATCAAATACTTTTGTTTACATGATCATCAAATACACTTCTGGACACATCTTTTGGCCCACCTTGTATTTTCAGTTTCGTTTGGTCCTAGCTAAAATTTTATATTAGGTCGAGCAAAAAGTTTTTATGCAGTTTTGAACCTGGCACATTCACAATTTCATTCAATAGTCTTTTTTTGAATTTCGAACACAGAATTTAAAGAAACAAAAGACAATTTGGAGCCTGTTTGTTGATATCAAACAATCGAATACTAAGAAAACTTGGTTTTATTGGTTTACTTGGATTTAATTCTTGAAAAAGTGATTGATATCTTTGGTTTTGCAACAAACATTACTTATTCTTAACATTAAGGGGAGGTTCTATCAATAATCTATGGATACTTCACCTGAAGTCGCCGCCCAAGCTGTGGCACTTATTCAGGCCGGACACAGCCAAAGAAACGTGAGTGCTCAACTTAATTTAAGTCGATCTGCGGTCCGAAATGTTTATCGGAGGTGCCTAGAGACTGGCGGCTTTGTTCGTCGCCAAGGAAGGCCACGATCTCGGGTCACAACTGAAAGGCAGTATCGATTCATCGTGACGACCAGCTTGAGAAATCGTCACCTTACCTCCATTGAGATACAAAACCAACTTCGCGACTTCCACGGAGTATCTGTGAGCGCTCGAACTGTTCGGAGAAGGTTAAAAGAACGCGATATGGTACCACACAAGCCAGCTAATGGCCCCAAACTAACGCGAGCCCACCGAACAGCGCGCCTTCATTTCGCACGCAGTCATTTAAATTGGACACAGCAAGATTGGAGCCGTGTACTCTTTTCTGATGAGTCTAAAATTGTGTTACATGGCAATGATGGAAGGAAGAAGGTCTACCGACGTAAGGGAGAGCGTTTCGCACAATGCTGCTTTGAAGAGAGGGTTGCTTATGGCGGTGGCTCATGGACTGTCTGGGGCGGTATATCCGCGAGCGGCAAAACTCAACTTGAGGTTGTTACAGGACCACGGCTGCCAACATTAAATGCTGAAAGGTACATTCGTGAGTGCTTAGAACCTCACGTGATACCATACGCGGACTATGTGGGCCCAAATTTCCTTTTTATGCATGATAATGCAAGAGCCCATGCGGCCGGCATCGTCAGAGAATATCTTCGGGATGTGAACATCACAGTTATGGACTGGCCAGCCAGAAGCCCAGACATGAACCCCATTGAGCACATGTGGGACGAGCTAAAAAGATGTGTTAGGGCTCGTCAGCCAGTTGCCCAGACGATGCAGGAGTTGAAAACTGCCATAGAAGAGGAATGGGAGATGATCCCTCAAAATTTCATAGAGCGGTTGATAAACTCTATGCCTAATTGTATGAGAGCTGTGGTAGATGCCCATGGAGGCAACACGCGTTATTAAATTAAACCTTTATTTGATAAAACATGTTTTTTATTCAAAAATCAATTGCCTTTAACAAGGCGCATATCCGACTTGTTAGGCGTAGCTCCATGTCGTATGGTATTCTGAATTCAAATTTAAAACAATACGATCGAAAAAGATGGTAAAATGTATCAGGTTTAAAACTGCATCAACAGTTTTTGTTCAATCTAGCAAACATATTTCGGTAGGGGCCATCGAAACCTAAACTCTAAGGTGGGCCAATAGATGTGTCCAGAAGTGTACTTTTGTTTACATGTTCATCAAATACTTTTGGAACAGACCATAAAGTTAACCTGTTTCATAATGAGCTTCACTTTTAATTACTAACACCCTCTGTTCATACACACACACAATTTCTGTAAATAAATCAATGTTTAGCCCCTCATCTCTCTCACACACACACAACCCTACTTAATCGTGTGTCAATCATCGTTGAGCGGGTGACAGCGAACCCTCCCGTGCCAGCTATGTTATAGGTACAAACGTGACCTAAAGTACACCTACGGCGTGTTAGGGTTAACACGTCACATGATTAGTGAATGACGAGAATAGACTAGAAGGACGTGACCTCCTAATTAAAATATCAGATTTTTATTAGACAGTAGTTACCTATCACTTAAACAATATAAGATGGATCATCACTTCAAAAAGTTACTTTCTGCTAAGTAATGTCACAGAATAATAAAGCTACAGTAGTTCATCTGGGCAGTGACCTTGAATTAATTACCTACGGCCGCTCTCGGTAGATAAAAACGCGTCCGTCCGTGCGTAACTGTCGCGCGCTCGAACTGTTACGTACTGGTATCACGGTGAATTTTTCAAGTGAGCGTGGATAATGTGGGGGTAATTTATTTATTTATTTATTTAAACTTTACGCACTTAAAATGTACAAAGGCGGACTTAATGCCTTAGGCATTCTCTACCAGTCAACCAAGGGTGGTGAAGAGATTAGATGGCAGGTGCTCAGTATGAGAGGAATACATAAAAAAAGAACACTAAAAATATATCTTAATTAATTATAAATAGACTTTATACAAGCACATAAATATGTTATAAACCAATAATACACATACATACACTTACTATAAAATATACCTATAATATATATATATATATATATACAATACATATTATATACAAATTCAAGAGAGAGAGAGGTGTTGAAATAACTCTACACTATTTGTTTAGAAAATAACTCTGCAATTTCCGCTTAAATGCATACCGACTGGTGGCCGCCCTGATATCAAGAGGAAGCGCATTCCAAAGAAGAATGGACTGAATATGAAAGGAAGAATGAACAAAGTCAGAGGTATGAGAAGGACAGAGTAGGAGAAGATTGTTAGAAGAACGCAGATTCCTAGCGTGTGAAGAACATAGATATTGGAAGTGAGCCACAAGATAAGAAGAAGGAGTGGGAGAGTTGAGAAGGGCGAAAAGCGTGGTCAAAGCACGTAAACTTCTTCTTTGACGAATGGACATCCATTTGAGCTCAGATCTATAGCGAGACACATGGTCATATTTTCTGAGGTTGAAAAATAATAATTAAAATAATGGTAATGCTTTTGTACAATCCTTGAGACGTCGAATCCAGCTATGTATTGAAAACAATGGTCATCATTTCGAACAATTAATTAGTTAAGAAAACCTATGAAAAATAAAAAAAATAAATTATTTTGTTACAAATGAGTTCTTTCCTTCAGTTTGCCGTATGTTGTTTACTTCACAGAATTCGATCCTTATTCGCGACACTATCGAATGGTGTAATAACAGTGTGTTTTTTTTTTCAAAATCAACGGGTTTGATTACTGGCTAAAAATATTGATGTTTCAAATATCCAATGATGCAGATTTAGTTTTCATTAAAATCGAGCTTGAAGTCTCAAGCTCGATTTTAATGAAAACTAAATCTGCATCAGTCAGATAAAGGAGTCCCTTTGAGTACTTTTCCCTATTCCTCATAGTTTCGGATTTGGCCATCCACGCCCTCTTGAAATTTTCACCCTATCTGAGATTTCGAAGCGCGTCGTTTCGGCCGTTTTCGATGAAGATAAACTACTGTAACATTATTATTCTGTGGTAATGGTATCTCACATTATCTGCTGACTTATCTAACTTAGGGCTCATTTAACCAAAGTCAGATACCTACCTGTATTTTGTCCGTGGAATAAAATCGACGACTGACAGTTTTTGTGAGGGAAAACTGTTGAAAATTAAAAATTTGTTCGTTGGATTAGACTTAAACTGGGTATAAAATTTGTTCGTTGGATTAGACTTAAACTGGGTATAAAAATTTGTTCGTTGGATTAGACTTAAACTGGGTATAAAAATTTGTTCGTTGGATTAGATTTTCTTGCCTGTCTGATACTGTACAACGTAACAGGCGTAACGACATGCTACGCGGTCGAAGAGCCAACACAGCTCTCATGCGGAAAAGCATATTCTGCAGAGCCCCGCAAATTTATAATAAAATTAATAAATCAATTAGAGAATTAGATTTGGCTAGTTTTAAGAAGCAATTTAAAGAATTTTTATGTAATAAATGCTATTATAATTTGAATGACTACATAAATGACACTGACATATTAATTTAATTCAATTACCTACTATTTATATTATTTAATTTTTAATATGACATCCTTATTTGAATTTGAACTTAATTTATTATAATCTTTCTTCAATGTAATCGGTTTGACATTTGTACGCCCATGTGGTAGAATGTGTTGAGACAATATAATATATGTTAACATAAGACCATGTAATACACATACCGACCATGTTCTGACAAATAAATGATTATGATTAGACTTAAACTGGATAAAAAAATTTGTTCGTTGGACTAGACTTAAACTGGGTATAAAATTTGTTCGTTGGACTAGACTTAAACTGGGTATAAAAATTTGTTCGTTGGATTAGACTTAAACTGGGTATAAAAATTTGTTCGTTGGATTAGACTTAAACTGGGTATAAAAATTTGTTTGTTGGATTAGACTTAAACTGGGTATAAAAATTTGTTCGTTGGACTAGACTTAAACTGGGTATAAAAATTTGTTCGTTGGACTAGACTTAAACTGGGTATAAAAATTTGTTCGTTGGGTTAGACTTAAACTGGGTATAAAAATTTGTTCGTTGGTCTAGACTCAAACTGGGTGTATTTGTTCGTTGGATTAGACTTAAACTGGGTATAAAAGTTTGCTCGAATTTGCCCTTAGAACAACAGAAAATCGTTGTGATTTTGATGGTGATTTGTCGGACAGTATTAGAACGTTCAATAGTCAAATGAAAAAGTCTATCTAACTTAATCAACCTTTAATAGTCTGCCAGAATGCGGCAAAAAGATCATCCACCAAAATTATACATCTAAAGTATCTCGTAGGCCACTTAGAGGGCGTTCCCGTTATTAGCCCGTCGCGCGCCAAAATCGACATTTTAAGAGATAAATTGTGTCTGTCACCCAGCGCCACACATTCTAACTATACAGGAAAAGTTTTTAAGCAGTGCGCAAATTTTCACAGGGGTTCTACCCATGAATATAAACAACTGTCACTATGGGACCAACTCTGAAATCACGAAAAAAAAAATCTACTGTTTCATACATTTTGGTCGAGTAGGTATTGAACATTTGTATGAAACAGCAGATTTTTTTTTTCGTGATTTCAGAGTAAGTGTCATAGTGAAAGTTATTCATATTCATGTGTAAAACAACCTGTGAAAATTTGCGCACTGCTTACAAACTTGTCCTGTACTTAAGTATAAATAAAAATCAATTGCCGAATGTATGATTGTACGCGCATCACTTCAGAACGCTTGCACTTACTTGTCGAATTCTTCTTTTGTCGTCTTTGTAATTGTCAGTACAGGAGGTGAAAGAAAATGTTTGAAAAGTTGCCGGTAAAAATGGAAAATTCGGGAAAACTGAAAATGCATTTTCTTTGGGAATTAATTATTGAAATTTTGACAGGACAACGTTTGTCGGGTCACCTAGTAAAATATAAAAAGAATTCCCTATTTCTTTATTTGCATAGGCCGCTTTCCACTGCCGGATTTTATATAAAAAGCCTCCTTGTTTACCTACTAAACATTGGGTGGCCATTATTATTTATTCAAATAAAGATGGTTTTAAGGACTTAACGGCTTCCCACAAAACACGTGTTCCTTTTTCGAAATAAAAACATATTATTATGTCAGCCGGGGTGGCGCGGTGCGAGTGACAGTCAAATTATGTGCAGCCCTGACTAAAATATACATTAGGGATGCCATATCTTTTTTTTTTTTGTGGATGGGAAATCATCAAATGACTTCCCCCGCTCTGGAAGCGGGAGGGCGTGTCAGACTTATATTGAGTAAAACCCACCCGTGTTCCTTTAGTTGTCTGTGCCAGGGCCACGGTATCTCTTTCGAACCACCCGCGATCCCGGCGGCAGGATGTCATACCTTTCCACGCGCGCCTCAAAGAGATGTCAGCAGTGACGGGGTCAATTGGGCCTATGCCGCCGGGGTCGCGGGTAGTTCGAAAGAGATACCGTGGCCCTGGCACGGGCAACTGAAGGAACATGGGTGGGTTTTAGTCAGTAAAAGTCTGACACGCCCTCCCGCTCTGCCCAGAGCGGGAGAAGTCATTTGATGATTTCCCATCCACAAAAAAAAAAAAAAAAAAAAAAGGATGTCATACCTGAGTTTTACTTTCTGTGTGTCATGTGGGAATAGCAGAAGTGAAGCGATGATTGACGATTTAATGTTTATGATTTTAATTTAATAACGCATAACATAACGCCTGTAATCCCCGGAGGGATAGGCAGAGAGGTGCACCTGTAGTACACGCATATTTCGCCAGTTCTGAGAAATTTCAGATGGAAAAACTCAATGACACTTTGCCCGACCCGGGAATTGAACCCAGGACCTCATGCTCAGCAGTAGCGCTTGCGACCACTAGACCAACAAAGCAGTCATAATAACTACATTTAAGTAAATAACTATTTTGAATTTGTGCGGCTTTTCTAAATTACAGGGGCTTGTGGCTAAGTAATAACAGCGCCGCACGGGTTGACGATCAGGTTAAGCTACGCTTGCCGCGGTTGGTCCGTGGATGGCGGACCACCTTTACATACCAAGACCTCTCCGTGCCTCACAAAGCACGTTAACGGCTGTCATTTGTGGATCTTTGACGGTCATTACGGGGTAATCAGAAGCCTGAAAACCAGTCTTACGAAGGGTCTTACGTATTACCCAGTAACTGGTGGTGGAGGTCAGATAGGCAGCCGCTCCATGTAAAGTACTGGTATTCAGCTGCATCCGGTTAGACTGGAAGCCGACCCCAATATAGCTAGGAAAAGACTAGGCAGATGATGCGGCTTTTCTAAACTAAATCAAGTGGTTCGCAGGGCAAGTTCGAAACTTGCTGCACGAAATGTTTAATTTATGTAGATAATGCTGTCGAGGAAAGCTGATACTTCTAAACTGATACTTACTAAGCGATGTTTGATTAGTTGTTTGTTATTTAAACACGTTAAAACAGCTGAGATTGAAGATTCGAATGAGCTTAGTATATTGGATAAGCAATTGCGTGACCTGTTTCTATCTAAATACCAAGTTTCGAAGCCGTTTGCAAATCAAATAATAATCTATGCCTAATAATATTATAGAGGTAAAATTTGTCTTCGGAGTTACTGATCCGATTCCGAAAATTCTTTCACTAATGGGAAGCTAGATTATCATGGAGTGTCATCTTTATAAATAAAAAGAGAAGTCCTGACTGACTGAGTGATTAACTCATCAACGCCCAGCCCAAACCTAGACAGCTAAAATTTTGCACAGAGGTTCCGTTTATAATGTAGACAAGGAATAAGGAATGAATTCCTAGTAGTACGTTCCCGTGGGATATTTTGCGACATCCACGCGGGTGAAGCCGCGGGGGAAGTGCTAGTAGTAAAAAAAAAACAAAAGAAACAATCGACTTCCATAAAAAAAAAACACTACAAAGTGAATTCGGAAGTCGGTATCTTTGATTTTGTATTTTCGTTTTTGCCACCGACTTCCGAAATTAAAGTTTATTTTTCACTTTTTAGTTGTGGTACCTACTACCTACCTATTCCAAACAAATTCGAATAAATACCCACTACCTGTAAAATAAATTAAAATATCATCCACATAGACTAAGTGTGAAAAATACGTATTATTGAAGCTAACTCAAAAACTACCCAAGCAAATAAAAAGTTAATAAAACATGGGACCAACTTCGACATTATACCCTCCCGAAGTCCTGAATAAAATTAGAATCGTTCAAATCGGACTACTTTGTAATAACGTATACATAAAATATATAAGGTGCTATAAAAATATCTGCCACCGCTGCAGTGGGAGACAGTATTGTGTATATTGATTATAATAGTGAAGATAAATTATTGATCTTATGTCATAAACTTTTTCATACAAAAAAATGTGCGTAAAAATTTGAATAGATTTATTTGTATGAAACCGTCCCCTAGTAATTACCTATTATTCATTCATAGAACAGTTAGAAAGAGGTAGCAATTGTTTTCATTGACGAAGTGATACATCGCGCGTAGTTTCTGAAGAATGAATAAAGTAAATGTTTATTTAATTAATTTATTTTCTCAATTCCGGGATACGAAATTCCTTCATTATTGTAATCTTTATACATAATACTATTTTCCATTGATGCCGTGGCAGATTTTTTTAAAGCACCTCATATATAATATAGGTATATACGACGTGTCGTTTTGCATCAAATTTCAGGGTGTGGTACAGAACATCAAACCGAATAACTTTCTCCATGGGACCAACATCGTATTCGCGAAAAAAATTTCAACTGTCCCATAGAAATCTTCAATACCTACTCGACGCAAATGTATGGGACGGCCGATTATTTTTTCACGATTACGATGTTGGTGCCATGGAAAAAGTTGTTCGGTTTGATGGTTATACACGCCCTCAAATTTGACGAGGATGCAATACGACACGTTGTATAATACATTATACGCGTTGACTTGAGAAACTCCTTCTTTTTTGCCGTCGGTTAAAAAAATTAAATCCACGCGGACCAAGTCGCGGGCGAAGTTCTAGTAAGTTCATAAAAAACTCATTCAATTAGCATCAGCTTTCCAACCGAGTAGTCTTTAAACTTTCAAATGCCTTGTTACAACTTACTTAATTCAATAAAAATAATTATAATGTTTCAGAAAGACCCTTCAGAAACAATAAAAAAATGTAATTTGAAAACAAAAACCGAGTAACGACGCTTTAAGTATATTAAGTACCTTTTTGCTCTTTACTCCCATTTCAATGTTTCCCTCTCTTTTCTTTCTCATTATTAAAGAGAGAAAGAAAACTCTAAAATAATCTATTCATTATCCTTTCAAAGGTTTCATGGAAAGACTGACTTATCTTGAGATTATATTGTTTTATTTTCATTTGGAATGATACAATGCGAGATTACGTTTTGGTGATCATTTTTAGGGTTCCGTATCCGAAGAGTGCCAAACGGTAACGAATTAGGTACTAAGCCTGCGCTGCGCTGTCCGTCTGTCTGTCAGCTGGCTGCATCTCATGAACCGTAATAGGTAGGCAGTTGAAATGTTCACAGATTGTGTAAGTAATTTCTATTACCGCTATACCAACAAATAATAAAAATAAAATAAAGTTAAAAATGAAAGGGGGTCCCCATACAAGAAACGTGTTTTTTTAAAACAGACGTATTTTTTAAATATTTTTTTAAGTGTTAAATATTGTATAGTGGCACGGAACCCTTCGTGTGCGAAACTTCGTAGAGTACACGGCTTGTTGGATAATAAAATTGCACTGTTGGAATTTCAACGGTCGGCTCGGCACCGAGAGTTCAAAATTACTTTTAGGTCTCTCGCGTAAATCAATCTGCTGCTTCCAGTCTAACTGGATGGAGCTGAATACCAGTATTTTATATGCAGCTACTGCCTATCTGACCTCCACAACCCAGTGACTGGGTAATACAATATCCCTTGGTAAGACTGGTTGTCAGACTTAACGTAACGACTGTCAAAGATCCACGAATGACATCCGGGACCAACGGCTTAACGTGCTTTTCGAGGCACGGAGGAGTCTCGGTATGTAAAGATGGTCACCCATCCACGGACCAACCCTGGCAAGCGTAGCTTAACCTGATTGATCGACCCGTACGGCTGCTATTACTTAGCCACGAGCTCCTCGCGTAGTGCTAGTGAAGACATAATTATGTAATGAAGGTGAAGAGTATCGTAATACCGTCCGCCGCACCGGGAACGGGACGTCAACGAGAAACGGAGGCCCACAGTAATTTACTGTCGCTACTTCAGCGCCGCCATCTTTTCTCATTGACATCCCATTCCCGATGCGATGGACAAACAGTCTTAGCATAAATCCTAAAATTAAATCTCGTTCCGTAAGAGATTTTAATCTCTGACAAATTCATAATTTAAACCTTTTCCACCCAAAAATGTTCACATTCACAAAATCAAACCTAAGCCTCTTTACGTCCCAACACACTACTAATATCGAAGTTACCAAAAAGGCACGAGCAACCGACATAGTATTTAATCTCACAGATAAGGGGCCGGCTCACGCTCCGACCGGAATAATCGACGTATTCCGAACAATACCGAAATGTTTCCACTCACGAAGTTAGGCCCCGATCACTGCCTCGCGCGACGCGACTGGCGACAAGCGACACGCGCGCGCCACTTGTTTCCTTCGCATGAGTGCCGTCGCTCCGTAAACCTATGGTTTCCTATACCTTACGCCTGATAAAGGTGCAATACTTAATAGTCACTAACCCCATTGTACTAAAAAGTCTTGTAACTTAAATAAATGCAAACAAAAATCCGGTCAAGAACGAGTAGTCGGAGTCGCACACCGAGGGTTCCGTTCCGATTTCTGAAAAAGTGTGCTATTTAGAGACATCGTTTTAATTTTCCTGTAATCTTTACATAAACTTTTATCACATAGAATAATTTCAGATTTTTCTTTATGCAAACTTCGGAGGGGAACGGTATTTTTTTTTTTAGATTTTTCATCAAAAGTCAAAAACTATACGGCCTAAAAAAAATTAAAAAATGTTTGAGAATGTCCAAACAGTGCTCTTTCATATGATACCCCACATGCCCTAGTAGCCCCACTTCATTTTTTAAGTCCCCCTTTCAGTCCCCGTTGCAAAAAAATGTATATATATTTTTTTATTTCCTTCTTATTTGCTAATAATAGTTGGGCAAATTTCAAGTTGATAGCATAAGTAGGTCTTGAGATATCCAGCTGTCACAGACGGACAGGCAGACAGACTGAGTCGCACCATAAGAATTCCTTTTTACAATTCTACTCATATCGTTTTCATAAAAATTGTTCTACTAGAGTCGCGTCGCGACTGTCTGCAGGAGCCTTAAGTCGCGTCGCGGTGACTCGTGTCATTATACTCTAAACAACTTCTATGATTTGTTTTCTCCGCAGTCGCTGTCGCAAAACGCGTGTCGCTGGAACGTGTAGCTTGTGGCCACGGGGTTATGAGTATTAGTGACACACTATTAAATGCTGTTTTGTTTTTGAACAGTGTGTTTTCATGGTAATATGAACGTGAAAGGGTGGATTAATACAGTAAAATGAACATCGTAAATCTGGCAACGTTGCAGTTTCATTTTATCCTTACCTAAACTTTGAAAGCGTGAGTAATTTTCATAAATAATAGTTTTAAGTACTGCTATTAAAGATTTAGCGAGCTATTTTGATCGGTTGAATAATACAACGAAAAGCAATCATATTAAATTGAATTGCTTTTAAGTATTTGCCAATAAATGGAGAGTTTTCCAAACAGGAAAATGACTATGTCTGAATGAGGGATACATTTATTTTATACTTTAATATATATTCTGATCTGGAAGGAAGGAAGGTCAATGAAAAGATGGATGGATTGTGCGAGGAATGATATGAAAGAGAAGGGAGCAAGTGAATGATAGCGTGACGGTTGACAGGGGAGAATGAAAGAAAAAAACGTGTTGCGCCGACCCCAAGTAATATGGGATAAGGGCAGGAAGATGATAATATATTCTGATAATCAGGAAATAATCGATTTACCCAAGAAATTCAAACGAGCCAAATGTGAAGCAATTTCAACTTTGGCAAGCTTTTGATAAGTAACATCATCGATATACAATAATAATGAAAACAATTCCGGGTGTTGCCATTGGTATCAGCTGTCATAATGGCATATTCGCGGTAAATGCTTTTTGCTTTAGAATAGGTAGGTGCCAACCTCCACACTAGGTTCCCTCTGTAGGCATACTGAAAACCATTATGATATTTGGCCTAGATCTTTCAATAGAAACCCTGCGCGCCTAGCATGACCACCATAAAAAGAGATTTTGTCGACGGAAGATTGTCTAATCTTCCGTGCCATGGCCGGTGCATGGTGGTGGCCGTGTCATGGAAACGTCATTTTTGTCTAAAAATGACGTTTCCATGACACGGCAACAAAGTAGAAAGAGTCAACCGCATTTTTTACAAGTTCTTTTTTTATCATAGGATTTTTTTTCTGTTTGGATCTCAATTTTTAATAATATTAAGTCAAAGACAAACTACCTACACCAATTTTTCACCAAATGACGAACTACCATATTTTGGGACAAAAAAAAATATTACAGTAATATTTGGCCTTAACCTTTATTTTGGTAATGCCCTGTTAACTAAATGATGTAAAATAGAAGGAAATAGCGTTTTTCTTCTACTAGTTATCACAGTTTTTCGTTCAAAACGCTCTCCTGTAAAATCAATATATTTTAGATAACCGTATATACTTTGCAGCCATCGAGTAGAAAATTTCCTACTGTCTTTAGCAT
The DNA here is from genome assembly GCA_946251885.1 of Cosmia pyralina. Taxonomy (NCBI): domain Eukaryota; kingdom Metazoa; phylum Arthropoda; class Insecta; order Lepidoptera; family Noctuidae; genus Cosmia; species Cosmia pyralina. The sequence continues at coordinate 2,104,457 of OX276354.1, forward strand.
GGCGATTACAAAGTCACATTGTCTTCACTACCCTAGACAATTGTCATTTGTCAGTATGATTTTGACAGTTTGAATAGAAATCTTTCTTCCGAAATAGTCTACATAAAAAAGGACCTAGATAAAGATCGTTAGAAAGGAAAGACAAAATGACAGATTGCGGAAGAATTTCTACGGTGCGATGTCAAAAATGGAGAGACAAACTCAAACTCAAACTCAAAGCATTTATTTCAATTAAACCAATTACAGGCACTTTTGAATTGTCAAGGGGTCGGTCAGTCAGAAAGATGAAGCTAGGCGCCCATTCCAAAGCATAGTAGGTACCTATGGAGAAGAACGGGCAAGAAACTCCACGGACACTCTTTTAAATCAAGATATGGTTACAAAATAATGGTTACATCATTCATGTTGAAATTTTACATATGAGAAAGTGCAGAACGTTAAAAGCGTCCTTAAAAAAAACAATTCAAATATTTAAATTAAAATAAGCCGTGGCCGCTAAGGTATGCCCAGCCTTCACTGACAGCGCTTGTTCACGAACCTGACGCATGGATTAGCTAAATGATCCAACACGCGCCACTACGCGCCACCATCAGCGAGACATTAGAGTGACGAAATGTCACTTTGTATAGAAAGAGATTTGTCTATTCGTCGTAGATAAGTTATGTTTCGTAGGTAGTCGTTAATCGTCATAATTGGCATCCTATTCAATGTCCCATTTCAAATCAAATACTTTCCGACTCATATTATCGATACATTTCCCTCGGGTCATGGCAGAGGATTAACCACGGGTGGTTGTTTAAAAAACAAGAGTTTTTTACCTAATCCGGCTGAACACGAACGTTGCTGTTGCATATTTATGAGGACACTGGAATTGTTGTGTAGGTAGTCTATTAAAAATATACGTCATTTTGTTTGTTATTATAATGGAGCGCATGTAGTGTTGATGTCGGCGAATTTTTATAAGTTGATTGCTCCATTTTGTGTCCATTTTTAGGGTTCGGTAACCAAAGTTGCCATAGGGATCCTATTAAAAAGGCTTCATTGTCCGTCCGTCCGTCTGTCACAGGGCTGTATCTTTTATACCGTAATACTTAGGTAGACACTTGAAATTTCATAGAGTGTGAACTATATACTTACAACAAATAATGAAAATAAAGTAAAGTTAAAAATTAAAAGGGGGTCTCGCCTTACATGTAGTGTTAAACATTGTATGGTGGTACGGAGCCCTTCGTATGCGCGTCCGACTCACACTTGACCGCTTTTGTTAAGTTGATTGCTTTATTTTGTGTGCAATTTTCCGTCGAAAGTGTTGGTATTTCATCAGAAGATGTATGAATTCGTAGGTTTTGTATACAGTTGGTCATTTCTTCAATGCATTTTTCATCAAAAGTGTTACGGTGAATGCACACAAGATTTATCACGAATCGTTTTTATTTTCTTAGTAACCCTTCAACAACGACCGAAAAAAATGACGAACACATACGTGAAAAAAAATAAGGTTATCGCTTTAGATTTTGAAATAATTGTATTTTTGTTTTTTAATGGCGTAATAAAAACAAGATTACTTACATATTTTGTTTTAGATCTTTAAAAAACTAAGTCATTTACAGTTCTCAAATAAAATTTGTAATTTAGCCTGGTCTATGCACTATAGTGCATAGACCAGGCTAAATTACGAATTTTGATGATTACGAATTTTTACTGACTACAACTAATGACTGTTTCCTATAGGAAACAGTCATTAGTTTACCATCAGTTCAAAGAAATATTTTGTTTCCAAGCCGTGTATAAGTGAGAGGGGGACGCGTCAGTGGATAACAGTTGAATCCGTTCAAAATATAAACGTTAATCGTTATGATGACGAATGTAATTAATTGTGAGAACAGCTGGAAGTGGTAGCCTGTAGATAATCTGTACCTAGTCATCCTGCTGGTAGCAGCTGGATGACTTGAATGTGCCCTGGCGGCTGAGAGTATGTCATGCTCACTCTAATGTCTCGCTGATGGTGTCGTGGTGTGGATCATTTAGCTAATCCATGCGTCAGGTTCGTGAACGGACGCTGTCAGTGGAGGCTGGTCATATCTTAGCTGCCACGTTTCATTTAAATTTTGAATTGTTTTTTTTTATATTTTTATTACGGAAGCTTTTATTTTATTTATTTATTTGGGACAAAAAAAAAAAGTAAAGTTCTACATCGTTCTCACACATGTATAATTTCAACATGAATGATGTAACCAATATTTTGTAATATTTTGATTTAAAAGAGTGTCCGTGGAGTTTCTAGCCCGTTCTTCTCGATAGGGACCTACTACGACTTGGAATAGGCAACTAGCTTCCTCTTTCTGACTGACCGACCCCTTGACAATTCAAAAGTGCCTGTAAATTCTATCTATAAAAATAAAAAGAGAAGTCCTGACTGACTGACTGACTCATCAACGCCCAGCCCAAACCTTTGGACCTAGAAAGCTGAAATTTTGCACAGAGGTTCCCTTTATAATATAGACAAGAAATAAGGAAGGATTTACCGGTAGCACGTTCCCGTGGGATATTTTCCGACATCCACGCGGGCAAAGCCGCATGGGAAGTGCTAGTTTGGAATAAATGCTTTGAATTTGAGTTTGAATAAGAGTTGCCGAAAATCGAGTTGAATGGCGTGCACAAGGAGAGGCCTAAGCCCAGCTGGACCGCTGTAGGCTGATGGTAACAGGTAATACGGGCTGGTATCCGCAACTTTACGTCAATGCACGTATTTTGCGTATGGGTGGGAAACTCGATTATTCGATCCACCTCAAAGAAGGCCAGCAAAGCCTTGGTGTTACTGACAACCTCTTGGAGGGTACCTGGGTTACCGAAGTACTTTGCCCTGTATACGGCGACCATCAGGCAGTCTAGAAGCACATGAGCCGCTGTCTCGTCATCCACCATGCAGGCCCTGCACAGCGGACTGTCTGTGACTCCTATGACAAAGAGTTGTTTATTAAATGTCCCGTGGCCAGTCATAACTGTACGCAGCTGTTGTTTAGAGTCGGAGAACCTGTTTCGTGAGGCGGCCATCAATCGTAGGAAGTGCTTCCTTAGCCTGCCTACACTCACCTTGGTCAGACCATAGTTTGTGATGCTGGTTCCTGGTACGTTTCCTTGCCAGAGTGCGCAAGTACCCTAAGAGGAGTGGCGCAATGGGTCCCGGTCTCACTGGTGCCATGCTCGTCCCCTTTCTGGCAAGTTCGTCGGCTGCGTCGTTGCCTAGCGAGCCGCTGTGTCTGTAGGCTGATGATGAGGAAACTCTACAAGACTCAATCAATCCACCTAGCCTTTTCCCAATTATGTTGAGGTAAGCTTCCAGTCTAAGTGGATGCAGCTAAATACCAGTATTTTACATGGAGCGACTACCTATCTGACCTCCACAACCCTATTACTGGGTAATACAATACCCCTTGGTAACACTGGTTGTAGGACTTTCGGGCTTCTGACGACCTGTAACAACTGTCAAAGATCCACGAATGACAGCCGGGACGAACGGCTAACGTGCTTTCCGAGGCATGGAGAAGTCTCGGTATGTAAAGATGGTCACCCATCCACGGATCAACCACGGCAAGCGTAGCTTAACTTGATGGATCGACCCGTGCGGCTGTTATTACTTAGCCACCAGCTCCTCCCTATACTGATATTATATTGTATTGATCTAAGAACACACATCATCTTACGTCACAACCAAGTGTTTGCTTGGATCAACACATCTAGCTAAGCTGCTTGTGTTACGTATTGCTACCTTTGATACGTACGCAGTACCTATAGCTAGGTACGACAGATAGAATCCGATAGAGCCGATAATGTTACTGTACGAAGAGAAGACAGTAGTGTAGCTTTGAAACGTCCTTGGATTGTCATTCATCCAAACTAAGCTGAGAAACAGCACTTTTTGAACTTCAAAATTACATAAGAGAGTCCCCCAAAACGAAGAAGAAGTGGCGCAACAAACACCCCAGCAGCGCAGCTGTCTGTTTAGTTAGAAGAAGTTGAACGTCATCAAATGTTATGTAACTGGCAGAATAACGTAACTAGAAACACGACTCTAGAGTTTTATTAGTTGCTAGGAAAACTTTTGGAAAAACCTCGTTAAAACAAGTTAATTTACGAGTGCAATTAGGTAACTAACTATAAAGCTAGTGGTAGCAATTGACAATTATTTTCCTCTACCCTTGCAGAAATTAGAGTGAACATATTAGGTACATTTCGTTTAATTTCATGCAAGTATTTGTTCATAAAACTACGTACAGTCAACAAAAGAGATATCTGGGCAGGGTGTACTAACATATTTGTGTGTGAATTGCTTCATGTTCAATTTCGTGAAAATATACAATTTTGTGTTGGTGCGTTACAATGTAGGCAAAAACAAAGTAATATATATAAAATTCAACATGAAGCAATTCACATACAAATGTGTAGGTGTGCCCTGCCTAGATATCTCTTTTGTTGACTGTACATAGATGGTTCTGAAAAAGTAAATATATCAATGTGTCCACGACCCCATTACCGAAAGACCGGCCAAGTGTGAGTAAGACTCGCACACGAAGGGTTCCGTACCATATATGTTTAACAATCGCAAAGATAACTCTGTATTTCATAATGATACTGTGAATTACAAGGTTATTTTTTGCAGTTGCAGAAAATCGCCCATATTTAAACAAAATACCTTATGAATCGGCGTTTTTAGTATTTTTTTATTAAATACAGTATATGGTACATGATAATATACAGAAATTTCAAATTCCTAACTTATTTTTAAGTGCAAAATTTCAGCTTTCTAGGTACGGGCTGGACATTGATGGTCAGTCAGTCAGTCAGGGCTTTTCTTTTGCGTTCTGTCACCTCTCTTGTTCACACGGTGCCAAATTTTGAAGAATGTTAAATGAAAAGATGCTTTTTTGAAAAATATAATCAACTAGCGGACTAGTAAATAATAATAGGTCTTTACCTATGAAATTGCCGTTTTGTATGAAAAAATTTAAACGAATTTTTTTCATGCATTTTTTATTTGTATTAATCGAAATAATCACCCATGCAATCAATGCATCTTTGCCAACGCAGTGGCAGTTTATTGATGCCCTTCTTAAAAAAATCAGCTAGACGGGAGGCAACAAATTCTTCAAAGGCATTTTGTACTGCCTCTCGGGTATTGAATTTTTTTCCCGCCAAGAAGTTATCCAAATTCTGGAAAAAGTAGTAGTCTGTAGGCGCAAGGTCTGGTGAGTAGGGCGGATGACGGAGAGCTTCCAACCCTAGTTCTTGCAACTTGGAGACCGTCTGCTGTGCAGTATGAGGTTGCGCGTTGTCGTGCAGGAGCAGCGGAGACGAGCGATTGACCAATGCTGGTTGGAGATGTGCCAGCTTCTCCATCATTGTGTTCAGTTCTTCACAGTACACATCTGAAGTAATGCTCACCCCGTTTGGTAAGAAGCTGTGATGAATCACACCGGCGCTAGACCACCAAACAGTGACCATCACTTTTCTAGGGGTAAGTTTTCGTTTAGGGCATTGTTTAGGTGCTGAACCAGGATCCAACCAACTTGCTGAGCGCTTGCGGTTATCAAACAGAATCCATTTTTCATCGCAGGTCACAATGCGGTTCAAAATTCCTTCATTTGTGTGTCTGTTGAGCAGTGCAAGGCACGTCTCGACGCGTACTTCGCGCTGGCGATCATTGAGTTCGTGGGGCACCCATTTGTCAAGCTTTTTTACCTTGCCAATTTGACGCAAATGGACCAATATTGTTTTGACGCTAACGTCGAAAGCTGCTGCTAATTTAGCCGTAGATTGTGTATCATCAGCTTCCACAATCGCCTTTAGTTCGTCATTGTCGACCAAAGTCTTCGGACGACCGCGAGGTTCATTTTTCAGGTCGAAATTTCCAGAACGGAAGCGAGCAAACCAATAACAAGTGGTGCGTTGATTTGTAGTGTTAGCTCCGTAAACGTCGTTGATGTTGCGTGCCGCTTGTGCCGCGTTACTGCCACGACGGTACTCATATTCCATAATTACTCGAATTTTTAACGTATCCATGATGACGAAAAAGATTGAAATGCGATGAAAATGTAACACTAATCATTAAACAAATGACTACTTTTGGAAAAAAAATCCATGGTTTTTAAATTAAATTAATTTGAAATTAGAATTCTTAGCCCAAACAAAAATTATTTTGATTTGAAATGGCCAGTACTACAGAACGGCAATTTCATAGGTAAAGACCTAATATTAATTTAATGTCGCGCATTTGATGAAAAACTTGCTACGGAATTTTGGCTTTATTTATTTATTTATTTTATTTATTTATTCTTACAGAAAGCTTACAGACTAATATCATAATTAACAATCATTCATAGGCAGGACAATTTGCTAATGATAAGCTTCCACATAATATACTTCTATATACAAAATTTCAGTTGACTGTGTTTGTTAACAGCGATTTGCAAACAAAAATTAAAGTTTATAAATGTAATAAATACTAATAAGTCGAATCGTGCAACATCAAAATAGTTTAACAGTTATTCATGACTATCTCCAAAATATTCCTTGTTTAACATCTTTCTAATACTGTGTGCGTTGGTACAAAATAGATCTATATCCAGGTGCGATGGTAAACTATTGAAGGCTTTTACACTACGAATGAAGAAGGCGTTGCGCCTGTAATTAGTCGATGCGCATGGTGCCTGAAGCAGAGGTCCCTGAGGAGAGGTTTATATACCTAAATAGAAAATTGCGACAAGCGAGGCCGCTATGAACTATACTTATACCACTGAATAAGTCAAAGTTGTCAAAGTCTTTAAGTTTTTCATAATATTATAAGAACGCCAAAGTTGAGTAAAAAATCACGGTCGAAATGTAATAGGGTTTTAACCTACTGTTTCCTCGCTACACACGCTGCTGTGCCAACAAATCATTGAAGCTAAGGGCTGTGTCCCATAAAGACGTGAAATATCGAAGCTACGCGACGCGAGGGAGGCGATCCAATCGCTTCTCATAACAGATAATGTGCTCGAGAGTCGTTTCGTGTTGACCCTTTTGTAGGATTTTTTTTAGATTTAAGTGCTTTTTTTTATATTAAAATTGCCGGTAGATGATTTATTTTGTAAGGGCGGTAATTTTCGGCCATGTGGTTTTGGTGAATACGTTTCTCAGGTATTGTACCTGATTATTTTTACCTTGTATGGGCCTTTCATAACATTACCCACCCCTGCATTACCCGAAGGGGTAGTTGGACAATCTAGGTACTCGCATTTCACCAGTTATGTCTTAGTCCCACAGGGGACGAGTCTATTAACATAGCTTTCATTAAAAACAAAGCATGGTTATGATTTAAGAGGCATATTACATTTTGACCGTGATTTTTGCGTAAATTCAACTTTGGCGTTCGTTCTGAGAAACAAATACTTCGACAACTTTGACTGATTGAGTGGTGGAGGATAGTTATTAGTTCATAGCAACCTCGCTTTTCGCAATTTTTTGTTATCTTTATAAATCAATCTGCCTGCCTTTTCCCAACTATGTTGGGGTCGGCTTCCAATCTAAGCGGATGCAGCTGAATACCATTATTTTACATGGAGCGACTGCCTATCTGACCTCCACAACCCATTAACTGGGTAATACGATACCCCTTGGTAAGACTGATTGTCAGACTTTCGGGCTTCTGACGACCCGTAACGACTGCCAAAGATCCACGAATGACAGCCGGGACCAACGGCTTAACGTGCTTTCCGAGGCACGGAGGAGTCTCGGTATGTAATGATGGTCACCCATACACGGACCAACCCCGGCAAGCGTAGCTTAACCTGATGGATCGACCCGTACGGCTGTTATTACTTAGCCACGAGCTCCTTTTTCTTATCTTTATACAGGGTGTCCCGTAAATAATGGATCAAACGTAACGGGTAGGTAGCTTACCTAATTTCCAACAACTAATTTGAATATTTAAAAAAAAACCGTTACAGTAACCAGGATATTAATTTTTTTTCGAATTTTACGATTTTGTCTTCCAGAATTAAGCTTTTTTAATGCTGTCGCTGCAAATGATGACATTTTTAGGTATGATTTTTATTTAACATTTCTGAATAGCTTACTAATGTTATAAGATACCATTTTTTTGAATACCGTTTTATTTGCCTTAGAAAAAAAATCTTGAGTTGAAAAGTTTTTTCTTTACGATGTTAGGACCAAAATTGAAAAAATTCTCCTGTAAAAAAAATGTATGACACCGAAGACCACCATTATTTTAAAAACTTGTACATTTAATAAGGTTTGCAAATTGGTATAAAACTTACGTCTAGTCCTTATCGTTACAAAGATATTGCTATGAATGTGATGAAGAAGACAGAAAATAAATTAAATTGGTACTATTCCATTTTTTCCTTTTCGTAATGGCTTATGCTTGAATGCTTGTAATCGAAGCAGGTAGTTAAGCGGCTAGCATATTCCGACCCGATGACGTCATCTGTCCGGAATTTGGGACCGCTACCTGTGGCGGAGTTGCACCTCAGTCAGCGTGAAGGGGATAGATAGCGCCGCTTTTGTATTTTTGGTAAATTGGTATGAAGTTGTACATTCTAGTCCTTGTCGTTACAAAGATAATTGCTATGAATCTGAGAGGTGCTCCAAATCAACGTTAATAAAAAAAAATAAAAAAGTGTGTACATTTAAACTTTTTCTTTAAAATGTGTAACTGTAGTATTTCAGAGGCAATGTTCATTGAATTATTGAGGCGTATGAAAAGAATTAGGAGGCCGTACTAAAAAAAACAGTTAGTTCAAATAAATCATTTTATTTGGTTTTTACAATAAATGTTCGAATTGCCTTCCCTCTACAAGAATGCAAAGTCTGCATCTCCTAATAAAGGAAGCTCTTATCCGACGGACAAAACGGCTTTGGTTTATTTCTGATGCAGCAGATTGGATGCGCTGTCGTAATTCTCCTTCCGACGTTATTGGATTCTTGTAGACCCTGTCTTTTAAACATCCCCAGTAAAAAAAATCTAGGGGATTTAATTCCGGAGATCGCGGAGGCCACAAAATTGGTCCTAATCGGCCGATCTATCTGTCCGGATAACTTTCATCAAGGTGCGCCCTTACTGCCGTCGCATAGTGAGCGGGGCACCCATCATTTTGCAACCACATTGCTTGCCGTACGTCTTCTGGAACGTTTTCTAATAACCTTGGCAACTCATTCCTTAAAAAATGGAGATAATATTCGGCGTTTAGAGTAGCTGGTAGTTCAAAGGGCCCTATTATTTGCCCATTGATTATTCCCACCCATAAATTTATTTTAAATTGATGTTGGCTCCTGTCCTCTCGCATCAAATATGGGTTTATCAGCTGCCAACTGTGCAAATTATGCAAATTTAAATATCCATCTCGGCGGCATGAAGACTCGTCACTCCATAAAATCTTGTTAAAAAACTGCGGGTCCGCCCGAATCATTCTAAGCATCCTTTGGCAAAATTCTATTCTTGGCTGGTAATCACGCGACGTCAGCGTTTGAACACGTTGCACGTGATATGGGTGCAATCGGCACCGTTGTAGCACTCGATGCACCGTCGATCTAGAAATTCCTACGCGTCGCGCTATGTCGCGAACGGAGACTGACGGATCTTCCTCGATTTCTCGAAGAATGACTTCGTCATTAACTTGTCACGGTCGTCCTTCACGGGTACCACCAACTTCGGTGCCAAGAATTCTTCCCTCAAGAAGCGCGTTATGCACTCTAATAAAGACGCGATAATCGGGATAACGAACCAGGTTCGGGTATCTTTCACGGTACAATCTTGCAGCCGCCCTGGCATTACCTCTTGCTTCTCCGTAGATAAAATGCATTTCGGCGTACTGCCGTGGCGTGTACTCATAACGAGGCATTGGGCTGAATAAGGTTTCAGCGCTACTGCACACACGTACAAGCACACACAAACGAATGTTTTCGGAGTCCGTAGGATCGCCAAGTCGCCAAGTCGTTTGTCCAATACGCAAAGAGTTCCAAATCGATAGGCAAAGCAAAGTCCAAAAACACAGCACAAGTCAAATTTTACAGAAGAAAACACCGAGCCACTGACCGGGAGCGAAAGTTGTCTGACGTAGCAACTCGAAGAGAGACTAGTTACAACTAAACTAATAAAATCAAGCAACAATGAAGCCTGTACGAGTGAAGGGCGCAGGAAAGAACAAAAGAACCTGCGCAACTTCATATCGATTTAACCGATTTACCAAAAAGCGGCGCTATCTATCCCTTTCACACTGACTGAGGTGCAACTCCGCCACAGGTAGCGGTCCCAAATTCCGGACAGATGACGTCATCGGGTCGGAATTATGCTATCCGCTTAACTACCTGCTTCGATTACAAGCATTCAAGCATAAGCCATTACGAAAAGGAAAAAATGGAATAGTACCAATTTAATTTATTTTCTGTCTTCTTCATCACATTCATAGCAATATCTTTGTAACGATAAGGACTAGACGTAAGTTTTATACCAATTTGCAAACCTTATTAAATGTACAAGTTTTTAAAATAATGGTGGTCTTCGGTGTCATACATTTTTTTTACAGGAGAATTTTTTCAATTTTGGTCCTAACATCGTAAAGAAAAAACTTTTCAACTCAAGATTTTTTTTCTAAGGCAAATAAAACGGTATTCAAAAAAAATGGTATCTTATAACATTAGTAAGCTATTCAGAAATGTTAAATAAAAATCATACCTAAAAATGTCATCATTTGCAGCGACAGCATTAAAAAAGCTTAATTCTGGAAGACAAAATCGTAAAATTCGAAAAAAAATTAATATCCTGGTTACTGTAACGGTTTTTTTTTAAATATTCAAATTAGTTGTTGGAAATTAGGTAAGCTACCTACCCGTTACGTTTGATCCATTATTTACGGGACACCCTGTAAATGAAGCCAAAATTCCGAAGCAAGCTTTTCATAAAATGCGCGACTGCATTTTTTCTAGCTCGTGGATTGACTACTGTACAGAAGTGAAATGAAAACTATGTAATACTATCTCATAAATAGTTAGTTGTTTACTTCACAGCGGCCTCAGAATTTTGAAATATGTATGGGATAGCTATAAAAAAAATCTCTTCAAAACCACAAAATTACTAAAAATGCTCAGAATTAACTGTAAATTTCTCCTTAATACATTAATATTGTTATGTAACATTTATATCAGAATAAACGTTAGTTCATATGAAATTAAAATTACAAAAAATAAATTATAAGACTCAAAATAACGTAATTACAACTGCCAAATTGCTACTAAATGCGATACGTCGCCGCCGTGCATCAATATACATAATCTGTTAAAACGCAATTTTGAGATAGGCCTCTTAATCACCACACAAACTTCTTTCAAAAGTTTTATATATCAGTATCGAGGATAGATGTCTTCCAATTATCCTAAATACCTTCACTCTGCTAAAGCTCTTATCTAATTAATTGCAAAACAATACTTTTCATCATACATCTACTTCTAAGATTATTCAGTATGGGCGACTACAAAGATTCATATTCACACGCTCGCACAAAGGCTATAAACGTCTATTGTGACATATGTGGCCTGCCCCCTTCCTCTCCCACAAACGGCCACAAAGAATTGCTATGAATATAGCTACGATCACCACAGACACTGTATTTTCTTTTTTAATATCGTAATATTTAACACCTTTAATTTCCCTAAGGTTGTGTTATGTTGTATTACTTATTTTATATTATGGTTTATGGTAAATTGAACCCAAGAAATGGAACGCAACCAATAAGCTGCCACACCTGTCACCTGTCAATTTGTCGCTGTCATTGTCTTTGATTGATTTATTGTATCACGTTCACATATCTCTTCTCTGTACAATTAAGTATTGCAATATATCTTTTTCAATACACTTCCTCGAAAACTGGTTCATATCGCACTAAGATTAGGTTCACAATGGAATGTATTTCACAGGCGTGCGATTTTTCATTTTGCAACCGTGTGCAGGAATAAAAATTGCCACAGATAACTTATACATATACTTAGTCCAAATTGGTGCAATGCCTCTATTCACACCGTCTCTATTCGGAGGTGAATGTTCTTTTTTAATCTCTGCAAAGTGATGCGTCTTTACGGCGTTAATATTTTTTGAATATTTAAATAATATTTATAAATAGAATATCATCAAAAACCATGATTATTACAATAAAAAAAACGTTTATGAACAAATTAACATTGATTTGTGTTCTAAACACAAAACTATTTGAATTTTCTATTTTTCACATTAGGCTGTTTATCGGCTTTATACCTTTGCTTCTCCTTCAACCTGGCGAAAGCAAAGCGCGGAAAAAAAAGAAAATTTAAGTCATAGTTTCCTTATAATTCAAGGCAAAAATATTTTTCGTTATTTTATTTTATTTCTTCAAAAATGTATTGAAAAACGTCGTTTGATACACGTGGACATTTGTTATTGCAGTTCTCGGCTCAAAAACAACCTCGCCTACGGCTCGGGTGTTAATTCTACCTCGAATGCAATAAAAAAAATTCTCCACTTGTATCAATTTGTAATATTACTTCCAACCAAGTTCCATGTTCTTTATTATTTTACACAATCAGTAAGTTTCCTACAATTAACAATGACAGAAAGTCGCATGTGGTTGGAATTAAGTATTTTTGGGGACACCAATCCCAATGAACTAGAAATTTTCTCTTAGAAAGAACACTTTCTATCAGAAAATTACACATCCCAGCTATTCCAACATACAAAGGTTTTCTTTTAAACCCTCTCTAGTTTGAGGAAAAGTCCATCCTAAGCTTAATGACACCAATTTTCGCGCCATATTTGTTTCGCGCTAAAAGAAAATGGCGGCTGTAGAAACAAATGAGCGCCTTTGTGGCAGTCGACCCGCGCTTCGTTGGAAACAGCTGATTTATTTATTACCATCTCGCTTTAGAAAATGTAGAACGGAAAATGTTATGGTAGGAATAGAGAAAATGTTTATTTTTCTTGTGTGGCCTTTTCGAAGCGTTTTACATTATTCTTCAATTCAATTCAATTCATATATTTATGCATCAAATATGGTAAGTACATGAAGTTCTTATTTAAAATATTTTTCAGTAACACACATTTGGCCAATATTTAGCATATAATACAACAAGTTTTACACTTAGGCTATTAACAAATTACTTCTTCTTCTCGTACATCGTCAACTCGTGAAGATTAGAACTACATTGCCCGGTGTCTATGGTTTATAAACGGAGTTTATCCATTCGATACTTAGCGAGTATTGGTTTGATATCGTGTTTATGAACACTTAATTAAGGAAGAATTTAGCTTTAAAGTGGAGTGAATTACTGTCGAGGTTTTATCTGAGGACCTCAAAAACCGAGTACAAGGAAGGAATTCGCTTAAATAAATAATTTTGACGAGTCAATAGCTATTAAGCGTTTAAACTCCGTTTAAGAATTCGTCAGAAACCGGGCATAAGTTAGTTTATTTTCGCAAAAATGTCAATTTTGGAATGGTCGCCATTGAAAAGCTAGTAAGTATTTTTTTACGAGCGTTATCCGCGCGCGGGCTGGCAACGTCGCATTTCTAAAGGTTTTTCGTGATTATTTTCTTATTTAGTCTTAGAAAATAGAAATGAATTGACAATACGTCATTTTCTAAGAGTAAATACCAAAATAACTGCCAAAAAATAGCATACATACGTATAAATACCAAACGCCTATATAAGTATGTGACAGAGAAAAATATCCCTTGATTAAAATTTATTCATCATTCATTTTTTTTTCATCATTTTTTTTTTTTTTTTTTTATTTATTCATTGTTGTCACATATTATCCTTAGACTAAGAGACATTTGTAACATTTAGTGATGGAAATAAACTATTCTATTCTATTCTATTCTATTAAAATAATCACGAAAAACCTTTAGAAATGCGGCGTTTCCAGCCCGCGCGTGATTAACGCTGTTAACTTTAGTCATTGCAAAAGACTGAGTACTGTCGAGAATTGGAAGAAAAAACACATTTGCCTAGCCATTTCCCAACTATCTTGGGGTCGACTTCCAGTCTAACCTTATGCAAGCGAATACCAGTACACGGATCGATTGCCCATCTGACCTTCTCAACCCAGTTACTGGGTAAAACGATACCCCTTGGTAAGACTGGTTGTCAGACTTTTGAGCTTCTGACTACCCGTAATGACTGTCAACGATCTACGAATGACAGCCGGGGCAACGGCTTAGCGTTCTTTCCGAGGTACTGAGGGGCTTCAATATGTAATGGATGGTCACCCATCCACGAACCAACCGCAGCAAGCGTAGCTAAACTTTCAATCGACCCGTGCGGCCGACCTTCAATCTTAGATAATTGACTATGATGAACCATCCCCGCCTCCATATCAAGAAGTCCTAAAAGGAAAATGTCCTATTACCAAATTGTCTACGAGCAAAAGAACGAAAACGGTACAGTCATACATATGTGTATGACTTTTTAATGTATGTATGCATTTTATAAAGGAATAACTTTATTTATCTTCTGCTCGAGACACTACACTTTAAAATAAATTACTTCAAACAGTAAAACCGACCTTAAAAAAGTATTGTTCTGCTTTATTCAGTTCAGAAAAAAGGTACCATACTTTACATATACACAATTCCATATGTTTGTACGGTATAAGCGACAAGCGACTGCAGATTTTGAAATTACAAGGTGGTCATTTTGTACTCAAAGCCAACCTTAGAAATGCTAAAAAAAAAGCTAGGCTGGTAGGAGGTACTACAGAGGTATAGCAGTGTTATCTAGGTATCTATCTACCAAGGCCTCGGGCACCTTGAACGCGATAAAAACGAGAAGGGTCGGACCCTAACTACGTGCCATAAAGTTTTCTTTTTCGAGAAATTCTCTCACAATTCTCGGCTTTGGTATAAACCACTTTATATTTTTTAAATGTGGTATCCAAAGATAAGCGCATACAAAACATAGTTTTGAATTTTGAACAGGATTTTTCAAGTAATGTTGTCCAAAAAAAAACTGGATTCCTCATACCCAGGAGTATGCAAAAATACCCCATTTAAGTTCCGCGATTTTTGTAGTTTTCGAGTTATTTTTGTTTCTTTAATTATTTATAGTTCTCTGCCTGTGGAGCTTCAAAAATTCATATAATATTTTGTAGTGGGTATTTTTCAGAAGTTTTTTGCGATATGATCATCGTGAATGTTACTATCTTGTCACAAAAAAAATCTGATAATACACACTACAAAAAAGATATGAATTTTTGAAGCTCCACCGGCAGAAATCTATAATGTAGTAAAATACGAAAGAATTCATCTCATGTTTCTATTAAACCATTTAACCTTAAAACTTCTCAGTCTTTTCTTCATACCTTCGTAGGTACTGGGCTTTGTTATCGAGACATTGATCCTGATCCTGTACAGTCGGAAATATCAATTTAGTTTGGAGCACATTGGCTTCCCAGACCCATTCCAAGGCCCCGCTTCATTCGTATACAATGGATTTATTGAAGCTGTTAGGATTCCGTCAATTTAACCTTGAAGTTTGGCTTATATTTGACACGTATTTGGTGAATGTTTCTGATGTAACAAATTTCAGTTTCTGAAAGGCAATGCAAATTAGAAAATTGACAAATCTTTCAAGAAGACCAGTGTTTTAATCCAATCAACTCAGCCAATCGCAGTCCACTGCTGGACACAGGCCTCTCCCAGGCTGCGCCACAATACCCAGTCCTCCACCTTCCGCATCCAGTCTATCTATCCCAGCCACCTTCTTAAGGTCGTCGGTCCATCCAGCTAGAAGGCGTCCGTCGCTACGCTTGCCAATACGGAGACTCCACTCCAGGACTCGTCTGCTCCACCGGCCATCGGTCCTTCGACAAACATGGCCAGCCCACTGCCACTTCAGTTTGCTTACTCTGTTAGCTGTGTCGGTAACTCCGGTTCTTTTTTGGATAATTTAATTTCTGATTTTATTCTTCAAAGAGACACCAAGCATAGCCCTTGACCTTGAATTTTTCCACGTTTCGGCACCGTATGTCATAGCGGACATGACGCACTGGTGGAAGACCTTAGTCTTCAAATATTGCCGAATAGGCGACGAGAAGACTTGACAAAGTTTCCCAAACGCTGCCCAAACCAACTGAATCCTTCTTTCAGCTAAGTCGTGTCTACCGAGACGGATGACTTGTCCTAGGTAGGTATGTCTACCCTTCCTTCACAACTTTGAGAAGCGACCCTTCGATGTGCATTGGACTCGGCAAGACGTGTGAATTGTACATGACTTTCGTCTTGTCCAAATGCATGCCGAGGCCAACCCGCCGAGAGGCTCCATTTAGCTGTGCAGCATCTGGTCACAGTTCCAGCGTCTCTGCCATTATGACGATGACATCGGTGTTTTAATTGGCTTCTGTTATTTTGGCAACCACTTAGAGATCAAAAACTAATTAGATAATTAGCATAATCACCACATTAATATAGAAAATAAATAATAATTGTTGGATAAGTCTTCGAGTTTCCTCGCTCTTATTTTATATCGTGGACCAATCTCGTTAAGAATTTTCCGTTTATCGACTAAAAAACACTTGACAATGTAACTCGAAACTTAAGGCACTGTTAACCGACTTTTAATGATTTTAAACTGAAGATCACGTCTAAACGAGTAGTATTAATGATTTGGAAAAAATATATGTTCAATTAAAGCATTTTTTTAATAACTTAATATGTGAATATTTTAGATTATGTTTATATTACATAGTGTAATTAATTTGTAAAGTTAAGTCTAACGCGGATAAAAAACTGAGAATCACGTAAAAAATACTATCATGAGTATTTTTATGAGATGATTTAATTATTTATCTTTTAGTTTTTTATATAATAAATTAATAATGCGTCTAATTTGGGACAGCGCTCCTCCTTGATAGGCGAGTCCTATTATTGAACTCGACATCTTACCATCCAGTAAGATAAGAGCCGACCTAACACATACTCGAGAAGGCTCGGCTGATAATATTATAATATACTTAAATTATTGGGACGACCTTCGCTACCTTGGCGAGATACCGACGAAATATACATGACAAGTAAGTATATGCATATCATCGTGATTCGTTCGGAGTCTGTTGTACTCGTATTTTGACGATTTGTCATCGTACAAGTACATAATATTCATTCATTGAAAAATGAATGAATATTATGAAATAAAAAATTTGAATGAATTGATTGGTTTTTTTTGGTTGATTGATTGAATTGATTTTTTTTTTTTTTTTTTTTGTTTTCATTGTATTCTCTTTGTTTCTAAATTAGTTCAGTTAGCTTTATTAGTTTTATTTTAATTGTTACAGAGTCTCAATAGTGTATAGCTATCAATTAAGGGAAAGAGCGAGTCAACCCCAACACAAGTATTATTAATTACTTACTGGGGCTGTCTCAATCACATCTGCAAATGTAACTGTTTGAGACCCAATAAACAATTTTTTTTTTTTTTTTAATAAGCCATGAAGTTTCGTAAACGACTGTCTGTTATATTTTTTAAAGTACCTTAAGAATGGCGGCGATTCAATGATTGGACGAAAATTGGGAGTGTTTCAAGGACGCGTAAGGTTTGGCACATTTCGTTACATGAGAGAGAAGAAAGATATATTATAACTCTCTCAGTTCTCACACTAAATCTCTCTTATTTTTTAAGAAGTTTCATTTCTATCATGTGTGTGGGGTCAACTTCTAATATAAGAGGGTGCAGCTGAATACCATTAGGTATTCTACTGAGCGCTTGCCTATTTACCTCCACAACCCAGTTTCTGGGTAACACGATGTGGGCTGGTCGATGGCTTGATGGTAATCCATCATAAAAATGACACCTATTGTGTTGACCCAACAATTGGGTTCTGGAGGTGAGATAGCAGTCACTCCATGTTAGATGGAAGCCAGCCGAAAATTTGCCATGAAGAGGCTGATGATAATTTATGGTTAGGAGGGTCCTTGACTTAAGGCAGTTATAGCGGTGTTCGGAACCCTAGCTAAAGCTTTTTTTTTTCGTTTTTGGCAACTGAGCTGATGTCGACTATTCTGCTAGCGTCATGTGGAGACGGGGTTTACTAGGAAAGCGGTTCAGTCGTATTATAACGGCCTTCACGAAAATCTGTCATTTTCACCGTATTTGACATTATAGGTATAAAACGCTCTGTATTTTGACAGTCGTTGTTGTGTAAGCGTTCATTGCTTTTTTAGGAAACCAAAACTTAAGAAATAAAGTAATCATTACTTTACCAACTGCTGTTAAGTTCCCAGCACCAGCACCAACAGAACATTAGCATAATAGAATTTGAATTTAGAATGCCAACACACACACATTGACATAATAGGGATGAGCCTGGGTGTGACATTTTATTTTACCTGAAAAACCGTAATCAATCAAACATCATAAAAAACCGTCTCCTAATAAAGTACTTAATGAGGTTTGTTATGCTATCGGTGCCAAATACGTAATAAATCAATTACTAATATGATCGATTGAATCTATTGTCAATAAATAATAACAATAATGATGATGTGATGTGTGACTGCATATTATCGGCATTCAAATTATTGCACCGCAACCGCAGCCAAATACTTAATTAACTATATACTACAATGTAGGTATACAGCTTAAATTAACATAACAAAAGTATCGTCAATCAATAAATAATGGACCACTATTAATGGAAATTAAAACACACAAAAACCTTACATCACAAATCACACCTGTGCATGAGGATAACCAAGAAAACTCCGTTAAAAATTCAGCAATGAAGATCCCATAAGCGACTGAAATCTCCAATCAGGCAAACCGGTAAGACTGTGACGAGATAAACTCAAATCCTCAGCCTTTTGAGGTCAAAGAGGTCTCAAGCTGAAGAAACCACAGTCAACGTTAGTTACATAAATGTAGATCGCGCTAATTGTTGCTTGTAATGCTGAAGAAACCGATAAAGATAAGTTGCTACTTATTGCCATAGCCATGAATTAACCGTAATTCGTTAAATTTTCTTTGTTATAATTTTTCGCCACAATTGGTTAATTTAATCATATTTTCTAGTAAAAAAGAACAATGAACATTTAAAAAATCAGACCACAATAAATTATAATTAGTTTAATCATTAACTTACCGTAAATCGCAAAGTCCGAAACGGATATCACAAATTGACACCTCACTACAACTCAAAAATTAACCGTAACAATAAAGAATTTCGCTTTTTTTCTAAAACAAAGGTCACAATCACACACGGAACCTCCACTCTCACACTGGCCGAATAAAAAAGAAATAAATTCCAAATACAAATGTGACAGCTCTGAAACGCGGCAGACACATTTTTTGACAGTTCGATTACTTTTTTTAATTATTACGAGGGCACTGATAGAAATTTGTCCGACGTCCGGGATTTTTCGTCCGTACACGACGTTCGCCCGGGAGATCTCGCCGGTTCCAGAGGCTGACTCTGGCTCGACCGGCGATCGAAGCTACGTATACTGCGCCTCCCCTCTTGCGTAACTGATATTGTTGTAAATTATAATAGCTTCTTTAGGCTTCCTCATATTGGCTTCCAAATATTATATTTTCTTATGATCTTTTTTTTTATGATTTGATGTAACGTAAATGTCTAATGCAGTCAATTAGAACTTACAAATTTCCGCATGTAAAAAAGAAACAAAACGTTAATTTTTATAAATTACGAATCGTCTCCGTTGCCTCAATATTTCTATTCAGTACAATAATTTAAAAAACATATCTGGAAGTCCCTATCATTTCGCAGAATTTTTATCAGCATACGAAGCTTCGAACGGCCCACATCTTTCGGGAAAACCCTCAACGCGCAGGCGGGAACTGGAAAATTAGAGCGAGATAAAAATACCGGCTTCGTACAAAAGAGGGAGACGATAATACTACCGAAGTGAGTGCAATAATCCTCTCAATTTGTTGTCTAGGCACGTTCGAAATTTAAAAAAGATATTTTTCATAGAACGCGTTTTTTATTTTTTGTTGAAGTGTTGATTCATAAAGATAATGTTAATAAACCTTCAACTGTCATGTTATGAGATACAATTTTTCTATTGTTACCAGCCTCTGGAGGCCACTCGACAGGTGAATATAAAAAATGGCAAGCTTTTTGTTAAAATTATCAGATTAAAATTTTATTTAATTAATGTTTTTTCGTAAGTCGCTTATCCTTCAAACATAGGAAGATTTTTCTTAAAAAATTTTGTGAAGACCACGTGTAAGTACCTAAAGAAAAAAGGTATATATTTTATTTTTGTCTTTCAATGGGGTGGTTTCTTGGAAGCTTCGCCGCAAGATAGCGCTGTATGTTTGTTACCTGTTGGAGGATTTTTGAAGTATTTGCGTGTTTTTTTCGTCAATTTGTGTTACAATGTGTTCTACCTAGCGTATCGACCTGTTGAAGGAGGAGTTGAAAAAAGAGGAGCATCACAACAAGAAAAGAAAGCCGAGCTTGTCGTAAGGTGCATTACATTTAACATTTTAGTGACTTTTAGCCGTATTCTGGGCAAATTATGGTCTTATAAGATAATTATAAAATAAACTTAACTCATTAATTTTTTGCTATAAAATGATAGGTACACTATAAACTAAATTTAAAGTTATTTGTTAAAAGGTAGGTACACTCCTACCAACTTATCTGTGAAATGGTGAAAATTGGAACTACGGCCGTCATATTATTTTATTATTTTTATATAGGTATCATTGTTTTTAATTTGTAAAAACTGTAATTATTCTTAAACGATTATGTCTAATGTGAAATTTCCTTCTTGAAAACTTACTCAATTTTGGGCACCTTATATTAATTAGCATTGTTTGAATCGACGGTGCCGTCCTCTTTCAGTTCACAGATAAGTTGGTAGGACTGTACAGACAACAGCACATCAGGTTATACCAAACTGTCAAATTTCTCCAAATGATATTAAACCTTAAAATGTTGACTGTTCAGTTCAAAATCAAATGAAAAAATTTAACAGTTTGTAGTAATCAATTTAACGAGCGTGCAAACAATATAGATTTCAATATCAAAAAACCTAAAAATACCACAGACCACACGCTTATAAACAACCACAAATGCTAACTTAATACCGACTCTATCTCTAAGCAATAAGGTCAAAATTTTAACAAAGTGTAAATGTACTAGCGTATACCAAGTAGTTTGAACTGAAAGTTTTCTCTTCCGGTCGGTTTTACCGGACTCTGTGGTTACGTAAGGTAAGTTTGTGTATACGTAGCTTTATATTTTTTTAGATGACCGGCTTTGTAGACAGCAACCTACTTTATGTTCAAAAAGCTAAATTCGACGTTAATTTTGGAAACGATAAGGATACCAAAATCTTTTACTGGAGGAGCTCGGGGCTAAGTAATAACAGCCGCACGGGTCGATCCATCAGGTTAAGCTACGCTTGCTGAGGTTGGTCCGTGGATGGGTGACCATCTTTACATACCGAGACTCCTTCGTGCTTCTGAAAGCACGTTTTTTTTTTTTTTTTTTTCCAACATAGGTACTTAAGTACATTAATTTTTAACTTAAACAATTTTACTCGCCAAATTTTTAAGTTTGATGGCGAGAAGCGGTTGTTATTACTTACATAATAATATATCATATACAGTCATGATCGACTTCAACAGTTCAGGCAACTAAATACAGGCTGACAAACGATTGTCCGGTCAATCGACCAAACGCAACACTCGCCACTCCAGCCGCCACGCCATGACACTGCTGCAGTCCTCAATCCAGCAACTTCATAATTCGTTGTATAACGTTGCTAAACTGAAGAGCATAACTACGCCTCAGCAAGACGACCGAAGCGACAGGCACTACGTTCAGTCGGCCAACCAGACACGCGGTTCTTCCCGTCCACTTCCACTCAATTACCCAAACCGATGGATCATACATACATACATAAACTCACGTCCCCCTCCCATGGGGGTAGGCAGAAACTAAAGAACAGTGATAACTAAATGGTGGCTATACTCTAAAAGGTGTGGATTTACTTCTCGATAAAGGTAGAATCCTCGTTATCGAGAAATAAACTCCTTAACTTTGATTTTAACATACCTTTACTTAATTTAGGGTTTTGTCTTATCATGTCTATTTTATTAAATACTTTTGGCACTAGATATTTTGAAGTTCTTTCCCCACAGTAATTTGTTATTTTCGGTTGTACTAGTCTTTTCTCTCTTACACTTCTTGTATTATATTTATTTTTAACAGGTATTTTATACTCATCACTGTAATAGTGTTCGAAACTTATCAAATATTCGACTTTCTTATCTATTGGTAGGATTTTACAAAATGGAAAATAATTTTTCATAGTCTCTGTTACATTTTGTCTTAACCTTTTCGCTGACTAGGAACTTAATTAGTCTTATCTGTAATGTTTTTATGTCTTGCAAGTAAGTTTTAAACGTTCGCCCACACACAAACTCAAACTCACACTTTTGAATTGTCAATGGGTCGGTCAGTCAGAAAGATGAAGCTAGTTGCCCATTCCAAAGCGTAGTAGATCCCTATGGAGAAGAACGGGCAAGAAACTCCACGGACACTCTTTTAAATCATAATATTTTTACAAAATATTGGTGACATGGTTCATGTTGAAAATATACATGTGAGAACAATGTAGAAAGACGTGCACGTTAAAAAGCGTCCGTAATAAAAAGATAAAAACTAAAACAACTAAATTAAATAATAGGTCTTTACCTATGAAATTGCCGTTTTGTATGAAAAAATTTAAACGATTTTTTTTCATGCATTTTTTATTTGTATTAATCGAAGTAATCACTCATGCAATCAATGCATCTTTGCCAACGCAGTGGCAGTTTATTGATGCCCTTCTTAAAGAAATCAGCTGGACGGGAGGCAACAAATTCTTCAAAGGCATTTTGTACTGGCTCTCGGGTATTGAATTTTTTTCCCGCCAAGAAGTTATCCAAATTCTGGAAAAAGTAGTAGTCTGTAGGCGCAAGGTCTGGTGAGTAGGGCGGATGACGGAGAGCTTCCAACCCCAGTTCTTGCAACTTGGAGACCGTCTGCTGTGCAGTATGAGGTCGCGCGTTGTCGTGCAGGAGCAGCGGAGACGAGCGATTGACCGATGCTGGTTGGAGATGTGCCAGCTTCTCCATCATTGTGTTCAGTTCTTCACAGTACACATCTGAAGTAATGCTCACCCCGTTTGGTAAGAAGCTGTGATGAATCACACCGGCGCTAGACCACCAAACAGTGACCATCACTTTTTTAGGGGTAAGTTTTCGTTTAGGGCATTGTTTAGGTGCTGAACCAGGATCCAACCAACTTGCTGAGCGCTTGCGGTTATCAAACAGAATTCATTTTTCATCGCACGTAACAATGCGGTTCAAAATTCCTTCATTTGTTTGTCTGTTGAGCAGTGCAAGGCACGTCTCGACGCGTACTTCGCGCTGGCGATCATTGAGTTCGTGGGCCACCCATTTGTCAAGCTTTTTTACCTTGCTAATTTGACGCAAATGAACCAATATTGTTTTGACGCTAACGTCGCAAGCTGCTGCTAATTCAGCCGTAGATTGTGTATCATCAGCTTCCACAATCGCCTTTAATTCGTCATTGTCGACCAAAGTCTTCGGACGACCGCGAGGTTCATTTTTCAGGTCGAAATTTCCAGAACGGAAGCGAGCAAACCAATAACAAGTGGTGCGTTGGTTTGTAGTGTTAGCTCCGTAAACGTCGTTGATGTTGCGTGCCGCTTGTGCCGCGTTGCTGCCACGACGGTACTCATATTCCATAATTAATCGAATTTTTAACGTATCCATGATGACGAAAAAGATTGAAATGCGATGAAAATGTAACACTAATCAATAAACAAATGACTACTTTTGGAAAAAAAAATCCATGTTTTTAAAATAAAGTTAATTTGAAATTAGAATTCTCAGTCAAACAAAAATTATTTTGATTTGAAATGGCCAGTACTGCAGAACGGCAATTTCATAGGCAAAGACCTAATATTAAAAATAAGCCATGGCAGCTAAGAGACGACCAGTCCCAACTGACGGCGCCCGTTCACGAACATGACGCATGGATCAACAAGTCCATAACTGATTAGTACTCACTAATCAGTTATGGACTTGTTGTGTAGCAAGTGCATCATATAATCAACAGCGTCTGTTTATTCACCACATTGTTCAACTGATAGAACTTCCCCAATACAGACCTCAACTTGTTACATGTGAACCTTACATGTGTTTTCCAATTAAAATTTGAATCAATGCTAAGGCCTGAATATTTAAATGTGATAACATACTCTAACCTCATACATGCGGAATTAACTTTATCATTATACAGGCACTCGTAGTATGTCCTATTTTTTATATTATATTTTATTAATTTTTTAATTGCATATTATTTGTTACATGCTGCACCGGTCGACGTCATCGCGTCAACGCCGCCCGGCTATCGCTGAAAACCAGCGCTGGGGCTCCGTTTCGCATGGGGTCGCGGCATTATGCTGAGCGGTAGCCGTTTTGCGTAGATGTGACGCATATTTTCCCCAAAACGTGTTTTATAAATTGTTATGTTATTTTATTTTGTTGTCCTTTGCGTCATGTTTACCACAAATAAACGTATTTTCTTTCTTCTTTCTTTCTTTCTATTACATCAAGATCCTCTCTGCGTACAGTTTTAGCTCGTAGATTGTGTGGCGAGTATATATGCATGCATTTTGTCTTGGACAGATTTAATATAATTCCGTTATCATGCGCCCATTTGGTGATACGTTTGAAGTCTTCTTGTACGTATTGTTGTACCTCCGATATATTCTTCGAAGCATAAGTCACACACAAGTCGTCTGCATACATAAACCCTCGACACCTGCTTACAACATTCGACACACTGTTCACATGCATTATATAACCTACTGGCCCAAACACTGATCCGGTCGGCACATCGAGATCTACACCTGCCTCCTCACCTGTCACACCAGCTATGATCGTGCGCATTATATAACCTACTGGCCCAAACACTGATCCGGTCGGCACACCGAGATACACACCTGCCTCCTCACCTGTCACACCAGCTATGATTGTGCGCATTATACATATAACCTACTGGCCCAAACACTGAGCTGGTCGGCACACCGAGATCCACACCTGCCTCCTCACCTGTCACACCAGCTATGATCGTGCGCATTATATAACCTACTGGCCCAAACACTGATCCGGTCGGCACACCGAGATCCACACCTGCCTCCTCACCTGTCACACCAGCTATGATCGTGCGCATTTTCCTGTTAGTCAGATAGTTTTTGAACCATTTATTCGTGGGACCACGTATTCCGCATTCATCCATCGCCTGCAGTAGTATGTCGTGATCCAATGTGTCGAATGCCTTTAACGTTAAGCCGTTGGTCCCGGCTGTCATTCGTGGATCTTTGACAGTCGTTATGGGTCGTCAAAAGCCCGAAAGTCTGACAAGCACTGTTACCTAGGGGTATCGTATTACCCAGTAACTGGGTTGTGGAGGTCAGATAGGTAGTTGCTCCATGTAAAACACTGGTATTCAGCTCCATCCGGTTAGACTGGAAGCCGACCCCAACATAGTTGGGAAAAGGCTAGGCATATGATGATGATGACCAAAATCTTTTACTGCAACGTAAACGTCTCAATGTCAAAGACTCCAACTGTACAGTAGGCCGCACCTCAGGGTTAGCAAAACGAGTATAACCTGGCCTCTTTAGCATAATCAGTCTAATAATATTTCCACTGTTTGGACACAGGCCTCCTCCTCTCTTCTAGAGGGAGTGGGCTGTAATTCACCACGCGGGCCCAGTACGGGTTGGTAGATGTCACGTTTTCGAATGCTTGGTTCTAGGACATGCCGGTTTCCTCACGATGTCTTCCTTCACCGTTTTGGGAACAGTGGTGATGAAATGAATTACACAAAGTAAAGCACCGGTCTGGGTTCGACCCCACGACCTACAACTCGTAAGTCGGGGCCGTCACTGCCGGGCCACCACTGCTCTTGTACTTATAGATATTGTTGATTGTTGTTGTTGTTGTTGTTGTTCTATCCAAATTTTTCATAGAAACTAATTAAATTGGGTATTTTTAAACCTCTTCGTCCCAAAATAGCACAGAGCTACTCCTGACATTCTTCCATGTTCTAGTATTTTTAATCTGGGCTCTTATTCTCTTGAAACTCGCTCAAGATCACCGACGTACGGCTTTCTGTACCATTGATGTCCCATTTTTATATCGAAAAACGGATCAATAGAGGTCGATGAATAAGTATAATTAAAATAAAATAAAAACGTTTATTTGGCACTAAAAGAAATACGTTAAAAATATGACAGACACTGAAAGTAACAATCTTGCAATTTAAATGTATTACAAAGAATCATGATCCTAACTCCCAAACTAGCAATATTTAACCATTTTTTTTCTATTTCTAACAATATTTTGATTTAAAAGAGTATCCGTGGAGTTTCCTGCCCGTTCTCCTCCATATGAACCCACTACGCCGGTGCCACTTTCAAACTTCCTCTTATGTACTCATTTCTTATTCTGTTCATCCGTATGGTGGATTTTTGGGATGGAGCATTTGCTATTTCTGACTATTCTAGTACTCAAACCTCAATTGGTCCGATAGAGTTTATTGATCCAGGATCGATTGGTATCCAAAAAAAAATGTTTGTGAAAACTGCCCATTCTGTAGCCAACTATTATTTTTATCAAAATCGGTGAGTGCCGATCCAAATTTCTGAAAAAGTTAAGTACAGTCTCCTATGACAGTTTTCCTGTAGCTACTGCGGTTAAGGTTACCTGCCCTTACTGCCCTATCTCAAAAATTCACCCTGTATAAAGCAGGTACAAAGCCTGCATATTTATTTTAGCCCCTCGCCCACGTCACTTCATAGATTTTGGAGACCAAAGTCGGATAGTGGGCGTACAATAGACCCACGGATATCTGAATAGACCTCAATTTCTAATTATAAACTACGCGGTTTTGAGTTGTGTTAGCTTGGACCAGTTTTCAAGGATTTTCAGTTTTAGTTGGCTATTCATTCTCTATCTCTGTTTGTCTTGTGGTTTAGAACCTTTCGCTTCAGCGTTACGTAGCCTTATCTGTGTTTATATATTAGTTTAGTTTTGTTAATTTTCGTTTTGTTTTAATTGTACGGCGGTGTCCAGCCGGCAAACAATTACCTAATCATTAAAAGTTAAGACTGTTTTAAGGAAACATTCTAATAACAACCGTCTATACTTAAATCAGCACGTTGCCCCTTGTCGCTACGACAGTATGTGCTAGCGACCGTTTTCGGGGGCCCATTAAGAGTGTGCAAGTCACCGCCTGCCATTTTATCTGTGTATTTTATATAAAACACTGGTCAGGCAGGGGCCATAGTCTTTCCGTAGTACTAGATAACCAGTTCACTTTAGAAACCCAAACCCATAATTCATATCTTGCAATAGTCGTACACCAACCTTGGGTGCACTTGCATAGTGCCAACAGGGATAATAGTCGGTTAGTGCCTCATTTCATTAAAAACGTCTAACGGAGCTCTGCGAGTTCGCTTCGGCCTCGTACGCCTTCAAAAGCTCCGGGACCCCAGGGTTCTAGGCAGGCTAATAGCGGCCTTTATCCTGCAGAAAGAAAATCGTATCCAAGTTAACAGTTTGAGCAACTAAATTCAGCTAAAAGCTCACACCAGTTATTTTCCTTTTTATTAATTTTAACAACGCATCCTCCTTTTATCTCCACAATCGCGTAAAGAGTAAAGAGGTTGTCATTCGCTCGCTAATTCGCAAAGTGAGTGATAAAGCGACGCGTCAGCTTATCTGAGTGATGAACGAAGAGATACCGCAAATGGTATTATGATGCGTTTGCATTTTACTGGATTTGTTTTTTTATTGCTTTTGAGGTATTTTTTAAAGGCGGAAAGTGGAAATTGAAGTATGAAGACTTTATTGATAAGCTATTAGATTGTCTTGCAGAGATGCAGATTTAATTTCTACACAGAGATCTCGTCTCCTTGCCAGTGTTTATTTGAGACATACTTATTATTTCAACTGTGTTTATAGGATGGTAGCTCACAGATGTTGGTCTGTTCGTGTTCCATGTTACGCTTGTCAATAAGCGAGCTCCTCTCAAGGACTCGTCTGCTCTAACAGCCATCGGGCCTTGACAGATAACGTGCCACTGGCACTTCAGCTTGTCAACAAACTAAGGTGAAGTGAGCTGTCAATAGTATCAATCCTAGCATCCAGGTGTAATGATAACTCACTTCAGAGAAGACTTTTTACAGAATCGACCAGCAGTTCTTTTCCGGTTAACTTATTTTCTGATCCGACTACTCGACATAGCTCTTACAAATATAATTATCTACCAACAGCCTAACAAAACACCTTTCTATCCTCAAATGACAAATCCACAGAAGCGACAGGTCAGTGCGTCATCGTCAGTGCGCGCACGTCGATGCCTACGTTCAATTTGCTGGACGACACGTTTCTGATACAATGTAAGTAATTGTTTCCGCACCTTATTGTGCGATGCACGTGTCCATTGGCCCTACTACCGGTACTTACTCATTTGTTTTTCTGAGTCCTCCTTATCTTTTTAAGTATGTATAGTCAATGTCAAAAATATCGGGACGAACAGACTGTTCAAAATGATCTAAACAACTTTGAAAATGAAATATTAACTCAGTGATTAAGGAATGTTTCAGAATGAAGACAGTACACGACAACTGACATTCTGACAAGAACTTTATCCAATTGAGACAAAGTTTAATTTTCTTAGTTGCTGAAATCATTTTGAATAGTCTGTTCGTCCCGATATTTTTAACGCTGTCTGTACAACATGGATTGTTTGTAAAATAAAATAATTAAACTGCAATTCTTAACATTTTTCAGGTCAGTCAGATAGGAAATGTCGACTCAATCTAGGTTTTTTTTTAAACATAACTTGTAAAGTGTTCCGACATTATATTTACGGAATGAATAATTTCATTTAATTTAATTTCCCCTTTCTACCTTAAGACAACGAGAATAATTATTCGTGTTGACACAATCTGTACAAAACAGCTAACGCCATGCTGAAAAGTCAGTCGGCTGGATTGGTAGCGGTTTGGGTAACTGCCAGATATGCACCACCCCATCAATCTGCCTAGCCCTTTCCCAACTATGTTGGGGTCGGCTTCCAGTCTAACCGGATGCAACTGAATACCAGTATTTTACATGGAGTGACTGCCTATCTGAACTCCACAACCCAGTAACTGGGTAATACGATACCCCTTGGTAAGACTGGTTGTCAGACTTTCGGGCTTCTGACGACCCGTGACGACTGTCAAAGATCCACGGATGACAGCCGGGACTAACGAATTAACGTGCTTTACGAGGCACGGAGGAGTCTCGGTATGTAAAGATGGTCACACATCCACGGACAACCCCGGCAAGCGTAGCTTAACTTGATGGATCGACCCATGCGGCTGTTATTAATTAGCCACGAGCTCCTCGTAAAGTCTAGTAACTAAAAATGGAAAAATAAATTTATTTTAAAAAAAAGAAAATTTTAGTTAAATATTTTCCTTATTTCTGACAGAAAACCCTTAGTAGTGGCAACAATAACGCCCACCAATCAGGATCCAGCTGCCGTCGCCGGCGACCGGCGGCCGTCAGATAAAGGTGTGGCCACACCGGACACGGCGACTTGTTACGAGTGTTACGCATCGCCACTTACTATTCATACGGCGGAATATTCCTTATAAACATTATTGTGGTGTGGGAATTATGGTTTATAGGTATTTAGGGCTGAGATAAGGAATGCGATGTACACGTGCCAGGTTTTAGAAAGAGGGTAACCAATTTAATACCCGGGTTTGTACCTAATATCAGCATTGGACTTCTGAAGGCCAATTCAATCTGCCTAGCCTTTTCCCATGTTGGGGTCGGCTTCCAGTCTAACCGGATGCAGCTGAATACCAGTATTTTACATGGATCAACTGCCTATCTGACCTCCACAGCCCAGTTACTGGGTAATACGATACCCCTTGGTAAGATTGGTTATCAGACTTTCGGGCTTCTGACGACCCGTAACGACTGTCAAAGATCCACGAATGACAGCCGGGACCAACGTCTTAACGTACTTTCCGAGGCACAAAGGGGTCTCGGTATGTAAAGATGGTCACCCATCCACGGACCTTTCCCGGCAACCGTAGCTTAACCTGATGGATCGACCCGTGCAGCTGTTATTACTTAGCCACGAGCTCCTCTGAAGACCAATTCTTGTAATTAAAAACGTTTAAAATCTGTCTCACTCCCATCTCAGTGACAATCAATGCCAAAAATGTTTTGTTTATTTGTCAACTTTTATTTACCATTACAAGATAACCCAATGATATAAATGCGCCTATCCTAACTTAATAGGCTAACTAATTATAACAATGCATAATCATAATAAAACTATAACGTTCCCACTGCTGGGACACAAGCCTCCCCTCTCTGGCCGGGAGTGAGCTGTATCTACTCTACCAAGTGCGCCCAGTGCGGGTTGGTAGATGTCATATATCTTAGAATTTTTGGTTCTAGGACATTCAAGTATCCTCACAAGTTCCTTGTGAATTCACTCAGAGAAGTCACTCAGGATAAGTGCGTCTCACTCGCTATGTGGTTGAACGTGCGGGGTGCACACGTTAGGGGCGCGCGGGCAATTCCCTTACAAGGATGGTGCTCGCGCGCGGTACCACTAGCAGAGGTGGCTGCCGTCGTAGCCACACGTACCTGTTCGGAACGCACAGACTCATCTGCCCTAAAATAAATGCATTTTACACCTGCCCTTTCAGTAATTTAATAATAATAATGAGGTAAGTACAAAATCCTTGTCAAAAATTACATGAAGATTAGAGGTATTTTTGACAGATGTAGACGAGTATTGCGCGTCTGATTTATCAAAACTCAGCCAAAAGATGTCCAATGATGGACATAGCCCACTCCCAAGTAGCCCCATGACGACTGACTGGTCCTCTGCGTACTTCATACTTACACTAACTTTTTGTGTAGAAATGGTGCAAGCAATGTCGTGCACTTCTACTGGCTATCTATCTTCATAATATATAAAAAGAAAAGTCTCGACTGACTGACTGACTCATCAACGCCCATGCCAAAACATTGGAACTAGAAAGCCGAAATTTTGCAAAAGGTTCCCTTTATAATGTAGATAGGATTTTCGTTCCCGTGGGGATATTTTCCGACATCCACGCGGGCGAAGCCGCGCGGGAAGTACTAGTTTATTTATATAAAGGCTTATCAACAAAATACATTACCCACAATCATTAACTCACAATCTTTGACATAATTATAGATCTCGCATGTATCTTAATTATAGGATAGCATTATGGCACTATTAATTTGCGTACTTGCACATTATGCAAACGAATAATGTTCACATATAATGAATATTAACATCCTCGCCTCGTCGGTCCAATTGTCGTAAGCGCTACTGCTGAGCATGAGATCCTGGATTCGATTCCCGGGTCGGGCAAAGTACGAATGGGTTTTCCTATAAGGAATTTGTCAGCAGCCCGAAGTCTGAATTTGTGCCTGGTTGATAGCAATACGCTCGCCCCCTATTACATGGGATTTAAATTTAGCTGGCGAAATGTGGGTGTACTATAGGTACACCTCTGGCCAACCCTTTGGGGATCACAAGCGTGATGTTATGTTACAAACCAATATATATTTTGCAAATAAATCCCGCTCGACTATGCGACTACCGATCGTAAACAGGATAGCGGGTCGTGAGAGTCACCCCAGCGCGAGCGCTGCGCATGACCTTGTCAAGGTGTGTGTGTGTGTACAAGTGTCTCAATTGGCTTGGATTTGTACCTACGTAATCTAATTTAGACGTTACGTCCACGTATGATAAATAATTATGTATTGTTGCATGTTAATTTACAAATAAAGTCTTATTTTGTGGATTATTACAAGACTAACGTAGTAAAACAGTAATTAGACCTACATAATTATTTGTTTATAAGGAGCTCGTGGCTAAGTAATAACAGCTGCACGGGTCGATCCATCAGGTTAGATTACGCTCGCCGGGGTCGGTCCGTGGATGGGAGCACGTTAAGCCGTTGGTCCCGGCTGTCATTCGTGGATCTTTGACAGTCGTTACGGGACGTCAGTAGCCCTAAAGTCTGACAACCAGTCTTACCTAGGGGTATCGTATTACCCAGTAATTGGGTTGTGGAGGTCAAATAGGCAGTCGCTCTATGTAAAATACTGGTATTCAGCTGCATCCGGTTAGACTGGAAGGCGACCCCAACATAGTTGGGAAAAGGCTAGGCAGATTGAATTATTTGTTTATAAACCATAGCTTCGTCCGCGTGAAATTTCTTGATTTAACATAAAATCTTAAGACACTCAGCAATATTGTAGCTTCCCATTGGTGAAAGAATTTTTGGGATCGGATCAGTAGTTCCGACGACAACCACCTACCTACATACTCGCCAATACCTCTTTTTGTTATTAGTATAGATTAGAATCATTGACTAGTCTATTTTTTTTTTTTGCGAAAGCAACTTTGTCGTTAACAAAATACTATCTTTCTCGAGTTCCGTCATCTTTTTGGGTTCCGTACCAAAATGGTAAAAAGGAATCCGTAATCCGCAGTCTGTCTGTTTGTCCCAGCTGAATACCTTAAGAACTACTAATGCGATTAACTTGAAATTTGGAACAGTTTTATATGACGTTCGTTTGCCCAACTATTTTGCAAATAAGAAAGATTTTTTTTTTATGCAACAGAAAGATGCAAAAAAAGACGATGTCTCTAAATAGCACACTTTTTCAGAAATTGGTACGGAAGCCTCGGTGCGCGAGTCTGACTCGCTCTTGACCGGTTTATTTTATCTTACAAAGCCTTTAATTTTACTCAATAACACTACCAAACACTGAAAACGAAGCCAGAACCACTAAATAGACATGGCAAATTAAGAAATACTCACAAAATAACTAAATAACATTGTGGGTGCTACGCCGTAGCTTCGTAGCACCGTAGCAGCGTAGACTGTTCTACGTAATTTACGTAGAGCAGTCTTCATTTACATAGTGCTACGAGTTCGCATAATAAATATTACTAAGTTAATACAAGTATTGCTCGAAAGCTCTTTCAGTTACTCATAGAATGAGTGGTTATGAATTTTAACAGAATCCTTCATCGTTTTACGTAAACACTCCGGACTTATACTTGTCTAGTTTGCATTTTTAACGAGTTCTCAGAAATCTCTGGGAGTGTACAAAAATGCATACTTTATTTTCCAATGCAGTATTTCTAGAATAAACAAATTAATTGCTCGTATTTCAATGAATCAATCTAATATTTCAAGAATATTTTTATTTTATTTTTGTAGAAACTACGCGCAACTTGAGTAGGTCTCGAAATCAATAACTATTTCAGAGGCCCATCGCATTTTATCACCTCTCTCGCTCACACGGGACCAAATTTTTAAGATTATTAAATGAAAAGATGCTTTTTTGAAAAATGTAATCAATTAGCGACCTAATAAATAATATTAATTTAATATGTACAGTCAACAAAAGAGATATCTAGGCAGGGTATACTATCATATTTGTATGTGAATTGCTTCATGTTCAATTTTATATATACTACTTTATTTTTGCCATACTCCCGTATTGTAACACACCAACACAAAATTGTATATTTTCACGAAATTGAACATGAAGCAATTCACATACAAATATGTTAGTATAAGCTGCCTAGAGATTTCTTATGTTAACTGTACCTAATTATTAAAAACACATTTCTATTGTGTTATCAATAAACTCAACTCAAAAATTATTATCTGTTTTTGAGATTGATAATATTGATAAATGCCACAATATAAATGTGTTTTTAATCATTACCTATTAAATTCATATTATTTACTACTCCGCTAATTGATTACATTTTTCAAAAAAGCAGCTTTTCATTTAACATTCTTAAAAATTTGGTCCCGTGTGAGCGGAGAGGTGACAAAACGCAACAGCCCTCTGAATACCGAATGTTTACCGCCAAAATCTACAAAATATAATAATATTTAAAAATATATATAAATAATAATAATAATATATATTTTAATATATATATTTTTTTTTATATATATTTTTTATAATATTATATTATTATTGTTACGACGGGTGGCCAGATATTATAAATAAATAAGACGACCAGACTATTTTATGTATCGTGTATTCAGCCATTGCATGACGAGCGATCGGAGTCGGTGACAAGACAACAGGATCCGGAAATACCACAGATAATATATATTTTATAAAGACTGATACACATACGTAACATCTCCCTTATTAAGAAAAGAAAATGGAATCATTACGTGGAACATGGTACGTAAGTATACTCTTTTTTTTTTTTTTTTTTTTTTTTACATTAACAAAATTCTTATATACTAGTAGACTAAGTGGAACGGAACATCTCTAAGAAGTGACAAGTTGACTTGACTGACATTTACATTGCGACAGTTCTGACAGTGACGTCTATCAAATTGACTTAACTAAGTTTTGACAGCTACTAACAAAACAAAATTAGGTTTGACAATGCTTGTACAACAAACAATACATTTAGTATATTAAATTAAAACTAAGTACAAATTAAGAACTTAATCTAGACCAATTTTCAAAATCTTCGGGGCTTTATTATTGCTCTACCGAATGAAGAATAAGTTGTGTGTTGAGTTTGTTTATTTGGTGTATGTGATGTGTTTGTTTTTGTTTCAGATTCTTGGACAGGATTACTTGTACAAGGAGATTGATAATTAGATGGAGATGACGACGGCAGTATATTGGAAGGCGACGGTGGATCAGTGTCAAGTGGAACTGATGGGGATTGAAGTGAACTTCTTCTACTAGGAGCGGACTCAGTTGGTGAATGTTTTGGCTGTAGGATATGTTGGCGATTACGGCGAAAAGTACCTTCCGGGGAGACAATAGTATATGATCTAGGCTGTGGACCTATGTCTGACACAGTACCAGGTGTCCAAATACTGTCTGGCTGTTTCTGGAAGTAAATTTTATCACCAATGTTTAGGGAAGACAACGGTTTAGTATGTTTATTATAATAAATCTGTGATTTGTTCACTTTTATTTGAGTTTTATTTGTTAGAGACCTGTAGTTAGGTATTTTAGGTTTCAGAGTTTGTTCTAAGACTGGAAGTTTAGTTCTGAGTGTCCTGGACATTAGTAATTGGGCAGGCGAATACATATTTTCTTTAGGTGTATTCCTATACTGTAATAATCCTAGATGAGGGTCTGTATTATCAGTAAGACATTTCTTTAATATGTTTTTAACCGTGGCTATGGTTCTTTCTACAAGACCATTAGACCGTGGATAATAGGGACTTGATGTAATATGTTGTATTTGCCAATCTAAAGCAAAATGATTAAACTCTTTTGAGTTAAATGGGGGACCATTGTCTGAAATTAGAATGTTGGGTATTCCATGTCTGGAAAATATAGACTTTAGGTGACTAATGACAATTTTACTAGTAGAACCACCTGCTAGCTTTACAAGCTCGACATATTGGGAAAAATAATCTACGACTATGACATACTTGTTTGAATTGAAATCAAATAGATCAACTCCGACTTTATTCCAAGGGATTGGTTTTACCTCA
The DNA here is from genome assembly GCA_946251885.1 of Cosmia pyralina. NCBI lineage: Eukaryota > Metazoa > Arthropoda > Insecta > Lepidoptera > Noctuidae > Cosmia > Cosmia pyralina. The sequence continues at coordinate 2,140,155 of OX276354.1, forward strand.
TGGGGCTGTAGTGACTCTTTGGAATTGCTGCGTCTGTTAGTGAGACAGTTATGACAATTATTAACATATTTTTCTATATCAGAGTACATATTGGGCCAGTATACTAGATTTCTTGCCAATCTTTGGCAACTATGAATACCTTGGTGACCTTCATGTATCTGTTTCAAAATGTCTTTTCTCATGGCTACTGGTATAATGACACTGTTGTTTTTGAAGACAATACCATTAATTATATGTATATCGGTTTTTAAAGGAAAATAAGGCCTAAGTATGTCTGGAAGCAATTTTTTATGTTCAGGCCAACCTGTTATGCAATATTTACTTAAGAGTGACAATTCATTGTCTTGGGAAGTCTGTTCTTGAATAGATTTAAGTTTATTTGGACTAACTGACAGTGATCTAATGACTAAATTGACATGTAAATCTAGATCAGAATCTAGATCATGTAATGACTGTTCTGGTAAAGCTGCTCTAGACAGAGTATCAGCTACATAAAGATATTTACCTGGTTTGTAAGTTACGTTCAGGTCATATGGTTGTAATCTTAGCATTATTCTTTGAAGACGGGGTGGAATGTTATAAATTGGTTTTTTATACAGCGATACTATTGGTTTGTGATCTGTTTCAACTAAAGTGTGGCGACCATAGACATATTGGTGAAACTTTGTACAACCAAATAGGATTGCTAACAGCTCTTTCTCAATCTGAGAGTATGACTGTTGACATGAGCTTAATGAAGCTGAAGCATATGCTATGGGGTGTTTATCATGGCAAATCACTGCACCCATGGCATCTTTAGACGAATCAACTGACAGTATAATTGGTTTATTTTGATCATAATATGTCAAGACAGGGGCTTTTGTTATACATTCCTTTAATTCATTAAATTCTACATTATGTCTCTCTTGCCAAGACCATTCATTATCTTTAGACAGAAGTGTTCTTAAATTAGAAGTTTTATCTGACAAATTCTCTATGTATGAGCCTAAGTATGTAACCATACCTAAAAACCTTTGTAATTCTGTGACATTTGTTGGTGGTGGCATACTGCAAATGGCTTTCACTTTGTTTTCATCAACTCTCACACCATCTTTAGAAAAGATGTGTCCTAGGTACTTGACTTCACTTTTACATATATTAGACTTGTCTTTATTAAATTTTATTCCTATTTCTCTAGCTCTATCTAAGACTTGTTTTAACCTAAAATCATGTTCTTGTTTAGTTTGACCGTAAATTAGGAAATCATCCATCATGATTTTGACTCCTGGAATATCACTGAATCTATTTGTCATGATGGAATGAAACAGTTCTGGGGCTGCATTTATCCCGAAGGGAAGTCTTAGGAATCTATATCTACCTTGAGGTGTGATGAATGTACATAGTTTTGAGGAAGCTTCATCTAACTTTAGCATATAAAAACCTTTGTTTGCATCTAGGGTAGTGAAATATTGTGAACCAGAGAGGCTGGATTTAATTTCATCAATAATTGGAAATTGATAATGAGGACGCATAATGGCTTTATTAAGTTTTCTTGGATCAATGCACAGGCGTAGTTTACCATTTTTCTTTGATGCAATTACAATTGAGCTTACCCATTCAGTAGGTTCCTCGACTTTGACTATAATTTGATTTTTTTTTAACATGGCTAATTCTTCTTTTAATTGTTCTAAGAGACTGAATGGAATTCTACGACAGGCATCTATAGACGGTACAGCATCAGGCTTCATTGACAAATGACATTCATAATCTTTAAGACAACCTATTCCTGAGAAGAGATCTTTATATTTGTCAAGCTGTGATACATTGAGTGACTCATGAAATTGGACATTATGGACTCTTTTAACTAATTTTAAATTCTCACAACTGTTGCGACCAATAATATTCCTACAGGGTATATCTATAATGTGGAAATTAACATTGTATAGTTTGTTGTTATGTGTGACAGACAGAATGCATTGACCTACAGTCGGTAATACTTCACCGCTAAAGGTTGATAGTTTGTGACTACTTTTCTTTAAACTACTCAATGGCAAATTAAGTTTTTTATAAGAGTTAAATGATAAAATGTTAGTGTCAGCACCTGTATCAAGTAAAAAGTCTACATTCTTACTATTTATGGACAAAGTTGTATGATAAGGGTTTTTTATGCTGACAGAAATCTCATTAGTGAAAAGACTATTTAGAAAATAAGTATCAGTACCCGTACTTTCTTCTTCTTCTTCTATGGATCTCACATGTTTGCTGCGGCAACACTTGGCAAAGTGATTGGGCTTGTGGCAGTTGTTACAGATGACTCCTATGGCTGGACATTTTGTTCGGTGAACTTGACCACATCTGGAACAATTCTTGGTTGACTGTTTGGATTGAGGTTCTTGACTGGACGATGCTTTACTTGATTGACGACTTTGACTTGTTTGAGACTGATGACTTTGACTTTCTTGACGGCTATGACTTCTTTGACGACTGTGACTTCTTTGACTGTGACTTTTTTGATTGCGACTCTCTTGACTACGATGTGTTTGGCGACTGTGATGCGATTGACGACTGGCAACGACACTTACTTCTTGGCTTGATAAAGCTTTAGCCTGTAACCTAGTATTTCTTAGTGTTTTAGCGAGACTGACGGCGGCATCAAATGTTGATGGTTTCTCGATCAGGATACGTTCTCTGATGTACGAGCAAGATGAATTTAAGTTCCATGAGAATATGTCCTTTACTATATCATCGGCAAGACCTTCAAAATTGCATTGGATACTTAGATTCTTGAGATCCGTGGCATATGTCTCAATTTCTTCATCTGGACCTTGTTTTCTGTTGAACAGCTTATGTCTTTCGACGGAAATATTGACACGTGGTGTGAAGTAGTCTTCAAATTTGGCGAGTAAATCCTTATAGGTGATCTTGTCAATTTGTATGTTAAACGAGTAAAATATCTGAAGAGCGTCTGGGCCTATGATTTGTAGTAAAATGGCTACCTTTCGTTTGTCTGGTTGTTCTTCTAAATTGTTGGCTATCATGTAAATCTCTAGACTTGTGTTGAAATTTCTCCAAGCCAATGGCATGTTCGAGTTGTTGATATCTAAGCTGAAATTACTCGGCGGCAGGGGATAACTTGTATTATTTGCGTTTTTATTTTCCGGCATTTTAGGGCTGGACCACGCGGCGACGTTTTACTCGAAATTTTTTTTTTTTTTTTTTGACTGTTTGCGGCACTTACTTTTGTGGTTTTTTGTGACTTCTTTTTCTTCTGTATCTTCTGACACCATGTTACGACGGGTGGCCAGATATTATAAATAAATAAGACGACCAGACTATTTTATGTATCGTGTATTCAGCCATTGCATGACGAGCGATCGGAGTCGGTGACAAGACAACAGGATCCGGAAATACCACAGATAATATATATTTTATAAAGACTGATACACATACGTAACAATTATAAATATTAAATATACCTCACATACAGCACACTGTTTCAGCTCGTAAATTCCAACAGCAACAAAATAGTCCTCATAAGAAACCAATGAATCTGCCTAGCCTTTTCCCAACTATGTTGGGGTCAGCTTCCAGTCTAACCGGATGCAGTCCTCATAAGAAACCGTTACAAATATATGTTCTTTATTCAAATTAAACAATATTTCATGTCTTCATTATAACAAACAAAGCGACCACTCGTCCGGCGGCTAGTTCAGTAATTAGTGTCAAGTGCTTCCGACTGCACTAATTACTTCGGACAGCCTCCGGTAATGAGACATAACGATAAATAAACCAAGCACTAAATTTATATTTCATAAACTTGGCATAATGTTTGTACGATTTTACACTCCGAAGGGATGGGCAGATTTCGAGAGTTATGTTTTAAAACCAATGCAATAAGGAGCCAATACGATCATTCCTTATTATCCCATTTATTGGCTATTTATTGCATTAGTTTCGCCACTAATCGGGCTAAAAATCGGAAACCAGGCTACTGTTGAAACTTTTCTAATGAGAACACTATTCGACCCTGGGATCGAACCCTGGACCGCATGCTCAGCCATCACGCTTATCACTACTAGACTGACAAGGACGTAATTTTTGGGAGAAACATATTTTAATCTTGTAAATTAAAGAACTATGATAAAGTACTTACGCACTCCCTAACCTTGTAACAAAAATCCAAACACGCGTTACCATAATTATACAGCGAGAATTTTTCAAGAGGGCGTGGAGGGCCGAACCGAAACTATGAGGAATAGCGAAAGTACTCAAAGGAGTCTCGGGCTTGATTTTGTTGAAAACTGTGCATTACATTTTTGAAAATTCAATATTTCGAGCCAGGAGTCGAACCCGTTGATTTTGAAAAACAAAAAACACACTGTATTCACCACTGAAGTGTCGCCAACCACCACCACCACCATTCGCTAGTGCACCATTCGCTAGTGTCGCTAATAAGGATCAAATTCTGGCAAGTAATGGCATACGGCAAACTAAAAGAAAGAGCCCATCTTTAACAAAATACTTTTTTTATTTTTCTTATGTTACCTATACCTATAAAACCTTAACTGATTAATTGTTCAAAATGATGACCATTGTTTCCAATACATAACTGGATTCGACGTCTCAAGGATTGTACTGCATTCAGCATTACAATATTCCTTATAGCTTCGAATTTGGCCATCCACGCCCACTTGAAAAATTCACCCTGTATGTAACTAATGCCTATCCACCTTTTTCATCCTACACTTACCCTTGAAACCTCGACTTATCCCCCATATTACCTCCAATAGTCTATTAGTCCCCAAATGTCTAGCACTTAGAACCTAAATACATTAGTGTGAGCATTATCATTACTGAAATGAGATGATTATCCCCCTTATCCCCCAAGAGACCGCAAGTGATTGGGGACATTAAAAATTGTCCAGCTTGCGGTCTAATATTCTTTAGTTTTTAACCGACTTCAAAAAGGAGGAGGTTATCAATTCGTCGGAACCTTTTTTTTTTTTTTTTTTTTTTTTTTTTTTTTTATTTTTTTTTTATGTATGTTCCCCGATTTCTCGAAGATGGCTGGACCGATTTGGATTGTTTTTGTTTTATTCGAGAGGGTATACATCACAGTTGGTCCCATATAAAATTTATTAACTTTGCTTTGGTAGTTTTTGAGTTAGCTTCAATGATACGTATTTTTTCCCCACTTTTATATGGATGATGTTCTGCGAGTACTTTGTTTTGCAGGTAGTGGTATTAGAATTTGTGTGGGGTAGGTTCCACAACTAAAAAGTGAAAAATAAAAACTTTTTTACAAAAAAAATACAACCGACTTCCAAAAACAACTACAAAGTGAAAAATAACTTTAATTTCGGAAGTCGGTGGCAAAAAACGAAAATACATTTAACTGGACACCGACTTCCAAAATTAAAGTTATTTTTCACTTTGTAGTTGTTTTTGGAAGTCGGTTGTATTTTTTTTGTAAAAAAGTTTTTTAGTTGTAATGATAATGAAGGGGCGTGGAGGAGCTCGTGGTTAAGTAATAACATCCATACGGGTCAATCCAGCAGGTTAAGCTGCTCTTGCCAAGGTTGGACAGTAGATGGATCTTTACACATCGAGAGTCCTCCATGTCTCGGAAAGCAACTTTAAGCATCGTCGTCACATATATATGATAGAATTAATGTATACAAAATATTGTAAAACATGTTTAAAAAAGTAACGGTGGCGTTTCTTGCTCATTCTTCTCCATACGAGACTACCTTTTGCAAGGGGCGACCCGGCTGTCATTCGTAGATATTTGACAGTCGTTACGGGTCGTCAGAAGCCTGAAGAAAGTATGACAACCGGTCTTATCAAAGTGGTATCGTTTTACCCAGTTTCTGGGCTGTAGCGATCAGATGTGCCGACCTCAACATACAGAAAAGGCTAGCATGACACTTTTGCTATATATAAGTAGTGTTTGTGTGTTTACAAGCGTACTCGTACATCTATGTATAGGTATCCTATTACTTTACTTTTTATTAGCCGGGAAAAGCACATTTATTGAAATAGAAAGAGCTCAAAGAGCCGTAATCAAAGTAATGCTTAGAAAGCCCTTTAGATTCCCGGCAGATCAGCTATACAGTGAATTTCCTGTTCTTCGAGTACGTCAACTGTATATAATTAGTCCCGCACTCCATTTACATAAGTCTATTAAAAACAGACCTGACTACCAAAGCCTGCTCTCAAAACGTATCTTACATGTCCCTCTTCCTAATGCAAACAGTCTTCTAGCCAGACGATGCCCCTCTTACTCACACACTCTTATCTACAATAAAATAAGCAAGCGCTGTGATACTAAAGGTCTGAACACCCACTCATTTAAAATAATGACAAAAAGCTGGCTTCTCTCCCTATCATACAACGACACTGAGAAAATAGTGAGTTAACACCAAAATCTACTAGCAAGTCATTCCCGTAATGATTTAGTTCCCCCACACATAAATCCGCACCTACCACAACACACACACACACACACACACACACCGTCACACACACACACCCACGACCTTACACACACACAAACACCCTCACACACACACCCACGACCTTACACACAAAGACACACACAGTATCTTTATTTAGAATTATTTTATTTTGCTCAATTTACTTTATTTGAACTTGTTATTTCACTACCTTTATTTAATTAAGTCTTGTTTTATGTCCATTTCCAAATATCCTGAAATTAAATTGCTAACGCAAAACGTCTCGAATTAAAATTTAAGATTAAACGGAACTCTGGCCCCCAAGATACAGGCGCTGGCTAGTTTGGGGACCGCTGTTCAAATAATGATGTTAATTATTCTAGTTACAGTAAGCACACAATACTATTATTTTTGAAATTTATTTTGTAACAATGGACCAATAAATTATTCACATTCTTATTATTCTTATTATACTATAGATTTGCGGGGCATTAATTACAATATTATTACCATTCCTTAATTTCACCCACACACCCACAGCAACACACCCTACTTTGCTGTTTAATTAATTATTTGTTATTCCTTGTCTTAATTTTAATTTGTTCCCTTCAAAATGGTTGAGCTAAATGGTGCTGATCCATGCGTCATGTTCGTGAACGGGCGCCGTCAGTTGGGACTGGTCGTCTCTTAGCTGCCATGGCTTATTTTTAATTTTAATATTTAATTTATTTGTTTTAGTTATTATCTTTTTATTACGGACGCTTTTTAACGTGCACGTCTTTCTACATTGTTCTCACATGTATATTTTCAACTTGAACGATGTAACCAATATTTTGTAAAAATATTATGATTTAAAAGAGTGTCCGTGGAGTTTCTTGCCCGTTCTTCTCCATAGGGATCTACTACGCTTTGGAATGGGCAACTTCATCTTTCTGACTGACCGACCCATTGACAATTCAAAAGTGCCTGTAATTGGTTTATTTGAAATAAATGCTTTGAGTTTGAGTTTGAGTTTAAATTGTTTTTTATCCCAATATTTTCATCTATAATTTGTATTACTGTGACTTGTCTGTGTAGTTTGGAGGCCTGGAGATCTGTAACAGGTATTCTTAGTGCAGGCTCCAGTCTCCACAACATCAATGTATTTTTGTAAACACAAATTATGTATTATATTAAGTTTTCATTATGTGGTGGGGAAATAAACGTTTTATTATATTTTTTTTTCATTTGTTTACTCTGAAACGTTGTTAATTTATTTAATTGTGCCTGTTATATAAAACATAATACACAGCGAAAGGAACTTCTTTTCACCAGGTGTGCCACGACATGTGTCGACTTTTTCTCAGGTTTTTATTATTCCGATATTGTTGAAACACAAGGTAAACAAACATTCTCTCCCATTCAATCGAGAATTAGTTGGCAAACGATCAAGATATTTTATCGTAAAGATGAAATTTTATTGGATTTTTATACCGTGACTTTAAGATTTACAAGACAACAAATGATATTATGTAATTTGTGCATAGTAAGACTGTTAACGCCATTACTTTCTTTATTTTATATTTCATGCCTAATTACTGGCAACTCTAATTAATTAGTATCTGTGTAACATAAAGTTCCTTCCGCTTTCCTTCTCCCTTCCACAACCCTTATAATGCCTAAGTGAGAGCGAGAAGGAAGATCCGCAATGGCGCGCATTCGCTGCCGCCAAGAAGATCCGCCAGTTCTCAATCAACATCGACGCCTGTTGGGTAAAATTAATCCCAAGTCGAAAAAGGACTCATATTTTCACCGCGAAGAACGAAGATTGCTATTGAACAGTGCAAGTGCGTGTATGTGTGTTGTGGAAAGTGCAGATTCTCGTCCGTACGTGATATCCTGGACGCGCCAGCCACGTGGCTAAGGAAACCCTTCTCGTCGTGTCGCCATAGCTCACCAGGCAGGTACCATCATCATTTTCCCACACCACCAAAACACCTACTTGTGTCACCGAACCGCCCCTCATACAGTCCACTAAGAAAATTTCGATTTTCACCCCAAGGCCGCCGCAACATTTTTTGGTCCTTCGAGCCGGATATCCGACATTTTTTGGTCCTTCGAGACGGATATCCGACATTTTTTGGTCCTACGATCACGGATATCCAACAGTTTTTGGTCCTACGATCACAGATATCCAACAGTTTTGGTCCCATGATCACGGATACCTATTTTTCTTTATCCTCTTGATAACGGATATCAATATTATATCCGTATATCATCATCCCGCAACTATATTTCATTTCAATCTTCGTTCCTTATACTCTTATACTAAACCGCTTTAATTTATTCATTTATTACAATACCTACTTGTCATTGCGTACATTCACAGGTATTTCGCATCCCGCTCAACTTAATATTTTAATATACGTAGGTAGAAGCAAAATCTACCGCTCGCTCGCTTCGCTATCGTTCGGTACTATATTCGTAGGTACCACCTACCAATCCCGCACCGCGCGCAACTCGTTGAAGTTTGCGATTTATTTTAGCTATTATAAAAACCTACAAAAATATCGAAAATGCCTAAGAAAGTGACCATTGATTCGGATGATCAGATAGAATCCGCGATTCAAATAGCACTGTCATGTCGTAATATGATTTTTGCCCGCATGCAAATCATTTACGATTTAATGGAAAAAATGAAGTCCGGTATGGAACCGATAGAGAAGTTCTTGTGTGCGTGTGTCAATGTTGATGCGTTGCGCACCGAGTTCCTCGAGGCATTTAATAAATATAACTCGCTTCTTCTAAGACAAGACCCGGAAAATAATATTGATGATCAGTCGTGGATTAGTTTTGAGGAATTATATTGCTGCGTTAAATATAATTATTCGAATTACTCAAAATCATCAGCCACATCGGCTCCTACTTCTAGTGGTAGTGGTATCAATAAGCAAACAGTTCGCTTGCCTCCCATTGAAATTGTGTCATTCGATGGCGATATTCGTAACTGGCCCCTGTTATATGCTAATTTTAAAAGCACGGTACACGAAAATAATACATTGACTGATTCGGAGAAATTATATTATTTGATGGGGAAATTGAAAGATAAGGCTCAAACCGCGTTCTCAGGAGTTTGCCCTAATGGCGATAACTACCAATTAATTTTTAATTCACTCATAAACAAGTACGAAGACAAACGTATGTTAGCTTCTAGTTACCTTAGTCGGATGTTTGAACATAAATCTTTTAATACCGCATCTATTCAAAATTTCGAATCCTTTTCGGATAATTTTGTTTCCGCCGCAAACGCATTAAAAAACCTTAAAATAAATGATTTATCAGATTTGATTTTTTTCCATGTCGCTATAAAAAAGGTTGATTCTGAAACCGCTCGACTTTTTGAAATGAACTCAAAAGACGAAATTCCTAAATTCGACAATTTAGTACAGTTCATTAAAAATCAATCTCGCATTTTACAAAATACTAAAGCTTTAAACAGCTTGAGTTTCACTCAGTCTAACAACAATCCTGTAAATAAAAAAACGTCTAAAACTCCGCAACCGCAATCTTACACTGTAATTGATAAATTCGCAAAATGTTTATGTGTGATAGCTTTGTTCATAAACATTTATTTAAATGTCCTGCCTTTTCTAAAATGACACCAAGTGATCGTTTCAAATCGGTGAAGCAAAACGATGCATGTACTAACTGTTTAAGTATTAAACATAAGGCCAGAGTCTGTCAGTCTGAATCTAGATGTAAATCTTGTAAAAATAAACATCATACGCTTTTACACTTTAATCGCGAATCGCACGCGACTGTATTATCGAACGGTGTTGATGATACCGCACGTACACAATCTGGTTCAAACTCCACGGCTTCGAGCGAGCAAGATGCTCACGCCGCCGCCGCGCCGCTCGCCGCCACCGCTCAGAGCGCCCCGCAATGTAATGCATCCATTGCTGCGTCGATCTTTTACGACTCGAACTCCCGCGTATCAAAGCCGCAATGTAATACGAATACTACTATTTTGTTGTCAACCGCTACTGTAATAGTTCGAGATTCATTTGGTAAGGAGCATTTTATTCGCTGTCTATTAGACAGTGGCTCACAAATTAATTTTACTACCGCAGAATGTTGCAAACGATTAGGTTTGACTAGACATTCATCTGATACGCCTTCCGTTAAGGGTATCGGTGGTACGGAAAAATCCGTTAAGGGTTCCGTACAATTCGCTTTCTTTTCCCGTTTTAATCCGAACGTTACTTTTAACGTTAATTCGCTAGTTGTCGATGCAATCACCGATAATCTACCTACCGCTCCCGTAGATACTTCCGCCTTGCCTTACTTAAAAGGTTTACCGCTCGCCGACGAATCGTTTGGCAAACCCGGTCGCATCGATGAGCTTCGCTTTTCCCGCATCTTATGCTGCCCCGCGTAGTTAGCAGCAACTCCTCCGCGCCGCCCGCCATGCAGACGGTACTCGGTTACGTCATCATGGGCACTGTGCCCGCGCTGCCTGTACGTCGTAATAAGCCTCCACAGTCTTGTTACTCACATATTTCGCAACCATCCGACAAAGACTCGTTAGAATCGGCGTTGAAAAAATTCTGGCAGGTCGATGAAGCGCCCGTCACTCTTTCGACGAGCAAATCGCTCGACGAACTTGAGTGCGAGTACTTTTATAATTCGACCACGGAACGCGATGGGGACACAGGTAGATACTCTGTAGCCCTACCGTTTCGCAGCGATGTGTTCTCATTGGGGAACTCACTCGATATCGCGAAAAAACGTTTTTTCTGCCTAGAAAAGAAATTAGAATCCGCACCCGAGTTACGTACTGCGTATGATGACGTCATTCGCGAATATATTGATAATGGATATTTATCTCCTGCTCCGCTCGATAGTTCAGACAGTAGTTGTCCTGACTATGTAATTCCGCATCACGCAGTTGTACGTTTAGATAAGACAACAACAAAACTACGCTCCGTGTTAGACGCTAGTGCTAAAACGAGTACTGGATTATCTCTCAACGATATTTTACACAGTGGCCCAAATTTACAGGGTGACTTGTTTACTATAATTCTGAATTTTCGATTGTTCGCATTCGCGCTCTCGGCTGATTGCCGACAAATGTTCTTACAGATTGAAGTAAGAGAAAGCGATCGTCGCTTTCAACGCATCTTATATCGTTTTAGTCCAAACGATCCTCTGGTTCTATATCAGTTTAACCGTGTCTGTTTTGGTCTCAAGTCAAGTCCCTACCATGCGATCCGCACAGTACAACAGTTGGTTCAAGACGATGGTCATCACTTCCCGCGCGCCAGCGCTATCATCGCGGATTCGCTGTATATGGATGACGTAGTCTACAGCGTAAGCTCCGAATCACGTGCAGTCCAGGTTTCGCACGAACTGATTAAACTCTTTAGAGGAGGTCAGTTCGAGTTGGTCAAGTGGACCAGTAACTCTCAAACTGTACTAAACAGTATTCCCGCGTCGCATAGGTTGACCGAACAACTAGAATTCGACAAGTCGGTAGAACAAAAGGTTCTCGGCTTGCGCTGGTGTAGGTCAAATGATTGTTTTGAATTTCTTATTTCCGCACCGCCAGACACGTGTACTAAACGTGCTATTCTGTCGGCCGTAGCTAGACTGTGGGACATCATGGGGCTTGTCGCGCCTGTAGTTCTCTATGCTAAACTACTTATCAAAGAATTGTGGTTACTGAAGCTCGATTGGGATGACACTCCCCCGCGTCACATCATAAATATTTGGCAAACTTTTCGCTCTGCCCTGCCGCTTTTAAATGATTTTAAAATCCCGCGCCATTTAGGTATTTTTGAAAATTGTATTCTTCGCCTCATTGGATTTTCCGACGCCAGCGAAAGCGCCTACGGCGCTGTCATCTATGCGCATGTCACTCGCAACGATGACGTAGTCGTTCAGCTGGTTTGTGCCAAGTCGAAGGTATCGCCGGTTAAACCATTGACTATTGCTCGACTGGAGCTCTGTGGTGCCGAACTCCTCGCTAAACTTCTTCGCCGTGTTCATGACACTTATAATCCGCGTTATAATGTTACCGCTATTTACGCATTCACCGATTCAAAGGTGACTCTTTGCTGGATAAATTCTTCTCCGCATCGTTGGCACACTTTTGTGGCCAATCGTGTCGTTCGCATCGTAGACAACGTCCCCGCGGAACATTTCTACCACGTAGCTGGTACTGAAAACCCAGCGGACTGTTTGTCACGTGGTTTAACACCTGACAAATTCATTGAGCACCCATTATGGTTGCACGGACCCGCTTGGGCTAAGCTCGACCCTTCCGAATGGCCCATACATAAGGTTACAGACTTGAATTCGGAACCCATTCCGGAAGAAAAGGTCCACGCGCATCCCATAGTCGCGGATTCAAGTTCGGAAAATTCGCTTCTACTCGCACTCGCAGAACGTACGTCGTCGTGGACTAAACTGCTGCGTATTGTTGTTTTCATATACCGCTTCATGAAAAAACTCCCGCGTCGGACTGACACCGTTACCGCTAGCGACCTCGAGTTCGCTGAAACCATTTTGTGGCGTCATGTTCAAAGAAAACACTTCATGGATGATTATTCCGAGTTAAAAAATAATAAAATTTGTTCACCCGCTCTTATTAAACTCAAGCCATTTGTAGATGGTGATGATTTAATCCGCGTTGGGGGTCGATTAACTCATTCGGCTGAGGCCTATAGTACTAAACACCCGGTAGTGTTACCCCGTCATGATCGCATAGTTGAAATCCTCGTAGACTATTATCATATAAAATATTTACATGCAGGTCCAGAACTCACTATGTCGTTATTGCGCCATAAGTATTGGATTTTGTCCGCTAGACGCATTATTCGTCATAGAATTCACAAGTGTAACGCATGTCACAGGTGGAGACCGCGACCTCATGGTCCGCCGATTATGGGCGATCTCCCTAAATCTAGAGTAAATGTTGCAACCAAAGCTTTTTCTCATACAGGGTGTGATTACGCTGGCCCTATACAGTATGTGCCCGTACGCACTCGAGGTGCGAAGAGTCGCAAGGGTTATTTATGTATCTTTACCTGTATGACTACTCGCGCTGTTCATATTGAATTAGCTACAGATCTTACGACTGCGTCGTTCATAGCCGCGTTGAAACGGTTTTTATCCCGCCGTGGACCGGTACAATGCTTGTATTCGGACAACGCGACCAATTTTCGAGGAGCTAATTCGTTTTTACGCGACTTGTATACTTTCATAAATAAAGAATACCGCCCGCGCTTTGAAGAGGAGCTCGCTGAGCATCGCATTAATTGGCATTTTATTCCGCCCGCGTCACCGCACTTTGGTGGATGTTGGGAGTCCATGGTGAAGGCCGTGAAGACTCACCTTTTCAAGACAATAGGTCAACAACTCCTATCTTATGAAGAATTAGTGACAATTCTCTCTCAAATAGAGTGCCTGTTGAACTCCAGACCTCTTACTGTTCTTAGCGCTGATCCGGAAGAGCCTAAAGCTCTTACCCCTTCGCATTTTTTACATACTGTACCGCTTAACTCATTACCCGCTGCGGAAGTAGGTTTACTGTCTGATCACCTGCTTCAAAGACACTCTCTTATGGATAAATTAGTCCAGTCGTACTGGAAAAGATGGCGAAGCGAGTATCTTCATAGTTTACAATCACGCTTAAAATGGAATAAACCTGATGGAGACATGATTAAGGAAGGCACTGTAGTAGTGATAGTTAATGATAATGCGCCTCCTCTATCCTGGCCTCTAGGTGTTATTGAGAAGTTGCATACGTCTATAGACGGTAGCACGCGAGTCGTTTCAGTACGCACTTCTAATGGGATTCTTGTGCGACCTGTGGTCCGCTTATGCCCCATTCCTACTCAGTAATATCTTATTCAGTCCATTCCCTCTTTAGTTAGATTTAAGTGTAATTTCACTGTATATATTATTATATTATTCTCTTTAAAGGTGACCCTTTAAGGCCGCGAGGAATGTTAACGCCATTACTTTCTTTATTTTATATTTCATGCCTAATTACTGGCAACTCTAATTAATTAGTATCTGTGTAACATAAAGTTCCTTCCGCTTTCCTTCTCCCTTCCACAACCCTTATAATGCCTAAGTGAGAGCGAGAAGGAAGATCCGCAATGGCGCGCATTCGCTGTTCTCAATCAACATCGACGCCTGTTGGGTAAAATTAATCCCAAGTCGAAAAAGGACTCATATTTTCACCGCGAAGAACGAAGATTGCTATTGAACAGTGCAAGTGCGTGTATGTGTGTTGTGGAAAGTGCAGATTCTCGTCCGTACGTGATATCCTGGACGCGCCAGCCACGTGGCTAAGGAAACCCTTCTCGTCGTGTCGCCATAGCTCACCAGGCAGGTACCATCATCATTTTCCCACACCACCAAAACACCTACTTGTGTCACCGAACCGCCCCTCATACAGTCCACTAAGAAAATTTCGATTTTCACCCCAAGGCTTTAGGCCGCCGCAACAAAGACGTCGCCAAACAAGAGAGTAACGCTGCTTGTCCACCGGAACGGAGTGAGGCTGCGGGGCGGAGAAACGGAGAAATAATGTTAACCAATATTTGTCCGTTTCTCCGCTCCGGTGGACAGGCAGCCTTTGTGGAGAGGTCACTTAAAAAACTTAACTATTAACAACTTAGCTCATAAGTATCGAATTATGTCAAGTCGGGTCAGCAATATCCAGATTCCACTTACTAATAATCGGCGACCCATAGGCATTATACTTACAGAGCGATGTACGAGGGTCATTCAATAAATACTTAGCCTACAAAAAGTAAACGAAAATTTTGGAAAAGTGGCAATTTATTTTTCAACATAGTCTCCTTTTAGTTCGATACACAGCCCAGCGATGCTCCAACTTTTTTAACCCGTCCGAAAAATAGTTTTTGTCAAACTCTGCAAAATAGGCCTCCGTGGCGGCGATGACCTCCTCATTCGATCCATATCTATTCCCGGCGAGTGATTTTTTCAGATTAGGAAACAGAAAGAAGTCACAAGGGGCCAAATCTGGAGAATACGGTGGATGGGGCAGCAATTCGTAACGTAATTCGACCAATTTGGCAACGGCAGACGTGTGAACCGGTGCGTTGTCGTGGTGAAACAGCACTTTTTTCTTCGCCAGATGGGGTCGTTTTTTCTTTAATTCGGCGTCGAATCGGCATAGTAAAGCCCTGTAATTGTTTTACCCTTCTCGAGGTAATCGATGTAGATCACACCTTGTGAATCCCAGAAAACGGTGGTCATAACTTTTCCGGCCGATTTTACAGTTTTCGCCTTCTTTGGAGCACGTTCCCCGGTCTGGATCCATTGTTTTGATTGCTCCTTGGTCTCTGGTGTGTACCAATGGATCCAGGTTTCATCGACGGTCACAAAACGACGCAAAAACTCCGCTGGATTCCGCTTAAACAGCGCCAAACACGTCTCCGATGTGGTCCCACGGTTGCGCTTGTTTTCTGGTGTGAGTAAACGCGGCACCCATCGCGCCGACAGCTTTCTCATGCCGAGTTCCTCGTGAAGAATATGATGCACTGTTCCTTCTGAAATGCCTACAGTCTCAGCTAGCTCCCGAATCTTCAATCGGCGATCTGCCAATACGAGATCATGGATTTTTTTTAATGTTTTCCTCCGTAGCATCTGTTTTCGGTGCACCTGGACGTGGTTCATCAAAAACCGACGTACGGCCACGTGCAATCTCGTTGAACCAATTCTTGACGGTGGCCATCGATGGAGAAGAGTCACCGTACACAGCATCCAAGCGCTCTTTGATTTCGATGCGCGTTTTCCCTTCCAAAAATAGGAATCGAATCACCGAACGATATTGCTCTTTTTCCATTTTTGTAAAACCGATCGACACGTTCGCTTCCATAAGTTGTCAAATTAAAACAAATGAAGGGATTGGAATGAAAATTTGAAAATAGAATTAAAAAAGAATGTGCTACACTGTGGTAAAACTCTTTTGAAACTACAGCGCCCTCTCTCGTAAGTTTGTTCTTAAGATAAATCATCCCAACTACGGAACCGTTCATTGTGCGTGGTCCGACACGCACTTGGCCGGTTTTTTTTTTTAACAAGTCTTGTGCGTTCATATTCGACTACCTACTATTGACCTTCATAGTATAGGTGGTCTGATCACACTAACAGAACACAACAAAAACAACTTGATTGAACCATTTCCATCAATTGAATAACAAGGCACACATGAACTGTTTAGTGGCGCTGCCAACCTGCCAGCAATAAATATGTTCAAATGGAATTGCCCATTTGTGTCTCATTGACATCGCAATACGAGGTATGCATGTGTTGTCCTTACTAATGTCACAGAATACATAATAGTACCAATACAGAAGATTCACTCCGCGAAATGTATTCAGCAGAATCCTGTTAGATTGGACCGACCCCAACATAGTAGGAAAAAGGCGAGGCAGATTATGGCTCGCAGTTTTCGATCTCCTGTGTGTTACAATAAAATAGGGCTCATTATTGCATACTTGTTTATGAATCTTTATTAGATAATGTCTATTAGAGTAGTCACCAAAAACGTAGTAGGTTAAATTCTTCGATCGCCTCGATGCCTAACACGCCGAAACCCCACCTGCATCCTTTAAGGCAGGCGGGAATTTGGGGTCACGGGCGCTCAGAGTGGGGACTCTGTCCGTGCACTGGGTGACCTCAGGGAAGACGGCGCACATTGGTCACGTGCTGCGGCGTTGCACAGAGTTGGTTCCGGATCGGTCTTTTGGTCATTTGAGAGGTAACGGTGCCCCTTCTATGTGCAGATGGTGACCACCGGGGTTATTTTAGTAAGGTAAAGATCCCACACTCCCCGGTCTTTTCCCCAAAGCCCGGGCGCCTTTTGAAGGTTTCCCCCCGGAAAAAAAAAGGTTGACAAAAAATGACGTGCACGTCATCATTATCGTCCCCGACTTCACCCACAGCTGGGCACAGGCCTCTAAGTTCTTGTGCCAATCCCCACGCTTCTGTGCCAGCCTCAGGTTTTGCCCGTACGTCAGTAATAACAAAACCTATATAAGCTGACCTCTTATTCTATCAAAACTCCGTACTACGCTAGGCCAGCTCCAGGTCTGTGTTACCATTGACATGCGGCCTACGTGTTGTGCTGTTTATGTGTACTCACACTTTTTGTAGGTCCTACAACCGGTAGTTTTTTTTGGAACGATGTTTTTTAACGCTACTTGCGGTAAGAGTTGACTGGTTGAAAGCCTCTCCCTCACAAATGCGTTTTTTCGGTCGATAATATCGGATTTGATAATGCGGTATCTGTTTTCAGTACATTTTATTTTGCTGCTATAATAATGACTTAATAAAAGTAGGACGCGTTCCTCCGTCCTGCCATATTCTGACAATGAGTTCTTAGAATATTTTGTATTAGGACGCATACGATCTTAAATGCTCGTACACCTGCGATAATAACAATCAATAATTTGCTTTACACGCACATGTTATACACATCGGACGATAAAAACCGGCCAAGTGTGAGTCGAACTCGCACACGAAGTGTTCCGTACCATGTTGAACAATCGCAAAGATAACTTTGTATTTCATAATGATACTGTGAGTGTGAATTACAAGGTTATTTTTTGCAGTTGCAGATAATCGCCCATATTTAAACAAAAAACCTTATTAATCGGCGTTTTAGTATTTGTTGATTAAATACAGTATATGATATGTATATGATACACAAAAGTTTCAAATTCCTAACTTTTTCGATTGTTGCAATAGAGCTCGTACAAAAATGCTCTAAAGTTGACAACTTTTACGGCCCCTTAATTCTTCATTTTTGAAGATAAAAAAAAAATATTATATTTTTACTCTACTCGATGAGTTCTAAACAATGACACCCCACATGCTAGGCAAAGATTTATTGGTGATGGACCGACGCACCGGCAGCGGAGGCTTAGTAATAGGGTTCCGTTTGGGATCCTTCGAGTACGAAACCCTAATAACGCAGCTGTGTTTGTGTGGCAACAATCGAGACGCATTATCGCAATAACGCATCCGATATTATCGACCGATATAACGTACCTGTGGGGGAGAGGCTGAAATCGTCACGTAACGAAAAAGCGTTATGCCCGAAAAAATCAGTTTCAAGTGTCAAAAGTTTTTATTTTTGTTTTTAATACCATCTAGCCATCAGCCATCTATTAGGTATATGGATTTTTGCTTCTATAAAGTTATACTAGATGGCTCTGTAATATGTTACGTAATATCCACTCACGCGATTCACCCCCCCCCCCCCCCCCCCCCGCGAATTTTGCTCGATTGTACTGAACATTTTTTGTCGGAACGTGACGGGGTGCCTAGCCCCACGCTAGCGCGCTAGCTATACACGGCTTGTATACAAAATATTTATATGAAGTTATAGTAAACTAATGACTGTTTCTTAAAGTGGATAGAATAGGCTAGATTACGAATTTTGTTTGTGCGTTGATACATCTCTATCGTTTCATTAAGCTCCTAAAAAGAATCGCCCACCGATTGTATGCCGTCTGCTCTAAGCCGACGTTCGCACGGACGTAAAAATATCGCGGTGGGATTTTATCGCGCACTGGATTTTCAACTCTCGGTGTTGAGCCGAGCTTCGAGAATCCAACAGAGTGCATCCCAGCGCGTCGAAAAAACACACTGTTGGATTTTCAACTCTCGGCGCTAAGCAGTGTTGAAAATCCAGTGTGCGAAAAAAATTGCCGCGATATTTTTACGTCCGTGCGAACGTCGGCTTAGTGATTTGTATTTTTTTTTTCATTGGTTTTAATCACTAATGTAAAGTGTAAACCAAGCGAACCCACAGTTAAAGGTTGTTCTACAAACGCAGTTTTAACTGCATTTGAACTGGGTCAGAGCGCGGGGACTCATTATGCGCCGGATTGCAGCCGATTGCCTTCATTATAGCGAGATAAAGGTTAATTATAGAGCAGCGAGGGGTGAAGTGGAAATTAGAGGTGTGATTTTAATTTGATAGAATAAATGGAGAATGATAGAGTATTCTATGTTTGTAGATTTAAACAACTTCGTCATTGTATGAGATATTAATCATGTGGGTAGCTATTTAAAGGCATCACAAGTAAGTTCAAAAACGCCTGTGAAGTAATCTCTCGACCCACAAGGGATCCACTCAGACTTATATTTGAAGATAATCCTAAGTCAGCCAAGTATGCTAAAAGCTGCCTTGTGATATGTGTACGTATATATAATAAAATCCCAAAAGAACTAAAATTATTAAATAATGTTAACTTATTTAATAATAAACTGTTTATATGGCTGAATGGACATAACTTTATGACATTAAAGATTTCTTTAACTTGAAAATATAAAATGTATATGTAGGTTTTAACGAAAATGTTTGTGATGAATGATTTGAATGACCATTATTATCAATTAACTGTGACATTCTATAATTCTGAATCTAACATGTTTTATTAATTATTTTGCATGCAACTGATACAATTGACTGTATAGCTAAACATGAGGACATTATATCTAAACCACTGTAACAACTTTATACCATGTTTAAGGCAAATAAAGACTTATCTTATCTTATCTTATCTTAACTATTTTCTTAATGCCCCTCGGCAAACCTCGTGTTTCGTCAGTCGTCGGATTTCTATCAGTTGCCCGTTGCACTTGGTGCAGACCGGACGATCTCATTCGAATTGGAAGTATATAGAATTGTTAATACTCATTTAGCGTGATGATAAGGATCCTATATAACCTTCCTCAAGAACTGGGCTATTCAATGCAGTAATATTTTTTTAAATCCGATTGGAGGTGTTGATCCACTCCTCCGCTTGAAATGGAAGGATTTAATGTACCTTTCTTTTTAAATCTACTTTAAACACAATAGTATTTTAAAATACGTGGAATAATTGTTCATTAAAGGTTTCCTGGTATCCTGCGCTACCAACAAACTGCGATCATCATCCTGCACCCATTGGCGGCACGGCACGGCAGGGATCCTTCGGCACTACATGTAAGCGCAGACTGACGGCAACGATGCCGCGACGTCCGTCGACGTTAGACACGCCGAAGCGTACCAACGCGACATCGCACTCGAGCTTTGTTTTCGCAACAGTCGTAATTCATTCAGTCGAAGCATCCCGAGGGATGCCGAGGCATTCCGAGAGACGCCGAGGCTTTTCGAACGTTGCCGACACGGCAAGCCTAAGCATACCGCAGCTTTGTTTTTGTAAATACGATGATTGTCGATGAAAAAATTTGATTATCATACTGCTAAGTTCGTGGCATAAAAACCCCTTGCCGTGCCTTGCAGTGGGCGCAGACCCTTATCTAGCATGGTAACACAAACTGTCTATTAGTACGGGTCGTTGACAATATTATTTTCTAACCTATGATATCGAACTCATCGGTAATTCCAACTGTGTTTCCAATTCACCTAGATTCAATTTAGGTCGCCACCGATACCGACTGGAAGTTCTCAGTCAGGAACTGAACATTGTTTTCACAGTGTGTATTGATTAAATAATAAATGAGATGACGACTAATAGAGAAATATGGAAGAAAATGCGCCGACCCCAAATAAATTGGGATAAGGGCAGGAGAATGATGATGAATGATAAAATAAGAAATAAAATAATTAATCAAACAAGTTCTTTTTAATTATTTTTATATTAAGTACAATAAATAAAAGCACATACTGACATTTATTTGCCTGTAAAGAACAATAAATTATTGCATCAACAGAACTGTGTTTTATACAAAGTTTGTTTACACCGTGTTTGCCCCATTTTGTCAATTCATTGCGCGCATTTAAATTGCTCTCTGTTACATCTTTTTCCTGGAACTTTGTCTTCATGATTGCATTCTAATTTGCAGAATGTGCTTCAAGCACAATAGTTTAATACAATATAACCCAAACACTATTTAATTTTAAGTACTAATTTAATTCATAATCAATTCCTTCCATGCATTATTTGGTCTTTCCTCCACTCAAATATTTAGAAGACTAACTTCGAGTCAAGTGCGACTCCATACAGTTACCTACCCAGCTACTATCATCATACAAATTATTAATTTTACGAATCGATTCTTTCTCCTCTTCAATATTCTAGTCATTTCTAGAACTCTCAAAGAAACTTCAGCTTTATAATATCAACGAGAAAATAAAATCGTAATCAGCTCTTTTGTCTATCCTTGGTTTATTCCATCTTTTGGTCATCCTCCTCATTTACCACAAGTCAATCAATAGTAACCCTGCTGAGTCTGTACGAGTCCCCAACCACCTCTTGAGTGCTGTACCTCTGGAAGAAATGTCCCTTCGTCTCCAGCCCTGTTTCTCCCGTCATTCCAGTAATAGCTGTCACCACATCATTTGTCTTCTTCCCACTTTTGTGACCTAGGGTTATGTTATACCTATTTATTTCCAGACCTAGGTTTCTAGAACTGAAGCTACGGCCTAGGGATTTAGATCTTTTGACTGAGAACTTGTCTTTAGGCATTTTGATGTCGTATATAGGATTGATAATGCCGGTATAAGGGGGGGATGATAAGGGGTTCATTTGTGTGATGGTAGGTTCTAATTGGAGACGGCTTGGAGGGAGGTAGTCCGAGTAACGATTGGATACCTGGAAGAGAAATGAGAGTTATAGATTGAAGAAGATGATATGGCTAAAAACGGGATGACTACCGAGATGACGACTTATAGAGAAGTATGGAAGAAAAAGACTGTTATACATAATATAATGTCCTACTCTACTGCGCGTACGACACGCGAGGGTGTGTGTCGGCGCGCGTGCGACATAGCAACAACGTACGTAAACAACAACATTACAAAGTGAAAAATAACTTTAATTTCGGAAGTCGGTGTCTGGTTACATGTATTTACGTTTTTTTGCCACCGGCTCCCGAAATTAAAGTTATTTTTTCCTTTGTAGTATTGTTTTTGGAAGTCAGTTGTATTTTTTTGTAAAAAAGTTTTTATTTTTCACTTTTTGTTAAGGTAACTACCCCACACAAAATCTAATACCCACTACTTGCAAAACAAACTAGAACATCATCCACATAAAAAGTGGGGAAAAAATACGTATCATTGAAGCGAACTCAAAAACTACCCAAGCAAAGTTAATCAATTTTATAAGGGACCAACTTTGAGGTATACCCTCTCGAACAAAGTATTTTTTTTTTCAAATCGGACAACTGAAAAAAGTTATGCGTGGTCATACATAAAAAAATATATAAATATATATACGAGTCGAATTAAATAGTATGACACTGACACGTGGTTTGATTACGCGTGCGCTATCCCCGCGCCCGATAAATACTTAACAAAGACATGTTGCCCTGACCCCAAATAAATTGGGATAAGGTAAGGAATTCTCCTAACCATGACCTTCTGACATCATTCGATGACGTACCTGTCTCCCAATACTGGAGGTCCTTGGTAGCGGCGGCGGCGGTGGAGGCCCCTCGTCTCCTGACACATAGTCTGGATGACGAGGTCTATACTTCTGAGGAGACTCCGTCATCGCACCGTCCGCTTCAGGTAGGCGCCAGGAACTGGGAAGTTTTATAAACATCATTCATTCAAATTACTATGAGAATCAGCTCATTGTGAACGCCAAAGGTTACCCCCAAAATCACCCACACTTAACACTTTCTAGTGTTTTAAAACCGACGTGGTTTTCTTAGCTTCAAAGAAAAAGAGAGGAACATATTTTATTTGGAGCACGCACAGGAAATACTGTAAAGAAGAAGCATAAAAAACTAAAAAAATAAACATAAAAAAAAAAACATAAGTGTCGAATTGAGAACCTCCTTTTTTTTCGTCGTTTATTGAAAATAAAACAATATTAATACACAATTAACAATATAACAAGGCGTAGATATAGGCATTTTACACTTTAACTAAAATTGAGAAAATAAATCAACTAATAGTTTAACTTTCAGCAAACATTTATAAATAACAAGACCTTTTAGAAAGTGAATTTAACAGATAACAGATCAAATCAGATTAAATGATAAATAAATAGATAATAATGATCTATAAAAGAATTTTTATGCGAGTGTTCCGTCGCACGATCCACAAGGGAAAAAAAGCCCGGACGCGCCGAGCGCGCCCCCGCCCCCGCCTCCTCGGTTTGTTCCCAACGAGTAACACCCTCAAATGTCACACTGTTACTCGATGGGATTTTTTTCTGAAAAAATTCCCAACCGGTCACACTACCAGTCACACTGTTACTCGATGGGAATTTCTTCAGAAAAAAATCCCAACCAGTCACACTGTTACTCGATGGGAACACACTGTTACAGAACTTAATGAAAATAAGAATTAAATCGGTTTTTTAAATTTTTATTAAAATCAACAAAATAACAACATTATATAGGTTAGGTTAGGTTAAAACTGTGACCTTCTACGCACGAGCCGAGCGAGCGAAGCGAGCGGTGCCGCGGCAGCGGCCGGCGAGTGCCAGAAACGACTAGATTATAAACCGATTTAATTCTTCTTTTCATTAACTACTGTAATATTGTGACTGGTTGGGAAATTACTAATAAGAAGTTCCCATCGAGTAACAGTGTGACTGGTTGGGAATTTTTTCTTAAAAACATTCCCATCGAGTAACAGTGTGACATTTGAGGGTGTTACTCGTTGGGAACAAATGGCCTCCTCCCCACCTCGAGCAGCGCTGGTGGTCCGATGTTGACGTCACGGCTTGCTTGGCGGCGTTTTTAGTTCCGGTCGCCAATAGCAGGTGGCGCTCGCTCCAGGAAGTTGCCAACACGTTTAAAAACCAAAAAAATATTGGAACTAAAAATGGCTACCATCTCCACCATAAAGCTGCGATATTAAAAAAATATATTCCGTAGTATTACCTACACCTACGCTATGGTCCCGGTGGGTATCGATCTCCTGCGTCTATTTGCGTTTCTTCTAGGTATAACATGGGTTGCTGTTCTTACAATAGGAAATAGTGAGAGGTGAGCATTTTGAGGCAAAATAAATATAGTTATTTATTTTATTATGTATGTACAGTCAGCAACAAAAGTCGATTAACACTTGCAGAGTTTTAATCTTAATTACTAAGCGAAATATTTAATTCAAATCGGAACAGAAGTACTTAAAATTTTAAGAACATTATAACAGTTAAACAAAAAAAAAAGCAGTTTATCGAATCATTTTGTGTGAATTTAGATGATGTCAAAAAGTAGCAGTGTTTACCGACTTAAAAATAAAAATAGATAGAGATACGACATAATTATAACATCTTGACACTTCAGTTCTCCTGGGGTCAAGTAAACACTATCGTAATTGTAGTTCCCGAATTTGATGAACTTTTACTATGCGACCAAACCAGAATTCGCGACAAAAAAATCATTTGTTCCCTACATTTATGTTCACATTACTCGTCAAAATATAGGGAACAACTGATTTTTTATCATAGTAAAAGTTGTTCATAATGATGAGTACAATGACCCCTTAGAATACTCTTTATTATGCACACCATTTAAAATACAGGTATGAATGTTGAAATTTTACATAGGGTGACACAATGGGCGGTCTTATCGCTAAAAGCGATCTTTTACAGACAACCTTTGGATGGAGTATGAAGACAAGGAGAGACAATTCCGCAGATAGTCCGTGGTGTACCATATACATATATATATATATATATATAAATATATATACCTATACTTATACAATAATAAACATGAAACAAGAGCAAGGAACTATACATGTAATATAATGATGTTTAAAGAGAGAGGAAGTGTTTTTTTATCAGAATTTTAAAAGTGGACAAAGTTTGAGCACGCCTTATTGAGACGGCAAGGCATTCCATAATCGTACTGCTTGAACTGTAAAAGACTTGTCATAAAAGCTGGTGGAATGCATCGGCATCTCAAGTCTCAAGTTTTCCGATGACCTCAGATATCTATTATGTGTGTCATGAAGGAACTTGAAACGCTCTTTAAGATAAGAGGGGGTTATAGGATTGACCATAATACTGTAAAGCTGAAACAAGATATGTGAATAAAGAGAAAGAAGAAGAAGAGGAAGAAGAGGTGGTTCATCAATTACGGGACACCTGTATACAACATCCCGACATCAACCGTCGGGCAGTTGCCCACCAGACACGACACCCGTCTGGTCGGAGGATTCTCCCTTTTCTTTGGAGGATGGGAGATGAGAACTTTATACCCTGTTCCTCATGCCTCCATACTTCTGATGCTAGGGATTGACACTATTGACGGGTCACTTCAAGCTCCATTCACCAAGAGTATATTCTTTTGACGGTTAAATAAGAGCAGTTTGTCTTATTTGAACAACAGATATTTATTTTTAACCCACTGACTGAAAAGTCTACGTTATGCGTCGGCCAAGATTATTTGAAATGAGTTTGGGCAAAGTTCAATTACTTTTTGTAACATTTTGTCCAAGAGTGTCGCACCCGCGCCGACACGCCACACAACTTCGGAAAAGTTTCTTAACTGTGTCACTTTGCAAAAGTCAATGTAGTCTAAAATGATTTTCAGTCTATTCTTGGTGCAGGAATAGGGTTTGCGATGTATTTTCTCGAATTAAATTTTCACAAGGATCTCTTCTATCTATACCAATACTAGCCGTTCCCGCGGCTTCGCCCGCATGGATGGCAGAAATTAACCTATGGGAACCTACTATCGGAATACAAAGTATCCTATGTGATAATCCAGGTTATTTGTGGCCAAATTTCATCCAAATCCGTTCAGCCGTATTGGCGTGATTGAGTAACAAACATCCAAACATCTTCACAAACTTTCACATTTATATTAATAGTAGCATTTTATAGAGGTACATTAATGGGAAGCTACATTATTGCCGAGTGTCAGAGTATAAATGTTAAAACAAGAAATTTTACGCGAACAAAGTCGCGGGCAGAAGCTATAAGCTAACATCATTCATCATATTATAGTACAACATCAAGATATTAGGCATACGCAGCTAGATAACTAAAAAAAACCGGCCAAGCGCGTGTCGGACCACGCACAATGAAGGTTCCGTAGTTGAAAAGAATTTATCCCAAAAACATACTTTTATGTGATAGAATTACAAATTAACAATTTTTGTACTTTTTCCTTTACTTGTGCTGTAAGACCTTGCTTCTCGTAAATTTTCATGACACTACGACAACGGCAAGAACCCTATAGGTTTTGATTTACTTGCGAGTATCAACATAATTATGTCGCATAAATGGCCGTATTTTTTTATTACGTTGACTTAGAAGCTTGATTTTTTTAGAATTCCCAAGGGACCTTAGACCTACGTATTTGATATTAATTTCAGTTTGATACCTCCACGCGTTCCTGAGAAAAAGGGTCTTGACAGACTGACAGACAGACGGACAACGGAGTGATCCTATAAGGGTTCTGTTTTTCCTTTTGAGGTAAGAAATTCTAAAAAACAGTGCCTCTTGATGATGTAAAACTAAAATATAAATGTATCTACGTAGTGCTCATTTTGTAAATAGAGAACCAAAGGAGTGTTATTAGATAATGTAACATCATGTTACCTTGAGGCTCTCTCACTGCTCCTGGAGCGGGCAGCCCTCGCTAGTCGGTGCAGAGCGAACAACGCACCCTCACTGGCGTCTCCCAGAAATGAGCATAGTTCTTGCAGTATCTGGAACACATATCGTTTCACCCTTGATAAAAAAGTAGGTACAGTCCCCAATTTTTTTGTCTGGGTGAACGTAGGCGCGAGCCGATGCGCAGAATGCAAAATTAAGGTATCCGTTGGGAAATTACCATACGCAGATGGCTCAAGATGCCAGTCGCGCTCACTTCAGTCCGGCCAAAAAGATTAGGGATTACTGTATACGCGAAAAAGAGGAGGATCTCGTGGCTAAGTAATAAAGCCACACGGGTCGATCCATCACGTTAAACTACGCTTGCCGGGGTTAGTCCGTGGATGGATGACCATCTTTACATACTGAGACCCCTCCTTGGTCCCGGCTGTCATTCGAGGATCTTTTACGGGTCGTCAGAAGTCCGAAAGTCTGACAACCAGTCTTACCAAGGGTATCGTATTACCCAATAACTGGGTTGTGGAGGTCAGAAAGGCAGTCGCTCTATGTAAAATAATGGTATTCAGCTGTATCCGGTTAGACTGGAAGCCGACCCTAACATAGTTGGGAAAGGGCTAGGCAGATTGATTGTACACGCGAAAAAAAGGATTCCATAAATGTCTATGTGAGCAGTATTAATTCCCAGATCAATGGGGCTTTGATGTACATATTAGTGGTAGCTGTTGGACATTTAACTCTGGTTGATAGGGGGAGTGGACGTGTGGTATCCACACCTTTCCTTGACCTAGTGTAAAAAACCCAGGTCAGTTTCCTGCGTAGTTGCTATAGAAACTGAACGTACGAGTGTGTATTTGAAACACTTCAAATGACACTCATTCTACATAACTATACTCACAGTAAACCTGCCACGATGTAGCAGCGCCAGCACCAACTCTCCAAGTGCAAGATGCAGAGTATGGTGTCCACAGCGACCTGCTATCAGGTTGAGAGGCGCACACTGACCCACCAGCCACTCGTCTTCCAACGACCAGGCTGAGTCTTCAGCGTCTGAGGCACCAGATTCTTCCACTATATGAAAGGTGTTTAGGTTAGAGCCTGCATTACTTATAAATACCCAAATCGATTAAAACCATCATATAGTTATCACATTAACGCCACTGAAAGTCATTAAAACATCATCGAGAGATACTTTGGTGTCACCGAGATTCACCCAAGTTTCACTAAGATTCACTTGAGTGTCTCTCAAAATTCATCCAATGTCACGTATGCTAATGTGGAGCTCGTGGCTAAGTAATAACAGCCGCACGGGTCGATCCATCAGGTTAAGCTACGCTTGCCGGGGTTGGTCAGTGGATGGGTGAGCATCTTTACATACTGAGACTCCTCCGTGCCTCGGAAAGCACGTTAAGCCGTTGGTCTCGGCTGTCATTCGTGGATCTTTGACAGTCGTTACGGGTCGTCAGAAGCCCGAAAATCTGACAACCAGTCTTACCAAGGGGTATCGTATTACCCAGTTACTGGGTTGTGGAGGTCAGATAGGCAGTCGCTCCATGTAAAATAATGGTATTCAGCTGCATCCGGTTAGACTGGAAGCCGACCCCAACATAGTTGGGAAAAGGCTAGGCAGATTGATTTTTGTCACCGTATGCTAATGAAAAATTCAAATGAGTACTTCTCACACGTGAATAATTAGAACACGCCAAAACAATGTATTTTAGTTTATCAAACTTACCACACAAAGCATTCTTCACACTATTAATAAAATCAAGCGTCTCCAGTATACTCGGTCTACTCAACGCCTCCTTATTCTTGACAGTAGACCCAGCAGACCGCGGTCTTTGCCTCATCTCCCTGATACTTTCCACCGGTTCTGTATACACCAGACTCTTCAACGTATGGTACTTCCTTCTCATAGTCTTTGTGTCCGCATGGTCAGAAATGGAAATTTCTGGAAACCCGTATGACGTTGCTGGTCGGTGTCTCCGCGACCGTCTCCTGACCTTTGGCAGGTTGTCCAGGGTATCTCTAGAGATATCCTGGATTGATGAGGAGGGTATGATGTCTGGTTTTGTTGTCCTCCAGTAGTTACCGGTCTTAACGTTCGCGAGTATCTCGTCGCTGCTCTCGTGGCGGGAAATTGGTTTTTGTTTTTGCCTGGTGAAAAAAAAAATTAAATTTTATAACTAAGTACGCAATATTGCCACACATGAGATAAATATGATTTTCCAGAAATCAATCAATCTCTCTAGCCTTTTCCCAACTATGTTTGGGTAGCCTTCCAGTCTAACCGGATGCAGTTGAATACCAGTATTTTACATGGAGCGACTGCCTTTCTGACCTCCACAACCCAGTAACTGGGTAATACGATACCCCTTGGTAAAACTGATTGTCAGACTTTTGGGCTTCTGACGATCAGTAACGACTGTCAAAGATCCTCGAACACCCGGGACCAACGGCTTAACGTGCTTTCCGAAGCACGAAAAGAAAGGTGTATGTATATTCCGATATCCTACTATGCTCATTGGCAAATCGGTGTGGCCGGACAAGATAAGACGTGGCAATTCCTTATGGTTGCTTACGATAAGAGTACTTAGTAGGAATGTGTCATGATTTTTAGTTCTTTTTCCATTTTTTAGTTCCATAATTGAAAATTGTTTTGTCATCTGCCTAGAAAAATCCAAAATCCAGAATCTAAATCTGATATCAGGATTATAAGAGGTCCCTGGCCTACCTGACCATCACTAATGAAATTGTTCCTGGCAGCATCAACAGCCCAGTAGTTTGTTTACTAAAAAAAAAATACGATTGTTAATCGCAATACCGTTATCTGCCGAATTGTAGAAACAATGTAACTATTTCAAAAGTTTAGAGAGTTCGATACCCTTACATTAATTAGTAAAGTTTGGATTAATTGTATCAATCAGTATACAGGGTGGCAGGGACAGGCATCTGCAGACTGATTGAATTCAGTATATCATACTAAGATGACCGGTACATGAAATTATTTCAGGAACGTTGTGGGAATCCAATAAGCCTGATTTGTTTGTGTTTTTGTGCACAAATCGGAGCGTCTGTTACTGGTTGGGAGGGGTAGGTAATAGATATGCGGTGAGTTCGATGAACTCTGCAGCTAGGCAGAAGGTGAACAGCTGATTTCACGCGTCGTTCTTTAGAGTATTTCAACATCCATTGCTGGTTTTTTTTTTCTGCAATTTTATTTTTTACATAAATGGACTACTGCGTTTAGAGAATGTAACTTTACATTAATAACTGAAAAAACGTAAAAAAAAAATGAAAATTTTCCTGAATTTTTCCGGGGGAATATGATTCAAACTAAGGAGCTGAATGCACCCTGTTAGTTTGCGGAGGGCTGTCCTTTACGTCCCTGTATACGGATGATTGCGAAATTCTGTGGGCTGTATTTTACTTGTTATTTTGGCATTATTTATTATTTTTTTGGTTTGGTTTAATTTAATTTTAGTGTTGTTTACCTGTTATGCAATAATCAGTATGTTAGATACTAGAAAGGGATCCTACCGAGAGTATGGAAGAAACAACATGTTGCGCCGCCCCAAATAAATTGGGTTAGGGGCAAGAGAATGACGCTAATAACCTGTACTCGTATGAATTGTAAACATCTATAATATACTTGAACAGAAAAAAAATAAACCATAATTGAACACTGGTAGCAATAATAATTCGGCCACGACCGCAGCATATTGCAAATCATTGTCACAACGCACTGATAACGAACGTTCTACCCTTATCAGTTATCAGTACGTGACAAATCGCTCGCTACCCAACGTTACAATTACGTTTCGATATATGGGATTGGCTTATTCAGCTGCATCCGGTTAGACTGGAAGTCGACCCCAACATAGTTGGGAAAAGGCTAGGCAGATGAGATATGGGATTGGCTTATTGCCGGCTATTGGCTATGATGGCATCACCCTGCGACAAAGTCCCGAAACTACAGTACTTTTAAAAGCATTACCAACTTAGGTTTGCAGTTGGAATGTATAAGGGTTCTTGGGATAAATTCATTCCAATTACGGGACCCTTTATTGTACGTGGTCCGATACGGACTTGCCGGTTTTTAATTATTTAAAATATTAAGATATTTAAAATATTAAGATAAGTAGGCAACACAAGTCGAAATCCTCATCTATTTCACCTTTAGATGTCAAGGTAGCCTGTATTTTATTATTTTTACTATTATTTTATTTTAGTAACTAGTTTTAATACTAGTTTAGTAAGCAGCTTCTGTCCAATGTCTTTTTTTTTACCAAACTAAAGGCACAATTCCACTGCTGCGTAGATGTGCACGGAGAGTTTACGCACGTTAGGCCTTGTCTACGTTTGTATCATGTTGGTTTATCTGATCTCCGTAGCATGGCACCGCCTTGTATCATTATCACTAAGGGTGAATTCGACCAAACATTACCATACCTAGTCTAAGTCTTCCCCATCGAATAAATTTTGATTTTTTTCCATACAAAAACTATCAGTCGTCAATTTTATTCCACAGATAAAATTTATCAGACTATTTTCAAATTAGCCCACTAAATAGCTCACTTGATCGCGTTTCATTTTGTGTGTGCAAGGCCTTAGCTGCCCGGGATCATTTGTTTGCCAGCTACGCAACCGTGGCCGTAAAGCTTTCCTAGGAAAACGGTTCCGTCATTTATTATAACGGCCGTCATGAAAATCAGTCAATTTCTCCAGTATTTGACATTAAAGTGTGAAAAAATGCTCAGTATTTGTCAGCCGTTATTGTTTGTTCACCGCTTTCTTAGAAATCCAAATTGAGTGATTTTTTAAAATTTTTAGGTTTCCGTACCTCAAAAGGAAAAAACGGAACCCTTATAGGATCACTTCGCTGTCCGTCTGTCTGCTTGTCAGTCTGTCAAGACCCTTTTGTCTCAGGAACGCGTGGAGGTATTAAGTATGTAAATACGTAGGTCTATGGTCCTTTGGAGCTCTTAGGCAGTAGTCAGTTTCTAAGTAACGCATTAAAAAAAAATCCAAAAATCGTTCATTTGTAGATATATCATACATTTTTTTTTGCGATTACAAACTTAAATTTTCAGTTGGAGAATTGTCCGTGACTTATAATAGGTCTTTACCTATGAAATTGCCGTTTTGTATGAAAAAATTTAAACGAATTTTTTTCATGCATTTTTTATTTGTATTAATCGAAGTAATCACCCATGCAATCAATGCATCTTCGCCAACGCAGTGGCAGTTTATTGATGCCCTTCTTAAAGAAATCAGCTGGACGGGAGGCAACAAATTCTTCAAAGGCATTTTGTACTGCCTCTCGGGTATTGAATTTTTTTCCCGCCAAGAAGTTATCCAAATTCTGGAAAAAGTAGTAGTCTGTAGGCGCAAGGTCTGGTGAGTAGGGCGGATGACGGAGAGCTTCCAACCCCAGTTCTTGCAACTTGGAGACCGTCTGCTGTGCAGTATGAGGTCGCACGTTGTCGAGCAGGAGCAGCGGAGACGAGCGATTGACCAATGCTGGTTGGAGATG
This sequence comes from Cosmia pyralina, assembly GCA_946251885.1. Classification (NCBI taxonomy): domain Eukaryota; kingdom Metazoa; phylum Arthropoda; class Insecta; order Lepidoptera; family Noctuidae; genus Cosmia; species Cosmia pyralina. Next base: position 2,172,686 of record OX276354.1, read on the forward strand.
TGCCAGCTTCTCCATCATTGTGTTCAATTCTTCACAGTACACATCTGAAGTAATGCTCACCCCGTTTGGTAAGAAGCTGTGATGAATCACACCGGCGCTAGACCACCAAACAGTGACCATCACTTTTCTAGGGGTAAGTTTTCGTTTAGGGCATTGTTTAGGTGCTGAACCAGGATCCAACCAACTTGCTGAGCGCTTGCGGTTATCAAACAGAATCCATTTTTCATCGCAGGTAACAATGCGGTTCAAAATTCCTTCATTTGTGTGTCTGTTGAGCAGTGCAAGGCACGTCTCGACGCGTACTTTGCGCTGGCGATCATTGAGTTCGTGAGGCACCCATTTGTCAAGCTTTTTTACCTTGCCAATTTGACGCAAATGGACCAATATTGTTTTGACGCTAACGTCGAAAGCTGCTGCTAATTCAGCCGTAGATTGTGTATCATCAGCTTCCACAATCGCCTTTAATTCGTCATTGTCGACCAAAGTCTTCGGACGACCGCGAGGTTCATTTTTCAGGTTGAAATTTCCAAAACGGAAGTGAACAAACCAATCAAGTGGTGCGTTGGTTTGTAGTGTTAGCTCCGTAAACGTCGTTGATGTTGCGTGCCACTTGTGCCGCGTTGCTGCCACGACGGTACTCATATTCCATAATTACTCGAATTTTTAACGTATCCATGATGACGAAAAAGATTGAAATGCGATGAAAATGTAACACTAATCAATAAACAAATGACTAATTTTGGAAAAAAAAATCCATGTTTTTAAAATAAAATTAATTTGAAATTAGAATTCTTAGCCAAACAAAAATTATTTTGATTTGAAATGGCCAGTACAGCAGAGCGGCAATTTCATAGGTAAAGACCTAATATCAATGTATGAGAGAACATGTTTTTCAATTATAATGCATGTTAAGTTTGTTTTTGGGATAAATTCTTTTCAACTACGGTACCCTTCATTGTGCGTGGTCCGACACGCACTTGGCCGGTTTTTATTAATACTGAAGCTACACGTGCACACAGTAGGCAGCAATAGAACCTACTCTGTGGTTACCCTTACTTAGTGACAAATGACTGGCGCCCTTACAACTCACTAATATATTAATGATGGGATGTTTGTTCGTTCATGCTCAACTTCAGTTAAATTGTCACGATGTTGGAACAGCAAGTCTATCGATTTAGTTGGTTTGTTTTGGTTTGATAAAGTGTTATGAGTTGGGCGAAACTTCGAGCGATATCTTCACTAATGGTCTAATAATGTTTTATCTTGAATGCAATTTAATATCTGCTAACATTTGTTTTGTACTGCAGTGGTGGCCCAGTGGTAACGGCCGCGACTTACGAGTTGTAGGTCGTAGGATCGAACCCAGACAGGCGCTTTACTTTTTGTAAATTATTTTATCATCACTGCTCTCAAAAACGGTTAAGGAAAACATCGTGAGGAAACCCGCATGTCCTAGAACCCTAAAATTCCCCGCACTGGGCCCGCGTGGTAGATTACAGCCACTCCCTCTCACTGAGAGGAGGCTTGTGTCTCAGCAATGAGCTGCAGATTGCAAACTGCAACCGCAAACTGCTAGCAGTATAAATCGATATAGATTTTTTTTTTTTTTTTAATTCTCTCTTTCTTTATTGAATAAAAAACAGTATGACAATAACATTTAGTGCGATAATACCTACATTAGTAAAATACTGTGTCCTAGGAATTAACGCCCACCTCAGGAAAAGGACGATAGCGTTCTAGAATTTATACTAAACATAGGAGATAGATTACAAACTAGAATAATAGGCTCAAAATGTGAATATGTGTAGGTACGAGCGAATGTATTATGTGCGTGTGGGTGTTTGCATAGGTGTGTGAGTATGTGCGTGTATGTGTGTGTGTGCGTGAGTGTGTCTTAATTTATGTGTAATGAGTCTATTTCGGAAGGAAGAGGTCGATATTGGAAACGGGGTTTGACCAAGCTCTCCAGGTCTTCATAGGTAAGGGTTTGAAGCCAGTCGTCAGTGAGTTTTTTACAGTCCCTATAAGAACGAGAATGAATATGGAGTACACTGTTTACCTTATTGTACAGCCTCGAACTAAAGAAATCGTATTGCCGCCAGACCACTTCAAGTTTCGCCGACACTATGCCACAAACTGTCCGATCCAAGATAGATAAAACATTTATTTGGTGCACACAAAAGATATAGCACAACACACAAAAGTACAATTAAGTAAATTAATATAAAAACAAGACGCCATTATTGAAAAAAAAAACAATGACATACATTACAAAAAAAAATTGACACTATGACGTAAGTACTTAAAATCAAATTGACATAGAATATACACAGTGCGGTGTGCGTCTCAAGGTTGCACCAAATGGGAGTTCAGCTCAGCACGTGTCTGACAATATACCTGACGCTGATATTCTGCTGGATCCCTGCAGTGACATAAGGACATCGAGCAGACGAGATAAACTGCTGTTGCAACAAAGTGTTATGCGCGGAGTAAAATTGTGTAAGTACCCGACATTTTAATTATGTATACATTTGCAGTAAAGTTTCGCATTGGGAAACATAGATATCTATATACAAGTGTCGATTTCACGGTGTGATACAGAACATCAAACCAAACAACTTTCTCCATGGGACCAACATCATAATCGCGAAAAAATAATACACAGTTGTTTTGGCACCCAAAATAGGAAAAATATGGATCTCTGTATCTGATTTAGGGCTGATTGTTCAATAGGTTGATAACTTTTACCTGAAGAATAAATGTGACAGTTTGACATATTTTCCATACAAAAGCTGTCAAACCGCCATATTTATTCCTCTGATAAAAATTATCTGACTATTGAACAATCAGCCCTTAAATAAATTAATTTAATTTAATTATATTAAGTGTTCAATAATATTTTAAGAAAACAAAATGGGAAGTATTAGAGATTCAGTTAAAATGCCGTATAAATTCCCGTAAATTACATAATTTACTGACGTACTTACACTACTTTGGTACATACCAAAGTAGTGTAAGTACGTCCGTTTGTTATGTGTGTTCTATTATTATCATTAGTATGCAAAAGAAGTTTGCTGGTATTGTTGAAAATGAGATTGGTATGTCATGAATAAATAGCAGTCTACAAAGAAATACGTGTATCTCAATGCCACAGATGGGATACTGCGTAGATGTACATACTGAACTAATTGAATTCGTAATGAGTTCTGGTCATTACGTTGTGTATGTGTGACATAAGAAATAGCCTTGGGTGTTTTAGACGAGTTGTTTCGCGTCTTTTTCTTCCTAATTTTAATAAATATTGATAGGTTTATTCACAGCCCCAGATTTCCGCTTAGGCCTACGAGGCCCTGGCCTGGGGGCCCAGCCAGCCTAGGCGCCCCACCCACCCAGCTACCTCGACCAGGCAGCTTGCCGTCCAGACAGCAGTAGAACCGTATAAGCCCGCGCCTACGGTGGCCGGGAATGGGCTATCGATTCCCGCCGACCAAGGCGTCTCCTGCGGCGACTAAGGGCGTGAGGTTGCCTCTCCCTTACGCGTTCCGCCTCCTCCTTCGCGAACATTACTGCTTCGCAGAAGGAGGTGACGGCCTCCCATGCACTCTCGCTCCGTACCATGGCCTGGATCAGGTTCGGGCGCGAGAGATCGCCGCCGCCGATCGCCTCCGCGAGATCACGGCGGTGCTCCGCCCAAGCCGGGCAGACCTCCACTGTATGCTCCACCGTGTCCTCCGGGCGATCCGCATAATGGTGACACCCGGGCGTTTCCTCCCGCCTTATCCGAAACAGGAACCTCGCGAAACCAATGGAATATCCTAACAAACGAATAACCTATCAATGCCCAATGGTCAAAAGAAATCCGACCTCTCTAAGTCGGGATGCTAAAAATTTTTGAGCTCGCTTCACTCTCTGATCCTGTAGAGCTATATATCTGCTAAATTTTGCTTCGGGACGGGGGCCTCAAATATCAAGTGCCCAGGGGCCCTGGGCCTCTAAATCCGGACCTGTTTATTAATGATAGTATTATGTTCGCTAATCTTCAGTAACAATCGGGTATAAGTCGACGTTCGCACGGACGTAAAAATATCGCGGCGATTTTATTTCACGCACTGGATTTTCAACGCTCTGCTTAGCGCCGAGAGTTGAAAATCCAACAGTGTGTTTTTTCGACGCGCTAGAATGCACTCTGTTGTTGCTAAATTGGATTCTCAACGCTCGGCTCAACAACGAGAGTTGAAAATCTAGTGCGTGATAAAATCCCGCCGCGATATTTTTACGTCCGTGCGAACGTCGGCTAATGGTGGAATTTTTCCATAATGTAACGAACATTTCAGTACATAATATATCTTCACGATTGTAGGTTTTGGTTTTGGCAGCGGGAATCTATCGCCGATTCCCGGCCACCGTAGGCGCGGGCTTGCGGACGACGAGTAATGGGCAGCTCGCCGTCCGGTAAGGACCAGGCCCGGGTCGACGGCGCGTTGTGTTCCACGCGCGCCTCAAAGAGATGTCAGCAGTGACGGGGTCAATTGGGCCGATGCCGCCGGGGTCGCGGGTAGTTCGAAAGAGATACCGTGGCCCTGGCACGGGCAACTGAAGGAACATGGGTGGGTTTTAGTCAGTAAAAGTCTGACACGCCCTCCCGCTCTGCCCAGAGCGAGAGAAGTCATTTGATGATTTACCATCCACAAAAAAAAAAAAAAAAGGTTTTGGTAAAAACCTTCTCATAGGGTGTAGCTAAAGAGACCCACGAAAATATTATCAACACACATCTCTTTTGCATATAACAAACAGAGAAAAATGCAACAGCAATCACAATTTACTTGCACAAACCACACAACAATATCCCATTTCGGACTCAAAACAATTTTATCAATGTCAAAAAGCACCCGTAAGTTTATTGGCAACGAGGTATAATATCTATCTGGCTGCCTGCCAGCGAGGTGGATACAGTGCGACGCGATAGTTAGATGACACCGGTTCGAACTGATACCGGTCAATATGTACCTATAGGTAAGGTCAGATGAGATGTTATTTATTATAGTGAATGGGCGTGTGAACGGTTTGAACTATTATACCTACATACATTGATTGATAGAGGCTTTTGAGTAGAGATGGGATCAATCAATCTACCTAGCGTTTTCTCATATGTTGGCTTCGAGTCTAACCGGTTGCAGCTGAATACCAATATTGGCCTCCACCCCAGTTACTGGGTAAAACGCTGCTGAGGAGTTTGTTGTGCCACTTCTTCTTCCCAGATAAAGCACTAGGAAGTTATGAAGGGCGGGCGTTTTATGGGACTGTCTTATGTAATTTTGACGTACGAAAAGAGCATATTCTCAGCCTAATTTGAATAACTGACTTTTGATTTTAATTTTTTGATTTTTCACGATACCTCTTGCTAAGACTGATAATTTTACATTAACTGACAATAAGTGTGTGTGGTAGCTCCCTGGTGGCCAGAATACTTGGCTTGTTTCATGTCCCTCACCTTCTGTCTCCTACCAGTCCAGTAGCGAACGCTCCCAGCACACATCTCCTGGCCAGCCGCAGCTTGGCCTCGGCTTTGTCCCGGCGGCTCAGAGTGAGAGTGCGCGCGGAGCTGTGCTCGCGCCGGGAGGGCAGCTTGCTGGGGTACGAGATCGCCATGCCCTCGCCGGTGGGGAACACCAGGCGGAAATCTGGAACAAAGGATTAGGTTGACGAAAATATCATAACATAACGCCTGTAACCCCACCTGAAGGGTAGAACAGGAAGAGAAGAAAAAAGAAAAAAAGAAGAGAAGAGGAAGGGAAAAAGACAGGGCAGGGGGGAGGGGTCGAAGCGAAGGGGGAGAGGGGAGGGCAGAAGTGTACCTATAGAACATCCACATTTCACCAGTTGTGATAAGTTCCATGTAATAGGGGACGACCCATGTAATAGAGGAAAAGGGGCTCGTGGCTAAGTAATAACAGCTGCACGGGTCGATGGATCAGGTAGCCGCGGTTGGTCCGTGGATGGGTGACCATCTTTACATACCAAGACCCCTCTCTGTGCCTCGGAAAGCACGTTAAGCCGTTGTTCCCGGCTGTCATTCGTGGATCTTTGACAGTCGTTACGGGTCGTCAGAAGCCCGAAAGTCTGACAACCCAGTAACTGGATTGTGGAGGTTACATAGGCAATTGTTCCATGTAAAATACTGGTATTCAGCTGCATCCGGTTTGACTGGAAGCCGACCCCGACATAGTTGGGAAAAGGCTAGGCAGATGATGTAATTGTGGACGAGCCTATTGCCATCAACCGGGCACCCATCCAGACTTCGGGTAGCTACTGTGAAATTTCAAATAGAAAAACCCCATAACACTGCCCGACCTGGGAATCGAACCCAGGACCTCATGCTCAGCAGTAGCGCTGACAACCACTGACCAACGAGGCAGTCTAAAGACAATCACACTTATAGTATAAAGGCGAAAGTTTGTGTGTGTATTACACACACACACACAGCTAAGTTTAAAGAACGCACACTAACGGCCTGTTTCACCACCTACGATTAAGTTCCTATTATCTTACTTGGCAGATAATTATGTGCGTGTGGTGTGAGGGCCACTTTATTCAAACTCTTTGAAAATATGCTTAGGATTTAGTGAACATTTCCAAAGAATTGTGAAAGTTGGAATCAGATTTTGGGAAAGTCAACTTTGCGAGATATGGACCGTAAAGTTGGGCCCTCAGTTCTCACATAGAGGATTGACTGTAACTGTAACCTGTACCTGATAAACTATGGACACTACAGAAAAAGTCTTTATGCCAAAATCTAAGGTAATACCAAACAAAATTTGTGAAAACAAGAAAACACTGTCCTACTTAATATATCTTCGTTCAAAATGGGCCCTCAATCCTCATAGACGTAAAAGTTTATAACGCAAATAAAATGAAACCATTAACTTACAGCTACTGTTTGAAATCCTATAGGCTACAAAATAAATTGTAAAAATTTGTGAAAGCAAGAACAGGTCACCACTTCTTGTTGTTTGAAAGTTATGAACTTGATAAAATTCGGGCCCTCAGTCCTCCATTTTATTTTGTTTTCGTTCTAATACGCTTATCGTATGAAATATATCGTATGTATATAATTAATATATCTTGTTTTCACAAATTTGGTTTGGTATTACCTTAGACTTTGGCATAAAGACTTTTTCTGTAGTGTCCATAGTTTATCAGGTACAGGTGGGGCCTCAATCCTCTATGTGAGAACTGAGGGCCCAACTTTATGGTCCATATCTCGCAAAGTTGACTTTCACAAAATCTGATTCCAACTTTCACAATTCTTTGGGAATGTTCACTAAATCCTAAGCATATTTTCAAAGACTTTTAATAAAGTGGCCCTCACACCACACGCACATAGATAATTTCATACAAAAGCTGTTCCATTTTTGAATTTATTCGGACATTTTGAAATAGGCCCCTAAGGATAAAAAAAAATTACGTCAAGCCATTAGTAAATCAATGCAATGTAACTCTCATTCCAATGTAGTAAAGTGTAAATTAGAATGATGCCATGCCGTGAGTTTTATTCAACTCTCGGCAATCATTATAAATAATTTATCATCGTAAAGTTATGAATTTGTTTGTCTGTTTACTGAACCACGCAAACATTTATTTAACCAGAGATTTTATTGGGCAAAATGCAGCATCAGACCATTCGGAATAGAATAAAGCCAGATGTACAATGACGTACGATATTTTAGCATAGAATGAATCCTAGTGCTTTAGCGATTACAGTCACAAGCGCTGCGAAGCGCTAAAACTTCAGTAGAATTTATGTTAAATGTTAAAACTATTGTAAGTTTCTCTCGCGGACGTCCTACTGGCGTCACAGTAAATCTCTTTGAATACACAGTAAAATAATGATACAGTAGTTTATCTTCATAGAAAACGGCAGAAACGACGAGCTTTGGAATCTCAGTCAGTACCAGTACGCAACAGTTCAGCAGTGCTATTCTGTACAAATATCACCGTGAAAACATAGGTGAAGTGAGCGTGGAGAGAGCTGTCAATAGTGTCAATCCCTAGGCATCAGGTAGAATGACAACTCACTTCACCTAGGTTTTCACGGTGTAAGATTTGTACAGAATAGAACTGCAGTTCAGTTCAGACGCGTATTTATCTACCGAGCGGCCGTAGGTAATTAATCCAAGATCACTGCCCAGATAAACTACTGTAGTGCTATTCTGTAAACATCTCACCGTGATAATTTAGGTGGAGTGAGCGTGAAGTGAGCCGTCATTCCACCTGATGCTAGGGGTTGACACTATTGACAGTTCACTTTTAGATCACTTCACCTATGTTTTCACGGTGAGATTTTTACAGAATAGACCGGCTGTAGTTTTATTTTTCTGTTGAATAGCAATTCTCACGGCAGTTTGGCCCCTTTTAGTACTTAAACCTAGGCCTGTATAGTTACCGAGTCTTACGACCTTTTTCGATCGATCGTGCTTCTGCCCGCGACCTCGTCCGCGTGGTTCTTGTTTTTACATAACATAATGATCCTACGACACTCAGCAATATTGTATAGTATCCCATTGGCGAAAGAACTTTCGCAATCGGATCAGTAGTTCCGAAGATTACTCCCAACATACAAACTCACAAATTTACACACACAGTACAGTTAATTGCACTACACGATCCCTTACAATAAGGGCTGATTTACATTTTTGCATTAGTTGAGCAGCGGGCTTAGTTCAAGTAGCAAACAGTTTTTAAGATTCCATATCAAAATGGTAAAAAGGAACCCTTATGGTGCGACTCAGTCTGTCTGTCTGTCTGTCCGCCTGTCACAGCTGGATAACTTAACTCTTAAGAACTACTAAAGCTATCAACTTGTTTGGAACAGTTTTAGATGACGTTTGCCGAACTATTTTGCAAATAAGAAAGATTTTTTTTTGCCACATTAACTGAAAGGGTTTCTTAAAAATTCGAAGAAAGAGCACTGTTTGCACATTCTCTAACATTTTTTTTTCTTTTTTAGGCCGCATAGTTTTCGACTTGATGAAAAATGTAAAAAAAAAATACCATTCCACCCTTATCTCCGAAGTTTGGATAGAGAAAAATCTCAAATAGTTTTATGTTAAGATTACAGGAAAAATTACTTTCTTTTATTATTCAACAATTCTAACATGGATAAGTGTAATATAAACATAACCTAAAAATAACAAAATGATATCCTAACATAACTAAAACTATTAAAAAACTAAAATATCAGGAAAAATAAAACGATGTCTCTAAATAGCACACTTTTCCAGAAAACGGAACGGAATCCTCGGTGCGGAGTCCGACTCACTCTTGACCGGTTTTTTTTTCATTTTGAAATGTCTTAGTAGACGTCAAGGGACTTAAGACTGAACTCGCTACCTAAGAGGGCGATCACAATTGGTCACCTCTCTCGCTCACACGGACCGCATTAACTTAGCTCAAAATAGATCATAATACTTTATTCAGCTGAGTTTATTAGATAACACAATAGAAATGTGTAATTAATAATTACCTTTTAAATTAATAATATCAATTAGTTTTCCAAATTATTTCATTGAGCGAGAGAAGTGACAAAATGTGACAGCCCTTTAAGAAAAGAGACTAGTATTGATCTCGGTTGCTAAATGCGCGCTTGGTGCGTGCAAACCATGAAGTCTTCAATTTTCAATATAAGAAACGGTCACAAATAATAATGGCGTATTAATAGTCATAGTGAGATCGGGAACAGCTCGCGGGAACAGACTCGGCGCCGTATCCACAACTTAGGCGGGATTTGCAACTCGCCACAGTTTCAAACTTTAACAAGGACGTAGAGAACTGGAAGTGCTATTATCTAGTATCTCGACTTAGCACACGAGGTTGTTGACGTGTGGAAGGTGAGCTCGGCTGTTGTGCTGATTGTCGCCAATGACCTGATGGCCGAAAGCTTCGAACAGCATCTCTCGAGGCTCTCGTTAGGCGGTTGGATCAAGGGCCTGGTTCAGAAGGCAGTACTCCTCGGTAAGGCTCGCATTGTGAGGAAGTTCCTGTCTCTGCAGCATTAACCTAACAGGTTGGGGAAAAAGTTTCTTCGCATTTTTTAAGAAAATTCAAAACATTTTTTAATATACATTATTTACATTTATCTAAAGTATGTAGGTACCATTTTGTTCGATAACTTTTTGCCATCTTGTAGGTAAGGACATGATCCCTTTGCTATTGAAATTTTGGGACTTCTGATCAAAATACCGCGACAAGTGGTTTTGGCAGTCCTCTCGTGATGTTAACCTGACACTGCCTAAAGAATTCTGAAGAGACTGAAACAGGTGGAAATCTGAAGGTGCAAGGTCAGGACTATACGGCGGATGCATTAACACCTCCCAGCCAAACTCTCTTAATTTTTGCTGAGTGGCTAAAGATGTGTGAGGTCTAGCGTTATCATGATAAAAAACCACATCCCTTCTGTTGATTAATTCCGGCCGCTTTCTCTCAACTTCTTGCTTTAATCTCATCAGTTGTTCGCAGTAGAGTTCAGAATCGATGGTCCTGCCTGGTGGTAACAGCTCATAATGAATAATGCCCTTCCAATCCCACCACACACACAGCATCACCTTGTTGCGAGTTAACCCGGGTTTCGCCACAGTCTGTGAAGCCTGACCGGCCTTTGACCACGACCTTTTTCGCACGTTCTTGTCGTACGTGATCCACTTTTCATCACCAGTTATCAGCTTCTTCAAAAATGGTTCGGTTTCATTACGTCGTAATAAAGAATCACAAATGAGTACACGGTTCATTAGGTTTCTTTCAGTGAGCTCGTGAGGTACCCAAATATCGAGCTTTTTTGTGTACCCAGTTTTTTTCAAATGCGCCAAAACTGTTTTGTGGTCAATTCCCAGTTCTTCAGCTACGTCGTAACTACTGATATGCCGATCTTGCTCCACTTTTTCAAAAATGGCATCCATTTTAACCGTAATAGGGCGACCAGAGCGACGTGCATCTTTGACATCAAAATTACCGGACTGAAAACGCTTAAACCAAATTTGTGCTACTCTCACAGACACTGCACTGGGTCCATAAACATCGCAAATTTTTTTCGCGGCTTGCGTTGCATTTTTACCTTTTTTGTAGTAAACTTTTAAAATGTATCGAATTTCTTCATTAGATTCACTCATCTTGACAGTACGAAAAACAAATGAAAATCACACATTTTCCTAATTTGAATTTGGAATTATGTTCTTTAAAATTTAAACTTTCAATGATACCAAAACCAGCCAGATACAAATAGTATAGCCAAAGAGATTTTATTTTAAGTTCATACATACTATAATGCGAAAAGACTTTTTCCCCAACCTAATATTTATAATAAATACTCTGTAGCAGTAATACCGGCTGGAACCCGCAAATCCACATCCTTGATGTTACTGATAATCTCATAGCGGCTACCTATCTTATACATGTTACTTAACAACAAAAACCGGCCAAGTACGTGTTGGACCACGCACAATAAAGGGTTCCGTAATTGGGATGAATTTATCCCAAGAACAAACTTAATACTGTAGTTGAAAAACATGGTCTCCCATACATTCCAACTGCAAATGTAAGTTGGTTGACTATTACTCGTAAACTTGAAAAGCCAAATAGCTGTGATAGTTTTCCTTTTAATTTCGTTATATACCCATCTACTACCGTGAATTTTTTCACCCCTCCAAAACTAACCGTTTAGCTGGCAGGAGGGAGGGGGGGACACTTGTCTCTAACAAAAATTTGCACTTTACCGCTTAATATTTCAGAAACGGATGCATAAATCGAAAAATTGTTTTAACAAACCCACAATATTTTTGAAAGACTCATCCAACAACACATCATGGGATAGACGAGAAAAAATAAAATCCCCACTTTACGTGTACAGAAGGTCCCCTAAAAGATTTTTTTTCATGATTTTATTTTACCACTTTGTCAGCGTGATAAATCCATGCCAAATTATAGCTTTCTAGTACCAAGAGTATCTGAGCTAAGCTGCGGACGGACAGACGGACAGACGGACGGACATAACGAAACTATAAGGGTTCCTTGTTGACTACGGAACCCTAAAAACTGAACAAACGTTCTTTCCCACCAATGTCCAAATTATCTCCAGTCACATCCAGCCATCTACATCCAAACCAAACCAGCCACAGCCAGCATTAACTCATGCCCACTCAACCCTGACCCGCCTTGCCCAAACAACCCCACCCTACCCAGTACCTACATAAACTGGTCATATTAAAAATGCTAACGTATTCCGTTGCAAGCGAAACGATCTTGAAATTTTGATCCACTGGATTGTGATATAAAATAGTGGCTTCTGTTATTGTTGTGTACGTTTTAAAGGAATTATTTGGAATTTTAAAGTTTTGTTTTCGAGCAGCGCTGTTTTGAAACGAATGATGGGATGTTTTGTTCTGAGGCGTCGTCCTAACTGGGATCGTACGAGCAAACGATGCGATTTCGTCGCACGACGAGATTAAACACACACATTTCTTTAGTGTCCTAATTGAAGCTTGCAGCAACGCAAGGGGCTACTATTATGTGGCCTACGTCTTCTTTTTTCAATGTCACTTTTCAAACACAATTTTCAAAGCAATATTGTCCGACAGTCATTGTTGATATGGCACCGTTGCGGTGACAACGCGGCGGCATCGCGCCTGTGATGCCCATCCGATGGGCGTCGCGCGAGCTATTAGAACATCTGTGGACCATCGTACGATTATTTTCATCGCGCGACGAAATCGCATCGTTAACTCGCTAACCAATTAGGACGACGCCTGAATGTTAACAATATGCTACCTAGTACTTAAGTCGATACTGAACATTGGATGGGGAACATTATGGATTGAAATAAATGGACTTGCAAATTATAGTATGGTGTCAAGGTTTAAGGACCAGTAGTGCTATTCAGTAAACATCTCACCGTGATAACTTAGGTGAAGTGAGCATGAAGTGAGCCGTCATTCCACATCACAGACGTCATTCAGGGGTTGACACTATTGACAGCTCACTTTAAGATCACTTCACCTAAGTTTTCACGGTGAAATATTTACGGAATAGCATTACAGCTTTTAAGGCACCAAGTTTACTCAAAACCAAGTTTATTCAACTCACTCAAAAGCGGCGTCCCAACTTGCGACCTGGTCGCGACGACCTGACTACATAAGGGCGAGAACACACATGCCTGTAACTTGCACAAAACTATGCAAGTAGCTTGCATGCCGTGTGCCATAACAACTTCTGATTGGTCAATGTCACAATGACATGCAAGCTACTTGCATATAGTCTTGTATAAGCTACAGGTAAGTGTATTCTCGCCCTAATGCAGGAAGGCTCGCTGGGTGGTTAGAAAGTAATGGGATGACATAAACTAGTTAAATAATTTGATTATTACACAATATTTAGAACCTAATAATTAACCAATCTTTAAAATCCCTGCCTCCATCTTTGCGGTGAACGAAACATCGAGAAGAACATCATTATCATCAAATCAGAACTTAATTACCCTGAAATTACCAACACCCAGTGAGTAAGCATGATGATCAAATAATCTTCTCTGTATAAGAAGAGGTATTCGCCCTCCATTGAAACAACATCATCTACTGCCTAGCCTTTTCCCAACTATGTTGAGGTTTGAGCTTCCAGTCTGCATGCAGCTGAATACCAGTATTTTACATGGACCGACTGCCTATCTGCCCTCCACAAACCGTCACTGGGTAATACGATACGCCTTAGTGAGACTGGTTGGCAGACTGTCGTGATTCTGACTACACGTAACACTGTCAAAGATCCATGAATGACAGCCGGGACCAACGGCTTAACGTGCTTTCCGAGGCATGCAGTCTTGGTATGTAAAGATGGTCACCATGCATGGACCAACAGCGGTGAGCGTAGCTTAAAACCTGATCGAATGACCCGTGCGGCTGTTATTACTTAACTTCCATTGAAATAACATTCTATTATTATAGAGTTTCGGTAAATTCGTGGTTTCCAATTTCACAGCGGTTGTTTCTCTATTATCCCTAGAATTCAGCTAAATGTGAGCGCTGCCAGTGCCACCACAATAGTTTAAAGCGGGGTTCAGACCCAAGGGCTTTGTAAATTAACAATCAAACTGCTGTAATGTGTGCATCTGTTCACGAGGACAACGACCGGAACGTAGTTGATGCGATGATATTACAGTGCTGTTGAGTGGTGTCAAATTATTAAAAGGGAAGGGGTGGGGTGTCAGTTATTTAACCGAGTCCAAAAAAAAGGAGGTGGTATGTATGTTCCCTGATTACTCGATGACGGCTCGACCGATTTGAAAAATTATTTTTTTATTTGTAAGGGCTCTCTAGTTGGTCCCATTGTCATCAGATGGGATCCGGGAGAAATCGACGGAACTCTTCAAACATTATAGACACACGTAAAGCGATTTGGGTATTTTTCACTTTGTAGTGTTTTTTTGGAAGTCGGTTGTTTTTTTTTAACTATTTATATTGAAAAACCATCTCGAAATAGGTAGAGTTAAATACTTACTTCTACAAACTTTTTCTTTTTTTTACAAACTGAATTTTATTTACCTTTTCTGTTTTTATATCGGTTTTGGAAATACAATACAAATAAAACTATTTACCCGACTACGGCGAAGCAAAAAGGAGGGTTATGATTTTGACCGGTATGTATGTATGTATGTTCATCTGTTCCCTCATAACTTCTAAACCCCTTATCATAATTTGACAAATGATGTATCGTTAGAAGCACCTTGATTGTCCGCTGGTTATAGGCTATGTGACGTTACGTTAAATTGAACATGTATATATATATATTGCTCGCGGCTTTGCTTGCATGCACCCGATAATTGGGAATAATTTCTAAAATCACGCCTCAGATGTGAGCCAAACATATTTTCTCTCCAAAGTACCCAAAATACATACCTACTCGTATATAATAAATATTCTTCTTTAAAAATGGCTATGCAAATACTTTTTCACGAAATTATAACCCCAAAATAATTTAAATAAAAAGTAAATTTAAAAACTAAAACCCGACTACAGTTGTTTTATCTCACGAAAGCGGGTGAGCCATACTTGTAGTTGTAATGCGTATAGACACGCGCTCTTGTGTGCGTAACTACAGGTAGCGTTAGCAAGCTCATCGCTAATGAACAAAATAATAAAGTTATTAGATTTTTGCTATGTATAGATAAGACATTAAGACATTGTACAATAAGATAGAAACTTATTTTCAAGAAACATTTAATTTTAGCAATATTTTGAATACAATTTATATTTTATTTAAATTAATATTTCAAGTAGAATCGTAATTAGACTCTTCTTCAGTGTCAGTTTCTTCTTCACTGACATCTTGTAAATTTATTATTAATTCAAAATCAGTGTCAAAATATTTCATATAATCAGTTTCTTTTCTAATGACACTATTACAAGTATTACGCCATGTCTCACTTGTTATTTTTGTAATACTTTCTTCAATAAGTTTTTCTATGTTGGTCATATTTTGCTCGACGTTTCTTAGAGCAATATAGTTTTTAAGGACCCCCCAGATGTTCTCTATGGCATTAAGCTCAGGGTGGTAAGGAGGGAGGCGTAATACTTCAAATCCTTTACTTTTTATGTAGTCATCGATTTTGTAAGTGATAAAATCACTTTTATGGTTTTTTATTATATCATATAACTCAACTTTGCGCCCTTAGAAGTGAGTCATTCTTGCATCTCAGATTTTGTTGAGGCTGTCGTCGGCAATTTCTCAGCCTGCGTATTATGGTACGATGCATTATCTAGTACTATTACGGAACGATCTGGCAAATTTGGCAGCAACTTTTCATTCAGCCATTTTACGTAATTTTCAAAACTCATGTTGGAATGGTAGTCTCCAACTGTGGAATTAGCTTTGTAGACTTAGCAAGCGTTCTCAATAAATCCGGCACAGGTTCCAGCGTGTACTAAAATAAAACAAGTACCTTGACTAAGTTTTTTTAAAAATGGAGATGGTTTGTCTTTTTGGGTCCAGGTGTTATCTGGAACATGTGTTGTCAATACGTAACTTTCGTCAGTTTAAACAATAGGCCGACCTTGAGAGCGGTATTCGGTTATTTTTTTTAAGTATTTTAGTCTCCACATCTGGATATCATGCCGTTCAACTAATACTTTCCTATTGTTATCGGTTTTACGCCACTTGTAGCCCAATTTATTTAATAACTTACGTAGCGTTGCGAGACATCCATCAAAACCAATTTTTCAATCAAGACTGACCTTAGTTTTGCCAAAGTTGGAATTTGTTTTTGTACGATATGAAAATTTTGTATTGTGCTCCGTACAACGTCAGCTGTAAATCCATCAATGTCTACTTTATTTTCTCTCTTTCTTCGGTTTTTCATGGGAGACATAAAATTCGAAGATGTACTTGCGACATCTCTTCCTTCTTTTAATATTTTTTGCACTGTTCATTCACTTACCCCCGTCGCTGCTGCAGTGCGTTTTGTAATATTAGGTCTTTACCTATGAAATTGCCGTTCTGCAGTTCTGGCCATTTCAATTCAAAATAATTTTTGTTTGGCTAAGAATTCTAATTTCAAATTAATTTTATTTTAAAAACATGGATTTTTTTTTCCAAAAGTAGTCATTTGTTTATTGATTAGTGTTACATTTTCATCGCATTTCAATCTTTTTCGTCATCATGGATACGTTAAAAATTCGAGCAATTATGGAATATGAGTACCGTCGTGGCAGCAACGCGGCACAAGCGGCACGCAACATCAACGACGTTTACGGAGCTAACACTACAAACCAACGCACCACTTGTTATTGGTTTGCTCGCTTCCGTTCTGGAAATTTCGACCTGAAAAATGAACCGCGCGGTCGTCCGAAGACTTTGGTCGACAATGACGAATTAAAGGCGATTGTGGATGCTGATGATACACAATCTACGGCTGAATTAGCAGCAGCTTTCGACGTTAGCGTCAAAACAATATTGGTCCATTTGCGTCAAATTGGCAAGGTAAAAAAGCTTGACAAATGGGTGCCCCACGAACTCAATGATCGCCAGCGCGAAGTACGCGTCGAGACGTGCCTTGCACTGCTCAACAGACACACAAATGAAGGAATTTTGAACCGCATTGTTACCTGTGATGAAAAATGGATTCTGTTTGATAACCGCAAGCGCTCAGCAAGTTGGTTGGATCCTGGTTCAGCACCTAAACAATGCCCTAAACGAAAACTTACCCCTAGAAAAGTGATTGTCACTGTTTGGTGGTCTAGCGCCGGTGTGATTCATCACAGCTTCTTACCAAACGGGGTGAGCATTACTTCAGATGTGTACTGTGAAGAACTGAACACAATGATGGAGAGGCTGGCACATCTCCAACCAGCATTTTTTCAATCGCTCGTCTCCGCTGCTCCTGCACGACAACGCGCGACCTCATACTGCACAGCAGACGGTCTCCAAGTTGCAAGAACTGGGGTTGGAAGCTCTCCGTCATCCGCCCTACTCACCAGACCTTGCGCCTACAGACTACTACTTTTTCCAGAATTTGGATAACTTCTTGGCGGGAAAAAAATTCAATACCCGAGAGGCAGTACAAAATGCCTTTGAAGAATTTGTTGCCTCCCGTCCAGCTGATTTCTTTAAGAAGGGCATCAATAAACTGCCACTGCGTTGGCAAAGATGCATTGATTGCATGGGTGATTACTTCGATTAACACAAATAAAAAATGCATGAAAAAAATTCGTTTAAATTTTTTCATACAAAACGGCAATTTCATAGGTAAAGACCTATTATTACGCAAATGTGATAAATCACAATTTGGTTCTCGATGAAATTCCGTGAATTCATATTCTTCTTTGAGAAAATTTTAAATATATAATATAAATATTTGCAATCATTTGACGAGCCTAAAAGAAACAATACATTATTAAAATCTTGTTTAACATGAAAAAATAAACTAACTAATACATTAATTCATTACACACAACATAAATACACACCACCAATAAATACCACAACATTTAATTTGCCTTACCTCACTGCGAACAACTTTTCTCCGTTTCTTCGTACTTTCCATGCTGACGGTATTTGATAAATAATTTTGGCGCGAACCAAGAAGCCACTACTGACTCGGCCGGCGACTCGGCCACGACTGGGCGCTCCTGAGCTTACGCACGCCAACACAGTGTGCGTGTACACTTACACACACAAGTATGGGTCACCCGCTTTCGTGAGATAAAACAACTGTACTTAAAAATCACTCTCTAAAAAGTACGAAACAAGAAAATATTTTCATCAGAAATTAGAAAAAGCCAGACAAATTAAAATCCGGAGTCACACGAATCTGATCGATTTATGACGTGTGACTCCGGATTTTTAATTTGTCTGTCTTTTTCTAATTTACTTTACTTTTTTTACTTTACTTTATTTTTAAGTATTCGTGTTTTAGCTTTTAAACTTACTTTTTTTAAACATTGATATTAATGTAGAAAAGAAAAGATTTTCTCAAAATTGATAAACACACGAAAATAAAAACGGTTTCTTAAACCTTTTTGTTAGCAAAAACATAATTTGGTACTCACCAATATGCCGAAATCTGTCTACAAAGTCGACCATCGCCTTAGCCCAAGCAAACTTTTTAGCAGCATCGAGCAGACCCATGCACGGCTCCAGGGACCCATCATGGACCCCCAAGCAGTACTCCTTCAATCCATCATACTCCTTTAAACACTTCTTCCCATCAAAATCCTCTATAAACCATGCATTCTCCGAAGAACTGGCGAAAAGACCATCCAAATACGGTCTTAGGACTGGTCCTAAGTATTTCTTGTCGTCTTTCGCGCCTTTGTACAGCCAGTTGAGGATGTTCTTCATGATGACCAGGTGGTCTTTCAGGTCTTCTCGTCGGAGGTCGGGGTCTCTTCGGACGGCGTCGATGAGGCACGCTGACGAAGCGTCGTAGTAATCTTTTAATTTGTTCCATTTTTTTGATCTGTTGGCAAATGTGATAAAAAGTATGATTCCGAAAATGGTAATTTAATAGAAATAATTGTACCTAGTACTTTTGTAGGTAAAAAAAGATCTACTATGACGTAAAATCATTTTCAGAAATGAATGCCTTTGTAGCAGCTTAGAAATAATTTGAGTTGTTGTCGAGATTGCAACAGATACCTTATTAGATAGTGTATCAAAAAGGTGTGGCGAAAATTAAGAGTGTGGTACATACAGACCATCAATTGAACAACTTTCTCCATGGGACCACCATCGTAATCGACAAAAAATTATCAGCTGTCCCGTGCAAAGCTTCAATACTACTCGACCCAAATGTATGGGACGGCTGATAATTTTTTCTCGATTACGAAAAGAGAATGGAAAAAAAAAGAAAGAGAAAGAAAAAAAAAAGTTGAAAGTTGTTCAGTTTGATGGTTAGTACACACCATTAAATTTGACCACACCTTTCTGATACACCCTATATAGCCAGTTTTTGCTACCAAAATATTCTTTGTCGTTCCTTTAGTATATAGTTGGTTGGATGGGTAGTAAGCAGAACTTAACAACTATACTTCTACGTTGCCTACGAGCAGCCAAAAGTCTTTGCAGAATGTCTCAAAAACTTACCTATAAGCAGACAGCTCCCTATCGAACTCCCCCACATTCCTGGTGTGGAAGTTGTTTAGATATAGATCCCGGGCCTGGTCCAGCATGATCGCCAGGACGTGGATCAGATCCTCGATAGGCTCCTGGTTTAATGAAGTCACCTGGATCAGGTTTGCTCTGAATGTGCTGTGGTTCTCCTGGGAAAAGATCAAAATCGACCTAATGATATATTCTCTAGTATGCCATCAGAACTCAGAAGTGAGCAACTTCGGGATAGACTAGAGTATTGTGTACTACTCGTATGTACGTTTATTGGTCTCATAGTCAGGTATTAACCAGTAGCAACAGGGCTCAAAATTGTCTGTTTTCACTAACACACAACACCATATTCTTGCACTTCATCAGCTCACTAGCCATCCTCCATAAGTAGCGCAGCTGTCTGCTTCAGTACGTAGGGACCCTGACCTAGACCCTGCAGAGAGCCGCGCCTCTCTGTTGAGGCTCTCCTAGCGACTGAGTACTGCAGTCTGAAGGGGATTTCTGTGTTAGATACTTACACACAACACCATACTCTTGCACTTCATCAGCTCACTAGCCACCCTCCATAAGTAGCGCAGCTGTCTGCTTCAGTACGTAGGGACCCTGACCTAGACCCTGCAGAGAGCCGCGCCTCTCTGTTGAGGCTCTCCTAGCGACTGAGTACTGCAGTCTGAAGGGGATTTCTGTGTTAGATACTTACACACAACACCATACTTTTGCACTTCATCAGCTCACTAGCCACCCTCCACAAGTAACGCAGCTGTCTGCTCGAGTATGTAGGGTTAGACCCTGCAGAGAGCCGCGCCTCTCTATTGAGGCTCTCCTAGCGACTGAGTACTGCAGTCTGAAGGGGATTTCTGTGTTAGATACTTACACACAACACCATACTCTTGCACTTCATCAGCTCACTAGCCACCCTCCACAAGTAACGCAGCTGTCTGCTCGAGTATGTAGGGTTAGACCCTGCAGAGAGCCGCGCCTCTCTGTTGATACTCTCCCAGCGACTGAGTAATGCGGTCTCTAGGCATTCTGAAGGGGATGGCGGGATATCTTCACCTGGTGGTTGTGCTTTTATTAGTTTTTGTAATCTAGCTGAACATTAGAATGAAGGGGCTAAGAAGAGGGAATTTAATTTATAATTTCGTAATGATGAAGTTAATTAAGGTTTTACGTTCTTAAGGGGTATTTTTCTTTTGTATGATTGTAAACAGTACGTTTCGCGACGTCTTTGAAATGTACATTTAATTAATTAGAGCTCCGTTTCAAGTCCGTGTCAAAAAAAAACCTTGAACCATCATAAATATTATTCACAAACTCTACAATATTCAAGCAGCGCTGAGAGGCTTATTCTATTTTTGTCTTTTACGCAGTTGTACTTTTGTTATATACAGTAATGGCGCCATCTATAATATTGTATAGTCTGTTTCAAAAGTATCGGATGAAAGTGTAAACAAATACTGTTCAGGTTAAATTCTTACGCAATCACTGACTAAAGGGAATTAGTAACACTTTCATTTATATTTAGAAGGATTGAACTTTCTATCTCACCATTTTTTCCAACAAATACTTTAAGGGCCTATTTCACGGTGTCCGAAAAGCCGAATAAATTCAAAAATGGAACAGAATTTGTGTGAAATTATCAGCCAAGTAAGTTAATAGGAACTTAATCGTAGGTGGTGAAACAGGCCCTAAGAATGAAAAATATCTTTAAGGTGATTTAAAATTTGAATTTCGGGTTTAACTCAATTATTAAGCGACACTACAAAGCCCTCTCACCGAGAGGAGACCTGTGTCCCAGCAGTGGGAACATTATAGGCTGATTATACTATACATACTACAAATTGGCACCTTTCTGAACCATTTGTTTACATTTTCATGAGACACTTTTGGCACAGACCATAATTGCTGATCTTAATGTCTTACCAGCAACATGATGCATCTGCTGCAGACAGCTCTTGACACAGGCAGCGTCAAACTGCCAGTCGGCATCCCTTGCCCCCCGCCTCACCACTGACCCTCGCTCCACCGGGTACACGTAGCCAGCCACACCACCCCGCTCACATAAGGCGTATAACCTGCAAGATGATGATACAAGCCGCTAAACATCATCTGCCTAGTCCTTTCCCAACTATGTCGGGGCTGGCTTCCAGTCTAACTGGATGCAAATGAATACCAGTATTTTACATGGACCTCCACAGCCCAGTTACTGGTAATACGATACCCCTTGGTAAGGCTGGTTGTCAGTCTTTCTGGCTTCTGACGACCCGTAACGACTGTCGAACGATCTACAAATGACAACCGGGATACTAATGCACGAATTAAAGTTAATAAGAGAGACACCACATAATGTGTATTCATGAAAGTCAGGAAGACACAAACAGCATATTTAATTTTGTGGACTGTGCGTTTTACTGATAAAGATAGAAAGGCCAATAATTGTCGAAAGTGAAAGTCAAAGATTTCTTTGCCGATAAATATGGTTACAAAAGTTCTTACAATGAACTATCATTAACACCACCTCCCTCCTACCTAAAAACGTTAAAATTGAAGGCGCAATTTCATGCCAGCGACAATCAAATATCAAAAATGTAGGTAAACGCTACACAATTTTTGACAGATTGAGACTGAGATGAGATTGCGGACCTTGTTAAAAATACGGGTATTGTCCTTAAGAAGGCTGCGAGCAAACTGGACACCTTTTTCCCCTATAATAACATGTTCGGTTTGTGTAGCCCGTGTTTGTTGAATTTTGTGGCAAAGAGCATACAAAACATCTGTTCCAATTCTCTGAAAAAGACTTCACTATTCCTAAAATTGCTGGAAAACATATAATTAGAATATCAGAAGACTTGAATCACAGTGGCTTTAACGCTTATTGCAAAAAATATCTTCTTGATCTCGCCTCAGAAAAACCATGAAATCATAGCGTGTATATAAATGTGTAGAAACTTACGAATCCAGCACCAGTAACAGATGGTGTGAGGCATGTGTGGCTACGCAGCATCTTGCCGCCGAGTGCGCGTGCGCACCGCAGCGGTCCAGCCTACGTCGTAGCAGGCTGCTCGCCGCGTAGCGACTGAGAACACGTAGCGTGCCCTACGAACGGAAACAAGTGAGCTTGAAAGGGCTTTTAACTTTTTTTTTTAAAGCGAGGAGCGAGTTTTTGAGCGCGATGGATGACCATCCATTAAATATCGAGACCCCTCCGTACCTGGAAAAGCACATTTCTAAGCCGTAGGTCCCGGCTGTCGTAAATTGTCGTATTCGTAAATCTTTGACAGTCATTGCGGGTAGTCAGAAGCCCGAAAGTCTGACAGCCGACTGGCTTTCAAGTATTTAACGCTTTTCAATCTGCCTGCCTTTTCGCAACTATATTGAGGTCGGCTTCCAGTCTAACCGGATGCTGAAGAATACTGGTATTTTACATGGACCAACGATACGATAACCCTTGGTAAAGTCTTACCAAGGGGTATCGTATTACCCAGTAACTGGGTTGTAGAGGTCAGATAGGCAGCTGCTCCATGTACACTACTATACTGGTATTTAGCTGCATCCGGTTAGACTGGAAGCCGACCCCAACATAGTTGGGAAAAGGCTAGGCAGATTGAAAAGCGTTAAATACTTGTCTGTTACATTTCAAAACTAGTGTGACACTAGTGTGTAATAGTATTTCATTTATAATTAATGTTTAACAAAGAAATCATTAATTGTAAACTGAGTGCTTAATCAAACCTTAATAGACCTGTATTTTTCTATTTAGTTTCATGGATCAAGAAACTATAGAAAAAGAGGTACAGTACGCCACAACTTAGATGTAGCATCGGCAAAATTCGTAAAACTGCACCCTAATTGCGTAACACAATATCGATTGGAGTTGGTTTAATTTTCAAACAAATTGCAAATCCATTGCTTCATATGTTCGAAAAATTTGTCTGCTCGACAACGTAAATAACGCAATGAATGTTGTTGAACTGTCAGAATGAAACCAACTCCGATTGCTAATGTGTAACGCAATTAGGGTCCCGATCACGATCCGAACTGAGTGCGCCTTTAAAAATACAAATCTTTATTACTGCTTTAGGTGAAAATGATCTTTACGCAAACGCAATAACTTGTAAAGTCATTTAACCAAATACATTCGTAAAATTGAAATGAATGAATGCAAATTTTCAAATTTATGCTAAATCTAAGTTGTGTCGTACTGTAACGGTAATAATTTACTGCCAACTTTCTCGGGCTATAGCCTGATTTGTTTAAGGAGGATGCGCTAAGGTAGCCCGCGAAATTAAAATTTTCTTACGTTTTTGCAATTTTCAGGGTAGTGTCAGGTTGTATGTTAATTAAAATATGAGACGCGGCCGTAGCTAATATGGCTTTACAGAATTATAATCATTAGAATCAGCAATACAACTCCATAAGTTAGAATTGACCTCAAATGTAGCGATTTCATGAAATTATGAGGTTTGGGGTCAATTCTAAGTTATGGAGTTGTATTGCTGATACTAATGAATATAATTCTGTAAAACCGTATTAGCTACGGCCGCGTCTCATATTTTAATCAACATACAACCTGACACTGACCTGCAAATTGCAAAAAACGTAAGAAATTTTGAACTTCGCGGGCTGCCTTAGCGCATCCTCCTTAATAGAATAGAATAGAACAGAATAGCTTTATTTCAGACAAATTCATATAGTGTTAGTCACATACAAAAAATAACTTATTGCCTAGTGTTAGTAAAAATCAACCTCCGCACAAACTGCTGTAGAATCGGAGAGCCAAGACTCTCGGCTACAGTGTTCAGTTGAATGTTAGATAGAATAACTTTCTATATGTACCCACTTTTTGACGCAGAAAATCTAAAATGACCATTCACCTGATACACTCCTTCCCTCATCTTATCAACAAGCACATTGAGTGCCCCAGCGATCCTGGCCACAGTGGACAGCTCAGAACAGTGCGCGTCCAGCTCAGCTTCTAATGATGGATGCCACAGCTGCCACGTGGAGGAACGATCGCCGCAGACCAGGGAGGATGGTGGACCTACAGCTACGGCGTAGTATCCCTAGATAAAAAGAAAACAAAACCGGTCAAGAGCAAGTCGGACTCGAGAACCGAGGGTTCCGTATATGTAATTTTTGTTAATGTTTTCTGAAAAAGTGTGTTATTTAGAGACATCGTTTTATTTTTTGTAATCTTTACTTAAACTTCTACCACATAGAATAATTCAGATTCAGATTTTTCTCGATGCAAGTTTCGGAGATAAGGGGGGAACGGTATTTCTTTTACATTTTTCATCAAAAGTCAAAAACTAAAAAGAGAAAAGAAAAAAAAAGAAAAAAAAATTGTTTAAGAATGTGCAAACAGCGTTCTTTCATATGACACTCCACATGGCCTAGTAGGCCCCACTTCGAATTTTAAAAAAAATATATTTTTACTTTTTTTCTTATTCGCATAACAGTGGACAAACATGATTTAAAACTGTTCCAAATTTCAAGAAAATAGCATTAGTAGTTCTTGAGATATCCAGATGTGACAGACGGACGGACAGACTGAATCGCACCATAAGGGTTTCTTTATACCATTTTGGTACGGAACCCTAAAAAAGATCATAAATATGGTTTAAATGGTCGAAGGTTTAGGATTAAACGAGCTTCATGCATCGTAGAACATTTTTCTTAAATGTTTTTAATTAAGCTTTATATAATCTGCCTAGCCTTTTCCCAACTATCTTGGGGTCAGCTTCCAGTCTAACCAGATGCAGCTGAATACCAGTATTTCACATAGAGCAACTGCCTGTCTGATCTCCACAACCTAGTTACTGGGTAATACGATGCCCCTTGGTAAGACTGGTTGTCAGACTCGGGCTTCTGATGACCCGTAACGACTGTCAAAGATCCACGAATGATAGCCGGGACCAACGGCTTAACGTGCTTTCCGAGGCACGGAGGAGTCTCGGTATGTAAAGATGGTCACACATCCACGGACCAGCTGCGGCAAGCGTAGCTTAACCTGATCGATCGACCCGTGTGGCTGTTATGACTTAGCCACAAGCTCCTATAAGCTTTATATATTAACTATTTAATTTACTATCTGTAATATGTACTCGAAAATAGCTAGGATTAAACGGGCTATGCGGGCAGGGCTATGTGTTAATCCGGAGCTTTTCGAGTCAAAGATATTTTCTTTATAGATTAGTTGGGTCCAGAAACTAATATAGCATTATGTAGGGTTGGGAAGTGGTAACCGACATAGCCCGAAGAATTGCCAAACTTAAGTGGCAGTGGGCAGCGCACATTGCTCGCAGAACAGGTGGCCGATGGGGCCGAAAGGTTCTGGAGTGGCGACCGTGTACCGGAAAACGTAGCTTTATAAGGCCTCCCACAAGGTGGACCAATGACGTGGTGAAGACTGCAGGAATCCGCTGGATGCGAGAAGCACAGAACAGTTTGAAGAAGCGATGCTTGGGGGAGGCCTATGTCCAGCAGTGGACGTATTTCGGCTGGAATGATGATGATGGTTACAAAACCATGGTCTTCTTTTAAAAACTTACCCCCTGAGCACTAGTATAATGGAGTAACGCCATCGGATGTGTCAGCGGCACCCTGTTGGTGTAGGCTGCTGCACTGCACCCCTCGACCCTGGCTCCCAGCATCAGCTTGGCCTCAGCTTCACCAGCGCCAACGCGCACCATGACCCAGGCTGCTCCTTCCACGATGGCAAGTCGACGGTCCGTGCTGGATAGGAGTGATGACCCTGAGAGGAAGATGAAGTGACAATGTAACATCACAAACAGACTCACTAGCTATTGCCCGTTGTTTCACTCGCATAATATCCTAGTGAAACAGCTCCATCCCAAAAAATATCTGAACTCGCAAACAACCATACTATTATTAGAATTAATCTGTTTAGAATTTGAAACTTGTGTACCTTTTTTTTTTTTTTTTTTTTTTTGTGGATGGGAAATCATCAAATGACTTCTCCCGCTCTGGGCAGAGCGGGAGGGCGTGTCAGACTTTTACTGACTAAAACCCACCCATGTTCCTTCAGTTGCCCGTGCCTCTTTCTTCGTGTATCTCTTTCGAACTACCCGCGACCCCGGCGGCATAGGCCCAATTGACCCCGTCACTGCTGACATCTCTTTGAGGCGCGCGTGGAACACAACGCGCCGTCGACCCGGGCCTGGTCCTTACCGAACGACGAGCTGCCCATTACTCGTCGTCCGCAAGCCCGCGCCTACGGTGGCCGGGAATCGGCGATCGATTCCCGCCGCCCAGGGCGTCTCCTACGGCGGCTAGGGGTGCGAGGGCGCGGCTGTTGCCTCTCCCTCACGCGTTCCGCTTCCTCCTTCGCGAGCATTACTGCTTCGCAGAAGGAGGTGACGGCCTCCCATGCACTCTCGCTCCGCACCATGGCCTGGACCAGCTTTGGACGCGAGAGATCGCCGCCGCCGATCGCCTCCGTGAGAACACGGCGGTGCTCCGCCTAAGCCGGGCAGACCTCCACTGTATGATCCACCGTGTCCTCCGGGCGATCCACACAATGGTGACACCTGGGCGTTTCCTCCCGCCTTATCCGAAACAGGAACCTCCCGAAACAACCGTGCCCGGTGAGGACCTGCGTCAGGCGGAAGGTGAGGACGCCGTGGCGCCTCTCCAACCACTCCTCAAAGATTCTTATCGCCGCAATTGTGGCGTGCCCAGCGCTGGGTTGCGACAATCGCACTCTCCATGCCGCCATGAGATCCCGCCGGAGCTCTGTCCGCTGTACCGTGATTTCTCGCGGCAGCGGAGTTACGCCCCGGCGTTTCGTCTCCTCGCGCCACTCCCACACGTGCGCGAGGACTTTTGCCTCCAGATCCCATGGCGGTAATCCGGCGAGGAGGCTCGCCGCCTCACAGGAGACAGTGCGGTATCCCCGGACTAGCCGGATGGCCATGACCCTCTGGGACACGTTCAACCGGTGGGCCGGTCGCAGCCTCAAGGAACGCGCCCACACCGGCGCTCCGTAAAGGGCCATGGACCGCACGACTCCCGTGTAAAGCCTCCGGTAGGAGGCGTTTGGACCCCCCAGATTGGGCAGGAGCCGCTTCAAGGCAGCCCCAGCCCGCTCCAGTCTGGGAGCCAAACGTCGGAAGTGCTCCACGAAAACTTGTGTACCTAGCCATAAAATTTAATAATGTTTTAAAACAGAAAGAAAATCACAAAGAAGGGTGAATCGTGCTACACGGTATCAAAACGTACCAGATAAAGGCGTTAGCTCCTAGCACAATTTTGCTAACACATGGTGGGTTGGTTTGTGGGATACAGCACGTTTTCTGAGAGCCTGTTGTGAAGTTTACTTTTCAGCTAGGTATATGACTAAAAACCACCACCATTTGCGAGAAGACAAGAGTGGTAGACGCCCTACAACACTCGCAGAAACTGAAGTGGAAATGGGGGGAGCACATAGCACCTCCGAAGACATAAAATGGAGTAAAAGAATCACCATGTGAACAGGCTCAAAAGAAAAACGAAAACAAGGACGGCCCCGAGAAAGATGGCTCGACGAGATCGAAAAAGTAGCTGGCCAGAACTGGCCTGCAGCAGCACATGACAGAAAGGGTAGCAAGAAAGAGAGGAGGCTTTTACCCACACAGGGATCCTTAATTAATTTCCTCAATTTTTATTTATTACTAGCTTTTACCCGCGCCTTCACCTGCGTGAATGTCTGTACATATCCCACGGGAACGACTACCAGGAAATCCTTCCTTATTCCTTGTCTACATTATAAAGGGAACCTTTGTGCAAAATTTCAGCTTTCTAGGTTCAAGGGTTTGGGCTGGGCATTGATGAGTCAGTCAGGAATTCTCTTTTTATTTATATAGATAGATTTACTTTTTTTTTTTGTTATTCTTTGTTTATTTTTTTTAAATTAAGGAATAAAGAGGTTTTATTATTGTTATTATAACGGGACGCTGGGGTCCCGGACCGAAGGCGAACGAGGGGCCGGAGCCACTCAGAGACCCGTTAGACATGACACACTGACATTCTAATTGTGTAATTTAATGCTTTTATCTGACGTTTCCTTCTGTTTATTTGAATTGTAATTATGATCTTTGGCTTATCTCGGAACCCTGGGGTCCCGGACCTTTGGAAGGCGTACGAGGGGCCGAAGCCAACTCGCAGAGGCCCCTTAGACAATTTTAAATGACGAGGAGGCACCAGCCGACGATTATCCCTGTATGCACTATGCAAGTGCACCCAAGGACAACCCCCGGTTGGTGCAGGACTATTGCAGAACATGAAAACAAAACACATTGGGCATTGGGTCACCCACGGTGAAGCGAAGAGGAACCCATGCGGGGGCCGCTCGTCAGGGCTTTTGCCGATAAGCCGACGACGTAGCGGCCAGCGGGTAGGTTGCGGTGGCCGTATGGGCGACACCGCAACTGAGGCGGGCCGCGGTGTCTTATGGGAGGCATCGCGGCTGAGGATTGGAGGCCGCGGCGGGAGAGGAGTGCCGGTATTGCGGTGCGCCGCTCTCCCTACCTTCCGCGGCCTTGACGGGGCCGCCACCGTTTGATGGCGGACGCGGTGGGGCCGCAGGGGAAGAGGAGTGTCGGTATGACGTCGGCCGCTCTCCCTATCCTCTGCGGCCGAAATGGCGGCGGAGCGCGCGCGGGAGGACAACCCTCACGCGGCGCCGCTCCGAAGGCGGAGGAGGGGTCGGAGCAGACGACTCCTCCCAGGTGGGGGCCAGCAGGCAACGGGTATGGGGGCATCCTTGCCTGTATTGCACAGGCCCCCACCAGTGTCGGACGGGAATGGCCAGGTGTTCCCGGTCATTCCCGTAGCCCCCCATCCGGGGGGGCACGCGGGGCCCGCCAGCCAGGCGGGCATGCGCCGGGAGGGTTGTGGACGTAAAGGCTGTGCCGGTTTCCCATGGCCCTCCCATCACGGCGATGTGGGAACACTGCTGAGTTTTAGTGGGTATACTGTCATTCCGACAGGAGTCCCACATACCCCGTCTCGTCCCCCACGAGCGGGGATGCATAAAGCATTTCTCAGCGTCAAAAAAAAAAAAAAAAAAAAAAAAAAAAAATAGAGATCATAACTTGACTGTAACACCTATTGTAACCTATGTTCACAAATAAATAAATTGAAATTTAAATTAGACGTACTTAGCTCAATATTCACAAAAATTGGTTTCTTGGATTGTCGAGTATGACTTAACGCAATGAAACTATACGACGCAAAAAATACAGTGGACAGAGAAAAATTTTAACCGAATAGAATAGTAAAAAATAGTTTGATATTCCCAATAAAAAAATTGGAAGTTGCTCCACAAAAATAAACTTTGGCGTCGAACATCTCTGTATTTTCAGATATAACGACATTATTTTTTTTATGAATTTAATAGAATTAGCATTTTTTAAAACTTTAACCGGACAATTATTTAATTTATTGCGTATATTCTGAATAATCTAAAGAAAACCCGTAAAATAAATGTACATTCGCAGCTTAGTCATATCTCGGCAACACAAATATTATTTTAAATTTTCAACCGTATTTTGGCCAGCTAATGGTGACAATAGATTAAGCGGTTGTGTGCCGTTTAAAATCGTAGACAGTCCGCGCCTTAAATGAGGCACGAAGCGACGATTATCCCTGTACGCACTAAACAAGTGCACCCAAGGGTTGGTGTAGGGCTATTGCAAGATATGGAAACAAAGTTAATGGATTGTGGGTTTGGGTGGCTAAACTGAACTGGTTATCTAGGACTATGGCAAGACTATGGCCGCTAGCTGACCAATGTTTTATATAATTATAAAATACACAAATAAAATGGGAGGGGGTGACTTGCACACACAATAATGGGTTCCGAAAACAGTCGCTAGCACATAGTGTCGTAGCGACAAGAAGGGAACACGTCCATAATATTATATTTGGAATAGAAGCAAAAATAGGAGCACGCACCATGGTGATAACAATGTTACACGCTTTAAAACAAAAGTCCCACCAACGAATGGAATAATTTACACCAATATAGTAATAAATGAAGCGACTGCAATGCTCTGAACAAGTTTATTACCGGTCACTGAATAACTTCGTCATCTCCAGGGAAATCAGGACTCCACAGTCCGAAGTATTATGAGCGAATATGAACTAATTCACCTGATATAACCCCCGACACTCAGGGGGAAGAGTTGGATTGGGATTCGGGAGCTTTGCTCTCCAGATAGGGATATATCTCTCATGATGAGCAGGTACACATCTTACAGTTTGTTAATTAAATAAACTGTAGTCTGTTTTTTTTAACAAACGAGTACTGAGTTATGCCTCTCGCACATTTCCGATATCGACAGAGTGAGATGGGTAATTGGTCGGCGTGGGTCCAACGCCTTTGTTATGTTTTGAAATTGTTAAGACCCGTTCATATTGAATACTTCTAAAATTTACTGTACAGGAGACATGTCCGCCATGACTCACGCACAAACTATATCGTCTGGTTCACTCACTAAAACACGTGCGACGCGCAGGTAGTCGATGACTCAACTGAACGTACATGTAACTACAGCGTTTGGTTTGTGTGGAACGGACTTTATGTTGATTATGTGAGCCAATAGCAACGCAGTCAAAATTTTCGGTACTCGTTTGTTAAAAAAAACAGACTATAACACTCTAGAATTGTAAGACCGAGCGCACACTTGTGACTTTTAATCGGGCGATAGTTTGATCGTTCTGGGAATCAATATGGAGCTATATGGCAGTGCGCGCATACGATTAAACTATCGGTCGACTAAGTTATATAACCGTACAATAGGGACTAAACTAAGTATTACCCGATTAAAAATCACAAGTGCGAGCTCGCCCTAATACTGATTTTGTAACAATAAATTATTATCTTTATTAAAATAATAAAACTGAAGAGTTTGTTCTTTTGTTTGAACGTGCTAATATCTGGAGTTACCAGTCGAAATTTGCATCTGATAGCCCAATTCTTGAGGAAGGTCCACACACGCACACATCACGCTACGACCCTTGCCGAGCCAAAAGAAACAATTCTTGAGGTAGGTTATAGGGTTCACATCACGCTTCGACCCTTAGGAGCCGAGCAAAAAGAAAAAAATCAGAAAGAACGCTAAACGAAAACGAAGTAATTTATAAATAAACCGATTATGAAACCACGGGGTACAGCTAGTTATATTACTTATAATAATATATAATATATAAAATTCTCGTGTCACAATGTTCGTTCCCGTACTCCTCCGAAACGGCTTGACCGATTCTCATGAAATTTTGTGAGCATATTGAGTAGGTCTGAGAATCGGCTAAAATCTATTTTTCATACCGCTACTTTTTATCCCGGTCTACGCGGGTGAAACCGCGGGGCGCAGCTAGTAATATTATATATTAAACTTATAATAATATTATATAATAGGTCTTCACCTATGAAATTGCCGTTTTGTATGAATAAATTTAAACGAATTTTTTTCATGCATTTTTTATTTGTATTAATCGAAGTAATCACCCATGCAATCAATGCATCCTTGCCAACGCAGTGGCAGTTTATTGATGCCCTTCTTAAAGAAATCAGCTGGACGGGAGGCAACAAATTCTTCAAAGGCATTTTGTACTGCCTCTCGGGTATTGAATTTTTTTCCCGCCAAGAAGTTATCCAAATTCTGGAAAAAGTAGTAGTCTGTAGGCGCAAGGTCTGGTGAGTAGTGCGGATGACGGAGAGCTTCCAACCCCAGTTCTTGCAACTTGGAGACCGTCTGCTGTGCAGTATGAGGTCGCGCGTTGTCGTGTAGGAGCAGCGGAGACGAGCGATTGACCAATGCTGGTTGGAGATGTGCCAGCTTCTCCATCATTGTGTTCAGTTCTTCACAGTACACATCTGAAGTAATGCTCACCCCGTTTGGTAAGAAGCTGTGATGAATCACACCGGCGCTAGACCACCAAACAGTGACCATCACTTTTCTAGGGGTAAGTTTTCGTCTAGGGCATTGTTTAGGTGCTGAACCAGGGTCCAACCAACTTGCTGAGCACTTGCGGTTATCAAACAGAATCCATTTTTCATCGCAGGTAACAATGCGGTTCAAAATTCCTTCATTTGTGTGTCTGTTGAGCAGTGCAAGGCACGTCTCGACGCGTACTTCGCGCTGGCGATCATTGAGTTCGTGGGGCACCCATTTGTCAAGCTTTTTTACCTTGCCAATTTGACGCAAATGGACCAATATTGTTTTGACGCTAACGTCGAAAGCTGCTGCTAATTCAGCCGTAGATTGTGTATCATCAGCTTCCACAATCGCCTTTAATTCGTCATTGTCGACCAAAGTCTTCGGACGACCGCGAGGTTCATTTTTCAGTTTTCAGAACGGAAGCGAGCAAACCAATAACAAGTGGTGCGTTGGTTTGTAGCGTTAGCTCCGTAAACGTCGTTGATGTTGCGTGCCGCTTGTGCCGCGTTGCTGCCACGTCGGTACTCATATTCCATAATTACTCGTATTTTTAAAGTATCCATGATGACGAAAAAGATTGAAATGCGATGTAAATGTAACACTAATCAATAAACAAATGACTACTTTTGGAAAAAAAATCCATGTTTTTAAAATAAAATTAATTTGAAATTAGAATTCTTAGCCAAACAAAAATTATTTTGATTTGAAATGGCCAGTACTGCAGAACAGCAATTTCATAGGTAAAGACCTAATATTAAACTTTGGGCACCAAGCGGTCTCCAAAGCGTATTTCACTCGTATCTGTCCCGAAACGGCTATTACTGAAAACCATCTTTGTAGCGCTACCGTCAACAGAATAACAGATAATTTATCATCTCGTTTGACAACTTTATTTGAGATTAGTCTCCTACATAGACAGAAGCATGTCTCTGCCGCTGACAACAACAACAACACACACTCACACACACACACACACACACACACACACACACACACACACACACACACACACACACACACACTATAACATTCAATTTAGCCATCATAATCAGCGTTTAATGTTCCCACTGCCGGGACACAGGCCTCCTCTCCGTGAGAGGGAGTGGGCCGTTGATTTCAGCTTAGACGAGCTCTACGTAGGTTTAAGCTATTATGATTTACAGTGCCTGCAGTACATCTTTTATTCCTATCTTTTTCTTTCTTTTTTTCCTAGCTCTAACGCTAAATAAGATGAACACGTCACTCATTTTCCTACTTTGCAAGTTTCATTTATTCATCTTGAGACATTCAGTCCCGAGCTTGCCCTAATTTATAAAAAAAATCTCTTCATATTTCATGCTCAGTCCCCGTGAGAGCTTCTGCAGAAATATTAGGGTGTCTAGTCGACTTGATATTAAGAATGTTGCTAATGAAATAAGTAAATGTAGCGAGGCTGAATAATGACCTAGTGAAAGGTTACGGGCGATATTACAATATTATGTTTTTTCTGTGAGTATTATGTATTTATTTAAAATACCCATTAAAAGTTAACAATTTTTCGGGAGTTGTGATGGTGATTTTTTAATCATCAACTCAGCCTGTCGCTGTACACTGCTGGACATAATAATACACTTAATTATAATTAAATATATATATAAATATATATATATATACATATATATATATATATATATATATATATATATATATATAGGCCTCTGGTGTGGGACGCAACCTGTGTCGACACCTTCGCGCCATCTCATGTTCCAAGCAGTGCTGTGCTGGCGCCGCTGCTGCGGCTGCTGAGACCCTCAAGCGGCGCAAATACTGTAACCATATAGGTAACTACAGTTTTGAGCCGTTTGGGGTCGAAACGCTCGGGTCATGGGGCCCGAGTGCGCGTCTACTTTTTAAGGAAATTTCTCGCCGACTGGTCGAGACCTCACGTGACCAGAGGGCTGGATCGTTCTTTGGCCAAAGAATTAGCATTGCCATTCAACGTGGCAATGCTGCCAGTCTTCTGGGCACGTTTCCGGATGACATCGATGCGGACGAGTACTTCGACGCCTAAGTGTCTTTTTGTTTTGTATTTATTTGTATAGTTAGTTAGTTAGTCATTTACTTCAGTACCTAGTGTATAGTGTTAACTTGTATAATGTTTAAATAAAAATTAATAGATCTTATATACAACGTGTCGTTTTGCATTCTCGTCAAATTTCTGGGTGTGATAAAGAATATCAAACCGAATATCTTTCTCCATGGGACCAACATCGTATTCGCGTAAAAATTTTCAACTGTCCCATAGAAAACTTCAATACCTACTCGACACAAATGTATGGGACGGCTGATTATTTTTTGCGATTACGATGTTGGTGCCATGGAAAAAGTTGTTCGGTTTGATGGTCTAGACCACATCCTTAAATTTGACGAGGACGCAAAACGACACGTTGTATAATAATATAATTATATACACAGATCTGGTCGAAGTGGCGATGCTTCGGGGAGGCAGGCATATTATTATGTCCAGCAGTGGACGTCATTTGACTGAAATGATGATGGTATTTTGAATACTTACCGCGTCACAAAGTTTCAAATGCCACCTTTTATTTTGTAAGTATCGAAATCTATAGACAGAAAGCACTCCTACTGTTTATCTCTAAAATTACATAAGTTTATGACATGATAGGCATTAGCAATGATTCACTGCATTTAAATCATGCGGCCACGGTCGTACCGCAGACTAATACAGAAATATTGTAATTTTTGTAACATAGCATGATATTAAAAGCCCTGTGGTTGCAATATATGAAATTAACGCTCCATTTAGTATAACATAATTTAATTATATTTAAAAAAGTAAATGGTAGACTTTTTTAAATATATTGATGAGTGTTCCTTACCACACTATGACTTTGGTAAGGAACACTCTCGATCAATTCTGCGAAACTTCCCTTCTAGAGAATTTCCTTAACAAGAAACAAGTTGAAAGTTCCCACCAATTCCTTGAATTTGGAATTTAACAAAAGGCTGAACCTATCTATAAGTAAACCTTTCATTTCGAAGAAAATGTTTTATATAAGTACATCCTAGAAAAACACTAGGTACATCGTACACTTTGAAAAATACAGTCACCTACGTGGAATTCATGCATATCTACGAAAGGGAGCAACATAACAAAGTTGTGTCCACCGGGACGCGAACCGTGTCCAACTGTCAAACTGAATAAATAGTTCGCAACCAATCCCTGTGCATGCTGTTGTGAATGAGAGGAAAATAACATAAAATAACAACACATCATGAAAGTTGGGAGCGAGTTTACTAAAGTTTCAGAGTCAATTTCTCGAATAAGTACAGAATAATATTGTCACTGTATTCCAATATCATCACAATATTAGAGCGAATACAACATTAAGAACGTTTTCTAAAAGTGGGTAAGTACTGCTAATTGCTACACTTTACATATTATAAGTATGTTTTCCTACCACGAATTAGTCCTCCTTTCAAAATGATACAGTCATGAAATTTTTTTTTTTTTTTGTACTAGCCTACGCTATCGCATTCCTGAGCAAAGAAAGGCCTCCCTCCACGCCTTCCATCATTCGCGAGCCGGCGCGTCCTCTCCCCAGTTTTGATGGAACCTATCCAGCTCGTACTGCCATCTCCTACATGGGCTGCCACGACCCCACCTCACTGTCTCAGGGCATCAGTTCTGGGCTATTTGGGACCACATTATGTCTTGCCCAGTTCCATTTAAATTGGCCAGTCTTTTGAGCCACCTCAGCTATCTTTGTTTTGGAGCGCAGTATTGTGTATCGAACGCGATCCGTTAACCGCGCTCCATTGCTCGTTGGCACACCTTGAGTTTGGACTTCTGGATGTTAGTCAAAAAACATAATTATATCATAATTTTAAATTCTAAGATATTATTTTCGCATAATAATATGCTGTTTTGAATAAGAGGAAAATAACATAACAAAACATCAAAAGTTTCCGAGAGAGTTCAAGTTTTCTATTCGATTCCTCGAATACCGAATAATGTTTACACGGCAGGTTCCAATATTTGAGTGTTTCATCCAAAGACTAAGTCGGTTACAACATTTAGAACGACTTCAAAAAGTGTGTATTGCTGCTACACTTTACAAACTTAATTATTCGTTGCTACCACGAATAATAAACATCCTTTTAAAAAATATGGAACAGATTATCATTTAATACAATGGGTAATACGAGTATTTTCGCTAAAGGAAACAAATGTGCACTCTAGTTACGTATGACACTTTTAATTACAATCTGAAAGAATCCGAACGTTTTTGACTTCTTTTTAGGGTCCCGTACCTCAAAACTGTCAGTCTGTCTGTCCGTCTGTCTGTCTGTCTGTCTGTATGTCTGTCTGTCTGTCTGTCTGTCTGTCTGTCTGTCTGTCTGTCTGTCTGTCTGTCCGTCTGTCACAACCAGTTTGCTCCGAATCTAATGGACCGATTAAGTTGAAATTTGGTACACATATGAATTTCTGTGACACAAACACGGACGGGTAAAGTAAATAAATTAAATTTGAATATAGAGATCACTTTTGGGGGGCAAATAAGAAAATTAAAAAAAAAAGTTTTGCAAACTACACCATGTTGCATATCAAATGAAAGGACTTACTATGGGGGTCTCAAATATATTTTTTTTATAATTTTAAAATACATTGTTTTAAAGTTATTTAAGAAAATAGACGAAAATCGACCATTCCCCCCCCCCCCTTATCTCCGAAACTACTGAGCCTAAAATTTTGAAAAAAATACAGAAAATAGATCTTTACCTGTACATTACAGGAAAACCTATAAGAAGTCTGTGGTCTTAAAATAACATGGTAAATCTATCAATATTGTGAGTACAAACTTACATTTACAGTTGGAATGTATCGGAGAACATGTTTTTCAACTACAATGTTAAGTTTGTTCTTAAGATAAATTCATCCCAACTACGGAACCCTTCATTGTGCGTGGTCCGACACGCACTTGGCCGGTTTTTTATTTCGCCCCGTCTTTGACGCGATTCGATAGCGCTTTGATATCACGTAGATATGTAGAGCCTTATTTAAGGGGGAAAAATCATCATCAATAATTTTGTTTTTAAAATTCCTACAAAATCGAGCTAAACCACGCTTCGATATATCCTCTTAAGGGTTTTTTTTTTAATGAAAATCGACTATGACGTTTGAAAATTCAAAACATATATTTTAGCTTATTCTGCTCCGTTCTTCATGCCATTCGATGGCGCGCACCTAATTCCCTTATTTGGTACTCTTATTTTATCAAAAGCTTTAGCAGCTTTAGGTTTTATTTTCAACTATGAAGTTTGAAAATAAAAACGACTTTTTGCATACTTTCTTGCCTTTGTCTTTGATGCCATATTCGTATGAACTATGTTGGGGTCGGTTTCCAGTCTAACCGGATTGAGCTGAATACCAGTATTGTACAAGGAGCGACTGCCTATCTGACCTCCACAACCCAGTTACTGGATAATACGATACCCCTTGGTAAGGCCAGTTGTCAGACTTTCGGGCTCGACAACGTACATAATGCAATGAATCGTATTGAATTATCAAAATGATTGGCATTCGCATTGCAAGTGTGGTACTAAACCTACCTTTAACCTACTTCTCAATGCCTTGAAATCTACACTCTAGGAGGAAACCAGCAAAAGCGAAGAACTTTCTATACTCAACTCTCAGTATCCAATAGCCGTAACCACGTAACTTTATTAGATAAACTGCCTTCCGTACACTCAACCGGACGTCCATGGTAACAATTTAACATTGTCAGCGCCTTTGTGTCGAAGCCGTAAGCGCGGTTTTCGATGTGAGGTTGATTGTACATTCAGCCTGTGCATCGAAAGCCGCTCCGAAAATTTCCTTTAATTAAACTTAGTCAACTTTCTCGAAGCGAGCGGTGGATATGAAAATATAGGAGGGTGCGATATGTGGGTAATTTAATTATTTTCTTTGTTTTAGGAGTTCTGGAAAAGTTATAAATATCGTTACGAAATCGAGTGAAAGAAAGTTGGAAAGCTCATTTCAGGGTTTTTTTTTTATGTTTTTTAATGGGTATTTCGCATGAGGGTTTCGTGACGTCCCGTTGACGGACGTGCGGTGGACACGCGGCCGTAGTAAATGTATGTAAGTATCGCTACTTCGGCGCCGCCGCGCCGTCACCTTGCTGTCGTTGACGTCCCGTTGACATGGCGGTGGACAAACAGCCTTACAGTTGGTACAGGCACAAACAAGTAGGTCTAAACGAAATAAAGGTAAGTACACATCTACACATAAGTTTACAGCCGCGCCGCTATGCCTATAAATCCATCACTACGAATCTATAGCAAACTAAACTAATTTTATAAACAGGTAAAATTGTTTGTTTGTTTGTAAGAGTTTATCTCTGGAATTACTGATCCGATTACATTTTTTTTTAACTGGTGTAAAACTACACTGTTGCCACGAGCCATAACGACGCGAAGGAAGTCGCGGGCCGTAGCTAGTCTTAACTTGAATCTGCTGAAATATTACAGGCACACTAAAATGTTGAAAATAATAAAACAATGAATGAATCAAAAACCTTACTGCAACTAAAAAGTTCAAAACAGCCTTACGTTTCGCAGCGTGATCCAATTGGTGAGATCAAATCTGAGATTGAACTAAAATAAAAATAACTGTCACGAACTGCATAAAATTTTTTTAGTTGCAATAGGATTTTTTTTTTGTCTCCTTTTAGTTTTTACTTCGCAATTCTCAAAATCTTGGTTGTCTAATATCAAAGACATTCTTCCTTCCATACTAATACCACAGCATTGACATCCAGCCGTCTGATCAGCTTGTCTGCAAATTCCCCGCGAAGTCAGGGACCGATAGCAACATTCTGAACATTCCTAGCGTGTCGACCGGGGTTCAGAAGGCATTTTTATGTTAGGTGCAAAGTTGATACGGATCTGACTGAACGGTGTTTAAAGTCTGCAGTATTTTGACCTAGTTTTATAGTGTTTGGTGTTTAAAGTGTAATGGGAGGCTTGTTTTCAAGCCATTCCAGTTTAATTAAATGCCTCCCGTTTAAAATTACACTTTAAATTCAATTGAGGATAAAAATTTAATTATTTTCGAATGTCTCTGTTCTTTCTCTTCGGCGCACAATACCTCGAAGTACTGACGCCAGCACATCAAGCCACCCGAAACTGTCAAATTTTCCCAATCAACCTTGAACCTTATGCTTTAGCGATAAAGATAAAAATCTATTAAAGAAATTTGACAGATTGTAGTAGCTTGATGTGCTGGCGTCTGTACGTATAGGGGTAAGGTTAAAATGCAACAAAAATTTTCCACCGAAATTCAATAGTTATTGAGTTAGTTACATTTTTAGTTTTTTTAATGAAAAATCCAATTTAAAAATGTTTTACGGCGCGGCGCGACTATACGCTGATGCAGTAGCAGATCTTTGTTAATAATTAAAAGTTTAAAAATGCCTAAAACTTTGGCAAAGATATTTTAACCATTGTATTTTTCGTAATTTTTATTTTTGTGGGACAAAAATTCCGAAAAAAATAATAATTTCGGTAGAACATTTGGAGGGTTAATTTGTTGCATTTTAACCCTACTATGACGTCCTGTCAGGAATACGCCGAGATACCAGTAACCCTGTCTATTATATCTCAAGAACGGCTGGACCGATTTTTACGAACATTAATTTGCTAGATTTGTCTCCGCCCCGAATATCAGAATAACTACTTGTATTAAAACATCGGAAAAATTCATGAAAATAAAAGTTATGTTACTCATACAAGAAATTTGGACAACGTCTGTCGGGTCAGCTCTCAGCTAGTATACAATATACAAATTAGCTGCTATGCTGTTTATAGCAGTCAATTCCTGGACATATGACATACTCGTAGGCCTCTCCCATTCCCTTATCGACTTTAAAAACTTTTAGTTAACGTTCTTTTCTTTCGAAATGCTATGTACACCTATAATTTGTGCATGTATTAACAGTAATACCTTGAATAAGTAGGTACCTACTATTGTAGGACAATGTTTATTGTGATGTTAGTTTTTTCAACCGTCTTCAAAAAGGAGGAGGTTCTCAATTCGGTTGTATTTTTTTTTATGTTTGTTACCTCAGTACTCCGTCATTTATGAACCGATTTGGAAATTCTTTTTTTCTTTGAAATAATATACTTCCAGATTGGTTCCATTTTTATCAAAATCCAGTTCTGATGATGGGATCCATGAGGAATTGAGGGAACTTCTCAAAAATTATAGGCATACATATAGCGATTTTGGTATTTTCATCAACAAATCAAGCATTTGCATTCAGAAAGTAACATATGGTGAAGTGGAACTGATGAACAAGACCACAGATGGCCACGGGAACTACTCAATGATAATAAGTGTTTCACGGGTGGCGATAAGATATCTCGATTAAGACAGATGACGAAGCTTTAAATAAATGGTTCTGATGAAAATGGTACCATCGAACCGATCTGATGAAGAAGCCGGAAGGTAGGCACCGGAACTCAGTAACAAAACAATGTATTCTAGCCGTGTTTGGGCTTATTGGAATTCTCATGCGCTGCACTTTGGCTATAAATGATTTCAGAAAGAAAAAGAAAGAAAGGAAGAAAGATTTTAATGGTAATTATATGCCGCTTCAAATTGCGCTACTTGAGTTGTATGTTATGTGTGGCCTTGATTGTCAGAAGTCAGATTTCGTAGCCTCGTTATCTCCGTCAACATAAAACTACGTCTTCCAAACTTCTGACACGGCTTAACGCAACGTATATTTGCCTTTTTGCAAAAATTTTATTTGAGATGGTCGCATATAAATATCTTCAAGTTCTGATGAGTGGCTTTTGAGTTTGCTTTAATCATTGAATACGTATTTTTCCCACATAGTCTATGTGAATGCTGCTCTAATTTATTTTGCAGAGTGGTATTCGATGTGTGGGGTAGGCACCACTAAAAAGTGAAAAATAAAAACTTTTTACAAAAAAAATACAACCGACTCCCAAAAAAAACACTACAAAGTGAAAAATAACTTTAATTTCGGATGTCGGTGACAAAAAATGAAACTAAAAAGAAACCAAAGACACCGACTTCCGAAATTAAAGTTATTTTTCACTTTGTAGTGTTTTTTTTGGGAGTCGGTTGTATTTTTTTTGTAAAATGTTTTTTTTATTATATAGGTAAATAAGTAAATAAACTTTCGCACTTCGATGCACCAAACAACTACAGACAGCGGTAAATAGGGGCTAGTACATATTATCACAAAATCTTACGTAACGATAGCGAATATGTACCGACATCGACATTCGTCCCAGTCGGCGTCGTGTACGGATTCCCGACGACGCGATAACATTACATTCCTGGAGCGCCGACCATGTACGCACGAGATGGTGTCAGAACGTGTACGGAACCCTAAAAATGGATGAAAATAAAAGCTAAACGACAAATCTGATTATACCTACCAGCCTTTATTTTTTTTTTTTTTGTGGAAGGGAAATCATCAAATAACTTTTCCCGCTCTGGGCGGAGCGGGAGACTTTTACTGACTAATACTCACCTGTGTTCCTTCAGTTGCCTGTGCCAGGGCCACGGTATCTCTTTCGATCAACCCGCGACTCCGGCAGCTTCGGCCCTATTGGACCCCGTCACTGCTGACATCTCTTTGAGACGCGCGTGGAACACAACGCGCCGTCGACCCGGGCCTGGTCCTTACTGGACGGCGAGCTACCCATTACTCGTCGTCCACAAGCCCGCGCCTATGGTGGCCGGGAATCGGCAATGGATTCCCGCCGCCCAGGGCGTCTCCTGCGGCGGCTAGGGGCGCGAAGGCGTGACTGTTGCCTCTCCCTCACGCGTTCCGCCTCCTCCTCCACGAGCATTACTGCTTCGCAGAAGGAGGTGACGGCTTCCCATACACTCTCACTCCGCACCATGGCCTGGACCAGGTTTGGACGCGAGAGATCGCCGCCGCAGATCGCCTCCGCAAGAACATGGCGGTACTCCGCCCAAGCCGGGCAGACCTCCACTGTATGCTCCACCGTGTCCTCCGGGCGATCCACAAAATGGTACCACCCGGGCGTTTCCTCCCGCCTTATCCGAAACAGGAACCTCCCGAAACAACCGCGTCCGGTGAGGACCTGCGTCAAGCGGAAGGTGAGGACGCCATTGCGCCTCTCCAACCACTCCTCAAAGAGGGGACTTATCGCCGCAATTGTGGCGTGCTCAATACCTACCAGCCTACTAACTTAAATGAAAAGTCTTGGAAGAATTAATTCGATTCTGGGCTGGCAGTCATCCTATGCTGTAAGTCGGTAGGCCGGTCTTTAACACATTCAGGAGATGATTTAAAGCTAGTCATACATACTGCTAAATCATCCACTCACCTCTCTGCAGGTAGCAGTGTCTATAAGGCGCGGCATGCTGCACGGCTCGTGCACACAACACTCGCGAGCCGCCACCGCCGCGCGCAGACGTGCAGCGT
Organism: Cosmia pyralina; assembly: GCA_946251885.1. NCBI lineage: Eukaryota > Metazoa > Arthropoda > Insecta > Lepidoptera > Noctuidae > Cosmia > Cosmia pyralina. The sequence goes on from OX276354.1 coordinate 2,215,761, forward strand.
GCGATCAGCTCCACCCAGCGTTCTACTACTTTGTCCCTAGAAAGACAGAGGAATATAAATCGCCTTGAATGCTAACTTCATAAACATTAGGTGCTGATCTGGTCTGGGGACAGGGGATTTTAAATTCCTATGACTAGAACCACTTTTTTAATACTCCCAATGTTTAAACAAACATTCGTGGGATACAAGCAAGATACATATATGGTTCTTTTCACTTCAATTTCAAAACAAGACGGACGATCCCGATTCAGACACGTGACTAAAACTGAAAACTTTAAAAACTTCAGCAAGGAGATTTATGTAACCAGTCGGATAAAGAAGTCTTCTTTGAAAGGTCAACCGTATTATTTTCATTGTGTCTCTGCAAAGGTGCTTAGTCTCGTTTGCCACGAAAGAGGTTACCTACCTGCACAAATACCCCGCAGGTGTCAGGAACTCCTCCCACTTGTCAGCCTCCCTTCCTGTGAGGCGTACACGCCCGTAGCCCACAGGTCCATCTTGAAGACGACAGTCTTCACCCAAGTTGAGAGGAGGTAGAGAGTCCAACGTCACCAGGTATTCCAAGGAACGAGAACGCATCTGTTAAAAGATGTTTGTGCGTGTTTAAACTGTTCTAATTTTTGTAAGCTATATACAGGGTTATTAGTAAAACACCAGCAACCTCTTAAAGGGTGATTGTACTCATCATTATGAACAACTTTTACCATTGGACCAAACCTGAAATCGCGAAAAAAAATCAGCTGTTCCCTACATTTTGACGAGTTTAATATAGAGAAGTGTACTGAACAGCAGATTTTTTTTTGGTCCCATAGTAAAAGTTGTTCATAATAATGAGTACAATGACCTCTTGAGAGGTTGCTGGTGTTACCAATAACCCTTTATATACAATAAGATAGAATAAGAGGAGCTCGTGGCTAATTAATAACAGCCGCACGGGTCGATCCATCAGGTTAAGTACGCTTGCCCGTGATGGTCCGTTGATGGCTGACCATCTTTACATAACGAGACTCCTCCGTGCCTCGGGAAGCACGTTAAGGCGTTGGTCCTAGCTGTCATTCGTGGATCTTTGACAGTCGTTACGAGTCGTCAGAAGCCCGAAAGTCTGACAACCAGTCTTACCAAGGGGTATCGTATTACCCAGTTACTGGGTTGTGGAGGTCAGGTAGGCAGTTGCTCCACGTAAAATAGTGGTATTCAACTGCATCCAGTTAGACTGGAAGCCGACCCCAAAATAGTTGAGAAAAGGCTAGGCAGGTTGATACAATAAGATGAAAGCATTATTAAGCTTAAATGATAAGAGTACAGGCGAAACGACTTTCCAGTTTCAACCTTAAGGTTAAGGTGAGTAATGGGCAGCTCGCCGTCCGTCCTGTCCAGGCCCACCACCACCCCCACCACCACCACCACCACCAGGCCCGGGTCGACGGTGCGTCGTGTTCTACGCGCGCCTCCAAAACATGTCAGCAATTATGGGGTCCGATAGGGCCGATGCCGTCGGGGTCGCGGGTTGTTCGAAAGAGATACCGTGGCCATAGCACAGGCAACTGAAGGAATCGGGTGGGTTTTAGTCAGTAAAAGGCTGATACGGCCAAGTCATTTAATGATTTCCAATCCACAAAAAAAAAAATTGACAAAAACTTTCCGTCGAGTGGTCGATCAGCATGGTAACCAACCTACAAAATACTATGTACGTTTACTTCATTAGCATCTTACCTTCTTCCCTCTGTGCAGTGCTATTAGATGACAGCATCTGAACCTCGGGTCCCTTTGTCCAGCTCCGTCCACTATCCTCTGAACCAGGCTCTCTACTGCGCTCTCCAGCTCAGTTGAAATGCGTCCTGTTTTAACAAAACCATATTGTAAATGTCCCGTTACCAAAATAGCTAGGGTAACCAATTAACCATAGTACTCGTAGGATCTAATATTATGATCATAGAAGAATCTTAAAGGAAAATCCTAACTCATTGCTTCATATGTTTAAGATATTCGTTTGCTCAACAACGTAAATAACGCAATGAATGTTGTTGAACTGTCAAAATTAAAAGCATCTTGGGCTCTTCAACTTATCCACTAAGAGCCTGTCAATATACAGCAACAGCAATATACAGCTACCTAAGAGTAATTGCTGAAAGGTTAGAAAGTCCTAGAGTGGAGACCGCGTATCGGTAAGCGTAGTGTGGGACGCCCCCCAGCTAGATGGACCGATCACCTGAAGAAAGTGGCTGGGGCAGACTGGATGCGGAAGGCGGAGGACAGGGTGTTGTGGCGCAACCTTGGAGAGGCCTATGTCCAGCAGTGGACTGCGATCGGCTGAGTTGATTGATAGAAAGTCCGGCAGTGGATACACATTCACGTTAAATAATTCCTCATGTATATGTACTAACATTTAGTTTTAAATTCTTTTTCATGTATTTACAAACACTATATGGACACATTAGTCTGAATTAAAGAAATTGAATTGAATATGCAACCTATATCCACAACTATAATAATAATACCAGCCTATTACCGTCCCACTGCAGGGCAAAGCCCTCTTCTCACACAGAGAAGGCACGAGCATTGATCACCGCGCTTGCTCAAGACGGGTTGGCGATTTCAGACTTATATTAACTATAAGTCCAGGTTCCCTCACGATGTATTCCTTCACCGATGTCAGTAATGTCCAAGATAAACTCAGAAAGTACAAATGAATTGTAAAAGTCACATTGGTACTAGCCCGGATTTGAACCCACAACCTCGCGCATTAGAGGCGAGGCCTTAACCCCTGGGCTATGGCCGTCATCCACAGTTATTAAATGATATTTATTTTGTAAATTGGTCAAAAATAAACGCGTCAACAACTTGTTTCAAAGGAACATTAGCTAATTTAGCTCCAGAAATACCTAAGACATACCTTTCTGATCTTCTTCCCAGAGGTTGTCCACATAAGAGTTTAGTGTTCGCAGCTGGTTTAATGAGAACCGCAGCCCTGATGCTGGTAGACGCAGATCACCGCCCGGCGTCTCGCTCGCAAGACCTGATGCTCCTGAACCCATGGCTCCTAGCAAAAAATAGCAGATGACTTTATATAAATAAAAAGAAAAGTCCTGACCGACTGATTGACTGACTCATCAACGCCCAGCCCAAACCCTTGGACCTAGAAAGGTGAAAATTTGCACAGAGACTTTCGGGCTTCTGACGACCCGTATGATTGGCAAAGATCCACGAATGACAACCGGGACCAGCGCGCTGGTCCCGGCTGTCATTCTTGGATCTTTGTTTTCCGAGACTCCTCCGTCCGTTGGTACGTACCAACCCCAGCAAGCGTAGCTTAAGGCGAGTAGTGCTGCCAACTAGCGCCACTATTGAGAAAAAAATCACAAGTCTGGAGATATGGAACATTTAGAATTTTCCTATGCTCACAGTTTTGATCAGATGTGGTAGGTCAGGTGAGGTAAAAAACCGGCCAAGTGCGATTCGGACTCGCGCACGAAGAGTTCCGTACCATTATCTATAAAAACGGCAATAAATCTTGTCTGTTGTATCCCTTTTAAATATCTATTTTGTTCTGTTTTTTAGTATGAGTATTTGTTGTTATAGCGGCAAAAGAAATACATCATCTGTGAAAATGTCAACTGTCTAACTATCACGGTTCATGAGATACAGCCTGGTGACATACCGACGGACGGACAGCGGAGTCTTAGTAATAGGGACCCTTTGGGTACGGAACCCTAGAAAACCAACACTAAACCTACTAGGTACCTATACCAAAAACTGCCGTTTTCGTTCCAATCTCCAGAGTTATGAGTTTTTTCTCAATGGTGGCGCTAGTTGGCAGCACTACTCGTCTTAATCCCTTGCATCAGGTGGAAAGACAGTTCACGTCGTCTAAGTCTTTTACAGAATAGACCCGGCAGGTGTAATGTTGCACACAAACACCTCTGCGTGATAAATAGCAATAAAACAAGCGGTACTGTCTGTAAAGTTAATTATTTAGATGTTTATCTCCATGATGAACGGTTGACATTGAACGTGCTAATACAATGTCCTACACGTTTGGCGTGACGAATGACGTGACCTTTTACCTTCATGCGTTATTGTTCACTAGCTTCTGACAGCGGCTTCACCCGCGTGGGTGTTGGGAAATATCCCACATTGTCTACATTGTATAGGGAACCTCTGTGCTAAGTTTCAGCTTTCTAGGTCCAAGGGTTTGGGCTGGGCGTTGATGGGTCAGTCAATCAGTCCGTCAGTCAGGAGTTCAGGACCTCACTTAATAGAGAAGATTTACTAAACAGTCGTCGGTCAAAATGAGTGGCAAAATTTCTAATGTTTCCTTCTGGCGAAATAGACTGGCAATTTGTAGCAAAACCCTTATAGGATCACTTCGTTGTCCGTCTATCTGTCAATCTGTCAAGACCCTTTTTCTCAGGAATGCGTGAAGGTATCAAGTTGAAATTAATATCAAATACGTAGGACTATGGTCCTTTGTAGTTCTAAGAAAATCAACCTTCTAAGTCAACGCAATAAAAAAATACAACCATTTATGCCACATATTTTAATACTCGCAAGTATAGGATACTATACTTCCCGTTGACCTAGAATCTTCTTTCTCTATGCCTAGAATCATGAAATTTGGCAAGAAGCAAGGTCTTGCAGCACAGCTAAATGAAAAAGTTCTAAAACTGTTAATTTGTAATTTTATCACATAAACAATTTTTTTTTTGGGATTACAATGTTAAGTTTGGTTTTGGGATAAATTCTTTTCAACTACGGAACCCTTCATTGTGCGTGATCCAACACGTACTTGGTCGATCTTTTCTCAATAGCTTTATTCGATAGAATAAAAGGGGTGTTCTTCATCAATGAACATAAGTACGTATGATTATGACAATCATTACAAATCGAATTAGATGTTTATCCTACACAAACTTTCCTTCCCATCGATTTACCCTAAACGCGATGATCAATACAATCACAATCGATTGTGTAACATTGATGACACGCTGTGCGCCGGCGCACAATGTGGGCAGAAATCAAAATGGCGGCGATTGTCGCACTTCCGGCGGAAGCGCATTATGTGATGCCGGTCATGCGAGCAGGTGACCGTGGTCTGTTATCTATTTGGAGTTGTTTACCTGATTTATGAACTAATATTTTGAGAATTGAATATGGCACTGATTGATTTGAGAAAGGAAGAAACTGTAGCTTCTAATATAGTCACGGTCAAGATAAGTCTGGAGGAAAATGTATTTTAAGATAACAGCTCAACCAATCTTATAAGGCTGTCCACAGCTTGATATTATTGGTATGGTATTTCTTTCAACAGTGACACCACCCAGTCCTCCAGAATTTAGTATTTTCCTGTTTCTTGAGACGACCTGCCTAGCCTTTTCCCAACTAAGTTGGGGTCGGCTTCCAGTCTAACCGGACGCAGCTGCATGTTGCATGGAGTGACTGCATATCTGACCTCCACAATGCAGTTACCGGGTAATACGATACCAATTGATAAGACTGGTTGTCAGATTTCCGAGCTTCTGACGACCCGTAACGACTGTCAAAAATCCACGAATGATATCCGGGACCCTTTCCGAGGCAAGGAGGGGTCTTGGTATGTAAAGATGGTCACCAACCGCGGCAAGCGTAGCTTTTACCTGATCGATCGACTCGTGCAGCTGACTTAGCCACGAGCCCCTGTTCCTTGAGATTCCATGATAATACTAGAGTTACGATTTACGTAAGACACAAATCTTAATTCGGCGCTAGGTATACGCGCTACGTTGGGAATTATTCATATCCTAAACCCCCGTCCGTTTACTCGCTGCTACACCGCACAGACCTGTCACTTTGTCAGTCTGTCTGTTCCCTTAGGGCGACGATACTGACTTTTATTGATTTTAAACTGAAGATCACATCTAAACGAGTAGGCAGTGTTAATGATTTGGAAAAAATATATATTAAATTAGAGCATTTTTATTATAACTTAGTAAATATGTGAACATTTTATATATTACATAGAGTAATTAATTTGTAAAGTTATGTCTAACGCGGATAAAAAACTGAGAATCACGCAAAAACTATCAAGCTTAATTTTATGAAATCTTTCACCGTTTTAAAGATAATTTAATTATTAGTGTTTTAATATAATACCTTTTGTTTTATGTTTATTAAATTAATAATGCGTCTAATTTGGGACAGCGCTCCTTGTGGGCCAGTCCTATTACTGGCTGGACGTACGACGCGTTGTGTGAGCTCAGCACAGAACACGCAAGCTAACCAGTCAAGGCTTATTTATACCTACGTCAATCTTGTCGAAGATGTCAAATATTTATAACAATTATTTCTGAAGTAAGTAAATTTTCAACCAACAAGTTCTCCAATAATATCGAGCCTCTCTCAGGCCATTTTGCTACGTAATTGTAATTCAATGGATCCGTAGAATCCATTACCCGTACACAATTGAATGAGTCATTCAACAAATAATACGACGAGTTCCATTGACGAATTTACCGATTTACCGATCGATTACCAATAAGTACCTAACTGAATGAATGAACCGAGTGATGTTTCGTGTCAACTACCTAGATGTAATTAAATTACATTAATTATGTTTGTCAATGGACGAGTGCGAAAATATAATGATAGTAAATGTCGATTGACGATACAGACCACAACAAGCCAATAAGATAGACTAGATTAGTAAAAATTAATCCAGTTTTGTAAAGGGTCCTTGAAACGGTCAATTGCAATTGACATTCTTTATGTGATTGATACACATTGATGCCCAAGTTTATCGTCTACCAAATGCAATTGAAATGATTGACTATATTACCATATATTACTACAATTGCAATTGATCGTTTCGGGTACCCTTAACACAAATAGGGGGAAGCCTAAACCCAGGAAGATGAGCTGATTAGTTCTTAGCTAATTAATTAAATTAAAATAAACCACTCTTCAAATAACCAAGGCCACCAAATACAACCTTCTACAAAAATCCTCTGTACTTAATTAAAACAAAAGACAAGCGGACATGACAGCCCACAATCTCTGCTATACCCTTCAAGCCTTCAACACTCACCAATTATCTTTTTTTAAAACTAATGGAGTGGTTATTTATCTTTTTTCGTGCCACCGAGTTACGGGCGACTGCCTTCCGTGTCTCCGATCTCCGTGACAATGGGTAACGAATGACAGGTCATTTTAGCGACTAATCGTGGTCATTAGGATAACATTGATGTATGTGGAATATAAGGTCGTTAAAGAACAAATTTAAATCTCAATATAGTATTACAGAATATTGGAGTAAGTTTTGGTTTAAATACTGATAGGTTTGCTGTATGTTTACCTAGTTTAAAAAAAAGTTAGAATATATTTTGAATATATTATCTATTCGAATCGATGAATGTGAAAGGTAAAGGTGGTAGTGGTGGTGGTGGTGGTGGTGGTGGTGGTAGGTGTGTAGGTTGTTAAAGGTATGATGAAGCAAATGGAGTCGTGTCAGTACATCAGATATGATGAGAAGCAAGAAAAGATAGTCAGTCTCACCACCAACCTTGCTGATCACAAGAGTACCTAGCCAGCTCGTTTGATCATGGCATAAGCATTTCTCGTGTATTTATGTGCGAGAAATGCCACTATCGGAGATGGAGTTCGGTTCAGTTATACATAATCATTAGGCTTTAGCAGTCCATGTTATCCTCTCCATGTTGGCTTTGGTTTGTAAAAGACTAGATATTGTAGTTTTTAGGGTTCCGTACCTCGAAAGGAAAAAACGGAACCCTTATAGGATTACTTCGTTGTCAGTCTGTCAAGACCCTTTTTCTCAGGAACGTGTGGAGGGATCAAGTTGAAATTAATACCAAATACGTAAGTCTGTGGTCCCTTGGAGCTCTATAAAATCAAGCTTTTAAATCAACGCAATAAAAAAAAAACGGACATTTATGTGACATATTTTGGTACTCGCAAGTAAATCAAAACCTATAGGGTACTTCCCGTTGTCCTAGAATCATGAAATTTGACAAGAAGCAAGGTCTCACAGCACAAGTAAAGGAAAAGTCCGAATATTTGCTAATTTGTACGTAATTTTATCACATAAAAAAAAAATTTTTGGGATTACTGTGAATATGAAGTTTGTTTTTGGGATAAATTCTTTTCAACTACGGAACCCTTCATTGTGCGTGGTCCGACACGCACTTGGCCGGTGGTTTTTATTAATAACAGCAACTTTATGTAATGGGATCATTACTGCATTTTGATTACGACAAGATTATTAATTGCACATTGACTTCACTAAATTAACATAACATTGTGCTTAATAAAACAATTAATAAATAACCAATTGATTATTATTCTATTACTCGCCGTCACCTTCAAAGTGACCTTAATTTCCATAAACCATGGTGGATGGCATGAGTCATGGTGGTCTTATGGAGTGACGAGATAATCTCGTGCCACAGATAAGGGAGATTATCATGCCGGACGGATGAGTGATGGGTTGGGATCAACGTGTTGAGAAATTATGTAGGAGCTTCACAGGTACATACATAATATGTAATTGTAGATAGATCACATTTTTAACCGCCTTCGAAAAAGGAGGAGGTTCTCAATTCGACTGTATGTTTTTTTCTTTGTGTGTTTGTTATGCGATTTTTCCATCAATTGTGGACCGATTTTGAAAATTCTTTTTTTGTTTCGAAGGGTATGCTCTCGAGGTGGTCCCATTGTCACCAAGTTAGAATTTGATTAGGGGATCCCATGGAAATCGAGGGAAACCCTCAAATTTTATCGGCACTCCTTTAGTGATTTGGGTATTTTTTTTAGTAACTCGTGCATTTGCTCTCGGAAAGCACGATTTGGTGAAGTGAAACGGATTATGAAGACCACAGATAGCCACCGGAACCATAACACAGCCATACAGTTGTCTTGGTTCTTACTAAGCTACTAACACCTCAACAATTTACGTCCCTGAGTCGAGAAAAGCAATATTTTGTAAAAGGTTGCATCAGTTGTTTTTTTTTTTTTGTAGAAAAGTTTTATTTTTTTCGTTGTCTAGCAAATCCATAAGGGCGAGAAACCTTTAGCTTAAACAAAACTATGCAAGTGGCTGGCATGCCATTGTGACATTGACCAATCAGAAGTTGTTATGGCACACGACATGTAAGCTACTTGCATACTTTTGTGCAAATTATAGGCATGTGTATTCTCGCGCTAATTTTGTAGATGTAAAATATTAGATCCCACATCTGTTGTGGGAAATATTATTTTTATATTTTTTTTAATTTTCGTTAAATGTAATAATCTCTTTTACGATTTTTTTTTTTTTTAAGTTACTTAATATCTAACACCGTGGTAAGTTTGTGCTAATTAAGTTGTTTTTCAGTCAGAAATAAAATGTTAGGTAATATAGCTAATTATTAACAGTTATTTAATTAACATTAGAGGAGCTCGTGGCTAAGTAATAACAGCCGCACGGGTCGATCCATCAGGTTAAGCTACGCTTGCCGGGGTTGGTCAGTGGATGGGTGACCATTCTTTACATACCGAGACTCCTCCGTACCTCGGAAAGCACGTTAAGCCGTTGGTCCCGGCTGTCATTCGTGGATCTTTGACAGTCGTTACGGGTCGTCAGAAGCCCGAAAGTCTGACAACCAGTCTTACCAAGGGGTATCGTATTACCCAGTAACTGGGTTGTGGAGGTCAGATAGGCAGTCGCTCCATGTAAAATACTGGTATTCAGCTGCATCCGGTTAGACTGGAAGCCGACCCCAACATAGTTGGGAAAAGGCTAAGCAGATGATGATATATAATTAACATTATAATACGAAAGTAATTCGTAAATGTCGACATACCTACCAACCTATTAACGGTAATCAGCCCCAGTTGTGCGCGAGCAACTTCTTCTACCGGGAATCGAACCCTTTATTTTCTTAACGCTGTACCGTCAAATGGGGTTACTTTGATACTATCCGTCTTATTACAAAACAAGGTTCATCTTCAAACCCAGATTTAAACCATGGACCCTTTTTTGAATTTCGAGCTTTATTCTAACACGTTAAGATGTCAGTTTTACAAAACTGACAACTTAGTACCGGACTAAGTTGTCAGTTTTGTATAAAGAACTGTATTTCTATAACAGCTAGGTTCATCTTACAAAAACTGGCTCGATGGTTTAAACCATGACGAAGAAAAACCTCGTTTTGTAATAAGACCGTACGAGTTTACTTTGTAAACAACTTTCGACTTATGATAAACTAATTTTATTCGGTGTAGGTTTAGGTATAAGGTTTTATTGGTTTACCCGGTTACTGGGCAGTTTTAAGGTAAGAAAAGCTTTTGATTCGTCCAAAAATCTATAACTATAGATTTTTTCATAAGACTAAAGTAAACCCGTACTATCAAAGTAACCCCATTTTACCGTATATTATTCTGTTGGTAGCCTCCAGCCTGCCTGGCAGAGACAACACTAGAAGGAGTGTGCAGGAGTGTATAAGAAAATTTTAGAAAATGCGGAAATGGTTTATTAAAATTCGTGGCATCACTTCCGGAAGGTATAATAAAATTGCTTCAAAACATTAACATTTAAACAACAACATAAACACACAAAAAAAAACAACGTAAATACCTGTTTTCCAAAACTTTCACAATAATAAAAGCACAAAACGAAACTGAAAACAAACTTCCATTGCTGTCAAAATTGCCGCGCTAACTTTACGAGTATTTTCCCGAGGCACAGGCGCCGCGGCATGCAGCCACACAACAAATGTTTGTGTCCGAACACCACTGTTTACACAGTCATTCTGCCTTTGTTACCATGGAGGTTCGCTGGAGGACGAGTCGCCTATTATTCATCATATTGCTTTACTCTTTTTGGACAAAAACATTTTAGTTTTTCCGCGCATGTGGCTTGTTATTAGAGGCTATTACAGCACTAAGTAATAATTTTCCGTGATTGTTTTTTTTTTCTGGTTTTTAAAAGTTTAATATACAAATATACCTAAGTACCTAACACAGTTTAATTAATTTACCTAATTAGATTTGGAAAAGTAGTAAAGATTACTTTCAGTATCCTCATACATAAAGCAGCTTTTCCTTTACCAAAATATTTACCTTTTCGTTTCTTATAGTTTTTTTTTATTAACGAAAGGAGGTTATTTCCAAAAAAAATCTTTCTACAGCATGGCCATAATTCAATTGCCCTAAAAATTAATTCCTCTTGAAATTTGGTACCCAGAGCAGCAATAGAACTTTTGTAGTGATATTATCTAGTAATAATACAACAACGTTTTTTTTATTGTTTTATATCACATTTTTTTTTAATTAGTCTAATTGCGGCTCTGGGTACCAAATTTCAAGAGCAATTAATTTTTAGGGCAATTGAATTATGGCTAGGCTGTAGAAAGATTTTTTGTTGGAAATTACTTCCTTTTTGACCACCTGTATATACCTATTGTATACACCTCTGCCTAAGCCGGTTTTAACCAAGAACCTACGCCTAGGATTACCTGCACATTAAACTTCAAAATCTTCTACTACAGCTAAAATATTCATCCCTTTAATATCCGTAGACAATAGTTACGTAAACTTGAATAGTTTGGTTATCAGTCGCCGGCGTGCCGCCTTATCGCGCAAGTTTTGCCCCAAATGTAGGTCTCTACGTTCAACAGTATTAAAAAGCTATTAGGAACGGCGAACGCAATGAATTTGTTGGAAACTACCTACGAGAGGGCGCGGTTCTTTTACGACGGCAACTTAGGTATCTTTTTATGAACGGAAGGTAGGTGTCACCTATAAAATAATTTAAACCGCTAGGATGTCACAGCGCATTTGCCTTACAATTCATCTCATAAATAATCGAATTACATTTAACATAGATACAGCGACAATCAGTCACCAATCATCTTGACAAACGGTGATTATGGTAACAAAATAATCTTCGACCGGCGTGCGTGTCTGCTGACCAAGGCCAATTCTCGTACCCAAAAACGTTCAAATTCAAGTCGCAATCTCATGCCAGCGACCACCAAATGTCAAAAATGTACGAACGCTATACAATTTTTGAGACTGAGATGAGATTGCGTACGTTGTTAAAAATACGGGAATTGCCTCTGATGTATGAAGCTAAACGAAGCAAAAGGAGTATGTAAGGATCGTAGAATTCGTCGATAAAACGGTTTTCCTGGGGATCACGCTCGACTCAAGGCTGCAATGGGGTCCGCATTTAACATCTCTTGCAGGACGGCTAAGTTCAGCAGCATATGCGGTGAGAAAAATCCGTCAATTCACTGATGTAGACACCGCAAGGCTGGTCTATTTCAGTTACTTTCATAGTATTATGTCTTACGGTATTTTACTATGGGGACGGGCTGCAGACATAGAGTCTATTTTTATTCTGCAGAAAAGAGCCATCAGAGCAATATATGGCCTCCGCAGGCGCGATTCTCTAAGGGAACTGTTTAAAGATATTAACATCATGACGGTACCTTGTCAATATATCTACGAAAACATCATGTACGTAAGGAAAAATCTAAATCTTTTCGGTAAAAGAGGTGAAGGACACAATTATAGGACTAGAAATAGGGACCAATTAGTTCAACCAGGTTTCAGACTGGCTAAAGTAGACTCATCCTTCATGGGGTACTGTTTAAAATGTTATAATAAAATACCTCCCCACATACTCCAGCTGAATGAAAGGAAATTTAAATCTTGTATAAAACGCACACTATGCAGCCAGGCATATTATAAGTTGGGGGATTACATCGCTGACAAAAATGCTTGGCTGAATGCTTGTCCTGCTCCACAAGGACGCATTAATTAATTGATTAGCATTCGGATATATTGTTGGACCTGCTGAAGATTAAGATGAGAGAAAACTTTCTTTGCATTGTTTAGATTCAATCTCTTAGTATTATATAATTGCATAGCACGTGTGAGCACTATGTAGCTACTATTAAGCTACCTTTTACTGGGTACGTCTTTCACTGACTTGAGTGTGCCCTGGCGGTTGAGAGTATGTCATGCTCACTCAAATGTCTCGCTGATGGTGGCGTGTGTGTTGGATCATTAAGTTCCCTTCAAAATGGTTGAGCTAATTGGTGCTGATCCATGCGTCATGTTCGTGAACGGGCGCCGTCAGTTGGGACTGGTCGTCTCTTAGCTGCCATGGCTTATTTTTAATTTTAATATTTAATTTAGTTGTTTTAGTTATTATCTTTTTATTACGGACGCTTTTTAACGTGCACGTCTTTCTACATTGTTCTCACATGTATATTTTCAACTTGAACGATGTAACCAATATTTTGTAAAAATATTATGATTTAAAAGAGTGTCCGTGGAGTTTCTTGCCCGTTCTTCTCCATAGGGATCTACTACGCTTTGGAATGGGCAACTAGCTTCATCTTTCTGACTGACCGACCCATTGACAATTCAAAAGTGCCTGTAATTGGTTTATTTGAAATAAATGCTTTGAGTTTGAGTTTGAGTTTGACGGCGTTCTGTCCCCCCCCCCCCCCCCCATCGTCGCTCGGTGAAGAAGTGCCAGCTGGTAGCGTAGCTGAGCCTGTAGCTTTAAATTCCCCAGATAATAAAAATTATCCAATTATGATCCACCCTGTCCCTCCTTGCTGTCCTTCCCCCAGCGACGCCCTAAGCCGAGGTTCGTACCTCACAGGGTGTGCCCTTAGCGTGCAGTCGCTTAGTTTATAATTAGTTTTATGCCCTGGCTGGAGGCTTTGAGTTCAGCTTAAGACACCCACAGGATTGTCCGGTTAAGAGTCTCGGCCTCTCAAGGTCAACTATGAGATGCCCTACATAAAAAAAAGAAAGGTGTATGGAAGTATATTGCAACCGCCATTCCAATTATTTAACTATGGAACCTCTTCGTTTCCGCAGTAGGTAAATCTGCCATATTGCTACTCAAGTTACAGTTGAACCAACCCGAAAGAAAATATCAAAATAAACCCAAAGAATGAGCACTTTTAAAATTAGAAAGACGCTCGTGATCCAGCAACACGAGTGGAATACTTTCCGGCGAGGCAGTTTGAGAACGGCTCGGATTACTATCCACACAGAGAGTTATCTGGGGAACTTACACCCCCAGGCAGGGTGGGGGCACTGGCAAATGGAGACGTAGAAGTACAACTTAGTCCTAAATTGAACCCTTCTCTTATAACAAAACGAAATATTGGAGAATAGGTCCTTGGGAAAAATATCCTTGCAGTCAGCAAAATAGCGCGTCTGATGTTCAGGGTAGGCTTGTAGAAAAAATATCGATAAATCGATATTTTGTGGTGATATTCATTACTTCGATATATCGATATAAAATATCAAGTATCGAAAATGTATCATATACATATAATTATTTCCAAAAGCAACACCTTTGTCACCACTGACTAAAACCGCTGGAATTCAGAGCCGTAAAAATACACGTATTTTTTTATCAGTGTTTTATTAATTTATGACTGAACATCAGAAATGATGTCCCTAGTTTGGTATATAAATAATTAAAAAATAAACACTTCAGCAAATTACAAATATTTTTCAGAAAATTTTACCGATACCTACTTATATCGATTTTTATTCGATATATGAAATCGATATCAATATTTTTTTAATATCGATACGTTATATCGATACTTTCTGGCAATAAGTGCTGGACGTATAATAATAATATTCCCACCGACGTACGAGTATCTCTACGTCGACGTCGTAGTGGGGCTTACGTGCTGCTGAACTCAAGGTCTGTGCTGGTAGAGTTTACTTTGCCGAAACAGGTCTAGGGTGAGGAGCCAGACCAAGAGAGATACATAAACCCGCAGGGCAGCATGTGGCGAGCTGTTGGGCAGTAGCGACCCCACAGACCATAGCTCCCGGGTAAAGTCTTGTTCTTCACCTCTTTCTTGCCTTTATTGGCCGGAACGTGCTCGGATGAAGGACAAAGTATGTAAGATACTGGTAGGGACCTTGTCCGTACGTCCGGGGTTGTCCTGATAGGCGTAAAATACCTCTCCAATCCTCAAACACCTAAGGAAGTGTTGCCCCCTTGTCGCTACGTCACTATGGGCTAGCGACCGTTTTCGGGAGCCCATCATTGAGTGTGTAAGTCACCCCTGCCATTTTATCCGAGTATTACATAACATTAAACAGGCAGGGAACATAGTCCTTCCATGGTTCTAGGTAACCAATCCACAATCCATGTTCTGCAATAGTCCTGCACCAACTGGGGGTTGTCCTTGGGTGCACTTGCATAGAGCAAACAGGGATAATCGTTGGTTGGTACCTCAACACTTAAAATATACTAAGGGGCCTCTGCGAGTTGGCTTCGGGCCCTCGTACGCCTTCCAAAGGTCCGGGACCCCAGGGGCCCGAGATATGTCAAAGCTTTTAAATATTTATTTATTTATTTATTTCCAAAAAGGTTACAGACACATACAGTAGGTATCGCTTCTTGTTGACGGTGTTTTCATGCAACTTGGAGTTTTCCTAATGTACTCAAACTATATAATAAATCTCATTTCCGAAGCTATGTTAGTTATTAAACCTATAGTACCTAAGTATAATATGCTCATCGTCGTCGGAAATTCATTAAAAGTTGGCAGTGTAGGAGCGGTCGTTGTGGCAAAGGCAATGATTAGGAGATCTTTAGATAGGTATATCAGTACATTTGTCTTTTGGCTGATATAGGTAATCATGTTGATGCTCATTCTCTACCAGGTCCTCTGCCCATGCCTGCTTCGTGGCAAGATTGTGAGCGATTCAAGTAAAACGTTCATCTTCGTCTTTTGATGGAGTATGAATAAGTTTCTGGAATAATGAGTACTGTACCCCACACTGCTTTTGATACCTCACTGAAGGAATAGACGCTTCGACTTACCTACCAACTACAAATTAACATAAATGAAGTGCTTGTTCTATGTAGAGAACAACAATCTGCCTAGCCCTATTCACAACGTTGTTGGGGTCAGCTTCCAGTCTAACAGGATGCAGCTGAATACCAGTATTTTACATGGAGCGACTGCCTATCTGAGCTCCACAACTCCGATGTTGAGAATGAGTTACCCATAATGTTATATGTAGAGAACATTGACACTTTAACAAGCGTAAGACCGACCCAAAACAATAATCTGGAAGTTCATAGAACTATTTACGTTGTGTTTTCATCATCATTTTCATAAAACTTTGTACTACGTTTGTAGTTATATTATGGCCTCAGCAGCCAAAATGTACAGAGTCAGGACTGGTAGGTCACGCAGGAGCACGCAAGAGACGTAGTTGTCCGTGTAAGAAGCAGCTCGTCCCTAGGTCGACCCTTCAGTGGAATTTCCCATTGCTTGCGAAATTTTTCGTTTTTAGTGAATTAATCAACGCCTGCGTTCCTGCATATACCTACTAATGGCACAAGACTGATACACTGACTATTGCATTCTCACCGATTATTCCTGACGAACAGTTATATTTAACAGTTCATTATAAACACACGAGATTCCTCAATAACAGTCGCTTAACCATAGATGTTTATTTTTATTATTTATTTATTTATTTCCGGAAAACAAACAGTTACACAAATATCTTAAGAAACAAGTAGTGAGAAAAAAAGAGATTACATATGTGTAGCTCACGGCGTTATCCACATCTTAATCTACATAATTGTTAGTAGTGAACTATTTGCACACGAGTGAAACTTAAAAGGTTAAATCTAAAGAAAATTCTAAAATGAAGAGAAAGAGGAAAAAAAACTTTTTTTTATAAACAAATCAAAACTACAGTTCTTGTTTTAAAAATCTGACTCTCTAATTAATTTTACCAACGAGCTTCTAAACTTTCCGTTCCGAACACAGTATTCAAATTTTTAGCTATGCGACGAAGAGGTGCGCGAACTCCAGCGTTAGTGCGGCAAGAGGAAATGGCTAATTATAACCATAGTTACCAGAAGGCTAATAAACTTATTGTTTATCTGTGTACGTTCTATGAACTATCATATCAGTATTACAAAATGTAACTATAGAAGCTTAAAATATATTAATTGTTGGGAATCAAACTACTTAGGTTTGCAAGCAGTCGCCGAACCGCTAACCTATTTGCTTTGTTGAAAGTTGAGTAAATAAAATAGCCGCTCTTCTAAAAGTATTTCATGATTGACTGCTTAGCTCCTTAAAGGTATGATAACCATTTAAAAGTTTAAATCTGTAAATATCTGCTTTCCCCATTCCAAAAAAAAACTGATGTTCCCTACATTTTGACATGCGAACATAAATGTAGGGAACAGCTGATTTTTTTTCGCGATTTCAGGTTTGGTCCCATAGTAAAAGTTGTTCATAATGATGAGTAGGTACAGACAACTGCACATCAGGTTATACCAAACTGTAAAATTTCTCCAAATTAATGATTTTATACCTTAAAATGTTGAACATAATCTACCGCTGTGTGTACAATAACCCGAGGTTGTGTATACCTGCACCTTGTAGATGAGCTTGATTTCATTTATTTTATCTGCTGAGTGTGACTCTACTCGCCTAATAACCAACCATCGATTGCGATTTCATACCAACACTGCAATTTATTCAACACCTCACAAATTAGAAGCCATAACAATTGGCACAAGAACCTCGATAAAGGGCGCGATTCTACCAACAGTCAGTCGTAATCGCGGCGTTAATAGCCCACCAAGTTTTAATTTATTCTGCAAACTGTGCGCTCGCACGCACACCGGCTGGTACAGTCAGCTTCCAAAAGAGGTATAGGATGTACCTAGACACGATGATGAATCTAACTATCTATATAAATAAAAAAAGGAGTCTTGACTGACTGACTGACTCATTAACGTCCAGCCCAAAGCCTTGGACCTAGAAAGCTGAAATTTTGCACAGAGGTTCCCTTTATAATTTAGATAAGGAATAAGGAAGGATTTCCCGGTGGTACGTTCCCGTGGGATATTTTCCGACATCCACGCGGGCGCAGCCGCGGGCAAAAACTAGTGATTTATAATACATACGTCATTGCCTATACCTACATCTTTCCTTTACAGAATAAGGAATATTTTCACGATGTTCCAATATTGGAGTGATTCATCAAAATACTAAATCGGGTAGGAACAGTCAGCCTCAACAATATGTACTTGTTCAGGGTTACTGGTAACTCCTCATATAAGGGTGAAAATGCAACAAATTAAACCACAAAATGTTCTACCGAAATTCAGTATTTTTTTTTTGTAATTTTTGTCTAAGAACAATATAAATTACGAAAAATCAATCAATCTGCCTAGCCTTTTCCCAACTATGTTGGGGTCGGCTTCCAGTCTAACCGGATGCAGCTGAATACCATTATTTTACATAGAGCGACTGCCTATCTGACCTCCACAACCCATTAACTGGGTAATACGATACCCATTGTAATAACAGCCGCACGGGTCGATCCATCAGGTTAAGCTACGCTTTCCGGGGTTGGTCCGTGGATGGGTGACCATCATTACATACCGAGACTCCTCCGTGCCTCGGAAAGCACGTTAAGCCGTTGGTCCCGGCTGTCATTCGTGGATCTTTGACAGTCGTTACGGGTCGTCAGAAGCCCGAAAGTCTGACAATCAGTCTTACCAATGGGTATCGTATTACCCAGTTAATGGGTTGTGGAGGTCAGATAGGCAGTCGCTCCATGTGAAATAATGGTATTCAGCTGCATCCAGTTAGACTGGAAGCCGACCCCAACATATTTGGGAAAAGGCTAGGCAGATTGATTTAGTTTGTTCCATAATGTTGTCGCAACGAAACATACTACACATTGGGTACAGTCCGCGAGGCCTAAGCTGACCTTTGCATATGTGTGAGTGCACATAGTGTAGGTGTGACGTCCGGCCTAGAGCGCGACGCGTCCTTTGCTTGGTTTAAAACCGGCTTATACTGCTTTTTGGCAATCGGCCTGAGGCGCGGTGCGTCCCTCGCGCGACGCAACTCTGCTTCTTTGTGATCACTGACACAAATGCAAAGCTCAGCTTAGGTCTCGCGGACTTGCCGCCGGGGTCGCGGGTAGTTCGAAAGAGATACCGTGGCCCTGGCACGAGCAATCGAAGGAACATGGGTGGGCTTTAGTCAGTAAAAGTCTGACACGCCCTCCCGCTCTGCCCAGAGCGGGAGAAGTCATTTGATGATTTCCCATCCACAAAAAAAAAAAAAAAAATAAGAAAAGTTCTCGCGGACTGTGCCTACTTATTGTAGCTACACATTGATACAGTAGGTAGGTATTACGGAACACAAACTGTAGACAATGAAAGTAATTCTTAACACGACATCACGCCTAGGGTAAGGGTAAGACAGTTGTGTACGCACGGCTACAGATCAAGCTATACATTTCCAGTATAAGCTGATCTCGCATTTTATAGGATTGCCTTACAATAAGAGGACAGTGTAAACTGGAAACTTGATGTGTAGCCGTGTGTACATATAGCAACACTTGCATTTCGCCAGTTATTTTAAGTCCCATGTACCAGAGGGCGAGCCTATTTCCGGGCACAAATCCAGACTCCGGGCAGCTGCTGAGAAATTTCAGATGGAAAAACTCAATAACATTTTGCTCGACCCGGGAATCGAGCCCAAGACCTCATGCAGCAGTAGCGCTTCCGTCCGCTAGACCAACGAGGCAGTCAAATTAATCCTTGTTGATGTAAACATGTTTTTGATTCCGACTGTACCTACTGTAGCGATAGATTCCTGGCAATCTAATGCTAATCTAACGCTAAAGTTGGAAGTTTCAGCGATTATCGCGAAATTGAGTTGAATATATGTTCGTTTTGTAGTTATGTGGAGTTCGGAAAGGTTAGGTCAAGGTTATAAGGTCGTCGTCCCCGGAGGGTTCCCGCATTGTCGAGGCGGGGGGGCTCAGTAGCCGTGGCTTGGTCACCCACGGTGAAGCGAAGAGGAACCCGAGGAGGGGGCCGCTCGTCAGGGCTTTTGCCGATAAGCCGACGACGTAGCGGCCAGCGGGTAGGTTGCGGTGGCCGTATGGGCGACACCGCAACTGAGGCGGGCCGCGGTGTCTTATGGGAGGCATCGCGGCTGAGGATTGGAGGCCGCGGCGGGAGAGGAGTGCCGGTATTGCGGTGCGCCGCTCTCCCTACCTTCCGCGGTCTTGACGGGGCCGCCACCGTTTGATGGCGGACGCGGTGGGGCCGCAGGGGAAGAGGAGTGTCGGTATGACGTTGGCCGCTCTCCCTATCCTCTGCGGCCGAAATTGGGCAGGCGGCGGAGCGCGCGCGGGAGGACGACCCTCAAGCGGCGCCGATCCGAAGGCGGAGGAGGGGTCGGAGAAGACGTCAGTTTGATAGTCATCTCCGACTCCTCCCAGGTGGAGGCCAGCAGGCAACGGGTGTGGGGGCACCCTTGCCTGTATTGCACAGGCCCCCACCAGTGTCGGACGGGAACGGCCAGGTGTTCCCTGTCATTCCCGTAACCCCCCAGCCTGGGGGATATGCGGGGCCCGCCATCCAGGCGGGCATGCGCCGGGAGGGTTGTGGAAGTAAAGGCTGAGCCGGTTTCCCATGGCCCTCCCATCACGGCGATGTGGGAACACTGCTGAGTTTTAGTGGGTATACTGTCATTCCGACAGGAGTCCCACATACCCCGTCTCGTTCCCCACGAGCGGGGATGCATAAAGCATTTCTCAGCGTCAAAAAAAAAAAAAAGTTATAAGGTCGTATGGTAATTTGAAGGTTAGATATTATAAAAATGTCAGAGCAAGCAACAGCATCATTATGCTCTAGTAGACTGGGAGTTACATTGTCATTTCAAACTCTCAAAATTCGGCAAAAACGCGTTTCACTTACCTAGTCAAATTTTTAAGTATAGCTTGACCGATGCCGTTGTACCGCGCCACAGTAATGCGCGGCGAGGCGGGGGGCGAGATGTTGTGAGCGCTGACGAATGAGCGGCCTGCACAGCCCCCTCCCCCCGCCCCCGTCAGGCCGCGCACATACAAGGCGCGGTACAGCGGTATCTGTCAAACTATAGCCCAAATATTTGGTTGTTGTTAATGTCCGTACCTATTCATCATTCATCTGCCTAGCGTTTTCCCAACAGTGTTGGGGTCGGGTTCCAGTTTAACCGAATGCAGCTGAATACCAGCATTTTACATGGAGCGACTACCTATCTGACCTCCACAACCCAATTACTGGGTAATACGATACCCCTTAGTAAGACTGGTTGTCAGACTTTCGGGCTTCTGACGACCCGCAACGACTGTCAAAGATCCAAGAATGACAGCCGAGACCACGGCTTAACGTGCTTTCCGAGGCACGGAGATGCTCGGTATGTAAAGATGGTCACCCATGCACGAACCCACCCCGGCAAGCGTAGCTTAACCTGATCGATCGACCCGTGTGGCTGTTATTACTTAGCCTGTCGGTTCGGTAATCAAGTCATATTAGATTAGGGGTTAAAGTATGAAATTGCCGATTTGTACTGAAATTCGTTTTTTTTTTTAATTTGACATATTTATTTAATCAAAATAATTACCATTATTATCTATACATTGCTGCCATCTAATAGGAAGGTCATAAAAGCCTTTGCGATAGAACTCTCGTGATCTAGATTCGACAAACTGTGTGAAAGCATTTTGTACTGCCTCCTGAGAAGAAAACTTTTTATCACGTAGAAAATTGTCCAAATCACGAAAAAAATGGTAGTCCGTTGGAGCAAGGTTTGGCGAATACGGAGGGTGACGAATGGTTTCTAATTGCAGTTCCTGTAGAGTTAAAACGGTTTCTCGTGCTGTATGAGGTCTCGCGTTATCATGGAGCAATAATGGTGAAGATCGATTCATGAGTCGGGGCTGTTTCACTGCTAGTTTTAAGAATAAGAATAATTTATTTGCAGAGTTCGGAGTTCGGCACAGTAGACATCTGCCGTTATTGCTTGACCAGATCGGAGAAAGCTATAGCGAATAACACCATGCTGAGACCACCAACAGTTACCATTACCTTTTTATTGGTAAGCTTTGCTTTAGGACACTGTTGCGGCGTTTGACCTGGGGTCAGCCATTGCATTTTTCGCTTACGGTTATCGTAAAAAAACCACTTTTCATCACATGTCACAATTCGATCCAATATTCCTTAATTTCTGTATCGATTCAATAAGGCAACACAAGTCTCAACACGCGTTTGTTTCTGCAGATCAGTCAAATGATGAGGCACCTATTTCTCATATTTTTTTATTTTATTGATTTGACGCAAATGAGTCAATATTGTTGGTAAGGTAACGTTAAACCATGCCGCTAATTCCTGGGTAGTTTGGCTCGGATCGGCTTCCACCATCTCTTTCAATTCATTGTTATTCACCTGTGTGGGCGGTCTTCCACGTGGCTCGTTCTTCAAATCAAAGTTTCCATCACGAAAGCGTTTAAACCAAAATCGCACGGTGCGTTCATTAGCAGTCCCCTCTCCAAACGCAACATTGATTTTGCGAGCTGTTTCTGCCGCGTTAGTTCCGCGTCGGAACTCGTATTCAAAAATAACTCGAATTTTCGAAGTATCCATCTTACTTGTCTAAGCTGAATAAAAAAAACAACTGAAAGTCGATAATCGAATGTTGCACATTTTTTAAAAGAAGAACTTCATAGGTACCATGTGAAAAAAGTTTCACTCAAAAATCTCAAACCATGAAGGTTCTATGTCAATTCGAAGTTCCTAATACAATAAACGGCAATTTCATACTTTAACCCCTATTATCTTAAATAAATACTAGAATATGTGTTCAGATTTCAGTTGGTTAAGAAATAAAAAAGGCAAAAGGAATAATAGAAAACTCGTAAGTATTCGTTAAATAGCACTTTATTTCTATTTACAAGTTAAAATTAAGAATAATTAATTCATGTATAATGTGCATACAGACAACGTGACAAACAAACAACTCGACTTCGCTAACTAAGACGTGTGTATTATACAACTTCACGCTCACATATTAGCGGTATAAGCAGATTCTCCCCTCCTGCCGTAGTCTCAAACGACAGATAAGTGCCAGCGGCCTTGAGGTTAGCTTGCGTGGTCTGGGGCCGTACTTTGACGCGGAAGTGAAAAAAGATCATGGATCCATCATGGTTCCAGTGAGAGAGAGAGATGTAGCTATATACGACCTATATATAGCACCATAATTTTTTCTCAACGGAATTATGATGGATTCATGATCTTTTTTCACGCCATAGTACGGCTCCTGTGCTGAGCTCACGCAACACGTCGTGCGTCCAGAAAGTAATAAAACTCGCCCATCAAGGAGCGCTGTCCCAAATTAGACGCATTATTAATTTATTATACATAAAACAAACGGTATTATATTAAAACACATATACTAAAAGATTAATTAAATTATCTTTAAAATGATGAAGGTTTCATAAAAAATACGCTTGATGGTTTTTGCGTGATTCTCAGTTTTTTATCCGCGTTAGTCATACCTCATATCATAAGTCATAACTTTACAAATTAATTAATTTATGTAATTACAAATAATCAAAAAAATTACCTCTCGACTGCCGGAAACGCAGATCTACGCAACACGATGGCTTTTTAATTGTCTCTGTAATTATGGAATTCAACCGGTTAAGTTGCGTTTGAGAATTCGGTTAATCAATCATGATCTGCCTAGCCTTTTCCCAACTATATTGTGGTCGGCTTCCCAGTCTAACCGGATGCAGCTGAATACCAGTATTTTACATGGAGCGACTGACCTCTGACCTCCACAATCCAGTAACTGGGTAACACCATACCCCTTAGCAAGACTAGTTGTCAGACATTCGGGCTTCTAACGACTGTAAAAGATCTACGAGTGACAGCCGGGACACGTGCTTTCCGAGGCACGGGGAGTCTCGATATGTAACGGATGGTGACCCAATCACGGACCAAACGCGACAAGTGTTGTTGCGGCTGTTATTATTTATTCACGAGCCCGGTTAATCAATATGAACAAAAAAAAATTGCGCACGCACATGCTCAAATACCCTGTCACATCGCGACTCCGGTAATGTGATTTGTTCCTTTTAATACAGGAAAGTCTGGTATGAAGAGATATTCATAAAAAAAATAGGCAGTCATGCGGATGACAGAAGTGAAATCTTAAACGTAAAACTATGCTTAGAATGCCGCATGTCGATAACGCGAATCCGTACGATATCCCCCCTAACAAAAATCGCTCAACGCGCCTAAGGAAGTTTTCACTTCGAAAATACTGCGGATAAGGCCACTTAATCGTTGTTAAGTCTATTAAAATTATCTATTTCTTCTAAAGCTTGTGTATTCATAAAAATATACACCATGTGAATTGCTTATAAGGGCAGAATTGTACTGATATACAATTCCATTCCACCACTGACAGTATTCACTTATAATTGAATAAGTACTGCAACTAAATTATTGCGCATTTCTTCGGTCTATGCAAAGTCCTATATTAGTATTATCCTATTGGATAACTAATTATGAAACCTCCACTATTTAAAATTCCCTTTTAGAAAAAAATAACTAAATATTATCCCGACACGGGAATTGAACCTCGAACCCACTATACAAATAAGTTAATAAGTCCATCATGAAACTACTATTTTAATAAACATGTATAACCATATCTTAGTTAACGAGTCAATGAATAAAATCGGTACTGAAAACATAGTGGGTACAAACCAATATCGACTCTCATTCTATACAAATACAGTACATTTTTTACATATTGTGCTGAACTTAGCTCAGGAACAAGCGATACATTTAGCGGGTAGCAGAAATATAACATAAATATACATAATTATTAATGTAAAAAAAAAAATATTATTATGTAAATATAAACATACATCATTTGTGTAAATAAGTCGCATTACTAAAGATCCTAAAATACTGGATCCACTGTTTACAATCTAATTTTAACTGATAAAGAATAAAATTAAAATAGTAACAAATTGTATAACAATAAAAAACAAAGAAAAATTCTTACTCATTATTTCCCTATTAAATCTTACATTTACTGCTAAATAATAACAATTAATGATCAGTTCTACGCTTCTGCGTATTCAGAATCCGCTTCAAAAATCGCTTGTTTCGGAGCCCACCGCCGTGTCATGGCGTCGCTGAACGTACCATAACCGTGTAAAGCGCTCTAAGCTTCTATTGACGCGCGGCCAAAATCGGAACTAAGCGACGCCATATTATTTTTTCAATACATTTCACAAAACAATTGCAGTAAATGTTCACCAACAGCGCCTCCCTGTCAATGTCATTCGAGCGCCAAAAGATGCTTGTAGCAGTGTGTAGCTTTGACATTGTGAATAAAACACGGAGTATTAAGAACGCTTATTGTGAAGTAAAAATTTTTACTCCGGTATATTTATTGAGAAACTGTACCTATCTAAAATTATATTTATAGTTCAGAATCGTACCATGCACATCTATCAACAGTTTGGCCAAAAAACGTTTTAAGAATTTAAAGCATTTTATTTAATAAACATATTTTTGTCTAAAAAAAGTATTGATTTGACTACC
Organism: Cosmia pyralina; assembly: GCA_946251885.1. Taxonomy (NCBI): domain Eukaryota; kingdom Metazoa; phylum Arthropoda; class Insecta; order Lepidoptera; family Noctuidae; genus Cosmia; species Cosmia pyralina. Next base: position 2,241,235 of record OX276354.1, read on the forward strand.
CATTTGTAAATTGAATGGATTATTCAGTACAGTCCTACCAACTTATCTGTGAACTGAAAGAGGACGGCACCGTCGATGCGTCAACACAATCGAATGACATGCGTCGGCACAATCGAATGACATTTCAACATGACGGCCGTAGTTCCAATTTTCGCCATTTCACAGATAAGTTGGTAGGTGTACACATGCAAATTAAGTATGACATAACATCACGGCATTCTCCGAAGTGTTATATACACCTGCATTTCGCCAGTTATGTTTTACATTACATGCGAGACGTAACCGGTCTGTCTCCAATGTTTAGTAAAGTGCGAGTCGATAAATTATTAACACTGTGACAAATTCATATAAAACTGAATTTCGTACTTAATTTGTAACTGAAACCGAGGGTCAACCAATGACAGCCATAATAAAGCGTATTCAAATATTGTGGACATTCCATTCACTCACAAGTCCATGGTATACGATACATATAATCTATGATGTGTAATTGATACGAATCTTGTACAGAAACCATTATAATTATTATCTTACAGTAATACCAGAAGCTACACAAACTTATTATTTCCTTTTTCCTCCCGTTGTTTGCACTATCACCACATGATTCATCATTTCAGCCGAAAGACGTCCACTGCTGGACATATGCCTCCCCCAAGCATCGCCTCTTCAACCTGTTCTGTGCTTCCCGCATCCAGCGGATTCCTACGGCCTTCATCAGGTCATCGGTCCACCTTGTGGGAGGTCTTCCAACGCTACGTCTTCTGGTACACGGTTGCCACTCCAGAACCTTTCGGCCCCATCAGTCATCTTTTGTGCGAGCAATGTGCCCTGCCCACTGCCAGTTAAGTTTGGCAATTCTTCGGCCTATGTCGGTTACCTTAGTTCTCCTGCGGATCTCTTCATTTCTGTTTCGATCACGTAGCAAAACTCCAAGCATAACCCTCCCCATTGTTCTTTGGATGACTTACAGCTTTCTAATAAGGCCCTTTGCGAGCGCCCACGTTTCAGTGTCGTAGGCCATCACTGGCGTCACTCGTTTGCACTATGTTTATAATAAAATCAACGGCGAGTAACTTTACTTAGTGTGATAAATATAACAACCTAGTTAAATTATTTACTTTAATTTTATTTATAGGGAACTTAGAGATAACTAAGTTTGAAATAAATTCTCTTTTTAAGTGCATTTTTAAGTATATTTAGCTAAATATATTGACTAATATCTCAATATTACATTATAATGAAATTCTTAATAATAAAAGGCATTTAACATTCCATTAAATAAGTCAGATAGTAAATAACACAAGCCTAACCAATCTTATAAATAAATACAGGATGTAAAAAGACCTCAGCCGACCTTAGCCTAGACTTAGCCGCCATATACGCATTCTGTACTATCGACAAAACGGACGCCTTTACACCTTGAGGGGATATACATCGATCATTTTGTGTTTTTAAAATTCCTTTATAAAACCAAATGTATATGGTTAAATCAACTGGATTTGCCATATGTGTTATTTGACTATATTGTCTACTGCTGTACTAAAACCAAATCACGACTACTTGAATTTTTTTCTATAGAAAAAAAAGTAGCACCGGCTATTTTCTATTTTATACGATTATACATAAACAGTTCCTTATTGTGCAGTAAAATTTGCTTTATAGCGAAGGTATTTAAATATGTTAAGAACTTGCCAAGCCAAAAATTTATTTAAGTTTAGCATTTTGTCGAAAATCTACATTTATACCAAGCGCGTTTTAATTCCGGTGCGCGTGGGAGTCTTCTATCTCGCGCGTCAAACTAGACAGCTATAACGCCATTTCACTTACACACCGAGCTAAACCACGCTTCGATATATCCTCTTAAAGTTGCATTTTGTATACAGATTCATTGAAGAAACTCTGCCCCTACGGTCCTTTATTCTCGTAAAACAATAGAAAGTCGAAACGAACACAAAAAAATTGCAAGAAAAAATATTTCAATACTGGAAAGGCCTGGCTTTTGTCGATGGTACATCAAGCTAAGTAACATTGAGTAAAAGTTATTGCTGGGAAACGACTTTTATTTTTTTTAATTGAAAACGCGCTGTTCACGGCAGCGCGCATTGACAAAATATGCACGAGTGCATGCAACGGTACAGCGGTCGTGGGGATGTTTAAAGTTAAGTACACAGACATAACATCAACCTTTAGACCAACAAGGCAGTTAACGTTAAGTACAGACAACAGCACACCAAACTGTCAAGAACCTTAAAATGTTGGTGTTAAGTTCAAAATCGAATGAGAAAGTTTGACAGTTTGTAGTAACTTGACCTTCTGCTGTGTGTACGCGCCGTACCGCTCCTCCCGCGCTGCGCGATGACGCCCGGTCCCTTCCCGTCTTTACCTCATACCGCTAGAGACCTTTAAATCGTCTACTGCGCAAGTCAAACCACGTGGTGTGTCAAGTCTCATCTTAATGGCACGTATTGTAATAACATTGAAAAAAAAATGTTGGAACTTTGACTTTCAATATCTCCGTAACAAAAGGTTCCCAGGTATAGTCAACTAAAAATGATCACAATGGCGGGAAGACAAGTGACTCAGCTTCGTTAAGCGTCTTTTTACATCCGTTATACAGGGTTATTTTAAATTAGCTAGCTAAACTCCGCAGACACTACGTATCGATATCTAAACACGATAAAACACAAGAAAACAGTTTTTCTCAACTCATACTTCAAGTAGTAATAGCGGTCGTCGGCCTCCCAAAAAAAAAACATAATTTTTTTTTTTTATTTTATCGTGTTTAGTTACCGATTCCCATCGCGTCTGCGGAGTTTAGCTAGACAATTTAAAATAACCCTGTAGGTATATCTCGACGAATCCACTTCGGGGCACATTATCATACAGAGCACATGTTGTATGATTATTTACTTAATTTGTTTGGGGCATTACTTTGGTAAATGCTAATGTATAACTGTCGTAACTTCGAGGTATTACTGTAAACATACATAATATACATTTTACCTTATACCATCGTACATATTAAATAAAGTATATTTAGGCTTGTCCTATACCAAAATACATTAGCGAAATGTGTTAAAAAGTCTTATTTATGGTTGCAACCATTATCGTCATTATTTAAAATACTTTCGGAGTGCTATAACTATTTTCAATTCTCTTTATTAAACTCTTAAAAAACAACTGTCAGATTGAAATTATGTTGTGGGGAAAGGACATACTCTTTGGTTGAATGATTCCAAAAAGTTGAATATAGCCCTTATGAAAACTGTTTTATTATTAAATATCAGATTAGCTAATTTTACTACTCTCCCCACAGTCGATTCAAAACGAGAGGCAGTTCTTGAAATTCATCTCTATTGTAAGGGATCGAACTAAAGCTTTACTATGACAAACATTTAATCGCAACTTCATTACTTTTATCCAAGAATAAACATATTCTTTTCTTCCTTAATACATACATGCACAAAATTATGTTGCAGAAAATACGGTCTTCTCCCCAAAACACAAGTCCAGTGACATTCAAAGTACCACCAGGACTGTCAGCAGTCACACATAACCTCATCCGCACTTTCTACTCCCACCGACTCTTCTTGCCGCTCTTCCGGATGCGCTCAGCCCGCTCCGCTCGCTCGGCTCGCTCCTCGGAGCGCTCGGCCCGCTCGTCGGGGCCTTCATCGCCTCGCTCGTCGGATTGAGCTGCAGGAGCGTTGACGCCCGGCTGAATGGTGGGGCGTGTTTGCTCCCAGGAGTGGTCTGTTGACGCTGTAAACTGGGGGAGGAATTGATATTTTAGTGGGACGTAGTCTAAAATGGAATATGGCAAACTTGCTATTTCTTATTCGTGGTTGTAATAAAATAATTGAAAGAATATGAGGGAGTAACTTAATAAAGTGTTGAAATCATAGTTTCGTAGCGAAAAAGGGATGGTGCTATATCATTCTGTAAAGCTACAACCCTCTCTGTCGCATTAACACAATCATGGCTGCAACTTGCATTAATTAGGTAAATGATGATGAATCGACTCAGCCTACCATAGTCCACTGCGCGAGAGGCCTAGAACGGCATAGATATATATAAGCCTTTGGAAGTAGCGCTCGCTCGGCTCGCGCGCGCTCACAGTTCTAACCTAACCCATTTGGTCGGGGTGCCCCGGCTTAGTTGCTGCGACAAATTCGGCTCGCGCGTGGTCGGTCACAGTTCCAACCTTACCTATAATTGAATATCATTCAGACCGCGGCGCCGTTGAACATGCTTCTAGACTCTCCAGCGACTAAAAATTTGCGAAAAAACGCTGGAGGGCTTGTTTCCAACTTGTATTATATTGTAACTTAAAATACCATTCCGTGTGTTATCCTGACTGACAAACTTGCTGTAGCGACTGTGCGTCGTCAGTGCACAGTCGAATAGGACAGATTATCGACTACCTGGTTATACTGCGAGCGGAAGGCGGCCTTCAGTGAGGCCAGTCTGTCGGTGGCGGGGCCGTGCGCCTTGTCTAAGTTCAAGCTAGGGGGCGCCTCTTCCTTCGGAGGGGGCAGGCCGGGACGTTCTTTGTAGCTGAGGAACAAAAAGATCAGTGATAAAATTGTACCAACAGTCTTTATTTCAATGGGGAAGAAAACTGCCAAATTAGTTCCGCGTAGATGGCGCTAAGTGTTGGTTACTTTAATTCTGCTGTCAATGGAGTCTTTGCCGCGACATGGCGCTAAGTGTTTTTTCTTGTCGACGATGGGTCGCTTTGTCTTCAAGATGACTTTGACAAGTGACAAACACATAGCCCTCTCTCGCGGCGAAGCTTTCGGCAAATAACCACAATGAAAACCTGACTTTTGAACGGTCAAGGAGTCGGTCAGTTATGTCAGAAAGTTGAAGCTATCCAATAAAGTACATCAATAAATTCGTAACTATTATTAATATTGTGTTAGTTATGTTTAAAAAACATAGTTTGTTAAGACGTTTCGACAAAATATAAACATTGTTTATGAAATAAATGTGTGAACGGATATTGTATTCGTCACATTACTGACACAATGCATGGTTGAACCAGCCCCTCTTTTTCTCAATAATACCACAGAAAATACTCTCAAATGGATACTCGTACGTGTGATCTGTCTGTGTGACAAGTCTGGAATGCGGTGGAATACAACTTTGAGGTGTAATGTAACTCGCAATTAGTCACAATGAACCAGATATTAAGCCCTCGTACGCACGGGGATTTTTAATGCGACAATTTTTTATCTCGTACGGTATTTTGGACGTACTGCGTAGCGCCGAGAGTTGAAAATCCAACAGGCGCTATTTACCCGACTTTTCAAAAAAAAAGGAGGTTCTCACTTCGTCGCATATATATTTTTATTTTTTATTTTTCTATACACCGATTTCTCCGTCAATTGTGAACCAATTTTGAAAATTCTTTTTTTGTTTGAAAGGGTGCATGAAAGGGTGCACCTTTACAAACAAAAAAAGAATTTGGTGTGCTCTCGAGGTGGTCCCATTGTCACGAAATCAGAATCAGGTGAGGGGATCCCATGGAAATCGAGGGAAACCCTCAAATTATATAGCGATTTGGGTATAATTTTTTTTATATTAACTCGTGCATTTGCTCCCGGAAAGCACCATTTAGTGAAGTGGAACTGATGAGAAAGACCACAGATGGCCATCGGAACTACTCAATAATAGGTTATTGTAACTTAGATAAATTACAAACTGACCCACTAAAAAGTGAAAAATAAAAAACATTACACAAAAAATCAACCAACTTCCAAAAAAAAAATACTACAAAGTGAAAAATAACTTTAATTTCGGAAGTCGGTAGCAAAAACTAAAATACAGATCCAAAGACACCGACTTCCGAAATTAAAGTTATTTTTCACTTTGTAGTATTTTTTTTTTTTGGAAGTTGGTTGTTTTTGTTTTTTATTTTTGAAGAATGCGCTCTGTTGGATTCTCAAATCAGTCCAATCCATTCAAAATCCAGTGCGCGATAACAAAAAATCGTTACATTAAAAATTGCCCGTGGGAATGAAGGCAGCCTTCGTTTTTAACCGACGAAAAAAAGGAGCAGGTTGTCAAATCGAGACGTATATTATTTTTATGTATGACCACGCATAACTTTTTACAGAGTAGTCCGATTTGAACGATTCTTGTTTTATTCGGGAGGAGAGGTAATTATACCTCAAAGTTGGTCCCATGTAAAAGTTATTATGTTTGCATGAGTAGGTTTTGAGTTGGCTTCATTAATACGTATTTTTCCCACTTAGTCAATGTGGATGATGTTCTAATTTATTTAGCAGGAAGGTATTCGAATTTGTGTTGAGTAAGTACCACAACTAAAAAACGAAAAAAATACTTTACAAAAAAAACCAACATAGAAAACTACTACTACAAATTCAAATTAACGATTTTCGGACTTTTTCCTTTACTTGTGCTGTGAGAGCTTGCTTCTTGCCAAATTTCATGATTCTAGGTCAACGGGAAGTAACCTATAGGTTTTGATTTACTTGCGAGTATCAAAATATGTCGCATAAATGACCGTATTTTGTACTGCGTTGACTTAGAAGCTTGATTATTAGAGCTTCAAGGGACCATAGACCTACGTATTTGATATTAATTTCAACTTGATACCTCCACGCGTTCCTGAGAAAAAGGTCTGACAGGCAGACAGACAAATGGATAACCAAGTGGTCCTATAAGTTCCGTTTTTTTTTTTCTTTTTGAGGTACGGAATCCTAAATACGAACTATAGACAAGTTTTGTAACCAGAGGCGGATTTGCCCTAAGGCCCTAGCCTATGGCGGCCAGATATTAGGGGCGGCCAATCTGACAAAAAGCTGATATAACAAGAAATAACTGAAAGTATCTAAATATTCTAAAGACTCGCGCACATATGGCGGGCCGCACTGCACCGCATCGTATAACAATAATCCTAAATCACTCGTATATACAAGCTTACTGGTTACTGACCAATATCCTCTTAAGGGGTCACTGTACTCATCATTATGAACAACTTTTACTATGGAACTAAACCTGAAATCGCGAAAAAAAAATCAGTAACTCGATTTCGATAAAAGTTGGTAATACAGTGAATTCATTATGCAGTCTATAAGATGGGTGCTGAGAAAGGGGCGGCTGGTACCTATTTTTACTACATGGCCTGGGGCCTAGGGCGGCCAAGATTGCAAATCCGCCTCTGTTTGTAACTATCTATTTTTCAGTATGTCTCTCTGGTGTGTTAGTTGACAGTTTGTGTGCATACCCCAGTCCACAGCCGCCCACGTTGAGGTTCTTTCCCTTGCCCTTCTTGAAGCGCGACTTGCGGAACCACGCCGACTGCATCGCCATCTGCATCAGATCCTCCGGCACCTCCTGTGTACAACATTTATATGAATGAAAATGGATTCTGAGAACATTGTAAAGAGATTTATGGAGCAGTGCCACATGAGCTGATAATGGCGGCCACCGAGGCATAGATTTTCTTTATTTCAGACAATAAAAAAATTCAACGACAGCGTTTCGACGATGCAAAAAATTCGAGTCGATTTTTTCGATGATTGTTTTTTTATTTGGTGGTGGCTCTGAACCTCATTAAGCCGTTGGTTCCAAATATTATAGTAGATATTTGTCAGTCGTTACGAGTAGTCAGAAGCCCGAAAGTCTGAAAACCAGTCTTACCAATGGGTTGTAGTGCTACATAACAAAACGGAATTAGTCTTTGAGAAATCTAACCTAGAAGTAGCGCTCGCTCGGCTCACGCGCGGTTCTTCACAGTTCTAACATAACCCAACCCATTTGGTCGGGGTTACTGCGACCAATTCGGCTCGCGCGTGGTTGGTTCACAGTTCCAACCTAACCTATGAACTGCCGAGATATTTACCTAACTGCCCATTGAATCATTTTTACTGACCATTCAGTGGAGGCAGTCGCACCATGTAATGTTATTCAGCTGCATCCGGTTAGACTAGAAGCCGACTCCAACATAGGTCGGGAAGAAGCCAGCTAGAGGACGATAAGTACCTGCTGCACGCCTTCGAGGTTCCTGAGGAGATGTCCAGCGAAGTCCTTGTCCTTCCCTCTATCTAGCAGGGTGTAGGCGTCTCCCCTCACACCGGCGCGACCTGTACGTCCCACGCGATGGGTGTGCGTGTCGATGTCGCGGGCTACCGTGTAATTGACTACTGTTCTGATGTGCGGGATGTCCAGACCTCGAGCTAGGGATGAAATTAAACGTAAAATTCAAAAAAAGAGATGTAAATAAAGCAGTATCGTGGATAATGACGTCACATTATGGCCGCAGTGGCAACAAACGTTTGAACTGCAGTAGAAAATGTAATGAAAGTTGAGCAGTGGTGGCCCAGTGTTAACGGCTCCGACTTACGAGTCGTGGGTTCGAACCCAGATAGGCGCTTTACTTTGTGTAAATAATTTCATCACCACTATTCTCAAAATGGTGAAAGAAAACATCATGTGGAAACCGGCATGTCCTAGGACCAAAAATTCAAAGACATGTGACATCTACCAACCCGCATTGGGCCCGCGTGGTAGATTACTGCCCACTCCTTCTCGAAGAGAGGAGGTCCCGTGTCCCAGCAGTGGGAACATTATAGGTTGATTATGATTATGTGTAATTTTCCTGGTTTTCGCGGGTGCTGATGCCGAAAATGAGGTTCACTTGCTACATGTAACATCGCGGACATTTGCGGTGAACCACTTTTCAACCTAAGTACCTTAGTCATAAAGACGAAAAGTGGTTCACCGGAAATGTCCACGGGTTTACAGTCCTTTCATAGTTATTTGACCTCTGATTTTGCATCTCTGTCAAAATCAAAGTGATCTTTATTTTCGTTGCAATAAGGTTGCTGGTGGGTTGCTGTCAGAGGTGATCCATGTCGTATAGTGGGTATTGACCTGCGACGTCGGTGGCGACGAGTATGTTGTTCTCGTTGCGCTTGAAGGCGGTAATCACTTTGTTTCTGTCTGCTTGCTCCATGTCTCCATGGAGTAGCAATGCATCATATTGCTGAACGCCTAGATTTGCCGCTGTCTGTTCTGCTTCTAGCTGCAAAGATATTAATAATGGTTATATAGATTTAGGGATCGCTTGTGGCTAAGTAATAACAGCCGCACGGGCGATCCATCTGGTTAAGCTACGCTTACCGGGGTTGGTCCTTGGATGGGTGACCATCTTTACGTACCGAGACTCCTCCGTGCCTCGGAAAGCACGTTAAGCCGTTGGTCCCGGCTGTCATTCGTGGATCTTTGACAGTCGGGTCGTCAGAAGCCCGAAAGTCTGACAGCCAGTCTTACCAAGGGGTATCGTATTACCCAGTTACTGGGTTGTGGAGGTCAAATAGGTAGTCGCTCTGTAAAATTCTGGTATTCAGCTACATCCGGTTAGACTGGAAGCCGACCCCAACATAGTTGGGAAAAGGCTAGGCAGATTGGTAAAGATAAAGGGATGTAATATTTGACCCCTCAAGTCAAATTCTATTACTTCCACATTTTTAAACAAAATAGATGTTTGTTTGTTAATTCATTTGGTTACTTTTCTGGCAGCGTAATGTCACCAACAACAACAATTTTCATTATACAGGGTGTAATTTTAATCACCGTTATCCTCTTAAGGGATCATTGTGCTCATCATATAATGCATATCATAAACAACTTTTACTATGAGATCAAACCTGAAATCACGAAAAAAAATATCTGCTGTTCCCTACATTTATGTTCGCATAACTCGTCAAAATGTAGGGAACAGCGGATTTTTTTCGCAAACTCAAGTTTGGTCCCATAGTAAAAGTAGTTCATAATGAGTGATGGGTGATTGAATTCTACTCAGTATCTGGGAGCAACTTTCAAATTGTAATGTCTTCTTACCTAAATGGCTTTACTTCTGTACATAATAAGTTAATTGCAAGACTAATACAATACAATCACGTACCTTCTTAGTGACAAATATTAGCACACTCCCGGCCGATAAGAACTCAACTAAGTGGTGTAGTAGCCACGACCACTTTTCTTCTGGCTTGTGGAATATTCTGGAAACAAAAGGTTAATTACTATTTTAACTGTCCCAGCATTATACCCTTAGGGCCTATTTCACGATGTCCGAATAGCCAATAATTTACGTATAAATTTAAAAAAAAAAACAATCTGCCTAGCCTTTTCCCAACTGTGTTGGGGTCGGCTTCCAGTCTAACCAGATTGCAGCTGAATACCAGTATTTTACATGGAGCGACTGCCTATCTGACCTCCACAACCCATTAACTGGGTAATACGATACCCCTTGGTACTCGTAAAACTGATTGTCAGACTTTTGGGCTTCTAACGATCAGTAACGACTGTCAAAGATCCTCGAACAGCCGGGACCAACGGCTTAACGTGCTTTCCGAGGCACGAAAGAAAGGTGTATGTATATTCCGATATCCTACTATGCTCATTGGCAAATCGGTGTGGCCGGTCCAGATAAGACGTGGCAATTCCTTATGGTTGTTTACGATAAGAGTACTTAGTAGGAATGTGCCATGATTTTTAGTTCTTTTTCCATTTCTTAGTTCCATAATTAAAAATAGTTTTGTCTATTTGACCTCCACAACCCAGTAACTGGGTAATACGATACCCAGCACTTGGTACGACTGGTTGTCAGACTTTCAGTCTTCTGACGACCCGTAACAACTGTCAAAGATCCACGGATGACAGTGGGACCAACGACTTAACGTGCTTACCGAGGCACGGAGGAGTCTCGGTATGTAAAGATGGTCACCCATCCGAATAAATGATATAATCCCGAATAAATTCAAAAACGAAACAGAATTTGTACGAAATTATCTGCCATTTAAGTTAATAGGAACTTAATCGTAGCTGGTGAAACAGGCCCATAGTCGATATTTATCTTTACAGTTACATTATGTAGTAATTATCAACAACAATGTAACGAATCACGTCGCATGTCGAGGTGCCAGGCGAAATTGATTCTTATATTCATTTATACAATGTTACACCTTATTGTTTTTATAAAAATACATTTAAAAATAGTCTGCGATTTCGGCGGTATCTCCAGTTCTGGAGGCATAGCGCTTGATGGCGCGCTTCTCCCAGTCTGCTCCGACTTTCGGTATCTCGGTTCACTCGTGCAAAGCGATGGCGAAGTAGATCGGACGGTTAAGCATAGGATTAACACTGGATGGATGAAATGGCGGCAGGTCACAGGGACAATCTGCGACTCCCGCATTCCCCTTAAACTTAAGGGGAAGATATATAAAACAATGGTTAGACCTGCTGTCTTGTATGGATCAGAATGTTGGGCCACAAAAGGGATAAATGAAAAGCAGTTGCATGCAGCTGAGATGAGAATGCTAAGAGGGATGTGTGGTGTTACACGAATGGATACAATAAGAAATGAGTACATAAGAGGAAGTCTAAAAGTGGCACCGGTGACTGAAAAGTTGTGCGGAAATCGGCTGTCATGGTATGGGCATGTGATGCGGAGGAGTGAGGAAAATGTCGTGAGGAAAGTTTTAAGTATGAATGTCGATGGCTATAAGAGCAGGGGAAGACCAAAGAAACGATGGATGGATTGTGTGAAAGATGACATGGCTAGAAAGGAGTGACTACCGAGATGACGAATAATAGAGAAGTATGGAAAAAAGGACATGTTGCGCCGACCCCAAATAGATTGGGATAAGGGCAGGAGAATGATGATGACATTTAAAAATAGTCTCTGAATGTTTTACAGAGATTAGCTTTTACAATAATACCGTGATTTTCTTATATTGCTAAATGGGCCTGCTCTTGACCTGGTACGTATTTTTCTGTTTTTTTCTTCATAACTTTACGAATAATAAAGCTGAAGCGTTTGTTTTTTTTTTTTTTTTGTTTGTTTGAAGGCGCTAATCTCTGGAACTACCAGAGGGATTTGAAAAATTATTTTTGCATTTGATAGCCCAATTCTTGAGGAAGGCTATTGGCTATTTAACATCACGCTAGGACCCTTAGGAGCCGAGCAAAGTTAGTTTATAATCATAAACAATCATAGCGCGAAAAGCTTCCCGCGACGTCCATTCGTCCATTGTTGCAGACAAAAGAAGAATGACATCTTTAAAAATATTTTTAAAAAAAGAACTACACGTAAGTGGCCAATGATTTTCATCAAGGAGATTTGTATTGAAATTAGCCGTCAATTCAAAATAGTTTCAAGAACAAAGAGATTGTATTTATTCTGCGGCTAACAATTTTCGGAACAACCTAGTAACTATTAAAACATCGGAAAAATTCACGAATAAAAAAAATATGAAGAAAATTAACTGTGTCATACAATTAAATTTGGACAGGATAACGTTTGTCGGGTTATTTTAAGATATTTAGATGCATTATGGGGTCCCTGGGGGTCATGTATACCTGACGTGCTGCGTGACAAGATGGCTGGCCTCTCCAGCCGCGCCGTGCTGCACTCGCACGGGGTCGTGCAGTGCGTCCCGCGCCAGTCGCTCCACGCGCCGCGGGAACGTGGCCGAGAACAGGAGCGCTTGTCGGTCAGGGCGCACGTGGTTACAGATCGAACGGACTTGTGGCTCTAGAAGACAATCAGACTTTTAATACATACATTAAATTTATTTATTTTTTTATTAATTATAATGATCTAAACAGCTTATAAACTACGCCCCACAAAACCATGGCAATAGTTTGACTGTGGGCTCAGGCGAGTCTTCATACACAATTTACAACTTTATACTTTTAAGACTTAGTAGTTAACATGTTTCTAAATAATATACTTTTAATTTATTTCTAAATCTGTTTACATTGACTTCCCTCCTTATGTCTGCCGGCAGACTATTCAATATATATGGTATTCGTTTTTTTAGAGTTCTGTCACCAAAGTAATTGGTGACTCTGGGTACCTTGAGTTTGCCGGCAGCCATAGATCGCGCGTTGTAATCGTTGAGTACATGAGTTAAGTTATGCTCTTGGGTACCATGGTGGTTTACTGCTAGAAGATTATGTTTGTAACTGATCGGTAGGATATTACAAATAAATAATTTAATAAATACATTAAGGACAGCATTTCTAGACTACTACAGGGTTATTTTTAATTGGCTAGCTTAACTCTGCAGACACGATGGGCATCGATATCTAAATACGATAGAATAAAAAATAAAAATATTTAATGTTTTTTTTTTTGGAGGTCAACGACCTCTGCTGTTAGTGTTATTACTTGAAGTAAAAGTTGAGAAAATCTGTTTTCTTTTTTTTAATTTTATCATGTTAACAAATTAATTAACATAATAAATAATAGGCTATTTCTGTCAGTATTTATTTTAAGGCTAGGTTGTTCGGGCCTGTAGGCCTTTGAAACGCTACCTCCGCCTCCCCCAAATGTAGCGCGACGTGTTTATTTACGACGCGCTGCCGACGATTTCGCGGAAAATCTATGCTACAGTGTAAAATATTTGCAGTTGATCAACTTAATTAGTTTTTCTTAGGTCGATTTTTTTTTCCTTAGGTTTACATTTTATGGTGTCTACGGTGGAGTGAACTAAGATTATTACATAAAATGTCGTTTTGTTTTCACATTATCAGATAACTACACCAACACGATTCGATAACAATAGGTACAATTATTATCAGCCCCATGATATTGGTGAATATCGATGACCATCGCGACACGACAAAAAACCACACTACTAAGTCGGCGGCAGTTTGAAAAAGTTTGCTCAATTGAAAGAATGCCCGCTACTCTCACCCCGCACTGTCTGCGCCGGTAGATATCGTGCCGATATCGGTATCGGTGTGTGTGGAAATCGGTTATCATGGTATGGGCATGTGATGCGGAGAAATGAAGAAAATGTCGTCTGGAATGTTTTGATTATGAATCTGGATGACTATGTAATACCAAAGAAACGATGGATGATCTGTGTGAAAGATGATGTGGCTAGAAAGGGAATGACTATCGAGATGACGACTAATAGAGAAGTATGGAAGATAAAAACAAGTTGCATCGACCCCAAAAAAAATTGGGATAAAGGCAGGAGAATGCTGATAATCGGTATCGGTCGTTGTCTACGACGATATAAGTGACATTAAAACACAATGTAAAAGCGAATTATTCCATTACTTCATTGGGCTGAGTAGGAAACGAATATAGCAGATTGTTACAGATTGAACCTTTAAACGGCTATTTTAGTAAACTTTCATCAAACCAAATAGCTTAACGGTTCGACGACTGCTTTGCAAACCCGTGTAAAAGTTTGATTCTCAACTGTTATATTTATTTCGATTCTTTTTTTTATTTTGTTATATACCTACTGTTATTTGATAGTTCACATAACGTACACAGAAAACATGAAGTTTAGGCCTCTTATACCATCTATATTTATAATAAAAATAAATATCAATGGTTAGCTGACAGTTAATGAGAAATCCCGTGTGTACAATCTACTGTTATATTTTTTAGCGATAGCCGGGTTCGTCAGAAATAATCTGTAAGAATCACTCAGTGTATTCGTGTTATGCCATTAGGTATTACGCCTGTTCGTGTCGTTCCTGCATAGGAACGACACGAACAGGCGTTTGTTTATTTATCCACTAAAAACGAAAAACTTCGCAAGCAGTGGGAAATTGCTACTGAAGGCTGCGCGTTTCGACCTCAGGACAAGCTGCTTCGTCGTCGGTCACTTGCTCCCGCGTCACCAGTCCTAACTCTCTGTGTATTTTGGCTGCTGAGAGAGACCACAACTACAAACGTACTGTAAAGGAAAGTTTTTTATAATGTGACTGTTGTTTTAGTATATTGTGTGTCTAACTTGCATCCCCTATAACCCCATTAGTGACTGAATAAAAAAAAATTTTTTTTAGAATGGGCTAAAAATGGTCGTACTGTTTTGCTTATGCTGCAAACATATTCTTTTGTTTTTGATGTTGACCACTGCTCATGAAGATCAGTAATTATTGACAACTACATATGAAGGAACAATTGCCGTACTTTATTATCAAGGGATGTACCTACTGCTACAGCTATAATTTATCGAATCTACTATTCTAAGACATCAAAATTAATTTAGTATAGGTATTGTCTAACCGGCCCCGCTCATGTGGGATTGCCGTCCCATAGGACTATTTACCTAAACAAAAGTGCAAGTATCAATATGTTAAAAGTTACAAACCAACAATAGGATACGTCATCGACGAACTTGCTTTAGAACATGGGCACTGAGTGATACGGTTACCGCCTAACCATGGCTACGTTCACAAAGCGCTATTTTTCGAATGTATAGAACACGATATTTTATCGTACACTGTGACTTTTTGTACTCAAAACTGATCATGGGGTGTCGTTTTTATGGTTTTCGAGGGAGCTAAAGCCGGTAGTGAAGTCAAAATGAAAATTCAAGATGGCGGATGTGAAAATTTTGTGTTTGTGTTTTAAATCATACGTTATAAGGAACTTCATTCCTGACAGTGGTCCCCGACCGCACATTTTTATTTTTTTCTAATTTTCACTGTTGTTGCCAGAGTGAAAGTTGATTATTAACGACAACCGGACACATTGTATTTATATTATGTGTAATTTATGTAGGTTATGGTAGTAGACTAGTAGTGAAGACAGTTCGATGGAGAGTGAAAATAATAATTACTAATGTGGATGAATCTGATGAAAAATCTTAGAAAAATGTGTTTTAAAACTTCTTCATAAAGGACCACGATAAAAAATTATAAACTACTCGCGCTTGACTATAATTTTATCGACAATAATTTGCAATGTGTCTTAGCACTATCGTAAGATGACAATTAAACGTCATCATACCACATATAAATAATCACATTTTCGAAAACGATATTATGAATTAAAACTATAATATAATTACGAGATATTTTTTCTGAGCTGTCGCAATTTCATATCTAATGTGTTCGTCTTTTGTTTGAATTTTTTTGAACAACTGCAGGGAGAGCAAATTTTTAAAAATTTTGACACAGGTCCAACCTCGATGACGTCCCGCAGGACTCTGAGCGCGAGCGGATTTAGCCAAATTTACTAATTTTGAGTTTATTTAAAAAAAATCTATTAAACTAAAAATCCAACCGTTAAATTCCCTCTGAAATACGATTACCTAATGGTACATGCAATTTTCATATAATTTTATGCTGTAATTAGGAAATGAAACGGAAAATGGTTTTGAAATCGACCATGTTTCGGATTTTTTTTTCATCGAGGAAATTACAACTTATCGTGTTTTGAACCGTTAATTTCCCTAAAGCAAGGATGTATCTCTGCTATATATTTTTTTCAGGACCTTAATACAATAATTTGACCATTTAAAATTGATTCTAAAACAGGTAAAATTCGGATAACCCCCCGTTAATGTTTTCTTAAACTGGTCTGTATTTGATTTCTTAACACAATTAGGGATATTATTATAAATTATTGGCGCTCTGTCTACAGCTCTTTTTTACAGTAGCGCTATGTTAGCTGGCTGAACACGAATTTTACTATTATCCCGGCGATTACGTATTAAAATGTCCGATATTCGAGGAAATTAAAATAATATTTCTGACAAATTGGGCTATTTCCAAAATATAAAGTGACGGAAGTGTGAGTATTTTATGCTTTGTAAAAAGTGCCTTACAGCTCTCCGTACTTTGGATACCGAACATGGCATGTCAAGTTTTTAAAGAATATCGGAAACCAGTAGTGAATCGTAATACACTGCAAGTGCTTCTTCGTCACTGGATTCACTCGACATAATTAAAAACGTCCTAGCGGTGTGTGCTACAAATGCAAATGATGAAATTTTCTTTGTTTTCTGTAGCGTAATTTACAAATGGGACAATGGGCAATGATCGTCACTTACTGGACGCCTGAGGGAGGACATCGCCGTCGACCCAGGCCACGGCGAAAGTGGTGTGACGATCTGATAAAGTTTGCAGGGCCAACTTGGCTAGAGATCGCACAAGATAGGGAGGTTTGGAAGGAAAAAGTGGAGGCTAGGCCCAGCAGTGGGACACAATGTAGGCTAATAAAAAAAACTAAAAAAAAAATATATGGACCTCGAATAGCAAACAAGAATTTTTAACCGACTTCAAAAAGGAGGAGGTTCTCAATTCGTCGGAAACTTTTTTTATTTTTTTTTTTTATGTATGTTCCCCGATTACTCGAAGATGGCTAGACCGATTTAGATTTTTTTTGTTTTATTCGAGAGGGATACATCACAGTTGGTCCCATATAAAATTGATTATCTTTGCTTCGGTAGTTTTTGAGTTAGCTTCAATAATACGTATTTTTCCCCCACTTTTATATGGATGATGTTCTAGTTTGTTTTGCAGGTAGTGGTATTAGAATTTGTGTGGGGTAGGTACACAACTAAAAAGTGAAAAATAAAAACTTTTTTACAAAAAAATACAACCGACTTCCAAAAACAACACTACAAAGTGAAAAATAACTTTAATTTCGGAAGTCGGTGTCTAGTTAAATGTATTTTCGTTTTTTGCCACCGACTTCCGAAATTAAAGTTATTTTTCACTTTGTAGTGTTGTTTTCGGAAGTCGGTTGTATTTTTTTGTAAAAGTTTTTTATTGGTATGCAACTGAAGTATCGTCTCTTGCGAGTATCGTAATGTATGAACATCAATTTCTCGCTTTTGCAGAAAAAACAAAAACAAACTCTAAGAAAAAAGCACCCTACCAAATATTGTAGTTTTCACTTACCGAATCCCATATCAAACATTCTGTCCGCCTCGTCCAGCACTAAGTAAGTGACGCGTTGCAAGCTGGTCGCTTTGCACTTGATGATGTCAATGACCCGCCCCGGAGTACCCACCACTATCTCTGCTCCACCACCTGGAATTAATATAGGAACATGAGAGATTGTCACTTACACGAATATGAACATTAATGTTATACAGAGTCAAATTAAATTAACTAGAAAAACTCCGCAGACGATCACGTCTGCGGCGTTTTTCTAGCTAATTTAATTTAATTTCACATTCATCATTGCTTTTTCATTTTTTTTTTATCCATCAGGATAAACATGAAAAAACAAAAAAATAAATCATTTTTTTGGGGTATAGTGTAGTCATTTAGTTTAAAAATCAGTTTTTTTAGTTTGTGTAAACTTCACAGAGGGTATATCTCAACACGATAAAACAAATTTTATCAACTCACACTTCAAGTAAAAACACTACCAGCGGTCATTGAACCCAACATGATCAAAAATTTTTATTTTGTCGTGTTTATCAATCACGTCTGCGGAGTTTCGCTAGCTAATTTAATTTGACCCCGTATGAATAAAGTAATATCTAATTAATTATGCTTTATAGATCTCGGCCTTACAATGAGGTGTTATTGCTTGACTATCCTACTATCACATTAATATTCTAAACAACAAGGCGAAAAATATGTGTGTATGTGTATGGGTGTGTGTGTGGGGGGGGGGGGGGGGGTGTATATTTGTTACTTCTTCACGCTCAAACGGCTGGACCCATTTGGATGAAATTCGGTATGTAAATAGCTTATACCCTGGATTAACACATAGGCTACTTTTTATTCCGGTCTACGCGGGTGAATCCGCGGGGCGCAGCTAGTAGTGTTATTTATTTATTTATTTGTTTATTCATGGTTTACCAACAGATGTTACAGCTATACATACACAAAAAATATAACAACAGATCTTAGTTCTACTGCACACCCAATTACAGGTAAACACAACATGCGATTATTTTAGTTTACAAAGGACAGCAATTATAAAATGTAAAATGTTAGTTTGTGAGTAAAATCGAAGCTATAGTAACAGTAAAGTGAGGAAACCGGTATGTCCTAGAACCAGAAATTCGAAAACAATCGCGTGAAATCCAGAAACCCGCACTGTGCCCGCATGATGGATACAGCCCAGTCTCTGTCATATAGAGGAAGCCTGTGTTCCAGCAATGGGAATGTTATAAGCTGTTAATGCAAAAGTCAAGAAGAGTTATTACCAGTGATAGGATATTCGGATGCATATTCACCTAAAGTTGAGGTGTGCTGTGTGTTGTTGGTGTGTTATGGAATTCACTTTTGTATCGAAAAAATACCGGGATTCCGGGATAGAAAAATGTCGAGTTCTCATTATAGAATTGAATGTATATTTACTTACATTCAGGTGTTGGCTAATATGAAATGCACTTCTGAATCAATCTTAAAAATCTTGAGATTTCGGAATTGATAAATTTTGTACTTTATGACTATAGAACCGAATGCTAGTTAGGTTGCCACATTTAATTACATTCGTCGCTCGCTATGTGTTGTGGTGTTTTTGTTTTTGTCTTTTTCTCCATTTTCGAACTACTTCTGAACGGTTTCTGATTTGTATCGGTTTATGATTTGGATTTTGGTTTTCCTTGAAACTACTACCTTGTGCTACGAATCTCCTGAAAAAATCCCGGGACGTATATTAAGAAAAAAATAATTAAAAAGCCGCTTCCATAATTTCCTAGCCAAAAATTAACTCTAGGTAAACATACATCCGATTATCCGGATTGATTATTATTACACAGTATAGTTCAAAGCTAAAGTTTTATTTTTATTTAGTTTTACCTTCTAACGCCTTGCATTGTTCCCACTTGGAGCCTCCTCCGTAGCAGCACACGCATCTAATGTTGTAAACTTTGCCGAAACGTTTCGCCTCCATGTAGATCTAAATAAACGTTATTTATTATGATATTGTACTTAATTATATACATGTTAAGAAGGCTCAAGTAAGTCATGGAAACAGTGAGCCATCATTTACTGAAGATCATAATTATATTATTTTCCTAAACCATAAAGTTACGTCTTGAATATAAATTGTTTATTTTAAATGGTAATAAATAGTAGTCATTAAAAGATTATATTTTTTGTACTTATTTTTACGAGGTTCAATTTTTTTTAACGAAATGAATAACTGTGCAAAGGCATTCCCTAAGTTCTTTCAAGTATTTTTCTTGCACTGCCTCAAGCCTACTTTTAAAGTTATACAAGTTATATCAATGCAAGTCACGAGCGCGCATCATTCGACAATTATTTGATTGAAATATGGTTTAAATTGCAATTATTGACGCGCGTTAGTGAAATGCAAAAATCATAATGTTTACCTGTTGTGCCAATTCCCTAGTAGGCGCTAGGATGAGCCCAATAGGACCGTCCCCGGGCCCTAGTTCCTTCTGATCCATAATGTGCACTAACAGGGGCCAGAGGAACGCAGCTGTCTTACCCGACCCCGTACGAGCGATACCTGTAAAAGTCATGAAGGTCTTATACTCGTCACAAAATAATAGGTCCCTTTTGACAGCCCATATTGTTTCATATGCCAAAGAGAGACAAACATAGCAGGACAAAGAGGGACACCCTCATGTCAAAACGGGCCTCTTATTTTTTGACAACTTTAGTAATGTAAACAAGATACGATAACCATCATCATCTTCCTGCCCTAGTCCCTAGTAGTGGTCGGCGCATACTTTTTCTTCTTCCATTCTCTCCTGTCATCCGTCACACTATCATTCGCTCCCTTTTCTTTCACATCATTCCTCAAACACAAAATCCACCCATCATTCCATCTATCTTACAAGTGTAAGATAGATCTTACAAGTGTAAGATAGATGGAAAGTACGTGCCTCGGAAAGCACGTTAAGCCGTTGGTCCCGGCTGTCATTCGTGGATCTTTGACAGTCGTTACGGGTCGTCAGAAGCCCGAAAGTCTGACAACCAGTCTTACCAAGGGGTATCGTATTACCCAGTTACTGGGTTATGGAGGTCATATAGGCAGTCGCTCCATGTAAAATAATGGTATTCAGCTGCATCCGGTTAGACTGGAAGCCGACCCCAACATAGTTGGGAAAAAGGCTAGGCAGATTGATTGAAGTATGACAATATGGAACAGATATTTTGTAATTGTTAAAAATATAGGCAATAAGGCTGAAACAGTAACCCCGGCCGCACACGCAGCAAGCAGCAAGCGTACAGCAATCACTATACTATTTGCTTGGCACTTGAAGGATTTGCGGCGTAAATACGCACACCGCATTTGCTGTATGCTTGCTACTCAGGTGTGCGGCCTGGCTAAGAAAACATTGTTTTCTCTTAGCATGTCCACTAAATAGATTTCAGTTCATATTCTCTAGATTTGAGTAAATCTTAGCATTTTTGCATCAGTGCTGCATGTTCAGGTGTTCAAATAATGTGTACAATTCATTATTTACAGCTTGTGAGTAATGAGCTAATGGCGCCATCTATGGACTTCTTATGAGTATGCTGAACGACTCCTGAGCCACAAGATACAAGCGAGGATTAGTTTGTGACTCACAATATTGTATTGTTACTTTTGAATAATAAACGTTATTATTCTATATATCTGCCATTTACTTATGACATTAAAAATATATTCAACACACTATTAGACATTTATAATAATTTGACATAATAATATTTACAATCTTATATATAATAACTATTTACAATCTTTATACATAATTTTATCGTAAGTTATTGATTATTTTTTTTTTTTAGCGAAATTTACTGTTTGAAATTCATATTTTACTATTTTTAGCTGTAATAAGTTAATTAATGTACTATTTCAAACACAATGCGAATTGTTATATGAATAAATAAATAAATAAATATTACACGCGGTAAACTGTAGGCCTGTTTACAAACATAATAATAACATTTCGAATATCCACGCCTTACCAATAAGGTCTCTCCCAGACAACGCAGCCGGCACGCCAGCAGCCTGCACTGGCGTAGGTTGTGTGTACTCGGAGCGACGGATAGCCTTCATCAGCTGCTCATCAAAGCCTAAGTGAGCGAAGCTACTGACTGGCTTTGGAGGGTCTGGCCCGGATATCTGAACAGAAAACGAAATAAATTAAATATTGATTAGGAATTTCTCAGTGGCAGCCTAGAGGCTGATGGCAATAGGCTCGCCTCTTTTTAAATGAGACTTAAAAATGGCGAGATTTGGGTGTACAGCTATAAAAGTATGACTTCAGGAAGCGTCTTCGGAAATACAAACGCACGTTGACGAGATCTAATTAATATAATAGAACTCTGGAAGTTTTTGCCTTTTTTACATTAAAATTATAGATTAAAAACTTAATGTAATTCTAAAAAACTATTAAGAGACAGATGACGATCTGCGACCGGAGTAGGAACCTGACAGAGGGAACTCTTCATACTAACGCGCAATGATTGGTGCACTGTTAGCCCCCGTTCCCACGGGCGTAATAAAATCGCGGCGGGATGTTATCGCGCACTGGATTTTCAACTCTCGTTTTTGAGCCGAGCGTTGAGAATCCAACTTAACAATAACAGAGTACATTCTAGCGCGTCGAAAAAACACACTGTTGGATTTTGCACTCTCGGCGCTAAATAGAGCGTTGAAAATCCAGTGCGCGAAAAAAAATCGCCGCGTTATTATTACGTCCGTGCGAACGTCGACTTACAGTTCGCGTCATGTCCCAGGTTAATACAGATGGGACACTCCGCAAAATCATTCAAATAAAAAGCCACTCTTGCTACGACGCAACAAAGTGCAATTGAGGTCGCACAACGCTTCATTTCCTACAGTTATACTCACCTATAAGTTGCCTCTCTTTCTATCGCGTAACTCTTATACCTTCTGACTTGTTAGGGTTGTCTTCTTTTACAACGCGGCGCGTGAGTGAGTATCGAACTAATGTGCGAAACTGCGAACCGGCCGGTGCGCGGCAGCCCACACATAATTGACCCAGTGAGATGAGCCCGCCGCGTACTTGCAGCTTGATACCTAAGCCGCGGAGTGTCTCATCTCACATCTGTATCAATCTGTGGTCATATAAGTTTGCCGCTCTGAAGTTGGCTACAAATGACTGCGCGGCGCAGTAGTCATTGGTGCCGATTCTGTTGTGCACAAACTAAACTTAATTTAGGTTATTGCTAACTTTTTCTCTCTATTATGACAAGAAAAGGACAAAAGTAAATTAGAGCAAAACTAATTTTTCCATAGACATTTAGACGACACGTAAAAACATGTCGACTAAAAAACACGGTGAAGCGCAAGGCGTGAACTAGTTTGACATCTCCAACTTAGTTCATAGCTATAGCCGTCCTTTTCTCGCGCTGCCTGTTAGTAAAAGATAGCGATTCTCTAATTTTAGTTTAGTGCGTTCACAAGAGAATCGGCACCAATATCTATACTAAAATAGCAATGCGCCATGCCATGCACCCAAAGCCTGGTTTCAGAGCGGCAAACTTACGTAACGCAAACTGTACAAAGCGCGTTAATACAAAACTTAGAAACTGCCTCTGTGGGAGGTTACTCTGTGGCGCGAAGTTCGTCAAAGCAGATACTTTTTCTGGTTTACCCTATCGCCTACCCTGTCGCACACAGGCGCGATGTTATGTTATACCAAACTAATATTCACTCACCTTGACTCCCAAGTTCTTCTTCAAATCCTCAACTTGCTGTGGGGTTAGCTGCTCGATATCCTCATGTGGAGTGTAGAAGTTCTTCTCAAAAGGCTCGTAGACTAACTCGGTGTGGTCTATGGGCGGGAGCGGGTCTATGAACTTCTTCTTCGGCGGCGCAAGGGGGTTGCCATCCTCATCGTATTCTATCTCGATGTCTGAACCATCGTCGCCGTGATTTAGGGGATTGTCTTCCATGTATCTAAAGCAGAAAGTTTACTTATCAGAGTGTCAAAATGGCTCCACATAATGATATGATGATATTCAATATGGGCAGCCTACCTTGGGTAGACTCTCTCTCATTCTGGCTACTATACTTTTTGCACTCTAGCATGGTGTGGATGACATTTGACGAACTGTTCCTTTTCACTCGTGAACGTTATCGCGATTTACAATCATGATTTAATATTTTAGCTCCACCCTAAATATCATAATCGTAAAATACAGATTCAATAATAACTGTAGTAAATTAAATAAATTATCCTGCCAAAATGTTATTATCTACAAATAAAATCAAATTTAAAGAAAAATGAAGCAAAGTGACAGGCGTGTAACGTAACGCCATAGACATGTTTAGTGATGAGATGTATTGCTATTATGGGTTTTTATCGATAGTCAATATTTTGTATAGAAAATGAAGTTTACTGTATGTATTTTAAATATTTGTTGTTAGACATCTATAGACTTAAATTAGCCGAAAAAATGATACCATGAAAAAAAAAAAGTTAACAAATATCGGTAGTGCTTTGAATGTGATTTTTTAATGTTTTGTATTAAATACATATTTTAAAATAAATTTAATAATAATATGATATATCAAATCATTTTTAAAATTATTAGGAGAACGAGATTTTCGCTGTAAGAATCTTTATCGATAAAATTGAATTGTGCATATTGTCACTGACCTAGTCATGCCATACTGACATGTTTCACCCGCACCATGCTAGAGCGCAAAGATTATAACCTAAATGATGGCCTTTTTCCATAGGTTGACAAAATTATTCAGCTCACCTCATACTCTATTCCACAGGCTACCTAAATGGAGATCTCATTTAACCTTTTGTATGTCGTAATTACAGAAACAATTGAAAAGTCTGACTGCCTCGTTGGTCCAGTGGTTATAAGCACTACTGCTGACCATAAGGTCCTGGGTTCGATTCCCAGGTTGGGCAGTAGTTATTGAGAATTTTGCTATCTGGAATTTCTCAGTAGCAGCCCGGACTCTGGATTTGTGGCTGGTTGGTAGCAATAGGCTCGCCCCCTATTACATGAGACTTGAACATTACTGGTCAAATGTGGGTGAACTATAGGTACACCTCTGCCCAATCATTTGAGGAAATATGGTGCGATTTTATATTATGTAATTAAAAAGCCATTGTGTCTCGCATAGATCTGCATTCCGCCATACGAAGGGTTGAATAGTCTGAATAATGTTGTTGATTTCTGTTACTGAATATTTTCAAACTTGTATTAACAGTTGATAGACTTCCCAGACACACAATCTCTTACTTATAATAGCTCTCCTCATCGTCCATTTCATCAATGTCCCCTCTGGTCCCTCTCCCGCTGTCCCCCTTGCCGCTGGCTGCATTCTCCTTGCTGGCCACCAGGTCTTTAGCCGCCTGCTGTTCCAGGCCAGCCATGTAGGCATCGAGGGGATCCTCTTCATCTTCTTCCTGAGCCTTTATTTATTTATTATTATTTATTTAAGCTTCTCGCACACAATAAATAAGGTACAGAAGGTAAGGTTGAAGCTAAGGTTTAATGGGTTTTTCATTATAAATGTATTCAGGGATTACAGGGGCCACAATATGATGTGAAAAAACATCATGAATCCATCATGGATCCGTTGAGAAAAAAGGATGGTGAAAGAAAGAAAGAAAGAAAGAAAAACGTTTATTTGGACACACTTCGTGAAACACAAAAACAGAAGAAAAGAAATAATGTTTTAAAACAATAGTGTGTGCCTCACGGCTGCGCCAAAAAGTTCATTTCAGCATTAATGCCAGACAGATGCTGCCTGACGCTGGTTTTCTAATGAACCTGTAGGGACAAGTGACGGGGAGTACAAACAGTTTCAACATACCTAATTGATAATTTATATACTTATAAATAAATAAACTAGTAATCAAAATATAATTACAAAAAAAAGAAATAAAAATAATAATTTTGTACTTGATCTAGATAGTTAGACGTTTTAAATATTATATAAGCATTTTAATGTATATGAAATATAGTAAATAGGTTAAGACTACAAAAACAACAAGAACTGTCTCAGCAAACCCTGTTCTTAGCAATTGATCTAGATTGACCCGACCCGATGCATTCATAAATCGCTACAGACCGCTGAGCGCTGAGCGCGACGGACAATACACCGAAAGTTATTAATTAATTTAGTGATTGGGAATTATGTTTCAATCTAAGTACAGTAGGCATTTCATATAAGTGAAACATTTAGTGCGACCATATCTAGCTTCTGTTGCGAATCTATCAGATACTGCCGTAAGCGTGTTCGGAACGTGTGGATACTGCCCAGTACCCTTATGGGTGGCGGGATATTATTCCACACCTTAGATGCAGCGTATCGGAAAGTGCCTCCAAAAGCTGCTGTTCTATGAGACTGTGTTGAAAGTTGTTGTGCACACAGCCTGGGCGCGCAATCACGTCTACTAGCCATCCAACTGAGCTTGTCGTACAAATACTTCGGTTTCTTAGACTTAATGACACCAAAGAGCAGGCACGCCAGGTGTAATTTTCGTCTCGACTTCATCTTGAGAATGAAGTGTTTGTTAAGAAAGGGGGTGACATGACTTCTAGGGGGAATAGAGTAACAGAAGCGCGCACATGCATTTTGGACTCTTTGTATAAGTCGATCGGTACGAGCCAGCAAGCGTGGGCCGTAAACCGTATCAGTGTAGTTTAAATTAGACAGAACAAGAGTTTCGACTAGCTGTTCGCGAAACTTTTCAGACAAATACAGCCTCATTTTATAAAGCAACTTCAGACGATAGAAACAGTTTGTCACGGAGTTAGCAACGTGTTTCTCAAATCTAAGGCTGTTGTCCATACATAACCCAAGGTTCCGCGGCTCATTCACGCGGTCAATAAGATCACCTACCAGTGTTAAATTAAGGCATAAAGGTATCTTCTTCAACTGCTGCCTCGTACCAAACAACATATACTTGGTTTTCAATGGGTTTAATGCCAAACAATTCTCATCTGACCAGGCGGCGATTCTCTCTAGGTCGTCGTTTAGGTCTCTAATGGCCGAATCATAATCGTCTGGTCTGAAAGATAAATACAGTTGGACGTCATCGGCATAAATATGAAGCTTGCATTTCTGAAGGCACTTTATTATGTCTGCACAGTATAGAATGAAAAGAATTGGACCTAAAATTGATCCCTGTGGAACCCCTCTTTCTGTAGAAGCAAGGGCTGAAGCCAAGGTAGTACCATCCGACAAACGCAATTCTACAAGTTGTTTTCTGTTACTAAGGTAGCTGTGGAACTACTGAATGGCATTGTCGTCAAAACCGTTATTTTAACTTTGACAGTAATAGCGGAACGTTAATGCAATCAAATGCACGAAAAAAATCGAGCATGCCCTTATCTTGGGCCGATAGAATATTGTCCGTAACATCCAGTAACGCCGTAGAAGTGCTGCGCTGTTTCCTAAAACCGGGTAACAACTCGTTCTCTTCCAAAAACCGAGTTAATTGACGGTACACTACCCTCTCCATTACTTTTGAAAGACAGGGGAGAATACTGATCGGCCGCAAGTCTTTAACCTCTACCTACAGGGTTTGGACTCTTAGGTAGGGGTCTAACTGTGGCAATTTTCCATTGGTAAGGAAATTTTGATGTCCATATGGAATAATTAATGATGTGGGTAATAGTTGCTAAAGTGTGCGGAAAAGTCAGTGTAAATACTCAAGTTTATGTTGTCGTAGTCTTCAGCATTTGACTTTAGGTCAGAGATTATGTGGGAGATATCATTTTGGTCCACCGGAGCAATTGTGAATATTGCTTCACTGTATCTGTGGGTCTCATAGAATGATATAAACGACGCGCTAGCTACCGGGTTGCCAGGGGCGTTCAAAAATGTGTTATTTATCAGGTCTGGGTTTCTAAAATGTGGGGGTAGGTCTTGTCCTTGCTTTGAGGGTGCAAACGTGGATTTAATGTTCTTCCAAAGTAATTTTGGATTATTTATTTTATTGTTTACATTGTGCCTAAAGTATGCAATTTTTCATGATACAAAGAACTTTCTACCAAGGATTTTAAGTGTTTATAGTAAACTTTTTTTCTTCCCGATTTAGTGCTCCTATATTTGGCTAATGCAGTGTCCCGCAACCGCATCATGAGCTGGATAGTGTCCGTAATCCAGGGATAAGATAATTCCTTTATACGGCAAGTCTTAAGTGGCGCGTGAACATCAAACAATGATACTATGCAGTGATTAAAAGTATCAACCATGTCATTTACATCGGTAAATTCAAAAACACGACCTATGTTTGATTGCGACAAATCCTTATAAAAACTATCCCTACATATGTCCTTCATTGGCCAAAATTTTGTAATATATGGTTTTAGCTTGTCCCGCCTAATGTGAAATTCACTGACTATAATGGAATGGCCTGTAATCGAACCAAAGGATTCCACCGTCGTGTATCTTGCCCTAAGGTCTGTGCATAGTAGGTCGATATTAAGAGTTTCACTCGTATCTGTGAAATGAGTCGGCATCGTGACAAGTTGAACGAGACTTAAGCAATTTAAAAATTCTTGTACTTTTTTGGTTTTGGTCTCGTTTATGTTGAGCATGTTCACATTGAAATCAACGAGCAATATATAATGATCACAGCTACCCAAAGTAGTAACCGTGCTCATGATGGCATCAAGAAAGTGATCTATGTCAAACCACGGTGGCCGGTAAGCTGTACCAATGGCAATTTTTTTCCCGCTTAGCGAAATTGTCAGCCACATCTGTTCGACGGAATCGAACCTGGGATCAGCCGTACCAGTACAGATGCGCGCGCTCGGACCGCGCCGCAGATAAAACCCAACGCCCCCACCATGTCCCGCTGGTGCTATGGATTGTATATAGCTTGTCTCTCTCTCACACTGGAACCATTCAACTTCTACCCTGATATAAGAGCTCATAGTAAGCCCCCAGGTGTGATAGCTAGTGTATGGTCAATGTGGGCTGTGGTAAGTCAAAACTTTACACCACCTCCCTTATTTTTGGAGGAACTATACTCCTTATTCTCCACACAATCCTAACTAATATTACAAATATGAAGGTGAGTTTGTTCGTTACACTTTCACACTAAAATGGCTGAACAGAATTAGATGAAATTTAGCACATGGGTAGACCATAGCCTGGAGAAGGACATAGGCTACTTTTCCTCCTAGATTGCAGACGAAGTCATGGGAAACCGCTAGTAGATTATAAAGAAAACAATCAATGGTCTTGGAGAATTCCTGCTGCACAGGCAGATTCATGATTGCAGAATATTTTAATTAGAATACATAATAATTAGCTTCTGTTGGTTTCATGAAATAATTTGTTTATTTAAAAAAAAAAACATTTAAACGCACATACAGATTATAATACATATTTTCATAATAATTATGAGGCTAAATAAATGTTATTACATGAAACCATGAAACATTTGTGAATTAGTTTCAAGATCAATACACACCCAAATATTATTATTTTATTTCTGACAAATCATAATAAATAAGAAGCAGCCGAGTTGTGTATCCATACCTTAGAACTGCAAGCAGCTTCATATGTGGGGCTCCCGGGTGCAGGTATGTATGCCAGCGCTGGAGTTGGTGGCTCATCATCCTCATCAAAGTACCTAAACAGTAACAATGCTGTGCATGATGAATTTTAACCTATACCTATTCAAATCAAAGAGACTATGAAGTAAACGGTTAGTACTAATTTGTTACTAATCATTTGAATTTTGAAACATACTCATCCTCAGTTTTGGACCGTTTCTTCCCCAACGAGCCCCAGTTCCCAGTAACAGCGTTCTGTGTAATCGCGTTCATAGTCGAGTAGCCCTGCTTCGACAGGCCGGTGGAAGGCGGCGGCACGGCATGCATCGGCGTCGTCGGCGGAGGCACCGCGTGAAGAGACACGTTCGATGGGTTACGCTTCGGCATCGTAAAACCGGCGAAACCGAACCCTTTACTACCACTCCCACCCGAATTATAACTCATTTTGATTATTTAAAACCCACTAAATAACAATAAAAACACCCCGTAGGGAATCTATTTTCATTACCACGTTAAGGTTATTTTATTTATGTTTACAATGATGTCTTCAATAAATCTTCGAGTCCAAGATAACATCAGACGATTCTAATGCTCATAATTGCTATTTTCACGGGAATTAGCTAGTTATTTTCTAATAAAAACAATAAATTCTCAACTTCAAAGGGAAAACGATGATGACAATTACGGCCACAGACTACTTAGGGATACTACGGTATTACGGCGCTCGTTGACATCTGTTTGACAGTGTTGCCGCCACATGAAATAGTTTACAGGTTTGGTAATGGTACTAAAGCGATTTTTTTACAACCGACTCGACTAATCATGTGACACAACAATGAATCAGCATTGTGGACCCATCCCTCTAATTGAAATTTTGTATTGTCTGTCAATTAGACTGACATGACAACGTGACAACAGTCACAAAGGAAAAAAAATACATCACAATCACAGATCACAATAACACAAAACAAGTCCAAAAAGAATTGCTTCCAAATTAACAATGTATTTCAAATTGTGCGTATTTTTATTCACCTTGCTGACCGTAACAAATGTTGAGGCAGCACAAGGCTACGACTTCGGCGACTTTTTGGCGACAGTTATAGGAATTGGAATTGCTGTTACGGGAATTCTCGCATGTTTAGGCAAATATGCAAGACAGCAAGCAAGAAACGAGTTCATATAAAACATCTCTACATCTCCTGGTGAGTACATTTAGATCAATACAGATTTTGGTACAACATTTTTAATTTTTTTTGGGTAAAGAAATCGTCAAAACTGGTTATTGCGTCCTTGTATTCACGCTATCAATATTTTAATTGAGTTGCCCAATAGAACGTTATACGAACGAACGTAATAGATGCCTAATGATAAGGTTACATTATTACACCTATTACTATTATCAATATTTGAGTCTAATAATATATTTTTTTTGTTTTCCAGAACATGCAGCCACTGATAAAATAAAGGAAGTGACAAACACGCCCATAATGTAACGAAAAATAAATAATAACCATGCTGTTCAAATAGTTTTTGCATAAAGTTAACACATTTTGACCATGAAGATTGTGTAAAGATGGTATAAAAATTGAAGCAGGAAACAAAAACTATTTTTATAATATTAGTCTCCACTATTATCATTATAAGGCTATTGGATATTGTAGCAAATGTAGGATATAAGTATATTTTTTGTATAGAAAATAAATCTGTTTTCAGACAATATTAGCTGCTTAAGTGTCTGAGAAACTGTTGTCCTACCTACTTGCACACGCAGGTTGCATAATATTAATATTGTTGTTGCGCCTACAAAAATTGCTGTTTTTTCGTAAATATTAAAGTTATCACATAGCGGGTTTTACAGCTTGTGTGCATATTGAAATAAGAATCATAATTGCATCAAAAACCAATAACTAAAAAAAAAAACAACAAAAACACACACACACGCACAGCGACGATATACTCCTTCAAATCTTCAGGTTATTTATTTACTAGTTAATAAATTCCACTGTAAAAATGTGTTAATTTTGTCTGAAATCAGATAAAAGCCTAACCAACACTAGCATATGATATTTCTTGTATTACTTATAATAGAGAAAGCTTTAAGATGGGGTAGGCTAATATTTTTCATTATTTTTGTTACATTGCAATCTCTAAATCAGAATTTCAATTATTTTATTTGCTAAAATATAATTATTTGTTTTCTATTTTTTTTTTTTTTATATTATTGCAGTACCTACATATAAATCAAGCTGTGTAAGTTAAATACTTTAGTTTCTGCTAGGAATGTACACAGGCCAGCACATCAAGCTACCCCATCTGTCAAATTTTCCCAATTGAATATGACCCTTATTCCTTTGTCCTAAAGATGAAAATCTATCAAAGAAATTTGACAGATTGTGGTAGCTTGATGTACTGGCCTCTGTACCTATCATCATAGAGAATTACTGAACAAAACACCATAAAATAGTTTTGTAAATAATTTATAATAAAGAAATTCATTAATTTGCACCCACACAAAGAACACAATCATTCATGCTAACCATAGTCATAATTCCATAGTTTTGTCAACAATAAAGTTTAATTCAATTTGGTATATAACTTATTCACTATTTTTCTCTAAAAGTTCAATATCTCTGAGGATGTCATTTTTCTTTGACATCTTTTCTTTTTGATCCTTGTCTGGGGTTTTGAGGGATCCAGACTTTATTTTCTCCTCAAGAGTTTCAATCTCTCTTAGTTTCTTTCTTAAGTTCTTGAGGCGTTTGACGGGGTCTGTTGAAGTGTTACTGGGGGTGGAAGGTGCTGGACTTGTAAAGTCAGGTTCTGTTATCTCACATTTCGCAAGTTTGTCTGCTGCTTCGTCAGCTCCTAAAAAGTAAGTGGAAGTTGCATTAATTAGATGAGACCAAAAGTTGCATTCAAAATTCTTTAGAGATCCTTGTTTTAACTCTTAAAATGTCGATTGCACACCATGTGTACAGATAACAATAGAATTTCAATTGTGTCTGCTAATTAGCGCGCGACGGGTTAATACAAGTTCAACCCCTGAGTTGGTCTATCAAAACACATGATGTAAAACTATATAAAAACATGCACTTCTTGTTGTTGTTGATGTTATTTAATTCTAATTAACAATTCTATAGATAAGTTTCTTTTTACATAACTAGAGTGAAAGTGAAAGATTCTTATTCATGAAGTGCATGTAAATGAATTAGGTATTATACTTGTTGTTTCATTAAAAATTACCTGACCACACCACAACAGATACACAATAAAAATCAATAATATTAATTATTATGTAAAACACAACTGCTTTCCCATTATTATCAGTAATAGCTTCTGGGTCTTTAAAAGATAAGGAAAGCGTTTGAATATAATATATTATTGTCTACAATACCCTTTGCTTTATTTATACATGCTTTAAAGCATGTTTAAACAATGCTATATTTTGCCCAGTCTTCCTTCCTGTCAGCAACAAAAAGGTTTACTGAACTTCTTGCATAGAAAACTATTTTCTCAACTTCAACTCTGTTTTAGTGATTTTTCTGAGTCACCACAATTTTTCCAAATTAAAAAAATAATTGAGAACTGAATGCCAACTAACCTGTCTTCTTTTTCTTCTTCTTTTTCTCAACATTGACGATCATGCCAGGTATGGGCTGAATGACACCATGGTTTTTCTTCTTTTGTGCTTGCGCTACTATCTCAGGGGTGAGGCCCACAGGAAGCCCAGTGTTCTGACGAGCTTTGAACTGTTTACCCTTACTCTCATACAGTGGGATCTCTTCCTGAGGGACATAGCCATCCTTAATTCTTCGAGGTTTGCGCCAAGTGCCGTCGGGACGTTGCGTTGCTGGGATAAATTTCCCACCTGCAATTTAAAATGGCTTGGTTAAAGATGGTTAGCTTTATACTATGTATAATAAATGGATGATGAATAAAAGTTTATATTAATACTGTCTTTGTACCTTCCCTGAGGTCTCTAGTGCGGCGTGTTGGTATGGCGAAGCGTGTGTTGTTAACTGAATGACACTAATAAGCAAAACGACAAGAATGTTTTAATTGACGCATCGTAAGTTTTTATAATTTATCACTTGAAACTTTTTTACAGCAGACTTTCACTGGCTTAGCAGCTGTACGTCGACCGCACGAATACATGGAAAGTCGAGACAAATATTATCACGCACCAAAATGCTGTTCAATTTCTAATTAAATAAACAAACGCCGTAAACGTATTAAAAAAAAACAAAGGATGCTTACCTTCAGCATCATGCTCATACGCTGATGTGGCCATTATAATTCATTGATATGAAGCGACAATTTTATGTAAATTAAAAATCTCCACAACCTGGTGGGCCTTGCGAAATTCTCGTTTCGCTATTTTCGTACACAACTATTTTGACATTTGACAAAAAGACGAATAGTTTTTTTTTTTTCTTCTTCTGACGCGAACGGAGTCTTTCAGGCCATGAAAAAAAACAACTGAAATCCAAAAACAAAAATGTTGCCATAAACAGACTAATACTTATGAAGCTTATTAGAAATCATGAATATGAAAAAACCGGTTTTAGTGTGTTTTCGTACAACTCTAGTGTTTTTCATTCAACGAATTATTCAGATTGGTGCATAGTTTACCAGTGAGTGACAGCGCCTTTCAGCTAGGCATACAAATTCGAATTTGGTCAATAATTGTGTTGTTTTTGTTTTGATTAAAATTTTAATTACTACCATATTAACGCGATGCCTAAACGAAAGAGATTGTTCACGCCTTTGAAAAACAAAACAAAACCTAATCAGAACAGAGACAGCAACGATGCAAGAGGTAATTAATATGTTATCACTTTCTATTTATCACAACCCTCAGAATTTTAATTTAATTTCTGAGTCAAAACATTTTAATTTATCCAATACAGCTGCAGTAAATTCTAACATTGATGTGCTACTGAAAGTTTTAAAGTATCATTGGGTGTTAGCCCTCGCGAGTACAAAGAAATCGATCTTGTGCCAAAAATACAGAAGGAACTTTATGAGTATCGAAATACGCCACGTATAGCGAAGACTTTTGGGTTTAATAATACTTTTGTGACAAATTGTGAACGCTGTTACAGCAATGACCCACTTCCAAATTCATTTTCACTGTTTGGGAATGTGAATAAGAGCTAATCAATAGTCTCTTTGTTTATTAGATCAATACTTTTACAAAATTCTTAATAAAGTGTACAAACACAATATGTATTTGTTATGTAGCTCTGATCCTCTTACTACCTTTTTATTATATTAATGTATCAAAACAATTAATACTAAAATCATTTGCTTTTATTTTTTAAACAAAGTCTTTCAGATATGTAGTTACTTTGAAGGATATAATACTACTTTTCATTTTCTATTTTTTAGAAGTGTCCACAGCCCGTGGCAGGCTCAAAGGAGCCTTGATGGAGGTACTGGACCCCACAGCTGAAGAGTCTGATGCATCCTCTGATTACATTCCAGATAAGAGAGAAAGGTTTGCTTTATCTTAGAAAAAAAAAAAGTTTTTTTAATAATTTTTATGGTGAACTAATAATGGAATAAATCTTTGTTATACTTAAAAATAACAAACCTAATGTATAGACAGATTATTCATCATCAACCCTAAAACATTGTTTTATTGTGAACTATTTTTTTATTTTTAATCTGTGTTGCCAACATACTTATTATACCAAAACCAAGGACAAAAGGTTGGGAAAGGACAGTTACCTCTTCTTTATATGTAGTACTTCAAAAACATTGACATTCAGAACACAGAGAGCATTGTTGTCCAAGTGGTAGCTGCAACTTACAAGTTGTAGGTCGTAGATTCGAACCAAGACAGGCAATTTACTTTGTGTAAATGATTTCATCACCACTGCTCTCAAAACATGCAAGCATGAATCCTAGAACCAAAAATTCGGAGACATATGACATCTGCCAACCCGCACTGGATCCGCTTGTTGGATTACGGACCACTCCCTCTCACAGAGAGGAAGCCTGTGTCCCAGCAGTAGGAATGTTATAGGCTGACTGTGCTATTTCAAAAACATTATTTAATTACCATTATTACAATATCTTATAACATATTGTAATTCCAAACATTTCCAGCCGAGACCAGAGATCAGAAGATGAAGAGAGACCATACAGAAGGAAGCGCTCCCCTCACCGGCAGTCGTACGTCCTGAAGCTGTTTGACCGAAGTGTGGACTTGTCCCAGTTCAATGAGGAGTCGCCACTGTATCCCATATGCAGGGCTTGGATCGCTAACCAGCCTAGGGCTAATTACAACGAGTTTGGGTAAGAATATTTGCTGTAATAAAAGTATTAATCTCCATTTACATGATTCAAGTTTCTTGTCTGTAGCATACAATAAAATTGAAGTAACAAATAATCTAAACACTGACAGACAGACAGTGGAAATTTTATTGTTGCTTCAACATAATGGTAGTCCACGGGGAATTAAATCACCATGTAAATCCGTATAGAAACTACACAACAGGATAAAAACCAAGAAAATTGTTCCATTTTTATTCTGACTGACTCACATGCATGCTCTTCTGACATGTAATTTACTTATTCTATACAATTAAATTTGAGCAGGAATGAGGATATAGATCAGAATTCAGACAGACTGGAGCTGCCAGGGCCGGAAGGTTTGCATGTCTCCAAGATACCGCCTCTGCTTCCTGAACAATTGAAGGCCAACAAAAACAATATCAACTTGAACTATGTAAGTTTCTAGTGGTCAAGAAAAAAAAATTCACTGGTTATGGTTGCTCTAGTTTTGCAAAATTCACTTGCGGCGAATTAATTTCGCAACTTTGAGATTTGATTTACCTAACATAATCCACCTAGGTGTACTTAAAAAATATGACTAGCTATTACTTATAATATTATGGTTATACAGGGTGTCCCTGGAAGTATGGATCAAATCAAATAGGGACGTGGGCAAGGTCATTTCCAAACTTTTTAACCTTGAGAATGTCCGTGCAATTTTTTATGGTTCAAAAGTTATGACCAATTTTTGATTTTTTTTCATCAGTTTGCAGTGCTCAATGAAAAAAAAAATTTAAAAAAAAACGATCAGGGCTATCGATTTAATTTTTTTCCAGGACGTTGTAGAGAAGCGGGCGTTTCTCGTGGTAATACTTTTACGCAGCTAGAAAACGTGCGTTCAATAAGAAAAAAACATTTACTGCAAAGGGTTCGATCTGGCAAAAATTTTACTCAATTTTCGAGCGATTTTCATAATAAAATTACACCGACATTTTCAGGGTTAAAAGTTTGGAAATGACCTTGCCCACGTCCCTATTCGATTTGATCCATAATTCCAGGGACACCCTGTATATTGCAACAATAATATGTGTTTTTAAAAAAAATACAAAGTTTCGCAAATAATTCGCCGCGAGTGAATTTTGCAAGACTACAAACTGAGGCGACGAGATGAAATTCAATCGCGCCGATTTTTGATGTGTAACATCTTCCCTCTCGTTTTCCTGCAATCTGTGGGAGTGATTTGGTGAAAAGGGACGGAAGTGTGTAACAGGAAGCCGGGGAAGCGCGTGCTATTTGATTTGACCAATGAGCACGCGCTATTTGATTTGACCAATGAGCACGCGCTATTTGATTTGACCAATGAGCGCGCGCGGTGCTAAAGTTGGCCGTTAGATGGCACCAACCCATTTTCCGAGGGGTTGGTACTCAGATGTATACATATACACTCCTACCAACTTATCTGTTAAATGGCGAAAACGAAAATTGGAACTACGGCCGTCATGTTGAAATTTCATTCGATTGTGCCGACGCATGTCATTCGATTGTGTCGACGCATCGACGGTGCCGCCTCTTTCAGTTCACAGATAAGTTGGTAGGACTGTACATCATATGCAACTACTGTAAAGCTCACTCTCTTTTTTTTCTACTAACTTGTTCGGAGGTGTTCAAATTGCCGCGAATAGTCGCGTGACTTCCTTATCATCAAAACAATCGTCAGGTCGTGTCCCAAGTGTGATTCGTCTCAGTATGGCCAAAGCTTTAAACATGTTATGTGTGAATAAAGTGAGAATAGGACTGAACATTTAGAAGGGGATTGCTAATGGCCATAAAACATAAGAATGTAAAGCATTTTATTTAATAAACATACTTTTGTGTAAAAAAGTAATGATTTGACTACCCATTTGTAACAGCGTCCTTAAGCATGAAACTCGAAAATACGTTTGAGTATTTTAACTATTATTACGTACAAAAACAAAAAACCATCTATGAACTAATTACCCATATTTGCAAAGTAATAAATGATTTGATTTGATCTTACAACTAACTAACATCAGAGAGCCACTCAAAAGCATTGTCCCACAGGGTGAGGCCCCGCCCCCGACTCGGGAGCAGCTCCTGGCGTCACACTCGTCTCGGTGGATGGCGGTGAGACAGGCCTGGTTAGAGCAAGCCGCCAAGGTCGAGGCCCGCTACGAATCCGCGCAGCAACTCCTCAACAAGATCAATGTTAAGTAAGTACTGAATTGCTGTTCTTCTGACCTTATCCTAATTTATTTGGGGTCGGGGCGTTGCATGCACCTATAAGCACAATGTTTGGCGTGAGTTACTTTGCGCCCTGCCGTCAACTGCTATTAATCACACCAAAAATAAGTCGTTACCCAGCAATATTTTTAATAACGGTTATATTTTTACACCCTGCTCTCTCCCTTACTAACCATATCATCTTTCACATCACATATTGATGGAAAGCTCTTTCCTAATTCCTTCATGAATCTTGCCTAGTGCTGATTTATGCAATCTGCCCAATAACTTTTTAAATTAACCTACTAGGGTGGGTTACTCTGGGAAAGGACGCCCCAACACGCACCCAAAGTCTCGTGTCATTTATTACCATCAGTTATGTTAATCACTTCCTCACCTAATAGTACTTAATATTTTAAGTCTTGATTTTTGGATTCCGGATACTGCTGACCAAGTGACTTGACATAATTCCATACTAGCGCAAGTGCTAGTCACCGCCTGAGGTATGCGAGCAGTGAGACGGGGGAGGTAGACAAAGGTCAAGCTAACTCAGTCTTACCAATCTTGTCAATCGCGCCCTCCCCCGTCTCACCGCTCTCGTACCTCAGGCGGTGACTAGCACTTGTGCACACACTATAATAACATATTTTATTAATAGTGAAGTGGCTTGGGGGTGAATTGGGTAGTGCTGCTAGCTGCGGTAATGAGCAAATTCTTCAAGCTTAACCCTTCAACTGTCAAGTTACTGAATACGATTAAAACTCAATAAAGCAACTAGCAGTCCTACATTGGAAAAAATTCCCACCTTTGAAGACCACAAAAAAAATTGTTAATGATGAAAACGTTTTTTGTTTCAGTGCAATCTGAGATCTGCTAGCATTCCGTGTGTTACCTCAATCTACTAATTTTTTTATTATTTTACAATGATTTGTATAGAATTATTTTGATTATAGAAAGTATAGACACCAATCATGTTGATTTGACGAATAGAATGAAACAAATAAGTAGTGTTTTTATAATGATTTATTGTGTACATATAATATTATAGTGATTATTATCAATTATGCACTTTTTCGTTTCTTTTTATTGCTTCCCTGTAGTTGCGGGCAGTCGGCCTGCTTGTGACCTTTCTCTTTGCACTTGAAGCAGGACTGTAAAGAAGAATAGAGAGATTATTACTCGACTTTGATTACCAAAGGAAGCCAACAGTATGATTTTTGAGATTGCGAGATGTGTTCTATGTAGGTACACTTGTTAGAGTTATCAGCACAGCCGGGCGGCAAAATATACAAGGTTAAATTAAATTAGGTAGCGAAACTCCGCAGACGTGATTGGTATCGATATATAAACATGATAAGACAAAAAATAAATTAATTTGATTTTTTTTTTTTTTTGGATCAGCCACCGCACCGGTAGTGTAGTCACTTAAAATATCAGTATAAAAATCCGGTTTTTTTTGTGTAAACTTCACAGGAGTGATGGGTATCAATACAGTTTTCGCCACGTAGGTTGGCAAAAAAGTGGGGGTGCGCAGTACGGTATCCTGTTGCGTGATTAGTGTTTAGTGGCTACTGTATCTCAACACGATAACACAGATTTTAAACAACTCACACTTCCGAGTAAACGTAAGTTTGGGGTCAAAGACCCTAAAAAAAAGCAACAATTTTTTTTTTTGCTTGAGATGGAGTTTAATCTGAGCCTGTATATTAGATTTGGCTGCTCTACTGTACTGTACGGAATCATGCCGACCGGAATAAGAGTAGCACTTCTAAGGTCTTTCCTGTGAGATTTACGTCACTCGGAATGTCACGTCACAGATAGTGATTTTTATTAAAATCAGTTTTAAATTTTAAGAGAAAAAACGAACGAAAAAATACACATCTGCCTAGCCTTCCAAGAATTGCTTTGCGCAAATCTAAAAAATTGCCCATTGCTTCGACCACACTACTTGGTCAAGATTATAAAATGATGTATATCTTTTACCTGACTCTCAACAACAACACCGCACATATGATTCCTCTGCTGACTGCACCGCCCACACTCCTTACAGTGGAAGAAGGTTGGTTTCACACACCGTTTACAAACATCACAATGTTTGTATGTCATGCCATTCTTACTTGTACACTCCCCACATTTGAAACAGTGGTTGTTGGATGTGGAGACGTAGAATTTACACTTGTTACACATCTTGTAGTTACTGTCATTGGACAAGTCAATGGTAAGTAGTGGTAAGTTGGTGAAGAAGCGGATTGGTGAAGCAAATTTTCTGCCATCTTTAGTCTTGTTTAGGAATTTCTTGTGGTTTGTGTATTCAATCTGGCAAAAAGATCATATTGTATATTTCTAGTACATAATATTAACATAATATGAATTTGTATTTATGCAAGAGTTGTGTATCAAGTATGAAAGATAAATTAATTATTTATAAAGGCAGCTACAATAAGGTTTTTAGTAGCAAGAAAAATATACCAGATGTGATGTTATGTTACCATAAGCATAGTAATAATTATGCTTCTTCATAGTATAAAATGAAGTTGCTTCCGCTGTCTGTTCGCTTAGATCTTTTAAACATCGCAACGGATTTTAATGCAGTTTTCAGTATTAGATAGAGTGATTCAAGAGGAAGGTTCTTAAGACGTGAAAAATTGGAAAATTTCGGAAAACAGCAGGTATATTTTGTATGAATTATTAAAATTTGGACAGGACAATCGTTTTTCTTATGTTACCACCAATGACAAACACAAATTATGTGTTTAGTCTATTACAAATACTAGTAGTCATACCTGATAGTCGTGCATCTTGATCTCCGGCGCCATGTTAGTAATATAGGGCTCCGAGAAGTATGGGAAAGCCCACAGGACAGGCAGGAGACCTTCATCAGGCTTGTCACAGATCTTCCTGTAGGAGTCTGTCAATTCCTTTAATGTTTGGACCAGTGGCTCCACGCGTCCGCCAAATGGAGGGTCCATTACTATGCAAATACCTCCTTCACTGAAAGTGACAAAGAGGTTTGTTAGGATTTTTATATTAAACAAGCTAGTATCATAATTTATTATGAAGTATTTACTACAGTAAGTATTCTTATTGAGTTATTTACCTGTGCCAAATATTAACCCTTTAACCGCCATCATCTTAATATTACGTGTTGTAAGCATATTACCTCACTCGCCAAAACGGAATATTGCGTAAAAGTCCTGTCATTTGAAAAATGTTAAATAAATGTTGAATTTACTTACTAAGTCTTAGTATATTTCGTGTTATTACTTTATTTTTAACAGTACTAGATACATATTTTAGCTAATTGAATGAAATAACTAATGATTCTCAGTTCGCGATACGTCTAAATATCAACCTACTTCGCCAAACCCGTGATTTCACGCAGACTAGTGTTGTACCACATATGAAGTTCCTGATGCTAAATTAATAAAAAAACATCCTGTTTTTTATCAAACTATCAACTAAATATTTACCTATTCTAATTTCATAGTTTATTAACGATTTTATTATTTATAAAAAACCCAAGCTTAAGTGATATAATATGTAGAAATCAACAAAGAAATAAAAATTACCGACTTATTCCAGAACGCCACTAGTGCAGGCGATCCGCGAACGCCGTCGCCTTAATTTTACGTACGGCTCAAGGTCAACTAA
The DNA here is from genome assembly GCA_946251885.1 of Cosmia pyralina. Lineage (NCBI taxonomy): Eukaryota > Metazoa > Arthropoda > Insecta > Lepidoptera > Noctuidae > Cosmia > Cosmia pyralina. The sequence goes on from OX276354.1 coordinate 2,282,638, forward strand.
AGTCATATTTTAAATAAGCGTCAGTTGCGCTAGCGCCATCGCCGTGATAAGACGTGCTTTTATATTATTAGGTCTAGGCTAGTGACGAGAAGTGGTCGATGATGCTATACAACGACGAAGAATTATTAACGATATTGCAACCAACAAGCAATGATGTTAGTAGTAGTAGCAGTTCAACATTTGGCGATAATGAATCGGTAAATCACTGTTTTGTTTTTCTAGTCTGTTTATTTATCCTAAAGTCAAAAAGACAGCTAGCAAACAATAATATGTGTATTTACGTATTTATTTTGTATTAAAGAAAAATTAAAGTTGATTTAGTTATTTTAATTGTTGTTAATATTATTAAGTGTCCCAATATTTTAACACTTGGTAGATTAATCTCAATAAACAGATCAAATTTTTATAGATAATGATATATTATATGTCATTTTTAAATGTCATGCTGTCATTTTTGTCTGCAGGATAATAGTCTAGATAAAGTTAATGTTTTTAATATTTTATTTATCATTTATACATATTTCTTATATAATACAAATTCATTTTAAATTGCTACAGGAACATGAGGAATCTTCTACTACTTGGAGTGAGACAGCGTTCACACCTGAATTGTGTGAATTTAATGAATGCATAGCAGGAATTAATTCAAATGGTGTTGATTCTCAATCTAAAGAATTGGACTGTTTCTTACATTTTCTAGGCGACGAAATTATATTAAAAATAGTAGAATTCACTAATGCTCAACATCAAAAATTTATACGTCGCTGTGATATAAGAGTTTTTTCGAGGCTACAGAGTTGGCGAGAAATTTCTGTTGCAGAAATGTATGTATTCTTGGCTGTTACATTCTTATTTACACGAAACCAACACCTGACTATAGAGGACCACTGGGCAACGGACCCCTTACTACAATCTCCCATATTTTCCAAGACAATGTCTAGAAGCAGGTATACTACTATACTAGGTTTACTTAGTTTTGCTTTACCAGGCACGGACTCTGCCCACGTTCTAAAAGACATACTACCTCTGCTGCAACACATCAAAAACAGTTTCAGGAGTTCTCTTACGCCATATCGAGACTTATGCATAGACGAAAGTATAATGCCTTTTAAAGGTTACATTTCAATTAAGCAATATATACCAAATAAAAGAAACCGTTTTGGTATTAAGCTATTTATAATATGTGATGTCAAGACTAAATTTATAATTGATTTTATAATTTACTGTGGATCACGAACTGAAATAGACGATCCCAATAATTTAGGAATCACGGGAGCCGTGGTTACGACTCTTTTAGAAGGCTTAACCGATGAAAACAGACGAATTTATGCAGACAACTGGTACAGTAATCCTAAACTGTATCAATACTTACACAATCGAAAAACATATGCTTGTGGCACGGTGCGGCTCAATCGACTTAAGAAAGCTGGTGCAGGAAATTTTAAACCTTTAAAAAAGGAGAAATTCACGCGCTGTACAACAAACCTCTGATGGCTCTGAAGTATAAAGATAAAAGAGACATTTATATGCTCTCTACATGTCACACGGCTGAGTTTGGACCTACAAATAAATACAATAGACAAACCGGGCTGCCTGTAATGAAACCGGAAATAATTATAGATTACAATAAAAAAAGGGGATAGTTGATAATACAGACATGTTGTTACATTCAGTTCAATGTATAAGAAAATCTAAAATATGGCATAAAAAGCTCGGTCTGCATCTAATTGATCTATGTATGCTCAATGCTCATGCCGTGTTTAAAATATTTCATACAAATACAAGCTTGGCCGATTTTCAATTAGGAGTTATTAGGCAGTTAATAGAAAAATATAAAGCGCCCGAGTTGGAATACTCTATACCGACCACTTCTCGATCCACAAGTGCACTACGTTTAGCAGCACAAAATCTTGCTGACCATATGCCAGAATATACAAAAGGCAAAAAATCAAGACCTTGTTTTGTATGCCAACATACAAAATTACATGAAAGACGTCGGAGAGAGTCTCGCTTTATGTGTGAAATTTGCCAAGTAACACTATGCATCGTTCCATGCTTTAAAATATACCATAAACAAAAAGAGTTTTAATTTAATCATAAATTTTATCGGTAAATTTAAAAAAAATATGTCCCGACTTGAAATGACACTCGGTAGTAATTTGGCTTGATTTTTTTACGTCATTCGTATTTGGCTTGTGAAGTGGACGGACGTACATCATGTCAGCATCTGAAAATTCTTCTCCGCTATCACCATCTATTCTCAAACCAAACATATATGAAAAGAGAAAAAAATACACCAATGGATCGACGCAGACAGAGTCATATTACACGTGTTATGTGAAATCGAAAGAAATTGATTGTACGGCCCTATTTAATTTACCTGAATTAAGATTTTTTAATCAAAGACCGCAAGATCCTCGAAACGAGTATTTTGGTGCACTGATAGCATTTGAAATGGAGTCTGTTCAACCCGAAATTCGTTCTCAAGTGTATATGAACATCATAAGTTTAATACATAATGCTCGTGCAGAAGACATAACAGAAAATCAAGGGGCTTTTAGCCCGTGTCCATCTCCTGAATATTAATTTTTTATGAAGAATTATGAAGAAATTATGATTGTTAAATCAAAGATTAATTACCTAACCTATGTTTGAAGACTGATTTATGTGATACATACTACTTAAATAAAGAAATAAACCTTTGATTAAAAATGAGTAAGTTTTATTTATTTCATTAGTTTGTTTATCGATAACTATATTTTACAACATTATGCAAAATTGTACCTAAAGTTTGCTGGCGCTAGATGCACTCCACGCGAATTATGAAATGGCGGTTAAAGGATTAAAATGCACTGTAATCATTTTGCCTTTTTAATGCTAATCCCTTTAAATTATCTCATCACCCTCCTTCACTTGTTCAATATTTACACTACATTAAGATAAATATGTGGTGTGGCTTTTAAAACACGTCAATAATAAATTACCAGCATCTTAGCACTATATTGCTCGCAGAACAGATGGCCGATGGCGCCAAAAGGTTTTGGAGTAGTGACCGCTTACCGGAAGTTGTAGCATTCAAAGGCCTCTCACAAGGTAGACCAATAATCTCGTGAAGACCACAGGAATCCACTCGATGCGAGAAGCACAAAACCGCGACGTCATTCAGCTGAAATGATGAATGATGATCTTAGCACTTACCGGGACTGCTTAAAGAATTTCTTGAGCACCTTCTCATCCTCATTTCCATTAAACATGTAATTGTTGAACATGTTGTACCAGACAAACTTGTTTGGTGGATGGAAGTTCTGGTGACGCTTGTCATAGTCCAAGAGGATGGAGTTGAAGTCATCCCGGGACTGGGCTTCCTCGTGGATGGAGGGGGTCCCGATGCAGAGGATGTTGCTACAATTAGAATAATAAAGTGTTAGATGGATTACAAGCAAAATAATTCAAGTGTGAATCTTTTATTACCCTATGGGCACTTTTGATTTTTTTATAAAATGACACAGCCCGTCTTTTTCTTTTGAAAATTCAAATACTTTTTTAGATGTTTATGTAGTTTTAAGACCAACATGAATTTAATATAATAAAGTGTTGTAAACATGGATCAGACCACATCTAAGACCAAACCAAACAAACCATGGACCAAATCTAATTCAGTGATATTGGCTAGTTGTTACCGTTAGGTTGCATTACATTTTTCTACATTACTTTGCTCTTTGATGAATTGATTACCAAAGAAAGCATACTACAACAAATAAATATTTACCTGATATTATTATTTTTGAGTATCCCAAACACAGTGCCGACAGAGTTCTTAGTAAACATGTACTGTGCCTCAACCGAATCATTCTCTAACATTGGTAGCCACGTTGTGGGGCGGATTAGCTGCTCATCTGTTAATGGAGTGATGATCCTGTGGTCCTTGGCATGCTTCTTAGAAGGCTTTGAGACTAAGTAGAGCTCCTCGCATGTGTTACAGAATGCTCGGTCTACATAGTGACTGGATTTTACCTAAAATATAAATATTTAATTATTGGAGAAGAATATGATTAAAAAAAATATTTACCATGTTGAATCAACTAAGAAAATGAAGATGTTTCAATATGTTTACTATTTATCCCTTTATATGTACAACTATTTAAAAAATCTGTTGTTTATTATTCAAAACTAACCTCACTAAAGTTACTCCATGCTGCTGCTTTATCAATTTTCGGAATCAAACTGTAGTACTTTTCATTGCGTTTCCTTACACTTTCCTTCTGCCAATCTTCTTCTTCTATGTGTACTGTACATTCTTTATTCCTACACGAGGCACAAGCAAAATATCGGCCTTTTTCAGTAGAAAATAACAACGTAGGCCCATGCAAACATATAGGATGTGAAGTTACATCTTCTATAACCACTTCCACTGGTAAAGACTTCTGGGTGTTGGTGTCGTTTGACTCTAGCTTGCGTTTTCTAGGCATTTTGACGAATTTCAGCTACTATTATTATTTAAAAATAAGGAATTAAATGCCACCACACGTGAAACTGACAAATATAAAAGTACTCTGTGACTGTGTCCTGTCTCCTGTGACTACCACAGACTACTTAAGGATACTATCTGTGACAGAACCTTCCTTTCTCTTCCTCTTCTGTCACGTTGACAAATAATGTTTAGGGTTGCAAGACCAGTATTATAAAGTGCTCTGTGGTTGCAAGTGCTAAAGTAGGTAATAATAGTAAAATATTTGTATAGCCATAATAATAATTATTTCAATACATTTATAATTTTCTCAACAGTATTGGTAGGGGAGCCCAGAGGGTTTTTCAGCAAGCATATGCAGGGCGAAAAGTTGATAGCTGAGTAGGTGCGGCATTTGTAGAGGACACCGAATATACAGGGTGTCCAAGAACCTGGCGTCCAACTGGATTCCCACGATGCCCCAAATTCTAACAGTACTCAGAAAAATATTTTAAAAAATCCACCCCATGTACTTACAGAATTATACTGATTTCAAAAAAAAAGGGGAAATGAGCACCCTGTGACATACTTTTGAATGCTGTGACTGCTAATGCTGATAATTTCGATATTTCTTGGAGGTTTTGTAATCTAGGGTATTGCTGTGTCTAAATAGAATGTAAAAATAAAGTACTTATTGTACCATTTTAAAATAAAATATTATTTTAACTAAAGGTGATATGGAAAACTATTGAATTTCGCAACTTTGACCGACTGTAGTGTAAAAAAAATGTACCAAAATAGTATGGCAAGTGACGTCAAATTTTGACGCGTTTATTCCTCTTTTTAAAAAGGTATAATACTTACACATTAATTTGAAAAAAAAAAATTTGATAATATTTTTACTCAACAACCCAATTTTTACGAAGTGCCTACCTACTAACGGTAACTGTCGGACCCTTTCTTATCTTAGAAACTGTTATGTTACTACTATTATTTACTTCGGTTCCAAGAGTGAGCAAGAAGGAAATACACACAGGTAGATGGGTTCCCAGTAGAATAAAAGCAAAGAATGTTAGTTTAAAGATATTTTATTACAATAAATGTTCAAAATGTTGACCACCCGCGGCAATACAAGCTCTCACTCTCCTTAAAAAGGACCGCTTTATGTTTCGCGAGTAACTTTTTTGACGTATCACCTGCACTGCTTGTGTTATCTTCTCACGAAGGTCAGCGATGTCATTAATGGGCTTCGCATAAACGAGCTCCTTCATAGTTCCCCAGAAAAAAAAATCCAGCGGATTTAAGTCAGGTGAGCGGGCTGGCCACGGGATTGTTCCTGATCGCCCAATCCACCTGTTCGGGTATTGCTCGTCCAAAAACTCTCTAACGGATACGCGAAAATGTGCTGGACAGCCGTCGTGTTGGAACCACATATCTGGTGGGGTCTCTTCTAGTAAGTTTGGCAAATCATTTTGAAGAAAATTTAAATATGATTCGCCAGTCAAATTCTCGGGCATCTCAAATGGACCAATAATATTCCCACAGAGAATACCGGTCCACATGTTCACTTTGAACCGGTACTGGGATCTATCTTCTCGCATCAAGTGCGGATTTTCCACATGCCACTCGTGCAAGTTGTGTAGGTTCATGTAGCCATCCTTCTTAAATGTTGATTCATCTGACCACAAAATTTTGTCGATAAAGTTTTCGTCTTCTCGATGTTTTTGCAGGATTGTTTCACAAAACGCGACTCGGCTCGGATAGTCTCGAGGTAAAAGACTTTGCACTCGCTGTACGTGGTACGGATGATATTCTTCTTTTTGGAGAATACTGTGTGCTCTTCGGTATCCCCGTATCAGCTTCTATTCCTCGCACAGAGATGCTTGGATTTGCCGACACCGCCTCTAAAACTTCATCGCGTATGAAGTCATTTACGGGTCGTCCTTCACCAGCTACTTGATTGGGGAACCGCCCGTCACATAGTGATCTGTGCACATTAATGAAAACTCGATGGTCGGGATATCGCGTAGCCCTCGGATACCTTTCTCTGTAAAGTCTCGCTGCAGCTCGTCCATTACTTCTACATTCTCCATAAATGTAGTGCATATTTGCGTATTCTTGCGGAGTGTAGGTCGCCATGGTAGCACACACAAAACACAAACTGTCCAAACACAGGCAAAGGTCGTCGTAAAGAGTTCGTTTCAAAGTCCAGAGCACAAAGAGTAATCGAGTCCAATAAACAAAGCTTTAAATCGTAGTACGTGATCAATGGTAACAATAAGAGAGAGGTGCGTAGTAACGGCAGGAGGCAGTGACGCGTACTGACCGTACTGTTATCCTAAATAGCACGATCCCAGATAGCGTCACTATCTATCTCACTCGCACCTCTAACCTTTTTCTCCCTCACTCTTACCTGAATAATGGGGTACCATAAAGAAGAACCAGCAAATCGCAAAGATAGTTTCTGTCTTGCTCCCTCCTGTTGTAATAACGAATCACTATGGTGAGATGCATGCACATACCGTCCCTTACGGTCTAACCTGTTTTTTGAGAGGCCTGTTGTTATTTTTATGAGCATACAATAGTAATTCTTTAGAGGTTAGATTCAATTCGTCGTAAATTTTTCTTTCTAAGAATTCTGTTAGACATCGTAAAAATTGGGTTGTTGAGTAAAAATATTATCAAAAATTTTTTTTTTCAAATTAATGTGTAAGTATTATACCTTTTTAAAAAGAGGAATAAACGCGTCAAAATTTGACGTCACTTGCCATACTATTTTGGTACATTTTTTTTACACTACAGTCGGTCAAAGTTGCGAAATTCAATAGTTTTCCATATCACCTTTAGTTAAAATAATATTTTATTTTAAAATGGTACAATAAGTACATTATTTTTACATTCTATTTAGACACAGCAATACCCTAGATTACAAAACCTCCAAGAAATATCGAAATTATCAGCATTAGCAGTCACGGCATTCAAAAGTATGTCACAGGGTGCTCATTTCCCCTTTTTTTTTGAAATCAGTATAATTCTGTAAGTACATGGGGTGGATTTTTTAAAATATTTTTCTGAGTACTGTTAGAACTTGGGGCATCGTGGGAATCCAGTTGGACGCCAGGTTCTTGGACACCCTGTATATTTGAAACGTTTCAGATAGGAGCCCCTTATTCAGATTTCGAAAATTAACCAAAAATGAAACGATCTTCAGAGCCGTTATTTTGCATATATTCGTGTGCGGCCTAACCCATAATGATTTAAGTCGGCAAATCTGATGAAAAAATTGTGGGCTTTCCCTAAATCTGACTGACCACTCAGATTTGGACAATTTTTAAAAGGATATTCAGTACGAATGACACTTACTCTGTGCGACAGTGTTATAAGTCCTGATAATGAATATATAAATATCTGACGGATTGATGGAGCCTTTTGGGAAATATCATTGATTTAGGAAAGTACCCAAAAGTGGTCATAATGTTACGTGTAGGACGTCGCGGAAGTCGCGCGGTGGATGCTGCCCATGTTATCATAAGGCACCTTGCACACCTGCGCGACCGCGACGCAAGAAGGAAGACCGTGTTTGCAAAGCGGGACGCAAATGTTTTGTGCACAGACGTGTGCAGAGCTTGTCTACTCTGATCAAAGCGGGAATTTTATGAATAGTGACTATCATTTGTACCAATTATGAAGTGTAGCGTTTTACAATGTCAGCCCTCAAATATCACACAATTTTCGTGATTAAAGTATCCGGCTTTGTCATAAAACTAACCTGATGATTAAGGACTCAATGGATCGCGTATGTGCGGGACGCGATATAATAATATATTGAGCATATAATGAAGTATTTGGCCAAGTACGCTCATAGCGTACTGTCGAGTACCCTGTAGTAGCCGGCGGCGTTCTATTGTCTTCTGTCTGACATTCTTTCGAATAATTTTCAAGAAATTAAGTGACACATTTACAAGAAACTAGTAAAAATGAATGGATTAGGGAGAACTGCGCAACGGGTAATACAGAATTGCGTTAAAACCACAACATTAACGGGTGCCTTAGTGTCCCGAGCACAGGCACCCGTGAAACGTGACTTCACAAGGGGAATATGGCACATGAGCTGTTCAAAGAGGCTAGATGGAACTGCAGCGACGTCAACCCTTCTCCACAATCACTCCAACACATGCGGCTGCGGTTGCGGTTTGAAGGCGTTGCACACGAAAGGTAATACGACCCATTTTCGTTCGAGCAATTTCGAGGTTATGTGGTTGCACCACACGCAAAGGTCACGCCGGAATTTCTGTTGCTGACATTACCATGCTGGTTTTGCCGTTAGCGTTAATTCATTATACTATCGTTTCTCCAGATACGGAAATTGACTGTACAAATCCTCATCAACACAAATCCAGACCCCTTGGTGAGTCCTTTCCTCTTTCCCTTCCTGTGCAACATTTTCGTCGAGATAAGGTAAGTTTGCTTGGCTATTTCATTTAATTTGTTCAGTAATTCATTTTACATTCCTCATAAATGATGAGAAGAACCTAAGACAACCCACTGACCAAACTATCATTATGGATGAAATAAATAAATAAAAAAAAACGTAGAGTAGATTTACCTAAACTTCGGGAGTAAGTAACATACTGATACTACCCGGGGTAAAAAAGTCATTATCATCATTCCTGTATTTTATTTAGAGGAGGTATTATCCACTCTATTACTTGCTTCCTCAAAGTTTAGGTAAATATACTCTACCTATTCCAATCTCTGCTAATTAGTTATTTATACTTTTATTTCATGTTAAAGTAATATGCTCATAAATAAGTGGTACAGCACTGCCTACCCCCTGCACTATTGCCACACTGTGTCCTCCAATCAGGAGAGGCGCGGAGCCAGATGCAGGGGAGAGCAAAACCATGTTCACATCCAGGAACACGGACCTGTGTCTTGTTTCTTCATAAAAGCATGGGACATTAATAACAGTATCTTAATCATAAATAGTTTAAAACTAAATAATTTTCGAATTTTTAATTAGATTTCATGTCGCTCAGAGGAGAATGTAAATAAAATGGGTTGTTTTAACTGTAAAATATCTGTGGTATTATTCAGACACAAAATTTTGTTAACACTGCCAAAAAAGCCAAGTTCAAACATTCTATCTCATGCTCACGAAGCAGTTATGTTAACCATTGTTTGATGATGACAATAAAGCTAGATAACTTTTTATGCCCTCTTTTGTCAACTTATAAAAATATTGCATCATACATACAGCAATTTTATCATTATAGAAACAGTTTTTTGAATTCATAGTACTTTAATTCCATTTCTGACAAGGCTTTTTATTTTTTTTACCTCAAATATAAAATGGACACTAAATTATATTTTATACCTATTGAACCATATTTCAATGACATACCTAACTACATATGCTTGGCAGAATTACAAATATTTAGAGAATAAACCTGAAAACTAGGAGTATGGTAAAATAGCTTAGAAGTTGTTAGATATTGTATTCAAGTTACAAATCTTGCAAACAAACATTTCCCACTAAACACTCACTATATAATATTTCTAGGTGAGAGAGAGCTGGTAGAATTCCTGACTGAGGAGATTGTGGCTGAACGCAAGGCACAGAAGGTGAAAGTGCTGCCACAGGAAATTGATGGCTTTGTCGCAGCTGGAGACGGTGCTGAGGTTGTGCTCACCAAGAAACTCAAGGATGAACTGTAAGTTTAGAGCCAGAAATTTAAAGCGAAAAGCTTTTATACATCAGGACTTATTTCATCACAATGATTTTAAGTTTCATCAAAATTTAGCATTTTGATCATGTATGCATGGGCACTTTTGTCGCAACGTTTCACTCGCACAACACCGAGTTTAGATTCCAATGTACTATAAAAAGTGCATTGGAATCTCAACTCGGCGATGTACCAATTAAAAATTAAGTGTGCTGTAGAAAAGCGTCGCGTTAAAAAAGCGCCCGTGAGAATGTGGACTCTGCTATATTTTTAATCTTCTAGAGAAACTAAAGGTGTTTCAGGTTAGGGTAAAACTTTGGTTTGAAACACATTTTCCACTACATAAAGCCTTTCATCATACTATCCCCTCACAATTGCCACGCTCGACGTCGCCACTCAATGGCATGTTCGGGTGCCAAGTGTGGGGTACAGTAATGCAGTCAAGTAGAATACCACTGAGCCACATGCTAGTGAGTATGGAACAGTACTGCTACAGTTACATCTGACTACAATAATTTTAGTAATTTAGGAACATTTTCTAATCAGGAAATTCCTGCTAATTTTCTAGACTCTTGGGACCATTATTAAATAGCCAATAAAAAAATTAAGTATGTAATAGTAATCTTATTTTCTCATAGTTTCTGCCCGTGACTTCGTCCGTGTGTAATTTCTTGTTCCCCTGACCCACCCTATTGCATTGCATTGCCTGCCTGCTATTATTACTTCGTTTTCACTTAGCATTCTTTCTGACTTTTTTTTTCTTTTTGCTCGGCTCCTAAGCGTCCTAGCTTGATGATAAATAGTCTATAGCCTTCCTCAATAATTAGGCTCTCAAATGCAAAATGAATTTTTCAATTCCGACAGGTAGTTCCAGAGATTTGCGTGTTCAAACAAACAAAAAAACAAACTCTTTAGCTTTATTATTAGTATAGATTTATAAAGTTCAGATTTATAATCTCACAACAAGTCTTTTTACAAAAACCCCCTACACTGTCACATTATCACATAAGCAAGAAGTCTGAAGTACTCTGAAGGCATCTCATACTTACATATTACGCTTCTCCACTACAGCATCAGAATAACCTTCAATGTGAACCACACGGTGGACTCTGAAGAGCTTGAAGGTGAGGTGCAGCCAGAGAAGCAGGAGTTTGCGGAGATGAGGTCACGGCCCCAGTTTGAGGTGAATTTTCTTCAAAATGATTTGCCAAACTTACTAGAAGAGACCCCACCAGATATGTGGTTCCAACACGACGGCTGTCCAGCACATTTTCGCGTATCCGTTAGAGAGATTTTGGACGAGCAATACCCGAACAGGTGGATTGGGCGATCAGGAACAATCCCGTGGCCAGCCCGCTCACCTGACTTAAATCCGCTGGATTTTTTTTTCTGGGGAACTATGAAGGAGCTCGTTTATGCGAAGCCCATTAATGACATCGCTGACCTTCGTGAGAAGATAACACAAGCAGTGCAGGTGATACGTCAAAAAAGTTACTCGCGAAACATAAAGCGGTCCTTTTTAAGGAGAGTGAGAGCTTGTATTGCCGCGGGTGGTCAACATTTTGAACATTTATTGTAATAAAATATCTTTAAACTAACATTCTTTGCTTTTATTCTACTGGGAACCCATCTACCTGTGTGTATTTCCTTCTTGCTCACTCTTGGAACCGAAGTAAATAATAGTAGTAACATAACAGTTTCTAAGATAAGAAAGGGTCCGACAGTTACCGTTAGTAGGTAGGCACTTCGTAAAAATTGGGTTGTTGAGTAAAAATATTATCAAAAATTTTTTTTTTCAAATTAATGTGTAAGTATTATACCTTTTTAAAAAGAGGAATAAACGCGTCAAAATTTGACGTCACTTGCCATACTACACTTCTGGACACATCTTTTGGCCCACCTTGTATTTTCAGTTTCGTTTGGTCCTAGCTAAAATTTTATATTAGGTCGAGCAAAAAGTTTTTATGCAGTTTTGAACCTGGCACATTCAAAATTTCATTCAATAGTCTTTTTTTGAATTTAGAACACAGAATTTAAAGAAACAAAAGACAATTTGGAGCCTGTTTGTTGATATCAAACAATCGAATACTAAGAAAACTTGGTTTTATTGGTTTACTTGGATTTAATTCTTGAAAAACTGATTGATATCTTTGGTTTTGCAACAAACATTACTTATTCTTAACATTAAGGTGAGGTTCTATCAATAATCTATGGATACTTCACCTGAAGTCGCCGCCCAAGCTGTGGCACTTATTCAGGCCGGACACAGCCAAAGAAACGTGAGTGCTCAACTTAATTTAAGTCGATCTGCGGTCCGAAATGTTTATCGGAGGTACCTAGAGACTGGCGGCTTTGTTCGTCGCCAAGGAAGGCCACGATCTCGGGTCACAACTGAAAGGCAGGATCGATTCATCGTGACGACCAGCTTGAGAAATCGTCACCTTACCTCCATTGAGATACAAAACCAACTTCGCGACTTCCACGGAGTATCTGTGAGCGCTCGAACTGTTCGGAGAAGGTTAAAAGAACGCGATATGGTACCACACAAGCCAGCTAATGGCCACAAACTAACGCGAGCCCACCGAACAGCGTTCCTTCATTTCGCACGCAGTCATTTAAATTGGACACAGCAAGATTGGAGCCGTGTACTCTTTTCTGATGAGTCTAAAATTGTGTTACATGGCAATGATGGAAGGAAGAAGGTCTACCAACGTAAGGGAGAGCGTTTCGCACAATGCTGCTTTGAAGAGAGGGTTGCTTATGGCGGTGGCTCATGGACTGTCTGGGGCGGTATATCCGCGAGCGGCAAAACTCAACTTGAGGTTGTTACAGGACCACGGCTGCCAACATTAAATGCTGAAAGGTACATTCGTGAGTGCTTAGAACCTCACGTGATACCATACGCGGACTATGTGGGCCCAAATTTCCTTTTTATGCATGATAATGCAAGAGCCCATGCGGCCGGCATCGTCAGGGAATATCTTCGGCATGTGAACATCACAGTTATGGACTGGCCAGCCAGAAGCCCAGACATGAACCCCATTGAGCACATGTGGGACGAGCTAAAAAGACGTGTTAGGGCTCGTCAGCCAGTTGCCCGACGATGCAGGAGTTGAAAACTGCCATAGAAGAGGAATGGGAGATGATCCCTCAAAATTTCATAGAGCGGTTGATAAACTCTATGCCTAATCGTATGAAAGCTGTGGTAGATGCCCATGGAGGCAACACGCGTTATTAAATTAAACCTTTATTTGATAAAACATGTTTTTCATTCAAAAATCAATTGCCTTTAACAAGGCGCATATCCGACTTGTTAGGCGTAGCTCCATGTCGTATGGTATTCTGAATTCAAATTTAAAACAAAACGATCGAAAAAGATGGTAAAATGTGTCAGGTTTAAAACTGCATCAACAGTTTTTGTTCAATCTAACAATCATATTTCGGTAGGGGCCATCGAAACCTAAACTCTAAGATGGGCCAATAGATGTGTCCAGAAGTGTATTTTGGTACATTTTTTTTACACTACAGTCGGTCAAAGTTGCGAAATTCAATAGTTTTCCATATCACCTTTAGTTAAAATAATATTTTATTTTAAAATGGTACAATAAGTACATTATTTTTACATTCTATTTAGACACAGCAATACCCTAGATTACAAAACCTCCAAGAAATATCGAAATTATCAGCATTAGCAGTCACAGCATTCAAAAGTATGTCACAGGGTGCTCATTTCCCCTTTTTTTTTGAAATCAGTATAATTCTGTAAGTACATGGGGTGGATTTTTTAAAATATTTTTCTGAGTACTGTTAGAACTTGGGGCATCGTGGGAATCCAGTTGGACGCCAGGTTCTTGGACACCCTGTATATTTGAAACGTTTCAGATAGGAGCCCCTTATTCAGATTTCGAAAATTAACCAAAAATGAAACGATCTTCAGAGCCGTTATTTTGCATATATTCGTGTGCGGCCTAACCCATAATGATTTAAGTCGGCAAATCTGATGAAAAAATTGTGGGCTTTCCCTAAATCTGACTGACCACTCAGATTTGGACAATTTTTAAAAGGATATTCAGTACGAATGACACTTACTCTGTGCGACAGTGTTATAAGTCCTGATAATGAATATATAAATATCTGACGGATTGATGGAGCCTTTTGGGAAATATCATTGATTTAGGAAAGTACCCAAAAGTGGTCATAATGTTACGTGTAGGACGTCGCGGAAGTCGCGCGGTGGATGCTGCCCATGTTATCATAAGGCACCTTGCACACCTGCGCGACCGCGACGCAAGAAGGAAGACCGTGTTTGCAAAGCGGGACGCAAATGTTTTGTGCACAGACGTGTGCAGAGCTTGTCTACTCTGATCAAAGCGGGAATTTTATGAATAGTGACTATCATTTGTACCAATTATGAAGTGTAGCGTTTTACAATGTCAGCCCTCAAATATCACACAATTTTCGTGATTAAAGTATCCGGCTTTGTCATAAAACTAACCTGATGATTAAGGACTCAATGGATCGCGTATGTGCGGGACGCGATATAATAATATATTGAGCATATAATGAAGTATTTGGCCAAGTACGCTCATAGCGTACTGTCGAGTACCCTGCTACCTATTCCAGTCTCTATTCATATCATGTAAAAATATACAGAAATATACCTACCTAATTAAATGCACGTAAAATGTCATTGTAAACTGAAGTATGCTTCTTGATGACTGAACTTGGATTTATTATGTTGACAATTCTTTGTTTTGTGTAGGTACTTAGTACAAAAATTAAAATTCATAAGAAGGTATAATTTAACACAAAATAGAGAGCTCGTGGCTAAGTCATAACAGTCGCACGGGTCGATCTATCAGGTTAAGCTACGCTTACCAGAGTTGGTCCGTGGATGGGTGACCATCTTTACATACCGACACTCCTCCGTGCCTCGAACAGTCGTAACGAGTCGTCAGATGCCTGAGTCTGACAACCAGTCTTACCAAGGGATATCGTATTACCCAGTTACTGGATTGTGGTGGTCAGATAGGCAGTCGCTCCATGTAAAATATTGGTACTCAGCTGCATTTGGTTAGACTGGAAGCCGACCCCAAAATAGTTGGGAAAAGGCTAGGCAGATTGATTGCATGTTAAAGACTTCATGTCTCGCAATCGAAACGATTGAGACGAAATATGAGACTGACATAACGTGCGACTTCTGTGACTATTCATTAAAAATGAGGTTCTCGCTTTTTTTTTTTTTTTTTTTTTTTTTTTTTCTTTTGGCTTCGCACGGTTTGTGCATTTAGCCAATGTCACGTTTAGTTCATAGGTCAAGGTAGGGAAACGAAAATATTATAATGATTTTTAAACGGGATTTAGAATAGGATGAATATATAGGATCAGTATAATAACGGTGATAAAATAATGATAATGATCAAATTACAACGACGAAAATCTACAACTTAATATTATTTAAAATAATGAATGAGACTATACATTTATATACAGGGAAGCTATTTGTACAAAGTAAAGAAAGTATTGAGGTAGGAAAAGGAGTATTGAGGGACAAGAGTTTACTGAAAAAAGAAGAACGGTCATATAAAGGACAGGAGAAAAAAATGTGGTTTAGGTCGCCTACGTCTGTGCCACACAAGCACATGGGGTCGTCGATGATATGAAGTTTGGCAAGATGGGCTGGAGAACAAACATGACCCAGTCTCATCCGTATTAATACAGAGGTCTCCATCTTGCCAAACTTTGCCCTGCCAAACCACGGTTTTTCCGGAACATCGGGTTGAATTAATGAAAAATAACGACCCTTTGACTTGCTTCCGATATCCCAAGCTACCCTCCAGGTGTCCCAAAGAAAAGTCTTTGGTAGGATCATAAGATCAGTGCTGAAATTTGTATAAGGAGCTAAGTCCCCACACTGCACCGCATCACCGGCGAGTGTATTAGCCACTTCATTGCCATGGATTCCAGCATGAGCCGGAATCCACGCAAATTCCAAAGTATTACCTTCAGAGATGGTTCTGAACGCAAATTCTCTTATTAAATAAATTATTGGCAACTGCGATTTGTGTTCGAAAGGGGATTTGTTGATGGCTAGAAGAGCACTTTGGGAATCTGTAAAAATTATAGTTTTTTTGAGCTTAAAAACACGAGTATATTCGATGGCTTTTAAAATACCGAAACATTCCCCCGTAAAAACCGAAGTCTCCGGAGGCAGTTTTATTTTTTGTACGATGTTGTATTGAGAATGGTAAGTACCTATCCCAACACAACCCATCGGAGAACGCTTGGCAGCATCCGTAAATATATGGTGATATTCTAAGTGATCAGCAAGGAAATTGTTAAAACTTTTAGGACAATCGGGATCTAATTTATTACGTACACAGTTAAATTTAATGATGGGGCTGAATTGAAAACTCTCATAACTACAGTTAAATATGGGAAGTTTATTGGAACGGTGAATAGGAGAAGAAAGTGAAAGGATTTTTTTATAGCTTATAACTAAACAAGGCGCACGTTTATGGGACCAGTAATCTGAAGATTCAATCTGCAACACTAAAGAGTCTAGTTTAGGAATGAGAGGATGAGTTGAGAACTGAAGAATCCGGAACAAATATTTGTCTGATAAGAATTGTCTTCTAAGATGTAAAGGAGCTTCCCCACATTCAACTTGGAGAGCATTAATAGGACTAGACTTCATGGCACCCGAAATAATGCGTAATGCTTTAGACTGAATACGATCCAATTTTTTAAAAGCCATGATACTACCAGGTTCTAAAACGAACAATCCATAATCCAGAGTGCTTCTGATAATTGCGTTGTAAATAAGTTTCAACGAAAACGGATGTGCACCCCACCACACACCAGAGAGGCATCTAAGCATGTTTAGGTGATTTTCACATTTGTTGACAATATAATCACAATGAGGAACACTACTTAATTTACAATCAAGTATTATACCTAGATATCTGAATTTATCTATAACTGGAATAGGTATATCCTTATAAAAGAGGTTAACTAAGGGAATATTTCTCTTCCGGGTGAATAAAACAGCCGCGCTTTTAGACGTGGATAAATCCAAACCGTTTAGATGTAACCATAACTCCAAATTAGATAAAGCAGAATTGATGGCACAGCGAGCTTGTTCAACAGATTGGCTTGAAGAATATAATAATAAGTCATCGGCATATTGAAGAACTTTAACATGGTTAGTAATTAAAGACGAGTCTAGATCAAAAGTGTAAATATTGTATAAAAGGGGACTGAGCACAGAACCCTGTGGCAGACCCCTCCATACAAGATGAGATACCTCGTGATCTCCTATTATCATGTTAACAGAGCGTTCAGTCAGGATATTAATAATAAAATTCGACAAAATCAATGGAACCTGCAAGGCTTTTAATTTATTTAGTAAAACTGATAATACAACATTATCATAAGCTGCATTAATATCAAGGAAAACTGCAATGGTGGAATGGTTATTAGAGAAGGATAATCGAATATCCGATGTTAAAATACTTAAACAATCAGTTGTACTTTTACCTTTTCTAAAACCATATTGTGATTCTGCCAAAAGACTGTTACTTTCCACATACCATTCTAGGCGATTTTTAACTAAGTGCTCCGCTAATTTCATCAGGATTGATGACAAGACTATGGGACGGTATGAAGAAACGTCAGATGGAGTTTTATTTGGTTTAAGGAATGGCAACACCATTTGACGTTTCCATTCAACAGGGATGTTTCCTGAATTCATGATAGAATTAATAAGCTTTAAATAATAAATGAGGACGTCATCATTTATATTAGCAAAAAAGGAATACGGGATGCCATCAATGCCCGGTGCAGAATCCTTAGTTTTATGAATAACACCTTTTAATTCAGTGAGAGTGAATGGAAGATTTAGTGTCGTATGAGTATCTTGGATATTGGATACGAGAGGCAGGCTAAGGTTAATAACCTCATCCGGTACCCATGGCGGTGCTAATTTATCTAAAAATTCACTGGCTAAAGAATCAGGAATGGGACAAGGGTTGTTATAAATGGACCTAAATCTACGAATATTGCGCCAGACAGTGGTAGGGTGAGTATTTGGAGAAATTGATGAGCAAAAATTACGCCAAGACTCAAATTTTTTCTTCTTAAAAAGTTTACAAGTTTCATTAATTAAGTTGGTGACGATTTCAAAATTAATATCAGACATATCAAGGTTATAATTGTATTCAGCCTCCTTCCGTTTTTTAACCAATTCAGTGCACTCTGAATCCCACCATGGAGGCGAAGGAATTGTACTAATATTGTTATTTTTTTCAGGAAAAACTTCATCTGCCGCTGCGATTAATATAAGTGCTAAAGCTTCAGCACAACTATTTTCATTGCCATCAGAGATAACAGGCAAAGAGCAAAGCTTACTGTCAACAATGTTCCTAAATTTGTCCCAGTCATTATTATTTCTATTAGGTAGTTTATGTTTTAACTTTGATCTCCTTAATGGTGCGTTTGGTTTTGAAAGAGGATAAGAAATAACTATTGGAAAATGATCACTGCCATAAGTAGAGGTCAAAGTATGCCAAGTTAATGAAGAGGCTAAGTTTGGAGAACAGATAGAAAGGTCGATTGCACTTTGGTTTTGAGTGGGATCTGAGCGACGTGTGGCAGCTCCCGAGTTCAAGATGCATAAGTTATGTAAGTCTATTATATCAAGTAATTCATCGCCATAACAATTAGAAGTTGAACAACCCCATGATTGGTGATGGCAATTAAAGTCCCCCAATATTAAGAAAGGCTTTGGAAGAGAAGAAAAGAGATTATTCATCTCTTGAAGGACAGAAGAGGAAGGGTGAGGAATGTAAATAGAAACAAGACAAGTGTGATGCACTTTAATAGCTACAATTGAGATTTCCTCACTATGAGGAGGTAATGTAATGATAGAAAAAGGTATAGAATTCTTGATGAGTATAGCTACTCCACCATACCCATCAGATCTATCCTCTCTAATGGTTAAATAACCGTTGATTTTAAAAGTATGATTAGATTTGAGCCAAGTCTCTGCAAAGGCAAAGACAAATGGCTCATATTTGTTTAAAAGATATATAACATCACTCTTTTTGTTTACTAGACTGCGGCAGTTCCACTGGATTATTTTGGATGTGTTGTCCATTATGACTGGATTGAGATACATTGAAAGACGGGGCAACGTTGGACGGTGAAATGTTGAACTGAGAAAGAAGATTGTGTAATGCAGAAAGAAAATCATTTATGGAAAAATTTGTGTCGTTTTTTCCATTATTATTAGAAAGAGCACAACCATTTGATGGTTGGGGAATGTCATAATCTTTAATAATGGCATTGTGAGCCTCTTTATTATATCCTTGTACAGATTTGGGAGGGGAGCGTGGTTTGAGGAAGACAGTCTTTTTATAGCTACTTGAAGCAGGCATTCTATTAGGTGAAGAGATTGATGGGGTATGTGCAAAGTTTTTGGAAGGAGAAGATAAAAGTGTATCAGCATATGATTTAGTTACTGGTGGATAAAGTTTTTCCGCTTCAGCATAAGATACTGAACTTTGTGCCATGTATGTTTTAATTAATTTTTGCCTAGAAAATTCTGGGCAAGACTTATTCGTAGCATAGTGAAAACCAGAGCAAAGGCAACACGATGCACTTTCTTGTTCTCTTTCACAACTGTCCCCAGTGTGGCCTTGGCCACATTTATAACAACGAGGCTTGGACCTACACTGAATTTTAGTATGACCAAAACGACAGCAATTAAAACACTGTACAGTAGGGAAAATATATAAATCTACAGGTAATGCATTATAGCACATAAAAATTCTCTTTGGTAGAACCTGCCCATCAAATGTAACAACTATGGATTGGGATGGTTTCCAAATTGTTGTACCATCAACAGTGGTTTTAAAATTGAGGCGTCTGACTTTTAAGATTGGCCCGCAACCTATAGGTACTGTTATGTTATCAATAACCTCCTCCGGAGACCATTCCGCAGGAACACCACGCACTAAACCCATTCTAGTAACATTAAAAGTAGGTATAAAAGCTTTGTAATTATATGTTTCAAGACTATTATGTGTAATAAAGGAATTTGCGTTCAGAAAATTCGAAAACGATAAAGAAATTTTATTGCGTCCAATTTTTTTGACACTCCCGTTGATAATGTTTTGGAAGGCATTATGTTTTAGGAACTTGCCAAAAGTGATTGGGTGCAGTGTCGATCCATCATCTGGTGAAATAATATTTTTTTGTACATGAATGACAAAAGGCGCGCTGTCCGTTTTGTCGTATGTTTTCCGACCTATCTGAGATTGAACAACTAAGGGCAGAGTAGAGATATCGGGCATTTTGTTAGAAGTATTAGTTGTTTCCTTAGGGACGATTATTTCAGAGCAGCTAGGCTCTGATGCAGTAGGTTCTAGAGTAGAGTCCATGCAACCACAACCCGAAGACGCTGAACCGTGGTTTTTCCGGATACGGCGACGCTTATTACAGTGCTTGCACACATGAACACGGCTTCTTTTCAAATGTCGAGCTGAAGACGACCCATCGGTATCCATGCCCGATTCATTGGAAATAGTAACAAAATTGCCTGCCGGGGGCACATCCCCCGGATCAGGCGGGTCTTTCATTATCAGTTCAAATAGCTAAAAAAAACTTACCACTACCGATGAAAATATATAACACTAAAATTAAACTACAAGTAAAAGAGAATAGAACACTAAAACTACGACTACTGATCTTATATTTAGGGTTTTTAAATTTATAAATATTATATCAAAAAAGACGCGTCCGCCAAGTACGAAGTTTCCCGCGCTTTTTTTCGGTTCTCGCTTTGCTGGTAACACTGTGGATCGGTCGAAATTAGAGGTGCACATGAAAAGTGATCATACAACCGGATTGTACCGGTGTATTTTAGTAATCATACAGACATTCTCAATATCCTACTGTTTCAAAGAAAGGTTACAAGGTTACACCCCGATTTTATACTACTGGCAATTTCGCCTTCAACAAGCCGGCGGCGTTCTATTGTCTTCTGTCTGACATTCTTTCGAATAATTTTCAAGAAATTAAGTGACACATTTACAAGAAACTAGTAAAAATGAATGGATTAGGGAGAACTGCGCAACGGGTAATACAGAATTGCGTTAAAACCACAACATTAACGGGTGCCTTAGTGTCCCGAGCACAGGCACCCGTGAAACGTGACTTCACAAGGGGAATATGGCACATGAGCTGTTCAAAGAGGCTAGATGGAACTGCAGCGACGTCAACCCTTCTCCACAATCACTCCAACACATGCGGCTGCGGTTGCGGTTTGAAGGCGTTGCACACGAAAGGTAATACGACCCATTTTCGTTCGAGCAATTTCGAGGTTATGTGGTTGCACCACACGCAAAGGTCACGCCGGAATTTCTGTTGCTGACATTACCATGCTGGTTTTGCCGTTAGCGTTAATTCATTATACTATCGTTTCTCCAGATACGGAAATTGAATGTACAAATCCTCATCAACACAAATCCAGACCCCTTGGTGAGTCCTTTCCTCTTTCCCTTCCTGTGCAACATTTTCGTCGAGATAAGGTAAGTTTGCTTGGCTATTTCATTTAATTTGTTCAGTAATTCATTTTACATTCCTCATAAATGATGAGAAGAACCTAAGACAACCCACTGACCAAACTATCATTATGGATGAAATAAATAAATAAAAAAAAACGTAGAGTAGATTTACCTAAACTTCGGGAGTAAGTAACATACTGATACTACCTGGGGTAAAAAAGTCATTATCATCATTCCTGTATTTTATTTAGAGGAGGTATTATCCACTCTATTACTTGCTTCCTCAAAGTTTAGGTAAATATACTCTACCTATTCCAATCTCTGCTAATTAGTTATTTATACTTTTATTTCATGTTAAAGTAATATGCTCATAAATAAGTGGTACAGCACTGCCTACCCCCTGCACTATTGCCACACTGTGTCCTCCAATCAGGAGAGGCGCGGAGCCAGATGCAGGGGAGAGCAAAACCATGTTCACATCCAGGAACATGGACCTGTGTCTTGTTTCTTCATAAAAGCATGGGACATTAATAACAGTATCTTAATCATAAATAGTTTAAAACTAAATAATTTTCGAATTTTTAATTAGATTTCATGTCGCTCAGAGGAGAATGTAAATAAAATGGGTTGTTTTAACTGTAAAATATCTGTGGTATTATTCAGACACAAAATTTTGTTAACACTGCCAAAAAAGCCAAGTTCAAACATTCTATCTCATGCTCACGAAGCAGTTATGTTAACCATTGTTTGATGATGACAATAAAGCTAGATAACTTTTTATGCCCTCTTTTGTCAACTTATAAAAATATTGCATCATACATACAGCAATTTTATCATTATAGAAACAGTTTTTTGAATTCATAGTACTTTAATTCCATTTCTGACAAGGCTTTTTATTTTTTTTACCTCGAATATAAAATGGACACTAAATTATATTTTATACCTATTGAACCATATTTCAATGACATACCTAACTACATATGCTTGGCAGAATTACAAATATTTAGAGAATAAACCTGAAAACTAGGAGTATGGTAAAATAGCTTAGAAGTTGTTAGATATTGTATTCAAGTTACAAATCTTGCAAACAAACATTTCCCACTAAACACTCACTGTATAATATTTCTAGGTGAGAGAGAGCTGGTAGAATTCCTGACTGAGGAGATTGTGGCTGAACGCAAGGCACAGAAGGTGAAAGTGCTGCCACAGGAAATTGATGGCTTTGTCGCAGCTGGAGACGGTGCTGAGGTTGTGCTCACCAAGAAACTCAAGGATGAACTGTAAGTTTAGAGCCAGAAATTTAAAGCGAAAAGCTTTTATACATCAGGACTTATTTCATCACAATGATTTTAAGTTTCATCAAAATTTAGCATTTTGATCATGTATGCATGGGCACTTTTGTCGCAACGTTTCACTCGCACAACACCGAGTTTAGATTCCAATGTACTATAAAAAGTGCATTGGAATCTCAACTCGGCGATGTACCAATTAAAAATTAAGTGTGCTGTAGAAAAGCGTCGCGTTAAAAAAGCGCCCGTGAGAATGTGGACTCTGCTATATTTTTAATCTTCTAGAGAAACTAAAGGTGTTTCAGGTTAGGGTAAAACTTTGGTTTGAAACACATTTTCCACTACATAAAGCCTTTCATCATACTATCCCCTCACAATTGCCACGCTCGACGTCGCCACTCAATGGCATGTTCGGGTGCCAAGTGTGGGGTACAGTAATGCAGTCAAGTAGAATACCACTGAGCCACATGCTAGTGAGTATGGAACAGTACTGCTACAGTTACATCTGACTACAATAATTTTAGTAATTTAGGAACATTTTCTAATCAGGAAATTCCTGCTAATTTTCTAGACTCTTGGGACCATTATTAAATAGCCAATAAAAAAATTAAGTATGTAATAGTAATCTTATTTTCTCATAGTTTCTGCCCGTGACTTCGTCCGTGTGTAATTTCTTGTTCCCCTGACCCACCCTATTGCATTGCATTGCCTGCCTGCTATTATTACTTCGTTTTCACTTAGCATTCTTTCTGACTTTTTTTTTCTTTTTGCTCGGCTCCTAAGCGTCCTAGCTTGATGATAAATAGTCTATAGCCTTCCTCAATAATTAGGCTCTCAAATGCAAAATGAATTTTTCAATTCCGACAGGTAGTTCCAGAGATTTGCGTGTTCAAACAAACAAAAAAACAAACTCTTTAGCTTTATTATTAGTATAGATTTATAAAGTTCAGATTTATAATCTCACAACAAGTCTTTTTACAAAAACCCCCTACACTGTCACATTATCACATAAGCAAGAAGTCTGAAGTACTCTGAAGGCATCTCATACTTACATATTACGCTTCTCCACTACAGCATCAGAATAACCTTCAATGTGAACCACACGGTGGACTCTGAAGAGCTTGAAGGTGAGGTGCAGCCAGAGAAGCAGGAGTTTGCGGAGATGAGGTCACGGCCCCAGTTTGAGGTGGACATCGTGCGCGGAGACACCACCCTCGGCTTCACATGCTCCTACCTGCAGGAGCCTCCATCTGCCAACGCCAGTGCTGATGAGTACAGTATGTATTGATATTGACTTTAGCAGGAACAAATGTTTGCTATGATATGAAGAGAAGATGCCACACATCTTTTGCTTTGTATTTAAAAGAGAGACAGAAAATAAATTTATTTGGCCCAGGTTGAGCCACTCAATATTCACAAATAAACTTATTTTGTCTTTGTATACGCTCGAGCCCATATCCCCTCACAATTGCCACGCTCGACGTTGCCACTCAATGGCATGTTCGGGTGCCAAGTGTGGGGTACAGTAACGCAGTCAAGTAGAATACCACTGAGCCACATGCTAGTGAGTATGGAACAGTATTGCTACAAATATACCACTGTATCTCGATATATTTATTATAGATAGTTTTTCCTCGGGAATCAGGTACTTTAAAAATTTATGTCTCTGCATACATTTTGAAAGTTAAAACGATTATGTGGCCAGAAATTTGGTGAACAGCGAGATGATGGTTGATACACATTAAGAAAGACATCTGCTTCAACCCAAAATTAATTGGATTAAAAATTATCATTTCTTCTGGACAAAGTTATTCATTCCGTATTTCTGTGTTCTTTGTTAACAGATGACGTGTTCGGTATCGACGAGCTGACTATTTACAAGGGCGAGTGGAATGACAAAGTGTATGCTGTCGCTGGCGATGTGCTTGACGGGGTATGTTACGTTATAACCAAACTAGTGTTATTAATATACTTCACAATTGATGAAACACGACTAGTAAGGATGAGGCTCGCCGCTGGGCACATTTTTTTTTAATTTTTCTACCTAAATCTCATCGAACTTCCGATAAAAATGTACCCTAGTGCAAAATAGCTTTATGGAAAATAAAAAATTGCCAACCATAACTCAATTATGCAAATAAAAAAATATTGTACATTTATTTTTCTTGTTACAATTTTTAATACATAGTAATAAATTCTGCTTCTAACATTGAACTTGCTAAACACTAATTTAATTAGCATCACTATTCACTTCATAGTAAGGTTCAAATTCGCCATAACTTCCCATGTTACTATGGCCCAGCGGCCTAACACGCCTACTCGTGATCCTATGATCGCAGGTTCGATTCCGGGTCGCCCCATTTCTATGCCACACTTGATACTATACCACAAGTAGTTGTCAGGTGCCAAAATCGGGGTATATTGACGCGTTGAAGTGAAGTCGATCTTGCGATATGTATGCGGGATATTCATTGAAATGCTACATTTTTGTCATAACTTAGTAACTGTTCCAAATAAAGCACATTTCGAAATGTTTTGAAAGACATTCTTCGACTTTGTTCTACTTGTTAACTGTTTTTGCATTTCGTCTTTTTTTTACTGCAGTTTTTTTGTAACTTGTTTTATCAATTTAGGTCACTTGCATATAAGTTCCAGTTCACTCATGTCCAATTGTTTACAAATTCTGGTTTTCTAATTAATCTAGTATATAGTCATTGTTTTTCTCATTGAAAATAGCACCTTGTAATAATTTTAATATTTACATGCCAATTAATAGCGAAATGTGTCATTGCCAGAAAAATGTATACTTACCTTCTATTTTGCGCCTTCCATATTTTTAACCTTATTTTTTCTTACTTTTCTCAGTACCTATACGACCTGCTGATGAATTTACTTGAAGAGAAGGGTATTAGCAACGAGTTCGTCAACAAGTTATCTGACTACAGCACGGGTTACGAACACCATGCCTACATCAACCTTCTCGAGACCGTCTCGCGCTTTACCATCGGGAAATAAGCAACTTATACAGCTTCCTTTTTTAAAATCACAAGAACAAAGTGTCAAATACTATAGAAGCTCATTGAAAATTCGACTATTTTGCAGTGTATCAGAATCATCCCAAATACAGTGCGAGGCTGTTAAAATGGCACAGAAAAACAAGAATTTTATTAGAAAAACTGTCTTTGTAGAGCGTTGTCTCTGTCAGTCATGCAAGTGTGACTAAACCTCGTGTCATATAAACATCCGAGTACTGTAGTTGGGTGTGGTTAATAATACCACTAGTATTTGTCTTTTATCTGAGTTTGTTGGGATAATGTTATGTTTTTTTTTTGTATCTATAAAAACTTTAAATACATAGTCGAATTGATAATGGCTGTATTTAACCTCTGTTATGTAAAAGCCATGATTGTGTGAGTTATTAAGAATTTTGAGCCGAATTGTAGACATATTTCTTCTTGTAGTGCACTCAAAAAATAAATAAACTCACAGTTTGGTCATTATTGACAGATCAAGATATTTTGTAAAACAAACATGCAACTGTAATAATTTAAATGAAGGAAATTATCTTACATTTAAAATGTCATAGCTGTTGTGAGGAGTGAAGCATTTATGCTGTAGCCAGCTTTAAAATAGTTTAGTTGTCATGGTGATGTTTTGTTGAATGTTAGTTATATGTTAGTTATCTCAATTAAATTGTTCCAATTTATCTGTGGTGTTTCTTTTGATTTTATTATATTATCCCCCTCTGTAAAAGACCATTCATGTATTTAATGAGTAAATACAACAGATAAAGATTGGCGCACACATCTAAGCGTCGACGCGACGTGACGTTACCGCTCAGGATCTACAACGGGTCAAATGCATGCTGCTGATGCTGCCGCTAGTTGAAAAACGAGACTTGCGCGTTTGCGCCATTAACCCCTGTTCGCACGGTCGTAATAAAATCGCGGCGGGATTTTATTGCGCACTGGATTTTCAACTCTCGTTGTTGAGCCGAGCGTTGAGAATCCAACTTAACAATAACAGAGTACATTCTAGCGTGTGGAAAAAACACTTGGATTTTGCACTCTCGGCGCTAAGCAGAGCGTTGAAAATCCAGTGCGCTATAAAATCCCGCCGCAATTTTATTACGCCCGTGCGAACGGGGGTTTACTGTATAAAACCTATTTTTTAAATAATGTACTACATACATAAATGATGCATGATAATTATATATGCGTACAAAACCAATCGTGAAAAAAAAAAAATCAAGGCACAGATAAATACGACTCACTCGATCATCTAAACGTCAACATTGTGATAAGGGATGTGTTTGTATACAATGTATCACTGCAGTAGAAGTAGAGTATTTTCAAGTACTGCAGAAAATAAGTTGTAGCTAGACTAGAACTCGGATTTATGTGCTAACTGGGTGAAAAACGATATCTATTTTTATTATAACTAGCTGACCCGACATACAGACGTTATCCTGTCCCAAAAATCCCATTAAAAAAAACCGCTTTCAGTTTCCCAAATTTGAAACTTCCAATTTTTCTTTCCATAAAAATCTAATTCGGACTATTACGCCAAAACAAAATTGTCGCATCGGTCCAGCTGTTCTCAAGTGATGCACAGATGCGCTTACCAACGAACAGCGTTTCATTTTTATTTATTTATATAGATAACTAGCTTTTGCCCGCGTCGATGTCGGAAATTATCCCACGGGAACGTAATACCGGGATAAAAGTATTCTACTCTCCCACAGATTGCAGGAAAGATGTTACACATCAAAAAGGAACGATCATCATTGTCTTGTTTCGTAGTCGTTAGCTCAGAGTTAGAACATAGTCCACATGATTGTCTAAATATCTCGGACTTACTGATCCCGTCGTACATACTAATTCCATAACTCGCAGTCAGCTGACAGTTTTCGTTTCGTTGTTCGCAGATCATAACAGCTCACAGCTGGCCGCTGTTGTATGAATTTGTCATTACAACGTATCTCCATCTCTTTCCTAAACATTGGTTTGATTTGGATTTGCTCTTGCTCTATAGCACTATCAATGTTTTTGTGCTTCCGATCTACAAATCGCCACGGCCAATCGGAAATAGTCTTAATTTGAGCTTAGAAACTAAGCTTACGATCAACCAATAGAAATGCTGCATACCACATGAAGTTCGAATGCGAATCCTCTACCGCCGCAGCGCTGTGACATCTCAGCGAGCGAAGTAAATTGAACCGAGTTTTCATTTATCTCGGCAAAATGGCTGACGCATCTTCGTCGGCGATGCGCTCAAAGAAAATACCCGATAATTTGTACGACCTGTGCCTCACGAATTTAGTGAACTATTTGCAGAAAGCTAAGTGCGACAGGAATGTGCTTGAAGGGATTCCGGACACCGTCCGCATGGATGTTTACTACAAGGTGAGTTATGCCACACTTAGCTCGTCTTTCTCTTATCGATAAAAAATACAGTGTACAGTGAGAATACCGTTATTATTGTCAGGTATTGTGACTGCTGGCGATAATATCGTTATCAGAGGTGTTTAGTAATTATTTGGGTTTGGGCAGTGACCGTGAACGTAGTCAGTGCGTGTATTCGCAGTTAGTCACTTTCACTGCTGCACCGTCACACGATCGCTCTTTGTTACGAAACACGTAACTGTACATCACCAGCGTGCGTCGATATCAATCTGCCCACTATTCTGTTTCATACGACCCATAAAAGTCCAATTTGTTGCTTTGTGAAGCAATAAAATGTTCGATTGCAAGCAAGTGCTCAAGTAGCCACTTCCTTGCACATAATGTTGGCTCAATACTTTAATCTGTACCTCCAGATGATTATAGTCCGATAGTATTCATTCACTCTCTGCATTATGTTTAGTTTGACCCGCAGTAAATACTAATAATGTGTAGTCTATGATGAACAATAATAGTTAGATCCTGTGCTCTGTTCCATCTAACAATGGATAAAAATGGCTCGGACTACAGTTTGCCAGTTAATTCCTATATTTACATGATGTGCTGCACACAGTCCTGATAGCTGCTGAGTAATATTAGAGTCTGATTACATTTATAATGGATTGTTTAGCTTATTCAGCGAAGATGGAGACATGTTTTTTTTTTTTATCAGACAGGTTTAGCTAAAACCCATGTAATATTACTGAATCAGTAATTTTTCTGGGCCAATGAAACATTAACTGCCTTTTGTCTTCTAAATTAAAACTTATTATTTATAATACTTATGCATTATTCAGGTAAAATCAGACTGATCTACTGCACAGTCAAAACCAAAATAGAGATTAATTTAGACCTAGTCAGAAAACATAATAAGTATCTTGGTTTAAGTACCTGTTACATTGCACATGTAAAATAAAAGTACAATAAACAAACAATAGGTAACAAGTAATCAAATTAGTAAACAACTTCCATTAGGTAAACAGTAGGCTTATCTAATTATCTTAACATCAGAAATAATTATCTAAATAGTTATCTAACCACTTTAATGGATAATAATAAACAAAAACAACTGCCCTAGTTACCATTTAAGATCATCATTCTTCTGCCCTTATCCCAATCTACTTGGGGTTGGCACAATATGTCCCTTTTTTCCATACTTCTCTATTAGTCGTCATCTCTGTACTCACCCCCTTTGTAGCCGTCATCTTTCACACAGTCCATCCATCTTCCCCTACTCTTATAGCCATCGACATTCATAGTCAAAACTTTACCATATCTGTAGCATTTAAGATATCACTTATTAATTTTAGATATTAAAAAATCGGCCCTTAATAATATAACTGAGCCTTGGTGATTTACTTTCAATAAGGCTCCCAACAAACATGCAACTGCTACAGATTCTACTTAGGTCTAAATACTATAGTGCAAAATCGTTTCATGCCTTATTGGGAGAGCCCTGATAAGCTTTAAATAAAGTTATGAAAATTGTAAAACTGCAAAATCGAGTCTTGCCATTTTGGGAGAGCCCTCATAGCTTTAAAAGTATAAACTCTTTAACAGCAATAGCATAAACACATCTTAGTATGAAAATTACTACTTGTTTTTACAAGTTTGCTTATTTTTGAGCGGTTATTAAAATCTTTTTCAAAGTCATAAATTACTATTTCATAGTGACAAAAACCAGGAATAAATGAATAATCCTGATCATAAATACCTACCACTGATAAATAGCAATATTTGTAATTAAATACGAGTTTGAGGAAAAGATCTTGAATCAGCAGTTTAGAAAAACATAAACAGTGAACATAAATATTGGTAATTATTTAACTATGTTTGGTTTCAGCAATGACTACGACTTTTACGATGTTGACTAAACAATAGAATGTCATACAGTTTACCGCTTCCATTGACAAAATCACGAGGTTATTGACCCTCCGATTTTTTTATGTATTTCGTCAAGAAAATATATTCTTATTTTTAGCCTGCTAAGGTTTTAGAGGGCGCTGACATCGAACTAAGCTATCATTCGAATATCGATACTGTTTTTGTATAGTTAGGTAGTACGAACCAATGCAATCGCCAACACAAATCGATATCCAGACCACGTAACTACAAGAAAACAGTCTGCGGTTCGACAGTAAGTCGACGCGGCGACGTTCGCACGGACGTAAAATTCTTTTTTCGCGCACTTGATTTTCAACTCTCGGGGTCGAGCCGAGCATCGAGAATCCAACCTAACAACAACAGAGTGCATCTAACCTCCTAACAAAACACACTGTTAGATTTTCAACTCTCAGCGCTAAGCAGAGCGTTGAAAATCCAGTGCGCGAACAAAAATCGCCGCGATATTTTTACGTCCGTGCGTACATCGGCTAACAGACGATAGAATTGTTTATGTGGGCGCTCTAAAGTAATATTAAACTGGTAAAGCCTATCCGTGCTACAAATTGGGTCGTCGTCCGAAAGCTACTCAACACAATAGCTACTCAGCTACCAGATACTACAATTTCGCCGGCAACGACGCTTTAGATCACTAATCTCTCCCATCACCGGCATCGTCAGATAATGGTATTCGACTATATTACCAGCTGAATACACCTTTGTGGCTGAAGCCTAATATCGACATGACATTTAGATAATGTACACAGAGTTGGTGCAATTTGAATGTTCAATTGCGAGGGAGGCGGTTCCATCACACTGAAGGTGGCATCCGACTGCAAAAGGCACATCTAGATGTCATCATGAGATCAATATTCTCTACATCTGAAGAGACCTCGAGCATTGATATTGATACCAAAGCCCGTTGTTAAGTGCATCAGTACAATGTGACGACATTGTTATTCTGAACCTTCAGACAACTGATGTGTGTCAATCAATGACAAATATATGCATTACATTATTTTGTTTAACAATACATATTTACATGTGCACAGGTAAATAAAACACAACTGTTCATACAAATTCAAGCCACGTACATATTTTTTTGACAGAAATGACACAATTTGACAGTTTCCTACTTGCTGACGTAGGTACTTACTGGGTTTGTCATGATGCTTCATCTTCTCGTCGCTTCCGAGCGTATGACGTGCAACAAACTGTTCTGCCATGTGCCAAGGCATCGTTTTCTGAAGAATCGATGATTCTCCTACAGTCTACTCTACACTATGTTGATCCATCGCACAGGTGTGCCACCTTTAGTCATAGTACTTCTACACAGCCAGTGATTATCAGGCTTTCCAAGGATTATTTATTGCGCCTAACTAAATGACCAAAGAACTCGCTGCGCGCAAGATGCACGTCGGACGTCACTATCTCCCAAAGGGGGTAAGGGCTATTAAACATACGACAATGCCGTTGAAATCGCAATATCGACGACCTAACGACAACTGATTGCTCCACTCTGATGACAATGATGCTTGCCGTGCACGTATAAAAGCGGCCTTAGGCACAAAACCAATATTTTTTTTGTCTAATACCTAACAAAGGGTCTACTAAAATGTATGAGTTTCCAATAAGTGAGCATTGTTTTGTGTTGCTGTCGGTACTCATTGACAACAGTACACTAGGCCCATAGGTAAGGTTATTGTCATATAAACATTTATTTGTCCTCGAAGTGACGATGGACTCAACTCGAGCATTCCTCTAGCTAGGGCCTAGGGAATTTAAACCATCCTTTTGATTGGAGATTGGAACTAGCTGAAAATTCTAAAGAAAGAAAGAAAAAGTATTTATTGGAATTCGCACAGGAAGAAACAGACCCCATATTAACCCACAGACATAGAAAAATAAATACAACAGCTTAAAAAAAACAAAAATGGCTTGAACTGTTCTGTATGTTAACCTACCAAAGCTGTCGTAAATCGCCGAGAACTCTCAGGTGTTATTAGGGTTGCCAACCGTACTATAGAATAGATTATTGTACTCTTTTTCTTTAGGTGTACTTTATAATCTATTACACTATGAGTACGCTAAAATACTCTTTTTACATAAACAGACTTTTTTGCCATAATTTTCACTGATGGATGCCAGCCGTGAATGTGAAGAGGCGAGAAGAGAGGAACAGGGCTTCATTAAAATTTAATAAAAATGAGCTCCTGATCTATATTAACTTAGAATTATTATGTTTGGGGTCCTACAATTCTTTTAAAAACAATAAAAAATAGTCGTGTACCACAAAAAGTGCTAAAATGCATTTTTAATAAATTTATTAAATGATCATGATACTCTTTTTTAATTAATCTGTACTCTTTATTTATCCTGTCTGAAATCAGGAGGCCAATTCTCGTAAGTACTTAAAAACTTTCAAATTCAAGTCGCAATCTCATGCCAGCGACAAAAATGTAGGTAAACGCTATACAATTTTTGACAGATTAGGACTGAGATGAGATTGCAAACATACTTAAAAATACGGGAATTGCCCCTCAGACTCTACTTCTTCTAGAAAAATTTGGCAACCCTAGGTGTTGTAGTGATCTTGGAGCGGCATCTATAAAGCCACATTCGAACTATTTTGCATTTGAATGACGTCACGCAAATCTTACGTCGTCCAAGCAGAGTTTTCTACGAGATCAGTACACGCCCGACGTCAACTATCGGGCAGTAGCCCACCAAACACAAGACCCCTCTGGTCGGAGGATCCTCACTCTTCAATGGAAGATGAGAAACTTTCCACCCTGTTCCTTATATCTCTGTAATTCTTACAGTAGTGACGAACCGGTCAGCGACAACCATTAATGGTCAGCGAATTTATCGGTAGTCACTTTTCATACATTTAACGAGTGCCTTATTTTGCTGCTCAAGAATTCTTACAAAAACCTTACGTTTGCGTTTTTCTTTTACCTGAATAATTAATATTTATTACCTACATTGTTATTATCTTTTTCATTATTCTTCTTAAGGCGAGTAGTGCTGCCAACTAGCGCCGCCATTATGGGACATTTTGAAATTCCACATTTTTGTCAGATGAGGTAGAATTTGAGGTGACTAAAAACCCCACCACCTCACCCTCCCCCTCATCCACCCAAACCCCCAAACCCTCAACCTCCCCCCCCCCCCACCTCAACCCCCTCACCCCCCCTCTCAACCTAAACCTCATCTGACTAAAAATGTGAGCATAGGAAATTTCAAAATGTTCCATATCCCCAGACTTATAATTTTTTTTTTCAATAGCGATGGCGGCGCTAGTTGGCAGCACTATTCGCCTTAAACATTGTTTATCGTCGAAATTAATCTTCCATAGTTAGTTCATATTTTGCTTCTTACTGCCAAGGCTAATTCTCTTGTAATTTTCCTGTTTTCGTCTTCTTAATGACACGCCGCCGCCCGCGCCGTTAAGTATTGAGTAATAAGAACTGCTTTATCAACAAAGGATCAGTAAATTTCGAGATTGTCGCGGACAGTTAGACACACAAAAATGTCACATATCGTTGACGGATTAAATTTTGGTAAAGCTAATTAACATACTTATGCAAATATGCATTAATGTGATGTTGAAACTGGAAGACATTATTAAAGGTCACAGATTTATAAATAATCCTGTCTAGCCTCTGCCTTAGGTTTTTTTTTTTTTTTTTTTAATTCTATCAGCATAGTTACATTCGACAGCCTTCCGAGCCGAATAATGACATTTTCGGTTACCTGGGTTGTCTAGTCTTCCACCACAAATAGCAGTCGGAAGGAAGCGGCTTTCAATCTACGACACTTAACTGGAAAAATAATAGGTAGATATTTAAAATAATTTATCGTTCGGTCTGTATGCGAAAGCGGGACTTTTTGCCCTGGCTGGGGGACAGCGGGACAGAGCTGAAAGCGGGACTGTCCCGCCCAAAGCGGGTCACGTTACTTATGCCACTAACTTTCCATAAACCATGCAAAACAATTAAACTACAAAGAATATAAATAATTAAGACATCAAATCTAGGGCGAGTACTTAGCTGTCATAAAAATTTATACGTTCTACTGCTATAAAACATTTTACCTACCTATAGAGATAAGGATAATAATAACACAATTTTCATAAATTAATAATGTTGTGTTTATTTCATTGCCTTTGCTCAGGAGTGGGACCAGTGCAGGCTAAAAAAAAATGGTGTTATCCAATTTAATATTATAAATGCGAAAGTAACTATGTATATGTTAACCTTTCGATTTAGGTGAAATTTGGTACACGGATACATTACAACCTGATTTAGGACATGAGACTGTTATCCCGGTCGTAAGTTCCCGTGGGATAAATTCCGACCACCTCGCGTGCGAAGCCGCGGGCAAAAGCTAGTTATTACCTATATTATTTCTAAGAATATCTATGACCAAACATAATCGGAATTACCAAAAACCTGCATGCACCCTGTTTTTTTTTGCATAACTTGGCATTTGTGGCCCAAATAGAGTAATATTCCTATTCATCTAGTCTACTCCTGTTCTCACTTGAATGTAGACCTTTTACTGCTGGCTTACTCTCATGGTGGTATTTCCATAATTGTACTTCTGAAGAAGTCGATACTCCATCATGCATCACGCCGATTCATGTCATGCTGTTTTTAGGGGGTCCGTACCAAAACGGTAAAAAGTAACCCTTATGTTGCGACTCAGTCTATCTGTCTGTCTAGCCGTCTGTCACAGCTTGATATCTCAAGAACTACTAATGCTATCAATTGAAATTTGGAACAGTTTTAGATGACGGTTTACCAACTATTTTGCAAATAAGAAAGAAATAAAAAAAAATTGCAACGGACTGAAGGGGGTCTTAAAAATTCGAAGTGGGGCTACTAGCGCATGTGGGGGTATCAAATGAAAGAGTGCTGTTTGCACATACTGGAATTTTTTTTTTCTTTTTTTTATGCCGCATAGTTTCGACTTTTGATGAAAAATTAAAAAAAAAATAAGTACCTCTCTCCTACCCTCCGAAGTTTGCATAGAGAAAAATCTGAAATTATTATAATTATGTGACAGAAGTTTATGTAAAGATTACAGGAAAAATAAAACGATATCCCTAAATAGCACACTTTTTCAGAAATCGGAACGGTACCCTCTGTGCTCGAGTCAGACCCGCTCTTGACCGGTTTTTTTTTTTTTTTTGTCAGCTTCCAGAACATTCCAAAATACTTTCACATACGTTATTGCAACATTATCTTGCTTTTCCTATGTATTACATCATTGCCCAGCGCTACTTACTTTTCATAGTCTAAGTAGAAGACTATTTTCTCTTCAACAAAGGAACAAAGGTGGTCGATGCAAGTGTAGTTAGACATACAATATCCTTCAATTGGTCATGTCGGTCGTAGTATTGGCACCGCTGACGAACCAATGCTCTGATGCAACAGTTGCACTGTTGCTCAATGCGTTGAACAACTGTGCGTACGTTTGATATCTATTGTCGATTGCTGTGTGTGGTTCATATCGTGTCTTGGTCTTTATAGGGGGTTCTGAATGAATCTGCCTGTTTTGTCCGGTTACTGGTATGGGTGTAACTGTAGATACCGATACCAGAAACCGACAAAGTTCTACATTGACATGGTTGTGCTTTTCTCTGATTTTATAGTTTTGAAAAGCATTGTTATTTTTCTAATGATTTAATTAATTGATGAAGTCCATGACAGCTCGTTGTGCTGACGACATCTCCAAAAGTTGGAAAAACCTGGACAAGGGATGCAGAAATCCATGAAGACCCAACAGTGGATGATGCCATGTTGAGATGATGACTTCAATGTTATATGGAAAATTAGAAATCTACTAATTGATTGTAATACTGTACAGGTCAAGGGTCATTGACAGCATTATGTTTTTGTTTACTACAAACATTGTGCAATTGATCAATCGTTCTATACACTAGAAACGTAATACGCGACAAGACAAGGCCATAGAGCGTCTCATTCTTTTTCCTTATTGGTTGAAGAATTGTAAACATTAACACTTGAAGTTCATTGACATTGCAACTGGAGTTAAGCTGGGCACTCACGGTCAGTCATTTGGATTAGCCTTAATTTGGGATAAGAGCAAGGGAATGATGATGATCTTTGAAACTCAAGCTGCTAAGGCGCTACCCTAACCGGAACACCGTAAAACGTCCACTTTTTCGTCGCACATTATTGGCTACATATTACAAGCTCAAAAAAAAATACAGTGTATAAAAAAAGACTTATACAAAGATGTCTTATAGAAACGATCTAGAATCTTGAAAAAAAAAAAATCGCAAAAAAGGAGACGAAAAAGTCTTTTTCGCATCGAAATGCTCAATATTTTGAGCGACAATTATTATTTTTTTGTAACTATAAAAGAGTATGTAAAGATGTTTTAACGTATTCGTGTATTTTTTTTATTTATTAAATTATAACTGCGACATAACTTTCATATTTTTCGGACACAGACATTCAACTAAAATCAAACGCATCGCCATTTTCAACCGTATTTGTATACTTTTACGATTTGCTACCTGAACTTGAAGATTTGCGTCTTACCGCGTCATAAGTGTTGCACTTGAGAATTCATACACAGTTTCACAATATCTCGTCTTCCACATCTTTCCTGTACATGCCAAGGAGAAGAGATAATTAAATTAATTTCCTTTGATTATATCACCGTCATTCCGCCGATATTAACTTTCAATCGAGATTGGAATCTTCCGATCTACGTGCTGTATCCTGTTCACATTATCCTCAAAGATTTGCCAGTAAGAAAAGTCCTTTTCAAAACCTACCCATACCTGCAGTACCTACATACAATGCACTCTCGAATTCGCGAAAGGTCGATTGTCATGCGACCGAGCCATCGCATCGAAAGGTGTCCGCCGTACAGAATACTGATTCGATACAAAAAGCATTCGTTCTCATTTTCCTCTACTTATAGAAAGTTATTTATTACGTTGCGAGATAAATTATGATAATCCTTAGTGATGTAACGGTCATCAGTAATGTGGTTGATATGTAAAATGTTGTCTCTAAGATGTTGATAGTTTAGCGAAAGTTATTTTTGTTGATGTTGAGGATTCTGTTGCTCTAGTAAGGATCCGATTTGGATGCCTAAGTGTGAAACACAGAAGCAGAATCTTGCGAGGCCAAGTGACTTGTTTTGCATAGAATCAGGAAGATTGGAACCTCCTTTCTGTGTGATTTCCTCAGTGTTGAACTGTTGACAGGTACTTGTGCTCATTATATCTGTGTTTCGTTGTAATATGCAAGGGTTCTATACAGGGTGAATTTTTCAAGTGGGCGTGGATGGCCAAATCCGAAATTGTGAGGAAAAGTGAAAAGTACTCAAAGGAGTCTGTCTAGGGGCTCGATTTTGATGAAAACTAAAACTGCATCATTAGATATTTGAAAAATCAATATCTCTAGCCAAGAAATCGATT
The DNA here is from genome assembly GCA_946251885.1 of Cosmia pyralina. NCBI lineage: Eukaryota > Metazoa > Arthropoda > Insecta > Lepidoptera > Noctuidae > Cosmia > Cosmia pyralina. The sequence goes on from OX276354.1 coordinate 2,320,454, forward strand.
TTGAAAAAGAAAAAAAAAAACACTATTATACACCATTCGATAGTGTCGCTAATAAGGATCGAATTCTAGGAAGTAATGACATACGGCAAACTAAAGGAAAAAGCTCATTTTTTAACAAAATACTTTTTGATTTTTCTTATGTTAAGAAGTAAGTACCTACCTATTAAACCTTCAGATTAATTGTTCAAAAAAAATGATGACCATTGAAAACAACCCTAACGAGTCAGAAGGTATAAGAGTTACGCGATAGAAAGAGAGGCAACTTATAGGTGAATAGAACTGTAGGTAATTAACGCCGTGCGGCCTGTATTGTATTTTTAACCGACTTCAAAAAGGAGGAGGTTCTCAATTCGTCGGAACCTTTTTTTTTTTTTTTTTTTTAATAAAATAAATAGCGACTCTTGCTACGACACAATAAAAACTTTTTTACAAAAAAATACAACCGACTTCCAAAAACAACACTACAAAGTGAAAAATAACTTAAATTTCGGAAGTCGGTGGCAAAAATGAAAATACATTTAACTAGACACCGACTTCCGAAATTAAAGTTATTTTTCCCTTTGTAGTGTTGTTTTTGGAAGTCGGTTGTATTTTTTTGTAAAAAAGTTTTTATTGTGTCGTAGCAAGAGTCGCTATTTATTTAATTGATTTTGCGAAGTGAATCTCCTGTATTTGTAAAATTCTGTGGCAATACTTGAGTACTGTACCTTCCCATTAGTGAAAGAATTTTCGGAATAGGATCAGTAGTTCCGAAGATTACCCCCTACATACAAACTCACAGTATATATATGTATACATTAAATATTTTAATTTGATAAGTAAATTCTCGAACCAGGAGTTAAAAAGTACAATTGAATGAATTTAAAAACGAGGTGCTAATAAAAAAAAGAAGAAAAACATACATATATGCAAATAAAAGTGACACTATGACGTAGGTACTTAAAATTTAGAGTTCTGAAAACGATGCACCGATGGTTGGCATAACAAATCACGCACAAGTTTCTTTTAAAATTCGATGCACATTCGCAGCTTCAAGCATTACGAATTCAAGTGTAAAGTGTAAACAGGAAAAAATAAAGCGAATTTGGCTTTAGTTCAATGTTTACAGTAGGTATTTCCTGATTTCTGCAGTGTTATTTCAATCAATCTGCTTAGCCTTTTCCCAACTATAATATGTTGGGGTCGGCTTCCAGTCTAACCGGATGCAGCTGAATACCAGTATTTTACAAGGAGCGACTGCCTATCTGACCTCCACAACCCAGTAACTGGGTAATATGATACCACTTGGTAAGACTGGTTGTTTGACTTTCGGACTTCTGACGACCCGTAACGACTGTCAAAGATCCACGAATGACAGCCGGAACCAACGGCTTAATGTGCTTTCCGAGGCACGGAGGAGTTTCGGTATGTAAAGATGGTCACCCATCCACGGACCAACCCGGGCAAGAGTAGCTTAACCTGATGGATCGACCCGTGCGGCTGTTATTACTTAGCCACGAGCTCCTGCAGTTTTATTTCAAGGGACTACAATTAAATGTTACCTAACACCTTATCATTCTTATCAGCGAACATGTGGTAGTATAGTCACGTGTAAAAAGATTGAATTTTTAAGCGATTTTCTCACAAAGATTTGATTAACATTGTTGTAACGAGGAAAATGTGGTCAGGAAAGTTTTGAGTATGAATGTGGATGGCTATACGAGTAGGGGAAAACCAAAGAAACGATGGATGGACTGTGTGTAACATGATATGGCTAGAAAGGGAGTGACTACCGAGATGACGACTAATAGAGAAGTATGAGTATGGATGAAAAAGATATGTTTCGCCGACACCAAACAAATTGGGATAAGGGCAGGAGAATGGTGACATGCTCAGTTTGGTGACATTGGCTCCTAAAACAGGCTGTTGGCCTAGTTCAGGAGGCATCAGTTCGCCCTATAATGTGTCTCTATTGTACAACTTTCTTTAATCCTTGTGTTGTGTAGTTTGCTGATGCCGTATATTTCACAATTTGTTTGGAAACTTTAGGAATTTCGATTTTGAATTCCACAATGATCTTTACCCCATTTTTAGGGTTCCGTACCTCAAAAGGAAAAACGGAACCCTTATAGGATCACTTCGTTGTTCGTCTGTCAGTCTGTCAAGACCCTTTTTCTCAGGAACACGTGGAGGTATCAAGTTGAAATTAATACCAAATACGTAGGTCTATGGTCTCTTGGAGCTCTAAAAAAATCAAGCTTCTAAATCAACGCAATAAATTTATGCGACATATTTTGATACTCGCAAGTAAATCTAAACCTATAAGAAGTAAGGTCTCACAGCACACGTGAAGGGAAAAGTCCGAATATAGTTAATTGTAATTTTATCAAATTTTTTGGGATTACAAACTTAAATTTGCAGTTGGAGAATTGACCGTGACGTATATCAATGTATGGTAGAACATATTTTTCAACTACAACGTTCTACGGAACCGGAACCCTTCATTGTGCGTGGTCCGACACGTACTTGGCCGGTTTTTTTTACACGTGATTCCAATTTTATCTCAAAAGAAACGTCCTCGTGACTTTTAATTTATTACGTTTACCTGTAACTTTGAAACTTCGGGGGGACCAATCCACGAACAATATCGACGTGGAAGCCTTAGTGGTGCTGAAAACGTGACTGTCCAATTTGCGAGCCGTTGCGAAGGTAATTTTATATAAACACCGACGCCGGAGAAATGCTGCGCCGACACCGGAGGATGATGTGTCAGGTTTATTTATTAAGGCGCTATAATCGCGCTCGAGCCGCGTGCTGACCTGAAGTAGGCTCGCGAGTGGTAGCCTCGCACATTTGGTAGGTATTTAAACTTATTATAATAATTTTATCACGAAAAACTCAGCTAATTATGCTAAACAATCTTAAACCTTTTCATTTACATAAAAAATAAGAAATAAAAACTCTCTGTTTTGTAGCTATGAGATTGATTAAACATTACGGAAAGGGGTAGCTTTGGAATTTTTTTCTATTCAGCAAAGTAAATCTAATGGTGTTATTTAAAACGATTGGCTATCCGCCAGATCCTTGAATAAGATATCTTTTTTTCAGAATTTTATTTTTCCCATGGATTCAAAAAACTAGTAAGTGCGGTCTCTGTCGGGTCATAGCGCCTTAATGATTTATGAACAATTAAAAATTGCATGAAGGCGGCCTGCTACGGGCATTTTGAAATTTTTCTATCAGTTTTTCGTTGGTTTTGGTGACTTGGTGTTTACATCTATTGATAATATTGTAACGTATGTCCAAAGTTCGCTCTAATGTTTGCATGTCTGATTACCGTACATCTCGTGAATTTAAAATTTTCTCATATCCATTTATAAGGCTATTTGGAGTACTATTTACTATTGTGTGTTGGTGGCTTAATCACACGTCATGCTACTAGAAAATTAATATTATTGTTAACACTTGATTATTATACAGACAGGTTAGATTATGAATTTGTAATTATTTCAAACCTGTTGAAGTGTGTGTGTTGATTTTCAATCTTTATTATAGTAACAAACAGATTTTTTTTTTCAATGCATAGATAGGGCGATCTTTACTTACCAAGACCAGTCCGAGCCTCGGAAAGCACGAAGCCGTTGGTCCCGGCTGTTACTCGTGGATCTATGACAGTCGTTACGGATCGCCAGAAGCCCGAAAGTTTGACAACCAGTCTTGCCAAGGGGTATCGCTACCGCGTTACCCAGTAACTGGGTTGTGGAGGTCAGATAGGCAGTCGCTCGCATGTAAAATACTGGTATTCATCTGCATCCGGTTATACTGGAAGTTGACCCTAACATAGTTGGGGAAAGGCCAGGCAGATGATAAGATAGGCCCTATCATCAATTTTAGTAAATATTTGCCAGATTTGGTCGTAACCCCACCGTCTTTCAGTATTGTCAATGCATCGATCACCCTATCGGATAGGGTGATCGATGCATTGACAAAAACAATACTGTTAAGGAAATCTCTAAAATCAAACAACTTATTTACTTTCACTGCAGACTGGTTGGGTTTCAACCACATCTGGCAAATATTTACTAAAAACTGTAGAATTCACACAACATTTGTTTGCAAACTCATTTTATAGATAAGGCTACTTTCACATGTCACGTTGCTGTGTCCCGGTATGAAGCGTGTGCCGAGGTTTATGAGTATTTTCAGCTTTGCCTATGAGACAATGATAATTATTATAAGTAAAAAGAGCTAGATAGGTTATACACGCTCCGCAAGTGGCACCTCAAAATCTGGCTAATTAGCCACATTTTTGTCGTCTTCTCTCATTGTCGCTCCCGATAATTACGACATGCCGTCCTACTTCCACTTGTCATCTAATAGTTCGTCATTGTACCGTTTTTGAACATCGAATGTTGGGTAGGTAACGTATGTACTTTTTACTTATAATATCATTGCTATGAGATGACAACGCATTTAGGACGCCCTGGTATTGATAGGTGACGGTGACCTCAGGTCGGCCGTTGGCATGTTTGCCATCATATATAAACAAGATGTGACGTATTTTTGACGCGCTGATGTGATTTGATGTAGATTACATGGTAAGTAGCACGTAGGGCAGTGGCTTATAATCAGCCTATAATGTTCCCAGTACTGGGACACAGGCTTCCTCTCGGTGAGAGGGAGTGGGCCGTAATTAATCCACCATTCGGGCCCAGTGCGGGTTCGTAAATGTCATATGCCTTTGATTGTTTGATTCTAGGACATGTAGGTTTACGCACGATGTCTTCCTTCACAGTTTTGAGAGCAGCGGTGATGAAATAAATTACACAAAGTCAGCAGTGGCTTGCAACAAATGATATCGCGTACTTAATACTTGTTACGGCAGCGAAAAGTAATGACAATTCATTACTTTCAAGCTGACAACTGATCAGATGCCAGTGGAGGAATTTGTTGATAAGTGGAAACTTGATGACAATATTGAAAATACCTTTTTTTAGGGTTCCGTACCTCAAAAGGAAAAATTGAACCCTTATTGGATCACTTCGTTGTCTGTCTGTCCGTCAAGACTCTTTTTCTCAGGAACGCGTCTGGTATCAAGTTGAAATTAATATCAAATACGTAGGTATATGGTCCCTTGGAGCTCTAAAAAAAATCAAGCTTCTAAGTCAACGCAATAAAAAAACACGGGCATTTATGCGACATATTTTGATACTCGCAAGTAAATCAAAACCTATAGGGTGCTTCCCGTTGACTTATAATCATGAAATTTGGCAAGAAGGTCTCACAGCACAAGTAAAGGAAAAAGTCCGAAAATCGTTAATTTGTAATTTTATCATATATAAAAACATAGTTTTTTTGCGATTACAAACATAAGTTCAGTTTTAGTTGGAGAATCGACCGTGACGTATATCAATGTATGGCAGAGCATGTCTTTCAACTACAATGTTAAGTTTGTTTTTGGGATAAATTCTTTACAACTGCGAAACCCTTCATTGGCTGGTTTTTTTTCTGTGAATATTGTTGATAAACTCAAAAATTTCTTGTAGATTCCATCTTCAAATTATCATTTACTGATCATTTGGTACCTACTATTAAGATGAGGTTAATGTAATATCGAATGAATAATCCAATGCGTCATCTCGTATGTTAGCAAAAAACACAGTCACTTTCTATCTCAGGCAATTGACTTTTAAAATCACTTGACATCCTCTTGAACAAAATGAATAGTTATTTACTTTGAAAAGTGAATAAGCGGAGATCGTTAAATATTGTAAAAAAAATAAGAGGTTATAGTAAAAGTGAAAATATTCAGTTGCTGCCATTTGATCTATGGAACATGACGTCATCGGACAAAATAAGACATTTTTTTCTCATTTGTACTATAGAACAAATAATATTTTTATTTTTCAAATAGTTAGGAACAAGGAAAACAAGACTCTTTAGTGTCACCTGTGACTTGATTGTTATAGGTACCTACTCGTATTTGAAAATTGATTTGTTTTACATGTGGTGCATGGTCGAATGCTCTGGGAGTCTTCAAGAGAGGAGCTCGTGGCTAAGTAATAACAGCCACACGGGTCGATCCATCAGGTTAAGCTACGCTTGCCGGGGTTGTCCGTGGATGCGTGACCATCTTTACATACCGAGCTCTTTGCATGCCTCCGTGCTTCGGAAAGCACGTTAAGCTGTTGGTCCCAGCTGTCATTCGTGGATCTTTGACAGTCGTTACGGGTCGTTAGAATCCCGGAAGTCTGACAACCAGTTTTACCAAAGGGTATCGTATTACCCAGTAACTGGGTTGTGGAGGTCAGATAGACAGTCGCTCCATGTAAAATACTGGTATTCAGCTGCATCCGGTTAGAATGGAAGCCGACCCCAACATAGTTGGGAAAAGGCTAGGCAGATTGATTGACACTTTAATTATATATTTTAGCAACATAGATGTGTCACTCACAATGACACGAACTCTGTATCAAACATCACATGGAACAATTTGAGAAAAATTAAATTCCGGTTTTTTACCGTGACGTCACTAAGAAGTGAGCACGGGTGAAACGCTAGTACATAGTTCTATAGCACACATTTTTTTTTTCTCATTTTGTCCGATGACGTCATGTTTGATAGTACAAATGGGAATTACCGAAAATATTGGTGGAAGTAAAAATGCATGAATGATAATTTATTTCTAGTTTGTAGCTTTAGGAATTCCGCTAAACATCAGCCTTGACCCTCCTTATAGAAGTTCTGACAGGTGTTGTGACTGCAATATAAAAAATTATATATATATTATTATAATTTCGTTTTCTTTTTTTCTCCGGTCTGGATAACAATCAATCTGCTTACCCTTTTTCCAACTATGTTGGGATCGGCTTCCAGTCTAACCGGATGCAGCTGAATACCAGTATTTAACATGGAGCGACTGCCTAACGTGATGGACACTGACAGTCGGGATGGTCCATAAATTCAAGCGCGCTATGGAGAGCTCGGAGTCTCTTTGAAGGATAAAATCAGGAATGAAATATCCGGAAAAGAACCGGAGCTATCGACATAGCTTGCAGGAGTAAGGAAACTGAAGTGACAGTGGGCTGGCCATGTTTGTCGAAGTACCGATGGCCGGTGGAGCAGGCGAGTCCTGGAATGGAAACTGCGTATCGGTAGTGTGGCACGCCCCCCAGCTAGATGGACCGGCGACCTGAAGAAAGTGGCTGGGGCAGACTGGATGCGGAAGGCGGAGGCCAGGGTGTTGTGGTGTGGCGCAGCCTGGGAGAGGCCTATGCCCAGCAGTGGACTGCGATAGGCAGAGTTGATTGACTACCTAACGGACCTCCACAACCCAGCTACTGGGTAACGCTATATACACCTTGGTAAGACTGGCTGTCAGACTTTTTGAGCACGAAATGACACACTAAGTCGCATAACCTTTGATTGACCCGTGCGGCTGTTATTATTTAGCTACGAACCCTTTATTTTATCTACAACCCCCAAAAACCCCAACCACAACCCCCCCCAAATTACGTCCAGGTGGTTGCTTACGTACATTTTAGTCAAGCTTTGTGTATCGAACAGCTTATTTATTAATAGGTGAGGCTGCCAGGTCGGGCAAGTGAAGGTCGCCATGCGCCACCCCTGCCATGGTCTATGGATTTATGTTGACACGCATTTCATAGTGGTAACCTTTTGGTAACTTACCCTCCTTACATCTTGCCTCTTGGTTTAAGAGATTGAACTTGAGAACATAATTATTATGAAAGTAAATACTGGGTGGTCAAAAAGTCGTGGATCAAACGAAATAGGGAGATAAAGGAGGTCATTTCCAACAAAAAATCTTTCTACAGCATGGCCATAATTCAATTGCCCTAAAAATTAATTGCTCTTGAAATTTGGTACCCAGAGCCGCAATAGAACTTTTGTAGTAACTTATCTAGTAATAATACAACACCGTTTGTTTTATTGTTTTATATCACTTTTTTTTTATTAGTCTAATTGCGGCTCGTTTCGTTAAAAAATGTTCCCATTTGATAGCGAAATGACAGTGGAAGTGTCATTTTACTGCAGCTAATTGGAAGTGTGACCATAGGTATAAAAGTTTGGTCGAATTCACCCTTAGTTATATTCCTTTTCGTCGCATAAAAATCCCTTGCTGTGGCGTGCCGCCAATGGGCCACAGGATTTGCAGGTACGGTTATTGAAAGAAAGAAAGAAAAGTTTATGTGGACACAGTTCTTGAAACACAAAAACAAAAGAAAAAAAAAAACAATGTGAAAATAATGTTTTAACAACAATAGTGTGTGCGTCACGGCTGCGCCAAAAAGGTTCATTTTAGGCATTGGTTTGTTGGTGAAGTAAGGAAAAATACAAACAATAATACACACGGTACCCTACATCATACCGAATGGTCGAGATTCGAAAACTGTAATCTCGATATTGTTTATGCTCAATCATTGTGATCGATAAAAATACAGGCGATCGATTATAGCATGTAAATACAGATCGCTATCTCATGTCAGCGGTAATCTGTCAAAATGTAGGTAAACCGAGCTAACTGCTGTATAATTTTTGACAGATTAAAAAGGTTGCGGACGTTCTTTAAAAATACGGGTATTGGCTCTCAGATGTTGAAGTGTAGGTACTTACTATTAGGTAGGTATATGGTCGTTGGGTAGGTAGTAGGATCTCTCAACTTAGCCTAGTTGATAATAGAAATGTTTTGCATTAAAACAAAACAGTTATTATGTTATGAAAAACACAATAATACTCTTTGAAGAAAGCATCTCAATTATTGCCTTATATACTATAAATAGTTAAGATATACGTACTTACATTCCCTTTTAGTTACCTGTGTTCTTTCAACATGTAAGAAATCTTGCGGTGACTATGGTCTTAGCGAGCTAGAGTTGTCACTGTCAAGTGTCATTCATAGAAGTCTTCAAAATTCAACAGCAAGCGCCTTACTCGAGTATTATTGTGTTTTTCATAACATAATAACTGTTTTGTTTTAATGCAAAACATTTCTATTATGTTTCTTTCAAAACACAATAATACTCTTTGAAGACCTGTTTGATATCTGCTGGTGAAAGAATACCTGAAGGATGTAGACGCTATGTGAATTATAATATTATAATGGAATGATCGAATATTTCGGTCTGTAGGTATTCATTAAATATTCAAATAAATAATTAAGAGTTTTCCATCTATTTATCCTAGAAACTGCAAAAATGAACAAATCCCATGAAATGTTATAGAAACGTTCAACTGACATGCTATGAGACACAATTTAATCACTATATTGTTGTTACCAACCTCTATGAGGTTGGTCGACAGTTGAATCAAATCTATTTAAGTACCTTATTTAAGGTGAACATGAATTATCAAGCTTTAATGATAATCCAAAATCAATAAGATCTAAAACTGAATTAAAATCATAATCTCATTACTAAAGGATAATTGGATCACTCATATACTTAATTAACACAAGTTAGGTAATGTTGGATATGAGTACTTGGAAGTTATGAGATCAATCAACAAATATTTCTGAATCTCATAATTTTATAAAGATGTGGAAAAACAAAATCAATGTCATTCATGACACAGTTAAAATTCCATTGAAACTAAAATATATTTAGGACCCTTCTTTACACTAAGTACTTTGGTCAACAGATTAGTCTAAGTAGTAGACACATGTAAATGAACTAAGAAGGAATTCTAGTATAAGTCTCTTCATTTATCAATTAAAATGTCTTGAAATGTGAATCATGTACCTCTACACAAATATATTTAATAAATATTATAAATATTTTCATAGGGAATTAATAATTATCATAATGATAAACCCTATTCTCTCACAGAGAGGTGACCTTTGTCCCAAAAGTGGGAATCTTATAGGCTGGGCATTCTAAATTATCTTGAGAGGTAACCATCTCCTTTACTACTTTACAAAAGTAATAATTCTGTAAGCCTAGTGGCTCTTCCAGTTTGATTTCATTTGATGAACTATTCTCCAGTCAGCCTCCCGAAGGCTACCACAGACTACTTTATGTACCTCCAGAAGGCTTTTCGTAACTTAGTCTGTTTAAAAATATTTCAAGCAAGCTTAGCCACACACGTTATTGTAAATCAAAATCAACAACGATTATGGTAGATTTTAAGTAAACTTCTTGATTGAACCACACCTTGGTTGCACTGTTATTCAACATTTAAAAGCTGTGACTTACAATATTAGAGTATGTAAAACTCTTCTGGCAGCCTCATCATTCTGGAATTAATTTCATTTCATGACTTTCTGGGTAGTGGTTTAGCTAAGGATAATGCTTTTGAAACAATGGACACAAAACTGTTTAGATCTAACATCTGTTGGTTGGTACCATAATTATGTGCTTTATGCGTAAATATAAATAAATTGGGATCAGATTATTTAGGACTAATGCCATGCACTATGACATTCACCTCTGAATAGGAGCTTTATAAGTAATTACTGTAGATTATCTCCAATTACACTTTAGCAAGGTTCTTGTCTACCAAGCCTTGCAACCTGATTGCCCCCCTCCCCCCAACTTTCCAGGGTAGGAGTTGCAGCTTATCAGGTCTCAGACGATCTTACATAGATCTTATACTGGTACTGACTCTCCGAGGCCTCGTCTCCAAATACGGGAGCCAGTCACACTGGGTTCAGTATGGGGCGATTTCTACATAGTACGTCCCCGTCCCATTTCCGAGTTCACATGACTGAGCACTCTCTCTTAAGTCGGGCGAAGAAAAACCCATGCTAGTTGATGCTGTCACCTCTGACTGAAAGCATCGCAGAAGCTTGCCAAGCCATCATTTGAGTCCCATATGACGTACTGTCGCACAAACGGCCGACTTATCTGACGTGAAAACGTCGACGCCGGGGACGGCCCACTTTGTAACATGGCCTCCGAGGCCTGGGGCCTGGAGCAACAGGAGCCACTTCTGCTGGTCTGTTCCTAGATAAGCGGTCGGCTAACCCGTTGTTACACTTTTAACCTCCCCGGGAGGTAAACCGCTAACAGAGTGTTCAGCTAATCTGCTAACTTCCATCTTGCAAATTAGGTTCAGAAATGCTAGGGGACGTATCCCTCGCTCATCTTAAATGTGCGACAAATGGTCTGTTGTCGGATTGAACTCTGAATCTAATATGTGCACTCTGAAAACTGGCTTTTTGGCAATACTGCATATATGGCAAACATCTCTCGCAAGTTCAAGTACAATTTTTTCTGGTTTGGTCAAGTTCCTGACTAGAGTAGGATATAATAGAATATTCTTTATTATGTACACCCTACCACTAGGGTGACACAATGGGCAGTCTTATCACTAAAAGCGATATTTTAAAGACATCCTTTGGACTCCCTTTGCATGAATATATTAGCCCGTTCATGTAGGCTCCTTACCCTTCCTCCACGGAAAGTGTGGACAGGAAGTGGGTTACTCTACCCCTGTGTAAGTGAACTGAGCTGTGGTCTATCAGTAGCCTCTGGCCACCACATTAACTCTATGCAAACCAGCGGGGCAACCTTTTTCCATTTGTCCTGGTCTGCCCTTCTCAAATATTTGTCTGGCAACAAGCATTCCCATACAGGGATAACAACATTTTTGTGTTAATGAACTATGAACTTGTTTCAGGGAACAAAGTGTTGATATTATTATCTTCCTTTCAACCTTGCCTGCAGGCCGGGCCTTGTGATTGGTAGCAGTGCTCAAAAGAAGGCCTACATATTGTAGCTCCTGATTGAGGTTTAGAATTGACTTAGGAAATTCACTCGTCACCCAAGCTTTGTTAGGACCCAGAGTCTCCGGGACAGAAATCAAAAATGCATCTTTTCCTAGTGGACCAGTAGGAAATTATCTAAACTAAATAAACAAGAATGCAGATACCACAGGCTCTCAAATTCTCTGTCATTCAGTTGCCCACCGCTTCACATAACCAGGGCACTGAAGAAATGTCAAAAGGGTGTTCTGTCAACTCGTGTGAACAATTTCCCTTCATTAACATATCATTGCTTCCGTCTTACTTTTTAGTAATAACAGAGTGTAAACAATAGGCTATTTGATTATGATCATAATCTTAGATTTCTGCATAGACTATTATAGATTTAATTTGTATTAATTATTTTAACTAGTAGCTTTATTACTTAATATATATAGCTCAAAGTAGAATTGTATTGAATGTTAATATTTTCAGTATTTCATTTCCTGTTATGATCTTCAGGAACAGAAACAGGTTTGCAGTCTTTCATTCCCAAGCTTTTACATGGTTCCTTAGGCAGCCTGAATCTTGTCAAAATTATGAATCTTGGCCTAGTTATTGTTGCTATGATCCAATTTATCATATTTTTAAAATAATCAAAGAACTATTCCTGCTCTAAATAATATCTTGTCAGTTTTAAATTGTTTGGTGGCTGTATTTGTTCCATTTCTAATTTTGATAGAGCACTTATGATCCTGCTCATAATTATAAGATTTCCATAATTATTACAAAATATAGAAAAAATATACAGTATACCATTTTAAATTATATTTTTTTTATTTAGTACTGCTTATTAGTTAAGTACCTATAAAACTTGATGTAAACTTTATTTAGTAGTATTTTAATGTTCTAATTGCAGATTAGAGTTCATAAGAGGTGCTGAACCTCTTTAATTAATTTATTTATTTATATATAGGTACTCCAACAACTTATGCATTAATAACATATTACAAAAGAACTTTATTTTATTAGTGTGGTGAGTTTGTCACTTAAAAAGTACACAGCTTAACCAGAAATAGTAAATATATACAAATAATTATTTTAAAGTGATTTAAAAAACTAACTTATCTTTTGTTACAATGAAAGTAACAATTGCATACCACCTGCGAGCATAAACAATAAAATTGTAATTTAAATACACTTCTCGATGGGAGTGTTTGGACTTCCGAAAGGGAAAGTAGGATACAATTGTAGTGGGTAGGTTGCTGCCCAAATAACAAGTCCCTGTAGACCTTACTTTAGCAGCTAGCTCTGCCTGCTCTAGACCTACATTAGAAATCCCAGCCAAAACTCCCTCCGCGGGGGCTAAATAGTAGGATTTAGTTTTGTTGAGTGGCATAAGTACTCATTTACTTCTAATGCACTGTGTGAAACACATGGGGTGAGTGAGCATAAATGTAAGGTTTTCTTATAACGGATTATAACTTTTCATGGTTGAATGTCAAAAACTGCTTGAATAGCTTTAGCTCCTCTAGACATTCTGCATTTGCTTTAGGAATTACTACCTAATTATCATAATTTGCACTGAAATCTTTAAGTTGTAATATTTCTGTCTATTTAGTTAGACACAACCGGGTTGTTTAGAAAACAACAATGCGCTTCTAATGTAAATAATAGCAAGAAGCAGGTTAGAAGTTTATTGATAATGTGTCTGAGTAAGGTCAGTGGGTCGTCTTAGTAAGGTTTGGTGATATAATGTGGAAATTGTGTCATGTTAGCAGAAACTTAACACTTACTTGGCTACTCTTAGTACTCATTCGGTTGTAGGTAAGTGCATAGAGTAGGTCGGTCTTACAGGAAATCATTTCGATCTCATTACCCTGGTTTTAGCCGGTGGGAAGAGCGTTCTTCCCCATTGCAGCACTTAGGAGAATCGAAATACAAACGGTTGCTCTCCAAAGGCACTGGCGACCATGTATATCTTTTGAGGTATCGATCTCCACTTCGGCACTTCGCTGACTCACGATCAGCGTAACACTATATATCACTTACCACAAGCACTATTCTTATTCACTTTTAATAAAGTTTTAACTGAAACTTTACTCATTTTCGATTAAAATTATCGAGCGAAAATATTTTACGTATACATTGGCGGCAAAAATTTAGACGCTATGAATGACACTTGACAGTGACAACTCTAGCTCGCTAAGACCATAGTCACCGCAAGATTTCTTACATGTTGAAAGAACACAGGTAACTAAAAGGGAATGTAAGTACGTATATCTTAACTATTTATAGTATATAAGGCAATAATTGAGATGCTTTCTTCAAAGAGTATTATTGTGTTTTGAAAGAAACATAATGATAGTTTTTGCGTTATATGTGGTCATTGTTGTTTCCAGGAAATCGATGGAGTGCTTGAGCAATGTCGACTGAGAAATGAGCATGCGGAGGCAGAGTTGCAAAGACGCTTGGACATTTTTATGGCGATATAATTGCGCGCGACACAAAGGCACCGCGTGTCGCGCGACGAGCGGTGCGTTTGTGTCGCGTGCGATTATATCGCGTGTCGCGCCTGTTTGTAGGAACCTTTAGACGATCATGAACTATCCAAAGACCTTATATAAATCTACTTGATTATAATTAAGTTTTTCCTTTTTTTTTCACTTTGTTACGGGTTTTTTTAAGGAAATCAAGCAAGCTGGTAAAAAAGTGAAAAATTATCACTGGTTGTACGTACTCTTTTGGTGCATATGCAATAGAAATGTTAATTTAATTTATATACTTAGAGCGGCTGAAGTGGCTGTTTCAATTAAATGTTTTGTATTTTTATTACTACTGAGTTTTTCTTTAGTAGTGACACAGAATACATCCCATAAGGGAGGAAGCATATTCAAACCTTTTGCACAAGTAACATCGGCAATGCACGCCACGTCGTCAAAACATTGTACGGTCAGCAACAGAAGTCGGTTAACACTGCTACTTTTTGACATCATCTGAATTAACACAAAATAATTTGATAAACTGCTTTTTTTTCGTTTAACTGTTAAGAGTTCTTAAAATTTTAAGTACTTCTGTCCCAATTTGAATTAAATATTTCGCTTAATAATTAAGATTAAAAACTTCGTGTTAATCAACTTTTGTTGCTGACTGTACCAACTTTCTTTAATTAATGATTTTTTTTTCTGTCTTTCCAACTTACTCCTAGTATCTTTTAAGAAATTAAGACGTCATTGGCAAAACCTAACTTTGAAGTTCCTCTAACTTACTTTACCTAGGTGATATTGTTCTTATAATCACTCCGTGTGGTTTTTGTGCACGATTCTTTTATTTTTAACTCTAAGGGCCGGTTTCACCACCTACGATTAAGTTCTTATTAACTTACTTGGCAGATAATTTCATACATATTCTGTTCCATTTTTGAATTTATTCGGTGAGTAGTGGCTATTCGGAAATCGTGAAATATGCCGTAAACTTCATTTATTTTATTTAGGGCTAATTTTTGAATAGTCAGATAACTAAAGAATAAACAGTTTGACATATTTTCTATACAAAAGCTGTCAAATTGAAATATTTATTCTTCTGCTATGAGTCATCTGACTATTGAAAAATTTGCCCTCAGTCTTTCCATTAGGTACATAATATTATTATCTTTATGATATTCTTTTTGCTATACGAGTAGGGAAGACCAAAGAAACGATGGATGGACTACTGAAAGATGATATGGCTAGAAAGGTTGTGACTACCGAGGTGACGACTGATGACGACTTCAAATAAATTGGGCAGGAGAATTATGATTGTTTTTGCTCAAATCGATGACGGTGTTTGAAATTTTTTCAGAATATTCTCGAAGACTAGGTTAAAATTGGACAGCTTGCTTTTTTCTTTTTAAGTCACTGTTTGTCTCACACAGGTTATTTTTTTTTTTTTTTTTTTTTTTATTTTTTTTTATTTTCAGGTTATTATGCCCTCAAGAAACAGGTCTCGTGATATCGTTTGAATATTATGACGTGACTCGCCTCATATCTTTGTCTCCCCAATCTAATCTCCATCACTACTTATTTTTAGACCAAAAAATTCCTTATGTAATCTGATGAAGACATAATTCTTTGCATGAAAGGCCTCAACAATAAACTAGTCAATCTTCAAAACTGTAGAACGATATTTATTACATTTCTAGCTAAAAACGTGCACAAGTTTCAAGTTTCTTAAAAAAAAAAAAGGTTTGCGGTATAGCCGTACATAAAAATTAAACAATGTATAGGTCTTTACGGAAGGCGTGTCTGAATGATCCGGTCCGAGTGTTAACTACTGTGGAGATATTACAAGTAATCCTTTACCGTTAGATATCTGGCCCGGCCGTCTCGGTTACCGCTACAACGATTAGCATTTTAGGTGAAGGCAAACCGGCCATATGAACTGAACGGCCCGCATGATCCAACGAAAATACTACCTTATGTTTCATGGTATAAAGTAAGAATTTGATTGACTAATTGTTTACAGAAAGAAAGTCGATTATTTACAAGAAAAATAATATTGATTCGAATGTGTTATGTGATGTCTGACGTCTCGCTGGCAGTTGATAACTTGACGAGATTTAATGATAAATAGGATTCGGGATGCACCGTTCAGAAAATCAACCAGTGATAAATAGGATTCGGGATGCACCGTTCAGAAAATCAACCGATATATAGGATTCGGGATGTACCGTTCAGAAAATCAACCAGTGATAAATAGAATTAGGGATATACCGTTCAAAATGAACCAATGCGCAATGATAAACAGGATTCGGGATACATTGTTCAGAAATCGACATTCGGCCCATTTACAATTAAACTGATTCCGATTAAAGATTTAGTTTATTGATTGACTGTTGAAACGTCTTATTTTCGATCTTAATTGATAAACGAGTCGAATGCCGTAATTAGAGACACAATTAAAATGCCATTTGTGTCTTGCGAGGATCCACGTTCGGCATACGAAGGGTTAAATACCGCATCCTGTAAGGTCGTGTTTGGTCAGTATTCATTTTTTTAGCATTTTATTGTTAATTATTACATAATCAAATAGGATTCCACTGGTGACATACCGAATTGCAGAAGTCAGAGAGGTCTTCGTTACTTATGTAAGTTCATGTGTTGATCAGCGTCGCTCGAGAACTGACTCGCTTCTTCTGAAAGAGCAGGTTCTTCATATCAGTATGGATAATCTAGTACGAAGATTGTAAGAAAAGCAATAAAGGTCATTGCTCTTATCATCAGTGACTCATGATTTGTCAGCAGGTAGAAATTGTACCAAATGTTCCTGTATCTGCAACGGTACTTTAAGATGCTTACCGCTAAAATGCATGACCTACATACAAACGTTATGATTTTGTGAAAGTTTCAGACGTTGTCGTATTATTTTATTAAGGTTATAATATAACATAACGCCTGTATTTCCTCGGAAGGGTTAGGCAGAGTTAGTACAACCACATTTCGCCAGTTATGTTGTAAGTCCCATGCGTGGAGGTCGGGAATAATTCCACGGGAACGTACTACCAGGATAAAAATGTCCTAACCCCTCTTGGCTACCAAATAAACCACCTATGCCAAATTCCATCGAAATCCAAAAAAGGGTGGGGGGCAGGGGGTGCCCCCACTTCCCTGGTACCACTCCCATGAAAAGGTAACGCACTGTTCTTAAGAAAAATTAATTATTGAAACCTAACCTCAAAATATAAAGTTGCTTCTACAACGTCTCCGGCGGCGCTGCGGGAAGTGCAGCCCCTTCGCCCTTACGTAATAAAGAATAGGCACCACGTAAATCTGCTCTGTGATAGGCACCCATGCTTTAATACAGCGGGCGGGGGCTGCTCTCCCTTCGCGCCTCCGGATTTTTATATAATACCCTCTAGTCTAGGGGTAGCAGCCCAAATTTTACGTGTAGTTGGGGTGCCCCGATTAGGTTTTGGTACAGATTCGACCTATTTTATTTAAGTATGAAGTGGGGGTACACTAACTTCCTTCTGAGCAGACTTTCTAGATTGAAACTGAATGAACGACGTTTCAACCTGTGGTTTCAACGATTTTGCACGATATTTTACACCATAGAATACACTGGTACATATTTGGGTAGCAATCGCCCATTTTAACGTTTCGTTTCGCTTTTTATCTGATTTGAGGTTAGAAACAATTTTTCTGTAATCAGCGACCCAACCCCTACCAGCTTTCACCCCTTTTTCCCCCATACAAGTGCCAAACGATAGATCTAACCCAAAGTAGTCAAGAAGCGATTTCGGCATCGATATTAATTGCAATATAAATAAATATCAGAAAATTATAAAACATACAAACATCTTAAAATCTGACGTACTTACTTATTTTATTTTTAACCGACTTCATTAATAATACGGTTGCTGCGTTGGTGCTGAATGCTGATACGTCTCACGATTTTAAATTTCGAGGTCAGTTTTTAATCAATACAAAAAGTAATAAAAATACGATTACATTACATGACGATAAACTGTTTAAAATTATTATGTTAAATGATAAGATTTGTTCCGGATCTTTTTAATAATAACTTCATCAGTACAGTACGACCTCTTTATCTGTTCTGTGATCAGTACACACTCTGTGTGACTGTGTCTCTACTATTCTGTGTGACTTTGTCTCTACTGAATTGATGCAGGCAGAGATGTAAGCGGAACGTGTGCATACAGTTCGACAATGACAATGCATAGATTAGTGAGTATAATTGTATTTACATTCTTATTTTCAATTGCCAATGTAAAGTCCTCTAAATACTCGTTTTTAACAAAACAATGCAACTTATGACACTTGATGTTTTTCTTTATTGTGGATTCTGAACGAATATTTACACAGTTGTCATTAAGTAAGTACATTGAACGCACATTGGGTTGAGTTGCGTGTTAAATAACACAAGTTGAACAATAATAATTATGATTGTTTTTCATTACATATCCAAGTAATGAATCGCTCGCAATTTTGTTTCGTGGTCCACCATCTGACCACTGGGTTTTTCGGTGTAATCTGCTTACTCTGCAGTCTGCCCGTCCCCCCTTACTAAAATAACAGCCACAGTTGCCGCCCACGCTATTACCTCGTTTTTGCTTCTTTAGCGGTTTTCTGACTATTTTTCTTTTTGCTCGGCTCCTAAAGGTCGAAGCATGAAGTTAAATATAAAAAAAGCCTAACCTTCCTCAAGAATTGGGCTATCAAATGCAAAAAAGAATTTTTCAAATCCGACTGGTGGTTCCAGAGATTAGCGCGTTCAAATAAACTCTTCAGTTTTATTGTTAGTATAGATCTAGATTAAGGCGAAATGGGTTCCAAAGAAGATATTTTGACGCAGTTCGGCTGCACGCAAAATCAATTAACTTATAAAAATTTAAGAGTTTTATAGTAAATTATGAGGGCCAAAACACGATTGGCACAACTTGGCTCGATACAAAAAAATTAGTTTCCTCAAAATCTGCATTTTTTAATGAGAAAAAAAATATTTTATTCGATTGTAAATAAAGCAATTTCAACTACATGTTCATCAAATGTTTATTTTAATATAACAGAGCGTACCTATAGAATTTTATAAGAAATATTTTTAAAATTCTATATGCTCATGCTCCGTTTGGCCATATCAATATGCTGCAAACCCCGTTACGATAACATTTCGCTTCAATATAGGACACTAGCTATATAAATAATCTAGTTTAATAGCTTCACCTACCACGTTCTTTGTACCAAATGTTCCTGTATCTGCAACGGTACTTTAAGATGCACAAAATTTCCTATCTTATTGCGACATATTTTGAAGTTTCTACATGAAGAATGTGGAAGTGCCCGTCTGTGCTACCTACCTACCTACCTACTACCAGTAACGTACAATACACTATCAACATTGTTTATAAATTCTTTAGAACAATAATATTATAGATTTATGTAATAATCTTACGTAAACGGTATTGTTTTCTTTATAATTCTTTCGTTTCTTTTCCTCTCAATTATAATTTTATTTTATGTTTTTAACTTCAGATCTAATTTAGTTCAAGACAAATTGCGTACCTAGGTAAATATTTACCAAAAATTAGCTTAATGATCTCCGTAAACTAATTGCTTTTATTAGCTAAACCACAGATTACATCAGATGGGACACTCCGCAAAATCATTTAAATAAAAAGCGAGTCTTGCTACGACACAATAAAGTGCAATTCAGGTCGCACAACGCTATATTACCTACAGTTATATTCACCTATAAGTTGCCTCTCTTTCTATCGCGTAACTCTTATACCTTCTGACTCGTCTTCTTTTACGACGCGGCCCGTGAGTATCGAACTACACCGCTACTAACTTATCTGTGAAATGGCGAAAATTGGAACTTGTCTTCGATTGTGCCGACGCATGTCATTCGATTGTGTCGACGCATCGACGGTGGCGTCCTCTTTCAGTTCACAGAAAAGTTGGTAGGACTGTAACGTGCACACATTGAATTGACCCAGTGAGCTGAGCCCACCGCGTACTTGTAGCTTCATACCTAAACTGCGGAGTGTCCCATCTGTATTAATCTGTGGCTAAACTGCCGTAAGAATAGTTTAAACATGTCAGTCTGTATGCTCGTAGGTGTGGTTAAAAACAACACAAAACAATTACTGTGTGCTAAAGCAAACAGTCCAGTGAAGTTCCTGTGCCTCGAGTTTAGTAATCATTGCAGAACTGCACAATGACATGAATAAAGTCTGTGTTTTTGAAAACAGGAATTGGTCCCAAGCTAAGTAGAATTGAATGAGGGTCTTATATATCATAGTTTTGTTTAAAATCTTACCTTATTGATGATGGTATGAACGCAAACGAAGCAAAAGGAGTATGTAAGGATCGTAGCAGGTGGCGTTCTGTAGTTTCTGCCTACCCCATGGGAAGAAAGCGTGAGCTTATCTATACTCAATATATTTATTGTTTCCACATGTGAAATTAGGTGGTAGGTTTTACAAAAAATATGATCATTGTGGACCCTGTCGGGCACAGCAAAAAGTAGGAGAGAGGAAGAGAGTTTATTATTAGACTACTTAGTTGATAGTTGATGACTAAGTATACCTACTATAATTAATGTAATTATTTTGTAAAACCTAATTTAATAATTTTCATTTAAATATTCATTGACACTAACTGGTTAGCCGGTTAACATTTAGATATTAGCAATTGTTTTCATTTGTTTATGAATATATTAATTTTTTGTTGTTCTTCAATTAATTCTGGTAATTTATTATATATTTTAATTGACATGACTAGTGTACTTGTTGAGTGCATTTTTAGCTTAGAAAACCTAAAAAAATAGGTTAGGTAGGGGGGGGGGGTTAGGTTAGGTTATAAAAATAGGTTAAACTAACCAAGAGGTAAGTTTAACCTATTTTTATAGCGTAATGTGTTTTTTGACTGTATATTTTCTCTTGTGTAAAAGTGTTGGTAATTTCGCACGAATGTGTATGTTGTTTACAAGTTATTTATTACGTCACTGGTTTCTAAAGACGGACATATGCAGTAGCAAGCAACATCATTACCTCTCTCCAAAACTTACTCAACTCCTATAAACAAAACGTGGGTGTGTATTCAAAAGGTATCATCGGTTACCTTGGTACTCCTTTCTACTAGTTTGGGTTGGGAACTGGTTGTCGTTCAGTAGCTACCTACCTACCTACCTACCGTCAAACGAGAACCACGTGACGTGGAACCACCTTTCGCTTTTCAAGGGGAATTTCTCTAGCAGACAACTGTTAAGGCGACGCTATCCATAAGTATGCGTGATTTTTAACATAACATAAGTACACGAGTTGCCATGGCTAACATGGACACCGGACCCAGGTTGGCCGAAGCAAGGAAAACCTGTTCAGGTAAAGATTCATAGACGACTCCGCCTTGGAGTGTAAATGTCGTGCTGTTCCACAAACAATGGGACACTTAATTATCATGTCCTGTCGTCTGCACGTTACAGGAACTGATAGCGCCAATCACGTAGCCGAATTCTGGACAGAGTTCATTTAGATGGCCATGGACATACTAATATGAAGAAAAACGTACTTACAAAATCTAGCTCCTTTCATATTAAGTTTATGGGGCTTTAAATTAGAGGAGCTCGTGGCTAAGTAGTAACAGCCGCACGGGTCTATTCATCAGATTAAGCTACGCTTGCCGGGGTTGGTCCGTGAAAGGGTAAAAAATGACCATCTTTTCATATCGAGACTCCTCCGTGTCTCGGAAAGCACGCTAAGCCGTTGGTCCCGGCTGTCATTCGTGTAGGTATCTATTGACAATCGTTACTGGTCGTCAGAAGGCCGTAAGTCTGACAACCAGTCTTACCAGGGTGTATATCGTAATACCCAGCTACTGGCTTATGGAGGTCAGATAGGTAGTAGCTCCATGTTAAATACTGGTATTCAGCTGCATCCGGTTAGACTGGAAGCCGACCCCAAAATAGTTCGGAAAAGGCTAGGCAGATTGATTGAGGCTTTAAATGAGTTGTCTACCATTTTGCACGCAGCTTGGGTGTTCAGAAGGACTTGTTCTTAATGTAGGTCGTATCCTTATCTAGCTGGTTCCGAACTCAAGCAGGAAGTATCCCAAGGCCTTGATCTACGGTTTTCTCTATCAAATTTTATAAAGAGAATATTTTTACCTGTAGTCTGTATCGCATAACTTGTTATAGTAAGTAAGTAACCTTTAAAAATGGATACAGTTTTATTTATATTTGTAAGATTACTGTTGCTAATTACGACATACCTACTAATTGTGAAAATAAACAATATCTGTTAAAATGCTATCACTTTCGAAAACAGCCCACACGGCCACAAATGATAAGAGTTACCATGTCTTATCAGACTGTAACTATCGCACTGCAGAGCAAGGAATGAACATTGGTTGTCCTGCCTGCTAACCGCGTGTTGGAAGATTCCTGACTCATCATCATCATCATCCACAGCCCGACTTCACCCACTGCTGGGCATAGGCCTTTCTTTTCTTGTGCCAATCCTCACGCTCCTGTGCCAGCCTCATCCAGGTTTTGCCCGCCGCCATGCCAACAATGTCGTCCTACGAATGTCTAAAGTATCCTCATGATGTGTTCAATCACATAGATACAGTAAAATACATTATGATAGCAAAACTCGAGTCCGTACTTTGTCCAGCCAATATGATCTACTGGACTGGCACTGGGTGTTATGCGACACCAAATGAAGCAATTACTATGGTACTTAGGTTATTGTAACTGGCTATTTTTGCTTCATAGCGCGTCTATTGGCTCCCAAGGGCAAAGACCTCTCTATTCGAAGCTATCGGCGCAAGATAATTGCGACCGACACTGTTTCCGACCGCAACGCATTCTGTAGGCGAAAAATAAACAAGTTGTTTTGTAATCGTTTTGTTGAAAGTTGATAATTATGTTTGTTTGGCGTTTATGAAAGTTTTTAGTTAACCTAACGTAAATGGAGAAGATGCGACCTGTTTTCTATACTTAGGTCTTTTGTTAAAAATCTGATGTCTTGCTGCCTATTTATTCATGGTAGGAGATTTGAGCTAATGGGATCAGAAGAAATGTCATAGAAAAACTGCGATTCCATGTCTCAATGACGCCATCTAGCGAATATTTTCTTTTAGCGCCAAATGTGCTAAAACGAGACAAAACTAACTGAGCGAGATGTGACGCGTATGCAATTGCAAGTAGATTTTGTTGTCAGTTTTGTCATGTCTGTCGTAAGTATATTTAATGTTGATACATGGTAACATCGACCTATAACATTATTCATTGCATTTCCGTCACAATTTAGTCCAAACATTTTCCCTTTACACAAATACATTACCCGCAGTATGCTCCAACAATTCAAGGATAAATAACTCACAATCTGTCGCAGTTAATTTCCAGTCATTAGGCAATGCACAAACTTTCGCATTTATTTTTAAGATGAGTGTGTCGCCTTAACGCGCGGTGCAGGTCGCGCGCAGCTCCGCGTAAATTTCACTTTCGCTTGCTTACATAAACCACTGCGACCTTTTATCGACGATCACGCGATTTGTAATTTACGCTGCGTCTGTGTGCATGCAACTTTATTCGAATCGGCGAAGTTCGAGTAATGAGGAAGAGTCTGTTGTCCCTTATTTTATTGTGGAGGATAATGTAAGGGATACATTACATTGCAAAGCAGCCAAATCGGTGAAGTTCGGAAAAGTATTGAGGAAGATTAAATTTTTCCTTATTTTATTGTGGAGGATAATGTAAGGGATACATTACATTGCAAAGCAGCCAAATCGGTGAAGTTCGGAAAAGTATTGAGGAAGATTAAATTTTTCCTTATTTTATTGTGGAGGATAATGTAAGGGATACATTACATTGCAAAGCAGCCAAATCGGTGAAGTTCGGAAAAGTATTGAGGAAGATTAAATTTTTCCTTATTTTATTGTGGAGGATAATGTAAGGGACACATTACATTGCAAAGCAGCCAAATCGGTGAAGTTCGGAAAAGTATTGAGGAAGATTAAATTTTTCCTTATTTTATTGTGGAGGATAATGTAAGGGATACATTACATTGCAAAGCAGCCAAATCGGTGAAGTTCGGAAAAGTATTGAGGAAGATTAAATTTTTCCTTATTTTATTGTGGAGGATAATGTAAGGGATACATTACATTGCAAAGCAGCCAAATCGGTGAAGTTCGGAAAAGTATTGAGGAAGATTAAATTTTTCCTTATTTTATTGTGGAGGATAATGTAAGGGATACATTACATTGCAAAGCAGCCAAATCGGTAAAGTTCGGAAAAGTATTGAGGAAGATTAAATTTTTCCTTATTTTATTGTGGAGGATAATGTAAGGGATACATTACATTGCAAAGCAGCCAAATCGGTGAAGTTCGGAAAAGTATTGAGGAACATTAAATTTTTCCTTATTTTACTGTGGAGGATAATGTAAGGGATACATTACATTGCAAAGCAGCCAAATCGGTGAAGTTCGGAAAAGTATTGAGGAAGATTAAATTTTTCCTTATTTTATTGTGGAGGATAATGTAAGGGATACATTACATTGCAAAGCAGCCAAATCGGTGAAGTTCGGAAAAGTATTGAGGAAGATTAAATTTTTCCTTATTTTATTGTAGAGGATAATGTAAGGGACTATACATTACAATGCAAAGCAACCAAATCGGTGTTGTTCGGAAAAGTATTGAGGAAGAATATATTGCTCTTTTTTTTTTTTGATGCGGACCATTCGGCTTTGGCTCCAGAAAGCCTTGACTGTTTAACCGGGCATTGGCGCGGGGCCAGAAGGGCCTCTCGTCGTGTTACTAAGGGCGTCCCATAGACTATGGGACGCCCTAAGTCTAGGTTCGAGTCCCACTATGGGCCATAGTGGGACTCGAACCTAGGCTTAGGGCGCTACTGGTTACTGAGCAAGTGGGGACTTGTAGCATCGGAATATTTTGTTCCTTATTTTATTGTAGAGGATAGTGTAAGGCTTGACTGCCTCGTTGGTTTTTGGTACCAAGCGCTACTGCAGTGCTATTCTGTACAAATCTCACCGTGAAAACTTAGGTGAAGTGAGCGTGGAGTGAGCTGTCAATAGTGTCAATCCAATCTAGCATTAGGTAGAATGACAACTCACTTCACCTAGGTTTTCACGGTGAGATTTGTACAGAATAGCACTGCTGATGAGCACGAGGTCCTGGGTTCGATTCCCAGGTCGGGCAAAGTAATATTGTTTTTTTTTTATCTGGAATTTCTCAGTAGCAGCTCGGAGTCGAAATTTGTGCCCGGATGATGGCAACACGGTTGTTATTACATGGGACTTGAATATAACTGGCCAAATATGGGTGTAGTATAAGTACACCACTGCCCAACCCTTCGTGGATTCAAGGCGTGATGTTATGATAATATTAGGGACTATACATTGCAAGGCAGCGAATTTTTAAATTATAGAGGGTAAAATGTAAAGGATCGGTCGACGGTCGACTTGCGACGCAATATACACTTGCAATGTGGACTACATTGCAAGTGTATATTGCGTTGCAAACCGACCTACATTGTCTAAAGAGCTACTGTTAATAATTTGTTGCTTGTTTACAAAAATCTAGATTCGTAACATTGTATCAAACGGGGTCAGAAGATACACAATGTGTAACACTAACAAAGTATTCATGAATTCAGCTGCATCACTGTATTCTGAAAGTTAAACAGATTATTCAATCTGTTCTTAAATCTCACTGGAATGATATATGGCTGCTGGTTGTTATTTTAGCTAACCAGTCAATGAGATTACATAACAAAAGCTTCTGTCCGCGACTTCGTTCTCGTTGAAGTCGTACGTCACCACAGTCAATCTGCCTAGCCTTTTCCCAACTATGTTGGGGTCGGCTTCTTCCAGTCTAACGGGATGCGGCTGAATACCAGTATTTTACATGGAGCGACTGCCTATGTGACCTCCACAACCCAGTAACTGGGTAATACGATACCCCTTGGTAAGACTGGTTGTCAGACTTTCGGGCTTCTGACAACCCGTAACGATTGTCAAAGATCCACGAATGACAGCCGGGACCAACGGCTTAACGTGCTTTCCGAGGCACGGAGGAGTCTCGGTATGTAAAGATGGTCACCCATCCACTGACCAACCCCGGCAAGCGTAGCTTAACCTGACGGATCGACCCGTGCGGCTATATTATTTAGCCACGAGCTCCTCTCGTATGTCACCACAGTACCTATATGTATAAAAATAATAGCTATATTTCCCGCCCGCGTTGTTACCCTTATTTATTTTTTTATTGATTATAATGATTTAAACAGCTTATAAACTACGCCCCACAAAACCACGGCAATAGTTTGATTGTGGGCTCAGGCGAGTCTTTATACACAATTTATAACTTTATACTTTTAAAACTTAGCACTGTACCATTTAATTTTCACTTAGCGTTCTTTCTGACTTCTCTTCTTTTTGCTCGGCTCCTAAGGGTCGTAGTGTGATGTTAAATAATCTATAACCTTCCTCAAGAATTGGGCTATCAAATGCAAAAATATTTTTTCAAATCCCACCAGTAGTTCCAGAGATCAGCGCGTTCAAACAAACAAACTCTAGCAAACAAGCTCTATTATATTAGCATAGATTTACTGATTCAATTGGAATTTTCTGTGCTAGCTGCAGTATTGTCTCTTCTTCTCCCTTTAATCCTGTAAAAGATCGCTTTAGCGATAAGACCACCCATTGTGTCACCTATGTAAAATTTCTTCATTTATATCTTGAATCCATATGGTGTACATAATAAACTAGCTCATGGCTTTGCTTGCGTTAATTTAGAATTTGACAATCAATTCAGGTTGTAATCTATACTGTAATAATATAATTCAATCAAGATTCGATAGACACGTGGCGCCATCTATTATCATAAGAAGGTTATTGTTGTTTCCCTCGGGATCAGTACTTTTTTTCGGGATGATAGGTACCCTATGTCCGTTTCTGTACACCTGACAACGTATATGCAAAATTTCATGATGATCGGTTTAGTCGTGAAAAGGTAACAAACCAACTTACTTTCGCATTGATATTAGTTCGGATAGTATTCTACTCTATTATGTTCTACCTTACCTGATCCATTAGAATAAACTACTTATTCGATGTGTGTGCTCTAATTGTTTAACACACTATAAATCAGAATGTGAATGATTTTGAAGCTTATTGCTAATTTATTACTTCATATGTTCGAAAAATTTGTCTGCTCAACAACGTACCTAAATAACGCAATGAATGTTGTTGAACTATCAAAGTGAAACCCATTCCTACTGTGGTTACGCAATTGCCCCTCTGATCCCTAATCAGAATTGAAAAGGTTCGATTCATTCTACGTCAGTGTTGTGTAAACAAACTGACAAAGAATGAAAAGACCTCACACACGTCATTTTATCAGATAATAAATAAAACTATGATTATTTGATTACGACTTCTATATTGTTGTGAATTTAATGGCTTTTCCTCATTGATCTATGTGCGCTTTACTAATCCGATTCTATCTATGCTCAAACCCTTTTCGTCTATGCCTTCTCCCTTTTACCAGACTGCGCGACAGCAAAGATAGGGTTAGGTTTTTCTCGCGTATGTCTTTAACGCACGAAAAAAAGGAGGAAGTTCTCAATTTTTTTTTTACGCATAACTTTTTACATAGTCGTTCAATTTGAAAAAAAAAAAAATGTTTTATTCGAGAGGGTATACATCAAAGTTGGTCCCATATAAAATTGATTAACTTTGCTTCGGTAGTTTTTGAGTTAGCTTCAATAATACGTATTTTTTCACCACTTTTATATGGATGATGTTCTAGTTTGTTTTGCAGGTAGTGGTATTAGAATTTGTGTGGGGTAGGTACCACAACTAAAAAGTGAAAAATAAAAACTTTTTTACAAAAAAATACAACCGACTTCCAAAACCAAAAAAAAAAAACAAAACAAAGACAAAAAAACAACAAACAAACAAACAGTCGGTGGCAAAAAACGAAAATACATTTAACCAGACACCGACTTACGAAATTAAAGTTATTTTTCACTTTGTAGTGTTGTTTTTGGAAGTCGGTTGTATTTTTTTGTAAAAAAGTTTTTATTGTATGACAATTCAAGAGTGCCTGTAATTGGTTTATTTGAACTAAATGCTTTGAGTTTGAGTTTATACCCTCGAAGCATCCTAACAGCTGACGGATTTTAATAAATGAGATGTTTATCGACCCCTCTAGGTCCCGCGATGATTTATTGGCAAGGTTTTGTTTTTATAAGATCAAAATGGCTGATTTTAGATGTCAAAAAGTAAGGTCTTCAAAAAACAATTTGTACCATGATCATGTGGGTGGGGTAATGGTAACGATTTGCAGTTTTTCAGCGCCTTTATGTAGTAAGGATGATTTTCCTAGTGCTAGTGTTACCAATTGGCAGGTTGTAGACTTCAGCCCTTTCCAAATCTTTCAGTTCATTTAACATACTGCAAACATATAATTGCCTCAGCATTACAGTTTTCTCCGGAACGATTCTCTTATTGAATCATAAACTGGTTATACCGTTAGCCACACATGGTTGCGTTGCGGTACTGATTACAAATACTTACTTACATATTAATGCAGCTATTATCATATATCACGTAACAGAGAGCTATTCATTATCATTTATCAGGAATACTTAGATCACGATCAATCTGTCTAGCCTTTTCCCAACTATGTTGGGGTCGGCTTCCAGTCTAACCGGATGCAGCTGAATACCACTATTTTACATGGAGCGACTGCCTATCTGACCTCCACAGCCCATTAACTGGCTAATACCTCTTGGTAACGACTGGTTGTCAGACATTAGGGCTTTTGACGACCCGTAACGACTGTCAAAGATCCACGAATGACAGCTAGGACCAACGCCTTAACGTGCTTTCCGAGGCACGGAGGAGTCTCGGTAGGTAAGGATGGTCACCCATCCACGGACCAACCACGGCGAGCGTAGCTTAACCTCCACCCTAATTGCGTAATACATTATCAATCGGAGTTGGTTTCATTTTGACAGTTCAACAACATTCATTGCGTTGTTTACGTTGTCGAGCAGGCAAATTTTTCGAACATATGAAGCAATGGATTAGCAATTTGTTTCAAAATTAAACCAACTCCGATCGATAATGTATTACGCAATTAGGGTGCTGATATGGATCGAACTGTGCAGCTGTTATTACTTAGCCACGAGTTCCTCTTCTAGATCTTAGATCACAAAAGAGGAGTACAGTTTGGTAGGGTACCTATTTTAATCGTCTATTTATCCAATTGCATTTGTTATTGAACCTCTCTTTGTAATACTCTTACCTATATGATAAGTGATTTATTTCTGTAAGTAGGTCTGTACAAACACTTTTACACGTCAATCTGACTACTCTGAGGAGAAGAAAGGCCGAAACAAACTCAGAGGTCACAGTCTCTTTTAAAGTCTAGACATGATCTTGGTTAGATCATGTGAAGACCATGAAGATTAATGTCTGAAATGGTTTTTTGATGAAAGAACCACACAGATTGGAGTGGACCTGTCCAGTCAGTGCACGCATTTGTTGGTAATCGTGTAGCTCTTACATGACACTTATAACTACCTCTTAAGGTGGGACATGTTTGCCCCAAAAAATGCAGCCATAGTTACCTCTGCTCTGCCACCGACCGCGACGAAGGAAGCAGAAGTGGCGACTTCACCACTTCACTTCTTGTTGGCCCAAACTTTTTGGGTTTTGGGCCAACAAAATCTAATTCACTGTCGTGCTGAAGGAGAAGACTACATACGTCCATAAAGGCATAATCTATACCTACTAATATTATAAAACTGAAGAGTTTGTTTGTTTGGTTGAATGCGCTAGTCTCAGGAACTACTGTTTCAACCACTACCACCACTTTAGACTTGCAATCACTTTAGACAATTTTTTTTTGTCCATCTTGTAGATTATTAAATAATATTGGACACGTTTTTTTTTCTTTTTTTACGTAATGAAAAGATCACGGCGATACATTGAGTTAAAATGTGTCATGACGCCACTCTTTGCTAGATTTTATACGTGGTTTGTTATAGTTGTGACTTAGCAAGCCCCCCATTCCCCAATTTTAATGAGTTTTATCTAATTAATTTTTTATTAATTTAATAAAGCAAAAAATACGTGTCCTAATATTTTTTTATTACGAGTATCTGACTGAAGGACTAAATAGAACTTCTTTTTTTTACCCAGGCATCATCCCTATTATGAAAATATTCTTATTTATTACAAATGCAACACTTTTTTTGCCGAAAACATGATTGTGTCGATTTTCACATTAACATTCCCCTCAAGATAAGAAAATCGATATTCGATAGAACACAACAAAAAACCCTACCTACGTCTAGACGTCTCGTATACAAGGATCAAACAGTTTTGATACTTTTATAATTCCACACCCAACACCCCACAACCCATCACAAGTATCTTCGGATTACTTTCTGGGAAACCCGGCAACTTCATTGTATAGATTTAAGATAATAAACACATTTTTATTTATTTTTTTTATAATTCCACATTTTTAGTATATTTTTAAATCTATATTAATATTATAGAGGTAAAATTTGTGAGTTTGTATGTAGCTACTGATCCGATTCCGAAAATTCTTCCACTAATGGGAAGCTACAGAATTGTCGAAAACAAGAAACCGCGGACGAATTCGCGGGCAGAAGCTCGTAAATTCTAAAATGTATGTATGTACGTACTGGGCTGCATCAATTGGGTACCCCAGTTGTATTAAAACTTTAATACAACCGGTGTGTACCCGCGTGTGTATCGCGAAACTTTGCGGTGAACCACTTTTCGGCCTTATTACTAACGCAATAAGGTTGAAAAGTGGTTCACCGGAAAGTTTCGCGATTGTATGTAATTACTGCTAAAATGTGTCACCATTACAACAATGCTTATACTCGTACTTAATGTGGTTTATTTTTCTTTACAGGTAAATAATATGAAATGCTGCAGTGATCGTCATGTTACCCACTGCGTGCTGGTGTGGTTTTGGTAAAGTACCAATTTAATATTATTTATACGAACATTTTCCTATTAATTTGGAAGTAGGTGTGTACTGCGTCAATTGCTTTAGCAGTTAATGTCTTCATAATCAGTTAATCACGACGATACTGTCATACTGAACCTGTTGCTCGTATAACGCATGTCAGAAGTCCTGTGAGAAGGATTCATGAATGTATTGTTAACTTTTTAATTTTTTAACCACAACTTTACAATTGTGTCTTTTGTGTATTTGTCTTTATATTTTAATTGTTTTAACCGTTAAGTAAAGTAAATAAAATAAACTCTACCATTGCTTTATATGACGTTAATGTTGCAACTAGGGATGTAAATGGTTTTATCGATACCTGAGACCGGAATCCAAGGATATTAATTGTTTAATTGAAGCCTTTCAAGTATTTTTATTAACATTTACTCAGTTTGGTCCTTAGCAACTTGGTCCTAAATCCTAACCACAGCAGTTGCTACGTACTTTAATGTTGCAACTAGGGATGTAAATGGTTTTATCGATACCTAACACCGGAATCCAAGGATATTAATTGTTTAATTGAAGCCTTTCAAGTATTTTTATTAACATTTACTCAGTTTGGTCCTTAGCAACTTGGTCCTAAATCCTAACCACAGCAGTTGCTACATACTTTAATGTTGCAACTAGGGATGTAAATGGTTTTATCGATACCTAACACCGGAATCCAAGGATATTAATTGTTTAATTGAAGCCTTTCAAGTATTTTTATTAACATTTACTCAGTTTGGTCCTTAGCAACTTGGTCCTAAATCCTAACCACAGCAGTTGCTACGTACTTTAATGTTGCAACTAGGGATGTAAATGGTTTTATCGATACCTAACACCGGAATCCAAGGATATTAATTGTTTAATTGAAGCCTTTCAAGTATCTCTAAGTATTATTTTCCCTGTGAATCCTGTGATCATGCAAAACAGTTTGGTCCTTTGTCAACTAGGTCCTAAGCTTAAACCACAGCAGTTGCTACGCTATTGTACATGTACGAATGTGTCAATGAGCCAAGTAAACTGTATCAGTGTAAGGTTCGCCATGTTTACTTAGTCTTGCCAACCGTTACGCGTTACGTAAATAACTATACCGGCGCGGCGTCGGCACACGTTTAATTATGTGTTAAAATGGTTTACGACGTTGTAATATTTTAACAATTTAAAAAATCTTTAATTATAGAAGGAAAAATAAAAGCGAAGTGAAAAAGTAGAGGACAACAAAATTTTGAGACAAATTAGCAGCTAAAAGAACTATCTAATGATATAGTTAGGTACACTGACAAGGTTTAAAGGTTCGCGCACATTGTGTCGGGCCGCAGCGGGTAGGGTTGCAGCGCAAAAATTCGCTCAAATCGCTCGTATTTATTTTATATGAACTATCGCACACTATGGGCGCAGCAAGGCGGTGATAGTAATTTTTTTGTTTTTTTGGAAATTCAAATTTTCTTCCCTTTTTTGCATTGTGCAGGTCAGTATTAGGTTGTATGTTGATTAAACTATGATTAGCGACCGTAACAAATATGTATTTACAGAATTACAATCATTAAAAGAATCAGTAATACAACTCAGATTTCATGACATAGTCATCCAATAGGATTACTTGCTCTTGAACGAGTTGTATTGATGACTTAAATGATTATAATTCTATAAATAGAGACTTGTTACGGTCGCGATTCATATTTTGATCAACATACAACTTAATACTGACTTGTGAAATGAGCAAAAAAAAACTTAAGAAAATTTGAATTTCGCGGGCTACCCTGCCACTTTCGCCTTAAGGGGGATGCGCTGTGGTGGCCCGCGAAATTAATTTTTTTTTTTTGGGTTTTTTGCAATTTGCGGGTCCGTGTCAGGTTGTATCTTGATCAAAATAATAGGTTGGGGAAAAAGTTTCTTCGCATTTTTTAAGAAAATTCAAAACATTTTTTAATATACATTATTTACATTTATCTAAAGTATGTAGGTACCATTTTGTTCGATAACTTTTTGCCATCTTGTAGGTAGGCACATGATCCCATTGCTATAGAAATTTTGGGACTTCTGATCAAAATACTGCGACAAGTGGTTTTGGCAGTCCTCTCGTGATGTTAACCTGACACTGCCTAAAGGATTCTGAAGAGACCGAAACAGGTGGAAATCTGAAGGTGCAAGGTCAGGACTATACGGCGAATGCATTAACACCTCCCAGCCAAACTCTATTAATTTTTGCTGAGTGGCTAAAGATGTGTGAGATCTAGCGTTATCATGATGAAAAACCACACCCCTTCTGTTGATTAATTCCGGCCGCTTTCTCTCAACTTCTTGCTTTAATCTCATCAGTTCTTCGCAGTAGAGTTCAGAATGGATGGTCCTGCCTGGTGGTAACAGCTCATAATGAATAATGCCCTTCCCATCCCACCACACACACATAGCATCACCTTGTTGCGAGTTAACCCGGGTTTCGCCACAGTCTGTGAAGCCTGACCGGCATTTGACCACGACCTTTTTCGCACGTTCTTGTCGTACGTGATCCACTTTTCATCACCAGTTATCAGCTTCTTCAAAAATGGTTCGGTTTCATTACGTCGTAATAAAGAATCACAAATGATACTCATTTGTGATTCTTTATACGGTTCATTAGGTTTCTTTCAGTAAGCTCGTGAGGTACCCAAATATCGAGCTTTTTTGTGTACCCAGTTTTTTTCAAATGCGCCAAAACTGTTTTGTGGTCAATTCCCAGTTCTTCAGCTACGTCGTAACTACTGATATGCCGATCTTGCTCCACTTTTTCAAAAATAGCATCCATTTTATCCGTAATAGGGCAATCAGAGCGACGTGCATCTTTGACATCAAAATTTCCGGATTGAAAATGCTTAAACCAAATTTGTGCTACTCTCACAGACACTGCACTGGTTCCATAAACATCGTAAATTTTTTTCGCGGCTTGCGTTGCATTTTTACCTTTTTTGTAGTAAAATTTTAAAATGTATCGAATTTCTTCATTAGATTCACTCGTCTTGACAGTACGAATAACAAATGAAAATCACACATTTTCCTAATTTGAATTTGGAATTATGTTCTTTAAAATTTAAACTTTCAATGATACCAAAACCAGCCAGATACAAATAGTATAGCCAAAGAGATTTTATTTTAAGTTCATACATACTATAATGCCAAAAGACTTTTTCCCCAACCTAATATGATACGCGGGAATATAACATATGTATTTATATAATTTTAATCATAAAAATCATCAACACATCTCTCTAAGTTAGATTTCGCGCAGAGTCGTTGAACGAACGAAATCTAACGACTGCACGAAATCTAACTTGGAGAGATGTGTTGATGATTTTTATGACTAAAATTATATAAATACATATGTTATATTCCCGCGTATCATATTTTGATCAAGATACAACCGGACACGGACCTGCAAATTGCATAAAACGCAAGAAAATTAGAATTTCGCGGGCTACCACAGCGCATCCTCCTTAACTCGTTTCTCGGCTGATATTATCCCTCTGCCACCGACCACTCCGCGAGGATCGTTCTCCACCTGCTGAGAGTCTCGATCTCAAACACCCAAACGTCATCATCATCATCTCTCGTAAACAAAACATCACTACCACTTAGCATAGACTACAAACAAACATATAATCGAACACATTTTGGGTCAAACGTCAAAGTCATATCGAGAAACCGGGCTGTTATCGAGAAGTCTTATCGAAATGTGCAGTAAAATAGGTTATTGCTCTCGATAGTTGCGTTCACAATTTCCTATTTAAATGGGTTTTGATTGTGCAATTATTTATGCTTTTGTTTCGAAACAATAGAATTTAAACGCGACGACAAAAACTGTGACAAAGAAGGTTCACGGGTTAGATACTTTCATCATTTCTAATGAACCACTTTCAATCACAATACGAGAGTTGTGAAGGATTCATTGCTTCATAGGATTGAAAAATTCATCTGCTCAACAACGTTAATAACGTAATGAACTCGGGTAAACTGCCAAAATAATACCCATTACGATAAACTGTCATTTTATGTATGTTACGCAATTTCCCCGCAGGATAGCCCAACTTTTGATTTTGCAGATACCCCAGGTTGGGTTGTGTGTGCTGTCAGGAGTCAGGAGATTACTCTGCCATCTATCGGTTGTCGTTCGTTATTTCTTGTGACACCTATGGCAGTATTAAACTAATCAAAGACTGTACAAAAAGTTCGTTACATTACAAACAATGTATCAAACGGGTTCCAAACAGGTTGTTAATCCATACATAGTCGATAGAAAACTGTTGGACGTAACTTTTTTGTGCCCTTTTGGTTTGCTACACACTAAGTATTTTATGCCTTCATCATTAATGTCAAGCATAACTGTATGAGTGGATGACTTATAGTGGAACATTCTAAACATTTATTATACTGCAGTAGTTTATATTGATGACTTTCTTATCAGATTAAATAGTGTTTTTGTTAACTTCAAACAAACTGCACCCTAATGGCGTAACACACCTATCAATCGGAATAGGCTTCATTTTGACGGTTCAACAACATTCATTGCGTTATTTACGTTGTCGAGCAGACAAATTTTTCGAACAAATGAAGCAATAGCAATTTGCCTCAAAATGATACAGATTCCGATCGATAGTGTATTACTTGCAAGAACTTTGTAACCATATTTATCTGCAAATAAATCTTTGACTTACGCAATTAACTTTATTTTACAAAAAAAAAAAAAAAAATCTGTCCCTCATCCCACGCAAATGTCGAACAAAACTTTTATGAAATACGTAGTTCGTTGTGGTAGTTTTACAAAACCTTTCCCCATTTAGGTTAGTCAGTCCTCCTTTATCATCATCGTCGGCAGCCTTGTCCACTGCTCCCTTTTGTGCCATACTTTAATTTCCTGTGCGAGTCTCATCCAGGTCCTCCATTCCCCAAAGATCAAGGTTTTGTCAAGTTTTGGTCCGTCTTCTCACAACCAGGCTATGGTGAAATGCGTGTGCGTTGATTATATTATCAACTTGATACGTAACCTCTTCTGGTCCTAGGAGTAGCCACACATACGCTTATCTATGCCATATTAAATAATGTTAGTTACTTCCGTGTAGTTCGCCTTATTCCAAATCGGTCCTAGATCGTTAGCACCTATTTTTTGCTCAACTTTTAAATCTGTACCTCGTTTCCTGGTGTTTTTGTGAGAACTTCGCTATACTCATTTATATTTGTCGTTTGTTTTATAGAATTGGTCCTTTTTTGTTTTGATTTGAAAATGAGTCGGTAATTGAACTTGTCACCTATCCGCTAGATATTACAAAAAAATGAGTTAAGATTTGCTGCTTTAAGGTACTCCTTCACCAGGAGCAATCGCGTGTAATGTAACGTTACAGATTCGAGCATTATATCAGTGAGGGAGGAAAATCGAGCATTACAGCGCGCACCTTGTAGTGATACAAAACGAGTATTATACGCAAATGCTGCTGGTGAGGGAGCACCTTTACGGTTAAACAGTAGGCCTTGTTCTTCACTCTTTTTATCATGTCTGTAGAATATTTTGCCCTGTTAGGAGTTGAACTCTAAGAGGCACGTCTATTTGTTGCAGAAGTTCGTGGTCTTTGTATCCATTATCTAATTCAGTTACCACCCTAATCAAAACACTTCATACTGATCGGTGCGTTGACCGCATTGCCGACATGCAATATCGATGCTTCGATGCTGAGCCAACGGGACCAATGGGATTAACATAAATGTTAATCAACGTTATTAATAAACATTAGTGCCGCAACAAGTAGGCTGTAGGTCCTCTCAAGGACTGATTTTTATCATAACTTTCACACTTTCGCAGCACCTGTCGCGGTCCTAAATACTGTCATGCATGTGTGTTCCTATTGTATCCGCTCACACCATCGGTACACTTACATACGGCTGTTATTAACTTGCGTTAATGTGTGTCATGCGTTTCACATAAGTCTAGACTGGGCCTTATCTAGGCAATACGCGCTAGACATTCTAGGTTCTGCCAACTCGGTAACCGGGTGGCCTGCTTGCACACTTGCGCGAGCGCACCTTTTTGTACGCGCCGTACGCGTTTACGGAGATCGTTGGTCACAATTATGTTTGTTAATTATCTGGCTCCGGTTTCTGGGAAAATATGTGCTATGTGGATTTATTAGAAGTCCGACTGGTTGCTGTTTCTTGCAGGTCTCGGTTTAAAAGATCGCGGATGTCGTTGCGCTTGCGCGGCTGCACGTTTATGGGTAGAGCGTTATATGGTAGCGGCTTGGTGGGTGTGCCATGCCGTGTATATGCGGCCTTACAGTTTGTCGATTGATGTCAAACTTCGAAATTGCAAGAAGTGACTCTCGTCGTGCACATGCACATGGACTCGTGCGATGGTTGTCACTTTTATGTTAGGAAATGCAGTGCCGGCTTTAGCACTACCGGGACCGGCGCCCTAGGCGAGATTTCTGCGGCGCCCCTGCAAGCATCTTGGAGAGTAGAAGGCTTGAGTTGGGTGTTTAGTCTTTGTTCCTGTGCATTGATTTAGTATAAGAGATCTTGTCAACTTATGCAGAACAGGATGAATGCAAGGTGCAAGGCCGAGCGAAGCGAGCTCGAAAAATTTTGGACCCTCCTCGGGTATGTATAATTTTTCTTTTGAACGTTACATAATTAGGAAAACGAAGGATACAAAAGCGAGCTCGAAAATTTTAGTAACCCGTGACGGAATGCTTAGGTTTTCGTTGGACTGTTATTTAAGAATAAAGACTTTGTTGAGTTATGCTTATAAGAAAAGTATGAAAACTCAGAGATCGTAGGACGCCAGAGCGCTCGAAAATGTTTGTTCCCTATGTTTATATTTTGTATTAAGTACGTACGGGGTGTTCTAATGTCTTTAGGAGTTAACTCAAAACTCAATGCAGTTGAGACAGACGAGACGGGAATTCCAGAAATGACTGGCGCCCTTGAGTGGTCGGCGGTCGCCCAACCGCGCCCTGCAGTAACGCCGCTAAGGAAATGCTTGTTTATTCCATAATTTATGCATGCACTGCTAAATTTACTTTCCTTCCTTCACATTCATTCTTTTGAAGAATACAGTCATTGGAAATAGCCGGACAATATTTTCACTGAATGGCAACTGAAACTTTTATTTTTAGATATCGTCTCATTCCAAAACGAACATGACTAAGGAGTCACCATTAACTCCCAATTACAATTCAGCAAGCACAACCCATAATCGGCATAGGGAAGCGACCAATATTGATTGTAATCCGACGTAGTAGGTACAACACTAGTAAATAAAACATTTGGCGGTATGCTGGTATGAATGATAATCACTTGACAGATGAGGAAGTTGACGAAGTTTATTTAATGTTAGATATTGATTTGGTTACGTTTTTGCATGGTTATAAAGGCATGGGTACACAGGCTAGGATGAGATGCAATTCAGGAATACTGGCAAGGATCAAAATTTCGGTGACCCTAATCCAGTGAAAGATAGAGATCACTTGGTAGTGATATCAATCTGTCTAGCCTTTTCCCAACAATATTGGGATCGGCTTCCAGTCTAATCGGATGCAGCTGAATACCAGTATTTTACATGGAGCGACTGCCTATCTGACCTCCACAACCCAGTTACTGGGTAATACGATTCATACCCCTTGGTAAGACTGGTTGTCAGACTTTCGGGCTTCTGACGTAACGACTGTCAAAGATCCACGAATGACAGTCGGGACCAACGGTTTAACGTGCTTTCCGAGGCACGGAGGAGTCTCGGTATGTAAAGATGGTCACGCATCCACGGACAACCCCGGCAAGCGTAGCTTAACCTGATGGATCGACCCGTGCGGCTGTTATTACTTAGCCACGAGCTCCTCATTATGGAACAAACACTGTAGACAATTAAAAGAATTCTCGTCGATGTACCTATACAGGGTTACTTGTAATTCGACGTATTCCTTGCAGAACGTCATAGTAGGGTTAAAATGTAACAAATTAAGCCACCAAATGTTCTACCGAAATTCAATAGTTTTTGAGTTAGTTCGATTTTTTTTTTTAATGAAAATTACTATTCAAATACAACCGCGGCAAGCTTAGCATAACCTGATCGATCGACCCGTGCGGCTATTATTATTACTTAGCCACACGCTATCATTAAACTCGGTACTGATAGCTGTCATTAAGCATTTACTTGTGGTAACAACAAAAGCTTAATGTTCACGCCTATCCCGCATATCATAGGAGCCTAGAATGCTGCTGGGTGCTTACTGAGGTGTACTTACTTTTAGAGGAAATTCTCGTAGGTCCTCATTTTGGGAGAGGAAAATGTATGCAACTGTGAACCCACTCGGTTTTTATGTATGTTCCATGGTATATCAGAGAAATAGGCTGTATTATAGTCATCATCCCATGACTTCCCAATTCATCCTCCTGCGCTTATTTTAATTTATTTGGGGTTTGTGCAGCATGTGTTCCTATTCCATAGGTCATCAGCCGTCATCTCAGTATTCACTCCTTTTCTGCCAAAGATTAAAAGGCTCTTTCAATCAGGCGCGATACGCGTGGCGAATCGCACGCGACACAAAGACACCGCGTATAAATCGTTAGATTCGCCCTACCGCGTCAAAAGATAGTCGCGATTTTGTTTTGTCGTTACACCTTTGAGACACAATGACGCAGTCACTTGACGTGATTGTCATGAAAACAATATTTAATCATGTGTGAGCTCATTATGGACACTTTTTCGCGTGACTAATTACGGTGAGGGCAAATCTAGCGATGCTTCTGCCAACATATCTTTTAAACAATCCACCCATTGTTTTTTAGACTTCCCTACAGATCGACTATAACACACACTATAGATTGGAATCTGAATCATTTTGAAACAAATTGCTAATCCATTGCTTCATATGTTCGAAAAATATGTCTGTTCGACAACGTAAATAACGCAATGAATGTTGTTGAACTGTCAAAATGAAACCAACTCCGATTGATAGTGTTGTGTGTTGTTACGCATTAAGGTGCTGTTCTGTGCACGTAGGTATACCTTTTGTGAATTGGACATTTTGCAAAGTAGTCCTTTGATGAACTGGTCGTTTGTGGAGTAGTCCTTTCGAGAATTGGAAACTTTGTGGACTAGTCCTTTTGTAAATTTGACATTTTGACTACCCTGTGATTTGGCAATTTTGCGTTGCAGTCTCTCTATTGTGGATTAGATCTTTTGAACTTTTGTCGCGGGCATTCCATGAATCTCCTATGTTTACCAGACTGTGGACACTGGTACGTATAGAACATTATAGTGACCAACTGACCATTTATGGAAAATCCACCCAATAGCGCATGGTGTTCAGGCGAGATCTGTACAATGCTGGATCGAAATCTATATAAATAAAAAGAGAAGTCCTGACTGACTGACTCATCAACGCCCAGTCCCCAAACCCTTGGACCTAGAAAGCTGAAATTTTGCACAGAGGTTCCCTTTATAATGTAGACAATAAAATGTAATGTGGTAATGAAAGAATTCCCAGTAGTACGTACCTATGGGATATTTTCCGACATCTACGCGGGCGAAGCTGCTGGCAAAAGCTAGTTCTATAGAGTTCGGGAAGTTTTTAAGGTTTATTTTCTTGTATTTGTCTTATACATATTATTATACCACTCTTATATGCCTGATTAAGAGAAGAGTATTCTGTTGTAATATTTATTTGTTTATCAAGAATTAAGAGTTTGACTTTATCGTGTTTATTACGTTTCGTTGGTCATTCGCAATTTTTTTTGCGCATTAATTTTATTATTAGTGTGTTATTTGCTATATAAATAATTCATTAAAATGTCACCTTACATTACGATTGAACACAAACAATGACACATAATAATGCATAGATAACGCTACTAATTGTTTAATTTATAATAATTTTCCTTGTAAGTAATATATATAAAGTACATTTAATACGAGTATTACTATGACGAACGCGATTGATCACAAAAAAAATAGGTATTTTGCACAAAAAACCTGTAAGTTTACTGATGTTTTGCGCAAAATTTATAACAGCGCATGAGCCAATGTTTTCATTTTTGGTAAACAGTCTGCAAAATTGCACATGATTGCAGTGTACTTGAAACTCCACCGTTTTGTTTTCATGGTAAATCCGTCCGTAAATTTTTGGAATTGGTTCTAAGCTGGTAATTCCAGAATAACTGAGAATTCGCTTATTTACCCACTGTAGTGTATTTATTTAGTAGATATGTAAACACTGTCTCATTCAAACAAGTGAGATAGCTGCTGTCACTAGTGTCAACTGTCAGTCATCACTCATCAGCATCACCAATGGCAGGAGAAGGTACAAAGTGAGGCAGGCTTGCACGAGAGGTTAGGTTTGGAAGTGAGCCAGTGTGGTGTAGTGATATAGGTAATCAATTTAAATACGGATTCAGCAGGATTCTACACCCACCCAAGATATCATAATAGTATTGTAAAGCTTTCAAAAAAGTATGTAAATAAAGTGTAAATAACAAACCATGCTTGATATTTTTGTATAAAGATCTTACTCATAACATCTCGTGAACTCAAGTGGCCTCTTAGGCGAAAAAAATATGGCCACACACGACAAGACATAACAAATACATTACCGTTATTTAATTTATATTCATAAGAAACATTATGTGTGCGTACGAGCCGCAAAACAACGCACAGTGATTCCTAGTATCGCAATTTGTGCCGTAATAACACTCTAATCGCTAGATTTGCCCTCACCG
Source organism: Cosmia pyralina (assembly GCA_946251885.1). Classification (NCBI taxonomy): domain Eukaryota; kingdom Metazoa; phylum Arthropoda; class Insecta; order Lepidoptera; family Noctuidae; genus Cosmia; species Cosmia pyralina. Next base: position 2,362,434 of record OX276354.1, read on the forward strand.
TACTTAGTCAGGAGAGTGGCTAACACATTATTAAATAGCTTTTCCATGACAGTCAAGTGTAGTCACTACGTCATTGTGTGGCGTCAAAACGACGAAACAGAAACGCGATTGTCTTTGACGCGGTAAATGTCTGAATATTGTCTGCGAGAATCCCAAAAGACTCTGACAGTGTCAGGAGCTCGTGGCTAATAACAACCTCACGGGTCGACCCATCAGATTATGCTACGCTTGCCTGGGCTGGTCCGTGGATGGGTGACCATCTTTACATACCGAGACTCCTCCGTGCCCCGGAAAACACTTTAGGCCGTTGGTCCCGGCTGTCATTTGTTGATCTTTGACTGTCGTTACGAATCGTCGAGAAGCCTGAAAGTCTGACAACCAGTCTTACCAAGGGGTATCGTATTACCCAGTTACCTACTGGGTTGTGGAAGTTAGATAGGCAGTCTCTCCATGTAAAATATTGGTATTCAGCTGCAATCGGTTAGACTGGAAGCCGACCCCTACATAGTTGGGAATAGGCTAGGCAGATGATGACTTTCTTACAGTGTCCTGAAACTTAATAAAGAAACAAAGTTAGGAAAGAAGATAAAACAATAATTTTAATTGCAGTCATATCCATAACTGCAAAAAGCAAACATTTCAGAACAATCCCATGATATAAAGGCATAAACATACAGAAATACAACAAAAAACAACCTCGGTACACAAGTAACACAAATTCTCGCCTTGATAGAAAATTGCCAGAATATTATCCGACTCACTCAACCCTATATCGACACATAGTTCCCAACTTTTGAGTTGGGATTTGTCATGACAGAAGTTGTCACTAGGACGACTAGAGAGTCGTCCTAGTGGAGTTGTCTCATTAGTCTTGTCGTTAGTCTTATAACTGTTGTAGTTATGCAGTATTTCGAAGGTATCAACTATGCCTATCGCAGTCCACTGCTAGACGTAGGCCTCTCCCAGGCTGCGCCACACCAGCCTGTCCTCCGCCTTCCGCATCCAGTCTGTCCCAGCCACAGAACAGATAAAAGAGGTCCACAATATTATTAACACAAACGAGATATTTACCATGTCTACTGTTAAATTCATGTTCCCGATATTTCATAATTTAATTTTTTAAATTTCATTTTAAGTATTTTATTTTATTGTTATTTGTTTTTTTTTATCTTTTTTATTGTTTTAAAAACAGATCCACTGTGCCCTTCTAACCTCTTTTATCTGTTCGGTTGTCCCAACCACCTTTTTAAGGTCGTCGGTCTATCTTTAGCTGGGGGGAGTCCCACACTACGCTTGCCGATACACTGTCTGACTCGTCTGCTCCACCGGCTATTGGTCCTTCGACAAACATGGCCAGCCCAATGCCACTTCAGCTTGCTTACTCTGCGAGCAAGGCCTAAACTAAACTATTCAAATTCAGTATCGATAAGCGCTGGTGTAGGCGGCGACCTCGACATAAGCCGGGACGCAGTGTTATGTTACAACATTGCGCAGGCGCACCTTGCACAACTGTGGGCTCGAGATTAGATGGTGTGCTGTTAAAGGTGGTTACTTTCATTAAGACTGCAGATTAATCTTTTAGAGGAATTAACTTTATCATAGATTGGATTTTTAGCAAGATGATGTCACATTTTTTGTGTAAATTATACTTTTCGTAGGACCTATCAAATGCAGAGGGCCACCGGGCAACAAATTGATATTTAGTGTTCCGGTATGTATCTTCACAGTATTTCACACTAATATTATAAAGGCGAAAGTTTGTGAGTGTGTGTGCATGTACGTTTGTTACTTCTTCACGCTCAAATGGCTGGACCAATTTTGATAAAAATTGGTATGGAGGTAGCTGACACCCTGGATTAACACATAGGCAATCACCAAAATAATTTCTGATTTTTCTGGCTTTACGTCCTAATTACCTAAGTTTCAAGAACGAGTCTTATTTAGCAGAATAATTACTTTTACTTACGTAAATCTTTTAATCAACCTAAAACAATCACAGTTTAGGATAAGCAGGGCTTTCCCGACACCTACCTTCGTAGCTATTCACATGGAGCACGATTCATTTACCACAATCACAATACCCTAACAACGAAATCACAAATCGTTTCCTCACAAAAGATCAACAAGGTTTGCCAAGGTCCTATCTAATCAAAAATACTCGGCTTTTATCGAACCGGACGCGCCAATGAGGCAACGAGCAACAATGGCGGCAGACAAAGGCTGAGTCAGCGATGTGAACTGCCAATAACCGTTCCGACAGACACTTGAACTTTACAAGGTCGGTTCACACCTGTGGGGGCTACGGGCAGACAGAATCAGTTAAGTCTCTTATAGTAGTCTACCTGTACAAGGATCTTTTGGTGTGTGGCCAAAATCGGCACTAGAACGCCGCCATCTTGATTTTTTCTATATATTTCACATAACTATTGCACCAACAGGTGTCAACAACGCATTGTCTCGACGGCCAGACTGTAAGGCTTAAAGCTGAGTGTCCACACGCACGCAAGGCACGCAACGGATTTCGGTTTGTTTGTATGAAGAAATGAAAATGCGGGCGGTACGTGGACGCAGTGCTTTATGAATTCATACAAAGCAAACCGAAATAGGCTTAAAGCTGAGCGTCCACACGCACGCATGGCACGCAACGGATTTTGGTTTGTTTGTATGAAGAAATGAAAATGCGGGCGGTACGTGGACGCAGTACTTTATGAATTCATACAAAGCAAACCGAAATCCGTTGCGTGCGTTGCAGCCGGCGCGGACCAGTGGACGCTCACCTTTAGAGAGAATGAGGTGACAAAGACAACTCTCTACAAAGCCAACATTTTTCTATACTTGGATCGATTTGTGCCATATTAAACGGCCGCGTACTGCATGTAATGCTCTGCCCTAATAGTAAAATAATGGAGATAGCGATGGGCGCACTTTTGACTGGTCCAAGGCCAAGACAATGTCATTCCAAAGTTTCTACGGATTTGTCACAATTTGTTGTTTTTTGTGCAACACATCCATCATCCATCATTTATTCTCTTGACGTTTACTGCAACATTCAATAGGCCCTCTCAATACACAAATGTCACCTGTTTCCTAATCCAAATCCTCAATCTTCCTCTTACAACAAATCAAAAGCCACTCAGGGCTCCGGACGCGTATCTCTGACCTTGACCCCGCCAGTTTGCACAACGCAACTCGGTCATTCGCCGCACTATTTCCACAACACACGACACATACGGGGTAAACCCTGCTGCCTTGGATTCGTGCGATGGTGTTGTATTCACTATTAACAGTGTGTAGATAAAGAGATCGTATCCCCTCTTATGGGTACGGGTTATGACTGTAGCTTATGGCGTAATAAACATTAGCCACAATCTGATACATTTCAAGCATAAACATGTTTATTTGGTACGATGGCACACTGTATTAGAAATTGGATAAAGACTAGAAACCATGCAACACACTAGACACTACACAAAACATTTTTTAAGGTTCTGTTGAAAACCAGCATCAGGCGCTAGTTCTCTGGATTTTTTTGCAAATCTGGGCGCGTATTTGGCGCAGCCGTTATACACATGATATTACCTACCTAATTATTTTATTTTATATTCTGTGTACATACGACATGTGCCAAATCCTTTGTTGAGTAATAACAGCCGCACGGGTCGATTCATCAGGTTATGCTACGCTTGCCGGGGTGGGTCCGTGGATGGGTGGCCATCTTTACATACCGAGATTCCTCCGTGTCTCGGGTGGTCCCGGCTGTCATTCGTGGATCTTTGACAGTCCTTACGGGTCGTCAGAAGCCCGAAAGTCTGAAAACTAGTCTTACCAAAGGGTATTGTGTTACTCAGTAACTGGGTTGTGGAAGTCACTACATGTAAAATACTGCTATTCAGCTGCATAGTTAGACTGGAAGCAGACCCCAACAAAGTTGGGAGAGGGCTAGGCAGATTGATTGAAGACATGTGCCAAATAAACATATTTTCTCTCTTTCTCTTACATTCTTTTCATTTAGTGGCACAAAGCACCACAGAGAACATGTGCAAACAACCTTGACCCCGCCATTTTGCATAACGCGACCCGGTCAACGCAGCACGGAGCCAAAACCTACATAACAGATAAACAGACCAACAAGCCAATTGGGTAAGATAAGCTTATTTAATCTGTTATCAGAAGTAGAGATAGTGTTGTGTTGACAAAGTTAAGGCTCCTAAAACAGGCGCGACACGCGATATAATCGCGCGCCACACAAAGGCCTTTAAGCGATGCAGATGACGATAGTGTGACGAAAGTATAGTATTTATACTTTATTAATCGTTTAGAAATTCCAGTGTGGTTCACACGATGATGTTATTAATAATTCAGACTTCAGAAAATGAAAGTGAATGCGGCGACCTTTCTCACGGCATCCACATCTGCTATGTCCATTACATACAGACCATTACTAGATTATAGTTAGATTGTAATACGAGCATCAAAAATTATATGTGTATTGTTTCAAATGTCTCGGAACGGTGTCACTGAGATTCGAATTGTTTTGTTTCTTTAGGGCCTCAGCACACCTCCGCCGCGAAACCAATAGCAGCGAAACCGCAATAGTTCAATTCAATTGACTCTCATCTTCTTCGTGTCGACACGACTGTATTTTAGATCTTGCTGCCCAAAACATCGCCACTTCCACGGCGTCGTCGGTGCCAGCACAGCGCAGAGATCAATTTGGCTGCATGTTTTGGGACACAGAGGCCAGGATAGGAGGTGGAGCATAGTTTGCGACATAGCTCCACATCCACATCCTGCTGCCGTTCAGTCGAGGTAGCCCCACTTTACCAGGTTGGAGTTACATCTTCCCACTTGTGTCCGGAGACGGTTCAACCCCGGTCAGCGCATTATATCCTACAGCTGGCATATAACATTCCCTTCCAGATTCTTTATGAAACAGCGTAAAGAACAGGGCTCAAATACTGTTATATTTTTCGAAACGGTTTCGTCTTAAATACCTAAGAAACTATTTGTTTCGGTTACGTTCGAACGGAACGTTATAAATACTTAACGTTTTTAAAGAAGAACAAAATTTAAATCGTTCTCGATTAATAAAACGTTTTTAACCGTTTTTACTTGCGTTTTTTGCAATTTGCAGGTCAGTTTCAGGTTGTATCTTGATCAAAATAGTTATGATTTGCGACAATAACAAATATGTATTTACATAATTATAGGTATTTGTTCTAAAATGTCACGATTTTTGAAATCAAACTCGGAGAGAACAAATCTAACTTAATAAATCGGTTTTTGAAAACGATTTTCGTTCCGAACAAAATGTTATACAGACGCCAGCACTGCTACTACAATCTGTCAAATTTCTTTAATAGATTTTCATCTTTATCGCTAAAGCATTAGGTTCAAGGTTGATTGGGAAAATTTGACAGTTTCGGGTGGCTTCACCTGCTGGCGTCTGTACAAAGAAGTATTAGAAACGTTTTAAAAGCGTTATTTTAAATAACGTTTACGAGCCCTGCTAAAGAATCTAAACTTATCTGCCAGGAAAAAATAAACATCAACAAAATTCTACTTTCTAGGATACAGGCCTGTCTGACGGTTTGTTAGACTGATGTGATAGTTGCAGTATGCTGAGAATGTCATCTATTTCGATGTTTATTGACGCCTGATGATCACAATTGAAACTAGCTGTTTGTTTAATTACAAGCAAATACTTTGTGCTGAATGGATGGTCCGACTTGTCGTGAGGTAGCTAATGATGGAGTATTGTTTGTTTGCAGTTTTGTAGCACAAAAGTATGCGCAAAAGTCGCTACCTTCTTACTTGGCCCGGACTATAAGACAGAAGCCTAGAAGATATGGTCTGTTCCAAAAGTCAGTCTGTCTAGCCTTTTCCCAACTATGTTGGGGTTGGCTTTCAGTCTAACCGGATGCAGCTGAATACCAGTATTTTACGTGGAGCGACTGTCTATCTGACCTCCACAACCCAGTTACTGGGTAATACGATACCCCTTGGTAAGACTGGTTTTCAGACTTTCGGGCTACTGACGACCCGTAACGACTGTCAAAGATCCACGAATGACAGCCGGGACCAACGGCTTAACGTGCTTTCCGAGACACGGAGGAGTCTTGGTATGTAAAGATGGTCACCCATTCACGGACAACCCCGGCAAGCGTAGCTTAACCTGATGGATCGACCCGTGCGGCTGTTATTACTTAGCCACGAGCTCCTCTGTTCTGTTCCAAAAGTATGTGATGAAAATGTAAACAAATTGATCAGAAAACGTATGTGGATGCCATTTTGTAGTGCCATTTACGAATACTTACCTATGTGGAATGCTTTGATTTGATTATTGTAATATGTACCGAAATTCTAAATTGAATCACCATAAAGATGGTTTTGATATTTGGAAACTGTGGTAAATATTATAGGTTCTACACGGGGTGTATCAGAAAGGTGTGGTGTGGTGGATGTGGTACCTTCAGATTATTAAACTGAACCACTTTCTCCATGGGACCAACATCGAAATCGCGAAAAAATAATCAGCGATCCTATAAATTTGGGTCGAGATAATTATAATTCTGTAAATACATACTTGATACGGTTGTGAATCATTTTTGATCAACATCAACAAAATCAAACAAAAAAAAAAACAAAAAAAACTTCGAGGGCAAGATCAATAGGATTTTTTTTTATTCATAGCTTTGGTCACCCTATGCCTTGGTCCTAATCATCCGAAATACCTACATCTACAGATTATCGTAGTCTCTCTCCCTGAAATGTAATTCTTCTTTGGAAACACTCCAGTAAAATTATAATAAGCGGAGTACTCACCATGCTCAAGATTAAGTGTAAATGACTACAGCCTTGTAATATCTTGTTTTAAAAGAGTATCCATGGACTTCCTTGCTCATTCTTCTACATTGAAATCTACGTTTTGGAATGGGCAACTAGCTTCAACTTTCTGACTAACTGACCGACTCCTTGACAAATCAAAAGTGCCTGTTTTTTATTCAAATAAATGCTTTGAGTTTGAGCCTTCTAACTTTTTGTACAATATTATTTCTTCATGTTAGGAGCTCGTGGCTAAGTAATAACAGTCGCACGGGTTGATCCATCAGGTTAAGCTACGCTTGCCGGGGTCGGTCCGCGGATGGGTGACCATCTTTACATACTGAGACTCCTCCGTGCCTCGGAAAGCACGTTAAGCTGTTGGTCCCGGCTGTCATTCGTGGATTCGTGGTGGACAGTCGTTACGGGTCGTCAGAAGCCCGAAAGTCTGACAACTAGTATTACCAAGGGGTATCGTATTACCTAGTTACTGGGTTGCGGAGGTCTGACAGGCAGTCGCTCCATGTAAAATATCATCTTTCTGACTGACCGACCCATTGACAATTCAAAAGTGCCTGTAATTGGTTTATTTGAAATAAATGGTTTGAGTTTGGTATTCAGCTGCATCCGGTTAGACTGGAAGCCGACCCCAACATAGTTGGAAAAAGGCTAGGCAGATTGATTCTGTATTATTATTTCTTCATTTTGTTTCGTCATGCATGTTTGCGAGCGGAATTGGAAGATTACTGAAATAAATCGAACGTTACGTAGAGAAACTTGGCTTGGCGTGCAACCGCCTCGGTGTGCGAGTAGCGACCTTGCAGCAAAACAACTTCATTTAGTGCTAAACTATTAATACACTGACTGTCATACATAATAGTATTATGCGCTGTGGTGGACCGATTATGTGATTTTGTTTATGCTATTTTTAGATGTTGATTGCGCAGTAGCAGCCCGCGAAATTCAAATTTTCTTCAGTTTTTTTTGCAATTTGCAGGTCAGTACCGTAAGTGCGGGTTAATTTCACTCTAGGCCATAACTTTGGCCCAAATCGAGATAACTGTTTAAACTGCCCGAAGTGTCACGACCACACAACCGAACGTCGTATGCCCTTCGGTAATTAATAGATGGCGATATAGACGCGTACTTGCGGATCTTTGTGTGGATTTAATGACACTAAGCCGACGTTCGCACGGACGTAAACGTATCGTGGCGATTTTTTTTTCGCGCACTGGATTTTCAAAGCTCTGCTTAGCGCTGAAAGTTGAAAATCCAACAGTGTGTTTTTTCGACGCGCTGGGATGCACTCTGTTGTTATTTGGTTGCCTTCTCGAAGCTCGGCTTAACACCGAGAGTTGAAAATGCAGTGCGCGAGAAAATCCCGCCGCGATATTTTTACGTCCATGCGAATGTCGGCTAAACATCTGTCTCGATTCGGGCCAAAGTTATGCCCTAAGGTCAATGTAAAGCGCACTTACGGTATCAGATCGTATGTTGATAAAAATATGAATAACGACTATAGTAAATATGTATTTACATATTTCTTTTACCATAAGAATCACCAATACATCTTTCTAAATTAGATTTGTTCCAAAATGTCATGATTTCCGTTAATCTTAAAAAGAGCAAAGCTAACTTAGAGAGATGTAATTGATGATTCTTATGGGTATAATTATGTAAATACATATTTGTTATTGTCGCGAATCATATTTTGATTTAGATACAACCTGACACTGACCTGCAAATTGCAAAAAACGTAAGAAAATTTTTAATTTCGCGGCTACTTCTGCAGAAGGAGCTCGAGCCACATTGGTAGATCGAAGGTTTAACTACGCATGCCGCGGTTGGTTTGTTGGTTCGTAGATGGGTGACCATCCATTACATATCGAAACCCATCCGTGCCTCGGAAGCCGTTGGTCCCAGCTGTCATTCGTAAATCTTTGTTAGTCGTTACGGCTAGTCAGAAGCCCAAAAGTCTGACAACCAGTCTTACCAAAGGGTCTTATCCATGGCAGTTACTCCATGTAAAATACTGATATTAAGCTGCATCAGGTTATACTGAAAGCCGACTTCAACTTAGTTGGGGAAAGGCAGATTGAAGGGCAGGGATCAGTTTTACTTTGTTATTTCCACAGAACAGATAAATTATCTTTTCTGTGGTTATTTCGTAACTTGTAGGGTTGATTGTATCAAAATGTAACAGCCAGGTTCGTTAGTTAGAGGTACTTGTAATATCGTGCTCCGAAGACCTGAAGAAAACATATGTTTTTCCTTAATTCAGTTTTTAACCTGAAGTCGTGACTGATTCCTTCGAGGTAATTATATGCTGGCATGCTTCAATAATAATACGCTAGGCGTTTGAATATTGACGAGAGTTGAGTCACATAACGTAGGTAACCTACGTCATTAGTAATTGTAGTGTTGTGTGTGTGTTATTTGTGTGCTATCTCTGCACTGAATCTCACTCTTTCACGTCGTGACGTCCACGTGAATTACTTGACTATGCAAACAAAATCTGAATAGAGTCAATATTTACATTAGCTCTTTATATCCATCTTTATATTCTAACCTGTATTGTCGCACTGTAGGAAAATCAAAATCAGAAGTCTTTTATTTAAATTAACCTGATATGAGAAACAGCACTTGTTGAACGTCAAAATTACGTAGACCAGGGCCGTACTATCAGTACTGACGTGAAAAATGATCATGGATCCATTATGGTTCCAGTGTGAGAGAGAGACAGAGATATATTCGACCTATAGCATTTTTTCTCAACGGAACACGTCATAGTACGGCCCTTCCCTTACATATAGGTATATAAGCTTATATAATATATATATAAACGTAAAAAAAAATCATCATAACTAGTTGTGGACCTATGGGCTTCGCAACTACACCCCCCTCCGGTTTTGGGTGTATAAATTAGTATATGATATCGCCCATTCAGCTGTGTGTGATATATGCCTTTAAAACTGCCGGACTATATATCTAGGCTGCAAATTGGATCGATTCTCACCGTCTGTCGGTTGTCAGTACAGTACCTAGTAGCTATCTATATTAGTAAAAACCGTGCGAAGCACGGGTGGGTCGCTAGTACAATGTAGGTATTATACATTCATTTTTAACCGACTTCAAAAAAGGAGGTTCTGTATTCGACCCGTATGTATGTATGTTTGTTTCTTTATCCGCGATTTTCTCAAAAACTAATGAACCAATTTTGATTATTCTTTCACTATCGTGATCTACATACTTTCAGGAAGGTTTTAGTATATAATACATTATGTAGTTATTCTTATGTACGAAGTTATATGCATAAATGTTCTGTATCTCCGGCATTTCTAAGCCAATTATGATGATTCTTCTTTTCGTTCGTCTTGTAATTGTATTTTCAACTAAAAATGGAAAAAATAAATTTACTTTAAAAAAAATAAAAACCGACTTCAAAACCAAAAACGAATAAAATAACTTTCATAAAACACTTAACAGCTTCTGAAGTCGGTGTCAAGCTAAAGTGCATTGAAGAATTGAAGACACCGACTTCAGAAGCTGTTAAGTGTTTTATGAAAGTTATTTTATTCGTTTTTGGTTTGGGTTGGAAGTCGGTTTTTACTTTTTTTAAAGTAAATTTTTATTTTAGCAATATTATACACACTGCGCTATATCGTGACTGACAGACGTTTTTATAGGGACGTTTGCATTTTACTGCTTGTTTTACGATTTTGGCTCTTAATTAAGTTGTAAATCGTTCGCAAACAATCAATTTTGTCCGACACTGGAACCTCTGACAAAGTAAATAATGGCCTTGTTTTGCAATGCCTCGGATCTATCTATGTAGTTGAAAAAATAAATAGTGTGCATACAGAATGTATCAAAAAAGTGTCGTCATATTTAAAGGTGTGGTATAGAACATCAAACTGAACAACTTTCTTCATGGGACCAACATCGTAATCGCGAAAAAATAATCAGCCGTCCCATACGTTTGAGTCGAGTAGGTAGGTATTTAAGTTTTGTTTGAGACAGTTGATAGTTTATTTTTTTCTCGATTACGATGTTGGTCCCCTAGAGAAAGTTGTTCAGTTCCATAGTCTGTACCACACCTTACTGGTACATGCTGCAGGTAAATAAAATTCTAAAATAAAACTAACATGATTTTGCGGGTATTTAACACACCAGCAACCGGATAGGGTATTGCTTAAATGTTTCCTTCCTTCTCTTGTACAACGCAAAATATTTTAATTCAAACCATCGACCTCAAGGTTATTAACAACCCTCAGCCTCAAAGCCTTTCAACTGAAAACAACCAACAAAACAAAGTCTGTTTGAGCAAAACAACCCTTTCTTTATTTAATGACGGAAAAGGCCGACTTGCGGGCTGCGGTCAGGGTAACCATCCGTCCGGATTTGTTTTGGCCCCCCTGTCTGGACTTTGTCAGGCCTTGTCATTTGTCCGGACTTTTCCGCAGAAAATGGAAAATATTAAATGAGTTATCCTGCCCTTATCCCAATTTATTTGGGGTCGGCGCAACATGTTTTTTTCTTCCCTCATTCTCTATTAGTCGTCATCTCGGTAGTCACTCCATTTCTAGCCATATCATCTTTCACACAGTCTATTTAAAGTTTTTTGTTGAACTTTGAGCACATGAATACAAAGAGAAACCGCATTTCCTTCTTATAGAGTAAATATTACAAGTCTTTATTGTAACTTTACATAAACACATTTACGGTTCACAAAAACAACTTTCCAAGTAAAAATAGAATATTCCAGAAAGAAATGTATCGTTGGTGTATGTAATAATGAAAAAAAAAAACATTGTATCATAAATCCCAGCGCCTTCCAAACTAGGTTACATTAAAAACTTTCAAACGTGCTACATCATGAACTTGTTAAAAATATAAATATATCAATCTGCCTAGCCTTTTCCCAACTATGTTGAGGTCGGCTTCCAGTCTAACCGGATGCAGCTGAACACCAGTATTTTACTTGGAGTGACTGCCTATCTGACCTCCACAACCTAGTAACTGGGTAATACGATACCCGTTTGTAAGACTGATTTTCAGACTTTCGGGCTACTGACGACCCGTAACGGTAACGACTGTCAAAGATCCACGAATGACAGCCGGAACCAACGGCTTAGTACTGTCTGAGGCACGGAGGAGTCTTGGTATGTAAAGATGGTCACCCATCCACGGACCAACCCCGGCAAGCGTGGCTTAACCTGATGGATCGACCCGTGCGGATGTTATTTCTTAGCCACGAGCTCCTCTAAAAATAAAAATATAAAAAAGAAGTAATTTAAAAACAATAAAAACAAATTCTATAAACTAAGCTACTCATTTACTTATATTGAAATATTTGTGTGTGTGCGTGCACGAGAGTGCACGAGTGAGTGATTGTGTATGAGTAAGTTTACCTATGTATGAATGCGTCTGAGTTTTTGAAATACCCCTACTTGATTGTTTTGAGAAGATCTTCAGTCTCCTGGAACTTCATTTCATGTGGTTCAAGACTTGTTTATACTCGTAGACAATGCAGCATGTCGCAATGAAAGGTGATTGGACATTAAAATTGATAGATTGTGTTGTGCGGTGTGGCAAATTGTGCGGGCTTATGGTGGACTCTGAAGCATGGCTAAATTACTAAAAGTAAAAAAAATACTTTGAAGACTTGGCTGGTTTAATACTGTATCATTAATTTAAGTGTAGCAAATAATATGTGCCAAGGGGATTAAAAAAAACATGATTGAGGATCGTTATTCAATATGAAGTGCCAATATCGTTTGTCCTTGAACGATATCTTGAAGGAGGCACAATATTGATTAATTATACGCTCAACACATCCGATACGGTCAATTTAAAATTAAATCAGATCCAATTATATTTCTCGCGAGCGAGGCGGTGAAAATCGATTGCCATGTTGCACAGAAAACCGAGCTAGCGCGCCGATTGTAGAGCTATATGCTATACTAGCCGTTGCCGTGGATGTAGGATGATAATCCCACGGGAACCAACGGATTCTTTAGCAGATTCTCAAACTCTTTGCATTTTACAAATCTACCTTATGATTCTTCTTACATAATTAAACCATAAGAATCCTAAGTTAGATTTGTTCTCTCTAAGTTTGATTTCGGAAATCATGACATTTTGGAACAAATCTAACTTAGAGAGATGAATTGATGATTATGATTCTGTTGTAAAATCATGATTTTGTAGATAACCGTATATACTTTGCGGCCGTCAAGTAGAAAGTTTTCTACTGTCTTTAGCATGGCGATTATAAAGTCACATTGTCTTCACTACCCTAGATAATTGTCAGTGTGATTTTGATAGTTTGAATAGAAAACTTTCTTCCGAAATAGTCTACATAAAAAAGGACCTAGACAAAGATCGTTAGAAACGAAAGACATAATGACAGATTGCGGAAGCATTATTCTACGGTACGATGTCAAAAATGGAGAAACGAAATTTCACTTTGTATAGAAAGAGATGTGTCTATTCTTCGTAGAGATAGAAGTGACTATGCGTGCTGGGAAGTATAATATTAATTTTCCTGACTGTTTATTGTCATGTTACAGGTATATTACGTATATAACGCTGGGTGAACGTAAATCTTTACAGTCATGACATAATTCGTAGTAATCGTTGCAACATAGTTAAATAATAAGAAGGTTTAAGGGGGATGCGCCAAGGTAGCCCGCGAAATTCAAATTTTCTTACGTTTTTTTGCAATTTACAGGTCAGTGTCAGGTTGAATGTTGATTAAAATATGATTCGCGGCCGTGACTGATATGGCTTTACAGAATTTAATCATTTTAATCAGCAATACAACTCCATAAGTTAGAATTGACCTCAAACCTCAGCATTTCGTGGAATCGCTAGATTTTTTACTGACCTGCATATTGCAAAAAACGTACTTAAGAAAATTTGAATTTCGCGGGCTACCTTGGCGCATCCCCCTTAACATGTTGAAGTCATAAGGGATTACTATGTTAATTGTAGATGGCAATTATTTAGTATTTGCCGTACACTTTGTAGTGCAAATACTTATGTTAGAGCCGCACTTTAAACGCTTTAACCCTTTGAACGTCGCATGAACACCTGGGTGTGCATAAAGAAACATCGTTTATATAAAAGGTATATAAGCTTATATCATATATATGTAAACGTAAAAAAACATCATGCGATGGAATAAAATCATCATCAGTAGTTGTGAACCTTTGGGGTTCGCAACTATTATATTTTCTATATTTAAGAACGCCATTTTGTTATTTATCACGAGAAAATTTGTTGTTAGGTACACAAATATGTATTTCAATTTCTGCATTCAGATATGTCAGTAGGTATGTTTAGATTAAATTTGATTTTGTTCATTGGACATTGGACAGTGCACAAGTAATGTCTTTATTCTTGCTTACAAAGGGTTACTCGGATTTCACAGCAAGACGATATTCGTTTACAGTCCAATGGTGATGCCATGTGCCTATTCATGTTTGCGAATTCAATGACTGTAACCAAGTGAATTTTATTATCTCAAGTGGAATTTTCCTAACACAAGTAAAACCTTTTACTTAAATGGAAATTCCCTAAATAATATGTAACACATTTGTATGTTTTGAAATAAACATTTATTTATTTTATTTGTTTTAGTGGAAATGTCAACAAACTTGCCTAGCCTTTTCCCAATTATGTTGGGTTGGCTTCCAGTCTAATCGAATGCAGCTGAATACCAGTATTTTACATGGAGCGACAGCGATCTGATCACTGGGCACGCCACAATTGCGGCGATAAGTCCCCTCTTTGAGGAGTGGTTGGAGAGGCGCCACGGCGTCCTCACCTTCCGCCTGACGCAGGTCCTCACCGGACACGGTTGTTTCGGGAGGTTCCTGTTTCGGATAAGGCGGGAGGAAACGCCCGGGTGTCACCATTGTGTGGATCGCCCGGAGGACACGGTGGAGCATACAGTGGAGGTCTGCCCGGCTTGGGCGGAGCACCGCCGTGTTCTCACGGAGGCGATCGGCGGCGGCGATCTCTCGCGTCCAAACCTGGTCCAGGCCATGGTGCGGAGCGAGAGTGCATGGGAAGCCGTCACCTCCTTCTGCGAAGCAGTAATGCTTGCGAAGGAGGAAGCGGAACGCGTGAGGGAGAGGCAACAGCCGCGCCCTCGCGCCCCTAGCCGCCGTAGGAGACGCCCTGGGCGGCGGGAATCGATTGCCGATTCCCGGCCACCGTAGGCGCGGGCTTGCGGACGACGAGTAATGGGCAGCTCGCCGTCCGGTAAGGATCAGGCCCGGGTCGACGGCGCGTTGTGTTCCACGCGCGCCTCAAAGAGATGTCAGCAGTGACGGGGTCAATTGGGCCGATGCCGCCGGGGTCGCGGGTAGTTCGAAAGAGATACCGTGGCCCTGGCACGGGCAGCTGAAGGAACATGGGTGGGTTTTAGTCAGTAAAAGTCTGACACGCCCTCCCGCCTCTGCCCAGAGCGGGAGAAGTCATTTGATGATTTCCCATCCACAAAAAAAAAAAAAAAAAGCGATCTGATCACTGATGGGTAACACGATACCCGTTGGTAAGACTGGTTGTCAGACTTGGGCTTCTGACTACCCGTAAAATTGCGGGTTAATTGTATTTTCGATTCAAAAATCGTTACGTTTACTTGGCGCGTTCGTGCTAGCGCCTCTGGTAAACGCAGTAATCAAATGACTCCAGTGATTCAATCCTACCATCACATGATTTGATATCCTATTATATCGAAGCCCCAACTCTCTCAATTGATTAAAATTACAAAGATACGAGGTCAATTGGAAGGTCTTCTCACAATGTATGTATTGATTTTTCGTCTATGAGGTCAAGGTGCATAACCGTACCAAGATGTGTCATATATGTCACTTCAGTGTTATCAACTTTAATTTAGAGCAACGATGTGCATTTCAATATGTCAATTCAGTGATACCAACGTCAATAACTTCAATAAGTAATCTAATACTTATTGTTTATTATGTGCGTGGCTGATATTATCAGTAGCATAGCAACCAGTAACACGATTCTCATGTGGGCCAACCTATTAATTTGTTGTAAGAAGATTTGAATGATGACCACACTTTATGAATCAGATTTTGCGCGTGCGCTTACATAACTTCTTTTTCTCTCGAATTGGCTCGCCCGAATTATATTATACGGCTCATTATCTTCATCATCATCATCATTGGCAGCTCTGTTCCACCACCTCCTCCCTTTTGTGCTATGCTTCCGACCGTGCACCCTAATTGCATACTTCAATCAGAATCTGAATAATTTTGAAGTTCATTGCTAATCCATTGATTTATACTATGTTCGAAAAATTTGTCTGTTCAACAACGAAAATAACGCAATGAATGCTGTTGTACTGTGAAATCAAACCGATTCCAACTGAGTGTTCAGGTCCGGTCGAGTCTCACCCTGGTCTTCCCTGTGATTTTCTTTACACGGCTCTAGCCGTAATCAAAATATTAGCCAGCCAGCAAGATGGTAGCGCGGCTGACCTGAATTTAAGTAGCCTTTCGTGGAGGCTCTTTTAATGGACGCCTACTTACCTGAAATATTGAAACGGGCTAGAAACAATTAGCACAATCAGCCCATTATGATCCTACTACTGGGACAACCCACCCACCACACGGGCCCAGTGCGGGTTAGAAGATGTCTCATATCTTCGATTTTTTTTTTTGGTTCTGGACATGCCGGTTTCCTCACGATGTTTTCCTTCACCGTTTCGAGAGCAGTGATGATGAAATAATAATATAAATATTAACAATTGAAAAGTCCTAATTTTGTTAAATATGTGGGCTACTGTGGTAACATCTACATCGCCACATGCAAACTACGCATCACACTGACGTCACGCAAAATCCTGCATCGCGCAATCAGAGTTTACCGCGCGACTAGCATATATACAACGTCCCGACAACAACCGTGGGGCAGCTGCCCACCAGACACAACACCCGTCTGGTCGGAGGATCTCCCTTTTCTATGGAGGATTAGTGAACTTTACACCCTGTTCCTCATGCCTCTATACTACCTAGACGAAACGTGATGATGGCAGGTGGAACAGAGCCCTAACGGAATGGTTGCCGAGAAAGGGTAGAAAGAGCGTTGGCAGACCTGAATGAGACTCGCACGGACCAGGAAAGCATGTCACAAAAGGGAGGAGGCCTATACTCAGCGGTGGGTTGGAACAGGGCTGCCAATGATGACGGTGATGATGATGATGTATCCTACCTTGCAACTCAGACACTATCTTTCTTTCATCAGTAAGCCGACTTACGCACGGACGTAAAAATATCGCGGCGATTTTTTTTCACGCCATAGATTTTCAACGCTATGCTTAGCGCCGAGAGATGAAAATCCAACAGTGTTTTTTCAACGCACTGGCATGTACTGTTGTTTTTAGGTTGGATTCTCGAAGTTCGACTCAACACCGAGAGTTGAAAATCCAGTGCGCGATAAAATCCCGCCGCGATATTTTTACGTCCGTGGGAACATCGGCTTATGCAGCATACTTACATAAAACTTCCTATATAGTTTGAAACCAACCTAATGTCATTACAATTCGCTTAACAAAGTACTAAGGAACTACTCGTGCACTGAGTTGAACTGTTCTGCTCATTTTAAAGTACAATCAGTTCAAATGGCAAAGTTTCCTTGGCAACTAGATAAGTCTCATTCCAGATGTCCTACTAAGGTTCTTTGTGCGGTACTTAGCTTTGCATGTACCTACGTATAATATGGCTCAAACATTTGTTGGCACATTGAGTTTTGGAAAAAACACAATGAGGGGTTTGTGGCTTAGTAATAACAGCCGCACGGGTCGATCGATCAGGTTAAGCTACGCTTGCCGCGGTTGTCCGTGGATGCGAAATTTCGTCATGAAATTCCGTCACGACCCTTTCTTTATTTTGAAGAAGAAAAAAATTTGTTTTGTTTTTAATTATTATTATTTATCAATAATAAGAAATAAATGCAAAAGTTTTCAAATGTTTCGTCATGGGTGTCATTTTCATGGTTTTTGAGTTCGCTGAAAACGATAACGAGGTCAAAATGAAAATCCAAGCTGGCGGCTGCGAAAATTTTCTAATTTTTCTTCATGGGTGTCGTTTCAGTTGTTTTCGAGAGCGCTGAAAATGATAATGAGATCAAAATGAAAATCCAAGATGGCGGCTTCAACGAACTTCGTTCCAACCGAGTGTTCCACGACACTCATGCATTTTTTTAGGCTTGTAAGTAGGTATTTCAAATGACTATTGTAACTGCGGTCGACGACCCCACAAAAAATCATCAAATTAATTTCTTTTTGTTTATCATGTTTTGATATTCGACACCCATTACGTCTTTGCGGAGTTTAGCTAGCCAATTTAAAATAACCCTGTATGTTCGAAAAGTTTGTCTGCTCAACAACGTAAAAACGCAATGAATGTTGTTGAACTGTAAAAATGAAAGCAACGCAATTGTACCTACTGTATAAAAATTAATGTAGCAAAATTGAATCAACATAATTATTCTGTGACGAAATCTAATTTTAAATGAATGACTTTCGTTAATTTGCCTAAGTAAACATTTATATAACCTGTGATGCCCCAGTTTTACTAGGGTCAAAGTCGACTGTTCATTGATGAGTAATGCCCTTTAATTACTATTGTACAATCTAATTTTGGTATGTTGCAATCATGTTGCAATGAATCGATTTCGTGAGTTCGCATTCTTTTTAACCGACTTCAAAAAGGAGGAGGTTCTCAATTCGTCTATGTTCCCCGATTACTCGAAGATGGCTAGACCGATTTGGATTTTTTTTGTTTTTTTTTTTGTTTTTTTCATCACAGTTGGTGCCATATAAAATTGATTAACTTTGCTTTGGCAGTTTTTGAGTTAGCTTCAATAATACGTATTTTTACCCCACTTTTATATGGATGATGTTCTAGTTTGTTTTGCAGGTAGTGGTATTAGAATTTGTGTGGGGTAGGTACCATAACTAAAAAGTGAAAAATAAAAACTTTTTTTACAAAAAAAAATACAACCGACTTCCAAAAACAACACTACAAAGTGAAAAATAACTTTAATTTCGTAAGTCGGTAGCAAAAAACGAAAATACATTTAACTAGACACCGACTTCGTAAATTAAAGTTATTTTTCACTTTGTAGTATTGTTTTTGGAAGTCGGTTGTATTTTTTTGTAAAAAAGTTTTTAACATTTTTTATTCAACTTGGTCAAGTATTTTATATTCTTTGTTGTATTGTTTTTTTATACTATTATCCCATATCACACAGTCAACGCCATTACGGACACCCATCACACATCACTAAGACTTCAGCTTACCTCTTATGGAAGACGAACGTGACAATCACTATTGTATGCAACAAATAAGCGGGTCGCCTCATAAGCGCGCAAAGATGGACTACTTACCTATTATTTAGATCATTGTTTTCAATTCGATTATTTAATTTTATTGCGTGTGTACTAATTTTTGATAATTAAAATAAGTTTGACGCAAATGAGGTTCGTTTAAACAAGCAGAGCTAGTGTTTTAATGCATTAGGTTGAGTCGCCATAATGCAGTGTTTAAAAATCGATAGCTTTAATTAGCGTCCTCCCAACTCAAAGAGGGCTGACGATTTTTATTAGACAATGATTTGTAATGTTTATGTATGATGTCAATGTGGTAGTGAAAAGTAGGTACCTGTCCAGTAGTAAAGACCTCACACTTCGACTTCACAGTAACGTCAGGATGCACAAACATGCTTCCTTTTGGCTGTGCAACCTAGCAATAATAAATTAACAAATATGTATGAGCCTTTTCCCAAATATGTTGGGGTCGGCTTCCAGTCTAACCGGATGCAGCTGAATACCAGTATTTAACATGGAGCGACTGCCTGTCTGACCTCCACAACCCCACCACCACCACCACCACCCACCACCGGGTAATACGAATCCCCTTGGTAAGACTGGTTGTCAGACTTTCGGGCTTCTGACGACCCGTAACGATTGTCAAAGATCCACGAATGACAGCTGGGACCAACGGCTTAACGTGCTTTCCGAGGAACGGAGGAGTCTCGGTATGGGTAGATGGTCACCTATCCACGGACCGACCCCGGCAGGCGTAGCTTAACCTGATGGATCGACCTGTTTGGCTGTTATTATTTAGCCACCAGCTCCTTCCATAAATATGTATGTATGTAGTATAATTTTAGCGTTTATTAGTGTGCCTAAATTACAACAAGACTGCGAAGTAATCTGACAGTTCTACGATACCTTCGAACAGGCTGCACACAAGTTACAAGCTACAACAATATTTGCCTCTAAACCGCTTAAAAAACAAAGCCTCACATCAAATACAATGACTCACTCAATAACCAAGCAAGAGTTAAACCAGTAAAGCAACATAATCTCAAGCTTTTAACTTACTTTGTTTTTAAAGACTTCCAAGAAGGCTCTCATTTTTGTCCACATTGTATGCGAGAAGGAAATCACACAAATTCGCTCGAATAATCCTCAAGCTTACAATTTAGTTTACATTGACCTACAACGCCCTGATTGTGGCGATAACTTACAAAGTGTATGAATGATTTAAGTAGAACGAGGAAGCGTTAAATATTCTTCATACTTTGTTGACGACGCAGAGAAACAAAATGTCCATTTGTAACGTACAATCGTTCTTGGACTCCCACATTAACCTATAAATAATGTTTGCGGGGGGATACTGACATAATTACCTGAAAATTGACATAAAACCGCCATGTAGTGGTTTTAATATACAGGTGTGAAAGCATCACAAATGCCTGATATAATTCTTAAGACCCTGGTGCCCCGAAATTCCTGGAGCAATTCAAGCAAGATAAATTACCACGCAGTGTTAATTCATGCATTTTTAGGGTTCCGTACCTCAAAAGGAAAAAACGGAACCCTTATAGGATCACTCGTGTGTCTGTCTGTCTGTCTGTCCGTCTGTCACAGCCAGTTTGCTCCGAATCTAATGGACCGATTAAGTTGAAATTTGGTACACATATGAATGTCTGTGACCCAAACACGGACGGGTAAAGTAAATAAATTAAATTTAAATATAGAGGTCACTTTTGGGGGGCAAATAAGCAAATTAAACAAAAAAGTTTTGCAAACTACACCATGTGGCATATCAAATGAGAGGGCTTACTATGAGGGTCTCAAATATATTTTTTTTATAATTTTAAAATAAATTGTTTTAAAGTTATTTAAGAAAATAAACGAAAATTGACCATTCCCCCCCTTATCTCCGAAACTACTGAGCCTAAAATTTTGAAAAAAATACAGAAAATAGATCTTTATCTGTAGATTACAGGAAAGCCTATAAGAAGTCTGTGGTCTTAAAATAACATGGTAAATCTATCGGAGAACATGTTTTTCAACTACAATGTTAAGTTTGTTCTTAAGATAAATTCATCCCAACTACGGAACCCGTCATTGTGCGTGGTCCGACACGCACTTGGTCGGTTTTTTCCGGTTCAAGTTCAAGGCGAAAATGAAAAGATACATAATTGTAAGCACGATCACGCTATGAGGAATAAAAAACATACAGCAACCTCAATTGGAGTTAGTCATAATGGCATTGAGCAGCCACTAACAAACAATATATGCAGAGACTATATTGTAGATGCCCCTCTTATTCACAGTAATAACGGAACTAAACATCTCATCGAATAAAAACAAGAGAAAAACGAAGGCAACAAAGTGCCTACTGCACTCGCAGGTGAGGCGATATCCGTTAAAACGTATGGACTAATAAAAACACTTTGCTCTATGTATGTAACCACAAAGTACTACAACGTATGGAGTTTGTTGTCCAGCGCTTATCGACGAGTCGACGACATTGTCCTATAATATGAGAGGTGCAAGTGAGAAATGAATAGCGGAGGAAAAGAAGAAGAATAGTTTATTGAATGCAGCCAAAGGAACAGATGGTGCTTAGAAAGACCATCATCAGTCCTTTCATGTACAAGTAACCGCAGATCAGTGATGTCAAGTGTCAGCACATTCATAGACAGCCACACAGTCCACAGAAAAAAGTTGTGAAAATTAATTAATTCGGGAAAAAACTTTTTATTGAATGAACATCAAAGATGGGTTGGTGAACCCATTGAAGCTATTCTGTAGAAAAAAAAAATTATTTCCCGCTTCGCGCTTCTACCAAAGTCACATAATGAACGAATAAATAATATATAGCAGTTTTTACAATGTTTGTGTTCAGAAACGCGTTCGTTGACATAAGACATTGCTTTTATTGCACGTTATAGGACAAGTCTGTCGGCAACGGGATTCCAGCTTTACATTGTTGATATTATTTGTTGCAGTTGCTGCTACGAACAAAGTATGCGTAGCAACAAAGTATACTGTAGCAAGTTCTCTCTTGGGATTTCCTCTGATTGATGAATCTTTTGTTTCTGTAATCCATCGGATAACAATTAAATTACAATCAGTGCTAATGGACGAATTCTCTGGAGGTTAATCTACTTTGTTTCCGATCGATGAGCTTTGGTATCGGTTCCAAGGATTAGAAGTTTAAGCGCAGTCCTTGGCTAGAAATAATATGTGTTCAGTCATCCGTCCTTTACGCTAAACGAGCAGCCGAGTTCAAGGTTACGCGTTGATGTTATCATCACATAATCGGCCTATAACCTGCCCACTGTCTGCTGGCACTTGGGACTCCCATTTTGTGAGAGGGAGTGGGCTGTATGATGTATACAATCGAAAACTCGGCCCTAATGCGTGTTGGTGTATGGATGAATGTCACATACTCACATGTGTTCAATGTTTTGATCAAACTCACTTAAAACTTATTTAAATTTAACCATTTACACCCACTGTTGCATTGTCAAGGAGTCGGTCAGTCAGAAAGATGAAGCTAGTTGCCCGCTCCAAAGCGTAGTAGGTTCTTAGGGAGAAGAGCGGTGGTATGATCTTAGGATATGCCGGTTTGCTCTTCATGTTTTTCTTCACATTACATGTTCTAGCATATTAAGACTGTATCTTAATTTGTCTTATCTTTGTTACAGATGCTGCAGGAGAAGCGCCTGTGCATCCTGGGCGCAGAACTCTCCGAGCTGGACATATTCGAACGGCTGATGCGGTTCGCAGGCTCGCAGCTCAGACTGTTACAGTGTTTCCAGGTAAAAACATTACTTTTATAAAAGCAAATTTTGCTGTGTTGTCTGAAATGACTGATAATAGAGAGTTGTATTGGTAAAAGACGTTTTGTCAGCCTCATCGACAAGAATTCATCGAAATGTCTACAAATTTTTGTTCCATAACATTGTATCAATAATCAATGTGTAGCCACAAAACTTACTACACATTGGATACTTAAGTGTAGCTACTGCGCCGACAAATCCTACCAAAGCCTTCCAACCCTATGCCTAAATCCGCTGCATGTTGCCGCCTGGGAAATCGGGCTGAGCTCAGAACGATGATGACGGACTCGTTTATGCAATTGTGCATTCTGGACTGTGCAAGATGGCTAGAATTCATGTGCTCTTTAATTTTGACCTTACTTCACTGTGGTGTGGGGCATGTGATGCGGAGGAATGAGGAAAATGTCGTGAGGAAAGTTTTGAGTATGGATGTCGATGGCTATAACAGTAGGGGAAAATCAAAAAAACGATGAATGGACTGCGTGAAAAATGATATGGCTAGAAAGGGGGTGTCTACCGAGATGACGACTAATAGAGAATTATGAAAAAATATGGACATGTTGCGCCGTCCCCAAATAAATTGGGATAAGGGCAGGAGAATGATGATGAGGAGGATTCTAAATCTTCTGTTAGATTCGTTCCCAACTCATTACGTCATATTTATCTAAAATAGTCTGACGCAAAACCTGTCTTTAATGGGTTCTCCGACGTGGAAAGGAATATTATAGCACGCTGTCCAAACAGATAAATCTCCTGTCACGTACACACTCAATAGTAAACAGCCTGTGTTGACGACGGACGCAATGTCATACTCATCACAACTAGTGATGCACGCTCGGCTGAGCACTAGGGCTGGCAAACATATTCACGTCATTAATCACTCTTACTTCATATTCGTCTGTGCTGTGCTATTGTTACTTCGTAACATGGGTAAACCCAAGCCTTATCGGGCTTCCCGGTTTTAATGGACGTGCCATGTAAATCTATATATCTCTATCTAAAAGAAAGTCGGTTTTCGAGTCTGTCTGTGTGACCAGACCCCTTAGAACTTTTAAACTACACAAAGAATTTTATTGCGGTTTTCACCATAATTTAGAGAATTTATTCCGGAAGGTTTGTGTGTATAATAATTTTAATATTTAACATAGATATAGCACACAAATCCGATGATAAGACATGCCGCCATTGAACCCGTGCAAAGCAGGGGCGGGGCGCTAGTTTACAGTAATATGATAAGAATCGTCGCTGCAACTTTGTGCCTTATCGCTGATAACAAAATTATGATGTGCTTAAATAAACAAATTATGTGATAAAAAGAATAACATAATTTTCTAATCCGCTAATTAGAGATAACGATTGTTTATTTTGCAGTCAGTGCTTTTAGGACAAGATACTCTTAGCATAATCATCAGCCTATAATGTTCCCACCGCTGGGACACAGGCCTACTCTCGGTGAGAGGAAATGGGCCGTAATCCACCACGCGGGCCCAGTGCGGGTTGGTAGATGTCACATGTCTTCGTATTTTTTATGGTTCTAGTACATGCCGGTTTTCTCACAATGTTTTCCTTTACAACCTCAAACACATCTTTTACACAACAGATAATTCGATAAATAATTTATTTATATCCTATGGACTAGGAGTGAGACAGCCCTGCAGGTAATAGCGTTTGTTAGCTAAATAGAGTCCGCAGGCACATCAATTCAGTTGTTATGTCATCAATACCGTCTCTTTCAATACACCTAATATCAGCCAGCTCAATGTTAGCAATTTTATACAGGATGCGGTATCTTGGCATGTGAGTTGTGAGCCCTGTTAGTATGGTTTGATGAATAATTGAATAAATACTGGTACCGTAAGTATGTATGTTTGTATGTCTGCGATTTTCGCAAAAATGAATGAACCAATTTTGATGATTATTTCTAGTGAAAACCTTTCTGAAAGTATGTAGATCACGTACTAACGTGATCTACATACTTTTTTAGTAGTTCTTTTTTAGTTTTAGTATATAATACATTATGTAATTATTCTTATGTACGAAGTTATATGCATAAATGAACTGTATCTCCGACATACCTAAGCCGATTGTGATGATTCTCCTTTTTGTTCGTCTTGGATTTACTTTTGTAATTGTATAATCAACTAAAAATGGAAAAATAAATTTACTTTAAAAAAAGTAAAAACCGACTTCAAAAACCAAAAACGAATAAAATACCTTTCATAAAAAACTTAACAGCTTCTGAAGTCGGTGCCAAGCTAAGGTGCATTGAAGACTTGAAGACACCGACTTCAGAAGCTGTTAAGTTTTTTATGAAACTTATTTTATTAGTTTTTGGTTTTTGAAGTTGGTTTTTAATTTTTTTAAAGTTAATTTTCTTAAGAAAGGTCAGTTGCGTAATACTCGCAACCGGCGTGCGTGTATGACATGTATGAACACAAAAAAAGTTTTAGTCTAAACTGAGTTCCTAAATTAATGTAAGTAATTTAGAGTCGGCGCCAATATACTATCCAATAAAAAAGACGAATCGTCAAAATCTGGCTAACCTGTAAAAGTTATGCGCGGTCATTTAAAAAAATACGCGTCAACTTGAGAACCTCCTCCATTTTTTCGTCGGTTAGAAACCGAAAGGGTCGGCACAGAACATTAAAGTCATAAGTATCCTTATCTCCAGGCAGTGATAGAGCACGGGTCGAAGCTGTCATCAGAACTGGCGGTCAGCTACCTGAGCAAGGCTGAGAGTGCGCGCCACAGCAAGACGTCACTCATTCATCTTGGACTCAGACTTGGTAAGTAAGTAGTTATTAAAGCATTTAAATAGCCTCCACAGCTAGGGTGGTTACCATTTCGAAATTTGAAGAGTCCTGACAAAACCCGCACCCGAATTGCGTAACACATTATCAATTGGAGTTGGTTTCATTTTGACAGTTCAACAACATTCATTGCGTTATTTACGTTGTCGAGCAGGCAAATTTTCGAACATATGAAGCAATGGATTGATTGGAGTTTCAAACTCCGATTGATAATGTGTACGCAATTAGGGTGCCGGACATTAGCAAAAACTCCGGTAATTTTTAGGTACTTATACTCGTAAATACTTCATTTTAACTTTTTTATTTTCTAAGGAACCCTTATGTCGAACATTTCGGACAACTCCAGACGGATGGTAATCCTACCCACGACTGGCAATACTTAGAAATCTGTTCGTCTGAATTTAGGACATTTCAAATTTGAATTGAACTCGAATGTTGAGTTCGGATTCGGGTTGAATTCAGTGCGGAAATCGGAAATGTCAGTCAGTAGGTAAATGCAAAACTATGGTTCCTTACAAAGGCAATCTATACAAATCGGCGAGCAAACGATTGATTCACAAATGCCTCTTTTAGTATATTATGTGAGGGTCAGGGACTAGAAAAAAAAGAAGGACTCCGCGCCACGCATATCGAAAGTGAAGTACAGTAAGTATGCCGGAACCGTTTGTACAAACACGCCTCACGCACACATTTACAGCATAGTATGCTAACCGGCCGCCATTACGTGACACGGCGGCGTCTTTGTCAGATCACGCACACATAGATCGGTACGGTGCTTCACTTTCGATACGCGTGGCGCGGAGTCCTTCTTTTTTTTCTAGTCCGTGGTGAGGGTTAAAATTTTCCTACCATTTATCAATTCTCAGCATAATATCCGACACCCAAAAGAACCCACAGTCGTTATGAGGAAGCAGGAACATTAAAAATTGCACGTATAGACATTAGTCGCCCACAGGTGATTACATCATGTACTTCTGAATGAATGATTAGTGGGAATACAGTGCACTGTCATAAGCATGAGCAAAAATGACACATCGCTTGTGATAAATCCAGAACTTTGTTAGACTTGCCTCATCTAGTAACACTGTGATGGCATCTACATCGCCACATCATCATCATCATCATCATCATCATCATCATCATCATCATGTCGTCCACACCGTATCCGGTGATGGCGACTCCTATATGTTTAATCAGGGTCTTTATTCCGGTGAGCTCTGATGTGGCTAGCAAAACAACATCGCCACATGCGAACTATCCAATGGGCCCCAGACCCCATCCAGCATACTGACTCACGCAAAATCCTGCAACGCGCAAGCAAAGTTTACCGCGCGACAAGCATATACAGGTCGGATATTATGTGCCGTAAATATTATGGATATTATGGTCCAAAGTTAAGTGGTCAAGGCACCGTATATTCATCAGCTCTCACATGCCACAATTTGCACAATTTTTTTCCATAGGTCTCGGAATAAAATATTTTTTATTTTTAGTGTGTGTGTGTGTGTGTGTCTGTGTTTGTGTGTGTGTGTTACAGCACATGTATTCCACAGTAATAAACAAAAAACAAAATTAAGAAATAATGTCATTTATAGAAATTATAGCCAAATTAGTAAAGCAAGTTGTAAATTCTTAATAATAATTAATATTCTGAGACCTATGGAAAAAAAAATGGTTCAAATTGTGCTATGTGACGGTGTAACGACCCCTTAACGCTGGACCACTATTTACGCCACATCCTGTATACAATGTCCTGACATCAATCGTAGGGCAGTTGCCCACCAGACACGACACCCGTCTGGTCGGTGGACCGTACCTTTTCTATGGAGGATGAGTGAACTTTACACCCTGTTCCTCATGCCTTTAAAGCACCCACATTACTTTTAGGCATTGGGTAATGTGTGCTGTGCTGTTTTGGTCATGAAAAGGCACCTGCCTTGCCATTATTGCCTATTTCTGCCATTATCTCACCTGATGGTAAACGATGGTGCGCTCGAGTCTACGATGTAACCTATAAGACTCCCAGGTTATTGCTATCCGGAAACAAAGTCCGGCAGTGAAATCCACTTCATACCCTGTTTACGTTCCTTTCATATTCCTGTTTTCTTTTATTATTCATGTTTTTACTTTGTTTCGTTCCAGGTGGTTTCCTGAACGAGGCTGGTTGGTATGCGGACGCCCAGCGCGTGCTGCTGCGGGTTCGCGACCTCTGCCAGGCAATGCCACAGTCTACTCACTATAAGAGGCTCACACTAGAATGCTGCCATAGGTGCGTTACACAAAAAGTAAAAAAAAAATCCCGTCAGGAATGAAGTTCTTTCTCACGTATATAACAAAATTAAAATTTTCGCAGCGCCATCTTGGATTTACATTTTGACCTCACTATTGGCATTATTGACAGTCATGATGAAAAATTTGAAAATTTTCGCAGCCGCCATCTTTGATCAAATTCACACTTTCTCTCAAGAGAGAGAGAAAGTCGCATGTAGGAGGCATAACGATTTTTCTTTACGACAATTTCTACCAGTCAACTAAAGCCGAGTTAAAGAACTTCGTTCCAAAAACATCATCATCCCAATGCTCTTATCCCAATTTATTTGGGGACTGCGCAGTATGTTTTCTTCCATACTGCAATACACCTCTATTAGCTGCCATCTGTCGTCTCCGAAGTCACCCATACGTAGGCACCATGTAGGCACTTTTTACCCATATGATTTACAATCTATCGAATAATTAATATTACTCGTGCACTTATGGTAATTTTATGAATATTTATGCGAGAGTATAGGTACTTAAATAAATAGTTTCCATGCCATTGACTTGACTCATGTAAACACATGTTACACCTGGAGCAAATCAAGAAAATAATTAATAACTATAATAAAAAAATGTTTGTGCTGTGGTGTCACAAGCAACCGAATGATGGCCCTATCACATTGGCGATTTGCGAGCGAGATTCCAGTGAGGCGATTGTTTAACGCGCTTGCGGCGTGTGCGTGGCGAGCACGCCGTGTTCGCTCTACACTCGATTGTCTCACTCTCTCTTATACAATCACGTCAATCGTTCTCGTACCGCAAATCGCCAGTGTGATACACCTCAGCCTAACCCTACAATGATCACATAATAGTGGTAGCTCTATTATTTCCTAGCAGCCTAGTAGAAACACTACAATTACTAAGGTAAATAAATACCTTAGTAATTGTAGTGTTGGATTACGTAACCACGCTACTTTGATAATCTTATTAAAAATCACGTGTCTCCGAAACAACTCAACCGATTTCAATAAAATAATTTTTGAATGTTGGTTCCAGCTTGAAAGATGTAGTTTTGGAGCCGATAGGTGGCGCTGTTACACTATATGTTATATTGTGCCGGTATTTGCATAACTGATGCACATAATGGTAGGTAGACGTGATACAAATTTTGACGAAGTTAATAACGCCCTACTGCAGGTCCAAAATTGGTTCACTGCTAATAATTTAGTATTAAATGGGAAAAAAACTAAGTGCATTAGATTTTCTTTACCAAATGTAAAAAGTAGTGATTGTGAGATAGTATTGAATCAAGAGAAACTAGAATTCGTCGATAAAACCGTTTTCTTGGGGATCACGCTCGACTCTAGGCTACAATGGGGTCCTCATTTAACATCACTTGCAGGACGGCTAAGTTCAGCAGCATATGCTGTCAGAAAAATCCGTCAATTTACTGATGTAGATACTGCGCGGCTAGTCTATTTTAGTTACTTTCATAGTATCATGTCTTACGGTATTTTACTTTGGGGACGGGCTGCAGACATCGAGTCAATTTTTATTCTGCAGAAAAGAGCCATTAGAGCCATATATAATCTCCGCAAGCGCGATTCTCTAAGGGAACTGTTTAAGGAAATTAACATCATGACGGTACCTTGTCAATATATCTACGAAAATATCATGTACGTAAGGAAAAATTTACATCTTTTTAGTAAAAGAGGTGAAAGGCATAATTATAGTACTAGAAAAAGGGACCTATTAGCTCAACCAGGTTTCAGACTAGCTAAAGTAGACACGTCGTTCATGGGATACTGTTTAAAATGTTACAATAAAATACCTCCACACATACTTCAGCTCAATGAGACTAAATTCAAAACTTGTATAAAACGCACACTATGCAGGCAGGCATATTATAAGTTTGGGGATTACATAACCGATAAAAATGCTTGGCTCAATGCTGGTCCTGCTCCACAACCACAACTAATTAATTAACATTTGAAGATACTGTTGGAGATGCTGAAGATTGTAAGACTATCATTGCATTGTATAGACTCAATCTCCTTTGTATTATATAATTGCATAGCACATGTGTGAGTACTATGTACATACTCTAAAGCTACCATTTACTGGGTACGTCTTTGTTTGACTTGAATGTGCCCTGGCGACTGAGAGTATGTGACGCTCACACTAATGTCTCGCTGATGGTGGCGCGTGTTGGATCATTTAGCCAATCCATGCGTCAGGTTCGTGAATAAGCGCTGTCAGTGAAGGCTGGGCATACCTTAGCGGTCAGGGCTTATTTTAATTTAATTTAAATATTTGAATTGTTTTTTTTTAAGGACGCTTTTAACGTTCTGCATCGTTCTCACATATGAAATTTCAACATGAATGATGTAACCATTATTTTGTAACCATATCTTGATTTAAAAGAGTGTCCGTGGAGTTTCTTGCCCGTTCTTCTCCATAGGTACCTACTATGCTTTGGAATGGGCGCCTAGCTTCATCTTTCTGACTGACCGACCCCTTGACAATTCAAAAGTGCCTGTAATTGGTTTAATTGAAATAAATGCTTTGAGTTTGAGTTTGAGTTTGAGGGTAGTATGTAATGTAAGACAGCTAGCGTGTGTTTCGGTATGCAGTGCAACTAATATTTTTTGATGTTACGGAAATGACGACCATGTGAAGTTTTTAGGTTTCTATTTGTTTAAAAAAACAATTGAAAGCTGTAATATGTTTCTAGAATTGTTTAACTGACAACAAAAAGGAGGAGGTTCTCAAGTCGACACGTATATGTATAACTTTTTATAGAGTTGTCCGATTTGAAAGATTATTTTTTTATTCTAAAGGGTATACCTCGATTTTGGTCCCATGTAAAATTTATTAACTTTGCTTGGGTAGTTTTTGAGTTAGCTTCAATAATACGTATTTTTTTCCTACTTTTTATTTCAATGATGTTCTGACCACAACAAAAAGAGAATAAAAAAAAAAATTACAAAAAAAACAATCGACTTCCAAAAAAAAAAACATTACAAAGTGAAAAATAACTTTGATTTTGGAAGTCGGTGGCAAAAAAACGAAAATACAAAACCAAAGACATTCCCTATTTATTAACCCCTCAAATTTTCAAGAATCCTTCCTTAGTTATACAAAATACGAATACAAAAATCATTGACATAAAATAGTCCTACCTTAGACCTTCTCTACAAAGGAACTCTTGTGCAAAATTTCAAGCTTCAGACCCAGCGGTTTAGGCTGTGCAGTGCATTGTTTGTCAGTGCATGAATTAAAATTAAACTACTTTATTTCAGACCTTGATCCATATGATGTTAGTAACACACACTATCTTTTAGGCTATATTAGTAAAATGTAATAAAAAAATTAATTCATGTACCGGTTGCACTCACCTGACGCATTGGGTACATAATTATACATGTACCCAATGCGCCATAATGGCGCAACACGGCTTCTCACTATCAACCCTCAGAATACTGTTGACGCTCGCACGTACTCTGCGCATCATGGACGCAATTCTGTTTCGCAGGATGGTATTGAAACCATCCGTACGGGCTTCAGCAAACATTCCTGATGCAGTAACGTGGAAGGCCCAACAACGCTCTGAAGGCATTATTATATTGAAATTAAGTTTTAAATTTCATTTTTAATTAATTTAAGTTTGTTATTAATTTCCTTCCCAGGTTACTAAACACACAATCAGCGTACTGCTGCTTCACGGGTGCCGCGGCCACATACGAGCTCGCGTTGGATCTGCTCGGCATGCCCGAAGACTTCATGACGGAGTGGCCCGAAGGACCCATAGCACTCGGCGACGTCTCCGAGAACGACCGCGAGCTGCGGACTGAGCAGTACAAAGTTGACTCCACGTATGTATGACATTTCGTATCTCATGTAGAGATGAATTAATGTGTAGTCATAAAGGTGAATTTGGTGTGAACAGCAGCCATACAGGCGGGACCTGTTCCTTCTAAAATCGGGTCTGTTCACACCGAGACGTAATTCTGTGCGCTTTTTTTAAGATAGCGAAAGAATATCGAACTTATTTACTAGTCGAAAGCGAAGCAGGCGAGTTGTTTGAATGCCTTATTGTAACCAAGTGTACAAACATGAATTGAATGTGTGCGTGACGACGAGTAGCGTTAGCACATAACACACACACACACACACTTCCGATTTCACCCGTGTCTCAGACGGTACCGAGAGCTCCTGCGCTTACAGACACATTCATAGAGTGTTTGTACACTTGGTTACCACAGAATACATAATAGTACAAATACAGAAGATTTACTCCCGAAAATCATTTAAATAAATTGCGACTCTTGCTACGACACAATAAAGTGCAATTCAGGTCACACAGCGTTAATTACCTACAGTTTATTCAGCTAAAAGTTGCCTGTCTTTTTATCTCGTAACTCTTATACCTTCTGACTCGTTAGGGATGTTTTCTTTTACGACGCGGCGCGTGAGTGAGTATCGAACTAACGTGCGAGCCGGCCGGTGTGCGTCATCAACCACTGAATTAGCCCGACATGTCGAGCCCGCCGCGTACTTGTAGATTCATACCTAAATTGCGGAGTGCGCCTGGCCTGCCATAAGTAAAGAGCGCGTCGCTTCGTAAGATAAAAATACTGTTAATAATTTCGATATTGTTTCGCTCTCGTGTGACTAAGGGCTTATGCAAATGGTCAGCTTTTAAATTCCTATTCAGCTGTCACTGTCGACGGCTTGCACAGTTCACTGTTTAAAGGTTCACGTGCGGTAAACGAGACACAGTAGAAGTTTTATTGTTATGACGGCTATAGCCGTACAGTTGGCAGTTAGATAACTGCCACCTGTACGGGCAGCATATTTGGTGCTGTTTTTTTTTGTAGCTAGACCGTCTCCATAGCCTCTTTTGTGTGCCATTCGATTGCGATTTAAATACGTTTCTACAGAAATTATTATGGACAAAATAATTGACATGTGATTTTTCCCTTGCCTCAGATGTTATTTCAGGTATGTAACGGTTTATTTCTACATAATATTACATAAGGTATTTATTTGAAAACAGAGTAGGAAAAGGGTGGACTTCGATCCAACTTTGGTGTCCCTGCAACCGTTATTATGATATTTCATAAACTCATAAAAAACAGTTATTTAATACTATAATTGCGAAATGGCTGCCTAAAACATGTATCCGGCTCAGTAAAGTAGGGGTTTTTGGCTGCATGGGAGAAGCGGTGTGAGGATGACAAATAAAGAGTGCAAAAAATTGGCGGATTTTGTTACAAAAACAAGAAAAAATAGTAGAATTATTCATAGTTTCTATCACATAAGGGAAGTGGTCCAGCGCCAAAAGATTCTTGTACAGTCGTTACACAGTTATTTTACCTCTGATTTTGCATCACTGTCAAAATCACAATGACCTTTATGCTCGTTATAATAAGGTTGCTGTTGGGTTGCTGCTGTCAGAGGTAAAATTACTGTAGTAGTGTATGTGTGCCGTTTTTGAAGATCGAATGTTGCGTAGGTAACCTATCAACCTCTTTAACTTATGATACATTGGCTGTCTCCCCAGCGCGGACTGCAGCGGGCGCGGGCCGCGCGGCTGCTGCGGCTGGTGCGGGCCGGGCGCGTGGGGCGCCACGTCGCTGGCGGCGCGCGTGTGCAAGGAGTTCAGCGCGCTGTTCTTTGTGCGCTGCGACTACTCCGCCGCCTACGACTGGGCCATGCGCGCGCTCAAGCTGCTCACGCCGCACACCCCGCCCAAGTGAGTCTAGTAGCCATAGTGTAACTAAATCTTTTTACAATACGCGCCACAAAAGATGAAACTTTCCGCCGCCCCGATGACGCCCGGTCGCTTCCCGCGCTCAGACCTCATACCGCTAAAGAGACCTAAAATCGTCTACTGCGCTACACGTGGTGTGTGACAAGTCTCATCTTTAGTGGCACGTGTTGTACATTCTTTTAAATAGCTATTTTCAAATTATACTATTGTGACTACTAAGAGTGACAAAATTCCCACCTACCACTTCATTTTCGGCATCAGCATCCCTGAAAAATAAGAAAATGAAGCTAAAGACGAAAATATTGCAATTCTGTGGCCGCCATCTTAGATTTTGATATTGATCCACCAATTTCGAAATGTATTTGTCACGACTGCTTAAAATTATTTCTTTAAAATCAGAAATTGAAACCCCTAAAACGATGTCCGTAACTGCAGTGGGCTCGGCCCACTTTACTCCCTTCCACGCGATTGCTGTGCTGAATTGCTCCCGTTGTCCGACTGTAAGGTAGCTAGACTTTGCTAAAACCAATCCGATTTTGTTGCAGGATAACAATCGAAGTCCTCCGCGCATGTGGCAAGGCGTGCGTCGTGAAGCGTCGCTTCGGCTCAGCCGGCGTGTTAGTACGACAGGCGGTCGCCTTGGCGAGGCGGGCCTTCGGTCCGCAGCACCCGCGATATGCTGCAGCGCTGCTGGATTTAGGCTTCTACCTACTGAATATTGACTCCATCGTGCACAGCGTGGCCGTGTATGAGGTAATGTGCCATTTGCCTCAACTGAACCGTGAATCGTGACTGAATAAACTTGATACATAAAAGTTCTGGGTAATATGATACCTATTGGTAAGACTGGCTTACAGACCTTCGGGTTTCTGACTGTCAAAAGTCCACGAATGACAGCCGGGACCAACGGCATAACGTGCTTTCCGAGACACAGTGGGATCTCGGAATTTCAATTTAATTTCATGATAATTAAATGAATTAAAAATGTTCATTATTTCTTCTCAGGAAGCTCTATGTACTCTTCGCCGCGTGTTCGGTCGCAGCAGCTTGCACGTGGCCACGGCACAGGAGGACCTCGCGTACGCGCTGTACGTGCTCGAGTACTCGTCGGGCCGCTTCTACAAGGCGCGGGACCACGCCGAGCGAGCCATACGGATCATTGAGGTACGACATGCTGAATTAACTTAACAACCTACATTCTAAAACACATCATCTGCCCAACCTTTTATCAGCCTAGGCTAATCGGATGCAACTGAATACCAGCGACTGCCGATCTGACCTCCACAACCCAGTTACTGAGTAACACCTTGGTAAGACTGGTTGTCAGACTTTCGGGCTTCTGACGACCCGTAACGACTGTCAATTTATCCACGAATGACAGCCGGGACGTTGCCGTTGGGCTTAACGTGCTTTCTGAGGCACGGAGGGGTCTTGGAATGTTACGATGGTCACCCATCCACGGTCCGACTGTGGCAAGCGTAGCTTAACCTGATCGATCCACCCGTGCGGTTTTTATTACTTAGCCCCTAAAACATTATAAAACATGTCATTAAAAAAAAAATATATGTTTGGACATATCACACAACGCCATCTAGCCCCAAGCTAAGCAACCTAATGCTTGTGTTATGGTAACGAGATGGCTGATAAACTACTTATATACATTTTTTTTTTTGTAAATACATACATATTATAGATAGAAAAACACCCAGACTCGGAACAAATACTTGTAGGTCGTACAAATATTTGTTCCGTGCGGGAATCGAACCCGCGACATGCTGCGCAGCAGTCAATCGCTCAACCACTGCGCCAACCGTGTCGTCATTCATTCATTCATTGGTTCATTTGCATAACTGGCGAAGTGTGGGTGTACTTATAGCCCTTCGTCCAATACAGGCCTTGTGCATGCTTCATTAAGCAAAAAAAAAAAAAAAAAAAATCGAAAAAAAAAATCGAATCAAAATCGTCTTTTTTGAGTTAAGTCAGTATTCCATTGAATACTGACTTAACTCAAAAAAGACGATTTTTGGGAAATCGCAAAAGATCTTGCTATGTGGACATATCCTATTTGTTGTGCATAAAAATAAAACCTATTTATATTAATCATGTATTTTGAACGTTTATGATTAACTATTGATGAGATCTGAATAAAAAAAAAACCGGAAATAATTTCTATTTATTTTTTCTGACCTATCTACTAATGGGTCAATGTTCCATTAAGCATGCGTTACGTATGTGTATTTCATAAACCGGCGCCAGGCGGCCGTAAGACAGTAAACCAGATCATTGTATGAAATATAAATATTTAAACTGACGATGACACACCATCGTCAGTTTAAATATTATGATTAAACAACTGCTAAACTACTTTACTAAGAGCTGATTTTTTTTGTAGTCAGATAACTGTTATCTGAAGAATAAACATGACAGTTTGACATATTTTCTATACAAAATCTGTCAAATTAAAATATTTAATCTTCAGATACGAGTTATCTGACTATTGAAAAATTTGCCCGAAGACTACTTTCAAATAAATGAATTTATGTTTGAATAAAATGTCATCAGTAAATCAAAGGTACTACTATACGGCCGACGTATCTTGGCGAGTCCGAACTTAGCGCAGAAGGCTGCGCAGTAAGATTTTTTAGGAACCAAATCGTGACATGAGGCGAGTGTGAGTGAGGGAACATGCGCGAAAGCTCGCAGAGCTTATGTCCAGACTCGACAAGATAACGCGGCCGTAGCGTACGAGATGATTGAAACAGAAAACATTTGAATTACAAAAGGAACTCCGGTTTACACAAATTGAACTAAAAGTTTACTATCGTGTATAATTGCAGAACCTGGTGCCCCCGGACCACTTGTTACTGGCGTCTGCCAAACGGGTAAAGGCCCTCATACTGGAGGAGATCGCGCTCGACACACCCGCTGGACAGGACATGACCGGTGAGTTCATATATCTCTCGCTTCACGGTAAACAAAAGTTGTGCAAAATTATTTTGTGCTGCTGAAAACGTTTCACACATATCGCCAGCAATAAGGTTCCAGAAACACAACGTCATGTCGACGCAAGAATGCCACATCTGTTTACCATGAAATCAAATAAAGCTCCTACATTTTCCATCGTTATAATGATTAATTTCATAACATAACAGATAAAATTATATTAGGGTTAAGTTAGGTTAGGCGAAGCGAGCTGTGCCGTTTGAGCGGCCGGTGAGCGCTGCCTCCACGTAGCTCGCAGCTAGGCAGGCTATTTAGTATGAGCGCAAGGTGCGTTACGTCGCAAGCAAGCTTGATACCAGTTCACAATTTTTCGGTTTCCTATGGATAGACTAACTATCGATAAATCATGCGTTAAATTGTAAATGGTTTGTTGCAATTCGCAATATTTCAACAGTTTACAAACTAACAGAAATAAAACCGGTAGATTATAAACTAACGAAGTTCATAATATTGGTTATTAGTAAAACACCAGCAACATCTTAAGGGGTCATTGTACTCATCATTGTGAACAACTTTTACTATGGGAACTAACCGTGAAATCGTGAAAAAAAATCTGATGTTCATCTTTGAAAATTTGATGTTGTATCTACATCAAACTCGTCAAAATGAAGGGAGCAGCTAATTTTTTTTTCGCAATTTCAGGTTTGGTCCCACAGTAAAAGTTGTTCATATTGATGACCAATGACCCCTTAAGACGTTGCTGGTGTTTTATCAATAACCATGTATATACATTAAAATAATATTCAAATCAGATAAAATTAAAAATTATTGTTTCCACCAGGATAAGTTTCACCAGCGATGCGATAAGACAACGTAATTGATCTTAGTTTTATAACTGAATATCGAATGTGTTTCCAGCTCCCACTTTGCTGGAAGAGTCCGAAGCCCTGCACAAGGCGGCGCTGCAGCTGTCCATGATGGCGTTCGGGGAGAAGAACGTGCAGACTGCCAAGCACTACGGCAACCTGGGCCGCCTGTACCAGAGCATGCAGAAGTTCCAGGTCTGCTCATAAAAACACACGCTTGTTCACAGGGAGAGGCTCGTGGCTAAGTAATAACAGCCGCACAAGTTGATCAAGATTAGGTTCCGCTTGCCGAGGTCGGTGCGTGGATGGGAGACCAACCGTTACATAGCGAGACTCCTCCGTGCCTCGGAAAGCACGTTATGCATTTGGTCCCGGCATCACAGCTGGGGCTTTTTTTTTCTGACCTCCACATTCCAGTTACTACTAATAAAAATCTGCCGTACCGATTAAATGTAAGGAACAGCTGATGTTTGCATAGTAATAATTGTTCATAATGATTGACACCTAGCTCTTGCCAGCGGCTTCGCCTGCGTGGATGTCGGACATTATCCCACGGGAAAGTACTCCCGGGATAAAACATTTGTCTAGACTATATCTCTGTGCCAAATTTCATCCAGATCCGTTCAACCGCGATTGAGTAACAAACATCCATCCATACAAACTTTCGCATTTATTAGTAGTACTAGCTTCTACCCGCGACTTCGTCCGCGTAAAATTTCTTGTTCCCCCGTCGCATCGCATCACCTGCCCACGCTATTACTCCGTTTTCGCCTAGCGTTCTTTCTAACTTTTTTTCTTTTTACTCGGTTCCTTCAAATCCGACTGGTGGTTCCAGAGATTAGCGCTTTGAAACAAACAAACAAAAAAAATAAACTCTGCAGCTTTATTATTAGTATAGATAAGATTAGCAGGATTAACCCAGGTATGCACGAGCGATTTTTTAACGCAACATTTATTATCGTGCAGTGGATTTTCAGCCCTCGGTGGTGAGCCGAGCTGTGCGAATCCAACAGAATGAATACGAGCGCGTAAAAAAAAAAAAATTGTTCGATTTTCATCTCTCAGCGCTAAACAGTGCGTTGAAAATCCAGTGCGCAATAAAAATCGCCCGAGCGCACGAGGACTTCACCTCACCTCGTCTTCGGGTTTTCAGTTATTTCAATTACATATTTTCTAAGATAATGGTGCCGATTCTCTTGTGAACGCACTAAACTAAAATTAGAGAATCGCTATCTTTTACTAATAGGCAGCGCGAGAAAAGGACGGCTATAGCTATGAACTAAGTTGGAGATGTCAAACTAGTTCACGCCTTGCGCTTCACCGTGTTTTTTAGTCGACATGTTTTTACGTGTCGTCTAAATGTCTATGGAAAAATTAGTTCTAACTAATTTGACAGCTCTAATTTACTTCCGTCCCTTTCTTGTCATAATAGAGAGAAAAAGTTAGCAATAGCCTAAATTATGTTTAGTTTGTGCACAACAGAATCGGCACCAATATTATATTTTTCTGTAACACGTCTAATATTTTTTACTTGACTGCCTCGTGGTCTAGTAGTCGCAAGCGCTACTGTGGAGCACGAGGTCCTGGGTTCGATTCCCAGATCGAGCAAAGTGTCATTGGGTTTTCCTATCTGGAATTTCTCAGTAGCAACCCCGATTCTGGATTTGTGCCCGATTGATGGCAATAGGCTCGCCCCCTATTACCCGAGTCTTAAACAGAACTGGCGAAATGTGGGTGTTCAATAGGTACAGCTCTGCCCAACCCTTGGGGAAGCAAGGCGTCATGTTATGTTGTATGTAATACTTCCAGGCCGCAGAAGAGATGCACCTGAAGGCGATAGCTATAAAGGAGGAGCTGCTAGGCCCCGAGGACTACGAGGTGGGCCTCAGCATCGGCCACCTGGCCTCGCTCTACAACTACCACATGAACATGCATCTCGCCGCCGAGAAGCTCTATCTTAGATCTATTTCTATCAGTAAGTATACATTATCAAAAAAGTAACTATGGTATACCAAACCAAATCAACAAAATTTGGTCAATATGATCAATATTATATTTTGTTGAATGAAAACACTTGCGGTCCATGCGATCCATGCGTCATGTTCGTGAACGGGCGCCGTCAGTTGGGACTGGTCGTCTCTTAGCTGCCATGGCTTATTTTTAATTTTAATATTTAATTTAGTTTTTATCTTTTTATTACGGACGCTTTTTAACGTGCACGTCTTTCTACATTGTTCTCACATGTATATTTTCAACATGAACGATGTAACCAATATTTTATAAAAATATTATGATTTAAAAGATTTTCCGTGGAGTTTCTTGCCCGTTCTTCTCCATAGGGATCTACTACGCTTTGGAATGAGCAACTAGCTTCATCTTTCTGACTGACCGACCCATTGACAATTCAAAAGTGCCTGTAATTGGTTTATTTGAAATAAATGCTTTGAGTTTGAGTTTGAGTTTGGGTCGTCAAACCAACGATACTAAGCCTACAATAAAGGCTGAAATATAAGATTATTTTCTAGTAAATACGGAGAAACTGGTGGCCCAGTGGTAACGGCCGCGACTTACGAGTGTAGCTCGTAGGTTCGAACCCAGGCAGGCGCTTTACTTTGTTTAAATTATTTCATTACCATTGCTCTCAAAACCGTGGAGGAAAACAGCATGAGGAAACCGGCATGTGTCTAGGACATTTGTGACATCTACCCGTACCAGAGGAAGCCCGTGTCCCAGCGGTGGGAACATTATAGACTGATGATGCTTATGCAACACTTCATTGCAGGTCTGAAGTTATTCGGCGAGCGCTACTCGGGCTTGGAGTACGACTACCGCGGCCTGGTACACGTGTTCACCCAGCTGAAGCGGCACGACCGCGCCAACCACTACAACAGGCTGCTGCAGCACTGGCAGGGTAAGTTGCCACATATTTAAACTCAGAATTTGAGATATTTATCAAGTTTTTGAAAACAAGAAATTCAATCTCTTGCTTGACAAAGTTCAAATTCCATTGCAATCGATTTAGGACCAGTTTAAAATCAACTTAGGGCTGATTTTTCAATAGCCAAATATCTGAGGATAATATGACAGTTTTGCAATGTTTATTCTTCAGATAAAAATTGTCTGACTATTGAGAACTCACTACATAACGCTAAACTTATTAGAGCAAAGAAAGACCCTGTAGTCGACTGTTGTATAAAACTGGGACTCGGCTAATTGAGTACCAGTTTTATACAACAATCGTTATAGAAGTCTGTGTTCTCTTCCAGACAAACAATGGCTCAGTAAGTATACCATTAATTTGTCAATATAAAAATCTCTTGATAACACCATTCAAACATTTGTTATCGATTCCACAGAGCTGCGAGAGCAGTCTAAAGCCGAACAGCAGCCGGCTCTAGGCGACGAGCAGATCATCCCGCTATCAGACTTGCACGCCAAGTTCTTCGGCCCGAACGACTGAGCACGGCTGAGCTCACGCGGCCTGAGACTCGCTCCACGTCCCCAACAGCGGACGTTAAACAGTGACGCCCACGGGACTATTTATATTATAAGCGTTTATTGACTACAGAAAATAACAAATTACCTGTTTATCGTAGTGTTCGAGAGGTTTCATTTAGCAATCTGTGCCTAATACACAGTCAACGCACGTGCAAATCTCTGTAAGTAAACGATAAATTAAAAAGTTTTAGCGCAAATGAAACCACCGCTTACTGGGTTTTGTGAAGTGGATACTGAGTGGGTACAGTCAGCTCGTTATAATACTCATGCAAGTTATATTTGTGTTCTAGCTTATAAACTCATAACGACACTACTAGGCATTATTTAATGTATCTTCTGTAAGAGCTCTAAACCTGCTCAAATTGTAAATACGTAACATAATCATAATCTAATCCCCGCTTTGCAAAACCTGTGCTAGATGTAGTTATGTCCGGGACACATTGTAGTGTCCGTGTAACGCCAAAGGCTATGCTAAGTCATGAATTGTAAAAAATACAGGCCATAATTATGTGATTGTGCCTAACTATTTGTCTGATTGTTTTTTAAAGCGTTATAATGAGCTATAGTGTGTGCCGGGCTTAACTTAGTGAGCGCGTAGTAAATACATTAGTTGTTATGAGCTCGTGCGTATAGGACTGCGACTTACTTGCGTATGCTCCTCTATACAGGGTGAAATTTAATTAGTTAGCGAAACTCGGCAGACGTGATGGGTATTAATATATAAGCACGACAAAACAGAAATGATTTGATAAAATCTTTTTTATAGTGTTGGAGATATCGATATCAATCACGTTTGTGAAGTTTACAAAAAAAAGTTACTACACTACCGGTTGACGACACCAAAAAAAAAAAATGTTTTATCATGTTTTGATATCGATACCATTACGTCTGCAGGGTTTCGCTAGCTAATTTAATTTGACCCTGTATACGCTATCAAAATTATTTGTTCACATTTAATCCCCGCGCGTAATTAGCTAGAAGGATGTTATTTAGAAATAAACGTTAAATCCTGAATGTAAAGAAAGAGGCTTTTAAAATTAAGTGTAAACAAATATTTTTGATACTGTGACGTCAGTATGTGATGTTATTATGTACGTATTTCGTGTAAATTTACATTAGTTATTGTTGCTTTCGCGTAAATTAGATTTAGTGATTCGATGTAATGTATGAGTGTGCAATCTTTAGAGTTGAAATGTTGTATATATTGTTTGTTTTTTTTTTGCCAATGTTGCCAGTTACGCGGTCACAGGTCATTTGCTAGGGAGTACTGTAACTCATATTTACAAAGTCACTCAAGAAATTATGTATAGTATTTTATTACGAGTCTTAGCGTAAAACTGGATTCAATAAATCATGATTTATCTCACTGCCTTAATATTCTAAAGATTTGTCTTGTATGTAAATTGTATAAATATCAAAAGTTTAAAAGTATTTCAGTAGGAAAAAGAAACATATCTATTGTCGCTTTGCAGAGAATGCTCCTAAAGAAGTTTTCTTGTACTAACATTGTATGACGTCACGTTATCATACTTTATTTTCCTACATTCACTGCTTGATGTTTACAAGTATTTTTATGGAAGTTTTTAAATATTATATTATTGTAATAGTGTAATGTTAGAATCAGTTAACGGATGGCTGTAACGTGCGAATGGCGTGCGATTAAATAAGTTTTATGAACATGTAGACTGAAGTTTTTTTTATACAACACGTTTTCCTATTTACGCCATACAATAATCATAAATATCATTCCACCTTGTTGAGAAGAAAAAAGATGCGGGTCAAATTGATTCCTCTTAACAAAAACAATTATTTGAATTGTTTTTTAAACTAGTGCTTATATTTTATGGGTGTGCATTGACCTTAAAACCACACTGGAGGCGATTTAATGCCTTAGCTGTTTGTTAAGGCATGAAGTCTGTTATCTCAAACACGGGTAGAGCTCGTCTAAGCTGAAATGACGCGCCCCACTACCGCACTTACTATCGTGTACGTATAAGTACTAATTTAAGTAGTGGGGCGCGTCAATGCCCCTGGCTGGAGGCTTTTGAGCTCGCTTAAAGGCACCCACAGGAAAGTCCGGTTAAGTAGTCGAGACCTCTCATGGTCACACTACGAGATGCCATACCAAAAAAAAAAAAAAAAAAAAAAAAATTGGGGCGCGTCATTTCGTTTTTGTAAATGGCATCTCGCAGTTGACCACTGGGGGTCGAGACTGCTTAACCGAGCGTTTCCTATGGGTGCTTTAAGCGAACTTAAAGCCTGCGGCCAGGGCTTATAAACTAAGGTAAAATATTAGGCGACCGAGCGTCGCTAATAATAGAGCAGCCAGACGGGGCAGGCTGGATCATGAAGGGGTAAATTGGGGCGCGTCATTTCAGCTCGATTCTGTTATACAACTCGCCGAAACGAACACGTTGGTAAGAGACGTGGGAAAACAGTGAATGTCAGGTTCGCGGGTGTACTTCGCAGAAATGGTTGAAACATATCTCAAAATTGAGTACCTAATTAGTACCAAATTGTCCACTTGTTAAATAATTAATACCTCTTGGGATCGCAAGTTATTGCAATAGTTTCATACACCCGCCATTCTGACGTCAGCTTGGCGGGTGTATTTTTGTGTAGCTGAAATTACTGAGAAGCAAGATATAAAACACATGGATATTTAGTACCTAATTGGTACCTCTCGAAACATACCTTAGGT
This sequence comes from Cosmia pyralina, assembly GCA_946251885.1. Lineage (NCBI taxonomy): Eukaryota > Metazoa > Arthropoda > Insecta > Lepidoptera > Noctuidae > Cosmia > Cosmia pyralina. The sequence goes on from OX276354.1 coordinate 2,406,288, forward strand.
AAGTGAAATCTAATCGGAAATCGTCAGATATTGAAAAATTCATTCCTTTATACAGGTGTTACAATATGTTGTTTGTTTGACACAAAGAGTAGAGAGGTAACCGGGGATACTTGACTATAGGGATAATTAGCGTCCAATACAGTAGTAAGTGTACAATTAGATAAGGGATGAGCATGAGCAATAGACGATTTTTTATTTAGCCTTATTTTCAGGCAACTAAACGACATGCCGGTCGGCCGATGGAGTAAACGAGTCCTGCCGGTCTATTTCTGTAAAAACTTACCTTGAAAACGTTGGTGAATGAGTTGTCATTCCACCCGATGCTAAGTATGCCCGGTTGCCTCTCTACTCACGTGTCAAACAAACAACATATTGTAACAGTCTGTATAAAGGAATGGCTGTAGATCAATTTTCAATTTCTGACGACATCCGATTAGATTTCACTGACCTAAGGTATGTTTCGAGAGGTGCCAATTAGGTACTAAATATCCATGTATGTTTTATATCTAGCTTCTCAGTAAATTCGACTACACAAAAATACACCCGCCAAGCTGACGTCAGAATGGCTGATATATGAAACTATTGCAATAACTTGCGATCCCACGAGGTAGGTACTAATTATATAACAAGTGGTACTAATTAGGTACTAAATTTTGATGACTCTAATGTCTCGCTGATGGTGGCGCGTGTTGGATCATTTAGCTAATCCATGCGTCAGGTTCGTGAACAAGCGCTGTCAGTGAAGGCTGGGCATACCTTAGCGGCCACGGCTTATTTTAATTTAATTTAAATATTTGAATTGTTTTTTTTTAAAGGACGCTTTTAACGTTCTGCATCGTTCTCACATGTAAAATTTCAACATGAATGATGTAACCATATCTTGATATAAGAGTTCTTCTCCATAGGTACCTACTATGCTTTGGAATGGGCGCCTAGCTTCATCTTTCTGACTGACCGACCCCTTGACAATTCAAAAGTGCCTGTAATTGGTTTAATTGAAATAAATGCTTTGAGTTTGAGTTTGAGATATGTTTCAACCACTTCTGATAAATACACCCGCGAACCTGACATTCACGGAAAACAAGGTTTCACCCTACATGATGTTTTTTGTACGTAGGGCTATTGAATGGGAACAAACTGCTTAAATAAACGTGTAGAAACGTAAGCGCTACGTGAGTGACAAACATGGTGGAGCAGTGGCGGCGCTAGACCCAACGTGGACGTGGGCGACATCAGCTTTGCGAGGCCTCTTTAATTTCCCAGTCGAAAGAAAAACGTTAATTGGAATGAGCTGAATTATACACAAATGTATCAGTAGGTATATTAGTTTTATTGCTAATCAAATGATGACAAACATGACATAAACAAATACAAATTTAAAATTAAAATAGACGGACTTTTCGGCTTTTAGCCTCACAGAATTTTTCAAGATTAGGTATGTCTTATCTAACACCAGCCGCTATTTATAATGCAGAAAAGTTTGTGAAGTGGGATGGAACAGCGAGCGAAGCGAGCTCGAAAATTTTATCACGCTGCCTCGGATGGTTAAAACTAGATTGTGTTTTCAACATTCTTACAGAAATAGGAGATATTTTATTAAGTTATACAGACAAGTTTGAGAATTATGAGAATGCAGGACGCAAGAGCGAACGTAGCCAGCTCGAAGATTTTAGCACCCCGCCTTGAAAGGTAAGGTTTTTGACCATTATATGTATACATAATTCAGAGAAACTTAGTCGTTGATAACTTGTGAAGAAGGGCTTGAGTAAAAGAAGAATATAGAGCGAGCGAAGCGAGCTCGAAAATTATTGCATGCTACGTTTATAATATTTTGTATACGTAAGGGGGCCTCCAACTACAAACTGCCTCTTTGTTACCGAACATGTTTTGACCTTGTTTGCTATTTGATTAAAAAGTACTTACCTACTTCTCGAGATTTGGGGGGCCCCCAGGAACCGGGGGCCGAGGGGGATATAAATACGAATAGGTAACTAAACTTTTAATAACTTGTAAAATGTCAATATATTTATCGTTATAAGACGAGTAAATTTTTTTTCGTTGTGTTCACGGCTTTTAAGTAATGCATCAAGCTTCGAGGCGCGAGGCCCCTCGCACCGTGAGGCCGTAGGCGGTCGCCCACGCCTTACGCCACCCCTGTGGTGGAGTCCTACTGGGGATCACAAAGCTCTATAAGTGCTGAAGTCTTTAGTTGTCTGCTCAATCTAAAGTAACCTATTGGGTGATGGTTACTTATATCTTCCAACAGTCTTCAAATGTGACTTGCCAGTTTTGGGCTCTTGATTCATCTCGTGACTGTCTCGTTCGTCTAGCGACTAGCTTATACGGCTGTGCATCATGATTTCTTGTGACCGACACTGGCATGGCCACCATAATTTTGATAACACAAAAATATTGTCGCATCCGTTTTCTCCCAAATTTAGTTGCAATTTTTCGACAAGTCACAGATTTAGTAGGGTCATAGTTTAGAAGATATAATGAGTTCAATTTTTAAGGTTTAACTTTTAACTTTTTGATCTAGCGGTTGGACTTGGTCGTCACACATTCCCGGGTTTGAAACCTGGATCGGCCCAAAGAGACATTGCCTGGTCAGTAGCCTATTGCAAGCGCTACCGCTGCTGAACACGACCTGGGTTCGGTTCCTAGTTTAGACAAGAGTGTAGGGTGCGTTTCCACTGGTGTGAAATAAAAAAATAACAAATTACACTGAAATCGTATTTATTCGTAAATAAAAATTAAAGCTACAAAGATTTTTAAAGATTCGATGTGGAATGCAAAAGTTCCAATAAACATTTTTATAAATAAATTAAATATTTTCAATAATCATTTTGTTTACAACCAACAGGCAACATTTATTATGAATTGACAAAACCACTAAACCTCAAGTTTTTTTTTGCCAACTATTAAACTTTCCATATCACTGGGAAATACGCCAAAACTGACTGAGAAACTATGTTAAGAATTTCCAGTTATGTACTAGAATAGCAGCCATCATTTAAGTTATTAAAACCTTGTTTCATTTCAACATACATATTTTTTGCATAAATATCCTCTAATAAACAATTTGTCATAAACTAAAGGCACTGCTAAGGCAGGATCGTGTGCTATCTATCTAATGTACTGTTTCGTTCTTATCCTACGAGTAGTTATAAGCACAATAAGCATAAATAAGTAAAATCATGCCCCCTCGGGGACAGTTGTGATGTTATGTTTTAGTAACATCAGTCGTTTACTTCGGGGGATAACCCCCTCATTTAAAGATTTTTTTTTATTTTAGGGCTAAGCCATTGAATTGAGGCACTGTTATATAAAAGTTTATATTCCAGTTTGAAGTTTTGAGATTCTCATTTACTGCATTATAATTACAGATAAAAATTAAACAAAAATAAAGTATCATAAGTTTCTGATTTAGTTTCGATGTTACTTTTCCTTAATACATTAATCATTTATATTCATTTTTTTTTTATTCGATTCAACAAATCAGCCGTGTACTGCTTATTTGAGCTTAAAATAAAAAATCTTAAAACATTATGCACTACAGTTTTAGGTCCGTCGACCGAATATATTATATTATAAAACATTCAACTGCAAAAAACACAAAGATGCAAACTATCTCTTGCAAGGACAACTTGAGTACACATAAAATATCTTATTCTAGCTGCACACGACACAGAAGCTTAGTTTTTGTAGAATTATTAACAAATGGAGCGCTGTAGAGCAAAGAAAGGTCAGCAGAAAGAATAAGTTGCCAAGACCACATGTCTTTCTTCTCCTACTCAATAGCTCGGCAATTCTAAGCCACAGTATGTGCAGGCAATTGCTCAAACGCGGAAATTAGGGCCAAATCTGCTATTTAGCCCTCCATCTGCTTATTTCCTTAATCTTCTCTCTAAACAGGTCCCAGAAGAGCCACCAAAGCGCGCTTGTAGTCGCCCGAAGTCTCGCCCTGCTGACGTGTCACAAAACCAAGATGGCGTTACCAAGTAGTTCCGTGGGTCGTCAACAGATGGCGTAGTGTTCAAGGAAGGGATGTGTCGTGGAGCGCATGCGGCGTGCGGAAAGAGAAAACGCGACATGATTAGTATTTTTGTGACATTTTTTAGACCCGTAACCGTGATATTTTAAAACAGTTTTTTTTTATACCGTTACGGATCTAGGAAATTGTGGGTTATTTACTAATATAGAAAAGATATTTGGCATGATATAAGTACTAAATAAATATGGCATTACATAAATATGAATTTAAATTTTCTAAACACTAACAGCCTTACTAATAAAGATTTACACACGACGTATACCGGAGTTATAACGCTTTATAATTGGGCCGAAAGCGTTATAACCCCGGTATACGTCGTGTGTAAATATTTATTAGTAAGGCTGTAACTGTTTCTGAAAGGCAAAGTACATTGTTAACGGTCTGTCAAACTGTAAACTGCTGTGATTGGCTGGGAAAAATAACAACAGTCAATCACTTGACATGGGTTTGACAGCGTGTTAGTTAATTTTTGCGTCGTTCAGCCTTTTAGAAACCGGAAATATGTCATGTATTTTCTGAATTTTAATGCTTTTAACTACAACAGCCATAAAGCTCTATAAATATATTTTTAAATACTCAACAAATAGTTCTCACCTCCTTTCCATTCACGATGGCAAAAAGTTACAGAAAATGTGAAAAATATTAAACCACATTACATACAACATAAAAGTAATGTTCCAATTTATAAAAATAACAATGAAAGCATACAAAAACGTAGACAGAACATAGGGGGGAAAATATGGGACCAGAATAGTGTTCGGATTTTTTCTTAGACGAAGAATATGTCATGCTTAGATTTGTATAGATAAATAAAATAAAGCATTACTTTCATGCTTATAATGTGCTTAAATATTCGTGGAAAATGAGTTCACCGCGAAATTCAAATTTTCTTTCGTTTTTTGCAATTTGCAGGTCAATGTCAGGTTGTATGTTGATTAAAATATGTTAAAATATGATTCGCGGCCGTAACTAATATGGCTTTATAGAATTATAAACATTAGAATTAGCAATACAACTCCATAAGCTAGAATTGACCTCAAATCTCATGATTTCATGAGATTTGAGGTCAATTCTAACTCTTTGCAAAATACCATACGTAAGAAGTTTTGAATTTCGCGGGCTACCTTAGCGCATCCCCATTAAGAATATAAATAATAAACCAAGAAAAGAATAAACCAAGTGAAGTGAAGAAAAACTGATCTCAAAGGTAATTCTTATTCCTATCTGAATCGCATAATACGCTAAATCAAAAGTAATAACGTGCTATCCCATCATCCACCCTTTGCACGTCGACTGTACACACGGGTGTACATAAGGAAAAATCCTTTATATAATAGGTATATAAGCTTATATCATATATATATAAACGTAAAAAAACATCATGCGATGGAATAAAATCATCATCAGTAGTTGTGAACCTATGGGGTTCGCAACTAACCCCCCCCCCCCCCCCTGGGATTTTGGGTTCATAAATTAGTACATAATTTACAGTCAAAGGGTTAAAATTGGTTTATAAATAATTATATCGAGGAACTTGTTACTGAATCGATTGTTTTGATTGCAGTACGACTGATGACATTAGAGATCATTTAAAATGGTTCAATGATAATTGTGGAGTTTCGTGCCTGGTACGCACGTCTACACATCAAGCTATACATTTCCAGTTTACACTGACCTCTCACTGTAGGGAAATCCTATACAATGCGAGATCAGCTTATACTGGAAATGTATAGCTTGATCTGTAACCGTGCGTACCATCGACAAACGCCTTTACAATTTTGAAACAATTTTGCTTGCAATCTGCAATTGTACTGATGACAAAAGAAACAAAGGACCATATGGGTAGGGTTTTTTCAATGAATCAGTATACAAAAATCAACTTTAAGGCTGGTGTGCCCTTTGGTGTAAAGGCGTCCGTTTTGTCGATAGTACATACTTGTAGCAAAGTATAGATAGCAAGTGCTTTCTTACAGCTTATGTGAGTGAAGTGCGAAGTTCAAGCATCCGATCATTACAAAGGGGGCAGTGATTGACCAGTTTCATAGAAATAATTTAAAGTAGCTGATTTGGAAACTTTTATACGACTGTTGTGCTTGGTGATCACCAGCATTGGATGTGCTCAGATATACAGGACATGGCTCTCACAAGTTCGGTGTTTGAGAAACTGTTCACTGTGTGTCGTGTGACTCAATTACTGTTCAAAACAATCAATCAAGACATAAAATAAATACTGAACATCGTCCATGTTTCAATTCCAAACCAGCTTTCCAAATCCCCAGAGAAAATTACGTCAAGTAAAATATCTAAACTAATATTATAAAGAGAAGATTTGATTTTTTGTATATTTGTTTGTAACGTTTTCACGGCTAAACGGCTGAACCGATTTTGATGAAATTTGGTATGGAGATACTTTGAATCCCGGGGTAGTGCATACGCTACTTTTTATCGACATACCATGCGGGCGAAGCCGCGGGCGGAAGCTAGTATAAAATATAAAAGAGTGAAAAGTCCACCACCACCCCCAACCATCCACTTAGTCCAACATACCGATAGATCACTCTGGAGGGTCTTATCATACAATCTCTCGTACTCTGCCTTGATGCTGCCCAGGTCTACCTCCGAGCGGCCCACAACGATCCTGACCAGGGTCTGGTCTTCAGTGCCAGCGCCCTGCATGGCGTTGCGGAGCCTTGCCGCGAACCAGGCGGGAGCATTCTCCACACATTCCACTGAAATTGAAGGTTCAAAGATATAATACGTACCCTAATCTCGCTTTCCAAGGTCTTATCGTAAAGTCTTTCGTATTCTGCCTTGATGGCTCCCAGGTCGGCCTCGGAGCGGCTGACGATGATTCTGATGAGCGTCCGGTCGTCAGTTCCCATGCCTTGCATCGCTTTCCGGAGGCGTGTCGCGAACCAAGCCGCTGCACTTTCCACGCATTCCACTGAAAATATTTTGGTGGCAAAAAGTCGGGTCATTTTGTGTAAAGAGAAGGGTTATTTTGCCACACAGTTTATTAAGCCTAGAAAAAAAAATGTTAACCTATTGACCGCCCCAGTCGGATTAATACGACAAAGGTTTCGTGCCCTTGCCGCCTCAGTGGTATTTATACGACTGAGAACCCATGTTCGTTTTTTGTTTTTTATTTAATTACGCGACCCTATTCGTCGTAGGTTTTTATTTGTCGATTTATGAGCTGGGCGCTGCGGACACGTAAATTGATATATATCGGCCAATAAGTTGTTATAACTATGATACATGAATGATATGATACATGAATTTATAGAAAAACCTTCCAGGGGTGAAAGATACTCAAGAATGAATATGGACAACTTGTACCTTGTACCTTTCTATTTCATACATTTTAATCAAGTAAGTAAGCATTGAGAGCTCGAATGAAAGGTATATTTTCAAACAAATTCAAAGTCAGCTCTATACGCTGTGAGATATAATTATAGCTTGTATATCAGTAGCACAGTGCATTCAACCCACTTTATATGGGTGACGATATTATACTAATTAATTTCTACCATGTTGAACGTTCTCTCCATATTAGCGAGAACCGTTATGACGGCATCGCAAGAATTTATATCAATCTGATATTGTAACTGTATAAGAACATTTTGTATAATTCTGTGTATTTATTTATACTTCAAGCACTCAAATATACAGATACACACAAACAAATGTATTATATCTATAGACCTAGTTGCCTGAAAATAAATGGTTGATTGATTAAAACTTTGTCAAAGATAAAGTTTATTCAGTCTTCACTGATCACTATTTTTAAATATCCATCCAAAAATGCTAGTCTTAGGGCAGGAATACACATGCCTGTAACTTGTACAAAACTATGCAAGTAGCTTGCACGCCGTGTGCCATGACAATTTCTGATTGGTCAATGTCACAATGGTATGCCAGCTACTTGCTAGTTTTCCACAAGCTACAGGCATGTGTAAATACGCCCCTATAGAAACTAACTCAAAACACTTCTTCGTTTACCTATGATTATCATTTATCGATTATTCGAGATTACTTAAAACTGGTTTAAACCAATCGATTAGCTTTAACGAGTCTTAAGTAGTGCTTGAGTTTTGAGTGGGGTTCTGTGAGACTGGATTAAAACAACAGCTTTTACTGTACAGATTAAGCCTTAAAGCAAAGGTTTAAACTGGTACAAATTAAGCCTCAAATCAAAGGTTTATACCGGTACAAATTAAGCCACAAATCAAAGGTTTTAACTGTACAGATTAAGCCTCCAATCAAAGGTTTAAACTGTACAAATTAAGCCTCAAATCAAAGGTTTCTTTACAGATTAAGCCTCAAAATCAAAGGTTTAAACTGTACAGATTAAGCCACCAATCAAAAGTTTAATCTGTACAGATTAAGCCTCAAATCAAAGGTTTAATCTTTACAGATTAAGCTTCAAATGAAAGATTTAAACTGGTACAAATTAATCCTCAAATCAAAGGTTTAAACTGGTACAGATTAAGCCTCAAATCAAAGGATTAAAATTGTAACTATCCCTCAAACAAAGACCTGTGTCCTATCTCAAAGTTCGTTACTCGTCTACAAATATCATTAATGGTCTCCTTCCGCTGACGACGTGTGACGTCACCGGCGCGGCTCGGATGTAATGTGGCACACAAATTGTCTCAATTACTCGCGTCTTACGAGTATGTCGCGGTATTGGCACGCGAGCGCATATTTTATTAATAAAACAATCAGAATGTAGGGATCTTTTTAAACGAATAATACGATTGGATAGTTTTTGCTGCTTGATAATTGAAAATAAGCGCTTATAATTTAATGATTAAATTTCATCTCATTCTACTATTCACTCTCAATTAGTACACTGGAAGAAACGATACTAAAAGCGTCAGCCACCTCTTACAGTAAGGTTACGGTAACTAAGGCCTACACAACACAAAAATCAATCAACCAAACCAGCCTAGCGCTGTCAATTGCTGGACAAAGGCCTCTCCACGTTGCACCATCGGCTGTTGCCGGGTCAACACATCCGGCTCGCTAATTGATTGCTCAAAACTAGTTCGATATTACATGTAGGATATATATCTGGACAGTGACAGTCTGTCATAGGGCGACTAACAAAACGTATTTACAAGGAAGATGTGAGTGGAAACGGCGGGAGGGGACGCCCTAGGAAGACATGCGTGTAGTGACCTTATTGGTGATGTTCTTTGGAAAGGTCAGGTGCGGAGCAGGTGGCGTTCTGTAGTTTCTGCCTACCCTCATGGGAAGAGGGCGTGAGTTTACGTTATGTTAACGATTTAATTTCATTACAAGAAAAAATTGACTTATGTTACCGACCGATAGCCGACAGTGCTTCCTTGAGCTCTCCGTCGATCTCGGCCTTGATTGCTTGTTCGATGGTGCGCCCCGAGATGTTCTTGTACTCATCGAAGATCTGACGCAGCTGAGCGAAGCTCTCGTGGGCGAGGATCTGTAACACATGGTGTGGTTTACTGAAGTACACAAATACGTAGTATAGTAGTTTGAACTCACGAAGCAACACGCGTTTTACTTGTGTTTACCAGTGTCAAGTGTACAAACACGCTGTGAATGTGTGCTTGAAGACGAGTAGCATCAGCATATAACACACACACGCACACACTCTTCAGACTTCGCCGTTATCTCGGACGGTACAGAGTGCTCCTGCGCTTACACACACATTCACAGCGTGTTTGTACACTTGGTAACCACAAGTAAAGCGCGTGCCGCTTCGTGAGATACAAATACTGTATAAAATTTTATGTTATGATATCTTACGAGTTCATTTTGGTAACTTTAAGCCTTTATGGTAGAAAGTATGGTAGATATTAGGGTAGAAACCTGAAAACGTGAAAAAAAAAACTCGTTAAAATGTCGGGAACAGCTGATTTTTTTTCGCGATTTCAGGTTTGGGTCTATAGTAAATTTGTTCTTAATGATGAGTACAACACTATCGTGGCAGCTCCCAAGCCAATAAAAAAGCAGCGTGTATTGTTGCCTAGTAACTTGGCAGTTGGCACATGTCAATGTGTGGCGTAAACTTCTGAGATCTTTTTTCACCGTCTCCTCATTTACTTTGGCTCCGTACGGCATTTCATACAAACTTTCAAGTCCTTTTTTATCGAAATGAATGAACCGATTTTAATGAAACTTCATACGCACAAGCAGCATAAGCAGGATACATAGGGCTAAAAAGTTTGTTAAAAACATTTAAAAAAAATAGTGTTGCAGCTAAATTCGACCGATTTTAAATATTCCATAGAAACAGAGATTTCCAATTATCTTTTTTTAAATCGAAAATCTTCTTAACTAACTTTTTAGACCTATGTATCCTGCTTATGCGTATGAAGTTTAATTAAAATCGGTTCATTCATTTTTCGATAAACAAGGACTTGAAAATTTGTATGAAATCTCGTACGCTGCCAACGCTCTTAAGTAACACTCACATACTCACAAAATCCGCATCGTTACTTTATTCATGGGGAAATAGCGCAACATTATTTCAGCAACATGTTGTAGTGTTGCTGGTGGCATGCTAATGTTTCATATTCATTGCTACAAGATGCGCAACAGTGTTATCAGCAACAGCTGATGTTGTGGGATACAATGTTGAACAATTGTTTCCAATGAATGGGACTCTACTACAACATCTCTTGACAGTGTTTACTAAGGTTTTTACTCACCCTGTTGAACACCTCCTCGTCAGTGCCCCACTTGGCCTCCCCGGCGTCATACAGCGCTTGAGCGTCTTCCCGCGCCTTCTCCGGGTCGACGCCCACCTCTTCGTCACGTGCACCCTGTCGCACAGACTATGTTAACACGTAGCCTAAGTTCTTTGCATACCTTGGGTGTAGTGATCAGTAGTTGTGTTCAAATGTGTGGCTTTTATAAGTACGAAAATGTACCTACTGGTATTTCGAATTTTGAACATAAGTTTGTGAAAGATTTTGAGTCAAAGGATGATAAAACGGAACCATTTTTAAGATCACTTTTTGTCCGTCTGTCACAGAGGTTTTTCTCGAGATATATGCAATGTAGGATTTTTTTATTTCAACAAAATGGTTGCGATAAAATTCAATAATAATTATGTACAAAATATACAGGCATTATACAAAATTATAAATTACAATATTCTCAAATGCTGTAATACCAATTCGCATTCTAAATCAAATGCCAGACAGTAAAGCAGACATTACACTAATATACTTATATTAAACAACGTACCGCAGAATAGCCGCGGAACTTTATACCGGTTTGTTCCATCACATGACAACAGACAACCCCTGTACTATTATTACATAACCTAGGTAATACATAATGTATCGGTGATGGGAGCCGAAACTAAATCAAAGCTCATGGTCTCTTTTATAGTCCAAACATTATATTATTAGGATTATATGTGAGTCTAACATCGCAAGGCCTTTGGAAGAAAGAGCCATTGCAGTTTTGAGTTGACCTGTCCGAACAGTTAGTTATTTAGATGTTTTTATTTACTATGCTCAAACAGCTATCTCTGACACAAAAACGAACAGGAAAATAAGCTTGACATCAAAGTTGACATTTTGTTTTTATATTAATTTACTTAATTGTACTTTTGTCTGTTGTGCTATATCTTTTGTGTGCACCAAATAAATGTTTTATCTAACTATCTAAATAAATCGGGTAAATATAGGGTTAAAACCGCTTTTGATAAATTTTATATATTGTGTTGATGTAACGTTACTTCTGTCCTATAATTAAAATAAATTCTAAAATATTATTAACTTTCACCTTGAAAAAGACATGCAAACACGAAACAACACGCCAACTCATATTTCTAACTAAAACTACCAATTTATACAACAATCAATAAATCAAACAGAACACAAACACAGTATCGACACAAAACTTACTGATCACGACACTCCAAGGTTACAATATTGTGAGCGAAAGCGAAGTCAAAAGGAAAGTTAATGGTGCGTGCATTCCGAGAGCTTTTACAGGGCTCGCTCTCCGCCCTACTCGACATTATGAACAATGGGGCTGATTCGTTTAGGCGTCATCATCTGCCTAGCCTTTTAACAACTGTTGGAATCGGGTTCTAATCTAACCGGATGCAGCTGAATACCAGTATTTTACATGAAGCAACTGCCTATCTGACTTCCACAACCCAGTTACTGGGTAATACGAAACCCCTTGGTAGGACTGGTTGTCAGACTTTCGGGCTTCTGACGACCCGTAAAGACTGTCAAAGATCCACGAATGACAGCCGAGACCAACGGCTTAACGTGCTTTCCGAGGCACGGAGGGGTCTTGGTATGTAAAGATGGTCATCCATCCACGGCACAACCGCGGCAAGCGTAGCTTCACCTGATCGATGGACCCGTGCAGCTGTTATTACTTAGCTATAAGCCCCTCTGACTGTCCAGGGTGTACCTACATTTTTCTCTACATTTTGACGAGTTATGCGAACATAAATGTAGGGAACAGCAGATTTTTTTTTGCGATTCCAGGTTTAAAGTAAAGTTGTTCATAACGATGAATACAATGACCCCTTAAGAGGTTGTTAATTATTTGAATTACACCTTGTATAACTGCTGCCTCTTACTTAGGGAGGGTGAGGTGTACTACAAACCACAGGTATTATAATTACAACATAGTTTATTGTCATTTAGGGCTGATTTTTCAATAGTCAGATAACTCTTATCTGAAGAATAAGTATGACAGTTTGTTGAAATATTTATTCTTCAAATAAAAGATATCTGACTATCGAAAAATTAGCCATTAGTTAAGTCTAGTAAAGCGTTACGTGCAACAGATAACACCGCCAAAGCTTCATCTAAATATACATTCCGTTTGATAACTATCTGATAGTTAGTATTAGTACCTATAATCTTTCCAACCGTTTATAACATCTTTAGCGTCAATGAAGTAATGCATTTATTCGTATATGGTTGCCTGTTAACAAATAAGGTACTTCATAGGCGTGCTTATGTCAAAAGTAAAGTAAATGGTTGGAAAGATAACACCATTCCCAATATACACAAGTCTTACATGCCATATACATTTATACAGGGTGTTAGGTTAAACGAGGGACATACTTTAACGGAGTGTAGTACTCATGAAAATGAACAACTTTTACCATGGAACTACGTAGTATTATATCATCTGTGATGGAACTAACCCTGGTACTTAATATGAAAAAAATCAAGTGTCTCGTACATTTTGACCGCGTAAATTTTGCACTTTGTAGAACAGCTGATTTTTTTTTCATATTTCAGGGTTAGCTCCATGGTAAAAGTTGTTTATTTTCGTGAGTACTTCACTCCGTTTAAGTATAACCTAGTAAATATAATATTGTCAGTTTTTTCTGGTTATACAGGATGTATCAGAAAGGTGTTATCAAACTGAGCAACTTTCTGCATGGGACCAACATCGTAATCGAGAAAAAAATATCAGCCATCCTATACATTTGGGTCGAGTAGGTATTGAAGTTTTGTACGGGACACTGATAATTTTTTTTCGATTACGATGTTGGTCCCATGAGAAAGTTGTTGCAGTTTGATTATCTGTACCTATCCCTTAAATTTGACCACATCTTTCTGATATAGCCGTCAGAATAGTAAATATTATAACATGACAGTAATCAAACATGGCGACAGAGTACCAACAATAGCCACCGATTAACGTTGTCTTACTAGAGATAACTTGGCAACCGGTTGAGCAAGTTTTTTTTTATTATTTTGCTCGAGACCAATTATTCCAGTTGCTCAGCAATGATCTACATAGTTTGCCTGAAAGTCCGTTGGAATATGTTTTATACAGGGTGTCCAAGAACCTGGCGTCCAACTGGATTCCCACGATGCCCCAAGTTCTAACAGTACTCAGAAAAATATTTTAAAAAATCCACCCCATGTACTTACAGAATTATACTGATTTCAAAAAAAAAGGGGAAATGAGCACCCTGTGTACTTTTGAATGCTGTGACTGCTAATGCTGATAATTTCGATATTTCTTGGAGGTTTTGTAATCTAGGGTATTGCTGTGTCTAAATAGAATGTAAAAATAAAGTACTTATTGTACCATTTTAAAATAAAATATTATTTTAACTAAAGGTGATATGGAAAACTATTGAATTTCGCAACTTTGACCGACTGTAGTGTAAAAAAAATGTACCAAAATAGTATGGCAAGTGACGTCAAATTTTGACGCGTTTATTCCTCTTTTTAAAAAGGTATAATACTTACACATTAATTTGAAAAAAAAAAATTTGATAATATTTTTACTCAACAACCCAATTTTTACGAAGTGCCTACCTACTAACGGTAACTGTCGGACCCTTTCTTATCTTAGAAACTGTTATGTTACTACTATTATTTACTTCGGTTCCAAGAGTGAGCAAGAAGGAAATACACACAGGTAGATGGGTTCCCAGTAGAATAAAAGCAAAGAATGTTAGTTTAAAGATATTTTATTACAATAAATGTTCAAAATGTTGACCACCCGCGGCAATACAAGCTCTCACTCTCCTTAAAAAGGACCGCTTTATGTTTCGCGAGTAACTTTTTTGACGTATCACCTGCACTGCTTGTGTTATCTTCTCACGAAGGTCAGCGATGTCATTAATGGGCTTCGCATAAACGAGCTCCTTCATAGTTCCCCAGAAAAAAAAATCCAGCGGATTTAAGTCAGGTGAGCGGGCTGGCCACGGGATTGTTCCTGATCGCCCAATCCACCTGTTCGGGTATTGCTCGTCCAAAAACTACCACCAGCTACTTGATTGGGGAACCGCCCGTCACATAGTGATCTGTGCACATTAATGAAAACTCGATGGTCGGGATATCGCGTAGCCCTCGGATACCTTTCTCTGTAAAGTCTCGCTGCAGCTCGTCCATTACCTCTACATTCTCCATAAATGTAGTGCATATTTGCGTATTCTTGCGGAGTGTAGGTCGCCATGGTAGCACACACAAAACACAAACTGTCCAAACACAGGCAAAGGTCGTCGTAAAGAGTTCGTTTCAAAGTCCAGAGCACAAAGAGTAATCGAGTCCAATAAACAAAGCTTTAAATCGTAGTACGTGATCAATGGTAACAATAAGAGAGAGGTGCGTAGTAACGGCAGGAGGCAGTGACGCGTACTGACCGTACTGTTATCCTAAATAGCACGATCCCAGATAGCGTCACTATCTATCTCACTCGCACCTCTAACCTTTTTCTCCCTCACTCTTACCTGAATAATGGGGTACCATAAAGAAGAACCAGCAAATCGCAAAGATAGTTTCTGTCTTGCTCCCTCCTGTTGTAATAACGAATCACTATGGTGAGATGCATGCACATACCGTCCCTTACGGTCTAACCTGTTTTTTGAGAGGCCTGTTGTTATTTTTATGAGCATACAATAGTAATTCTTTAGAGGTTAGATTCAATTCGTCGTAAATTTTTCTTTCTAAGAATTCTGTTAGACATCGTAAAAATTGGGTTGTTGAGTAAAAATATTATCAAAAATTTTTTTTTTCAAATTAATGTGTAAGTATTATACCTTTTTAAAAAGAGGAATAAACGCGTCAAAATTTGACGTCACTTGCCATACTATTTTGGTACATTTTTTTTACACTACAGTCGGTCAAAGTTGCGAAATTCAATAGTTTTCCATATCACCTTTAGTTAAAATAATATTTTATTTTAAAATGGTACAATAAGTACATTATTTTTACATTCTATTTAGACACAGCAATACCCTAGATTACAAAACCTCCAAGAAATATCGAAATTATCAGCATTAGCAGTCACAGCATTCAAAAGTATGTCACAGGGTGCTCATTTCCCCTTTTTTTTTGAAATCAGTATAATTCTGTAAGTACATGGGGTGGATTTTTTAAAATATTTTTCTGAGTACTGTTAGAACTTGGGGCATCGTGGGAATCCAGTTGGACGCCAGGTTCTTGGACACCCTGTATATAGGCTGGTCGTTTTGACATAGAATGGATTGGATAGAATTATTCATTATTAATTCATATTACACTACAAGTGCTTGTAGGTAATAAAAGCAGACTGATTCTCTTGGGAGCATCATGTATACGAATTTCTCCCATAATTCTTCAGGTTGTTTTTTGCTGTTCCTACCTAGTTTGCTTGCCAATAAAAACTAGATTTCCCTACTTCAATATTAACCATTCATCCATTCATTTATTTATTCCATCACAATCATAATCATCCTATAATGTTCCCACTGTTGGGACACAGGCCTCCTCCACCACGCGGGCCCAGTGCGGGTTGGTAACTGTCACATGTCTTCGAATTTTTGGTTCTAGATCATGCCGGTTTCCTCACGATGTTTTCCTTCCCCGTTTTGAGAGCAGTGATGATGAAATTATTTACACAAAGTAAAGCGCCTGCCTGGGTTCGACCCCCCGACCTACAACTCGTAAGTCGGCGCCGTTACCAATGGGCCACCACTGTTCTCAAACCATCCTTTGCCATGCATAATTTATTTTTACCTCTGAGGTTCAAAAACCGAACACAACTGCTTACTTATCCTCAAATCCACTTCAACATCGCGACTTTACAGGCGTCAGCCTACGTATTAAGGCCCTGTGATCCGGCGCTAGCGCCGCGTACTGAACTGAAGTAGGCTCGCGAGTGGTTGCCTCGCGCATTTGGTAGGTATTTAAACATAGTAATTATTTTAATAATTTTATCACGGCAAACTCAGCGAATTGTGCTAAACAATCTTACTAACTTTTCATTTATATAAAAAATAAGAACAAATCGTCTGTTTTGTAGCTATGAGATTGATTAAACATTACGAAAAGGAGTAACTTTGGGATTTTTTTCTATCCAGCAAAGTAAATCTAATCGTGTTATTAAAAACGATTGGCTATCCGCCAGAACCTTAAATAAGTTATATCTTTTTTTCAGAATTTTATAGCAGTGTTTTTTGTGTTTCCCATGGATTCAAAAAACTAGTAAGCGCGGTCTCTGTCGGCTCAAAGTTCCCCACTATGTGTTCATAATAATTTTATCACAAAGAGCATGCGTTACGACAACATTAACATAATACTTACAGTCACAATGAGGGTCAGCAGACGTCGGAAGTCGCCTGAAGTCTCGGAGCACATATGCTCGGCCAGGGGACGATCATACACTGTACATAGAAGGTGACATTATTATTTTAAAAAACAGATAAATTTTTCTTCTCTAGGTATACAAGCTAAAACAGGATAAGCTGTATACCACCTCATGACTGGAGAAAAGATTAGTGAGTTAGGAAGTTTGGTCGGAGGCTGACTTCTCGCGGTGTCCTAAATATAAAGCATTGTCTTGTATTACTATATACATTAAACCGATCCAGCCTGTCTCCAGCTGGCGACGGCCTAAGCCGAGATCCGTACCTCACAGGAGGTGCCCTTAGCGAGCGATCACTTAGTTTTTAAGTTTTATGCTCTGGCTGGAGGCCTTAATTTATTGAGACACCCACAGGAAAGTCCGATTAAGGAGCCGACAATCTTAGGAGGTTGTCGGCGAGATGCCACTAAAAGAAAAGAGTTATTTAAATCGATTTATAATTTTAATTCGTAATGGGAAACAGTGTTCTATTTAAAATACTTAGATATTTTTTCAGGACATCAGAGTCCGACATTGCGTTAAAAGTGTTACTAAATAATTTTTGTAACTTCGTCTGTTTCACAGTAAATAAAAAAAAAAGAAAAATCAAAAACATTTATTTCGGATATAAGACTTCCATATCATGTTAGTATTAGCACTTACAAAAACTATGTTAGTAACTTAGTGGCTCTGACCATAATTAAATCCATAATTAAAATCAAAAATCAAAATTAAAATCAAAATAATAATCAAAAACTAAATTAAAATAATCAAAACAGAATTAAATTCAAAACTAAATCACAATCAAATTAAAATTTGCTCAAAAATTATGTCAACACGAAATTAAATGAAACAAATTATTTTGTTAACAGTTCATCTTCTTGTTTTGGTGTTTTGTACCGCCAAATTGGCAATCCACTTATGAAATCTGTCTATGACAAAGAAACAGTCTTCGTTAGCTTTACCAACAACGTTATGACACCAATTTTGTAAGAATTGGACATAGGACATTCAACTTTGTCCATGGAATGACTCATTAAATACACAAAAACTCAAGAAGCGTACAGAAATCATTGTCATCGATTTTTTGTATGGTCTACTCCTTGATATGCAATGGTCTATATAGCCCCATGAAACGTGAGGCTCCAGGGACTAGTGTGATCTTTGGGTTCTGTCTGGTGTGTGTAATGTAATCGAGTCTGGTGTTGCCGGAAAAATTGGAAAATTCGGGAAAACTGAAAGTGTATTCTCTACAGGACAGGACAACGTTTGTCGGGTCAGCAAGTCTATAATATTATGTAAAGATATAAAACATAGGTCAATCAAACAATCACAGCAATTTTATGAATACCTTTTATTCGGACGAGCGCCGCGCCGGTCCATTGAAATGGGGTTACCCAAGGACGGTAGCTGGTACACTCTTTTTATGAAGTGTACAAAGCGCAGCCAGCTTTGTGCAAAATAATGTAAGAAAGACCAATGGACATAAAATTACTCTGGATCGCTGTCGATACGGTAAAGAGGACTATACAATGGTATAGTCCTATAAACATTCAGAAATCTATGAACTAGCAGCGCCCCGCGGTTTCACCCGCGTAAGTCTCGAACCCGTAGGAGTACGGAGACAAAAAGTATCCTGTGTTAATCCAGGTTATAAACTATCTGTGTGCCAAATTTCATCAAAATTCGTTCAGAAGTTTTTGCGTGAACGAGTAATAAACATCCAACCATCCTTACAAACTTTCGCATTTATAATATTAATATAAAATATAAATTAGAAGGATTTAAAATAAAATAATTTATTACTCACTCTTCTCATAAGCCTGCACGATAGAAGCGATCTCCTGTTTAGTCCGGGTGCACAGGATCTCCACCAGGGTATCCTCATCAGTACCCAGTCCATCCATGCATTTGTGCAGCTCCTTGCACAGGTACTCCTCAGGGGGCATCATGAGCGCCACTATTACGTCTTCGAAGTGACCGCCCAGCTCTGATTTTAGGTCTTCGATTATGTCCTACGATAGGAAGGTAGAAGAATGGTTAATAATTAAATGGAAGAGGTCTTGCCTAGCTCAGATTTGAAGTGATTTTGGAAGTGTCATTTTCACCATTTTAGTTTCGTCGCTTGTCGTTAAAACAGAATCCTCGCGGATGCTCGTGGTTTTTAAATTTCACTGATTATGTAACTGTTATATCAATATTGACTTTCAAGTATAAAATTCGACGCAGAAAACAAGCGTTTATCAAGCGTGATGTCTGATACAGTTTCCTACTTAAGTATTCAATGTTTAGAAAGTGCTCGAGCATCCCGCGAGGATGTTTCCGTTTGGTGGAGTCTGACCCTTACATGTCGTGGGTGCGCGAATATACGCGAGATCTTTCGGGCCCTCGTTTCATGTAGTTTTAAGAACCGTGGGGTTTTAGTCTGTAAGAATCCGACATAAAACTCTGACACTGTTCTTCTCAGACGGAATCCATGAGGATTTTCCCACATAAGAAAAAGCCGCTTGTCGTATTTAAGAAAATGTAGTGCAGGCGTGTTAAAATTGGTAAGTATTTTAAGAGACTTCTAAGTACGTTATTTTCAAAATACTTAAAGATCAGTATTCACCAACACGCCACAATCTACCTGTAACATAGTGGTGCCTACCTACATCATATGCTGTACCTGTACGTATAAAAACCTTGATAATTGATATGCTTAATGCTATCTACGTAAATTACCTCAAGCCCTAATTAGATAGGTACTATTTGTAGAACAAAAACCCTATTCAAGTTTTTCCTAACGACCCAGCAATTGATATTGACCTTGAGAAAACGTACTGAATTACCAAAACAAATACTTCAATAAAAGTACCATGGTACGCCAAGAAGCGTGAGTAATGCCATGCCGGAGGTATGGAGTAACCTTGATAGTAGATTACGTGTATCTAGCGCACAAAACCGCCGCACCATGGCATGCATGGCGATTTTAAAAGTTTGTTGGTTTGAAACAATCAATAAATGTTAGTGTCGTAGAAATAACGGGAAGCTAAATTTGTATTTGTATTAGGTTGGAGAAAAAGTCTTTTCGCATTATAGTATGTATGAACTTAAAATAAAATCTCTTTGGCTATACTATTTGTATCTGGATGGTTTTAGTATCATTGAAAGTTTAAATTTTAAAGAACATAATTCCAAATTCAAATTAAGAAAATGTTTGATTTTCGTTTGTTTTTCGTACTGTCAAGACGAGTGAATCTAATGAAGAAATTCGATACATTTTAAAATTTTACTACAAAAAGGTAAAAATGCAACAAAAGCCGCGAAAAAAATTTGCGATGTTTATGGACCCAGTGCAGTGTCTGTGAGAGTAGCACAAATTTGGTTTAAGCGTTTTCAATCCGGAAATTTTGATGTCAAAGATGCACGTCGCTCTGGTCGCCCTATTACGGATAAAATGGATGCCACTTTTGAAAAAGTGGAGCAAGATCGGCATATCAGTAGTTACGACGTAGCTGAAGAACTGGGAATTGACCACAAAACAGTTTTGGCGCATTTGAAAAAAACTGGGTACACAAAAAAGCTCGATATTTGGGTACCTCACGAGCTCACTGAAAGAAACCTAATGAACCGTGTACTCATTTGTGATTCTTTATTATGACGTAATGAAACCGAACCGTTTTTGAAGAAGCTGATAACTGGTGATGAAAAAAGGATCACGTACGACAAGAACGTGCGAAAAAGGTCGTGGTCAAAGGCCGGTCAGGCTTCACAGACTGTGGCGAATCCCGGGTTAACTCGCAACAAGGTGATGCTATGTGTGTGGTGAGATTAGAAGGGCATTATTCATTATGAGCTGTTACCACCAGGCAGGACCATGTATTCTGAACTCTACTGCGAACAACTGATGAGATTAAAGCAAGAAGTTGAGAGAAAGCGGCCGGAATTAATCAACAGAAGGGGTGTGGTTTTTCATCATGATAACGCTAGACCTCACACATCTTTAGCCACTCAGCAAAAATTAAGAGAGTTTGGCTGGGAGGTGTTAATGCATCCGCCGTATAGTCCTGATCTTGCACCTTCAGATTTCCACCTGTTTTGATCTCTTCAGAATTCTTTAGGCAGTGTCAGGTTAACATCACGAGAGGACTGCCAAAACCACTTGTCGCGGTATTTTGATCAGAAGTCCCAAAATTTCTATAGCAATGAGTTCATGTCCCTACCTACAAGATGGCAAAAAGTTATCGAACAAAATGGTACCTACATACTTTAGATAAATGTAAATAATGTATATTAAAAAATGTTTTGAATTTTCTTAAAAAATGCGAAGAAACTTTTTCCCCAACCTATTATTATGGATGCTTTTTCAGGGGTGAGGGGTGAAGAGTTTTGGAGCTGGCTAGGTTTTTGAGTTCTGCGAATGTGAAGGCCACCTCTGGTCATTGAACGCTTAGATAACTGGTCTCTATTATATAATAATATCATTATCTGTTAATATTATTATATTTTATACATTTATATCTGTTATTTTTATGTTGTGCTTATTAAAGAGTATTAAATCTATCTATCTATTAATCAAACAATGTCTCTTCCTAGTTCCTAAGAGTTTAATCTCGAAAGCGTCTGCTGTAGACATTGACTTATATATTACTGCGTATATATATATATATTACTGTGTATATATTACTAGTTTTTATATCAATGGCTGTAGAGATTAATCTCTCAGGAACTAGGAAGAGACATTATTGAACCAAATAATATTAGCGATCCATGGATGCAGCCAGGCAGGCGACAGAAATACCATCAAGATCTTTCGCAATCTCTAAATAGACATCTATTTTCAATAACCCAGTGGTTATTGATACCAGTGTATCAACGTATGGGAAATAGAGCCTACTTTGTGATTTCAGTGAATAGGTACCTACTCAAGTTCTCTTATTCTCGTTTTAATAAAACCCATTGAAAGTCCGTGGCGGATTATGCGGGCAATCTGTTGTAGTCGTATAATATTTTAAAACTATGACTCATTTACTCTCGTCCGTTCTCACGATTATCTTATAATTAATCATTGATAATCAAGATCAAAGTCTGAAGCAGTGTAAGTACGGGGTCGATTTTATAAAGTCTTTTAAATTTTGGAAGATTACGTTTTGAGGGGGAAGCCTGTATCATAGCTGTGGGAACATTAGGGCGGTTATGCTACGTTACTACGTAGAGATCTTTTGTTATAAAGGCTCCTTCAAACAGGCGCGACACACAACGCGAATCGCGCGCGACACAAGCCACCGCTCGCTCGTCGCGCGTCACGCGGTGCCTTTGTGTCGCGCGCGGTTATATCGCGTGTCGCGCCTGTTTCTAGGAGCCTCCCTCCACTAAAATTTATATACAAATATTTGAAATGTGTATGCAACAAACAGTCTTGTAGTAAAACTAGCTGCGCCCCGCGGTTTCACCCGCGTAGACCGGGATAAAAAGTAGCGGTATGAAAAATAGATGTTAGCCGATTCTCAGATCTACTCAATATGCTCACAAAATTTCATGAGAATCGGTCAAGCCGTTTCGGAGGAGTACGGGAACGAACATTGTGACACGAGAATTTTATATAATAGGTCTTTACCTATGAAATTGCCGTTTTGTATGAAAAAATTTAAACGAATTTTTTTCATGCATTTTTTATTTGTATTAATCGAAGTAATCACCCATGCAATCAATGCATCTTTGCCAACGCAGTGACAGTTTATTGATGCTCTTCTTAAATAAATGAGCTGGACGGGAGGCAACAAATTCTTCAAAGGCATTTTGTACTGCCTCTCGGGTATTGAATTTTTTTCCCGCCAAGAAGTTATCCAAATTCTGGAAAAAGTAGTAGTCTGTAGGCGCAAGGTCTGGTGAGTAGGGCGGATGACGGAGAGCTTCCAACCCCAGTTCTTGCAACTTGGAGACCGTCTGCTGTGCAGTATGAGGTCGCGCGTTGTCGTGCAGGAGCAGCGGAGACGAGCGATTGACCAATGCTGGTTGGAGATGCTCACCCCGTTTGGTAAGAAGCTGTGATGAATCACACCGGCGCTAGACCACCAAACAGTGACCATCACTTTTCTAGGGGTAAGTTTTCGTTTAGGGCATTGTTTAGGTGCTGAACCAGGATCCAACCAACTTGCTGAGCGCTTGCGGTTATCAAACAGAATCCATTTTTCATCGCAGGTAACAATGCGGTTCAAAATTCCTACATTTGTGTGTCTGTTGAGCAGTGCAAGGCACGTCTCGACGCGTACTTCGCGCTGGCGATCATTGAGTTCGTGGGGTACCCATTTGTCAAGCTTTTTTACCTTGCCAATTTGACGCAAATGGACCAATATTGTTTTGACGCTAACGTCGAAAGCGGCTGCTAATTCAGCCGTAGATTGTGTATCATCAGCTTCCACAATCGCCTTTAATTCGTCATTGTCGACCAAAGTCTTCGGACGACCGCGAGGTTCATTTTTCAGGTCGAAATTTCCAGAACGGAAGCGAGCAAACCAATAACAAGTGGTGCGTTGGTTTGTAGTGTTAGCTCCGTAAACGTCGTTGATGTTGCGTGCCGCTTGTGCCGCGTTGCTGCCACGACGGTACTCATATTCCAAAATTACTCGAATTTTTAACGTATCCATGATGACGAAAAAGATTGAAATGCGATGAAAATGTAACACTAATCAATAAACAAATGACTACTTTTGGAAAAAAAAATCCATGTTTTTAAAATAAAATTAATTTGTAATTAGAATTCTTAGCCAAACAAAAATTATTTTGATTTGAAATGGCCAGTACTGCAGAACGGCAATTTCATAGGTAAAGACCTAATATAAGATATTCTCTACCTATTGAATAATCTTAGTTTATTGTACTGTCTTTGATTTCGAATATTTTGACCCAGAGAATCATCATAATGTGTAGGATAACTGCAGTAGTAATTGGCCACGCTTTAGTAACTGGCCACTCATAAAGAAAGACGTAGAAACAAGGAGAAGAAGCAAGCTTATGAATGGAAAGTTCGAAAATATACTGTTTGTCCTTTTCATTCATGAGCTTGCTTGCATTACCTTGTTTCTACCTCTTTTTAACCGACGAAAAAAAAGGAGGAGGTTCTCAATTCGACACGTATGTTTTTTATTATTTTTTTTATGTATAACCACGCATAACTTTTTACAGTCGTCGGATTTTTTAAATTTTTGTTTTATTCGAGAAGGTATACATCAAAGTTGGTCCCATACGAAATTGATTAAATTTAATGGCTTTTCCTCATTGATCTATGTGCGCGTTACTAATCCGATTCTATCTATGCTCAAACCCTTTTCGTCTATGCCTTCTCCCTTTTACCAGACTGCGCGACAGCAAAGATAGGGTTAGGTTTTTCTCGCGTATGTCTTTAACGCACGAAAAAAAAGGAGGAAGTTCTCAATTTTTTTTTTTTTTTTTTACGCATAATTTTTTACAGAGTCGTCCAATTTGAAAAAAAATTGTTTTATTCGAGAGGGTATACATCACAGTTGGTCCCATATAAAATTGATTAACTTTGCTTGGGTAGTTTTTGAGTTAGCTTCAATAGTACGTATTTTTCCCCCACTTTTATATGGATGATGTATTCGAATTTGTGTGGGGTAGGTACCACAACTGAGGTTTCCGGCTACTGGGACCGCAATTAACTGGGACCGCGGTTCCAGTCGCCGGATCCGTAAAAAATAAATATTTTTCTTCCAGCGACTGGGACCACTCATAGATAACTTAAAAAATCAATTATTCAAGCCAAAATTAGTACAGTCAAACGAAAAAAATTATAAATTATTTATATGAATATCATTGACTCGTTCTAGACATGATTTTATCTTATGCGCTTAGTAATAGATTAAGCTAGCCCGTTTTGACATAATTTACACATGCAGGTAAATACACACAAAGGGAATAGCATTGTATAATACTATCCCTCTCTAACTCGAGTCCGTTTTGCCTGTCGATTTCAAGGTCAGGTAGCCCTTTTGTTATTGTAGTGTATGTAGATTATACTACACTTCTGGGACACATCTTTTGGCCCACCTTGTATTTTCAGTTTCATTTGGTCCTAGCTAAAATTTTATATTAGGTCGAGCAAAAAGTTTTTATGCAGTTTTGAACCTGGCACATTCACAATTTCATTCAATAGTCTTTTTTTGAATTTCGAACACAGAATTTAAAGAAACAAAAGACAATTTGGAGCCTGTTTGTTGATATCAAACAATCGAATACTACGAAAACTTGGTTTTATTGGTTTACCTTGGATTTAAATTCTTGAAAAAGTGATTGATATCTTTGGTTTTGCAACAAACATTACTTATTCTTAACATTAAGGTGAGGTTCTATCAATAATCTATGGATACTTCACCTGAAGTCGCCGCCCAAGCGGCACTTATTCAGGCCGGACACAGCCAAAGAAACGTGAGTGCTCAACTTAATTTAAGTCGATCTGCGGTCCGAAATGTTTATCGGAGGTACCTAGAGACTGGCGGCTTTGTTCGTCGCCAAGGAAGGCCACGATCTCGGGTCACAACTGAAAGGCAGGATCGATTCATCGTGACGACCAGCTTGAGAAATCGTCACCTTACCTCCATTGAGATACAAAACCAACTTCGCAACTTCCACGGAGTATCTGTGAGCGCTCGAACTGTTCGGAGAAGGTTAAAAGAACGCGATATGGTACCACACAAGCCCGCTAATGGCCCCAAACTAACGCGAGCCCACCGAACAGCGCGCCTTCATTTCGCACGCAGTCATTTAAATTGGACACAGCAAGATTGGAGCCGTGTACTCTTTTCTGATGAGTCTAAAATTGTGTTACATGGCAATGATGGAAGGAAGAAGGTCTACCGACGTAAGGGAGAGCGTTTCGCACAATGCTGCTAGGAAGAGAGGGTTGCTTATGGCGGTGGCTCATGGACTGTCTGGGGCGGTATATCCGCGAGCAGCAAAACTCAACTTGAGGTTGTTACAGGACCACGGCTGCCAACATTAAATGCTGAAAGGTACTTTCGTGAGTGCTTAGAACCTCACGTGATACCATACGCGGACTATGTGGGCCCAAATTTCCTTTTTATGCATGATAATGCAAGAGCCCATGCGGCCGGCATCGTCAGGGAATATCTTCGGGATGTGAACATCACAGTTATGGACTGGCCAGCCAGAAGCCCAGACATGAACCCCATTGAGCACATGTGGGACGAGCTAAAAAGACGTGTTAGGGCTCGTCAGCCAGTTGCCCAGACGATGCAGGAGTTGAAAACTGCCATAGAAGAGGAATGGGAGATGATCCCTCAAAATTTCATAGAGTGGTTGATAAACTCTATGCCTAATCGTATGAGAGCTGTGGTAGATGCCCATGGAGGCAACACGCGTTATTAAATTAAACCTTTTTTTGATAAAACATGTTTTTTATTCAAAAATCAATTGCCTTTAACAAGGCGCATATCCGACTTGTTAGGCGAAGCTCCATGTCGTATGGTATTCTGAATTCAAATTTAAAACAATACGATCGAAAAAGATGGTAAAATGTATCAGGTTTAAAACTGCATTTCAGTTTTTGTTCAATCTAGCAATCATATTTCGGTAGGGGCCATCGAAACCTACACTCTAAGGTGGGCCAATAGATGTGTCCAGAAGTGTATATAGTTCTGTCGTCTCATGCGTACACGCCGCACGCTATAGTATGGTGAGGGAGCGGGGCATACTCCCCCTCCCTCACTCACTTTGCTTGGAACCACAAAGCTGGACGGACGCGCGTGCGGCAAGTTGGGCAGTGAGTTTATTACTTATTGATTGTTAATTGTTTGAAAATTGTTGATTATTATTATAAGCACGATTTACGTGAATCTTTTTGTTAAGTATATTTTAAATAACAGAACAGTGGTCAAAGGATGTTTTAAATTTATAACATTATTTTTATATTTTAACACAGTTAAGGCTGATTTTGTGATAATTACTTACTTGACTGATTTTGTGTGAAGCCATAACGGCCATTTTAAACTAATTGTGATTGACATAGATAGTACCACGTTTATTATTTTTATTGTGATTTACGAGGGCGGGTCAATAAGTCCGTGACTTTTTAAATGAAACACAAATTTTTAGATAAAAAGTTATTTTATTTTTCAACGTAGTCTCCTTTGAGCTCTTTACACTTAGCCCAACGTTTCTCCAATTTTTTTATCCCTTCCGAAAAATATGATTTGTCGAGGTCTTTAAAATAGGCATTTGTTTGTGAGATGACTTCGTCGTTGGAGGCAAATCTCTTTCCACCGAGCCATTTCTTTAAGTTTGGGAACAAGAAGTAGTCACACGGGGCTAGATCGGGAGAATAGGCCGGATGAGGGAGCAATTCGTAGCCCAATTCATGGATTTTTGCCATAGAAACTGCACATGTGTGCACCCGTGCATTGTCCTGATGGAAAAGGACTTTTTTCTTGGCCAAGTGCGGTCGCTTTTCTTTCAATGCCTCATCGAATCGACCCAATAAGTTGCTGTAATATTCGCCATTGATTGTTTTTCCTTTTTGAAGGTAGTCAATGTGGATAATACCGCGTGCATCCCAAAAAACAGTCGCCATGACTTTGTTGGCTGACAAACCCACCTTTGCCTTCTTTGGCGCCGATTCACCCCGAGAAACCCACTGTTTTGACTGCTGTTTGGTCTCCGGTGTGTTGTGGTGGATCCACGTTTCGTCCACGGTTACGAAACGGCGCAAAAACTCGTTCATATTGCGATTGAACAACGCCAAACATTCCTGCGAAATTGTCACACGTTTGCGTTTGTGGTCGATTGTGAGCAAACGCGGCACCCATCTTGCGGAAAGCTTTCTCATACCCAAATGATCGTTTAAAATTGAAACCACTGAGCCATGCGAGATGCCTATGGCTTCCACAATCTCTCTCACTTTTAATCGCCGATCGGCTAAAACCATATCGTGGATTTTTTCAACTGTTTCGGATGTGGAGACCTCAACTGGGCGTCCAGAACGTTCGGCATTTTCCGTGCTGGTACGGCCACATCGGAATTCAGTAAACCACTTTTTTACCATGGAAATGGATGGTGCAGAGTCCCCATAATATTTATCAAGCTTAGCCTTGGTTTGCGTAATGGATTTTTTCCGCAAAAAATAATGCTTAATGAGCACACGAAATTCACTTTTTTCCATTTTCTTCTCAGTCAACGCGGTAGTCTGATATTAACGGCTGTCAAAAACAAACTAAATGTCACAGCTTGTTCAATTTTTGACAGGAGTCATCTGACAGATGACTGTTGACGGGAGCAGTGTTGCCATTTCAATTAAGAGACGGAAAAATCAAAAAGTCACGGACTTATTGACCCGCCCTCGTATGTTTTTTTTTATTATATTTACGGTACCAGTTAAAGACTGATTTTGTAATAAACAATTACTTTCTGATTGTTAATTATTTAAAAATTGTTGATTGTTATGCACGATTTATGTGTTTTTTTTTTTTTTTTTGATTGTTGTTAACACGATCTAAGTGTATGTTTTAATTACGAAAGTTTTAAATAACAGAACTGTAGTCAGTGGTTGTTTTTCTTATTTCAATAAATGATGTTTTTAAATCAAAAAGGATTTTTCTTCAATTATTACATATAAAATTTTTTTGTTTGACTGTACATTTTTTTTTATTTCAGTTATCATATAAGTGGTCCCAGTCGCCGGAAGAAAATTATTTATTTTATACAGATCCGGCGATTGGGACCGCGGTCCTAGTTAATTGCGGTCCCAGTCGCCGGAAACCTCCCACAACTAAAAACTGAAAAATAAAAACTTTTTTAGATAAAAATACAACCGACTTCCAAAAACAACACTACAAAGTGAAAAATAACTTTAATTTCGGAAGTCTGTGTCAAAAACGAAAATACATTTAACTAGACACCGACTTCCGAAATTAAATTTATTTTTCACTTTGTAGTGTTGTTTTTGGAAGTCGGTTGTATTTTTTAACCGACGAAAAAAATGGAGGAGGTTCTCAATTCGAAACGTATGTTTTTTTTTTTTTTTGTAAAAAGGTTTTTAATGAGTGGCCAGTTACTAAAGCGTGGCCAATTACTACTGCAGTTACCTACTTTCCTCCTCGTATAGATAAAGTATCTAGTTTTTTAATCCCTAAGCAGCCTAAGCTACTCTTTACAATGGAAGTCACTCGAGCTAGACTAATAGAGGGCTGTATCTTTTTAATAGACGTTATGACTCTCTATTGCTCACTACCTATTATCACAGTGAATCTGTTGATATATTTAGCTATGATTGAGAACAAATGAGTATGAGTAAGTTTCCCCGCAGCATTTTCTTTGTTGATTGTGTAGATATTTTCAGTGTTTACGTGTATTTTTAACCGACTTCAAAAAGGAGGAGGTTCTCAATTCGATGTTCCCCGATTACTCGAAGATGGCTGGACCGATTTGTATTTTTTTGGTTTTATTCGAGAGGGTCTACATCACAGTTGGTCCCAAATAAAATTGATTAACTTTGCTTTGGTAGTTTTGAGTTAGCTTCGTATTTACGTATTTTTCCCCACTTTTATATGGATGATGTTCTAGTTTGTTTTGCAGGTAGTGGTATTAGAATTTGTGTGGGGTAGGTACCACAACTAAAAAGTGAAAAATAAAAACTTTTTTACAAAAAAATACAACCGACTTCCAAAAACAACACTACAAAGTGAAAAATAACTTTAATTTCGGAAGTCGGTGGCAAAAACCGAAAATACATTTAACCAGACACCAACTTCCGAAATTAAAGTTATTTTTCACTTTGTAGTGTTGTTTTTGGAAGTCGGTTGTATTTTTTTGTAAAAAAGTTTTACATTCCCCTGAGCAAATATTTTTTTTCTACTAGCTATTAAAAGACTTACCCTGCCATATTCATGAGTGAAGGACTTAGCGATGGCCTGCCGCTGCGCATTGGACCGCGTGGTCAGGATGTCGATGATGGCTTGCTCATCAGTTCCGAAGCCCTTCATGGCAGCTCGGAGCGCTGCAGCATCCTCTGTGGCGTTGAAGTTGGGGACTCCCACGACGGTTGGGTCACGCTAAATAGAAAAGGAGTGTTTTAGTTATTTTTGCTTCAGAAGTTCAGGTTTCACAGACGTGGCTAAGTTCCCGTCAAAAAAGGGATACACTTTAGCACCTTGTGACTAGCACGAATGCGCAGAGTTAACGTTACGTACGATTTTAAAATTGAAAATAAGTAGGTACTCATTTCGCACATAACATCGCCTCTGCGAGCAAAACGTGACATTTCGGAAAAGGTGTTTTTTATTATTAATCAATAATTGAATATTCGATTGTAGAATCTTTTGTGTATTATTTAAAAGTTTACTATATACCTAACTCATAAAAACACAATTAACTTGTCATATTTTTTTTTAAAGTTCATATCGCTTCCTGTAAAATTGCATTTTTAGAGATAGCACTTTTTCCTCGACTTTATTTATACGCGCAGGACATTCAGCGATCTTTTGGTGTGACTGACCCACAGATTTCCCGTATAAAAGCTCGACAAAGTTATATTTACTTGACCCCTGGCTGAAGGCTTTTGAGCTCGCTTAAAGGCACCCACAGGAAAGTCCGGATAAGTAGTCGAGACTTCTCATGGTCACACTACGAGATGCCATTCAAAAAAAAAAAAATATTTACTTGATCAAAGCAGCGGGAGAATCTGCGGACCAGCATGTTACCTCTGACCGCTATTATGCTTGTCGCAAAAATTTGAACCAAAGTGCTACAGGATGCAAAAATCGTTCGAATTTACGTTTAATACATCGCGCGTTAGTGCTAGGGCCCTCTTTCACCATCATCATCAGAGGTTGATGATGTGTGACAGAGGGCCGTAAAAAGTGTCAAGCGGCACACTACCTGTGAAACTACACTACATCAAAGCGAAGCAATGTCACAACGCACAAACCGGCGGCGGCGCATTATTTGACACTTGTAACTCAGGTTAATTATAAATGAGTATGGCTGACCACAGTATAATAAAGTAAGCAGTATATCTTCATAGAAAAGGCCGAAACTACGCGCTTCGAAATCTCAGTATACACAGACCATGTATACCAGTTCGAGTGCGCGGCTGTTACGCACGGACGGACGCGTATTTATCTACCGAGCGGCCGTAGGTAAATAATTCAGGTCACTGCCCCGATAAACTACTGTAACTTTATTATACTGTGGTCTGACTAAATGGCAGTAATTTTATTAATACAGGTGTATTATTATGAGTCACACCTCACTGTGTGAGTAATAGATACTAATGACCCTGGGGAGCTTAGCCCCCTAGTTAAAAAGTTTAAGAATAATAAGTCTTATATCTGACTTTTAATTTGTAAAAGTGCTGGAAAGGGGCCTCTGCTAACTGTATTGCATAATTTTCATATCATACAGTACGTATTGGCTGGAATATATTGGGGGAGCTCTGTATTTTATAAAGTTGGTGTGTGTGTTGGTGTTTGGTGTGTGTGTTGTGGTTGATGTTTGTGTATACAGTGTTTTATAACTAAACTGTATTTACCATTTCTATGCCAGTTTTAGTATGCAGTTGTTCATAATATGCACATACATCATAGTCAAAATGAGCTCACTAGTGGTTTAAGAAAAGTTTTTTTGTTTGTAAGCTCATTACAAGCACAAAATGTTGACTTTTTATTACATACAAATATTACAGTATTACTAATCAGCCTATAATGTTCCCACTGCTGGGACACAGGCCTCCTCTCGGTGAGACGGACTGGGCCATAATCTACCACACAGGCCAAGTGCGGGTTGGTAGATATCACATGTCTACGAATTTTTGGTTCTAGGACATGCCGGTTTCCTCACCATGTTTTCCTTCACTGTTTTGAGAGTAGTGGTGATGAAATTATTTACATAAAGTAATGCACCACTTTGGGTTCAAACCTATGACCTACATCAGCTACAACTCATAAATCAGGGCCATTACTACTGGGCCACCAGTGCCGCCGCTGCTCTCGTCCCAAAGGAATATTTTATTATTTGTGGTTTATACCAACAAATTGGGTTAATGGTCATTAAGTGTGAGTAACACTGCATCATGGTCATAGTGTAGTGACCAGCCATGAAATATGAATCATTGTCATTAATATTCAACTAACATACTACTAAGTACACCAACCTACTACAAATTATAATGAATGGATTCCATAGTGTGTAAGGAATTCCAAGTTTTTATAAGAATACTTTAATGTCTTTGCACAAGATAAAAAGATTACTTTGTGCTTACTAGCACAAGCTTGCTTTGTGCTGCTATTGAGTTATTTAAGATCTTATCAAATGTTTCCACTTTCTAGTTTCTGTGGCCAAGTTGCAAAATAATGTATCAAAACTTGTTTTTGATTACTTAGTACATTTTTTTCATCTTTCTGACTGACAGACCCATTGACAATTCAAAAGTGCCTGTAATTGGTTTATTTGAAATAAATGCTTTGAGTTTGAGTTTTATTGTAGGACTCAAAACTGTTCTAGTAATCAAACAAATATTCACACATCGCAGACATATGCGATAACCACATTTCGACCTTATAGATACGGTAATAAGGTAGAATAAAAAACTTTGTTACAAAAGTTTTTATTATTCACTTTTTAGTTATTGTACTACTACCCCACACAAATTCGAATACCACCACCAGCAAAAGAAAGAAAGGTAGTAACATTAAGTTGGTTGCATAAGAACATCATCCACAAAAGTGGGTAAAAAAAAATATGTATTATTGAAGCTAACTCAAAAACTACCCAAGCAAAGTTAATAAATTTTAGTTAATTTTACCCTCTCGAATAATACAAGAATCTTTCAAATCGGACGACTCTGTAAAAAGTTATGCAAGACCATAAAAAAAATGACTTGAGAACCTGCACCTTTTTTTTTTCGATGGTAAAAATGGTTCACCGCAAATGTCCACGAAGGTACATAGATCTGTATTTGGTATAATTAGCTATACCTAACAAAACTAGACCAAGAGCAAAAAGTTAGAAGAATTTAAATTAAAGCCAACTCATTAGGTAAATACTATTTATTACAGTACTAGCAGTCATAATCAAGAATGTTCACAGTTCAGGTTTGCTTAAAACTAATTTTAGTTCTTTTATTCAGGGCTAAGTACTAACTAGTTTAAAACTTAAAAAACACACATACAGACAAACAAGGCTGGCCTGGCGGACTTTTTTTCTTCAAGTCTTTTGAATAAAGACAAAAAGAAGAAAAGTTATACTATCCGGTGTCTGGGCTCGATACATAATTTCAGTAGTTGTTTACTACTCAAAGACGCCCGGATCAAGGTTGCGTGTCCTACCCTGCGCCCTAATTCGTAGTCTGATGTCACCGGGATCCGCCCTACGCCCACCTCTATCAAGAAATAACGAATAAAGCAATCGAATACTCACTTGGAACACCATTTTTTCTATTTGACGTAGCGTTTCTTCGTAATACAAAAAGAGCGATCACTCACGAATTCACGATGCTATGATTTATATTAGTTCTTTCACTGACTGACACAATTTCACTGGATATCTGTAAATAAAACCGCCAATTCCAATTAGCCTGCACGAACACAGAAGTTTTCACGTAATAGAAATATATTAATTATATGTTTAATGAAATTACAGAAGCTCGTAGCAACACCACAGCAAGCACCACAGCTCAACTCCCACAGACCAATGAATGCAACTGACAGGCAACCGCTTAAAATGAATCTGTCACTGTCAGTGTCAAATGTGTCAAAGTCGAGTTTGCGGCCTATGTTGCCATTATACTCTTTGTTAAAGGTGCTGGGGCCGTACTATGACGTGAAAAAACATCATGGATCCATTGCGAAAAAGAGAAAAAGGATGGTGCTAGGTCGTATTACGTCTCTCTCTCACACTGGAAACGTTCAATTTCTGCCCTAGAGCTCATAGTAAGCCCTTTCAGCATAGTATAAAGTACTCTGTGGTAATCCCCCACAGGCCCCCACAGTGAGAGCACAGACAACGTAGTACACACGAGCCATGAGTACACACGGCTACACATCAAGCTATAGATTTCCAGTTTACACTGACCTCTCATTGCTGGAAATCCTATACAATACGAGATCAGCTTATACTGGAAAAGTATAGCTTGATCTGTAGCCGTGCGTACTATAGCGGTGTATCGTTTGCAGTGTGACCAGGAGGGCCAATTCCCGTATTTTTAACAACGTTCGCAATCTAATCTCAGTCTCAATTTGTCAAAAATTGTATAGCGTTTACCTACATTTTTGACATTTGATTGTCGCTGGGGAGCTCGTGGCCA
The DNA here is from genome assembly GCA_946251885.1 of Cosmia pyralina. Classification (NCBI taxonomy): domain Eukaryota; kingdom Metazoa; phylum Arthropoda; class Insecta; order Lepidoptera; family Noctuidae; genus Cosmia; species Cosmia pyralina. The sequence goes on from OX276354.1 coordinate 2,440,754, forward strand.
AGTAACACAGAATATAATAGGTTGGGGAAAAAGTTTCTTCGCATTTTTTAAGAAAATTCAAAACATTTTTTAATATACATTATTTACATTTATCTAAAGTATGTAGGTACAATTTTGTTCGATAACTTTTTGCCATCTTGTAGGTAGGGACATGATCCCATTGCTATAGAAATTTTGGGGCTTCTGATCAAAATACCGCGACAAGTGGTTTTGGCCGTCCTCTCGTGATGTTAACCTGACACTGCCTAAAGAATTCTAAAGAGACCGAAACAGGTGGAAATCTGAAGGTGCAAGGTCAGGACTATACGGCGGATGCATTAACACCTCCCAACCAAACTCTCTTAATTTTTGCTGAGTGGCTAAAGATGTGTGAGGTCTAGCGTTATCATGATGAAAAGCCACACCCCTTCTGTTGATTAATTCCGGCCGCTTTCTATCAACTTCTTGCTTTAATCTCATCAGTTGTTCGCAGTAGAGATCAGAATCCATGGTCCTGCCTGGTGGTAACAGCTCATAATCAATAATGACCTTCCAATCCCACCACACACATAGCATCACCTTATTGCGAGGTAACCCGGGTTTCGCCACAGTCTGTGAAGCCTGACCGGCCTTTGACCACGACCTTTTTCGCACGTTCTTGTCGTACGTGATCCACTTTTCATCACCAGTTATCAGCTTCTTCAAAAATGGTTCGGTTTCATTACGTCGTAATAAAGAATCACAAATGAGTACACGGTTCATTAGGTTTCTTTCAGTGAGCTCGTAAGGTACCCAAATATCGAGCTTTTTTGTGTACCCAGTTATTTTCAAATGCGCCAAAACTGTTTTGTGGTCAATTCCCAGTTCTTCAGCTACGTCGTAACTACTGATATGCCAATCTTGCTCCACTTTTTCAAAAATGGCATCCATTTTATCCGTAATAGGGCGACCAGAGCGACGTGCATCTTTGACATCAAAATTTCCGGATTGAAAACGCTTAAACCAAATTTGTGCTACTCTCACAGACATTGCACTGGGTGCATAAACATCGCAAATTTTTTTCGCGGCTTGCGTTGCATTTTTACCTTTTTTGTAGTAAAATTTTTAAAATCTATCGAATTTCTACATTAGATTCACTTATCTTGACAGTACGAAAAACAAATGAAAATCACACATTTTCCTAATTTGAATTTGGAATTATGTTCTTTAAAATTTAAACTTTCCATGATACCAAAACTAGCCAGATACAAATAATATAGCCAAAGATATTTTATTTTAAGTTCATACATACTATAATGCGAAAAGACTTTTTCCCCAACCTAATATATACTAAGTAATATAACAGCCGCACGGGTCGATCCATCAGGTTAAGCTACGCTTGCCGGGGTTGTCCGTGGATGGGTGACAATCTTTACATACCAAGACTCTCCGTGCTTCGGAAAGCACGTTACACCGTTGGTCCCGGCTGTCATTCGTGGATCTTTGACAGTCGTTACGGGTCGTCAGAAGCCCGAAAGTCTGACAACCAGTCTTACCAAGGGGTATCGTATTACCCGGTTACTGGGTTGTGGAGGTTAGATAGGCAGTCGTTCCATGTAAAATACTGGTATTCAGCTGCATCCGGTTAGACTGGAAGCCGACCCCAACATAGTTGGGGAAGGGCTAGGCAGATTGATTGCTAGCATGAGATTGAATTTGAACGTTTTCGGGTACGAGAATTGGGCTTCAGATTTAGCAGGGTTCTGTGATTGTAACAGGATTTGATCCCCAATTTAGGGTAAGGCAGATTGTGTCGCAGATCAGAAAAGATATTTCCTCAAATGAACAATATAAAAACTGATCTGCGGAACTATCTGATAACTAAAGAAATGTGTACGAATAATATTCAAAATTAAACCTAGAGATAGCTGCAAACCCCACTTTATAAAGGAAAAATTACTAACTCTACCCTCTATTTATTTACTAGAAGTAGCCACTTTTGTTAAGAAAAACATAACCATGTTTAATTTTGATAAGAACGAGCGCCGCAAAACAGTTAGTTCTACCAGCACCTAGATTGCAAATGTATAAAAATAGCCCAGAATACCGTAGCATTCAAATATATAATAAATTGCCCGAAAGTATACGGTCAACCAAAACACTAAGTTTATTCAAAGCTAGACTAAAGTCATTACCTACTCATAGAAAAATGTTTTTATAGTATACAAGAATTTATGGATGATAAAAACCCTTAGAATATGTGAATTATAATTACCTACTTAATATATTTTTATTTTATTTTTTTTTATTTTTTGTTCGATGTAAAGCTAGATATAAGTTTAAATAATAATATACAAATTAAATGTATGTTTGTGGAAGTTCCTAAACTTTATATAATTATGTGATAATACCTACTAGATAATAATAGATTACAGATTATAATTAAACTATAAATGTAATACCTAGTAATAACAGAATATAATGATAGGTAATATAATACAATACAATTTAGTAGGTATAAATATTTAATAATGTAATAAAATTACACAACAATATTCTAGTTTTAAGTTATCTTGCTGCGCCCCAACGGGGTTATGTACTCATTAGTTTTAAGCAAAGCCTGTAACTGTGTGTACATTGTGCAATAAATAAATAAATAAATAAATAAATGATAG